>CM074189.1:4772011-6228261 GCA_037179385.1 Holothuria scabra | reverse complement strand
CATCGGCTAATCTTCCTTCACGAGGGCATTGGATAGTCCCCGTACTCCCTACCTCATTCATCCAGGTTTCTTCTGACGGTGTTCAATTATGACTGACCAAACTGTCCACTATAGGCCTAAATGGTTTTATTAACGCCGTTTTTCTCAACAGGCGTTGGTAAAACCATTTAAGCCTATAGTGGAGAGGAGAAAAGCGGGTATGCAATGTTCCAAATTGGCTTTTAAATGAATTTGCAAGCAGACTTATGACAAAGAGTTTCTCACACTTAATTCATATGTGTAATTCCGGAAAAAAAACTGTCTCACCATTTCTTATTTGTTGTTCACGTCCACAGCACCTCAAGCATAGTAACAGACAAATGAAATCAGACATAAAATATTGAAACAGCTTCTTCCATTAAACATTTTCCTTTTTTCGCAAGTCTTGTCATCACATTACAATCTAAACCATTGCAGCGTGCGATTTTTTTTCTCGCAATACTCGGCAATGTAAGGTCGGCTTAGAAAGAGGCAATTTAAGATTGGATTTGGTAAATCAAAGAGATGAAAAGACTCAAGCTGAGTACACCTAACAACAACGAATTTGCATGGATCAGGTTCCGATCCGATGTTAGTGAGGTTTTCTTAAAATGTTCTCCATTTCTGCTCGGAAAGATCCCCAAAATTGACAACCTGTGTAAATATATGAGTTGTAACACAGGACTATGAAAATTAAACTTATGGTCAATTTTTTCGTGACGTCACACCGACAGACAGATTTTAGCGGAGGCTGTCCAATAAAAATGTAGGGTGTAACGTCAAGAAAAAAAAACAGCATTTTCTTTTCATAGACATCAGATGCAAATCATACATCTCTACTCAGGTTGACAAATTTTTGGCTCTTTCCGATCAGACATGGAAAAAATTTTAACAAAACACACAAAAATAGGATCCGAATTCGTTGTAATGTGACCGCGGCTTTAGATCCTAATTGGACATGGTCTCCAGACTTCTCGAGATGTCTATTAGACTGACCCTCACTGGGTATTGCCTCTCAATTCCTCCAGAGGCCATCATACTCCCCGAGTCTCATCGGAAATTACCTCCATATTCTCGCAGAGATAACACCGACTCTACAACCTTCGCTGGATGCTGTCGCTTGGTTTCTCTAGAGGTCATACGATCTACAACCCTCTCTCTTGACAGTGCCTTAAGATTCTCCAGAGGTCATACAGACTCTACGACCACTATTGGACATTGCATCTAAAATTCTCCAAAGGTTACAAAAGCGATATTGCTGTCTCGTAATTTATCAGTTCCTTATTTGCCCGCGAAGAAGAAGAAGGGTCTCTCAATAATTTTCACATCTGTACGGATTGGTGTTCTGCTGGCTGAAAAAGGGCCTTTTAAAATGATGAAGGCCATAAAAAAACGAGTTATGGGCCGTCAATACAGAAAATGTAAAGAATGGCCCCAAAGTATAAAACACACAAAAATATAAACGAACAGTGTTTGATATGTGGTGCCATAAGACGTTTTTTTATTCATTTGTGATATTAAATAGAAACAAATGCTCCACATGAGAAAATAACTTTGCATGACGTTACACTTAACAACCAGTCCTGCCACTCCCCAAATTGAGCAATGAATGTGCATCACCTTAAATAGTTACTGATAAAATATATACTTAGAATTTGGTGAATAGTAAAGGTTTACTGATAGATAAGTTAGGGGAGGGGGGACGACAACCCTACCAATTACGTCACACATACTGGGACGCACGAGTTGGCTGATGGTGTTCTGTCACAGAAGAGAATTTCCAATGTTTCTACAACTGACAATGCATCACATTAATTGATGGATTTAAATATTTAGTTTCAAGATAATTTATTGAAAGGTTAATGAACGTATTTACTTTTCACTACAGAAAGAGTTGGGGTAGTGGTGAGAAACTACCACACAACAGTAAATGGAGACAAACTTCCCCCCTCACCTTGATGAATGGAGGAGGTAGCTTACTCCTGTCACAATCTTATTCCAACACTAGTGTTATTATTCAGCTTTGTCATGTCAACTTTTCATTGGTGCAGTACTTCACCCAAAACTGACCATGCCACTGAACAGTAATAATTAAGACCACTGGCTTTCCATACCTCACTGCAAAGTTTTATTTCTTTGGTTTTTATCACTATTTGCTCAATATCTTTCTTCGGAATTGTCAGAGTGATGGAAAAATAAATAGGGCGAAAATCATGGTGAAAAGAAATGAAGGTGGGAATAACAGTACAATACTTCCTACATTTTATGATTACCAAAATGAAGCATTATAATACTTGATGAGAGGTAACAGGAGCTTATGATAGAAACACCTATCAAATAGGATAAAACCACTTTCAGCAGTTTCTTAGATAAAGTACTCGTTGAAACACAAGGACGCATCCCAATGGCCAGCATTTTGAGGGAGGAGACACATCCCCTTTAATGACAAACAGACAAGTCCCTTAAAATGGCCAATGGACTGTAATATTCTTACAATGAATCATTTTGAGTATTAAAGAGCAGTGATAGTAATCACTGACCATGGTCCTACTCATTTAACCTCCCAATAGCTCCAGCGTCATTTGGAATAAATGCACTTCATCGCACACACTCTCAAGAAATATTACAGGTAAACAAAAAAATTGAAAGGTAGCAGTTAGCACTATTTCCCCCTTCCCCTGCCCCCACACCTACTCCACATTCCCAAACCTTCTTGTCCTTCTAACAATGATAATAAATTTAACGCACCCCTCCCCTAATGTCAGATTAGCCAATTTTGGACAATGGAACATGTAGTTTTCCACATTTGTTAAACACTATTCAAATATGATGATGACTATGGCAGCAAATTTGAAAAAGACTTGAAGTAAGTCTGATCATGGAAAATAGAGAAAACAATAATTATAAGTTTTTTATCATCTTTTATACATGATTTTACAATTTCAATGAATACAAAGGTCTTTCTAATTCAACCGTATTTACATAATTTAGTTTCAAAAATAAAATCTTTGCTATCTCCAAAATCAACCAATCACAATCATTTTGTGACTTTTACAACAAACAAGTTTTCCTATTTTATGTTTGCATAAATAAAGCAAACAGTGTCTGTCCTATTTCAAGCTGATCCATGCACTCCAGGCCAAATACCATGACAATCCCAGCAATTATGAAAAAATATCTGGCAGTCACGGAGTAATATTGTTTTCAGTATTTTTTCCCCAAACTAGGAAGTGCCAGTACTTGCCGCATGGATGTCACAGTTTTTTCACTGAGAGCATTATGCCCTGGTAAGCATACAAGGCGCTAATGTGTAATTAAAACTGAATATGATCTCAATCAAAGAGCTGTGACAATGGAGAATTTTGGTACACTCAGTGTGGGTAAAGTCGTAGTTTGTAGTGATGGGAAGATGAATGGCTGCCTTTAAGTTGAAATTATGCCAAATTGGTGCAATTCAAGCTGGGTTTATTATCCCTTACAGCAGCTTAAAAGTATGTGCCCTAACCCATTGGCCATGCAATACATGACTTGGGAAAGGGGCATGGACTTAAAGTGTTTCTAAACACAACAGAAAAGTCTTGTGTTAACCCAGTGAAATGTTAACATTAAAAAATGCCCATTATTTTCAACAAAGTAACTGAAACTTGTCCTCTCTGAAAAATCCTTCCTTCTGTCAGCATATCTTTGTCACACCCCAACATTCCAATTTCTTACATTTTTAAACTAAATAATAACAAATCCTATAAAAAACAAGTAACAACATTTACTTCTAAAATGTTTGACATGGACGGAGAGGTTTCTTGTACAAATGTTTTATTTGCTGTTGACGACATTCCATAAATTACTACAAATGGTGACAACAAATAGTGCAACTTTTTTAAGGTTCTTTTCGGATAAAAAAATAAAAAGGGTGCACCACTGTAACCAATCGTGATAGAAAAAATAAAGAAATACAGCAAAACCGTGGGAAAAGAATAAATAAATAGCTGGAGCATCCCCAGATGAAAACAATAGGATGTCTTTTTCCTTCCATCTCTCTTGATAAAAGAATATTTTGACATTATTTACTATCTTTACAACTATAACAGTTAGTCTGAACAATATGTACAACAACTCTCTTAAACACTTAAAGATATTCTCTCTTTTGTATAATATGAAACTCTTACTCTCAATCTAATCATTGCTCATAATATTTTTCTGTGTCAAGTATTTAACATAGTAAAAGCTTAGCTATCTCCTTGAAACAATTTCTTGTAAACATTGATGATAACCTTGGAAGAAGATATACATATATTTCAGTTTTAAATCTAGAAGAAAAATTTAAAACTAACCAAAATTTTAAAAAAAATCAAAATTGTAGGAATAAAAGAGACGAACCCTTGTAATAGGCCCAAGTCCCATGTTATGAATGGGTGACATTGCATGCCCCTACCTTACATTGGTTTCCCCAAGAGGTGTAAAGGCCTATCATCTTTGCATAAGGATGGAACATTTTTTGGGTATATCTGTATCATTAAGGGACTGATTGACTGACAGACTGTCACCATACATGCTGCAGTTCCAGTAACATAGTGCCCATCATCTCTCAGTATCCTTCATTTTATACGAAGTAAACCTGACCTACTTTACACCACACACGTGTCTGTTTGCTGTTATACTATCTTACTGTTCTGTTACATTTGATATAAAGCATGTCATGGATGGACTGTCCACCAATAGTAGTAACAGGTAAGGTAAGTAGGTGTGTAACAGGTTGTAGTACCTAAAATCTACTGAGCGGATCTTTTTCTAAAGTCCTCACGACCCTCTTAGAAAAGTCTTCACAACCCTCTGGCAAAGGGCCATTTGGCGAAACCAAACTTTGAAACTGCTTCCCCAAAAAGGTATTATGTCCACTGAAGGACAATGCGTGACCAACCCCAAGGCCCTAAGTTCATATACATCATTGGTCTGTCATGTATAAATCCATTCTAGACTAGATGAAAAAAAAAAACAGATACTATGCATGATCTTAGCAAAAAGGCTGAGAAGCCAAATCTACTGATCATATCTATTTGGTGACAAATCATATTTTGTCTGCAGCAAACTTGAGCTTTCTACACTTTTGGAAAACATACAACCATATTCATTTTTTTCTTTAATTATATTGGAATCAATTTTTCACTTACATTTTTCTAAATAAGTTGAAAATTACTGGCCTTAATCCCATATGATAGATTCTCACAAAATGATACCATGTCAAACTGAACATGTGCCATTACATGGCCGTGAGACAACATATTCCACGATAACAGGACAAAACAAACGACTACATTTTAAATTATTATGAGACCATCAAAGCATTTCAAAAATCAAAATATTTCACATGCTATCTCCTCAAGTAGAACACTTATGAAAGGGAAGGTCATTTAATTTCCAAATGTGTAGCAGCCATTAATTCAAAATGCCAAATGAATTCTGATGATGTGCTTTGTGATAATAAATTGTCATGTAAGTTTGAACTGCTTGATGAAAGATGAAAGATATATAGCTTGACAGTTGCCATTGAGAAATTTTCCTACAGAGTCCGGTGCAATGTCTGTGATGAGTGTTACTATTTTTGATCCTGTGCCACCAGAAAGTAAAATCTTTACCCAACTTACCTCCAAAATTGCTAGAAAATGGTTCTTCCTTTCCTATAAATATAGTCCTTTAGGACTAATGACACTATTTGAATGGTAAAACAACATCTTAGCACCCCACAAACCCTCTCAAGTAAAACTACTACCACCCTACCTACCACCACACATGAAAAGCTTGCTCTCCTCTCACTCACCTTAGTCATCCCCCCCTCCCCCCACCTCCCTTTTACCACATATAATTTAGCACCAAATCCCTTCCCCTTGCACCATACATATGGGTGTAGCACCTCGTCTCACATTTTCAAACACAGCATCCACACTGCCCATCAAACACAATACGTCTCACGTAAGGAATACATCCATTTCATTTTTATTTCAAAATTTCTCTTCTCTGACACTTACTACCCAACAGCATATTTCCATGAAAATTCCTTTTCCTTTCTATGAAAGATTACTTCTAAAATGAAAATTGTGTCTGGATTTGTTTGTTGTCAGTATCAACTCCATTCAATTGTTCAGGTATAAATGTTTTAGATGCCCTAACTACAAAATTTATTTTGAGAACATGCTCGTACTAACAATTCAACACAATAGGCTTTACTCATACTTGTAAGCATCGATTTGTAGTTGTGTCCACACTGTGGGAGTTTTGCATTTACTGTTAATGCAAACTTTTGCACTCGACACATATAGGTGGCATGTATTGGTATTCAAAACTCTGGACACACTCCCTATACTCATAACATTGTACTCGCACTGCAAGTTTTTTCAATTACCTCAAATAGATGTTCTTACAATGTAAAATGTCAGAGCTCTTTCCAAATACAACAAATATTTGAGGACTGGAAAAAGGCTAAAACATAAGGGCTATTCCACTCAGTTCCAGAAACATAATCTAACATTGTTGGTGACCAGATTTCTTTTGCTAAATCTAATTCATCTATGCTGACTGTCCTTTTCTGGAATTGCCAATCTTGCAAGGAAGGTGAAGTAATGACAGCAATGGCTACCTTGTAACCAACTCTCAGTAACTCCCAAAATTCCATCATGATTATTTCACTCTTTCTGCTTGTAGTACCAGCTATCAAGAACCATATATCACGATTCACCTCTCCTGCAGTAAAGCTTGCCAAACGTTACCCGTATGGAACAATAAAAACTTTGCTGGTGCAAAATCTCCATGGACTTTCAAGAAGTCTTGTGTTAAAATGTTCTATACGTCTGTTACAACTGAACTGTTGCTGTGTATGGACGCCGGGTATGAATGATGGCTTCCTTCATGAGAAGAGTCTGAGTGAACATTGCTATGATGGGATGAAACACTGGATTGATTTGAAGCTGACCGGGGTCGAGAACAGTTTGATGCCCGGTCATCATTTGGAGGCATTGCAGGGATGGACAGTCCACCTGATGGTTTGACATACCCATCCATATTCATCTTCAGGGATAATGAACCAGTTTCACTATCTGTTGAACAAAAAGATAATTGTTAGGTGACAGGAGTGTGACTGATAGTGTAAGGTTAAATGACAACATGATCTTCACTTTACCACCATTGGTACAACACCATCATTACATATGTTAGTGAGAGTAAGATGAGATTTAACGACACACCAACAGGAATGTGTTATACAGTGTCAATCAACTCGATACAAGTTTCAAAGTTAAATTTATTTTCAATTATGGTTCAAGTGCAAGTTTGGTTTCCCTTTAGTCTCCTCTTACGACAGGCAGGAAATACCGTAGGCATATTCTACTACCCCAATCCACAGGGGGCACCATCATTACATATGACGACACCATGTAACATCATCATTATGTGTACAACACCATGCAACGCCATTTGCATTTATTTCATGATAACACACTGTATGCCAGATGCATAAAACAGTTGTCTTGTATATGGATGCATTAATACAGAAATGATTCCACAAAATTTCAAAGAAAGCTCAAATTTTTCAAAACCCCTTTGGGATGATTTACAAACATTTCAGGCCATCTTTCTTGAAAGCAACAAGTTAAATAAAAAAATCTTTTCACAAGCTGATAAATGTTTAATGTCAGGAAAAACTGCATCAGACTTTTGACACAGCATGTGATGGAAAGAGTAGACCCTCTCATGAGGGTGCTCTTTCAGTAGGTAAATCTTTCATTTGAGGGGAATAACTACAGTTAAGTGGGGGTTACAAGGTAACAGAGGAGGAAGAAAGGGGCACTGCAGATGTAAAATTTTGATGTGGGTATGGAAGCCATTTTGTTTATCCCAATGGTTGGCAGGATGTGTGCATAGTCCCCAAAACAAATGATTGAACTCATGAGTAATATACAGAGGACTTGAAGAGATGGCCACATAAGATTGGTCAGAACAGAGACAGGTAACACAAAGATGTCACAAATCCAAGTAATAGATACTACCAAAAAAGATTTTACTAAAATTGGACTCTCTATGTCAGTTAGGTATTTGATAATAGCATTCTCATGCAATGTGTATTCAACAAATCTTTTTCTTTAAAATAATTTCCTTTCCAATACTCCATATTTTCAACACATTAATGTATGGCACCCTCATATATTACACAATTCTCCTGAATCTATTACTTGCAATTAAAATTATATGAAACATCCAAAACTTTAATCATTTTTTAATTTCCTTTATGACATGGGAATCTGTAGCTTCTAGCAGCATTTGGTAGATAAAAATGCTCTCATAGTAACAACCAACTCACCATCACCACTACATGATGGTCTCCCTTGACTGGGCGTTAGAAGCGGTGACCTCCTCATCTCATCTTCATCTGGTATCCTACATCTCTTTATTCTACATACAGGTCTTGGACCAAGGGAATTATGGGATATGCTACCAAGACTTGGTATACCCTCATCAATTGGAGACGTAGGCTGTAGTTGCTGGTCTGTGCCATGTGTCTCCTCTATTAAACCATCTTCTTTACAGGGGGTTAATGGTGAATAAAGGTGGAGGCCAGAGCTTGGTACAGTTTGGTATGGTAAAACAGAGCCACCATTACCTAGGGTGTCCTGTAAAATTAAGACAGGAAAAAAAAAACTGTTCTTTATGAAGGAAATATTTTTTCTAAGTAAGAAGCATGCAAGAATGGTGTAGAATCTTTCTTCCATTGGTTATGCTATATGGTACTATATATATCATATATATTATACCTATAACACAGAACCCACTTAATAACAGACTGTAACAATCCAATGGACCCTTTTCCAACGAGCTACTGCAAAGGATTCTGGGACAGAATGTTGGTGTGTATTGTTTATTTCCATAGTAAAATACATTAAAACCAGAAAGCCAAAAGGCTTAGTGATTCCTTGCTGCTGAAATGTAAGGCCTTTTTTCACATTGACATTGCTTTGCAATGTTTTTCAATTAACAGGGCTCCATAATGTGCCCAAAAAGTACACGTGCAAGGCATCCAATCTTCCTACATTGAGATCCCCCTTGCCCATCGTGAACCCAAATGACATTTTGACCTCCACCAAAAACTTCTGGGACCATGTATTCACTATGTGCAATCTACATGACAAGTAACTGTGTAGGAAAGCTTGTCAGGCTTTGAACATGCTGACTCCAAATGAACTTTGACCTTTGGGAAAATCAATAGGGATCATCTACTAAATATGACCAATCCACACATTAAATATGAGCACAGTCACATGTACCGTTCTTGAGAGTACCATGTTTACGAAGTTTTGACCTTCTGACCTCTCATGACCCCAAATGACCTTTGACCTCCACCAAAAACAATAGGGATCATCTACTTAATATGGCCAATGCACACACCAAACATGAGATTACTCACACTTACTCTTCTTGAAAATCCGTGTTTACAAGCAATTTCTAAGGAATTTACTTATTGACGCTCGCCAAATATGAGCACAGTCACATGTACCGTTCTTGAGAAATTGTGTTTACGAAGTTTTGACCTTTTGACCTCTTGTGACCCCAAATGACCTTTGACCTCCACCAAAAACAATAGGGATCATCTACTCAATATGGCCAATGCACACACCAAACATGAGATTACTCACACTTACTCTTCTTGAGAATCCGTGTTTACAAGCAATTTCTAAGGAATTTACCTATTGACCTCTCATGACCCCAAATGACCTTTGACCTCCACGAAAATCGATAGGGATCATCTACTCAATATGACCAACCCACACACCAAATATGAGCATAGTCACATGTACCGTTCTCGAGATATCGTGTTTACGAAGTTTTGACCTTTTGACCTCTGGTGACCCCAAATGACCATTGATCTCCACGAAAATCAATAGGGATCATCTCCTCAATATGGCCAATGCACACACCAAATATGAGATTAGTCACACTTACCCTTATTGAGATATCGTGTTTACAAGCAATTTCTAAGGAATTTACCTATTGACCTCTCGTGACCCCAAATGACCTTTGACCTCCACGAAAATCGATAGGGATCATATACTCAATATGACCAACCCACACACCAAATATGAGCATAGTCACATGTACCGTTCTTGAGTTATCGTGTTTACGAAGTTTTGACCTTTTGACCTCTCTTGACCCCAAATGACCTTTGATCTCCACCAAAAACAATAAGGAACATCTACTCAATATGACCAACCAACACACCAAACATGAGCATAGTCACATGTACCGTTCTGAAGTTATCGTGTTTACGAAGTTTTGACCTTTTGACCTCTGGTGACCCCAAATGACCTTTGATCTCCACCAAAAACAATAGGGATCATCTACTCAATATGGCCAACCCACACACCAAATATGAGATTAGTCACACTTACCCTTCTTGAGATATCGTGTTTACAAGCAATTTCTAAGGAATTTACCTATTGACCTCTCGTGACCCCAAATGACCTTTGACCTCCACGAAAATCGATATCGATCATTTACTCAATATGACCAACCCACACACCAAATATGAGCATAGTCACATGTACCGTTCTCCAGATATCGTGTTTACAAGGTTTTGACCTTTTGACCTCTCGTGACCTCAAATGACCTTTGATCTCCACCAAAAACAATAGGGACCATCTACTCAATATGACCAACCTACACACCAAATACGAGGTTAGTCACACTTACCCTTCTTGAGATATCATGTTTACAAGCCAAAGCGTCACATACACACACACGCACATACACCAACACACACACACACACGACATCACCATCGCATAGATTCCTTGCCTGCCTTCGGCAAGGAATCAAAAACAGGACCCCATGTTTGGTCTAGCGGTAGAGCATCTGCCTCTCACACACAGAAGACTCTAGTTCGATTCCAAGGTCGAGTCATACCAAAGACTCTAACTAGAAAGCCAACAGGCTTAGTGATTCCTTGCCGTATGATATATCATAGCAAACATGGAAACAAACATGACATGCATGAGATCCCATAAAATTATCCTACTTAATTGAGATATAATACTAGTAGGGTCAAAACTTTTTGACCTCATGTGACCCAAAATGATCTTTTGACCCCTTAAAAACAATAGTGATCACCTTACCAACACGTCCATCAACATGAGTAATTCAAAATTAAGCTTAGTACAGAATGAGTATGAAAGTACTACCACCATGGTATGAGATCCCTCACAGTTATCCCCCTAAAAATATTATGTCTACAAAGTTTGATCTAACTGTCACCTCAAACCTTTGATCTCCACACACAAGAGGAATTTCTCACACAGCTTTAATATTCCAGAAAACTGTCTCATTACTTGATAAAGCGGTATTTTGAAACCATTTTTATCAAAAGTTTGGTCAATGGGGACAGCTCTCCATTCTGAAGTCTCTATGTTCCGATGCCTCTACGTTTCGAAAAGTCTGCATTGAGGTTAGTGTTTAAACAAGCCCTCATCGACACACTCTCCTACAAGCATTGGATCAAATACTGTGTTCTCACATACCCCGCGCTCCAGGTAACACTGTATTACCTCACGCTTAAGTAACGTGGGAATGCGGGTTAACGCGGGGTCGGTGTTTAAATTTCAATCCACCTCAAATCACAGGGTTAAGCAGTTTTAAACATCGTGTTTGTTTTAATCAAGCAAGGTCACAGATATTTATAGCACTGATGACAGGTATTTTCTTACATTTTGCTGTAATCGGTGTGTGAAATATTTGGTCTCGGTACTATGGTAACACTATCCAATCAATGAAACACTGGGTACGTGAGAACACAGACTGGAAAACACGGGGTTAGCCTGTGGTTTTGTCTGATTGTAAACACGAGTTAACACTGGGTGTTGCGGGGTATGTGATACCAAGCCTAAAGAGACATCTGAACAGAGATGTGTAACCTTGGCTATTACTGATGGCAATTTTTGCTTTATGGGGGAAATGCCCCACCCATTGTCTATGGTATCCTTTGCAAATTAACAAAAGCAGATATCCCTATTAATCCAAAATTTAACAAGACTTTTAATTCGCCTTTTGTCTACTTATACTGTAGGTACAGCATAACATACAGTACAAGTTTTTCTTGTTTGTTTTTTTTTGGGGGGGGGGGATAGTGACATGGATAAAAATGAAATGTGAGACAAGAATTCCCCCACTCGATGATGGTATTTGACATAGGTATATAATCCTTCACACAGGGGTTACTTTGTTGGTGCGGTTATCCAGATATAAGCAGAGATGAGGCAAGTAGTATGCTGATACATTTTATGCTATCAAAAATTTAAAACAAATTCTAGAATGAAACTAAGTGACAAATAATCACTGTAGAGCATATTGAAACTGTAAAGCAGAAACACCAATCTAGACAGACACCAATGTTTAAAGTTTTGTTCAACAAAATTCCTTATACAAACACACTATTTGTTCAATTCCACCAGCTTCTATGTAAAGGACACTAATTTCTGAAGGGTGTCAATCTACAGTATTTCTAAGATGACTTTCAGTTTAGAAACTTGATCAGTGTACATGAACTTCTCCATCTCCAGACAATGGCTAGGCAAACAACTTTTATTTGTGGTCAGATGAGACAAGATAATGTGGACAGTTATTTTATGCTGGATTTAGCAGAGGTGTGACTTTCATGGAAGTCTGACATTTTGACCACAAAAAGAGTACTAAATGCCTGCAGGGAATGGCAGGAAATAGGAGTATATACAAACAATGGGCTGTCATGGTTATGTACTGAGATAAAAATAAGCTTTCTTCAGGGGGTTTATAAGAGTCAATTAACACCACTTATACAGTAAAAAGCTTAAGTCAATTGAGCTGTATGTTTGTATGAGGTAATCCTTCAGGACACTGTGGGGATAACTGGCAGTCAACTGTGAAAAATTGGGCGAGATAACTGTGACCAAATGGCAAAGAATGGGTCAGTCACAATTTGATTCACTCTATTAGGCAATGACAGTTCATGTGCGCTGAAGGGTATTTGATACCAAATGATCAGTGTAAATTAGGTTCTTTTTTGTAAAACTAACTAACTGTGGTATATCTAATTAATCAATTCCCACTTCCAATTAATGCATGCTTGCATGCACATGTCCTCATGAGGACAGTAGGCACAAGGTTTGTCAAATATTAGCATTTTTTGCCACTAAATTTAATGTTTTCTTCAGGTTTTCTTTAAGGTTATTGAAAAAGCAATGTAGGTATGTTATAAAAGAGATTCTTGTGCATCACACAGAGTACTCTCTGTTCAAAGTTTATACTTATGAAGTTCCATATCAGTCATCTACTTAGTGTGCACAGAAGCATCTTCTAATATTTTCAGACTATGTCCCTAAATGACCCTTATATACAGACTGTTTAAACTCACATGTTCCACATCAGTTTCATGAAAATCTATTTACTTGTGGCTGCAAAATCTGCATACCCATGAGCATTGAAGCATGTATGCCAGCCTGATGAACAGATTTTGCCTTTTAAGATTTTATATTTTGCTCTGCCCACTTTTTCATGTATTAATACTTGGAACTTAATGTAATAACAGGGCACAATTTCATGCCAGAATCAACATACTGTACAGTAACTACCATGTGATGTGCCTTTTTGTGCACCTTAGACCTTCTTCCTATGAGTTTGCTTCAGTACTTTACAAAGGCATTTTCAAAATTACCTCACTAAGAATTTACATAGTGAAGTTAATAAACTGTTCCAAAAAAATTATATACCCTATGCCTATTACATTACACATGCCAAATTATTCTTACCCTTTCACCCTAACCGCTCATGGATATTAACTTCAACAGTTATATACTCTTTTGAGATAGAGTGTTTGCAAGGTTTAGATGTTTTGAACTCTGATGACCCCAAATGACCTTTGACATCCAATTAAAACAATAGGGGTCATCTACTCAGTATGGACAATCCACTTAGTAAATATGAGATTCCTGGCAGTTACCTTTCTTGACATATGGCGTTTACAAGTTTTTGAGCTTTTCATCTCTGATGACCCCAAATGACCTTTGACCTCCACCAAAAATAATTGTGATCATCTACTTAATATGGGCAATCCACCTGCTATGTATGAGATCCCTCACATTTACCCTTCTTGAGATACAGTGTTTACAAGGTTTTGACCTTTTTCCCTCTGGTGACCCCAAATGACCTTTGACCTCCATCAAAAACAATAGGGACCATCTACTCAATATGGACAATCAGCAAGGTAAGTATGAGATTGCTCACATTTTTCCTTCTAGAAATATCGTGTTTACAAGCAATTTCCAAGGTATTTACATTTTGACCTCTGGTGACCCCAAATGACATTTGACCTCTACCGAAAAAAATAGGGACCATCTACTCAATGTGGATAATCTACATGCCAAGTTTGAGATCCCTGGGGGTTACCGTTCTTGAGATATCGTGTTTACAAGCAGGCGTCACACACACACATACACACACACACACACACACACACATACACACACACGACATCACCATCGCATAGATTCCTTGCCTGCCTTCGGCAAGGAATCAAAAATGGAACCTTCTGCCCTTGTGTGTGATGCTCCGCATAAACAATGGAGTAGGGAAAACAAGCCAGTGAGCCACAACTGGAAACAAGGCCGTGGCTGGCTCAACTTGAACCAATAGGTTAGAAACTGGGCCACAATACTCCATCTGGCTAACCAAAATCCTATCCCACAATTCTTTGTAACTGCTATTTGGTAAAGGTCCATAGAAGGGTAGGTTAAAAAGGTGGGTTAGGCGTAACTCCAACAAGAGAAGTGTTTCTGTCATGACTGGTGTATCTGCTATGCCTCCATTTTTACTTCTTTATATTTACTCACTTATTTTCTCCACATTTAACATTTACTTACTCCCATACGGTCACCAACTTAGGTAACAGTCTTTTCTGTTCTGTTCTTCAAATATGTTTTGTGTGAGCAACATGATGATTGTACTTACTTTTTGAGATATAATAAAAAAAAAACATGTAAAATAAATTTGAAATTGAAAAGGAGTGATACAATACACAATCATGCGTTTTTCCTCAACAGTTCCAAGTTCATATGTTAAATTCGTAATACCTGAGGCATGGTATATAGAGGGCGAGTTTCAGTCCACATCAACTGTGAAGCACTCTGCGCTTTTCTGTTTTTATAACCCACTGACCCATTGGATTCACGGAAATGAGGTAAGCTCCCATTGTGTGTTTTAGAATAGGTGTAGGATCCATCACTGTACATGGTGTGTTGCAAATCTGGGGAGATATCTGCAAAGGCACAAAAGTGAATAAAATTAATATATAGGAAAGAGAAGGTATAACACCTTACTTTGTCATATCTCCTGAAATCTCCCATTACTTATGCAACTTTTTCATTACAACAGCTGTGATGTGTAGAGTTAGCAGCCTAAATTCAAATTGTAAATTTTTTTGAAGTTAACCCTTTACCGTTGTGCTCCGATCGGGGCATATTTGCGCGCCTAGGGATTGGGCGGAAAAGCGGACGTAGCCCGCCCCGCATCGGCTTCCGTAGGCCATTGACCCCATGACCTTAAACTATTGTCTCTCTCGCTCTTGTGGCCGAATTTTCGGGTAGCTACTCGCAGTTTCGAGCTCCGCGTGAAACAGTAAAGATGTGTGACAGCCGAGCTCTCCGCAGGGGTCCAAAAGGACCCAAACAACAGTAAAGGGTTAAACTAAGCCTGTGGAGAGTGTTTACTGCAAAGCTGATGCCACTGTCTCTGCCTGTGTGCACGTAAACCTTTAGCCCAGTGGTGCAGATATTTTAGCTTAACCCTTTACCGTTGTGCTCCATCGGGGCATATTTGCGCGCCTCGGGATTGGGCGGAAAAGCGGACGTAGCCCGCCCCGCATCAGCTTCCGTAGGCCATTGACCCCGTGACCTTAAACTATTGTCTCTCTCGCTCTTGTGGCCGAATTTTCGGGTAGCTACTCGCAGTTTCGAGCTCCGCGTGAAACAGTAAAGATGTGTGACAGCCGAGCTCTCTGCATGGGTCCAAAAGGACCCAAACAACAGTAAAGGGTTAATGCACAAAAACATTTAAGGTGCCATGTATGACTGCAAGAACAATTAATCTGAAGGAAGGACAAAAGTTATGACTAATGGCTGCAAATATGTTTGACAATCAATGTCTGATAAACATTTCAAAGTTGTTTTTTTTTCTTTGGCAAATTGTTCTTTGAATATCAGGTGACTAGTCACATGACTTGCTTACATCTCATGTTCTTGACGTCTCCCACATGCTTTGATCTCAAGAAGCACATCGCCAGAAACATCACCATCAGAAGCATCGTTGCCCCCAGCACAACTCCCAGGGCAATGTAGAGCATATTTTCTTGGGGTCCTTCAGGAACAGGTGTGGGTAGGTCTGACCCTGGAGGTTTGGTGATTGGTTTTGGAATGATTATGGTAGGTGGGTCAGTCACTTGAGCTGCAACAGAAAGAATTTACAATGTTATTCACAAATACCAACAAGTTGTACATCATGACCATATACTCTTTTAGGATAGCTCAGACTTTGATCATGCAATATCCACAAACTGCAGTTAGGTGATGAATGGCTCAACAGCCAGTATATAAAACCACCCCCTGCCGTAGGCATACGGGGATAATTTTTGTAGGGAAGGCAAGAGCAAATATTGCCCGAATAATGGCACATTTTATCATGTTTTTCTCCAATGGACCAACTGTTTTGCCAGAACTGCGAGTGCCCCCCCTGCACCCCCGCCTCGTATGCCTATGCCCCCTGCTTCATAAGATGGTTACCCATCCTATCTCCATATCTTAGAAAGCATTGCCTTCATTCCAATAAGCCTCTTACCAGGAATTTATTTCACATCTATCTTCTTTAAATTAATCTATTGACACTCGTTGCCATGGCTTCGCAAATCTTTAATTATAATCTGATATTTACACTCATAATGCAATTTCACTCTTGAACATGCATGAAAAAAGTTGGGAGGCTGGGAGGCTCCTTCCTGGGAAATTTGGGCATCTGGAGGGAAATTTCCCATTTGTGGGAAATTTTCCTACCTTCCTGGGAAGTAATATTACTACTCCCTTCCTGGGAAATAGAAATTTTTTCCAGCTCTGCTCTTGAACCATGTTTATGTTGTCTCCTTCTTTATATTATTTTATGTTGACTTTTTTGTATAAAGTAATATATTTTCCCCAATACAGCTGAAGCACATAAAACAAACATAAAAACAAAGTAATGCATAACAAAATCTGGTAAGGGTGGACACTCGTTACCCCTTAAATACAATTTGGTTAAGGTTTTTTAAGTTCTCAGTAACTGCTTTTTTTTTTTAAAATCCCTTTGCTTTGCATGGTTTGGCTGAGAAACCACTACTTACCATTACAATATAGGTGGTTTTACCATGGTGCCACGAAACCACATGTATATAGTAATGGTAACACTCAGCTGTGTCCTGGAGTATCTCATCATAAACCTATTATGTGTAATTGTATTTTGGACATGGAATAGGCTTGACGAGAGATACTTTACATATATTTACCCTCTTGGGGTATAGCAAGTGCAAATATGGCGGAATCCATACAAAAACTTATAATTTCATGGAACCCGTACACACATGTTGTGTATATGTAATATAATACATGAGTCAGCATGGCAGCAGGGACCCCTTCCGTAGCAAAAGGATTAACTCCTGAGTGTGAAAATTCAAAAGATGCAAAATGCAAAGTGAGCCTTCGTATCCAAACAGGAAGGGTGGAGTTAATTTGACATGGATGTACGGCTCAGTTTCTAACCAAATGGTTCAAGTTGGGCCAGTCAAAGTCTTTTTTTTCCAGTTGTAGCTCACTGACTTGTTTTCCCTACTCCATTTACAATGGCAGTAGTCTCCTCAAAGAAAGTCTTCAATATGACCCACACAGGAGTTGAACTCCAGACCTCCTGGCTGCAAGTAAGATGGCCTAACCACTTGACCATGCAGTCAGTAAAGGGGTGCCTGCAGCTGAGAGAAGGGTCCTTTCTGAGATGATGAGATTCACACCTTCAATTTATCACTCAGCTTCTCTAAACTTTGTCTTACCTAGTGTGCTCTCTATGACCACATTGCTGTATTCACTCTCTCCTGTGTCAGTAAATGTTGTCATTTTGATGTCGTAAGAAACCTCTGGTTCCAGTTTAGCAATGATATATGTCCTGATGTCCTCTCCAATGATGGGGGTCCTGACATAGTCTCTGTCATCATCACTGTCAGTGAGCCGCAGATAGATATAGAAACCCGCGATTTGACCCTCTGGAAACTCGGGTTCATACTAGAGGTAAGAAAAGTATATCATGAGTCATGTTAAATGAAAAAATGCACAAGTCAAACCAAATTTTAAATAACACACAGCTAAACAATAATCTGAATAACATCCCATCTGAGTCACTTAAAGAATTCTTATCTTAAGACCAATATTTCTTTCTTATGGTAGATAAGATCAGTCTCTGGGGCTTGACTGTGTGCCTGACAAATAGACATTTTGTTATCAGTCAGACTGATGTAAACTCACTTACTACTGTACATCAATTCCCTGTAAACCCAGAATACAATGCTGCCACCTGCTTCCACCACAGAGTCATCATTCAATTACGGAACAAAAACAACAGGTATCTTACTCTAAATATGAGGCATCCATTTACAAAATTTGAGAACTGTTGGAGTTTTCCTTCTTTGACACAGTGCTGATAAGAAAGTTTCATAAACACATATACAATATACACATATACAATCACCCATATATTTACACATAAATACCCCATCATGACTGCATAGGTTTTTTGTCATCCAAATAAAAAAAAATACCAGTTTATACCAGAACATTTTCCCAACATGTAAGCTATAAGACAAGGAAAGTATACTTACTTCCCAGTCCACTCGAATTCGGTCCATTCCAATGGGGGTGCAGCTGGTCAGACGTGGAGGGGAGGGTATGTGTACCACTGGGGGTGGGGTTAGAAGAGTCTGGGTTCCACTCAAAAGGAACCTGTTGGACATGTCACTGATGCTGTCCAAATTGTTCTCACCAACTGCGACAATCCGGAAACGATAAATAACATCTACGTTAGAAAACAAAGATGAAAATAATGAAAAAGTGGAATGAGCACAAGTTATTTCATCTTTTGAGTGCATCTGATATCAACTATGAGTCCACTGCTGCAACATGTAACACTTGGTGTAAGTTATGACAGCACTTCAATTCTGTGTTCAATTTTCTATTTCTCTGGGTTTAATTAAGTACATCATGATATACCAGGCTTCCATAAATTCATTTTTTACTACTTGTCCATCGGGCTAGGGATTCCCAAAGTCTACTTGTCCGCATAAATATGCACTGAGTCCATATCTAGTATCTAGTACTAGCCATTGAATTCCTATGTGAAGAAGAATAGTGTGCTGCTTGCCCAGTGGGCTACAATATTGAGCAGTTCACTTGTCCGAGTCATTTTTTACTTGTCCCGGACTGTCGGGCGGGGGATTTGTCGAAGCCTGGATATACATGATCATACAGCCACATATACTACACAGACTGATCCTTCCCTTCAGGTCTTCAAAAGGCCCATGAGCATAATCTAAGCAGTTTAAGAAGAGGGAGAACAATTTTGATTAATAATTGGTGTCCCCCTTGGAAATTTTTACTTATGGAAAAGATCTGAGTTAGAAAGATGAAGTGTTTAGGCCCTGTTTCAAACCAATTGTTTTGAGTCAGGTCGGTCACATGCTTCTTCCAGTTGCCGCTCACTAGCTTAGTTTTCCCTACTCCATCTGTTAGGCTGAACACCAAGCACAACAACAGTAAGTTCCATATTTGTCACATGGTAAAAGACATGCCTATTCTGTCCACCCCTACAGTCTCTGGATGCAATATAAGCCTTGTTTGCATACATGTATACCTTCAGTCTTTCATACTAATGACTTTTCCACCTTACCTTTATCAAGATCTTCAACAGTAAATGACGACGCACTCGGAGAAGCCATCTCTGGGATGGAGTTCCAATTTTCGTAGGATCTTATGTTCCGGAACTGTACCCGGTACCCTATGAGAGGAGCTCTTGGAGACTGGGTGTGATTCCATCGAATTAAGACAGATGTTTCTGATAATTTATACAGTTGTGGTTTAGTTGGTTTGGCAGGCACTAAAATAAAATAACAAAATTAACTTCAATCACTTTCAAGTAACTTCAAATTTTTCGACATCGTTCATTTGACAAATCTAAGCTTGAATGAAGTTTACCATGATATACAAACACAATTTTCTCCTAAGCACATTTCCCTCTTCCCTCTGTGAATGACTCTACTTGTACAAATGATCCCTGCACAAGGAAACTGATCAGTATTCTCCACTTACCTGTTTTGTAACAGTGCTACAACCAGTCAAAATTTGAAGAGGGTGGTAAAAATGGTACCACTGGGACAAAAAGTTGAGCCACCGGAAAGAAATTCTCAGAAAACCTTGTCACATAGCAAACAGGAATAATTTCATTGTGAACACTGAGTAGTGTGACAATTAGAAATGTACTGGGCCATAAGAAAGTGTCACAATTGAATATATCATTTAATTAAGCAAACATATTTCAAATAGAACACCCCTCTCTTCATAGACCACTAATAACCTTGAACCTGCTGGGTAACTGGAAAAAAATTAAATCAGTGAAGACCATTCCTTATGCAACTTTTCATGCAGTGGTTCTTGGTTGGTTAGTTTGATGGGGTTTGACGACACACCAATATGGACGTGTCATATAATGTCACCAATTTATACAAAGTTACAATTAATGATAAAATGCAGACTTGACAGTTTCACTGTCCAACAAATTAAGGAGCACAACATGGTGACACTTGAAAGATTGAATTTCTTTTCTCTTTAACTAATCACTTGTCATTATAAATAAATCTTGATCATTATTAACACAAAGTATATTTTGGATGACCAGCATGCCAGTTACTGAGAGTGAACATACCTTCTGGTTTCAAGTTGGTTGGGGTACCCCTGACCAGGGTACTGGTGGGTACAGCAGCATCACTAGCTACATGGCGGTACGGTGGATTCAGAATGGTCTTTGTACTCTGCGTAGTTGTACTCAGGTAAGCTATGACAAATAAAAAAGACAGGGACTTGGTATCTAAGAGGTAACGCTGAACAACCTACCAGAAACATGAAATATGTTTAAAGGGCAAAAGCAGTCACTACCGTTTGCATTATTGAATCAGTTTACCCTATATCATGACTGGCTCTTGACAATCATGCCACTTTTTTCTCACTGAATTGTTAAATTTAAAAAGAATTTTAATGTTATTGGAAATTCCCCTAAAAGGCTGGCAGATTGGGCAAAGTTGGGTAACATAAAAATACAGCATTTATATCATATAGCTTTGTAGGCAAGCCCTTTCATCAGCACTCTGTTACATACACCCTTTGGTACATTCCAAACATGGTACAAGATGGTCTTGCATACATTTGTTTCATGATACTACGTATATGCATTCTATCCGGCAGATTGCCAGTCTTGCAGATTTTTAAAAGCTTAACAAACTATCATCCATTTATCAGCTAACTTTAAAGACAGACACTCATCATTTTAGTGTATTAATGGACGGGGGGCTACCAAAATTCAGACATTGTTTCAAAAGGTGTAGAGTGGCTTCTATTCCACAGAATGCAGAGGGAGTGTTCTGATTACACACTAAGGGCATTGTATAAATCTTCAGGGATATGGCCTTGAGTAAAAGAGGCTTTACAATTGTGTCAAGGATCAGACATGCTGGATGACAATCCTGGCAAATACATGTTGTCTAGTGCTAAATGTACTGCACAGTGTGTACTGTGATTTATGCAGTGTGCACACATTCAAAGAGAAAGGGTATCAAGTGTGGCCCACTACATACTAATATGTACTCCAACATGGCTGCTAACCACATGTTTGGTCTAATGGTAACAGCATCCCCCTCTCACGTGGAAGGGCCCGGGTTCTATTTCCAGGTAGAGTCATACCAGACTCTAAAAATGGAACCTACTGCCATTATGTGTGATGGTCTGCATATGTAATGGAACAGGGAAAACAAGCCAGTGAGCCACAACAGGAAACACGAGCCCAAGGGCACTATGGTTCCTTGCATTAAAGATGATATTGTATTAAGCTAGTCCCAAGGTAAGGCATAATTTGCACCTTTAACCCCAATGACTTTTGGCCATCACCCAAAAACATAGGGGCACATTAAATTTCAAAATCATACAAGCACTTGCCGTTTGAGAGAAATGGAACACTAAACTTTTCAAATTATCACACTGCACACTGCCCACTTCCATGCGACAAATACATTCATCACCTTTCACTAAAATGTCATTTACTTGAGTTTGGGGTAGTATAGGAGGTTAGTTAATTGCCTTTTTGGTCAATCTCAACAATTCAAATCCAGACCTTAAAAAGAAGTCACAAAGGTCAAATACAGTCAAAGTAGATCAAAACTGATTTTAAATAAACACAGTCTCTTCTGCACCAAAGAAATTTAACAGTCATCTGGTCATTCCTGACCACCAAAATTTATGATGGATGACTAGAAATTATGTCATCGTTGTCCTTTAGACTACCCAATGTGTTTGCCTGAAAAGCAAAAATAAGGAAAAGCCCACAATTCTGCTACTAAAGGCAGCCCGATAGTGATTTATTACCACCAATTTCTTCTTCACAATTTGGCTAGAAGACCAAGAAACAAACATAGCTCTATAGAATCTAATAAATGACTTTCAACTTGACCTTTTAACCTAAAGAGGGTGTTAGAAACAGCATCGTAGTCCCTAGGGTAAAAGCAGAGGTAAAGAAGAGAAACTGCTTTCATATTTTACTATTGAAATTGGAATCTTAGCTTGCACTGTGAATGACTTTATTCAATACTGTATGTGAGGAAAAGGTTGTTTTTAATAATAATTTCATTACTGTCCTGATTGTTAACTAAACTGCTTTTAGACTGAGAGGGGGTTATAATTCTTCTTTTCTTTTATACATTGCATTTGTCTAAAGGCATTAAACTTCAGCTGGACTTTTAAACCAATTGAAAAAAGACCCAAAGAGTCTTCACGTGCACTTTACTTAGACGAACACAACTTTCCATTATTTCCACTATGTTACTTGGTATATTGAGTAATTGCACCGCATACCTGGCATTGCAATAGGCCTACATATGACCTACATGTACACACTAGCCTGTCATTTAAATGTCAGTAACTCAAGTAACGAACATTGTAGGAGGGTAGTGTAATACCCCTTTTGGTTCGTCTGATCAAGACAAATCTTGACGTCACAAAAAAGTCACAAAAAAGTCACAAAGGTCAAAAGGTCAAATGAGGTCAAGGGGGGTCATCACATGCATTTCACTTAGACGAACACAAATCTCCATTACACCACCCCTCTGAAATGTTTCAGTGGCAAGATATCAATAAAACATTACTTTTTGACCTTTTGACCCTTTCCAATTATTTTGGTTAATGTACCAACATTTTCACCTCCTACCAATCTAACTTATCCTAAAATGATGCCACTGCTTGAACAACGGATACTGAGTTACAGCTACTAACAGAAATTCAGTTTTTGGCCTCTGGTGATCACCAGTGACCTTTGACCTCCACCAAAAACGATAGGGCACATCTACTCCACAACATCTACATACATACCAAGTTTGAAAAAAATTGATTACTCGGTTATTGAGTTATCGCACCACATACCTCGCATTCCAATCCGTCACATACACACACACACACATACACACACACACACACACATACATACGCCAAGGTGACTGCATAGGTTCCTTTGTTACACAAGGAACCAAAAAGGATGTGGCCAGCACGACTAGAACCAATGGAAAATGGAAAATGGGCCATATCTAACTAACTCTAACATGGCTGCTGGGGAGTATTATGACAACATATGAAAAGCCTCTATAAACTAGATGTGTGTCTACGTAACGCCTGACTTAAACCAATTGGTTAGAAATTGAGAGGTAAAACTGCTTCTAACTAACCAACCACCAAACAACATATAAAGGAGCTTAAGAGAGTTAACAAGAAAGGGCTAGAAATAATTTAGATAAATGTACACCATCTAGGATGATGACATGTGCCCTTTGTTTTCAAACATCTTCAAAGATACGGTGAATACTTACAAAGAGGAATAACCATCAGGGAGGCAGTGGCCCAAGCTTTCCCAAGTTTGTTTTTGGCAGTGCAAGTAAAATTCCCGACATCATGCTGTCCAACATTAAAGATCATGAGACGAGCTGTTTAGAGCAAGGAGGAAAAGAAAACAAACATGTTGATTTATGTGGCAATTATTTTAAAATACCTCATGGTAGAGATGGCACCTGTTGGCTAGACACGTGCCTTAGACTGATCTGACAGTCAGAGTCATATTTTGCTTGTGACATTATGCCTGAATTAATTTACAAAGGTCTGCAGCTGTTTTCCAGAACATTCATAAACAATGCGTGGTAGTAGCTTTTTTGAAACACCTTTCAAGAGAAACACTTTTCTAGAAACATTCAATCAGTACAATCTTAGAAGTTGAAAGTGTAGTCACTCTAAAAATATTAATACAAATACGAGTGATGGAAATGCATGGCTGGAATGTGATGCAGCAATTAAGACAGATGAGAGTCCCATGTGACCAAAAGGTTGTTACTTCAAAGACAGACATTTGACACCCCATACTGGATGGGGGAAAGTAGAGTTCTTAATTATCTCACATTACACTACATGCTCAGAGAGCCTTCTGATTACACCCCACCCAACACCGACACACATAAAATCCTTAGGGGCAATGCATTCATCATACCTATAAACAGATCACCACGAGACTCCTCAGTAACCTTCATCCTTTCTGAACTGATTACTTTGCTTCCAGAGCCATCAGCCCATCCTACTGTAGGGAGTGGATTGCCATGAATTTCACAAAGCATGGTGACCATCTCTCCTTCAATGGCAGTGGTGTCTTGCGGCTTCCCAATGATCTTTGGATAACCATCTATAAAACAAGAAAAGATATGGAAAAAATTTAATTAAGCATGAAAAAACAGAATCAAGCAAATTATTCTCAAAATTAACACAACCATTTTGTCAACTATTAAGTCTTTCTGAGGCACAATAACATCTAGTGCTAATTTCTGTTCTTATGAAAATATATTTAAGTGCAGCACCACAGTCAGTTTTACCTGGCAATGACACACACATTTCAGCTACAACAAGTTGAAAATTACCGATTCAGAGAAAATTTGTGGTAAATTTGTACCTTACTTATGGTAAAAGTGGGTATTTGAGAGTGTCTAAGGGGATTCACTTTAGTCCTAGTATGGGTCAGTGAAAACCAGTGCAGGTCACTACTGTCCCTTGCAAGCCATTGTAGCTTCAACCCTGGCTGGCCCCCTGATTTAACAAAATGCTGATGAAATGTTAATGTGATCCCTTAAGTAGGATGATCTTAACTCAGACAATAAGGGTGTTTCGCTTAGACTACTGCTGCTAGATTATGGTACAATTACAATCAGGAGAGGATCCAAAGGGGCTTTTACAGCCTCAGCCCTCCCTTTTTCGTCACATCAGCAATAAAAGCATATGGTAAATTAGTAGTGCAACTCCCTCACACCCCTGATTTCTCTGAAGTCAGCCCCCTTTTTTTGAATGTCTGGATCTGTACCTAACAATGTCTGCAATGCCAAAGAAAAATGTATCTCACCATTCAATTTCATTCTAGCAGCTGCCTGAACACTGCCCTCTGCAGTTTCCACAATACACTGGTACATTCCCAAATCATACATGGTGATGCTCCTTACTACCAGTTCACCACCGCTGATTGTATATTTGTCAACGTTGTCTACCAGCAATTTGCCATTGAAATACCACCTGATGTCATCTTCTGATGCCCTTCCCACAATGCATCTGAAGGTGGCTGTGTCACCAGGAATGACATCATTATCTTTTGGTGCCTTTTTTATTGACGGAGTCTCTGCATGGGTGAAAACCATAACTTTATTCACATTTTTGTTCATTTTTATTCATCTCAAACATCATTTTTAAAAACACTTTTACACTTCATTCCACAAATGGAATCACTCCAAGATGTCATATGTATGAATACCTGTATTTTGTCAAAAGTGGAGGAGGGGTCATCTTTTTTGGGGGAAGGGGTTAACTACATGTGGGAGGGGTTGTCTACATGCTTTTTCACAGCTTAGGTGTAAAATGGAAGGGAATCTATCTTTTTTTACAAACATATAAATCTAACCTTATGAATGAACAAAACACACTTTTTCTTAGGGTGTAAAAAAACACCAAACATTCTGAAGGACTCCCAACTCCGAGAAAGGTGGTGTCTCTATTTGACTTCCAACCACAAGTAGAAATTCTGACGTACAGTTTGCTACCCTGCCCAAATCTGGTAATGGCTGTTCAACACTCTTGAGGTCTGATTGTCCAAATTTGCAAAAAGAAAACATCGGTTTGTAGATGCCAACCATATGCTTTTTGTAAAATTTCTCAGACTATGTTTAAGAACCAGTGACATTAATGCATAGCAGTGCGTATAAGGCACCCAGCCTATCAATATTTGAGGAACAGTACGTGGCATAAGGAGGATTCCATACTTGCAAACTATGTCACCGCAGGAAAAATAAAGTTGCACAATGATGATCCAAGGGCAAAACTTGTCCTCTCTTCTTTATACATTTTTTTACAATAATTGTGGAAATCACTTACAAACATGCAAAAATTGATCATTTTAAGTATTACAATATGTGTATTACTTAAGCCAGAAAATCTGATGTTCCGTTTTTTATGGGTTTTGAAGCTCAAAAAAAAGAACGGTTTCACTTTAAACAGAACAGTTCCACTTTTAAACAGAACAGCTCCAATTTAAACAGAACAGCTCCAATTTAAACAGAACAGTTGGCAAGCACGAAGTAGTACCAAAAATACTGAAATTTGATCTTGTCTGTCCCCCTTTGCACAAAGTTAGAAAAAGTCAATATTAGGGGCCAACTTACTGATAACTTTGAGTTCCACATCTGCATAGGGAGGATCTTCTGTAACACCATTCTCTGCTATACATCGATACATCCCTGCATCTTTAACAGCTACATCATGAATGATGAGAGTACTACCATGTCTCTCTGTCCTCTCTGGGAATTCACCATCTATTCTCTCCCACCTGACCTGTGGGATAGGTTTTCCAATGCAGCTACATTCTAACATTGCTGAAGAACCGCGGTGGACCATATCACCATTTTGGTGAACTATAATTGGTGTGATGTCAACTTGAAAGATATCTAGCAAAGACAAAAAGGTAAAAAGATTCTATTTTGTGATAATATGTAAAACTTTTACTCACACACACAAATAAACTTAGAGAATAGCTAGCTTGATGGACAAGAATCGGAAAAAGAATCTGTCAAAACCTGGGTCATTTATATTCATTAATCTAATTGCTCCAGCACTCACCTTCTACTTTAAGAGGTATTGCAGTTCTAATGGTGACTCTTATTCTAGATACAGGATTCTCTGCCATGCAGGAGTAGTTGCCAGCATCATCATCTGTTACATCAATGATGTGAAGATGCCCTGAGGGTAAAACTCTGTAATGATCTGAAAAAAAAATAAAACAAACATAACTTATTGTCTCCTGGAAAAGGACTTCTTTAAAGTCCTGATACAAGAATGCAAACTTCCCTACAATTACCTGGTTTAGGAGTGTATGGTTAGTTAGATGGAGTTTTAAGGCCCAGTTTCCAACCAATTGGTTCAAGTTGAGCCGGCTACAGCCTTTTTTCCAGTTGCAGCTCATTGGCTTCTTTTCCCTTCTCCATTGCTTATGCTGAGCACCAAGCACAATGGCAGCAGGTTCTGTTTTTAAAGTCTTCGGTATGACCCAGCCGAGACTCAAACTCTGTGTATGGGGGGGATACGTATTTACCACGTGCTTACATGCAGTTCCCTATTGAATGCTGTAGACCAGTTCAAAGTTACTTCATGGAACAATAGGTCAAAGGTCAAAGGCTAACACTTTTACATATGTTTAGCTGATGGTGGGATGTAAACTCTCATAAAACAGTGTGCTATGTGCAGCCGGCACAGCGCTCAGAAACACATGTGCAGATATAAACTTCAAACTCGTCTATTCCATAGGTAGGAGACTTCTACCATACAGGGCAGCCCTGTCCTATCCAGTGTAAATGTTCGTATCTCACCTGCTTTATTCCTCCTTTGGCCAACTTTGGAAAAGGCATGAAAGAATGATCCTTATGAACAGGGCTGGAAAAAATGTTAATTTCCCTGCCAGCAAATCAAATTTCCCAGCAAGCAAATCAAAATTTCCCAAAGACTTCACATGTTTACATATACAAAAGTAGTCGAGTTTTCTTCCAAAAACCCAAATTTTCCTGCAATGACTTTCCCAAATTGCTGGTTTTTTCCAGCCATGCTTATGAAATAGAGTAGGGTTGTCCTCTCTGGTAAGATGTCCTTGTCTATGGAATTGCAGGCAATTAGGGAAAT
Source organism: Holothuria scabra (assembly GCA_037179385.1). Classification (NCBI taxonomy): domain Eukaryota; kingdom Metazoa; phylum Echinodermata; class Holothuroidea; order Aspidochirotida; family Holothuriidae; genus Holothuria; species Holothuria scabra. Next base: position 6,199,618 of record CM074189.1, on the reverse strand, counting down.
ACATATAAAACTAGGAGGTAGGGAAAGAGTGAAATAGACTAGCTTGTCCTTATTGATCATGGTTCTAGCCAGGCCATTCAAACTGGGTGCTGCAACCAGTTCGAATTTACTTTTTTTAAGTCAGCACCCAGTTTGAAATTTTACTGCCCAGTTTGAATCTCACTGCCCAGTTTTGAATTTCATCATACTCGTACTCTAAACATACTGTAGGCTACACTGCTTGGTATCAGACACATAAACATTCATTTGAATGATTGTGCTGATATTGGGAATAATAAAAAATCAGACAACTGACAACATACAATGTCATTTAGATCTTGAGATACAGTATGGCCAACATTATGTGAGAGTGATGCAATGTCGTTTGGTAACCCCCACCATTTTTACATTTTTCCTGGCTAGAACCCTGTTGATGTCTGTTAGAATAAATCCTAAATGTCATAACTGAAATCTTGGATGGCCACAATCTCTGAAAACTGAAAACTCCTCCAGCAAAATTTTGGGAATTGGAAAGACAAGGGGGGAAGGGGGGGGGGAGGGGAGTAAAATGAAAGTTTCTTCCTTTTGACACAAAAACTGAATGAAACCTGAATACGTTCAAAACGCTACTAAGGAAACACATTTTGCACTCTTGACTGTAAGCTACGTATTAACTGAACCATTCTTATGGTAAGAAAATCCGTAATTACACAGGGTTCATTTTGCTACTATGCCTTATATTTTCAGGGGAGAAAATTTTTAATTTTGAATATATGAAAAGGGAAAATGCTTTATCATCTATATTTGAATTACTGTAGTTGTACATACTCATGAATGGCTCTTGAGAATTAAGCGACAATATTTTTCTCACTGAATTGTGAAATTTACGAGTCCTGAGTAAATTGTTGTTTTACCTTGGAGTATGTTATTTAAAAGTCCTGAAATACTGTGGAAGGCACTTGGAAAAGAAAAAGAAGAAATTAATGAGCATTACAGGTTCATTGCAAAATGTTTGGGGTAACCGCTTTTACCTTAAGAAAGGATCCAGTAGCTTGAAAATGTCTTTCAAACCTTAAAACAGCATACCACACCACCACTAAGCACTGAAAAAACTTTATTCCTTTTTAATATGAAAAAAATGTCATCACAGATATAAGAAATGATTCTAAAAGCAGCTTTCTGTCAAAACAAACAGCTGAAAAGGTCTCAAGCTGAAGTTCTGATTTGCATGAAAGGAAAATAATACCTGAACTGGATGACAGTGGTTCACCATTTTTAAGATACGTAACCACGGCAGCCGGATGACTCTCTGGTGCCTCACATGGAATGAATGCCTCTCCATCTCGAGGTGAACGCACTTCCAACGAAAACCTCTCACGAAAATCTTTAATATCTGTGTTAGGATTAAAACCAAAAAATGAACCATCCTTACATGTTGCAGTCCACTTTTTTGATAAGGCTTTCATTCACAAGGAGGTTACTTCTATTTACTGGTGCGGCAATGTTGACACTTTCTTGCTCTTTTTTTTTTTCTTATTCATTTTCGGATTAATTTGCATTGCTCTTGAAACATAACATCACCAAAGCTTCTAATTGAATCTATTTTAGCAACGTATTATACCTCCAAGCTTAAAAACAAATGACAGGATTTGGATTGCTGATTTCATTTCTAACCAATTATTTGCTATAGCCCCCTCTAAACCAATTCCCAAAAAGGAATAATGTTTTGCAATAGCATATCATAAAGATGTACACGGTACTGACCAGGTTTCACCAATGACACAACTCCACCTTCCAATTTAAGAAAAAAATGAAGACACTTCTTACCCCTCTTCTTTCTAATCCCAAACAAAACTTCACTATCCCCCCCAAACTCCATCCACAACAACACTATGAATCGCATCACAAACTGCATGTCCATATGTACAGTGCTCTTTTAGGACTTTTTCCATTATGCCCTTTGATAATAATCTCGGGGTCTCGTGAACCCATTAGGCAGGGTACAAAAATTTAGAGCCATAATACATTAAGAGCCATTACACCTACCAATCTCTGGAAATAGAATATCTTTCTGGTTTTGAAAATGAACATCATGCTCTGTAAAGGTTTTGGTTGCAGGTGTAAATGTTAGGTAATGATTAAAGGGCAAAGCAGATACCATCTTTCAAGGCCAAATCACTAGAGTGACTGTTTCATGCAATACATACCTGGAAGTTTTAAAGATGCTGTCTTGCTTAGTATCGTTCCAACTTTTGTCGTGACTTCACACTGATAATTTCCGACATGAGAAGAAGGGTCCCCTCCCTCACCCCTGAAATATTCTATACTTAAATGTCCATTGTTAAGACTCATTTGCAATTGTTCTAGTCTCTGTGCATTTAAAGGTGTTCCATTAAATATCCACCTCACATCGCCTTCCTTTGGTTGATATGCACATTTTAATTTAACTCTCTGTCCCCTGTTCACAAACTGTGAGGTAGGTTCTTTCGTAAATTCTGGGGCAATGTCTGTAACAAATAATACACACAAAAACAAAATAAGTTTGAAACTTTTAGGCAGACACACTGTATATACTGTGAACAAGGAAAACTTCCCCCCACTGAGTCAATTACAAGCCTTCCTTTGGCAAAACTTTATTTTGCCTGCCTGCTCCATCAGTAATACGCATAAATATGTAACTATAGCTTTCAATCAAATAGGTAGGAGAAAAGGAATTTTAAAATCAATCCGTCTATGCGCCTGGCATTGAGGGAGTCTGAGCCAATCTGCTTGAAGGAATGCACCACTCTCCCTATGGGAATGAGTGAGATTTTGAAGTTTATTAAAATTGTTTGGCAGAAGGATGCTTGGCTGGGTAACCCTCTCAGATCGATAGGAAATATTAATTACGGTTTACTAAATGGTATAATTGTATCCTGCCCCATGTGAATTTTGCTCCTGGGGTCTTAATAATGAGGGAGACATCCAGAAATCAATCACGAGAAATGAAATGAAATAAAATATAGTAATTTTCCTCTCAAGTTCGGAGTAAGTGGAGACTACGGGATCGAACAAACAAAAGCTTGGTGTAGCAATGACCCTGCCTGAACTTTACAGGCTGGCTTCTATTAAAATCCAATAGTGCATAAATATTCCAGAGCCCCATTTTTTACTAGCATGGACAATCCGACATTGAGATAATCACAATCATTCAAGGTTACATACACCTTCAGACTTCCAACAGCAAATACTAGTGTATTGCAACCATTAAAGGTGAAGATCCAATTGTTTTACTTTAGAGAATCTTGAATAAATGTAGAACTGGATATATAGATCAACACGAACATATATTGACAACAATAATAACACACTAAACTTATATGGTGCCAAATCAGGAAGAAGTGTGGCTGCTCTACGCACTTGACAAAAATTCCAAATAACTAATAACATTTAAAAGACCAAGCAAAGAAATGAGTCTTGTGGTTGTGGTTAATGTTTTAGTGCGGAAAGATCAGTGCACAACAGTGTATGATTGGGTCACTGGTACCACAAGTTGGGAGCAGCATAATTATGCCAAGCTTGGAGTCCATATGATTTCAATTGTGGATTAAGAAGAGTCAGAAAAGCCTTCCAAGAGGAACAAAGACCAAGACTAGGAGCATATTAGAGGCAAAAGCCTACAGATATAAACAGGCTGTTCTAAATGCTGAGCATGACAAGTGAGCAGCAGTATTTCAAATTTGATGCTTAAGTTCACTAATAGTACATCAGGTGAACTTGTGTGGCATGTCTGCTTTTCCTTTTGACAATACCTTCTGCTGAGTATTGCAGCAAAGAAATGTTGCAAAAGGGCAACATTACTTTGTACTGGAGTGGGCAGCCTAAAATGTGGAAGGACAACCCATTTTTTAACCACTAAGTCCTTGGGAGAACTGACATTTTCCCTAATTTTGAGCCCTGCCTATTTATAAGGAAAGGAGGGGCAGTATAGACTGACAGACTGGGTGGAGTGGATAACATATCTCATTTTTTCGTTCTACAAAATACCCAACCCACAGAAAACACAAAGATTAAATGCCATGCACAATTGTTTCATCCTTCAGTCAGCCCATCAATCAGGTGGGGGAGGATTACTGATATGAGGTTTTATTCACGATATAATTACTGGACATCAAGTATGCGCACCAAATGACAAATTCCCCAAAACTCACTGGTATTGGGACCTACGAGCCCTGACACTTACCTCCTGTTTACTTTTGCAACTTTCGATACATATTCAGGGAATAATTTAGTGTTCAAATTTTGCCTAGCAATTTTGCTGTTTCTGGGCTCTCCCAATCACACAATAAATAACCCATATGTTTAACGTAGAAAATCTGCTACACAATTTTGTTTTTGTATAGCAATTTGTCCATTTTGTGTAGCAAAATGCAATGCGATACCAGATAAATTATTCCCTGATATTGTATTACATTGGATTTTTACTTGGATTACAGCATGTGAAGGCTTCTCAGAAGACTTAAAGGCCCAGTTCTCTCACCCCAAACAGTACCAATACTCCTAACCTTCTTACTTAAGCCCCTCCCACAATTGTCTGAAATTCATCCACATCCAGACACAATCTCAGTTTATTGCTTCAGGGTGAGTATAGAAACACTCAATTTATATAATCAAAACACTCGCAGTACCGTTCATGCTGTCAAGTATAAGCTTTGGCACTTTGCATTGTTTGAATTAGCTGTCAATCAAAGAGCTGAGCCAATTGAGAATTTGGGTACCCGGGTACCAAAATTGTTGTTTGGGGTGAGAGGTTTGGCCCTTTAAGACAGGGATAAGGTCAAGATAAGATGTCCAAATATGCTGAATGTTCTCTGAATTGGCTGAATTCCAACATAAATCCAAAACTGCATAAAGGGGGTAAGGGGGAGCAATAAAGATTTGAAAATATTCTCACCTAATATTGTCTGTTGCCAAGTGGCTAGCACACAGGTACCCAAGATATACAGCACTTTTATAATATATTCCATTGCACACATTGCTGTGCTAAACCATCATCACACAGATACTGGGGTGTTACCTGTACAGAGACAAAAAGGACAAGACAACGTTGAAAACAATGAATGTTATTATGGAATGTATAAAGTATACATCACGTCTTTGGGAAAAGTCTGATGTTGGGTTTCCAAATCTGTCTCTATCAGCAACATTTATACACCTTTCCCTCCCCATACCTCTCTTCTTGTCGTTTTCGGAAGGGGGTAGGAGGAGCTATAAATAAACCACTCTACTGAAGCAATACTTTGGGAAACTAAGTTAATGGAAGATAAACTATCTTTCTTCCATTAGTAATAAAGATTGCTTTACCATAGGTCAGTATATTTTGATTTTATGAGATGGGGGATAAAATACGCAGGAAAGCAAAAGTGACAAGCCTGGAGGCAAAGACGGCATGTCTTAGAATCTTGCCACCAGAGAAACAGAGAGCTTGCACATTGGCAGAATTATGAGATGCTGCCTCCAGCAATATCAGATGAACCATGACAGACATAGTAGTAGCTTGCATTAGCAGTGACACTGTTACACTTGTCAAATATAAAGGCTCTTCCCAGTTGACGTGAGAATAAGCCATCTGAAATCAGCAGAGGGGGTGTCTTAGGGGAACGTTTGACCCAGTTTGAGGGAAACTTGACCCCAAAGTCATTGGCTTAAGCATCTTTGGAACACAGGAGCTTGATTAACAAGATTAGACCATTTCTAAATATTTGACATTCCAAGTAACCTACTTAAATCTATGAAAGACAACCAGACAGAGTAAGTTGCAGATATATTGATGAGTTTTTAAACCATTGATAGCCATGGCTAGTCAGATTACCGACACAGGGTTGCAGCTAGAATAGACAGCAAGTTGTAATTTATAGTTTGTGCTGGTTGGGGAAATTTGAATTCTTATTTTAATGATGAGAGCCAACCTGCATAGCTACAGTACAACCCTTTACACTTTATGCATGGATACTAGTCATGTCTTTAATGCCAAGTTTAATGACACACCAACACACATGAATTATTCAGTATCAGCTAGACAGCAGGTTAACCATCTTTCAAGTTTACATAGGCCTATGGTTCAAGTCCATCCTTAAACAGCTTGGTCTCACATAACCCACAACACTCAGTGTTACACAGTACACATCTACAACAACGCAAACCTGCAGATTAACCCCATGTTTTCCAGCATGTGTTTTCACATACCCATGTTATTGTAAGTTGACTGGATATAGTGGGGTAGTACAATTATATTAACAAGGTCAAATATTTTGCATACCAATCACTGTAAAATGTTAGCAAATACAGGTCAACAGTGACACAAACACCTGTAACCTTGACTGATTACCACAAACAGGGTGTTTAAAACCTTAGACTCCTGCCATCTTTGGTGGATCAAAATTTAAATACCATGGGTAAACCCACCTCACATTTTACAAACACAACTTCTCACATCCTCACTACATCATAATGTATGTCTACTCTCCCCATTTCTCACAATGTACAGTGTATCATCATGTATGTCTACTCCCTGCATCTCACTACATCATCCTGTAGGTCTACTCTCCCCATTTTTCACTACAATGCATCATCATGTATGTCTACTCCTCACATGTGACTACATCATAGTGTATGTCTACTTCCCACATCTAACTACATCATGGTGTATGTCTACTCCTTACATCTAACACTATACATCATCATGTAAGTATACTCCCTGCATCTCACTACATCATCCTGTAGGTCTATTCTCCCCATTTTTCACTACAGTGCATCATCATGTACAGTATGTCTATTCCCAGCATATCACTACATCATAGTGTATATGCCTGCTCCTCACATCTAACACTACATCATCATGTAAGTATACTCCCTGCATCTCACTACATCATCCTGTAGGTCTACTCTCCCCATTTTTCACTACAGTGCATCATCATGCATGTAGAGTATGTCTACTCCCAGCATATCACTACATCATAGTGTATATGTCTACTCCCCACATCTAACTACATCATGGTGTATGTCTACTCCTTACATCTAACACTATACATCATCATGTAAGTATACTCCCTGCATCTCACTACATCATCCTGTAGGTCTATTTTCCCCATTTTTCACTACAGTGCATCATCATGTACAGTATGTCTATTCCCAGCATATCACTACATCATAGTGTATATGCCTGCTCCTCACATCTAACACTACATCATCATGTAAGTATACTCCTCACATGTGACTACATCATAGTGTATGTCTACTTCCCACATCTAACTACATCATGGTGTATGTCTACTCCTTACATCTAACACTATACATCATCATGTAAGTATACTCCCTGCATCTCACTACATCATCCTGTAGGTCTATTCTCCCCATTTTTCACTACAGTGCATCATCATGTACAGTATGTCTATTCCCAGCATATCACTACATCATAGTGTATATGCCTGCTCCTCACATCTAACACTACATCATCATGTAAGTATACTCCCTGCATCTCACTACATCATCCTGTAGGTCTACTCTCCCCATTTTTCACTACAGTGCATCATCATGCATGTAGAGTATGTCTACTCCCAGCATATCACTACATCATAGTGTATATGTCTACTCCCCACATCTAACACTACATCATCATGTGTATCAGGAATAAATCTTTTGTTCAGTTAACCCTCCATAAAACAACTCGCCTAGGCCAACACATAACAAATCTATTTCCCAAAACTGGCGACATAGATTACACACTTCTTTTCTTGTACAAAAGAATACTGTCCAAACACTGCACTTACTCAACCAAACAGTGTCATCCCCTTTGTTTTGTTACTGCAGAAACATTAACTGACAAACTTATGTCAAAATACCACATAAAGATGGAAACTTTCCTTCAACACAAATGTATTCAACAAACACACTGTGACCTTTGCGAGTACATCTATGTTAAAGGGCAAACCCCAACTTCCTGTTTGCCAGCCTGAAGTGATTCAATGTTGGGTCATAGCCCTAGTGTATACCTGCTGATGATTTAAAGGGAAATATTGCTATTGTTTTTATCCTTTTAAAACCAATGTTTATTAGCAAAGAGTGATAAATAATTTACAAATAAGACAGTATGGTAGCCTTCTTTTCAAAAAAATATGTTTCCCTCAGATAGAAATTCAGTTGTTTGTTGATCAAGAATAATTTGTTCACCGAAACTTTCAACATTTCAAAAGATGCAACTTCCATAACTCTCCCTGTGCATAATATTTTGAGGAGATGAAGCTATTGCTGGGGTTTATCGTTGAGACTGAATGATTAGATAATGACTAGAGCTATTTACTTTTAATGCTTTGTTGGAGTATATTAAACACAGTATTTCCCTTTAAAACTCTCTCTCTTATGTTCAATCAAAATCTCAACTGATAGCAATATTTTCTATACTACTTGCTTCATATTTCAAGTGGCAGCACTTCCCTTGGCCAATCCTTTGAGAACATGGGTAAGATTGGGAAGATGGGACACTCCTTCCCAGTGAATTTGAATGTGTCCAGGAAAATTGCAGTAGTAAGGGGGAAGCTTTCCCTTTATTTTACATAGAAATGCAAAATGAATTGTGGAAAAATGTTATTCTGTTTGAAAATAGACATTTTCCCAGTCCTGCCTGAACATACCATGTTACTGTACCCTGCAATGTGATATAAACATTAAACTTTTGAAAGATATCACATTACAATCTCATCTCAAGTGCTATACTTCTCCATTACAAAGCACACTTTCAAAAATATGCAACAGTTTGGAAGTAATGACTTAATTTTGTAGGATATGTTAAGAATTGTAGTAATCAATAAAGACAGGCCACTTTGCCAGCTGACCTGTGATGAACCGATCTCACCAGCAAATATACAGCAAGGTTGCAGACAGTGGATTGCCTAGATGCCCTGTAGGGGACGGTACTCAGCTGGCTAACATTCCATCCAAACATTCACCCTACCTCTTAAGGGCAAATAAAAATTATTGATCCAAAGTGACCAGGAGGGGTTGAGAGACCTATTGGTAACCACTCTAATGTCACTGATAATTGATAGAATTATTTCTGATGCTTATCATTCTGGTCCAATCTTTGCTCTGAGGTATTATCTCCCATAACATGAAGGGTCAGTGTATACTGTGACATTTGGCTTGTTTAGTCTTCAGAGGTTGAGATCTTAATTCTTTGGTGGCCATGTGCAAGGTCCAGTTTCTGCAGGATAATGGCATTGATGTTATTCAGATGCTATTGTGTGTTCTCTTTGATCAAGCATGCCAAATACTGAAAGAGGTGCTACAAGATACGAAGAGTGTGCTTCACTGCCAATTTGCATGTGAGTAACTTCAATGCCATTATCCTGCAGAAACTGCAGATCTGTCCAACAAAAATTATTACAAATAACTGCTATGGATAAGCCTGAGGAATGTACAGAGTTTAATTATCAATACAGGAGGTAAGTGGGGTGGGGGGGTGGGGGCGATGTAAATTTTACCATTCAGGTACCTATTGTGTATTACCAACTTTGACACTATTCAACAGTTTACAAGCCACAAAACTGTTGTGCCCTGGGTATTTGCTACAACTACCCTCAAAATTATATTCAGGTACATTAAAGCCACTTACGTGAATGTCCTTGTCCCATTGCCCCCCACCCCCTGCCCGGGGGATACTGGACTGGTAGAATATGACCACATATTCCCTGCTTGTTGTAAGGTGACTACAGAGTAGACCTTCTACCATACTTAAACTGTATTTCAAACTGAAATTAAAACTTGAACTATTTATTTACCTTTATATATGCAGTATATAACACATATTCCCCAAAACTCCCTGGATTGGAAATCTACGAGCCCCGATACTTACCTCCTATTTATCCTGTCTCAGATATAGGCAAACATCTCTTCCTCCTTTACGTCGGTAGCTTGAAGTTCTCGTGACTGGCGAACAGGTCTATCTGAGGTGACTGGCGAACAGGTCTATCTGAGGTGACTGGCAAACAGGTCTATCTGAGGTGACTGGCGAACAGGTCTATCTGAGGTGACTGGCGAACAGGTCTATCTGAGGTGACTGGCGAACAGGTCTATCTGAGGTGACTGGCAAACAGGTCTATCTGAGGTGACTGGCAAACAGGTCTATCTGAGGTGACTGGGGAACAGGTCTATCTGAGGTGACTGGCAAACAGGTCTATCTGAGGTGACTGGCGAACAGGTCTATCTGAGGTGACTGGCAAACAGGTCTATCTGAGGTGACTGGCGAACAGGTCTATCTGAGGTGACTGGCGAACAGGTCTATCTGAGGTGACTGGCGAACAGGTCTATCTGAGGTGACTGGCGAACAGGTCTATCTGAGGTGACTGGCGAACAGGTCTATCTGAGGTGACTGGCGAACAGGTCTATCTGAGGTGACTGGCGAACAGGTCTATCTGAGGTGACTGGCCAACAGGTCTATCTGAGGTGACTGGCCAACAGGTCTATCTGAGGTGACTGGCGAACAGGTCTATCTGAGGTGACTGGCAAACAGGTCTATCTGAGGTGATTGGCGAACAGGTCTATCTGAGGTGACTGGCGAACAGGTCTATCTGAGGTGACTGGCGAACAGGTCTATCTGAGGTGACTGGCAAACAGGTCTATCTGAGGTGACTGGCGAACAGGTCTATCTGAGGTCAGCCGTAAAGGAGGAAGAGATCTTCGCCCATATCTGAGACAGGGTAAATAGGAGGTAAGAGAGAGGCGATGTAGATTCAGGTTGGTGTGTCACTAAATCTCATCCAGCTAACCTTTACCCTTATCCCAGGCAGATGTTATGTGTTTTCTTAGAATAAAAGTCTCACTAACTCTCCATCCCCAGTAACTGTATTTGCTTAAAGGCCCAGTTCTCTCACCCCAAACAGTACCAATTCTCCTAACCTTCTTGCTCAAGCCCCTCCCACAATTGTCTGAAATTCACACTCATCCAGCCACAACTTTTCAGTTTATATTGTTCAGAGTGGGTATTAGAAAAGCTCAATGTGTATAATCAAAACACTATTGGTACAACTTATGCTGTGTAATATAAGCTTTTGTACTCTGCATTGTTTGAATTAGCAGTCAATCAAAAAGCTGAGCCAATTAAGAGTTTCTGTAACCCCCTACAAGAAGTGTAGTCTGGGGTCTGAGAGGATTGGCCCTTTAAACACTTTCCTATGTACCTCTTGAATGAGAATTTAAGTACCAGGGACAAGTTTCAGTATCACATATGGACAATTTTCCAACTGGTAAAGTGATTACAATTCTTTGAAATGGCATGACAAAGTGGTCACACTTGGTAAAGAAAGGAATGTAGGTCATGTGGCATGCATGTAACACTATACACCACAAGGTATCATAGAGGTCCTTACACAAGAAGTATTTTTAACATTGTCAGTAATCAACAACTTCAAATCTGACCATACATTACACATATGCTACAGCTGGAATGTTAATGTCTGATCTCTAGACGACTAGGAGGCCAAATTGAAAAATATCATCAGAGCACATAACAGATTTACGGTTTCTGGTTAATGGCATTGCTATAAACCAGTGTTTATTGTATTTTATGGACAGACAGATGGGAAGTGATTGTGAGTTACCTCTCTTGCATGTATTAAAGCTATGGAGATCAAATTCAATGTGACAGGATATCATAGGGACCATACTGTATTACTCTTATTGTCCATGACATGAATATTCATCAGAATGGAAAAGATATCACTGATCCCTCCATACAAAAGAAAATAAGGATTGAGGATGATATGTGCACACGGGATGTTATAACACTCACTAGTCATGACCAAGGATCTTTCTCCAATAGCGGGGAAGGGGGGGGGTATGCTATGCTATGTATCAGCAATCTACTGCTGCAAGGTTGTTCACACACTGACAACCAAAGATTTACTAAAAACAGACAAAGATTTTGTAAACACTGACAAACAAACTAGCAATGCTTACTGTGGACTCAAACTAAGCTGGACTTACTTCTTCAAACAATAGTGTAATTTCGGTCTTATTGTACCAGGTTGGAGAATGACAAATGGAGTTCCCAACAATCTGTACAGTATTAGTACTGTACTGAATATTATTGCCCCAAGTGAGTTTGCTACTTCCAGTGATACAAATGAACTGGACATATCGAACTGTATAACCCAACAGTCAGTATACTTTGAAAAGTGTCAATCTTCAGAGTAAAACTATGCATTCTTTATTCCTTGTGGTAGGACATACTCCATCAAACACGAATCACCTCATCTGTCAACCCTAGCAAACTCTGTTCAACTAGGTTCCGTTTAGGCTGGTCTAGGTATGGGGTACTTGTTAGCAAGCCACCATGCTGAGATGAAGAACAATTAGTGGAAATGAGAAATGACGAGACCATTTCTCCCTTGGATACCACCACAATGGACATGCCATATGTCACTGAGGGTTAGGGAAGTACATGCATGGGACTCAAAAACACAATATGAGGACAAAATTGTATGCTACTTTTTATATAAAAAGTTGCTGAACTTCATTGCCCTCTAATTCCGACTCAAAGAACTCACTGCATGTTTATGTACACATAATAAAACAAAGGTATACCGACACAGGATTTGTCAAAGTCCATTTCCTTCCAAGATAAACATTTCAAACAGGCCCAGATATGCAAACTGCATTATGCATATTCATCATACAGGTACAAGCCTGTAAGAATCATATTCAATTCAAATACCACAGATTTGGAGTGTGCATGGTCCAAGAGTAGGGTACTTTGTTTGATTTTGAAATCTTCAGAACTAACTGAGAGGGTGCCTTCTATCCCCTAAGTTCGGGGTCTAAACATTGGGATTATTAAGATGTTTTATAACAAAGAGAAAGTATGGACAGCAAATGAAGATTGAAGCACTTCTGAATGAGAGTCAAGGAGACTGGTTCAATTTCCAGCCAGGTCACAAAATATATCCTTGAACTCATTAAAATGAAGTCCATTTCAAATCAAGAAATTAATGTTGTCTTCATACTATACAGCTGTGTATGCTATTTTCAAAAAACTTAAATTCTTTCACCAAGTTTCAGCAAAAGTAATGGGGCTGATTCACTTAGTTTTAAAACAGTCCCTGTTTATATTAATACAATGTTAGCCACTTTTGTGTCCCATCATGGAATTCTTTTTCACAGATGAGAAGGAAGTGTACCTGCCTCAAGCTGGCACAATGCTTGAATGATTATACACAAAGAGCCACTCAAAACACAGTAATATCTGGCTCTACAGACACCCAGAGAAATGGGGCTTTTCCCCCACAGGCATTTTTGGCCATCTTTCATTGCTATTATATTGTTAAAATTATCGGGCTACTTTGTTGATTGACCTCAGCTCGCCCCAGCTCTCCCAACTTAAAAAATTTGCTATGCAGCCCCTGATACAGCTACATTATTTCAGGCCGTCATATTTCACGGGAACTTTTCTTCCCCATCGCGTGGTGGTCCCGTGGTGATGAAATCACTGAACCCCAAAAGCTGGTTTTCACCACCAATCAGCTACCCCCATGCATTTTTAACAGAACCCAAAAGTGGATTCTCACCAGTAACCATGGTGAAAAATGATGGAACCTACAAATTGGTTCCTGTGATTTTCGAAATCCAAAGGCTTATTTTCAAATTGGTCTTGTTCAAATTTGTCAAATTTGTCTCAAAATTTTTTGTCTTGCTTTGTAAGGTTTCTTTCCTTCCATTAGTTTTTTTTTTTTTCTGGTTTATCAAGGGAAATAATACCCATACCCTGAAACTTCAAGATGACATCCAATACACCAGAAAAAATTTCCTCACTTTGGAATATGATATATCCATTATTTTTAACTTTGTTCCATTTACATAAGACTAACACCCAACAATATTCATGGCATTTAATTTAAGAAATAATATCTATCCCATTCTGGGATAAGATTTGTGCCAAGATTTCTTCAGACTAAATAACACCACAAAAATTTTGGTCTATTTCTTTAATGTTCATCATCGAAACCAAAAAAAAAATGTTTCATACTTAAGATACCCTGCATCATACAACACAACCTCTGTGTGCCAGTCTACAAGCTCAGGGACCCACAGTTTGACCCTTCACATTTCCAATACCAAAATTTCATCAACTCTGGTGCACTTTCAGAGATGAGGCCAAAACAAAGACATAAATCTGTCTAACTCTCTCTGAGTAGAGTTTTAAGACTGGTCTTTTGGGAACTGACCTCAGCAGAGGTCAAACCTGTGTTCACATGTGTACCAGGTATTAAGGTATAAGGTCATAACCATGGAAGTACTGTAGTATGCACACTGAAAGGGCCAAATGAATTGCACTGCCCTTACCAAGGGTGTTAACTTTTTCTCAGAAATAAGACAAGTCTTCTTCAAGGGCCACTGAGAACTGAAATGCACTGAACTATAAAGTATAAGGTATGTACTGTACAGTAACACATGTAGCATACTGTAACTTTCATGACAAAGAAACTTGTGCACAGTAAGAGAGACCAACAGAGCATGCTAAATTTGCATCACACAAACAAGGTCCTTCTATTAAAATCATTTAGTTTCCACTGACATAAAGTATACAACACACGTGCATATATTTTTTTTCAGGTGAAATATATACTGATAGAGTCTTGGATATTACATATGACAAATTTTCTCAACGATGATAGCCTAAATCATGCAGCAGTTCTTAAATGGTGAGATCAATTTTAAGTTTGTACTTAATTATTACAGTATATAGTGGGCAGAACTCATTGCACATCTTATTTTATTTAATTACATCCCCCCACCTTTCTGGTGGGCATATATTCACAACAAACTATATAGCCTACTTCTAACTACGGAAGGGCTTCCATGTTCTAACCTGTTGCCTTACATCTTCTCACGCAGAACAATTTGTGAGACAACAACAACTTACAAAGTTAACCATGCACAACACTATGCCTAAATTCTATATATTAGGATACCCTCAAGATTCCCCTACCTCAAAACAACTATCCCTTCAATTCTCTATTATGACCCCTCCCCCATCACTACCTCCTGGTGACCCACATGTGTCATGCCACACATATGGAAGAAATCAATCATGATGCATTGCTACAGGTCACCTGTTGATATTTTGACACACCAATGTGAAATTGGAGCCTCTGACCTCTCCATCCACCAAAACTGCATGGCTGTGTGGTAAAACCACCTTTCATAATAAAGTAAACTTAATATAAATGACAAACTCACTCAAGGCGCTACAGATACATGCTCTGTTTAAAATATTGGCAGAACAATTAATACTAAAGCAACATTGACAATAATCTACCACACCCGAAGTAAACCTTGACATGGTCAGGGAACCCTACTTTCTACACAATAAAAATTTGGAGCAAGAAAAAAAGACCTCCTGACTAAATATGCCACATACTGTAAAACAAAACCCATTTACATTTAAAGATGAGTTCATCAGCTACCATATGGTCAACACACTAGTACTACAAAACTGAGATCCCACTGAGCCCCCAAACTCATCACAGGTCAGAAATGACTAATTCTCATGTGACCTCTGACCTTGTCCTCAAGGGAGGCCATGGTATTTTGCTCATTACCATCAATGTCAGCATACATATGGCATCAAAATGTCTGGTATTCCTTGCACAGTATCATCTTACAGTGACGGTCTAGCTCTTGATCTGTAAGATGTAAATTATATTACCTGCTGTCCAGCATGTACCTAATTTTCAAACAGTAACTCTCTGCATTGACAGAGCTCGTTTTCTGTGTCTAAGGGCAAAATCCATGGGAGTGTCGCCATAGCGTACATTTTGAACATCCCTCCCCTCCCTCAGCCTCTCTCCTCCCTTACCCAGAGAAAAAAATTATGCAATCCGCTGTACCATAACAGTGCATAGCTGCTGGGAAAAATTGTTTGAACAAACGTATTGTCTCCCCAACCCCTGTCCCCGGCTGGGAGAGATGTGTCAGAGGTGGGAATCCCTAGAATTTGGAAGCGTCACATCTCTTGCTCACCCTTAAACCTTCACAAGAATACCTATAGGGGAATACGAGACACCAAGTTATGGTCTGATTTAGTCAGTTGTAGGTGGGGTCCATCAACTTGAATCTTTTTTCCCAGCAAGCAATTAAAATAATGGACACACAATTTTCCTAAATGTTTTCCTGTAAAACAAAAGTTTTCAAATTTAACCCAACATTCCTTGCAAAAAGAGCTCTTATTGCATTGCTCGATGAATGACAATGAATGCCATCCTTATATTTTAGCTCTCACCACAAGTTTGGAAAATTTCTACTTGAAGTGCTAGCAGTAATACAATTTTGAATTGATTTTCTTGAAAACAGTCATTAACTATGCATTTTTTTTAGTCTTTTTTCTGAATACGACCATTTCTTTGATAAATGAAGATGTGTCCAAAATCTTTCATTCTCTAATTAAACTGATGTACATGGGTGGAAAAGTAGGGAAGCTAGGAAGCTCCTTTCCAGAAAATTTAGTTATCTAGAGGGAAATATTTATTGGCTTTCGGAAGTAAATGTCAGAAGAATATTTTCCTTTCCTGTACATGAAAATTTAAGGAAGATTTGTGGGAAACTTTACAACCTTCCTAGGAAATAATTTACAATTCCTGGGAAATAAACATTTTTCCCAGTCCTGCTGATGGAGTTAGAGTTAGAATTAGATAGAGTTTTATGGCCCAGTTTTCAACCTATTGGTTCAAGTCAAGCTGGCCATGGCCTTTTTTCCAGTTGTGGCTCACTGGCTTGTTTTCCCTACTCCATTGCTTATGCGGAGCATCATGCACAACGGCAGTAGGTTCCTTTTTTGGAGACTTTGGTATGACCCGACCTGGGAAGCGAACCCGGGCCTTCCGCGTGAGAGGGGGATGCTCTTACTGTTACCCTGCTAATGGATGACCTTTTATTAATACTGATAGATGAAATCTTTGGCGTCACATACCTTATTTCAATTATTGAAGTTTTCCTCCAGGTTTATAATGCATTGACTCCCAGTCTTCTTTCTCTCAACTGTTCTGTTGTAAAAGAAAAGAAAAATAAGAAAAAATTGGGGTTTGAAGTGACAGTTACAGGCTGAGACCTACAGTGTCTACAGAGAAGCCTCTAATTTTGTGGACAAAGAGACCACCACCAACCCCACCCCCCATAAAAAGAAACAAGACGAACGTCTAGACGAGTTGCGGTGCCGACAAACCAAGTCGTCTTGTACTTTAAAGGTGATTTTATATTTTAGGGGGACAAAAATACCATTCCAAAATACTTGTATTATGTTTTGCCCAATAGCAGCTAAGTTTGGATCAACACTTGTAATCCAGGAACATTGTTCATTCACTTTAGAAATGTGGTTGAGGTGGAACGTGGAACACACCAAAGAAATACTCGATTGCTGGTATAATGAGGTTTGCTCATTTTGAACTCATAGTTGACAGTAAATCAGGAAAAGATGATACAGCAGTTGATTTAGAACTGTAGAAAGAGCAAAACGTCACATCAGATAACATTTCAAACGTCCTTTACAAGCTGTTGCTTGTGCATTCAATATAAGGTATACCTAATGTCCCGGCTCCTTAGTAACTCCTTGTACAGCATGAGGGTTTCTGATAAAAGATGGTAAAGTGCCAAGGGCTCAAGACAGACCATTCGACCAAACAGGCGTTAGTCAAAACTGTATTTTAAGTAGTGCAGTTAATAAGGAAAAACATGCCATTTGTTTAGCTGTTTAGTGAATACAGGTAGAGTACACTGTTATGACGTAATGTTGGAAACGATAATGAGTCTGTATGGCAGCAACGTTGTAGTTACTTGGTTGAAGATGGATTTATGTTAATGAACAAAAGGAAAAAATTTCCAATGTTGAACATAAAGAATTTCTAAAGATTAATGGTTTTTAAAAAGTTCTGTACGCCCCGCACCAAGTTTACTCTCAGCTTACACAAAACTATAAGACAACTACTCTTACATCACTAAAATTTATTTCTGCCGCCCCTCCCCCTTGCTCGTACATTAACGTAACATTTCAAGCCCAGTCACAGAGAATACGTTAGGATTTGCCCACAAAAAATCAAACGCAAAAATCGTGTCATAAATATTTCTTTTGCTTGTTTTACGGAAAATATTGAAGGTCTCAGTTTCACTGAAAAGATCCGACTAAAATTTCGATTTCTATAAAGATTAATATAAAAATTCTGGTTGTTTAAGAAAAATTCAGGTTTTCTAATAAAACGTTGTTGTAAGTAACATCATATAATAACAAATTAACGAGAATCAAAAGAATTTGTCGATATCTCAGATTTACCATAATCTTTACGAATGATGAAATAAAATAAAAAAAAATATAAAGCAGCAAAGTAAAAATTCCTTTGTCAGCGTTACTTACACCTACATTCTCTCAACATAAATGTTAATATGATGATATTTCACTCTAGCCTTAGGCCTATTGTCAATGTTTCTCCAATTTATATTAATCCCGTACACATACGTCACTACTAACCCTTCGCCAGTAACTTCTTAGTTCAGTAATGTATATAGACACTTGAACGACGTTGACCTCCACAAATCAGAGAACCGAATCAATCACTTACAAATCATAAAAGATAAATTGCAACATCTATACGTCCCTTCATGAAACCCGAATACCAAAATATCGATGTCCCTAGTTTATAACTATTAGCGGCGATTCGTCTGTCATCACATCATTAAACAGTCTCGCTTCTTCCTACACTCTATATCAAGAACTTCTTGTCGCTTTTCTGACGGTGACTTCTTACTACGGAAGAAAACTGTTGCCATTGCACTATATAAAAATTGTTTTAATAATTTCCATGCATTTCTTTTTCTAATAAAAATAATTATATAGCAAGTTTATGTATGGCCACGACTCGCAACTGATCAAACGATAACCTAAAATATGTAAAAGCAATAAGAAAGCCAGGTCTATGAATAAGACTGCACTGTCCAGTAAAAAACTCCGTAAAAGACAAATTTCATCATTCCAACCACCCATATGCAATAGCTCAACAAATCACTTTCAAAGAAAAAACGGACTTTATGAAAAATAAACGTTTCGCTGATAACACCACAGCCAGTGACATAACAAATAAGAGCATAACTAGCTTATAAATAAGTGCCTTGCTACTTTACCATTTACGAAATGAACCACCTGGCTAAAAATTTACAATTGCGAAATTTCTTGTACCTGTTCAAAACTTCGTTGTGTAAGCCAACAATGATCTAAACCCTCTACAAACGGTCCAAATTTAATGTTTACGTTCGTTTAACATAAATATAAAAAATGATAAGGCAATCATATTTAATTGTTTTACAGTGACGTAAATCCCGGAGAAGGCAAGGGATGACTTTGCTTCCTCAAGTAAAAAAGAAAAGCCAAACTGTCATATGGCCCCCCAAAATTTTAAATAACCATTTCAAAATCAAGACATTTTTAACAAGAGATGAACTATCCATGGCCTTTAAAAAGACCAAATCAGTTGGTTTTCAAGGGCTTCGCCCCCAACAGAAGACCCAAAGCAGTCCCTGAAAGTTGTGCAAAACCTTCATTCATGCAGACCTCTTCCCAATATCTCAAACAGATCACCGCCCAGTGTAATAAAAAATGGTTGCTCTCATCACATACAAATATAAAACGAGATATGAATGAACATGTTAAAACCCTACCGTGACTACTCTTTACATTAAACTATGTGTTCATGTTGACACTTCTTCATCTTATGATGTGCTCTTCTCCCTAAATGTATAAATATCCCCAAGAACATTCCCTCTGAATTTGGTTTTTTAAGCATTCTTCTTTAGTGGAGCTTCTGAGCAATGGCAGCTCGTGGTGTAAATATGTGGAGGGGTACATAATGAACTTACAATGACTTGTCCTAAATAAAGATGATTTTCTTTTACCCCTGAAACCAATAATGCCAAACACCGAAAAAAAAAACAACCACCCACAACAACGAAAAAATAAAATGTACATGCAGATCTTTCGGAAGGTATAAATAATACATCACGATCGTCACGTTCCCTACTTTCCCCATCATCACACCTCTGACTCTTTTCATAACCACTAGAGCCTTTTTGTTTGTTCCCAACTCTGACATCATCATTTTTCTCCCCTTCATAACTCTTATCTTGAAATTCACCACCATACTTCCTTTTTCGTTGTTGCCAACCTTTCCTTTCTACAAAAAAGTCTTTGAACGGCCCTTCTTGGGCATTGTTATATTCTCCACATAATTTTAAACTTTAAAATTAAAAATTTACCATGACCAGACACCTTGATATAACACAAATATTAATACTCGCTAACTCATACAAATAATATTTACCTACCAATAGCAATGTTTCCCTCCACCAGAAACTTACTTTATGAAAAAAACAGTGAACAAAACTCCTCTAAACTATCAAATTTTTTACTCCACAGCAACCCCGACCATGTCACTTGGAAAGAATAAATCTCTACAAAGAAATCCTCATATAAATACTCAAAATTCACTAAACACCTCAATGAATTAAAAAAAAAAACAACCAAAATGATGGCGCTGTGTTAAATTAAACAACATATTATTCCCCAGAGTACACACGGACCTGGTTTTTCCGCAAGATTGTTACTAAAAATAGACCACGTTTGCAAATTTTACATGAAAAAACCCCAATTTTACACTCTCACGAAAGTCATATTTCCACCAAACTTAAAAACACGAAAGAGAATTACCGTCCCTACAAATTGCACTAAACCGTATTTCGATACCACAAAGCATCTAGAAGGAGATAGAAATAAAGTGCCGGAAATTCAGATATTGACTTCGCGATAGTAACTACATTAGTTGCGGTTGCCTGCAAGGCAGGCACCGCAACTAAAAAACCATGGCTGTTAAACTCCTCTACCCATGGCTACACCTTCCTACCCTCCCATGAAAAATACATCACTACAAACAGGTCTTCCTATGGATACAAGTTGTTTTCACTGTATTTAAACTCCTCTACCCATGGAACCTACTGCCATTGTGCATGATGCTCCACATAAGCAATGGAGTAGGGAAAAGAAGCCAGTGAGCCACAACTGGAAAAAAGGCCGTGGCCATGCTTGACTTGAACCAATAGCTTGGAAACTGGGCCGTAAAACTACATGTAACTAACTAACTAACCACTGGCTACACTTTCCTACCCTCCCATGCAAAATACAACACTACAAACAGGTTTTCAATGAATACAAGTTGTTTTCACTGTACAAGGTAGATAGGGCCTACACCTGGACTTCAATCAAACCTACTTGAAGCATTTATCAATCAGATTAAACCAGTTTTAAATCTTGACATTTCCTTCAAGAATCTCCTCTTTGATCTGCTTGGCTATTTTTTAAGCTGGTGGCTTTAAAACCTATTCAATTACACACAATGGTGCCAGTAGTAGGGAGCACTGTAACCATTGAAATGATTCATCTAAACAATTCTGTCCATACAGAAGTAAAGACATGCAATCTTCCTACCGCTCTATTCATTCATTCCTAAGTTGATTGTTAAATCAAGCACAAGTGAAGATTTTTAAGATTCCATTCCCAACTTTTCTTCAGGATTAAGGCTAAAAGGAAACTCAGAAGGTTTTCACAATGCATTATTGCCTCAGATGAAACCTTTGCATGTTTGGGGCCCATACTGCTACAAATAAAAATCCACATTTATTTAAATGTACAGTAGGACTTCAGTCTTACTCTCTGAGCAATCATGTAAGCAGATAAGAGGCAGGAACCTTTCAGTTTTTGAAAAGCCAAATTCTGTTTTGTGATGTCTTTTTGACATTGAAATAGCAAGAAATCAGATTCTGTTTCTAATTTTACAAAATATATATTCCCATCTCCATTGAGAGACATAGAACTTGAAAACTGGTGAAACTGGTCCTTCACCCTTCACCCTTAAATCCTTATTTAATTTTCACCTTTTAAGTCTTTTATTTATTCATTTTCAGAAACATTTAAATGTACTTCCTTTTACAGTAAATGTACATACAACCAACGTGAAAATGAGCTGAATCCTCCACTCCCTCCCCCCCTCCCTCCCACACAAACACACTACAGTACCAATTTGTGCCATAACTCAATCTGTCACAGTACAGTGTAACCCCCTTTTGATGCGATATGATAAAAGGTTGAAAATCTAATTGTCACAAAGCAATGGATGTTCTGGATGACCAATGATGTTCTCCTGGTAGATACAGGACCATGAGGTCTAGTATTAGAGCATCATGCAGGAGTAACAGGCAGGGTTTATAGCTAGCCAAATTTGAGTGCTGAGTAATCTTCTGATCTGGCAATTACCCCATTTTTCAGCCATTAATTTTTTATTTTTCCCTCATTTTCCTTTGGGAATAAATTTGTGGCTAGTTTTTTGTCTTAGTTGGCAGATTTATGGTGGGTGGGGAGACGTGCTTGCCTTGAGTGCCGGGCAGTAATACTGAGTGCTAGGTGCAGGCGCCCAGCGCTGCCCACATTAGCTACAAGTAGTAGGTTCATTTCCCAGTTCCAGTCAAACTGCAGACATGAAAAAAAATGGAATGCTGCCATTGAGCATAATGCTCAGCAGAGCTAGCAACAACCCTACAACTTAAAAAAGGCTGTAGCCTGTCAGTGCTATTCAACTATAAAACCAGGTCATAAGGTGAGCCACAAAACCCTACTAACTTTTACTAAAGGTTAAATCACATAACTATAGGAGTTCATTACAATATCACTGAAGGATTGATTAAATCTAAGTGATAAGATACTGTAGTTAGATACACTTTAAAAAAGGCTGACAACATTTTATCAAAGAAAATTATACCACCTTGTGTGGACTTGCATCCAGCATGAAAGGGACTCAAATATACACTAATGTACACAAAAGGGACATATGTTGTCCTTATATCATCTAGGTCGGACATGATACTTTCTGTCTTTACAGTATCCCCCTTTCAAAATTATCTGGAAGCCTAAAAAACACATATCCCACCATAGAGTGTTGGTCTGTGCAAAAGTTGTTCCTTTCATCTTTCAGCTAAAATATCTCTCCCGATTCAACCCATCCCCAATCAATTCTTTTCCAACCTTTGAAAATCCCTGTTGTCCTTCGGGGAAACCATGCCACTTAAGTTTCATCAGTACCCATCTCATTTTTCCAGGTTTAATGTGGATTAATCTCTTTAGAATGGTTCTACTTGTAGAGAGATTGTACATCTCCAAAATTCACACATTCCAAGACCAGATGTGCCTCTGGCCTTAGAGCCCAGATCTGGAAAAGCTCTATCCACTGATAAAGGGGGACAGATACTAAATGTTTGAAGATAAAAGACTGCACTGTCGAAGGACCTGGAACATAAGCACTTTCATGGCAAGACAGTAAAGGAACATACTAAAGACAGAGAGCAAAATGATGAAATCTCTCCAGCTTTGGCTGAGCTTTTTGGCAGTGCTCATAGGATATGCAGACATACAAAGAACTAAAGATTTCCCCTACCCCAAAAGCTAGTTATTCTGGACTGTCTCAACTATTAATCACTTCAAAAATGCAACTCCACATAAAAATGTTGAAATGCTCTCTTCCAACTTTAACTTTGTCCGTAAGCATAATTGGCTGGTGGTAGCCTTCAGCTGGTGCAAGGTAGCAACTTTTGAGAAAAATAACCCTCAAAATCTTAAAAATTGTCAGAAAGAGTTAATTAACAGATACCTTTCACAGTCTTGTGAATCCATTTAACTTATACAGCCATTATTGAAAACTTGTAAGACGAATATATATCCTGAACTGAACCAATTTCCAGATACCATTATCATTAACAGGTTCCCTGCTGATCTTATGTTTTCAATAAATTCCAACAAACACAATTTAACATATCCAAGTTTACCGATTCCAATCCTTCTAAAAAATCTGTTTTGCAAATCAGTGAATATTTTATGACCTCCTCCAGTTCTAATGAAATTATATGTAGAAATTTATCAGCAAATGCTTTGCAATTTTAAAGAATAAACATTTGGGGGTTTTATTCAGACAGTGATGCCTGTTAGGACTGACCAAGAACTTGATAGATTCTTCAAGAGTTTTGTGACTGAACAGGCTGCTTTTTTTTAGCTTCTTCCTTATGTGTCATTTTCTGCTTACTCTGCTGTCTCATCCTTTCTTTACAGACTCAAATGGAAATAAGCTTTTTTCAAGGCTTTTTGGGCTATATCCCTGGAACTCTGTTTTTGTACTCCTGTTTGTCTTTTGTCTCCTTTTATTGTTTTATTTTTCTTTCTTTTCCTGTTGTTTTGTTGTTTTACGTCTCAGTACCCAATCAATCAATCAATCAATCAATCAATCAATCAAATCAATCAATCAATCAATCAATCAATCAATCAATCAATCAATCAAAAAAATATCCATAGTTCTAATGACTCATGTTTGCAACATCAAGCTGTTTATAGCACAAATGAACTAGGAAATAAACACATTCACAACACACTAATAGCTGCACGTTTACTGGGAAGAAAATGCACATTTTTGGAGGAGTTAGTATTCTAGCTGTGAGGGCAAGCTTTTGTGGAGAGATTACAAGCAGCGGGCTAAAAAAAACTAGAGCAGCTATGCTGCAGAATCTCAGTACTTTTATGCATGATCAATGTTAATCATTAATCATTATTAATGAAGCAGTGGAATGATGTGAAGCTTTTGTGGAAAGATTACAAGCAGCTGGCTTAAAAAAAAATAAAATATATATAACTTTAAGCCTTGTTTCCCCTCCATGATTAACTGAGTATAGCAAGAAGTACATGGTATTTTATCAGTTACATGTATGTACAACTACATTAACAATTGTGTTTACTTTCAACTTTGTAAACTGTACAAGCTAGCAGCATCAAAGGGAAAAATAGATGATAGAGCACAGTTAATGCTTCTCTGGTCTGGCAAAGAGGAATGGAAAGGAGCTCAACATAGAGCGCCCTCTTCCATATTACTAAGGTTGCTAATGTTTTATGTGGGTTTAATAATAAGAGTTTATACATGTAAAGCAGTATTTATGTGATAACTACCTGACATAAACAATGAAAAGCACATGTTTCATAAAATCAATTATTTGAAAAAATATTCATAGTTCACCTTATCAAAAAGATAATACTGTGGCATGAATAAAGGCATCATAAATTAAAACTTAGAAGTGAATTTTAGGCGGCTGAACAGCAGTTTCCATGCTGTTCAGAGAGAGCTGCACAACTGTGATAATCAAAAAATGTTATAATTAGTAGCTAAATGAATAATTACAGGCTTACCTTACATGCTAATGTTCCCAATTTATTCCCATCTATTTTTACCCAATTAATATAATTTTTCAAGCACAGTTTTTGTAAATATGGTCAAGTTCTCCTTTCCTGCAATAAGCACCTAATATAATATACTTGGCCCTGCCTATAGCATAACTTCTTGGAAGCCTGCACAGCTTTCCCAGACAATACTACATCTACCTACTGCATGGATGTTCACAAGCCAGTGGATGCCACATAACACTGTAATGAGATGCAAACACCTTTGTAATACAGGTCTCATTTACGGGTCACATCAAACCCTTTGATAACTTTCATCCTATATCACACTTTCCCTCAATTCTTATTTGTGTCCATTTTTTTCTTCCAATCTTTGTAACTGTTGCAAATGTTCCCCCTGGGCAGACTAAATGAACTTCACGGCAGGACAACACAAACCAGAAACAAACAGCGGTGTATCATTAAAGAGTATGGCAGTGTGTGCCTAAAATTATGTCTCCCCGCTTTGATGATGGCCTTATTCACTGATTTAAGGAATGTTGACACGAAATTCAAGCTGACATTCAGTCTCAGTACCACTTAAAGGAGTTAAGATTGGGACAGAATAAGAGACCCTCCCTGCCAAGCCTTGTGTACTCAATCCTTTTACATACCACACACATGCATTCATTCACATTTAGAAAGAGTTAAGTGTAAAATGCACCCTCAGTGACATTGGCAATATAGGCATTTTACAGTATTCAGCCAAACATGTAACATTCGATCCCTCCCAAGCACATACCACTGACACACTTTAATTTCTAGCCCTTGCAATAGTACTATACACTATGGTGTTGGACAACATTACAACTAGTCGATATTGCTGCTACTAACATTTACAATTTGTATTCCCTTGCTTGAAAAATGAAAGTATTGTTACGTACACTTAACCATTTACTATAGGCACTAGTATTAAATGCAGTATCACTATAATGAGAAAAAATATTACTGTAAAACTCAAAATCACACAGACATCCCCGATATTGATGGATCCAACACTTGTATCAACTGGACGGAGCCTGCTCTAAGTGAATGCAGCATTCTACAGTCCTTTTCTCACCAGTGCTGAAAAATGCATGTAGTATTTGTCTGCTTGTATGTCAAAATTTTTGTGTTTTTACATGAAGTCAAAATTTTCTTCTAAAGGCCAAAATTTTCCTCCAAATACCAAGATTTGCAGGCAAGGAGCTTTCAATATCACTTCATTTTTTCCCACAAATGCTTCTCAGCTGCCAGATTGTCTTCTCAGATATTGGTTGTCACATTCACTTTCAATATCACTTACAATATCACTTTGAACGGCAAGAACAGCGCTGCCTCCCCAAACTTTTTTACAGCAACTGTTAAAGCTCACAATTTCTTATTTCTCTTCGAAGTATCTTTCATCATATTTATCATATTTATTGACTAACTAGCTGTGCCTTTGATGGTATCTGATAGTCCAACTTAGTCTTTTGTTTTCCACTGTGTCTTGTAAGGCGCATTAGAATAATTATTTTAAATAATGCGCCATATAAATTTCTTGAACTTGAACTTGAACTTGAACTTGAACTACTGTACATTCAAACAGGGAAACATTGTGTTAGAGTAGAGGGATAATACAAGTGGAAATAAGAACTAATGTGGGGAAGGTGGGGGGGAATGTTTGAACGACAACACCTCAAAACAATATGTTTAATACACTAATAACGTCCAAAAATTGTTTACCTGCAAGTCTTGATTATGAAATATTATTGTTATGAAATGATGAAAGCCTAATCAGAAAAGAAATGTGAAGATGTTTGAGAGAATTAGCCGTCTTTCTTTATTGGCAACTGTTCTCGCCACTTCAAATATTGCTCTCAATCAAAATAAATAATATTGATTTGCCAGGGATTCTGCCAGAAACACAAAAAAGTGGGGCATTAATTATCACTTAATTGAAAAATTTATACTGTCCTAAGCTAAAGATACAAGTGCATGGGTTCAGGGAGACAAAAGCTTGCTTCAAGGCCCTGTAAGATGCAATTTGAAGGGTTATAAAGGCCAGTTATTTAAGTCCAAACATTGCAGTAAAAGTGTCCTCTTTTTTACATCAGAAACGAACATATTGACAATTTTCTTATTCTTATGGAAATGAAAAGTGGAGATTTAACCCACCTTCTTTGGAAAAATTTTGGAAAGGAGGGGGAGGGGACAAATCTCTCCCTTTCCCCCCTCTGACAAAAACACTGTCTGACCCTTGCAATATTAACTATGAGTAAACCCTACCAAGGTATAAAAGCCATATGTAAAAAGAAATGTTCAGACTCAAGAGTGCCAAATTAGGGTAAAAATCAATTGTTCTAGCCTTCTAAGGATAAGTGGTTTTTAAAACACTGGTTGTCCCTCTAAGTTTCAGTTCGTCTCGTTATTAAATAGAAATAATGGCCTTTCAAACTTTGCAGTCTACTTTAGTTGAATCATTGTAAATCAGAAAGTTGCATCTTATCCTGCCAAGGGGATTTTTTTTGTGGGTACACAGATGTAAGTGGCTGCCCCATGAATCCAGGGGATAAAATTTTGGTTGTCCCAGGCTAAACTCATTTGTCTGGGGCAAATTGACAGCTGCTAATTTCAAGCCCTGATGTTCTTTCAAATTGAATGTTAGTCCTGACACAATGAACGTTTTCC
Organism: Holothuria scabra; assembly: GCA_037179385.1. Lineage (NCBI taxonomy): Eukaryota > Metazoa > Echinodermata > Holothuroidea > Aspidochirotida > Holothuriidae > Holothuria > Holothuria scabra. The sequence goes on along the minus strand of CM074189.1, from coordinate 6,171,618 downwards.
ACCTCCATTATTGGCAGTTCTGCACTATTTTTAATACAGCACAAACACACACTGTTTGAAAGGAAAAAAATATTTTTCCCACATTTTTTCAGGTGTAAACAGTCCTGAAGTGGTAATGAAAAGAGCATTTGGTAGTACAAGGTGGAAGATGTATTAAGCTGGAAAGCAAACACTGGCGAACCTGATGGCGATGAAAACCCTTGGGAGGTGAGCTTTAAATTCAGGTGGTGACATTCTTTCCATCCCATATTGAACGCCTTTTCTTTTATCCTGGAACTTTAAAAAGATGTAGTTTTGCCTCAAGATGTTATCTTTTGCGGATATGTAATCATAGATTTTGCTTTGCAACTTTACAATAAGAGTCATTCCAGGCAACAGACAGAAGAGTAAAGCTCCCTGAAAAACTCTCAGGAAAAATGAAAGCGAAGAACTTTGGTGATGCCAGATGTTCATTATTTTGGGACAATCTTGAGCCTTCTGTAGACAAGTTTAGTATACATAGACACCTGTAAATAGCTGATGGTGAAATCCTTCAAGAACAGCACTGATGTATTTTTTAATTCTCATCAAATCCCTGCTAGTATACCATCACATTCCACTCGGAACATTTGGTAGGAATGTATTTTAAAGTACCAAAAACAGTTGTTCACACAAAAATATGTCTGCAAATGCAGAGTATAATTCAATCATAATGCTCTTGTCAATCTTTTAACTTTATGATCATTCCTTAATTAGCACTGATGCCTTTTTTTCCATATAATGAACTTTGTATGTTATTTGTATGGCATTTAAAGGGGAACACTGTGATTAGAATTTATCACAAGGCAAAACTCTGAAGAAAATAGTGTTTATTATTATGGAACTGGTCAGTCTTGGCGATGAACCCTGATTTTCCAAAAATCTTTTTTTCTTCTCTCCAAATCTGCAAAGTCATTATTACATGGAAGAGAAGAGTTATGGAAGTTGCATTATTTGAACTTTTGATAGTTTGTGACAAGAATTTCTTTCAAATTAGAAGCTCATTTCCATTACCATAATGCCTTATTCTCAATAATCTATCATTTTACCTGTATGTAAATTAATATATATATTATACACAGATTTTTTTTTGTAAAAAGTGCAGTATTTTCTCTCCCCATAAAATTTTTTTACTCTATCCTGCAAATTCTTTCATTCTTCATTCTCACCACTGTTTTTTCCCTTTTTTCTTTTTTTTTGTTGTTGTCCTAGTTCCAAGTTTCTACAATTTGTATTCAATATTTAGAGCCTTCTTTAAACATCTCCACTCTCATTTTTCTTGTAGCTTTTCATAACCTTTGAAAAAGTTTCTACACTCATTTCTACAGTAGCTCCCCACCTTATATAAAGGAGATTACATATTGCAGAAATGTATGGGAACAAAGGCAACCACTACAGGGGTGGAAAACTGCAACTACCTGCAAACAATCAACCTTCCCCAATTTTCATTAATGATTTTATGTATGTACATCATCTATGGTGAATACAAATTTCGTCCTATTTCCAAATTTCTTCCAAATAATGTACCAATTAATATCACTGCAAGGAGCCTGCAGACTGCAGTACATGGGTTTTCCGGCAAATGCCTTCTACAACAATAAATAACCAGCTTAGCTCAAAGTATAATGTTTTTCTCATCTTTTTTTTTTTTTTTTCATTTTTCTGTAGCTACATAATCTTCCTTGAAAAAAAAAAATCATCATTAAAGGTCAAAAGCAATTGCCAAAACTTATTTTGGAGCAACAGCTAAATCTCATGATTGTCTTCTTATTTTCCGACACGAATTGTTTTTCATATTATTTTCCGACTTCAACATTGCATATTCAAGGTAAACAAAGCAGTTAAGTCCCTGTTAGTAAGTAGTAAATATGTTACTTGCGGGGGAAAAAAAAAAATTGTCACATGACCTTCAAGAGCCAGTCATAAAACAAACAGGACTTTCTACTACACTATGGATCATCTTGAAAGGATTACATCACATTAATTGTATTGTAGGAAATATTGGTACGCACATCAAGACTAAGTTTTCTTTTTTAATTCTGTACTAAATAATATTAAAATGGTATAGCACATATGGTGATAGAAGGTAGGTAAGGACCCAAATAGACTTACAATTTGTTTAGCCTTTATTCAAATAAAAGTATAAAATTGGCTGGTCAGCTGGTAATTTTCATTCATTGTATAATTAAGTAAAAATGAATGTTAACCATTTCAATTCATCTGCAAAATACTGCAGTGAAATAAGTTAACTTCTTGAAGTAAATAAACTTCATACTGTAGTTGATATAATGTACCATTATTTTTTTACAGATGAGCCTTTACGGCTTTAGTGTACCAATACAATATAGAAAAAGGAAGGCCACAGACAGACTCATCATTGGGGACTTTAAGAAATGCAGTACGCTAGTACAGCACGTACTGGTAAACTTCTGGAAACAACTTTAAAAAAGAAGGTTAATGAGGAAAAATAACTTGCTCTTAACTGGCAGATGATGTGTAGACAGTTGTGTCAATTAAACTCCAGGCATGACTGTTCAGCAAACAAAAGTTAAGCAAATTACTATGCAGAACGGGGTACGTATATTTTTGTGACATGCAGGGATGTGGTGCCTATTAGATTCTGAGTGCCAGGTATTCTGAATCTGAATGCATTATTGGGGAATGGCCTAGGACTAGGCCAAGGGGAGGGTATCTCCCCCCCCCCCCCCATTCCTTTGGAAATTTTTTTATATTCACTGTTGTTTGCTCAATACTACTGTGAATTTTAATTCTAAATGATTTTGAATAATTGAAGGAATTTTTGTAATGGTTTGAGAAACTAAAAACAGTGCCTGGTGTTTTTCGTCATTTTGGGATGAGTGCCAGGTCAAATGCGTGAGAGCCATTTGTAAACACCTTGTGCTGTCCGACATGGGCACATCCCTGGACATGAAAACAATGCAATATCAGCCAATTCCAATTCTAATCCAATGTTTTAGAATTGAACTCTCTTTATCTAACCTACACATTGTTGAGCACTACCACTTAGTGTAGAGATGTTACATTTTCATAAGCTTAACTACTTCAACGCCCCCAAAATATTTTTTAGACAGTAGCCCATCAGGCTTCCTTACATTACATTAACTGTTGGTAGTCCAACAGACTATTAATGATTCAGCCCAATATAGCCTAATTAAATTGTAAATTTAATGTGCACCCAACTCCCTGGTGTATGCCAGTAGCCCAATAGAGTTTTCAATCGTAAATTTTGGAAGCTTGAACATTAGAGTAAGGAGCCCATGGGCATGCAGCACAAAGGATTTTTCCTGCCCTGAACTTGAACTTAACATAAGAAAGCCTGATTTACATAAACAAAGTTCATGCCATAATGACAATCAATACAACATGACTTTGAAGTCTTATGGTGTCGAGGAAGCATCTTTAGTCACATATATCCCAAAGTTCCATCTTTCTCAACTTTTACCTATTTTATTTTTCTTTACTTTTGATGTATTCTGGTATTTTCTCATTTTCTTATCCTTGATTTTTTTAATCTGACTTATGGTGTTGACCACTTTCTTTATTTGTGTATTTTTAATTAGACCCTATGTATTCCTTTTTTACTTTGGTTGTTCTCTCTAATTGTCTTGAAAGTTTCAAGTTAAAACTCAAATTGAGAGGAATAAGTGATTCCAATTTGGATTGGTCTAGAATTCTATCCCTTTTTTATAAGCCTTTAAGAATCATGTGCTAATATTTTTCTCACTGAATTGTGAAATTTAAGAAAAGTCACTCATTAATTTCACTTGAATATGCTATATCTAGGTTCTGAAATATTATGGAAGATTATCTTTTCCAAAAAAGGAAGAAATTCACGGATACGGCTGTTGTTTCAAAACACTGTATGTTTGGAGCATTTCTTATCCCCCTTTAACTGTACTGTGGAGTGTGGTACAATTTTCATGTTTTGGTGGCTCATTTGAATGTACAGATGATTAAAATTAGTTAAGCTACTGTTACCAGTCTTCTCTTTTGTCTTTTTGTTTAAAAATAACAATTATTTCTAAAACAGTAACAAAAGAACCACTAGATTCCTCCTTTCCCTTTGTTTGCTGACAATGTATCACGTTCTGAAAAAATACTTATAATGCGACTCGGTTACACCATAAATTTATCACACTCATTGTAAACGCTTCAACTTTGGGAACTTGGCACGTCCACTGTAATTTAATTATGAGAGTGGCATTCTAATTTACTGTCCCAAAGTAGATTTAACTATTAAGTATTATAGCGTATTCCTGCCACTGTAGCCTACATAGAGATAGATACTTTACCAAACAGTTACACCAAAGTGGAGACAGTTAATAATTACTGTTTTTATGCCTATATCAAAAATAACATTCATATATTTATACTTCATTCATAACAACCAGGAATACCACCCCTACGTCATCTAAATTTACATACAAATTACAAGGACACTTTGCACTGCATTCACTCATCAAGAATAAAAAAAAAAAAAAAACATGAAAATCCTCAATAAAACTTCCACAAATATTGCAAATACTTGTGAAGTAGACAAAACACCATTACTAAAACTAAATATTAGGTCTACACTTTAGCTTCATTCTTTTTTCAAAGTGCCCTCCCAAATATCTTTGATATTATTAAATAAAATTATCCCTACACAGCATCTTCTTAAATCATCAGTGTCACTTCCCTGTCAAAAAATGTCCTAGCTCTTCACCTCCGCTGTCACCTCCTCTGTTTTGTGCTAAATAATATAAACAATGTTTAAGATGACTTACTTACCAACAACCTGTTAAATAAACTAACACTCCAAAAGTCCCTGATATGTGAAGGTTAAACACTTCCCGGTAAAAAAACACAACTCTAATGGCAGTTCATTCCCAGTCACTGCTTTTACCAGATGCTCCTATGCACACAACGTTTACAGATACTCAACACAAAACAAGTCAAATCTTTAAATCCACAAGTAAAGTATTCCAAGAAGCAAAGAGAATAAAAAAGTAGCAAAAAGCAATTCTTTTCCTAATCTCCGAAGGTTTTACAAGACACAATGTCTGAAGAATGAGGAGTAATCATTGCCATAGAGAAAACAGAGCCGTTGTCAACCTGTCTACAACAGTGATGTCAACATCCCTCTACTATAGTCTTCTAAGCCCTACTTCAAGCAACGGTTCACCATAGTTGATCATGTACAATACTGCTGCCATTGATCATTGAAAAAAAAGTAACAATATTTCCCCCTCAGGCATCTCCTTACAAACTTCTGAAAAACCCACAGACCAACCCCTTCCATAACAAGGTATCCTATTGGTTCACAATGCCTGGCAGTTACACCTCATCACCAATAGTCAGGCACCTTTGATTCGAGGGAGGAAAATCCAGCTGAGTGGGCTTGACCTCAGTAGAGCAACATATGTATCTAATTTTCCAAACATTAGATAACTCCCTTGAGTCTGTCTTGGTACTGCTTGCAGGGAGCAAATACCTAACCCTTCTGCCATCTATTTGCAAGTTCAGATATTTTTAATTTTTTTGTTGTCTCTTCCAGTTATTCGCTGTTCAAATGGTAGATAGATAGGGATCAATTTACAAGCTCATGTGGTGCTGTGCTGAGTACAATTTGTAAAAGGTTGTATTAACGAGACCTATTACCCTTAAGCAAACAGTTCTAATCAAATTCAAAAATTTTAAGAACAGGGCATGCGGTGTTATTGAATATGAAAGGTGAAAGTTTCAAATGTACTTCTCCTCTTTAAAACAACTTTAGTCTTGATTTTATTCCTAGCTCTTTTTTTTTCAATCCATGGAGAAAGGGACTGGCTTTAAATCTTCAGAAATAGGCCTACTCAAACTGATTTCTAAAGGTACAAACTGTGCTTTAACTGAAAACCCATATTATCAGTAATCTGTTCCACTGGAAAATCAGTCATTTGCATGACAGGAGATATCTGTTTTTCTAGTCAATATCAAGTATTTTTTTTACCTTTGTTCCAACTTCTTAACTTAGAAATATTGTTTGCTTGTGTCTTCATTCTTTCCTTTAAAGGACAAAGGCAGTCAGTCCCCCAAAAGTTATTTTGAAGAAACAGCTTAAATGCTTAATCTCACAATTTTCTTCTCATTTCTGTTCAAAGTATCTTTCATCATGTTTTAGGACTTCAATATTTCATAGGCCTACTCAAATTCTAGAAAATTTCACATTTAAGAAAGACTTCTTACATGACTCTCAGCAGCCAATCAAGAAACAGGACAGTCTACCACAATATTTCAAGTTGGGGTGACTGCTCTTGCACTGTAAGGGTAGAGGCTTAGTGATGCCACCACTGTATTAAACTCTGAAGGAGGTGCAAGCCTGCCCCCTCTCTCCAAGGTGCTATTAGTTTACCTGGGGCCCGTTCCACAAACAGTTACGCACGATCTTAAGTTTGATTTACTGTTGGCTTAAGTATGGTGAATCAAACTTAAGATTGTGCATAACTCTTTGTGGAACGGGCCCCAGGATAAGTTGTAGTGGGGATTACATTGGTAAGGTGAGATGGGGGCTGGTAGAGTGGTTTTGCCTATAGGCCTATCTGTCTGTAAATTTGTCTGTCTGTAAATTTGTCTGTCTGTAATCGGTTAGAATGTTTGTCTGTCTGTCTGTTCATGTCTGTCTATGCTTATCTTTCTTTATCTATCAATCTATCCCCCTGTATGCCTGCCTGCCTGTTGGTAAAAGCAATGCCACTGCTAATGACCCCACTTACCCTTTCCTTAGTTTTACAGTTGCTCTGTGCCAAACTGGTAAACCATCCCTATTAACCTTCCCCTTCTTCCTCCCTCCTTTTCCCTCTTCCACCTCTTTCCCTCTCTTATCCCTTCCTTTCCCCACTTTTCTTTCCATCTAGTACCTTTCTACCAACATACTCTCAATAACCACTGACTATTTGACATTCTGTAAATCCACTAGACAACCACCACGGATTGACTTTGCTGTGACTCATGACTTTATGTCTGCCTCAAATCTTCGCAGCAGCCATAGCTTAGGATAAGATTTGAGTACTGGAATCAGCGTTTGTTGATTTAAGCATTTCTTGCATAAACTGTAGAGAGGGCTTACTGAGGATGTGCGTGAGTTTTTTCAGTGTGTGATGAGTGATTCACCTGAATGAAGTACTTGATTTCTTCATCCCAGAGGTGGATTGGGGTGAGAGACAAGTGATTGGCATACAATAAATGACTGACAACTTCCTATGAAGCCAAATCATTCTGATGTAACTCATGATTGAGACTTCTCAGACCTTCTTGTTTGTAATTAAGGCAGATAGTTAAAGTATTTATACTTGAGAATGATATCAAAAGAACATTTTCGATGCATCCACAGATATTTTTCTTTTTTTCAATAGTGACCAACCTCCATTTCCATGGAGTATCATGTAAATGTAAGCATGAGCACTTCACACATTAATGGTAATTTCTTCATCAATGACTATAAGCTCCAATTAAGTGAGGTTAACATCTCGGTTAGCATGCTGTCACAATACTGCTTCTTAAAGGTAGTGTGACATGTCAGCAAAAAGACCTGAATTTACTTGGTAGGTAAGGAGCAAGATCTCCTAAGGAAGAATCCATTGGAATTATGTCAATATCTTTTATCATTCTCAAGATATACCTATTCAAAGTTTGAATGTTTCTAAAGCAACTTGTTGGTTATGCAAAAATAGTGATGTTGAGTGTTGCACAGTGTTGACATTTCTTTTGTTAACCCAACATTAATTATATCTTAATTACACATCAGTTACCTCATAGTTTGGTGATTGATACTGATGACTTTCAAGGACACAATTTCAACTTTCAAAATAAACCCTTCAGGAAACACTCATGTTACAACTGCCTTTGAAATGAAGATTGCAAAAACACAGGATAATATTGGCCATTTATGGTATGTCCCTCCAATGACATCACAAGATTCACATATTGAGCTCATATTTATGCATGATTAAGTGCAAATCAGAAATAAACCTGTAAAACGGCCTAATCGGACAGAGAGGCATGATGCTACAAAAAGTATAAAGGAAAGTTTCATCATGGATTTTGAAAGTCAACTTTTTCATGTCAGTGACAAACTTAATTCTTTTGATCATTTCATTCCAGCATGGTTACTGACTTCCTCACAGTGCAACAAACTGTGGCAACAAGCATTAAACTCTTTGTTTTTTTTTTAATTTCTACTGGACACCAAACTTGAGCAGCCAATCAGCTGATGAAGCAAATCAATCAATTATTATTTATGAATTTAGGGTGATGAGGACATGTCTTGAAGAATAACCTTCTTCTACATCACGAAACCAATAAAACCCTTTTAACTGTTCAAGTATCCCCACATGCATAATGTTACATTTTCACTTCAAATATCTTGACAAAAAAAAAATGATTTCATGTTTATTTTTTGTTGAACAATAAAAGAAAAAAATGTGCACAGAACATTCTTGATGGATTTTAATACATTTACTGTCAGGTATCCCCTTAAGTTTTATGGCAAAGGGTAAATGTTATCACCCATGACAGTCCTAGGGTTAATTAATACTATAAAGTATTAAATCAGTTAAGTTCTCTTGATTAAATTTGCTCTGCTATGAACCACTTTTACAAGCTATTATTTAATCTGTATCATACAAAACAAACTCTCCAACACCCTGGGGAATATTTACAGAGAGAAGTGAAGTGAGAAGGCAGAGTGGGGGTGGGGAGAAAGGTGTCAGATACTCTATCCCTTTTAATGATGATTGACCACCTTCTATGAGTTATTCATTCAACATTTTATTATAAATGTATATTTCAGAGCATTGATAAAATACAGACAAATATTCAAGCATTAATATATCACTTTTGTTTGTGTAAACTAAGATATTTAAGTCCACATCAAAAGACAAGTCGCAAGTTCCTTTGAGCACAATAAAACTTTCTCAAGTTTTTAGCACCTTGGAGGCTTTTCTTAATATCCTCACTGCCAAATGTACTTTAAGAAGAACATAAAGCAGACACCACTGCACATCAGGGACCATGGAATGACTTTTTTGTGACAAAGTTTTTATCTATCTTCCAAAAAAATTTATAAGGTACTTTCTCCAAAAGTTAATTGGAATGGTGATAAGTGCTACATGAAAGAATGTATACTGGTACACTGTAGACAGGGTGGTCATGTTTTAGCATTCAAGCTTCAACTTAAATTCAATTTTGTGGCTGCAGCGGCTTCCAAATCTATCTGAGCTGTTTACTGCCCTCACCACTGCCCCACCTTTCTCCAACTGGATGGTTTCCTAGATTCCTTCCTAGGAAACAACCTAGGACAACCATGAGAAGTCATCACTGAACAGAAGAGGAAGCCTCCACTTAAATTAAGAATAGTCCAAAGCCAAATTTATGTTTGATATGTTAAAGAGGAACATATATTTCTAAGCATCCTGGTGAAAGTTTTATCCATTTCTCATATTTGCTTCTTGAGATATTAACTATTGAATTTGACACATATTCTGTAAAAAGTGAACTTGAAGCAAACAGGTGTGATGTCATGGATTCACATTGTTGGACAATGTTTTGCTTTCCTTTATTTTCTCATCCTACTGCTATGATTTTTAACTGATTAGGGAAGCAATCTTATCCCTAAGGCATATAAAGTTTTCAAAATTCCATTTTTCTGGATGCACCTATGTATTAATAAATCAAAGTTTTAGTTGCATAAAATTGGTCAAAAATTATAAACAAAAATAAAACATTTTTCAACAATGTGGATCCATGACATCATGCCTGCTTGCTTCCAGTTCATTCTATGCAGAAAATTTGCCACATTCAACTGCTAATACATCTCAAGAACCTAAAAATTTTTCTTCAGACACCAATGACAAATGGTCAAACTTAGACAAACCGCATATCCTACATACAAATACCTGCTTCATGGGTGCATGAGTACTCTTAATTCAATTTGGTTTTCAAAAATTAGTGACTGGTAGCCACTTTCAAATTATGCACCAAATCATCACAAGTCAGGACACCACAAAATTCAAATTTTAACTTTTACTGTGCAACTTGACCTATTATGCTAATTATCAGCATTTTTATGTGGTAATGAGCCTTTAATACTCTCAATAAGTTATTGATTTAAACTCCATTAGCCCCTGTTAATTTGTCCCACATTTGGGACAGGGTCGCAAGCTGTTATATGACCAGTCTTTCCACAGTTGATGTAGTTTTACAGGATCATATAGCTGAGAGAGCTGCAAACACTGAACACAACATTTGATGTATTTGTAGCTTCATTTAGTTTGCCTACTGAAAAAATTCATTTCCAATGAAGGCTGCAAACGAGAAACCAAAGAGTTTTTCAGAGAAGACATGGTCCTAATTTGTGAATTCATAAAATTTTTAACCCATTACTCTAGAGCACAGGTCTTCACTCCAGATTTCACTTTGGAACAATTTAAATTGCTTTGAGCAATTAATGAAAGAAAAGAAACAAAAGTTAGGTGACCCACTTGGCTGTACTTTTCCTTACTGTGGAGACAGAAATATTATTTCTCAACTCAAATATATTTATGAGGGCACGAAAACTGGAGGCGTCTTTTGAATCAAGACCGAAATGATGGTTTTCGCTAACAGGTGCTGTGTCTCGGAGATACTTCCACTGGTGGATAGAGACAGGTTTAGCAGATGCTGTTTGCCAGGCAGGCAAGCATCAAGTCTCCTCATGACAGATACAGCCCCTCCTGGGGGACCACAGGAGACACAGGGGGTTACAACTGGGATTCAACCATGACAAGACTAATTTATGGGGTTGCCAGGCATACAGAGACTTCCTGCTAAATACCCTACGTCAGCTCATGATACTTAAGTATTATACCAGCCTGAGGATCTTCAGGGATTTAATTTATCAGACTCAGGGGACAGAGAAACTCATCCCCCACAAAGAACCATCTGTAGCTATGTCAAACTAATGGTAATTATTCAAAATTTTAAGTCTCAGATATAAAAAATATTACAACTATTGCAAAGTTTTAAGTGAAGGATGATCTGATGGTTACAGTGGTATTGGAAATGAATCAGAATTTGAATTGATACAGCAGGTGTACATGAAGCTGGGCTAGAGGGGAAAGGTGTAAAATACTAAAAGGTATGAAAAAAATATATAGAAAGAATCTGAAGGCAAAGAGTTTGGTGTGTTACATCTTAGCGTCCTTGAGACAACAACTTTTTTGGAAGGGGGGTAGGGTGAGGTTGGGTGGGGAAGAGATACCTCATGCAAGACTACCTCAAAGTAAGGTCAAAAGACAACTGAAGTGAGATAAATTAGGCATGAGTAGCCCAAAATGAATAGGCTGGCTTTGATGCACTAATGAACCCCTTTTGGGAATTGGATAAATCTTTTATTTCTGCACATGAATCTTCACCAAAGAACCAAGGGGAGACTTACCAAAAAAGTTTCAGAAAGAGAAACATGATATTAACCATCCTGCAAAGATCTACACTGCCTTCTAAAGCCTTTGTAAGCACAGAAAACACTCTCTCTAAACTTTAAGCTAAACTGAAGCCCAAAAAAAAACAAAAACAAAGGAAATGTCCTTCCATCAAGGAGGTTCTTTTGATCAGGACTACATAATATTCCAACAGAAAAAAAGCTCTTACCCAACAGTGCAGAAGACACGGACAATTAAAGAAGATGCATTTTAATGCATAAGTGACAGTCTAATTAAAAAAAAAAGGCAAAAATTTCATCAGGCCTATTCATTAACATTTTGCAGGCCAACACCTCTGAAAATGCCAAATCGGGTCTTTTGAGCAATAAAAGCATAAATTTGATGGCCATAAAATGAAACGAAACCCAACAATGTGCAAAACACACTACGTGCATCAGAGGTACCAAACCACTATATACTATACTGATCCAGTGTACTCTGTGACAGGCAACAATGTTCACATTTTAAGTTTTAATACACATCTACACTGAAAAGAGGGATAAGAAGGACCCCATTCTTAACAAGATTAAGCAACTTTTTCATATCACAAATTTCATCAGCTTAACCCTACTTGACCCTAACCTTTCAAACTCAAGCCTTACTCTAGTTGTTATCTACTCCAATTGCAGACTGTACCTGTCTTTTTAGGCTCCACAATGTCAAGAAAATTGTGAAAAGTATGCCAAAATGTGATACTGATACCAGAGATTTGAGGATAGGGAAAGTGATTTTATCTGCTTCTAGATCAGTCTGCCCTTTTCTTAGGTTACTGGATAGCTGTCAGCCAATCCCATTCATCAAAACTATCAAGGGTGTTCACCTTACACCAGGCCAAGGCCTCCCAGGGCCAAGGCTAAGGCAATCAAGTTCATCTTATTTGCTATACACCTTCAGCCAGTAAGAGTTTAACTTGCAAAAAATCATAAAAGACTGCTGCATGCTCTGACCTGCTGCATGCTCTGACTTACTCCCTGCTCTGACAATTGATGGTTGCAATCAATTCCTTTGCTACCCAGGGAGAGGGCTGATGAGGGGGGGACACAAAAAAAAAAACAGGAAAAGTGAGAGAAATAGAGGACAAACCTTTAACTGCTATTATGGATTAAGAAGTATTTGCACTAAATACTTTAAAGGGCAGGAGCAGTCATCCCAAAGTGAAGATGTGTAGTAGACTGATGATTGGCTGTTGGGAGTCATGTGACAATGTTTTTTCTCTTCAAATGTGAAATTTACCAGAAATAACTGCTTGGTTTACCTTGAATATGCAATAGTAAAGTCATAAAATGTAATGAAAGACACTTTGAAGAGAAATTATATGAGAATTGTGTTATTTAGCTTTTTCTTCAAAATAAGTTTAGGGGGACTGCTCTTTACCTTTAAACCACAATTCATTTCAATAGCCTTAAATAGGTAATATAAGGTAAGGTAAGGTAAGATGGAGTTTCATGACCCAGCTTACAACCAATTGATTCAAGTTGAGCTGGGCACGGCATTTTTTCCAGTTGTGGCTCACTGGCCTTATAGGCTACCGTACTACTTTGTCACCTTTTTTGCAGAATCCTGTTATGAGGTTGAATAGTGATATTATCACTACCCAACCTCATAATACTTTGCAGAACAAAACACTTTAACTAGATGGAGGTCTTCCACCCTTTCAGTCCCTTTAAGGTGTACCACCTTAGGTTATAATATTGTAATTAGTGCCGAACACATTTGCATGTTGAGTTTCTTAATGTTTCACATAATATCATAAGCTCGTCTAAACTACTGCAAGGCATATAAACTGAATGATATGTTTCTAGTAACATGAGGTAAACCAAGGCTAGTACCTGGTACACCATAAGGTTCTCATTTTAATTGAGAGTTCTTCCTTCATGCTTTTTTCTCTCTTTTTTTCTTCTACTTTATTTCTCTTTTTTTTTCTCTTCTATATTTCCAGGGTTGAAACAAACCTTGAATGACTGCAAGTAAACTGGGTTAATTTAATTTGTCCCAACTATGCTCTGTAGCAACAGACTAAATTTACCTCGCAAACAGGCTTTTAATTCCAAATGAAGCGGAGAGTTTTTCCGACAAATGTCATTACGGCTAGAGGTGACAGGTTTCGTAGACTGTAAAAGTTTTAAAGCAATGATCATCTCTGATAAAAGAAAACTCACTGGGAAATGAACAAATGCCATTTCCAATTGCATCCATTCTAGAAAGCAGATAGAGAGGACCTCAGCATGTTTCCAACTTAAAGACCTCTTCTCATCAACATCAAAGTAACATCTCATTGAAACATACAATTTCGACATTTAGAAAAAGGATTATTTACAAATGTGATCTCTTGTCCCAATGAGTCAACCTCATACCCTTTAAATAACTCTCTACTCAGCTAACAGTATGTTCCCCTTTATAGGAATAGTGCGCACAGATTGCCTAGGGGCACATAAGGTGGGCATCATTTTCAAATGTTTGCCGAGATGTGCTCATATCTTTTGTGATTCTTCGGAACATTGAACTCTTACCGAAGGATGCAACGATGTTGATGGAATGTGGGGTTAGCATTCAAACACCTTTCAGGTTGAAATTGGAAATGTCTGACCCCTATAGTATTGTCAAACATCATTTAGGGGTAGACCAACATAGGATTATGATTAGTTACAGCCCTTGGGGGCTGTGTACTTTCCTCTCGTAGCCGGCAAAGGTTGACAACCTGGACATGACTCAGAGGCACGAGGAACTACTTTAAATTCATTTAAGTCTGCCAATTTTAGGGTAACCAACACATACAATAACCCCATGGTGCTACAGTACAACAAAGAGCATGGAGGCTTTAGGAATATATCATTGAGTGCACATACGGGCCTACCCACAACAATGTACTTGGTATTATCAGAACTATATGGCTCCCAGCAGCATTGCAAAAACCGCAGGTACATTGACCTTCTCGAAAATATTTTGGATGGAATACACGATTCAAAGGGGGATTAAAATTCCCCAAACTCGCTGGTTTGGGAGACTGTGAGGGATGACACCTACCTCCTATTACCCCATGTATACCATTTATACCTTTACTTACCATCTGGCAAACTATAACACCACATTGATAACCCTACCAGCAGAGGGCGCCATACACACTATATCTTTCTACTGCATTTTGCCTAGTTCATGTACATGCATATACGTACATGCAGCTATGTTCCTTGCTTTACTATTGAAGTTATTATTGCTTACAAAATCCCCCTCTTTGGAAAGACAAGCGTTCAAATTCACTAATCATGCTAACTCCTCAAACTCCCTGGTACACAAATTACACACATGTGACCAAGATGAGGCCAAAAAGGAAGGAGGAAGTATAGTTAGGGTTTACTGAGGTGCTATTAGTTTTTTGTCAGATGGTTGCTGTGAGCAATAACAATATACATAGGAAAATAAGAGGTAGTACAGAGCGAATAGACGTGAAATTCAAGTTTAAAATGCTCACTGTAAACAGTTTTCATAAACAAAACAAAGTAATGCAATATTCATTTTAGAACAAAGGAATGGCATGCGAAGAAGACTTACCTGAACCTTATCATTTTCATGGGTAGGTAGGATTACATCCATGATAGATAGGATCAGAAGAGGTTAGAAAGGGATGGTGTAAGTACAACTTTCTTGCAATGAGTTAACAAAAAACAGAGAACATGAAATATTTGAAAGGACAAGAGGTCAAAACTTTACTTCTTGCCTTAAATAGTCCTTTACTATATGATATCATACTGTTTTCCTCAAGTTCAACAAGATAATGTTTGTAAACACACGTACATAGCAACTCATATTTCTTGAGAGATGGCAGGGCAACCTCTTTAAAGAAACATGGCGTTACAGAAAAAGATTTACTTAAATAAAAAATTTCTTGGTGAAGTGCGGGGCATCAGAGCAAAAATGAAAATTCTGTAGCAACGGCTCATAACAGTATCAATTATTTTAGAAACCCCACCAGGAATGCCAGCCAATGCAGTGTTTAAAGCTAGTAACTGCACAATGCACAGCGCACGTCACATGCAATTTTAAACCTGTTGAGTTGTCAAGCGGCAGCTTCTTTGAACTTAAAGTACCCCATGCGGTTCCAGCTAAGTAGAAAAACCAATAGAAGGTTGGACTGAAGGCCACTATGGCATAGTTGGAACTAAATATGTACCAATAACGGGATAAGGTGTACACACAGGCGCTAAGCAGGCACAATATATCTTGCTCAAAAACTCCATAATGGAAAGGAGTATCTCCAACAGGGAAAACCTATCCTGATACTATTGGGAGGTTTATTTTTGTCTTCCTTAAATTTCTCGGCACCTCTGAAGCTAAAAGAAATGAACTGCTTGCGTTATGTTCTAAAAATGTGTGGAATGATGGTTATGAAACTATAGTTCTCCTTTCATTTCAAAAATAGCTAGTAACATTGGAAACATCTCTTTGAAAAACCATGACACCATAAATAACAATAACTCTTTTGAAGTGCACTACACTGACAACCCGACGTCAGGGTACATTAGCTCAAGAGAAGCTTTGAGTGTTGAGAGAGAACGAAACCCATTTATACTTATTGTTTCTGTCAGTAATTAGAGCACTAAGCAGGCAGATGGGGTCAACTTCAAAGACATACCCCGGCTTAGACAATGTCACTGCAGGCAGACGCCTTCAGGGCTACACCGGTACCCCCTGGTGGCAGACTGGTCTATTATATCCCTGGCATCCAAAAGGAGATTCTCTGATTGGCAGCAACAATTTATACAAACTTTGAGAGGTATTTAAAGAAGTGGTGGATTTGTATTCAGAAACCTGTGTTACTGTGACAAGATCTACAGCAATATTGAAATGACCTTTTATACGTACACAAAGGGGGCGCATTCTTTGCACCCATGTCGAGGGGACTTTCAATTGGTCAGCAGTATAAGATTAAAATATCCACCATTTGCTTAAATGATATCACCTTTTCCATATTTTTCTCTTTTTTTCATCTTTCTTGTCAAAGGTTTTTTTTTTTTTTTTACCATAGGGTAAGGTGATAAGGAGGTAGGAGATTGTCATTTTTTTTGTTGGCTTTGTATCTTTTTACTCGGGTTCTTGTGAATCATGTCACAATATTTTTCTCCCTGAATTGTAAAAAGCACAAGGACTCTGGCAACAATTACTCTGAATATGCAAAATCTACAGAAGGTCCTAAAAAGTCATGAAAGATATTGGGAAAGACAAAAGAGGAAAATTCTAAGATTTAGCTAGGGTGTCACAATAAGTCTGGGGTGACTTGCTTGCTTGCACCCTTCAAGATTGATGCTCAATCTGACCTTTCACAGTGGTGAAGGCACATAATTGTTCAGTCTTACAGTGCTTAGGAAATTAAACACAGCCTGATGAAAAAGTCACTTAAATGAAGTCAGATGTCAACAATGAATTGGGGCATACTTGTTAGGGGTCAAATAATATGTTAAACTACAGGTGTACCTCACCAGCCGGCCAGACCAGTTTGACCAATTAGCAGGTCTATCCAATAATGACGTCCATCATTAATTTTGTGGGTGGACATACCTGCAGTATTCCCATCAATTGCCACTATCAACCATCTGGGAAGAGCTACCATATGAATATAAAAGAATATGGCAAAAAGAGTATGGTGTACAAGCAAATAGCATCTGTCATATAACAACCAGGGAGGTATATTCTAGTAGAATTTCAAATGAGCCTCATGAAAATATTCCCATCCATGTCTCCCAAATCCTTCAGCAGTACTCTATTTCTAACCGAAGATATCTTCATTTTGAAGGTCTGGTGACATGTAAATATCAGAGTTGGATATCTGATGTAAAAAACTGGAAGGTTATTGCAATTCCACTCAAAATCCATCAAAAGTTCACCATTTTAACAAAATTATTTCTGATTTTCAGTTAACCATGGCCATGCATAGGCATGAGCTCAATATGCAAATCTAGTGATAATAATAATAATAATAATAACAGTTCTTATATAGCGCCTTACACAAGAAGTCTCAAAGCGCTAAAACTATACAACATGCGGTCAATAAGACAAAGTAAACAAATGAGTTTTCAAGTTAGTTTTAAATTGTCCAACAGTGGAAGAGTTCTTGACAAAAGATGGAAGGTCATTCCACAGTTTCGCAGATACTGTTGAAAAAGATGTATAGTGAGGGACATGACATACATGGGTAATGTTATCCTTTGTTTTTGAAATATTTATTTTAAAGGCTATTGCAACATCAGCATGTCTTGATGGTTCTATTTTGGAAGTTTAAATTTTCATTATTAACCAAACCAATCTGACGTTCAACACAAGAAATGTTAAAACTGACCAACACTTCATATCATTATATTTGAATAAAAAACAAGTTGCTTCAGAAACATTTTGTTGAATTTTCTAATCATTTCTCATATTTTGTTCTGTAGATATTAGCAATTGAATGTGAGAAATTTGTAACATAGAATAAACTGGATAAAGATGGATTCACACTTTTGACCAATGTTTTGTTTTTCTTTATATTTTACCACCAATTTTATGCAACTAAACTTTGATATTTATGCTATAAGTGCATCCTAAGGAATGGAATTTTAAATCCTCTAAATGCTACAGGGGCAAGAAGGTAGCAGACGTAATCAATTAAAGGTATACTTATAGGACTAAAAATGAAGAAAAAAACCATTGGCCAACAATGTGAATCCATGACATCATACCTGCTTGCTTCAAGCTCACTTTTTGTAGAAAATGTGTAACATTCAATTGCTAATATCTGGATATGGGAAATGAATAAAAATTTCCCCAAAACGATTAGAATGTTTATTTTCAAAAATATCAAAATTTAACTTTGTTCTGGACTATTCTTTTAATGAAGTGGAAATCCCTTAAAAAACCCTTATCCCAGTTGCACCTCCATTACTGCACAATGAAGTCATCATACGATTACACTCTTACTTAGGAACCTTTCACTTCAAAACAGAATTTTCTTTGTTACTTGTCATCAGAGATTTTTATACTGTATGCAGTGGGTTAGGAAGTCAATGTTTCAAACTCACCAGAATAACTCACTCTAAATTCCAAATGCCCAGAAGTAAACCCATAAAAATCCAAGTTGGGTGCTACTGGCAGTAAATGCCCCCACAGTAACCCCTTTACGAGTCCCCATGGATATCTAATCTTAAAACCGCCAGCCCTCTCTAAAATACCAACACAGTAGACCCCACTTGACCCCTGGAAACCATAAGCCCTAACAGCTGGCCTAACAAATAACATACTGCTTCTAATTTGCATAGAGTACCAGAACTGAACTAACCAATGAGAAGTCCTTTTTACCAGCTGATCAGGGGTGCGACCTAGAAGTCTAGAGAAAGGGCAAGGAAAGTTTGAATGATTGGTCTCTATCAAAAGGATTCTTCAATTCTCTAAAGTGAAGCTGCCGAGCTGCAGATGTCACTTTAGATTTGTGTAGACACAAAACACTACTGCTAAGTGTAGTAGTTAAACAACAGACACATTCCCTTTCTAAATTCCACTGTTTCAAAATGACTAAGTAAACAAATTCTCCAAGCGAGTCACACTCACACCAGTTATGAGGCTCCTGAATAAGTTTCGGAACATAACTTTATAGAGATGAATGATTTATTCCCAGGGTGTGCATACTAGTTTCTCATCCAGATAATTTTTAATATATTGTAACATAGACAGGAAATGGCTAATGATGCTATAAACATTGTTAGCAAAATTTTAAACAGCAGAAATAACTGCATCCCCGACATTCATCAGATTGACACAATTACCTGGAGGGACCATATATTATTTACAACCGTAACAATTCACAAGGATGGAATCAAACTATAAATGCAGTAAAAGCTAGCTTCCTACATTCATAGTCAAAGTTTAGTGACTTGCAAATTCTTAACTTCCCCTCTTCCAAAAAAACTTTTTTCTCAAAAGTGCAGTGAACATGAGGTTATTAGGTCAGTTCTACATTGTACACTGTAGTTTAAAGTCTACCATTTACTCAATAAGCTTTAAAAGCAGCCATTTCAGTGTAAAAAGAAATGGCTTTTTTTGCCTTCAAATTTCACCTTAATTACAAAGGAAATCCCATAAAAAGCAAAAAACCTTGTCTACACCCATTAACAATACACTGTTACAGCAGTCTTGGGGCACTTTTACCAACAAAAGCTCCCATTCAGAGAGTTATTGCCTTTCAATTTTCTATAAAGAACCTGCCCCTCCCTTCTTTTTTATCCTTTCTACCTCTGTTGCATTTTCCCATTAAAGTTTGTCTTCCTGTGAACTGTGCAAAAACTTCTGGTGTTACACATGACATCAAAGCTACATTTGGTTAAGTTTGGTTAAGTAACAAGGCGGGGTAATGAAAGGCAAGCAAAAATTGTGAAAAAAACTATAAATATCAAACATTTGCCAAAAAATAGAAATAATGGTAAAATTATAAGATTAAATTCTAATCCTAGTACCAAATCTAAGAGTACTCATTCAGTACCCACATCAAAACAGTTTTAAGCACCATCCTGCATCCCAATTTATATTGTTTAGAGATTTTTGTCTTCGTTTTTTGCGGTAAATCTGGGTTCATTGACTGCTTGTTGGCATAGCTTCTTCTAATAGTTCTCCCATGATATTTGTCCCCGAACCATGTGTCATCACCAACTCTACCTCACTGATGTGCAGTCAGAGGCAGGTCAAAGGTCACACATGTGATATGCACATGACACCTGCTGCTGTGTTACTCCATTGCATTAAGCAATTAATAAGTTTTTCTGCATGGCTGGCCATCCATTAAAAAAGAGCCACATATATCCTTCAGTAAGTTCTGTATTCTTAAATGGGCAAGTGGGGCTTTTTCTAAATAAGGCACATGGTAATTTGGTGACATGGAGTGTGGGCGCTGATTGCCACCCCATCATATATCTGTCACTGAAAAGAGAAATGGTCCTTCTGTTGCCATCAATTCAGGATTTACTCTCAGACTGGGTCAAAGGTCACAGGTTAAATAATTGAAGTTGCCAGGCTGATCCCAATCTAAATGTTTGTGACTGCTTGTGATTGATATTTAAGAACATGTTACCAGAATGAAATGCAATTCCTTGGCGAAATCAGAGACTCCCTAATCTTATCCTTTTTTCCTGTTGTGACATTATGTTTTATGAAGATGGAGTGTTCTGGGGGCAAAGGTTAAGATGCTATCAAACAAAGAGCTTGAAGGGGGTGAAAGAATTTTTTATCTGATACAAAGATGAACCACACAGCAACCATTCTTATTTTGAAAGGAGAAAAAGTAATCAATTTTTTTTCAAGTACTGTTTTAAAAGATGACAAAAACTTGGTCTGGGAGTCTATCAGTATAACTGTCACTACAGATTTTCTTCTCAGCTTCTGTCTGTTGATAATGTCTGCAAACTGACACGATTAAAAACAAGTCCATCTAATCTGGAGCTGTTGATAGTCTCCACTGTTGTAGACATGTTCAATTACAAGTCCAGATTACTTAAGAAGTGAAGGAGGCTTTAACTCCAGAATGTTTGATTTACATTTGCATTTCCCCTTTTGACTTTCTATCATGATGGTGATGCCTCATAATGGTGATGCCTCATGATGGCAATGCCTCATGATGGTGATGCCTCATGATGGTGATCAAAACTGATGTAGTTAGTGCTGTCAGATACAGCTGGTGGTTGTATAACAGTTACCCAGAAACTTTAAGGGACCTTCCAAGAAAACACTGAATTTGTTCTAAAAAAAGTTCCAGCTATCTTGATTGATACAGAAAGGATGGCAATTAAAAATAAAGAAGAATGGTAGCAGAAAGCCAACATGATACCACATAACACCATGTATTGTGATAAGACTGAGTACATCCCTCCAACTTTTATCAATTGCTCCCAAGCTATATTTTTCTACCACCAATCATGAGGTAGAACTGTCATAATTAAAAGGCATCACCATCTCATCCTAAACAATTTTCCAATTCTCCTAACCTAATACAGAACCCCCATCCAACATTCCAACATTGTCTTAAACTCATTCTCATTCAGACTAAATCTCAGGTTATTGCTTCAAGGTGAGTATACAAGACCCCAGTGACTAATGAAAACACTCTTAATACAATAGATGCTCTAATATGAGCAACAGTACTCTGCATCTTAAAACTTGCTGTCATTCAAAGAGTTCTGCCAAAGGAAAATTTCTGTGCACTACTACTAAAAGTGTAGTTTAGGGTGAGAGTTAACTGCCTTTAAGAACATCACATTTCTTGGAATATAGTATATGAGGGGTTGAGGAAAAATTGCCTTAGATATGAAAGCCAGTTGCATACCTTATTTGCAGACAGTTGAAACTGTTGCAATTACCTGGTCCACTGTAAGGCCCTCAGTGTATTTAGGTGTGCTTTTGGGTCATGTCTCCATCCTTCCCCATCACCCCCTCATTGATGCTATTTATCAATGTATTACCTACAGGCTCACATTAAGTTCTCTTTTAAGCAGTGCCAAGATTTCTTTTCTGGGTAGTAACTGCCAAAGGTTTCTCCCCCTTCATATTTTGTAACTTGTGGTCTATTCATCCCTCTCCATAGAACGTACTATGGCATGCTCATGGGCTTACATTGTGCTACAAATTACTGGACATCCACGAAAACTTTAGCAGTACTGAAGTTATATACCCTTTTTGAGATATTCTTTAAATGAAGTAGGTACAACAAACACACACACACAGAGAGACACACACTCACCATAATGACTACAGTGTATGACTTTAAACAGTCATTATATGATACTCCAAAACAGGATGATAAATTTGGGGTATGGTGTGCACTATTACTACTGGTATTGATTCCTTCAGGAAAACATGTATTGAGCAAAGTCTTTCCCACTTTATAAGGTCGCTGATCCTACTAATGTAATTCTGTTTAATTGTAGCACAGCATATGTGGTAACTCTGTAAAAGAATTCATTTTTTGGTACATTTCTTAAATGGCATCGTTTTATTAATGCTTTCAAAGAAACCACCTACTAGGTACTCCACAGATCTGCACTGCTGGTAGACTCATTAGTAGCTTCACGTTGGTTTTACTTGTGATGGCAAAAGGATCAACTGGAGTCCCCTCCAAAAGAGGACCTACATGGATGCACCATCTTCAGGTACACCCCTGCTGAGATGAGCCATTACAACCATTTATGCCCAAATGAGATTCTCATTTCCAATATATGCCAATTCGTTAAGACATGCAACCACCCTGTAATGTAACTGAATTCATATGGACACAGGCTTAAAGATGACACCATTGACTGGTTTGATGCAAATTTTTATAACCCCTGTGGTCTCTTTGGCATGATAAAGAGTGTGGGAGCGCCCCCCTGTCATCTGTTTACCTTTTAAAAAGCAAGATCTCACCATGACCTGCTTTCATACTGACGTAAACTCACAAGGCCACACAAGATGAATTGCTTTAACTAAAGCAACACGTGTAACTACCAGTTGGTTCTTGGTGACCAGCCCATAGGCTAAGCCCAGAGAACTGTGCCTCGAGCGAACCGACAAAAATGAGTAAAATTGGCAAGAAGATACTCTAATGGAAGTGACACGCACTTTCACATCAAACCATTGTGACACCAGTTTCCATGAAAAAATAAAAACATTCAGGAGAGTTCAAGAATACCCCCTGGGTCAGGGAAGGTTAATAGCAAAATGCTACAGTATCCAACAATGACCTCTGACCTCGGTTGGGGCCGTAGAAACCACTGTGAGAAGAAAGTGATAATCTGTTGCCACAGAAACAAAATGAGGTCATGCTGGGCGTGGAATGCAAAACCGTGAAAGTTGAAGGAAGGTGCGTTTGCCATTTTGATGTGATTACTCCATGGAGCCAACACTATAATAGTGAAGGCACATCAGACACCTAGCAACCAAACTAATGCGGCTGGATGGCTTTTTCTACACTCAGTAGAACGTGTTGGACAGAGAAATGCTGACCCTGTGGGAGATGAAACAACATCGATTTTGCCCTAATCGAATAAATGTCCAGTGTTTGTTTTGCATATGGAATGGTTCCACTAAAAGACAATTTCTTCCACACTGTGAAATGACTTTTAGCAAGTCTAACTGCTACAAAACCTCAAGATTTTTAATACTGCAGGATTCCTATACATTGTAGGAAATCAATTTTTAAGATTTTTTCAAGATTTTTCCACAACTTTTCCCAGAAGAAATTAATAAATTCCATGATTTTTCTCTTAAATGTCTTTATAAAATTTTCAACTTTAACAGCAAAATTTGAGGTGAAGAGTTAGTAAGTTAGTCAGAGTTTTTTGCCACCCCATTCCTAACCAACTGGTTTAAGTCAAGCAGGACATGGCCTTTTTTCCAGTCATGACTTAATACAGTGTAGCTTGTTTTCCCCAGACAATGACCCATGTTGAGCACCAAGCACAATGGTAGTAGGTTCCATGTTTAAAGTCTTTGGTAAGACCCAGGCAGGGCTCAAACTTCAGCTGAGTGTAGGTTGGCAAAGAAAATACAAATTAGATACAATGGGTGAGAATGACAATGTTTCTGAATTTCAAGACTTTTCCAGGCCTTGAAGCAACTTTTCAAACCCAACCACAGTTCTTTCATGACCATGGGAACACTAAGTTATAAATGGTAAACTTACCACCAGAGTTTTCTGAATTTAAGCAGCAGCAATTATTCTGGAAGAAAATAAAGAGAAACACAAAGATTAAATTATTTCAATTCCAATTTATAGTTATTAAAAGCAATAAATCAGATAAGCTGGCATTTATAAAATATGTAAATCCCAACCAACACTGGGTACTGTATACCTTCAAGATGTGTTCATAGAAACAACCAAGAAAAAGTTAATATCACACTGTCAATCCACCATTAAATTATTTCTGGAAACCAAGGACCGGACCTTGAATTTTCAGGCATGCGAGTGCAATAGCACACCATCACTCATCTCAAATCACTGCGAGGAGTGTGATTTTTTGGACATCTAGATGAAGATGGGAGCTCACATAAATCTAACATTTAGTTAAAACAGCATACCCACTACACTCCTTATTTTCCTGAGGAGATAGTAACTTGAAGCACACATGCTAAATCTAAAACCTCAAGGCCTGAAGGACTGTGATAGACCGAAACCTCACACTTAAGATGAAGCAAGATGAACCAGAAAGCCCAGTCAGTGTGTTTTGGGGATGTGCAAATTTTTGTGAAGAGAGTCCTTAAAGGGCCAAACCTCTCACCCCAAACTACGATTTTGGTACCCGGGTACCGAAATTCTCAATTGGCTCAGCTCTTTGATTGACAGCTAATTCAAACAATGCAGAGTGCCAAAGCTTATATTACACAGCATGAATGGTACTGAGAGTGTTTTGATTATTTAAATTGAGTTTTTCTATACTCACCCTGAAGCAAGAAACTGAGATTGTGTCTGGATGAGGATGAATTTCAGAAAATTGTGGGAGGGGCTTCAGTAAGAAGGTTAGGAGAATTGGCACTGTTTGGGTGAGAGAACTGGGTCTTTAAATGACTGATGACAGGGTTTAAGACATGAACCAAGTTTTGATGCCAAAGTGTTGCAAAATGTTCGGACTGCACTGGAATAAAATTTGTGTGACAGTTAACTACCCTAATGTCCAAATTCCATTTCTAAACATACCGCATGGTCAATGCATGGAAGTATCCCCCTACTTACACTGTCAATGAAATATCCTTTGGGAGTTCAGAAATCTCATGAGCCAAAAGTTCTATACACATTTCATTGACCCAACTGCTATATTCTTGCCATGCTTGTGTCACTTCTCTTGTTGTCAACAAACGTACCTCTACAGGGACTAATAACATGCTTAGCTTCTTTATTTCATTCAACCCCTACGAAGGAATGCTATAAATCCAAACATTTTCTTACACAAGCAGCTGTTGACAGACTTACTTTATGTGTATGTTTTTTTCTCTTCCTATTATCTTCATATTGTTGTAAATCAGTTGCATGCTACCCTTCCTACGTGCGTTTTCACTCCCAGAGAAATGAGAACAAGCTCTGGACACTGGAAACATGATATAAACACCAGTTTTTGTATACAAACACACTAACAACTCCTGACTTTGCCCCCATCAGACAAAAACCCAAATAAGATCACATTGCTGGGCAACGATCAACAAAATCCGGTCCTTGTAAAATTTATTGATTAGCAACCACATGGTACAT
This sequence comes from Holothuria scabra, assembly GCA_037179385.1. Lineage (NCBI taxonomy): Eukaryota > Metazoa > Echinodermata > Holothuroidea > Aspidochirotida > Holothuriidae > Holothuria > Holothuria scabra. Next base: position 6,145,872 of record CM074189.1, on the reverse strand, counting down.
AGGATAGTGTACCAAAACAAACTTTGTAGGTTTCCAAGCTAGTGTACAATACCATGAACTCAGTTTAATTACATTCAAGTTTGCTATTATTTTAGTACAACAAAGGGTAATTAAGAGTGTGTTTCCACTTGATAATGAGCAGGCTATCATATCCAGATCTGACCACATGCACTGGATCAGTCTGCAAGCAGAAATGTCCTCGTTCCCCGGACCAACTTGATTTTCCTATACAGGAGGAATGAGAGTGCAAACAGGAGATCAACTTAACCCTTTTCTGGTCTTACAGGTCACTTTTGCTACAGACGGGGAGTGCTGCTGCCGCCCATCTTTACTGTTTCACGCAGAGCTCAAAACTGCGAGTATAGCTACCTGAAAATTTGGCCACAACAATGAGAGAGACAATATTTTAAGGTCACAGGGTGAACAGCCTACGGTAGCCAAAGTAGGACGTGCTACGTCTGCTTTTCCGCCCACTCCTGAGGCATGTAAATATGCCCCAATTGGAGCCGGACGCCAAAAGTTTAACAATAAATGGGAATGCAGAAGGGATCATGGTGACCCACAATCAATGACATATACTTCCTCGGTGCAGCTCCCTGCGCCATTATCTTGTGTTACAAACAAACATGACCTGCATACATAATTTCCATGAAGCAACTTCCCTGTCACTTGAACCAGATGAGCGGGTGATCAGATCTCACACAGGGATCACTTTTGCAGTTGGCCACAAAATTATCCACTGAGATGACTTGGTCAGTATGGAGGGATCAAGTGGAAACATGGCCTAGTTGAACTACAGTAAGGCACACTTTCATCCAGTTAAGTATTCTTCATTGAATCCATTTTAGTTCCCTGTCACTCATGGTCCTCAGCAAATTTCAAGAGGGGTGGGTGTGGTGATGACAGAGGCTCTCTCCATGGCAAAAATCCCTCACATTTTGCAAGTAAAGATTGTTGCTAAACATGAGAAATTATCAAAGCAGGAAAGTAGTACTGACCCATCCATTTCCTGCAACATCACTACTTTTGCATCATGGGTAGAGAATTTCTTCAGAAACCATGAAACTATGAAGGGTCATGTGTACCTTGTGTCTTGTGAATGGAACAATTAAGATTTTGAAAAAAATTTAACTCATCTTTGTGACCCTCCAATCAGTTAGAAACTGAGCTGTAAAACTGTCTAATAAACTGTACCCCTGTGGGCTGGGGTTTGTAGAATATGCCCACAGTAGGTCTGCCTGTCATAAGAGTGATCCCCTGCCTATCATAAGGGGGGGGGAGGGGAGGGGAAGGGGGAGGGGGAAGGGGGAGGGGGAAGGGGGAGGGGGAAGGGGGAGGGGAAGGGGGGAGGGGAAGGGGGGAGGGGGAGGAATTGAGCCATATGTGAAACTGCATGATGGTGCTATATACTGAACCAGACAACACTACATGACAAATTTGAGTTGGTATGTCTTAAAGGGCTTATCCTCTCACTCCAAACTACAATTTTTGTATCAGTCCACAGAAACTTTCAATTGGCTCAGCTCTTTGATTGACAGCTAGTTCAAACGATGCAAAGTACCATATAGCTCTTATTTCACAGCCTGTACTGTGCTAAGAGTGTTTTGATAAGAAATTGGGGTCTTGTATACTCACCCTGAAGCAATTTAAACTGAGGTTGTGTCTGGATGTGTATGAATTTTAAACAGTTGTGGGAGGGGCTTAAGTAAGTAGGTTAGGAGAATTACAACTGTTCAGAGTGAGAGGCCTTTAAGCCCACATCTTGCTAACTGACTGATCTTTCAGTGACCATTATAATCCTCCACAGTCTACCAGGTAGCAACAGCTCCTTTGGTGGTTTGTCACCCATGACATAAAGGTAGTTTTCAACATATATTCTTCACAAACATGTAGAGGGCATGAGAAAATTTTAAACACTTTTGCACCTTGCATTTGAAATGCTGATGGAGACATTTTTCAACTGAGGGCAGTATTCTAAAATAACAATCCTGCAAAAGCAGACAGTACTGGTTTCAAACTGTGACTCTTTGTCTGTACTGTTGCAAGTTCAAACTACAGTACAAAAGTACACATTTCAGGTAAACCAGTTTTTCCAATTTGAGTGGTTCCAAATGTTACCACAGGAAGTATAACAGCGGGTGTACTTAATGTTTTCTATTTCACCATTTAATCTTCCTCTTGTTTGTCTATTTAGAAAAAAAATTCCATGAAAGCAGGGGTGGTTATGATTATAACTTTACCAGAAAGGCTTCTGTAGGCATGTTGATAACAGAAAAGTTTACAAAGGCTTGATAGGATATAGCAGATTGGTTAGAATGTTTCTTGAAATCAAACTCTGAGTTGAAAACATAAAATGAGATGTGAAAAAAGAATCATAATTGACAAAATGGACAAAAAGTTAGACACAACCTGAAAATATGTTTCATAACAAAATTTTGCAAAACTGTCTTGCATTAAAAGTGTTAATCTTCATGATGAAATTAACCAGGAGTGTGAATTAGTACCAAAAATATTTAAATTTGTAGTAATCCATGAATATTCATACTAATAAGTTCTTGTTCTTTGGATGGACCAAAGAAAAGAACTCTTCCATGTTCTCTTACCTTCAATGACTTGATTTTCATACCAAGTCTGCATCTATTTATTTCAAACAATTTTGAGATAAATACGAATATTTTTCTTACAAATTCAAATGAATCATAGAAAGTTGACTATGTCTCTGGATTACACCTACATGTAATTTATGGGCACTAGCTCGTTAAACTATTGTTTTTCTAGTGTCCTGTCCGGTTCTGTATTTCAGTTTATATTTGTACGGACGAAATTAATAAATGAAATGAAAATGAAAATGAAAATTTGGTTAAGTATGGTATTTATAAATTAGTGATTTATGTGAACACCTTCGCAGCAGGGAAGAGAACAAGGATGAGTTTATAGTACTATTTAAAATACAATTTATTGGCAGACTTTGGGGAAGGCACAGTGTAAATGACACAAATGCCTTCTATTCAATGCTACCCCTTACAGCCCTCCTGTGACCTAAGGGTTGTAGAATATGCCCATGCCCATGCCCATGCCCATGGTATTTCCAACCTTTCATACAATGCTGCTTAAGGAAAGGACTTGCACCATATTTTAGCTGTATTTGAAACCAAACATATGAACTGTATTGGCAAACCATATTTTGACTTTTTTTATCAAGCTGACACTATTAAACACACTTGTGTTCAGGTGTCATTAAACATGGGTAGAAAAAGTTGGGAAGGTGGAAAGCTCCTTCCTGGCAAATTTGGCCATCTAAAAAGGGAAATTTGGCAATCAGAAGAAAATTTTTCTTTCCTGTGCATGATAGAATAGGGAGATTGTAGGAAATTTTACTCCCTTCCTGGGAAATAATTTGACTCCCTTCCTGAGAAAAAAAATATTTTTCCAGCACTGGTCATTAAATCTCATCAAACTAACTAACTAGCTACCAATGGGAAACCAGTTTTCTCACAGTTAGTGAACTAGAGAAAGAATTGATAGCTGCTGATATATCTCACTGCACAACAATTCTGCCATCTTCAAATTCTCAGACAAAAAACATGTTTTTCGGAATAATTTTGACCACATTTCACTTATCACATTTATGGTCTCCCTCATGATGTACATGAGGTTTCACTTAGAATGACATCATCAGACATTCTGACTTTCTCTATGTATTACATGACAACATAATTGGGCAATTAATGGTGAAATATCTACCAGAGACATTTACGAGCTGCAAATAAAGCTTATCTCTTAATCAGGGGATGGTTGAGGTGAAGACTCCGACTTATCACCCGCAATCGTGTTTGAACATTTTGAAAGGAGCATCAGTCAACAGAAAGTTTAGTACATGATTTCCAACATGAAAGTATAGCTCTGCAAAATTCAAACGAGATAAACTCACCAGTTATCTGCCATTGCAAACATGTCATGTACCATGATCGTAAAGGTGTGCTCCTGCTAAAATATTCATGGGGAAACCGGACCCGTAATTTTCTTTCTGATTAAACTTTGTTTGTGAGATCAGATACAGACAAGCTTCACATTACAATAATTTTATGTCAGGATGGAAAATCACTGAATGTGATACCTTTATGAACCTTTTCACTTTGGGTGATATACTATGTTGTGATATAAAATGATATACTGTACTAATTTGATATGGTCTTATAGTTTCAATTCTTAGACACTCATGTTTCGCACGGTCCATATAAAAAGCCAGTTTCCCCCAAATTTACCGCAGGTAAGTACGATTACATATTGTAAATAGGAGGTGAGGAGGGGCAACATAGATACTGTGCTTCTCGATGTAACAACAAAAGTATAGCCTTAAATAAATGACAATTGTCACATGACCATTGAAAGTCTTTTCTCACTTTTCAATCAGATACTAAACTATTAAAATTTTTGGTTATATGAAAGTTTTACACAAATTCCTAGGGCACTCCATTTATTCCAATTACAGTTAATTTTTTTGCATCACACAATGAGGCCACAGCTGTGTAATTAAGAATACAAGGACAATATTGTTACACTGACCACATCTGCCATCATGTTGACCCCTCCCTTGAAGGACAAACCATCAGCATGCCACTGCCATTACTATCCCAACACCAACCCACAGAACCTTTCTCATAAAAGTAGGTACCCACTGTGTGATCTGTTGTGGTTAGAACATTTATCACAAAAGTTCCCTGTGACAGCAATGTTGTAATAGTTTGGTAATATAAACAAGGACAGACAAAATGTTTAATAAGTAGAGTGTTACCTCAAGATGCTATATACTTTCTGTTTAAGATTTTGTACATCAACAGGGGTCCACCCTATGCAAGAAACATTTGTTTGACATCTTATAGGCATTGGTTTCCAAACAATTCATTGGTACTAACTACTAAAATAACTACTAAAATAAAAAAAATGGTCATACATCTCAACTTTGGTCTCGACAAAGAAAATAAGGGCACTGGAATCTAGGGCAGAGCTAGTATTCATGTGAACCTTCCTTTTTCCTCTTTTTTTTTTTTTTTTGGTGGCCATCTTGTTCTACAAGAAGTGTTTATATTTCTTCCCCCTACCACCCTCCACTGCCTCCGTAAACTTCCATACATGAACAGGTTCCCCAAGGCTGAAAAATGTTTTCCCAGGAAGGGAGTAGCATTATTTCCCAGAAAGAGAGTAAAATTTCCCATAATTCATGCTGTATTTTATGTACAGAAAAGGGAAATTTCTCTCCAGATGTCCAAATTTTCTGGGAAGCTGCTGTCCAACTTTTTCCACCCATGAGGTTCCCAATCCTTACAGAGCTTTAACAAATAATTAGCAATCCCTTTGTATTTTAGCACTACACTGTAATTTCTTCAATTTTGAAAATTGTTATTTGTCATTTCCAGGCCTGTTGGGACCTTGGTGAGAGGTCAAATCTGGGGTCCAACTGTGCAGCAGAAAATGAGTCTGAGATATGACCTATGCTCTGACCATGGTATGTCAGCCTCTATTACAACTGTGTGATATGTGTGTTACTGAGGAAAGCAATGTAGCAGGTCCAAAACATGAGCCTTCATTGTTTGGGGTTTCAAGATACGAGGAATTGAGACTTGGATCAACTAGTTCCAAATTGCAAAACAAAACTTTACCAAATATTTACATGGGGGACTAGTTTTTGGAGTTAGGGACTGGAGTCTGGGATTGATTCGAGACCAAAGTAGCTGGTCCCATTATGGTACATTAATTGCAACTTGCCTGAGACTTGGATTCAAAAGACATAAGACTGAACTTTATTGAGAAAAGCCCGAAAAGTTCCTCAGGACTTGCCACTTGACTTATGAATTAATTCAAATGACTTGATATTTTATGAGCAACACGTTGTACACACATGACCGTATTAAGTGACGTTAGATCCAATAAGTAAAAAATTAACCAATGGACCTCGATGTAAAAATGAAAAAAAAAAAATTAAAAATTAACCAGATGCAAAAACAAATGACAATGTAAAGCTAAATTGCAGACAGTGTAAAAATTGGAACCACTAAAATGCAAAAGAAAAGATACCGATAACATAAAAAAAATTTTGAATTGAGATTTCTAATATTTCCAAAAAGGTGCCCGAAACTGAAAACTCCCACCCTTAGGTAAGAAAAATGTTTTACCTTTAACACCATGGCCAAGGTATTTACTTCCATGTTTACTTTTAGCTAGAGAACTCAATGAGTTCCTGACGAAGTAATAACTCCACTGATTAACAACATTATGAAGACACGATGTCACGTCCAATGTGATGATTAGAAGTAAACAAAACAGTGATTATGAACTGGGTTTAATTAAATTTAGCCACCAGAAGTTTAGGAAGCTTCTTCTGTCATTCTGAGATTGTCAACAAGTTCCATCAACCATACACACTAACAATGATGGCTCACAATTAAAAGTTGTCTCACTTTACTTCAGGAATAAGCATCCCTGATGTACCTCCGATAGATACTACAAACCTACATTCTTACGCTTTCTTGGCAGCATGAACTCACTTGAAGATCACCTCTACAACAAATTTATCAGCCTCTTTCTGTCTTTCCCACTCTCCTGGTATCAAGGAGATTCTATTACTAACATAACAAAAAGAACCACAAATGTTAGGATACATCCACATGCTACAAAATACTTGAGTAGAGTGTGCTCTATAGGAGATATATGCACACAACATAGTGTTGATGTCACACTGTTTTCTGCTTCAGGCTACCTCACAAGGATTTATACCAAGGTTACCTGCAATCTAATTGGAGGTGAAATCATTAAAAACTCTTACACTATATAAACATGGGAAAGTGGATGGCAGATTGGAATACAAACAAAGGACAGGGACAGCCACCATTATGGTTTAGCTGTGCAGCTTACTACTCTACTAGGTTCAAGGAGACAACACCACACCTAAATCTTCATAGTATCTTGGGAGTTCTTTCCATGCACACACCACAAAATGTTTGATTCACACTTAAGTCCACTAAAACCTGAGAGTTTTCTCCATTGAAAATTATCCCTCAACTATGACTTATATTTAAAGGTAAAGAGTAGTCCCCCAAACTTATTTTGAAGAAAGAGCTAAATAACACAATTTTTGTCTTATGTCTTTTCAAAGTATCTTTCATTACATTTTATGACTTTAAGATTGTATATTCAAGGTAAACCAAGCAGTTATTTCCAGTAAATTTCACATCTGAAGAGAAAAATTATTGTCACGTGACTCCCAATAGCCAATCATGAAACTGGACAGTCTACTACACTACTTCAATTTGAGATGACTGCTCCTGCCCTTTAAGTATTGCAAATTGGAACACATCTAATAATAATGTTGGCTTGTACTACTCTCACATACGCTACAGCATAATAATGCTATAAATAGGGCTGAAAAACATGTTAATTTCCTCAGCAGGGAGTAAAATGATTTCCTGGGAAGGGATTAAAATTTACTACAATGCTCCCTACATTTTCATGAGCAAAAAAGGGAAATTTCTCCCAACTGCCAAAATTTCCTTCCAAACAGTGAAATTTCTGAGGAAGGAGCCTCCCAAGTTCCCACCTTTTTCCATCCATGGCTATAAATATAGGAGAAACTTACCAACATGTCCTAGCATCTGAAAATTTCCCATCCACTTTTCAAAAGCATACAGATGTCCAAAAATCCAGAGTTCTCAACTTCTCCCAAACTATCGAGGATAGCATCAAGGAAAACAAAGGATCTTGAAGAAGTAAATTGAAACACAACCAACCAAATAACCTCTGAGCAGAAACCTATTCCACTGATGCTATCTTGAATGAATCATGAGGGAATAAACCCAGTGTTTTAGCAGTCCTAACTTAAATACCTAATTCTGGAAGAAATAAAATAATCATTCCCTTTTCTTTTTTCAATCTCCTTCAGATTCATGTGAAAGGTGTGAATTTAGAACCCCTAAAATAAATCCCCTTGACTAGTTTTTCTTCATATTTCCCCCCTGAAGTGATAATTAAACTATAAATTAAAACTTACAAAATTGGGTTATTGGCGTTAGAAACACAGCTATTTCCAGGTGCTAACTTACTAAATTATCCACAATTCCCAGGCCTGCTGACCCACAGGGAGAGGCACTTGTCTTAGATATTAAGTATTAAACTATTGGTAAAATTTAACGTACCTAGACCCACACAAAGATTATCTTGTAGGTATGGCAAAAACAGAGTATAACCCTCAGCATTCCTCACTAGAAACATTAGCTATGAGATTAAAATTACTAGAGTGTCTTGCTCATTTACCACATGACTTCCTCTTAGCTGGATGGCAACTGAGATATTTTGATTACAAAATTTAGCTGAGGAGGAGATGGAAATCGGAAGTAGCTAGGAGTACACTTAAGGGGAATTAAATGGAAATGAGACGGAGTTACTATAATACCACATTATGTGGAAAGCTACGGGGTTGATGCTTAAATGATTAAATCTCATACATGAACAAAAGAGATGGTGAGAATGGCTGTGAGTATCAGCACAAGTTGGATATTAAAGCGGCTCATTGAGTTGGTTCATGAAATTCAACAAATTTTTCCAAACCTGCTCAGCTTTCTTCACATACCAATAACAAATGGTCTGTCTGAGACAATCCCCACACCCTACATACAAATAACTGTTTTATGAGTGAGTAATTAACAGTTCAAGTTGGTTTTCAAAAATTCGTGACCAGACACTTTTTCAAATTATGTACAAAACCGTTACAAGTCAGGACACTAGAAAATTCAAAATTTTAAAGTTTTCTGTGACTTTTGGACTTGAAACTTGACTTGTTATGCTAACTATAAGCATTGTTATGTGGTAGTGACCCTTTGTGACTCTCATTAAGGTATCAATTAACCTCAATGAGCCTCTTTTTAATGCAGTACCCCAACCTGTATCAAGTAGAATAACATATTTCATGTATGGCTCTTGAGAATCCTGCAAGAATACTCGTCCTCCTCAATCGTGAAATTTACTGGGTGTATCTCCTTTCATTTACCTTGAATATGCAAAATTTAAATAAGCGATATGGCTACTGTTATCTGTGTCTCCAGAGGAGACAGGTGGCTAGGGAGCCTTACAGCTGAAGAGGAATCCAGCCTGGGTTTGAAAAGCTTTCTTACCCTAAGTAAGTCCTCTTTAAGTGTTGTAAGTGGTCACCATGAATCTATCAAAGTGACATGAAATGTACTTGGAAGAGAAATACAATGCTAACTTGCTACTCGTTCAACACACGTGTGGACCATTACTGCTTTAGCCCTTTAAGAGTAGGCCTACATGGGTAGGAATACATGAGTTTGTATTTGCCACCTTACTTGATTTATTCAACCAAAACCCGACTAAATTATAATTACAATGTGATCGTGATGAACACAGTTGGAGGGATTCAGTGTGTGATTTTGTCCTGCTTCAAGCTCACACAATGAAGAAATCCCATTGACTTTCCAAGTACAAACATGTCATTCACATTCACAGAGTAATGTTATAGTTGAAGATTCCCTGTAGAAATGAATATTCATACATCAAAGTCAATCCACAGTTTCAATTTACATTTAATTTGGGCTCATGAATATAGTAAAATCTATACTGATTTATGTTACTATTTACATTGTTAGAGCATGTACTTAAAAAAAAGTACATACTTGACATATGCTATGGAAGTAAACTTACTCCCTTGGACAATGACCCAACTTTGAAATTTCACACACAGTACAATAGTGCATTGTACCCTTGTGGCATCACTGTCAGATAATAAAACTATGCTACTAGTCTAAAGGTCTCAGTTGGTTAAATGTCAATGACCTCCTTTTTGGAATGAGTGTCAATGGCAGCCCTTTTAATTCATTGTGGTTACAATAGTATAAGGTCCCTGACAAAAGATTATCAACTTTCATGGAATAAACCATTAAGTGGCCTGAGGGTTAATTACTGCCTGAAAAAAAAAAAAAAGGGTTATTAAAGGGGAAATGCAGCCATCCCAATTTGTATTTTTAAAGGGCCAATCCTCTCACCTCAAACTACACTTCTAGTATAGGGTAACAGAAATTCTCAATTGGCTCAGTTTTTTGATTGACTGCTAATTCAAACAATGCAGAGTACCAAAGCTTGTACTACACAGCATGAACTGTACTGAGAGTGTTTTGATTTTGAAGTTTTCTAAATTTACCCTGCAGCAATAAACTGAGATTGTTTTCGGATGAAGGTGAATTTTAGAAAATTGTAGGAGGGGCTTGAGTAAGAACGTTGGGAGAATTGGTACTGTTTGGGGTGAGAGAACTGGGCCTTTAAAGGTAGTAGTCTGCCAAATTTCATAATTGGCTTTTAATTGTGAGTCATGTGACAACATTATTCTCATTGAAGAATGAAATTTAGGAGAGATTAAACTCACTGGTTTACTTTAATTGATGTGTAATGTTAAAGTACTGATATTTTGTGAAAGATACATGGAGGCGAAATAGGAAAAAACATCTGTTGCATGTGGCTGTTTTCAAAGTTGGGAGGGGCAGACTGTTCATACCCTTTAATTAAGACCAGAGATTTCCAAGCTTGGTAACGTCTGCAAGCAGAAGGTTTACACTGATTATTAAAGGCCCAATTCTCTCACCCTAAACAGAACCAATTCTCATAACCTCACACAATCGTCTGAAATTCATCCTCATCCCGACACAATCTCAGTTTATTTCTTCAGGTTGAGTACAGAAAAGCTCAATGTGCATAATCAACACACTCTCAGTACAGTTCATGCTGTGTAATATAAGCTTTGGTATTCTGCATTGTTTGAATTAGCTGTCAATCAAAGAACTGAGCCAATTGAGAGTTTTTCGGTATCCCCGTACAAGAACTGCAGTTTGGGGTGAGAGGAATGGCCCTTTAAAACTGAACACTGGAGGGTAAGACTGTGGGATGGATCTTGTGCAAATCACAACATGGTACCACTGGGACTTACAAGAAAATAAAACGGGGAAGAAACAGGTCAAATGTCATGGGTCGGAGTAATAAGAGCTACACCTATCATGAAGTTAGTTAGATGGAGTTTTACAGCCCATTTTCAAACCAATTGGTTCAAATCAAGCCAGCCACGTTTATCATGGAAGTACTAGTACTGCATGCACTTCATATGGCAATAGATGAAGGAAGGAATAATGAGTGACTTACCAGGGCAGTAAATGAGTAAATGAGTTGGGGGAATGTGGTCTATGGTTGCAGTACAGAATCTTGGGCAATCCAAAAAATCTTTTTTTTTTCCCCTTTTGCTTTCTTCAGATTGATGTTCTTTCTCCTTTGTTTTATCATTTCTTTTAAAAGGCCTATCCTCTCATCCCAAACTACACTTCTTGTTGGGGGTACAGAAACTCTCCACTGGCCCAGCTTTTTGATTGACTGTTAATTCAAACAATGCAGATTACCAAGGCTTATATCACACAGGATGAATTGTACAGAGCGTGTTTTGATTGTGACATAGAGCTTTTCTATACTCACCCTGAAGCAATAAACTGAGATTGTGACTGGATAAGGATGAATTGCAGACAATTGTGGGAGGGGCTTAAGTAAGAAGGTTAGGAGAATTGGTACTGTTTGGGGTGAGAGAACTGGGCCTTTAAGGTTGCACAGAAAGTGACAGAAATTTTTATGCATCACACATGGTTTCTGTGATCATTTATTTCTTCTTATTCAATTACGTTCAGACTTTGTGCACTCGTATAAAGTGATACACCTGTCCAAGTAGATTACAGAGCTTTATGGAGATAAAAGTATAGGGGGGATGGTCAAATGGTAGGGTTGTACCTGTAGATAGGCATATGACGGGGGGGGGGGTGCACTAGCCCTCCCAATTCGGGTAAAGCAGTTGGTCCATTCGGGCAAAACATGATAAAAGGTGCCATCATTCGGGCAAAATCTGCTCTTGCCCTCCCCACAAAAATTACCCCCGTACCCCTTTTGTACATCAATCAGAAATATCGTAAAACACAAAACCTTATTAGGATTAAAACATCTTGTCCAAGAGGGAGAGCTCAACCAAATACAGCAGAGTATTGCACTGCTTTGGTTAGACATATTGACTGGCGCTTTTCAAAGGGGGTAGGTAATTTAAATTTAAAATTTTAAAAATTTAAAATTGCCCTAAGTTGTCTCTTTACATTTCATTTACAAATAATGAGCAGTAATACAACCTGGAACCCCCTCCATCCCCTTCTACCAGATTTCTCATTTCTCTTTCCAAACTGTACATACATCCTATATGCTTCCAACCATGTGGCTATACCATACACACACTGCACTAGTTTTCCTGTTATACCACTAATGCATGGCACCCAACCAACCTTCTCCATACTGTATCCAGTAGTTTTACTTGGATAATAAACTTAACCAAATTTAAGATCTAAGGTTCTTTTGGGACCCTGCAGAGAGCGGTCATCCCTATCAGCATATGTATCACGCTTTACTGCTGGACAAAACCAACTGTTTCCAATCATTCCAGTATATATATATATAACTTTCATCACTGCTCCAGGGTATACATACACACACACTGGACTTCCATCTCTACTGCTGACATTATTAATTTCCCTGTAGTGTGCCCTCTTATCAAGCATCCCATTGCAGGAATGCATTCTGTTCCTTTCCAATATAATTCAGTATGCAAACAATGCCCTCTGCTGAAGTGAGGGCAGCATATAACCAAACAAATTGTGGAATGTACACAGAGCATGTACCAATTCAGAGTGAGTTAGAGGAATAAAACAAGTCAAATCTACAGAAGATTTAAAGGGCAGGAGCAGTCATCCCAAACTGAAAAAGTACAGTAGACTATCCAGTTTCATGATTGGATGTTGGGAGTCATGTGACAATGTTTTTTCTCTTCAAATGTCAAATTTACCAGGAATAACTGCTTGGTTTACGGTGAATATGCAATAGTAAAGTCAAAAAATGTGATTACAGATACTTTGAAGAGGAAAAAAGATGAAAATTGAGTTATTTAGCTTTTTCTTCAAAATAAGTTTGGGGGGAATGCTCTTATCGTTTAAGGGCAAGAGCAGCTACCCCAACTCTGAGTAGTGTAGAAGAGAGGTCAGAAGAAAATTCTGAGATTTAGCAGTTGCTTCAGAATAAGTTTGGGCAATGTGCTCTTGCCCTTGTAATTTATTTTAAAGGCCCAGTTCTCTCACCCAAAACAGTACCAATTCTCCTAACCTTCTTACTGAAGCCCCTCCCTCAATTGTCTGAAATTCATCCTCATACAGTTACAATCTCAGTTTATTGCTTCAAAATGCATATAGAAAAACAATCAAAACACTCTCACTACAGTTCACGCTGTGTAATATAAGCTGTGGTTTTCTGCATTGTTTGAATTAGCTGTCAATCAAAAAGCTGAGCCAATTGAGAATTTTGGTACCCCCGTACCCCAAAATTGTAGTTTGGGGTGAAAAGTTTGGCACTTTAAAGGCAGTCATTCGTCACCCTAAACTACAGTTTCAGTATACACACATCAAAACTCTCAATTGGTACAGGTCTTTGATTGGCATCACATTCAAACAATGCATCATAGCTAAATTACACAGCATGGGCACTGAGAGTGTCTTGATTACACATTATGGACTTGTACGGCCACTGGGACAAGCCATGAAGCAATAAACTAGGATTGTGTCTGGATTAAGATGAGTTTTAGATAAATGTGGGAGGGGCTAGAATTAAGTAGATTGGGAGAATTGGCACTGTTTGGGATGATGAAAATATGCCTTTAGGCAATGCTACCTTCTGGTGTTCAGTATGAGAGTGCCAATTGAGAACAGTACATAGATATGTAAATATATCCAGAAAAGAAATAAGGGTGTACCTTATGTCTAGAATTTCAGGAATACAATTCTAGAGGGTTACAAGCAGTGTATTATTTTAAAACTTCCGTTGTCATGCTGCAGCTTGCTCCAATATTGAACTTTATTGACATAAACTAAATTTGAAATCTACAGCACAAAACTATCTGGGACATTCTTCTTGTACAGTTCATACCTATTTTGTTTCCTTCTGAAAATTAAAAGAAGGTGCAAGACCACGAACAATAAGTGTTCTTTTAGGAAAGCATATTTACTGTATGTTGTTCAAGGTGACCTTGTATTTTCAAGTCACCCCACAACAGTAAGAGCATGTTCACATAAGTTGGTACAAGGAACATAAGCCGTGTTCCCATTTGATCCAGGGAGGTGGATCTTGATCTACCAAAGTGGATCAACATCAGTTACCTTGATCGAGATCCGCGTTCCCATTTGAGTGAGCGCGGTAGATCAAACGTGTTTTATGAACACATTGCGCAAGCGCGAAAAGGTCACCAATGTTTACAAGTCGGCCTGCCATGCATTTCGTATCGATGTACCACAAAAACATACATGAGTGTAACCGGAGATCCAGGGTCACTTGATCTACCGATGTGTTCCCATTACAAACTTTGATCCAGCGCGGTGGATCTTGATCTACCCCGAACGGTCAATCAAAATCGGTGGATCTTGATCTTGAGTGAGTGTTGCTGATCTGCGTTCCCATTAGTGTTTGATCCACCTCGGTAGATCAAGATCCACCTCCCTGGATCAAATGGGAACACGGCTATAGCTTGCAGAAAACAGAGAAATACTTAAAATAATTTGTGTAGTACAAAAATGACAATCACAAATTATTGTATCATCTTCTGTTTCATACTGAGCAAGTAAATGCTCAGACCCTATGTCTTAGACCTTAGACTAGGTTCCACAAATAGTGGCGAGCGCGCAAATTGTGGCACACGACATGGTTTGGAGTGGCACAAAATATTAGTGGGAGAATATTGAAAAATTTAACTTTTCATAACTTTTTTGACATGAATTGTTGTCTCAAAAATAGGTACTTTAAACAAATTTAATACTTCCCACAGACTGACGTCACATAGAGACAGGGATATAATAACGTCCTATTTGTTCTCACAAGACAGTAAGATCACCTTCACTGTTTACATTCAATGGAGTCAGGGCTTTCTCGATTCACCGTTACCAGGGGATCGACAAAATTGTAAAGTTTGTGAAAAATTTTGGCCTTGCAAACTGAACACAAATTTTGCACCATTTTGCATGTAAGCCTCTTCTGAAATGCAAAAATTTTCAAAAGGGGAGGGGGACACCCTCTCCCCTTATACCACCCCCCCCAGGACAGCGATCACTGGGCGCATTACATCAGTAACATTTAGCAATGTGGTGCTTCGGAAAATTTAATTGAGGAAGCCTGCCTTAGACCTTAGGTTTGAACATTTTGAGTAATACCGTTTTAAATCACTACAATTTTCTTAGGAAACTCCACAGACTAAAAAAAACCAATTACTTACCTAGCTGTGAAATTTGATTTACTACTGAGTGCTCCATTCCTCAACCCCACATTTTGGAAGTTTACCTCATGTAAGGGCTACTTAAACTTAGGTGGATAGACCACTGAAGAGAGATGAAAAAGACTGAACAGCCTGAAGTAAATACGATTAGTAGGTGTTTCTTCACTTTAGTTTGAGGCTGGCTTACATGAAGTGTATGCGCTAAAATTTTAATCATTCACCCCACCCTCCCCTGTCTTCATGCATTCATTTATTCCATGCATAATATTGAAGGTTTGTAAAGAATTCAGCTCCAAGTCTTTTAAACCATGTATATGAACTCTTAAAAAACTTTGCTACCAATTCAATGTGATTTCTTAGAAATAAACACTTGCTATGAATGCCAAAACGTGCCCTCTACACATTTTTGTGCAAACCTCCTTTTGTGACAAGGCTGGCTTAACCAATGTTTGCCACTGTGTGTGTATGCACTTTCACAGTCAATGCCTTTTGCACAAGATCATCAACACCCCTTCATCATCACTCCATTAAATTTCAACAGTAGACTGTTTGTTAATTTTGTACCTTCCTCAGATGACAACCTGTACTATACCAACCCTCCAACAAGATACACAACAGACTCAACAAACCAGAGTGTGTACAAATGAGAGCTACACAGATCTTTATTTTATGGAAGAATGTCTGATTTGACATCATTCTTGAAACTTCAAGCAAGACCACCTAACTTTAAAAACATCCTCAAAGTGTCCACCTCTTCACCTTTCTTGCAATTATTAGTCCATAATAGAGTCCCTTAGGAAACTTGAAGTTGTCACACTGACTGTCCACCTTTGACCCAACAACCATATCCCACAGAAAAAAGAAAATGTCACTGGTTCTCCTGGCCATAAAGAAGAGGGTACACAGTTATGTAAATGAGAGCACACACTCTACATGGGTGGTCCCAGAAAGGAAAATTGATTTCTGCTCCTTGGTAGATAACCCTCCAGATATTCTGGCATCTGGCACATAGACACACAATTTCACTAAAACCTTGTTTCACTATGTAAGCTCACTCAAGACAACAAAGATGATCCTTTATATTGGACTTACTCAAGCATCCTATCAGATCAATACTTGAACTCAAGCCCATAATACTTTCCTTAGAAACAACACTGAACTCCTCCCCCTTACCCTCTCTCTTTTTTCATCTCAATACAAAAGCTTAATCACCCTGGTTCTCTTGGAGCTTGTAATTTTCCCCTTTTTTACAGGTTTCAGAGGTAGTTCCATTGATGAAGGTACAGTATAACATGATGACAGACATCTTCATCCTGTAAACAAGAAGTTGGACCGTGGAAGTACAGTACTTCCATGGTTCGACTATACACAAGGAAAGTACAATGGTTTGATATCATAGTGACTATACTGCGAATAGATCTACTGCAGAGCAGACGGACAGAGCATCAAGTACTTTCAATACAGATTTATCTTGATGGAGTAGATAGTTAGATAGAGTTTTACGGCCCAGTCTCCAACCAACTGGTTCAAGTCAAGCCCGCCTGGCCTTCTTTCCAGTTGTGGCTCACTGGCTTGTTTTCTCTAGTCCATTGCTTATGGGGAGCACCATCCACAATGGCAGTAGGTTCCATTTTTAGAGTCCTTGGTATGACTCGACCTGGGAATCGAACCCAGCCCTTCCGCGTGAGAGGAGGATGCTCTACCATTAGACCAAACACGCATCTTGATGGAAAATAGAAAGGTTTCTTAATGCTAAGAAATAATGCCAAGGAGTTTGGTAAGAAGTTAATGAATATTTTAAACACAGAAATATATCACAGCTACTGCATATTAATGAAGACAAAATTACCAGGAGTGATTCAAGTAATAAACAGTACCAAAATGCAACAGGGATGCAATGAGTGGGGACATCCCTATGTTGTGACATCTCTATGTTCTAACCTCTCTGTGTTCTGACAATGTACTTTGGTTTGAATGAGAGTTATCTCCATCCATAAACAGTCACCTCTATTTGCATTTAAATACATACTAGGAAAAAAGATACCAAGTTTTATTAACCAACCACCACCCCCCCCCCAAAAAAAAAATATCAAATTTCAAGGGTTTTTCCTTTAATTCTGTATCTAGTGTCACTGAAACCACAGACATGGGTGGAAAGAATTTGGAAACTGGGAGGCTCCTTCCTGGGAAATTTGGGTATCTAGAGGGAAATTTTGGCAATTGAAGGGAAATTACTCTTTTCTGAACATGAAGATATAAGGAGCATCCTGGGAAATGTTACTCCCTTCCTGGGAAATAATCTTTTTTCCAGCCCTGACAATACTGGTAACAGTCCCTGGAAGACAGCCCAAGGGTAGGCCAAAAAAAGGACTCTTTACACAAATGTTTTGGACAAGCACGCAACCACTTTAAGACATTAATGATCAGCACAGACCTTACAGATATCTCACAATTTGAAAGCGACATCTCTATCTTTCTTCATGAAAGCCAGTTTAAGAGAAAGCCAATGTGTTGTAACGATCCAAGCACAAACAATCCTCTCAATAGAACATTTCCCTGGTTTAAAGAACAAGGGCCTGCCTCTCAAGTATCAATGAAGGACTCTTACCTTTCTCTATCATAAAGCAGACATTACCAAAAGAAAAAGTCCAAGTCGCTCATAGGCCAAAGAAAAAAATCTCCACAAACAGAACATGACATACTTTAATCAAAGCTGCACTTGAAATCATGACGCATGTACAAACATGTCAATCTCTCTTGCCTGCGGGCAGATCCCAATATCACTCTGCTTGATGTTTTGAATTAAGGAGGATGGCATGGAAGCCCACCTCACATCGTTCTTGCCAGACTTTCAATAAACATCTATCACAAGAATATCATCTAGGATGTTTTAGGTGAATTGAATTTATTGACAGGATTTGAAAAAGTTGAAAACTATTACTTACTAGAAGGTGAATATTTTCATTTTTCAAATGTCTGTGAGAAGTTTCAAGACATCTGCTATATTCTTAACAGAAATTTGATAAACACACTCTCCTTAATCAAGACAATGGATATACCCAAGGCAATGAAAAAAGCATACAACTCAAACTGTGCTATAAGATGAGTGAATATTGTCAGATTTTTGAAATATGTCCGTTAAATACAGAGGAGGGACACTAACGAAACAAAAAAGACACCTCACAGCATGTTCTGTCACCTTGTTACATGGTTCGCAGCATCGCAATAGCCAATGTATACACATCAGTATGTAAGTTAAGCCTCTTCATTGTGAGTGTGGTGGGAACTTTAACAAGTGAACAGGATGACAACAATGCCCCAACAATATTACCCAGTCAAAACTTGGCTCACAAAACATCCATCATAATTGAATACCTATTTGAGAAATTTGAATTTTTGGCTTAGTTGATGGTCGATTTCATTTGAAAGACTTTATGTCAACATCTTTGGATTCTGAAATGTCACCCTATTGGCAATTGAGTTGACAACTATTTGCTTTCAATCCAGCTATTCATTGGGTAGACTTTTTGCAGATCTATCTACTAAACAGAACTACATTCATATCTAAGATAAGGATGTGGGTACAGATTCGATCTTACTCAACTTGTACATCATGTTGTTTGGAATCAATTTCAATAAACATTACAACAAAATGTGAAAAAGTATTAATGCTTTTATTCTTTTTATTTTAATAATCAATAATTAAAAAGGGAAGAAAGTGAGGACTGGAGGTAAATTCTGCTTTAAAATAAGGTTGTGACTAGCATTACCATTTGTACTTTACAGTTACAGGACTGTTAGCAAGACTTAGAAAAAACACACAAAATTTGTAACATCCTTGCCAAGGAAAAGACACAATTATGTTTCTGATCTAAACTTCATTTTTCGTTTGTTTTTATGGAAATGAAAGCAATGTTAAGTTTTTGTGTGTGTGTGTGTATGGGGGGAGGGGGGGATAGGAAGTTAGTATATGTATTGGTTACACAATGTTTAAAAAAATCTCTCATGGAAAAGATGGGAAGGGGGACAGAGGATAGGCCAATTTATTTCAAAAGAACATAATGAACAACCAGGGAGGTGTCATTTTGTTAGGAGACTTAACAGCAAAGTTTATTGTCATGTTTGATCTGGTCAAGCCTGAGATCATTACTATAAAATGATGGATCATATTACTTTTCAATAACACTAATGTCAATTCCATCCAGTTTTAAATAAAATTCAAAACGACTCAGTTCTCAAGACAAAACCTAAAGGATACTGATAATATTGAATTTGCTAAGGTAAAAGTTGCACAAGGCTATATTGTTCACTGTTGTTTAATCACTTTGCACATTCTCTTGCAACTTGAAGACAGTGTATTCATGTTAAAAATGTAACATAGGACGACAATGTAACATTTCTTTTTCTTTCTTTTTTTTTGTACAGTTTTTCAAAAGCCACGGAGTAGCAACAAGTAAATTAATCTGCAACTGGGACAACTGGAATTAGCCCAAGGAATGCCTAGATATTTTCAAGTGCACTCTTCAAGAATTAACACACAAGCTGAACCTTTGAAGCTTGATGGCCACATCATAGCATCATTTCATTTCATCTCATTTGTTTTACCACTCAAAAATATACAATGACATAGTTCAACAAAAACAGAAGATAAAATGAGAGTGGAAGGAAATGCAACTAAAAGCCAAAGGCTTGTCGAGAGTGCACTCCCCCCAAAAAAAGAAAACATATTTTTGTTTTATTTGTATATTCTGTGCTACAAATGTGGCTGAAAGCAGGTAACTTTTCTTGGATTAGTATTTATTTATACTTTCCTTTAATTTTAAGTATTTGTCAACAAGCCATTTTCAAACAAAGTATTTCATTTTTATTTGAAGAGTTGCAGACCTCCTCAACATGTTTTGCACAAGAAGATATAGAAGCTGTATCATTTGAAAATTTGAATGCATGGATGAACAAACTTCTATTGAGCAGTAAAGCTAGATTTCTATCAGTGGAACACTAATTTTTATGAAAACAAGGCTCCTGTACAACTTATTTTTAATACTCTGTCACTGGAGTAAATTAATATTAGTTTGAGAGGATGCGTTTTCCTTTAGCTCAACTGAATATTACTATGTGTGGGGAAACTGTTGTCAGCAATTACTCCTGTTCAAACTCCTCCTTTGTACGACTTATCAATTGACTCTTTTCCAAATAGCAATTACAAAGGATTGTGGGATAGGGTTTTGGTATGCATCATTTATGTCAATGGCATTTTACTGTGGCCAAAAATGATGCATACCAAAATGCTATCCCACAAGTCTTTGTAATTTGTATTTGGAAAATGGTCAATAAATGGCATCAGATTGCCCCCAAAACTTTCTGGCAAACAATTGTCTATTTTTTTGTGGGATTGAGTATTTGTATGCATCACTTTTGGTCGCATGAAACCGAAACGTGCAACTGACAACAATGACAGACTTCTGGAATGAAGCCCGCAAAGATCAGTTAATCGAAATGGACAGAACACGTTCTTGTCTCTTCAACGTTACCAATAAAGAGTATGTTTAATGTTAGAATTTTGCATCAATCACTTAATAGACCTGCGACTTGTGTGCACTATGCTCGTAAGACTAGTTAGTCGTCAGTCTCCCACCAAGACAAGACAGTCTCGTTGCAGAGTGTGGAGAGGGCATAACACATGATAATGTATTGCAGCACATTGTTTTGTTGGTGCATACAAATTACAATGAAAGCTCCAAATTAAATGTTTTGATGCATCACTGAATAGTCAAATGTAATTCATAAATTGTGTGACAGAGGTAATATACTCATGAGTAAAAAAAAAAAGAAATAATAATATAGGTCCAATGAGTACAAAAAAAAATAACAGAGGTCTGCATGCTAGTTGAAAATTTAATTTCACCCTTTTGCTGACAAAAGCAGACCTCCCTTTCACAAAAGTAGTTTTTATCCTTTGAACATATAAATCAAAGAAAATTCTTGTAGTTTGCAAAATTTCAACAAATATTAACATTTAATAACTCCAGCATAGTGCTACTGCTTGCAGAAAAGAAAAGTTGCGACTTATTTTCAAAACACATACTCACCTCTCACTGTCAACGTTGAATTATGACACACAATAAAGATACAGTTTCTCCCTACTGTTGGAACAATTAATATACCTCATAGCCCATTGCCATACATATTCTCTGTCACATTCCGAATCAGCTGCTTCTTCAACAGTGTCACCTGATAGAAACTGACGGAGTCTCCAAGTTTTCTAATCTACACATACTGTACTGCAATGACAAGTTTTCCAATGAACACATACTGCCATGAAGACAAAGTTGTCTACAAAGCTTGGGTGCTGGCAATCCAACAAACAACGGTAGGTTCTTGTTGGGGTTACCTTTCAATTATAACATTTTGTTCCATTTTAGGATGCAGTTCTAAACTTGTTGTAGCAACCTACCTGCTCCCACCACAAACATTTTCAAATAAAGTGTAAAATATGAGAAGGAATTTCTGCTTACTCCTTGCCTAAGCTCCAAATATAAACAAAGATTACAGGACTGAGAAAAAGGAGGTACGGGAGCCTCTTGTAGTTTGTGATTTATAGCTCTACAAGCCAGCCTAAAGAGAATGAGGGCAGCCTGCAATGAAGGTCAAAGGTCACTTGCATTCCAACGACTACAAAAGAGTAACCAACTAAATTAGGTGGATCCATTCTTGGGGTAGAAAAAGAGAGTGGGTTTTTACTGTCTAACTAGAATGAAGGATTAGATTTAATCTATAATTAATACCATATTACTAACATTGCCAAAAGCTACAACTATTGCTTGTTACAATTTATATGTCTTTTTTTTTTTTAAACAGGTGCTGCAAGTGACAACCTCTGTGTTAAACTTGAACAAACAACTGATAGCACAAATCTACCATGCATATACTAGAACTTTCCACTCTGTTACTTCTTAGGCATGTTAATATTATGTACATGTAGCATATGAAGCCTCCACTTCTTATAGGCTGCTAATTGTAGCTCAGACATGAAAAATTCTGCAACTATCACTGCTCTACCTGTTGGCTAATATCACCTGAGAATTCCTGTGCTTTCTGGAGAAACAGTTTTCAAGACCATTCCAGGACTTTTCCATGGCCTATACTTACATACATTACCCTAAACTTTTCACTTTATGACAACAAAATTTGAGATAAAGAGAAAAATAAATTTTGATATTTATAACAAGTGATAATAGTGCATTTTAATGAGTGAGAAGGATAGAGCAGTGACACTTTGCAAAAATTTCCATGTAATTATTCTAGGACCATTTCACAGAGTTTTCATGAATTTCACGACTTTTCCAGGCTTTGAAATAATTTTCAAAATTTTTGTAGCTTTTCCAGGTTTTCTGTGACTGCAGCAACCCTGCCACATATGCACAGTATTAGTTCTTTTCTATCAGTTGAGAATCTAGATACACATGACAGACCTATTTCACAATGTAGAGGTCAAACTGTTGGTCAGTTAAAAGGCAAGAACAGTCATCCAAACTTGAAGTAGAGTAGAAGTCTGTCCTATTTCTGGATTGGCCCTTGAAAGTCATGTGACATTTTTTTCTCCTCAAACGTGAAATTTACTAGAAGTTGCTTCTTGGTTTATATGCAATAGTTAAGTCATTAAAACTATGGTGAAAGATACTTTGAAGAGAAATAAAAATACAATTGTGAGATTTAGCCTGTTGCTTCAAAATAAGTTCAGGGGACTGCACTTGACCTTTAAGTTTGTTGAGTTATGTCTTTGCTTTGGGAAGTAATAATGGAGTCTACAAGAATGCACTCTCTTAACCTGATAGAATGTATCATGACAGTCTACATTGAAAACAGTGAAAGCATTAATGCCATGCCCCAGTTGGTTTTAAAAACACTGTCCTGGGGGAGTGGTATAAGAGAGCGTTTCCCCTCTTCCCCTTTAAGAAACTTTAATATTGGGATCTAATTCAAAATGGTGCAATCTTTTGAAATTTTTGACCACAGTGTACTTTCATTCAGCATATTTTTTCCTTCATATGTGATTTCCATTTTCCAAGTACATTTAACTGTGAGTTCTGGGAAATCGTGGAGCTCAGTACCAGCTACAGTACACCCACTTTAGCTGGATCCTGGCTATTCTTGTATAAAAAAAGCACATAAACAAGACACTAATACTAAAATGCTTCCCTGTTTTGGTATCATGGTATTTTCATTTTCTGTTTTGCACCTAAAACACTCATTTTCTGTTTTCCACAACACACAGCATTCTAAGGACAAAGCAAGGCACATAAAGTAACAAAGGGGGTAAGGATCTGGGAACCAGGTCCCACTGCTCCTTGCCTCCATCCCCCCCCCTTCTGCTCTGTTTGTGGCAAACTATAGCCATGCCCTTATGTGCAACAGCATACTTATAACACAAGTTAGCCATCCCCTTGAGTCTGGTTAGCCTCCCCTCCCCCCCCCCACCTCCCGTTCTGACTGTAACCAGACTGACAGAATGAACTAGTTTTTTTCACTTTATTCGATGTTATAATGGCAATCGTTTTCTTGAAGTTGTATTGTATAATTCTTGGAACAAATTTCCCATTGTTATGGTAGCAGACTTGTGCAATATTTCAACATAATTAGAAGGCAACCAAGATTGGTGGGAAGGGCAGAACCATTAAAATTCAGAGCTTGGGGCATTTTTAAGGTAAAGTTGGGCTTGTAACTTATGTTTGTAAAAAAAAATTCGTACTAGAGATACTGTAGATCTACAGTATCTGTTCTACAGGGATTTGATACATTCCTTCATTTTGGAAAAGACACTTAAACTTACTTGTCAAGTTTCAAATAATAGCAGGAATCCTAACTTGTTGATTTTATTGTCCTCATCTGTTCAAGAATTGCTACACTCCTATGTTGGTCATGGCTGAACACCCTTCACTAGATTGACAGCTGAAAGATACAAAATGCATATTCCTTTTTGATGAAAATTTCCTGCATGTATCTCACACATAAAAAACTTCTTTTAAATGTGTAAAAAAGTACTGAGCAACTTTTTTTTTTCAAATGCTTTCCCTTTTTTCAAGAAAAGGGTAACATGGAAAAACTTTAGAGACTTTAAGAGACTTACTGCAAAACATGGTTAAGATTGTAACTTATATAGAAATCTCTTGTCCCTGTGCAGCTGTATGATCTCAATCTCACACTAAATCCATCCCATGTGTTCTGGTACAAAATGCAGAGTGGCTACATGATACTAGGCTACACCGACTAACTTGCGATTCCCCCCCCCCCACCTTACGACTGCCCTTCGAGACTCAATGCCTCCTGAGTTACAAAGAATTGCGCAGAGAGAAAATGAGGGTGATCTTTATTCCAAACTATCCCGAGCAGCACACGAAGCTTGAATAATGCAAATTAGATAGCATGGGGTAAGTACATGTTTGCCAAGTGAATTTCTTGTACTAAGCTTCCCCCTCCCCTTCTTTCCCCCTGTGTCACCCTTCCCTCCACCAGTCATCTTGAATCATGCATGTTCACCCTACCACATCTTTCTTGCACAAGACTTTTTCCAGAAATGCTTGTATACAGGCCTATACATCCATAAATACATTACTTGTACACAGTCTTTTTCTAGCCGTGCACAATGTACATGTAACTATTCACAAACACTATAACTTGAACTATGACATAATCATTCCAACAGCTTCTCAGTGACTGTCTCCTTCTCTACAGGTCACCTCAATTCCAACCAAACAACTCTGTCAAATGCTGAAGGTGTCACAACTTGCCTCTACTTTGCCTCATAGTCTAACAGTACCATCTATTACAAGCATCACAATGAGTTATGAGTCCTCCAGCTTTTTCTAAACAAAGGCTTATCTCATATGCTTGAAGCTTGCACAGGCAGAAGGAGTTTAAGCACGTTACAAGATAAGAAGTACCGTTTGCAGCCATCATCCATCAGGCCAATAAAATGATATCTTCTGACCCTAGATCACATAACTTCCACCAGAGGAGAATTTTTGAGGGTGAGATGAATGGTGGGACAAAATCAAATGGACCAATGCAGCATGCCCTTTACACAGACAGACAAACACACAGATGCAGAGGTAGACATCCTGATGTTTTATTGTAAGAAAGATGGAATATACAGAAATACTACAAACACTTCATTACAGATATAAAGACCAATGGTGATTCTGATGTAAGTATAAGTGAAAGAAAACCAAGGTAAAAATGTCCCTGTGGTGTAGGACAGAGGTGATTAAATTACAAACTGATGGACAAGCAGAAACAGAGAGATAGACAAACAGACAGAAAGATAGACAGACTGAGTGGTAGTGCAGAGGACTATTCCATCACATCAGTTCAACAGTTTCAAAACAACCCCCACATCTAATGACCTAGACATACTGTTTAAACAGTAAAAAATGTACAACTATTACACTTATGTTCATGAAACATTCATCAAACCAGTACCATCTGTCAAAAGGTTTCTGAAAAATAAAAGGGCTTTTTTTCTTATAATTCTAACAGTATTGATATACCCTTTACAAAAGATATATACTTGGAGCAATGAGTATCTGAGTCTTTAATGGAAAGAGGGAGTAGACCCAATGTTATACTGTATTAAAGGCATATTTTCATCATCCCAAACAGTTCCAATTCTCCCAACCTACTTACTTCTAGCCCCTCCCACATTTATCTAAAACTCATCTTTATCCAGGCACAATCCTAGTTTATTGCTTCATGGCTTGTCCCAGTGGCCATGCAAGTCCATAATGTGTAATCAAGACACTCTCAGTGCCCATGCTGTGTATAAATTTAGCTATGATGCATTGTTTGAATGTGATGCCAATCAAAGAGCTGTACCAATTGAGAGTTTTGATATATGCATACAGAAACTGTAGTTTAGGGTGACGAATGACTGCCTTTTTAAGCAAGGGCAACTACTGAACAGTACTTCAAACTGTATACCCAGAATAGGTTGCATGTTGGTGGGATTACACAGGTAGATAGTATGTACAATACTATTGTGTAAGAGAGGCAAAGACACTTCATGGTTTACCTTGAAATATTATTTATATACAGGGTTCACACACACATTCAAACTGACAAAGTTCCAGGACTCTCAAGGACAGGATCTTTAGAAACAGCCAGATCCCAAATTTCTATCTTTTTGCCACAAAATAATATACTAGAACATTGACAAAATCTGGAAAAATAAGTCCACTCTATAAAATTCCCTGACTTTTCCATGGCTCTTGAAAAATTGGTCATCTTCCCCGTGTTTTTAGGCCTGGAAATTCAAATTTCCCTGATTTTTCAGGATTTCCAGGGCATGTACAAACCTTGTTTAAAGACCCAATTCTCTCAACCCAAACAGCACCAATTCTCCTAACCTTCTTACTGAAGCCCCTCCCACAATTGTCAGAAATTCACCCTCATCCAGATAAAATCTCAGTTTATTGCTTCAGGGTGAGTACTGTTCAATGTGTATAACTAAAATGCTCTCAGTACAGTTCATACTGTGTAATAAAAGCTTTTGCACTCTGTTCTGATTGAATTAGCTGTCTATCAAAGAGATGAGCAAATTGAGAATTTCAGTACCCCCGTACCAAAATTGTAGTTTGGGGTGAGAGGTTTGGCCCTTTAAATATCAGAAAGATACTGAAAGAGAAATAAGTGAACATTTCCGAGATTTAGTAGTGGTTCCAAAATAAGTTAGGGGAAGTGTCACTACACTTTACTACTAGACTACCAACAAGTGTGTGTATATTATGAAAAGTAAAACACAACCATTGTTTTTCATCTTTGACATATTTTTGACTTCTTGACATTCCTCGCATTTTGTTAATTCAGAAATAATTCCAGATGAAAACTATTAAATGTGTCACAGTCCTCGTATAGACAAACATAGAGCTAAGAAAACAAGTCAATCCAGAAATAATAAGACTTCTACCTAAAAAGGAAATATGTTAATTTTTGCATCCGGCAGCCTGTCTGTAAATGTCATTATCCTTCACACTTATCACCCACAAAAAAGGAACAACATCCCTCCCTCTTTTTGGGTTCAGGACAGAGAAAATAACAGCAGCAAGAGAGGAGATAAAAAGCACACCAAGTTTCTGGTGATACTCTTGAGGTATAATATCACCAGATACAATGTAACAAATATGTCTGCTATTATTACCAGGTGTGATTTATGAAAATGTATTTATTTTTATAGACGAAAATGATTTTCATCTCAGGACAATCCAGAGTGAATATTTTGAAAAAGGAGAGAGACATGATATTATCGTACTGTAGGACGTTACTTTTAACAGATCGATGGCACATTGTGACACTCCTCGGAAGTAAACATTGCATGTTATTGTCGGCATTCTTTGATAAAGCTCCCTACTTGTTTCCTTTTTTTTTTTGAAGCAAGAAAATGCCCCAGTTCAGGTAAACAATAATAACACCATGTCTTCCGATTCGTCAATTTTAGAGGGTGCATCATGATTGTTTCTCACTGTCCTACTGACCCTTAAACACCTGTTTCACTATAAATGTTAATATTCTTCAAAAGGTCACCATGAAAGCCATTCTTTTTCAACATACCCATAAATATTTGGGAATTCTAAAATATCAATGTAAACTGTGATTTAATAAGCCTGCAGTAACTTTCAATTTTGACAACTT
Organism: Holothuria scabra; assembly: GCA_037179385.1. Taxonomy (NCBI): domain Eukaryota; kingdom Metazoa; phylum Echinodermata; class Holothuroidea; order Aspidochirotida; family Holothuriidae; genus Holothuria; species Holothuria scabra. Next base: position 6,117,803 of record CM074189.1, on the reverse strand, counting down.
TTACATCCCTGATGAAAATCTTTCGGGGAAGATGTAAGCAAAACAAAAAAGATAAAACAATGGTTTTCAGCTACAACACCTGGAGCCCTTGTTTACTCCATATCTCAAAGTCATCCTGTCAACTATTAAAATGCGCTCAACTCACACATGACAAAATACTATCAACCGTAAAACCGCTGCCAATCATTTCAATCAACAACAAGAACAAATTATAAAATTTTGCCATTTGTGAGGGACATTTACTGCATCTAACTCTGCCATAAAATCAGTTGCTTGAAACCAACTGCCATAACTCTATCCTCCTGCCCTTCCTTCCCACCCCTTAAGACTGATCCCGTCTAAAAGACCCACTTTTTAGGAGGAACAGTTGAAATAAACTACTAAAAGTAGGTCTTTGACCATGCAATGATGTTCTCCCTACAGCTTAGTCTAGTACAGGTCTTTTCAACTAGTTCCATTGAAGTGCCACTTTGTGGTATTGAGTGGGATTCAAGCACCACTGACAGCAGGATGACTATTCTAAGCGGAGTGCCACCATGGGTTGGACAGCAGCATTCAGAAAATGAGGCGGTCCATGAGGGGGAACATCCCTGAATATCCCTTTAAAAAGGGCAGATATACTCCTTTGTTACAATGGTAGAGTATATGTCCAAAGTCCAAAAGCTAATAATAGCTGACAGTCGCCAATGTTTTCACTTACTGTAATGCTGCACTGGCATCGGTATGTTATGTAGCTACTGTATTATACACGATTTCAAGACATGGCCCCTGGCCACGCCAGAGGTATGAGGCCCATGGATGTTGTGCGTTATGAAGTTTTAATTAGAATTCAGGTATTACTTTATTTTATTTTTCATATGCAGTAGCTAAACAAGTAAAGGCTTTATGTATGAAGTTAAGTAATTTTTGTAGGTCTATTTTTAAAATGAAAATTATTTTCACTGTCTGTCCTTATTTCTGTTAATAATTTTCTTTATCGTGGCAGGGCGCCGCACGCAGACTGGACCGCCTTAAAGCACCACAAAAGGCGCGCGTGCCACCAGTTGGGCAGGCCTGGTCTAGTATGTCAACTTCAAAACAGCAGCTGATACAAGCAATGTGTATTTGCCCTATAGATAGGACTCTGCAGGCTAAGGCCTCTGGATGACGACAACAAAATTTAACAAAGATCTCCCTACCAGCCCACCTTTCCTTCTGTATTCCAAATTTCCCAGAAAGAGTCTTTCCACAATCCCAGTTTTTTTCTTACCATTTGATCTCTTTGATTTCCAGTTAAAGTCCATTTTAAAATTAACAATTTATCTCCCTCCTCAAAAGAAATGTCAGGAATTTGCCACTAAAGTCCCCTCAAAAGAGACCTCCGTATAATTCCAGGGTTGGTCCAGGTGTTTCAGGAGCCACCAATGTTTACAGTTCAATAGAGAGGGTACATTAAACCCTGTCATAAATCACACAATTCTAGAAAGAAGTCTTTAAACTTCTGACCTTAAACTAATTTACAACTTTTCTTTTAACCTTTACAATTCCATCAGTTTTTATATCAGCTAAAAATTTTACTCATTTTCTGTGCTCTATATAAGCTAAAACAACCAAATATGGCATGGTATTTGACTGTAGAGCAATCACATAGGAAGTGTCTTGAGATTGCATGACTCAAAGCACTACTGTACCATGTAATTGCAGGGCAACCAAGCTTCTGAAAGTTTTCTAAGCTTTAATGCTTGTCCATTGGACCCAACAAAACTGCCTCATTTGGGATTCTAGACAACAAGTCAAAATAATTACCTCCAGTTTACACATAAATACAGTACCTCACTTGTGTGGAATAAGGCACTGGGTAAACTAACAGCACAGAGTATGTGTGAAGCTAACAACAGAAGATACTCTTCCTATCCTCACATAACCTATCCTCTTACTTTATATGTCCACCTGAATATCACACATGCTGTTCTATGTGATGTGTTTTTCATCTTCTTGGTGAAGTAGACTGTGGCAAAGTTAGTGGGTGGGGGTGCATGGGGGTGAGTGGGGGTGCATGGGATAGGTTAGATGGGGTTTTATGACCCAGTTTCCAACCAACTGGTACAAGTCAAGCCAGCCATGGCCTTTTTTTCAGTTGTGGCTTATAGGCTTGTTTCCTTACTCCATTGCTTACCCTGGGCACCAAGCACAACAGCAGTAGGTTCCTTTAAGTCAGTCAGTACGACCTGGCCAGATCAAACTCCCAATCTCCCAGGTGCATGGGGGTGGGTGGATATGGAAAGGGGTTGGTGGTGGGGGGGGGGAGTATGAAGTTGATCAAAGCACTTGCCCACATGACATTATACTTTAACCATCCTGATGGACGAGGGTTTGTTGAAGCCAAGGTCAATCACACAAACATTATTTAAGAGCCACCTGGGGATATAAGGTACAGGGTTTATCCAGGGAATAAAATTTATCAATTCAATTGGAATCCTAATATCGGAGAGCAAAACAAGCACATAATGGAAATACTTCACACTTCTTTTGAAGCAACTGCTGAATCTCATAAATTTCCATTTTTTACTCTGCCAAGAATCTTTTATGATATTTTACGATTTAAATATTGCACATTCATGCTATCATATCAATGAATTAATTCCCCTCATACATTTCACAATTTGGTATAAAAATGAATCTCAGTAGCATTCATAAGAAAGGGTATGTATACTTCTGTACTAATTCACATTGGGGTCACTGCCAGAGCTGGAAAAAAATGTTTATGAAATTAATTAAAAAATTTATTTACTTCCCAGGAAGGGAGTAAAATTATTTCCGGGGGGGGAGTAAAATTTCCCCACAATTCTCATCATATTTTCAAGGATTAAAGGGGAAATTTCCTTCCATTTGCTAAATTTTCCTCCAGATATCCAAATTTCCCAGTAAAGAGCCTTCCAGCTTCCCAACTTTTTCCATCCATTGTGAATATTTTTTCCTGTTTGAACACTGAACAAGAAATATACAAATAAACTTACCATCAACTTTAATACAAAAGCTTCAAAATGGAATAATGCTGAAGATCTACTTTATGTTCCTGAAAGCCGATTCCAAATTAAGAAGACTTGTTTACACCAAAATCTCTTGGACAACACAACTGAATCAGAATTCTTGAATGTTATGATGGACTTACAATATGTTGAAATTCCCGACATTAGATTGTCATAGTTTATACTGTAAAGTACCTGGTCATGAAAAGTTTGGACTTTCACCAAAAGTGAAGAGTTTTCACAAAAAAAAACAGTTCACCAAATTTACGAAGCATTCACAACACTTGAAGAAAGAATTTTGATTTAATTCCTGTATATCATCAACTTAAAGTGTATCCAAAACAAATTTGCCCAGAAGTGAGCACAATTCCTATCAAACTGAAGTAATAAAAGAACTTAAACGGATTGAAAGAAACAACCTCATGAGACTATAACAGTCCACTCCAAGTTTCCAATGCTTTTGAAAGTCTTATTTGTCCACAACAAAACAGAACACTTTACTGCTTGCTGGAGCATTATCTGCTTGTTTTCTTCGTAAACAGGTACTTTACATGAACACCTGCATGTCACCTTTGCTTTGTTTTGTACAAAATTGTTTCTCCTCAAGAAATGATTTGTAAATCTATGTCAGGCAACTCTTAAAATCAAATTTTTATAAGAGAAAAACTTAGACAAATTTTTTTCCTTAAAAGAAGATCCCTTATATTCCATTAAGCCCAACGGACCACAGTTGACATCACACGGTAGCAGTGAGAGTACAGAGACGTGACTAAGCCGTGTCTTTATGGTGCATGCCAACTTACTCCTAAAGGTGCTCTTACACACTTGATTAAATTTTTATGACAGAGAAGTTGACCAAACACAAGGAACCAACATGATAATACTCTTTTGTAACTTTCTCCTTTCCACTGCGTGAAGCCCCATGAATGCCGCAAGTTCCTGAATACAATTGTTATAGAGTTTTCATCTGAAGCAGCTCTTATTGTTGATACTCCTTTCAGGGCCATTTTGCCTGAGGAGCGATAAGGGCTGGATCAACGAATTTTCCATCAGACAAAGTCTATAGATTTCATGTCTAAAGAGGATTGGCCTATCCTAATCCTTAGAAAAATGACAACTTCTCTCTCTCTCTCTCACAGGGGTACATGAAAAGGGACCAAAAATCCATACACCCTGGAAGCTTAATCTGGCATGGCCGAGGAAGTTGTATTGCATTAAGCTTCAAAAGATACACTGACTACAGAAAAAAAACCTCTTACAGCATGGAATTCATCTGAAAGCCTTTCTGGGTTTACAATGACCAGGGGCTTTGTCCACCTTGTGTAACTGTCGAATGTTTTAATTGAAACAAATTGAATTTAAAAGAGGATAGTAGTTCATCAAAAGTCTTCTGCTGAGTGCACTTACAGAATGACTTTTATCCTAAAAATTGTGCAGAGATGGATATCACATTTAAAGGACGAATGCATTCAACCAAACTTTGAATTATAATTGTCACCCAGTATCCTAATTCATGTAAGGTTTTAAGCACTTTTATCATGTGACTAATCCAATTGGGGATGAGTGGATAGAAGCAACAACAGTTGCTATATCAATGTAGGGTAATTTTTCCAATCGAGGCGCAAAATACCATTTGGTCTTAATTATAAAATTAATTCAGAATTTATTAAACTACAATATGCTTTACGACCTATACTCTTTTCCAAAGGCGTTACAAAAACCTCCAAATACATCAATTTGCTCAGGACAAAATGCTAAATAACACAAAGTGGTGTGAAGTCCCCACACCTACCTGCTGGGTGTATTACCAAGCCACTATACTTACCCCTAGCTTGCTACATCTTAATTGCATGTTACCCATGTACCGCATTTTAGTCGGAGAAGTTCTAGCACCACGCCCCCACTTCACCCCAATTGACTAGTAGATCCTCCCCAATACCCTTCGGTGCAAAATGCTACACAAGACTAAGTGGTGTGAACTACACATGTACCTGCAATATCCATGTACAGGATATCAATATTTGTGAAAGAAAGTCAGGATACAGTCAAAAGTAAGACTTAGCTAATGTGTTACAATAAATGATTTGGTATTCTATTTAACAAAACCTTCAGTCTTCATTCCACTTTTTAATCTGACAACTCTAAAATTATATAAACATTTATTTCAATATGACAAAAAAACACACAACAATTAAAGGCCCACTTCTTGCCCACAAAATTTACTTGAGCTTTCACAGTTGTCAAGATTCCATTGCCTTTTTACTTTAACACATATATCCAGGTAAATTGCTAAATTATCAAATAGTCTCATGTCTGCACCTTTCATCACAGGATCATGAATAATCATCATGCAGCATTTGCTTAACTTCAATATACTAAACAGGCTGGTGAATCAATCACCTCCACTATGAATATGCATAAGTAAATGATCAATTCATACATTTCAGGAGAACAAATTATCCCATCCTAAGTCATGACTCATTGGTATTACAGGTGACATTTACTGTATCCCCTTTATCCCAGACAGAAAAGAAAAAGGAAAATAAACAAAAGGACTGGCACATGTCTATGTCATTCAAGATCATTACATGAATATTTATATCAAAGGCAAATTTTAATCTAACCAATATCTCATCTCAAGTATGAAATCTTTGTTATTTTTTATTTTAAGTGATTACAACAAGGTATTTTACGAATGTGGTCAGCACCCAATTCGATACTCTAAAATAAGGACCCACTCCAACTTTTCAAACTGTGGATTATAACCACACCCCTATTAAAAGACAGACCAAAAAAAAAAAAAAGAAAGAAATCATAAAGGGAAAAAGGACCTGCCTATGCAAAGGAAACTATTTTAGTGTCATGACACTTTTATCAAGGCTGGACTCTGTCCTTCTGCCATGGGGCTTAACGTATCCTCTACTCCTCTTCTCTATTTTACCAAAGACCGAAAACTGTTGAAGGTAAAACCAGGAAGATATACAGTAATCTGCCTGTCCCAAAGGGAAAGAGAAAATTCCTCCTAGTCTCTGCTTTTCACTGGATGTTCTTCTCCCTCTAAAGCAGCTTTTCTGCTGAGTTGATTTCATTGATGGGTTTAGGGGTGCAGAACCTTTAACCCATCAAAAGAATCTGTCAATCTTAAACCCTACCACTTTTGTTCTCTTCATCCAGTTAAAGCAACTCAAAAGAAGCGGCAAAAGGAGCTTAAAAATGTTACAGTCCAGCAAATAGTAGATGATGGGGAACCCTGTTTGAGCTTGTCAGATCAAAGAACGATTTTCTTTGGACGGTTCCCTCAGACAAGGGATATGTTCAAAAGAAAAAACTTGGTGAAGCATTCATAACATGGAAGGAATCGTGTCAGGTTAGTGGCACTTTTCAGGAGCAGTTCTTTAGTTTTTTGTGTGAAAAATGTCATGCAGAGAACAACTACCCTATCAGAAGCTGTGACAAACAGTGTGGTACCTTTAATTGGTAACAACTTTGAGAGCACTACAAAGAATTATTTAAATCCCCCCAAAAGAAATTTTAAAGGATCTAACTGTCTACGCAGATTTCTTGAAAGTTATTTTAGAGTTACTTCATCTTCCATAGCTTGAAAGAACATTAAGGATGTGTCCTGCCATGCTACTCTCAGCAGGTCTGGCCTTGATGCGGTAAAACTTTCTATGACAAGACATTTCCAAAGTTCTGCCTCTAGTTACAGTTGAACTATTTATCCTGGGCAAATAATATGCTTTTTATTTCATGTACCACATAATTCACCAATACTCCTTGGTTTTGGAATCTGCAAGACCCGACACTTAACCTTCTATTCCCTTACAGCATGTTATTCTCACCTATCCGCACAAACTAACATGCAGGTAAACTAATATTACACTTGAGTGAGGGCACCCCACCACTGAGTGGTGGCTAACCTAGTCCTCTCCCCCTCACAAAAATAGGATTAACATCGAGGTAAACAGGAGTCAGAGAGATGATGTAGATTAACTCTCCTTCAATAACAGTCTGCATCACTCTCTGAACAACTTAGAGAATTCTATTCCTTTTCTTGTCAAACTTAAATAACATACTGCCATCTTATATTGGTACCATCAATACTGAGAACTGTTGACCATAGTTTGAGTAATGCCAACACTTTTACAAACTTTCACCTTTGAAGGTGTGTCTCTCGATGTCTGAATTGATTGCGTGCTGCCAACTTACCGTAATCCTGAAATGTTACAATGTTCAACAAAAGTCACATTTGAACAATTCTATCCTCTGTGAAATGGCAGGATAAATTATTCTATTTCATACAGGAAAATACTACAGACTTTGTGAGAAAATTTGACTTGCATCCTGCAAAGTATTTTTTACTAGTCCTGTGTGTACAGTGAATTTGAGCTACAGAATTGTATGTTTTCACTCCTTTATGACAAGGTCCCACTCTTCATTTCCCATTAAGATGTGGAGCTGCCATAAAACTGACAGATGTCGAAGGCACTTAAATCAAGTCTAAAAATATATTAAAACCATCAGAGTTACCCATTACATTTATTTTCATACCAAAGTTGACTAAAAGTTGTAGGAATTGACTTTTGTGCAGGCCTGAAAGGTCAGTTTTTTTTTCAAAAATTGACACTATAGAAGTGCCAGCCATTAGTTTTTGAAATTTTGGACATTTTTACAACATGAAATTTCCAAAAAGATCCTATGTCAGAAAAGCAGTGTCATTCTTTCACTTTGATCCTGGCCAATAAAGTCCCAACTCTAATGTAAGTTTGTAACAGGGCTGGAAAAATGTTTATTTCTTGAGGAAGTCAAACATCTCATAATCTTTACCAATTAAACTAGCCAAACTTCCCTTCAAGAAACTAAATTTTCCCAACATATGCCAACATTTTATAGCAAAGAGCTTCCCAAAATTGTTTATCTCTTCCATGCTCCCTGAAGAATAGTCTGGTAACCTATGTCTCTGAGTCTGACTATATACACAATACAGTACTTTTGAAGGCAGTCAACTCTCACTCCAAAGTACAATTTTTGTGATAGTCCACGGAAATTCTCAATTGGCACACCTCTTTGATTGACAGCCAGTTCAAAAAATGCAGAGTGCTGCAGATCATACCACACAGCGTGTACTGCACTGAGAGTGTTTAGAATGCACATTGGGGTCTTGTATTCTCACCCAGAAGCAATAAAATGAGATTGTGTCTAGATGAGGATATGTTTTAGGCATTTGTGGGAGGGGCTTAAGTATAAGTTAGGAGAATTTGAACTGTCTGGGGTGAGAGGATTAGGCCTTTAATACTTTCATAACTGCCATGATATTCTACACAATCACCTGCTCTACATGGAGATGACTTACTAGATCAAATATTGACTGCAAATGTTTCCTAGACCCTCTTGAAAATCTCTGCTCTGGATATGAATAGATTGATGTTCAGGATGGATAAAGGATTGCATTAAAAATTTTTCACCGGTACAGTCAGATTGGAGGTTTGATAATTATTATGGTACTGTAACACTTAAGAATATTAATTAAACATTTTAAAGTCCCAGTTCTCTCACCCCAAACAGTACCAATTCTCCTAACCTTCTTACTTAAGCCCCTCCCACAATTGTCTGAAATTCATCCTCATCCAGATGCAATCTCAGTTTATTGATTCGAGGTGAGTATAGAAAAACTAATTTTATTTAATCAAAACACTCTCAGTACTCTTCATGCTGTGTAATATAAGCTTTAGTGCTCTGCATTGTTTGAATTAGCTGTCAATCAAAGAGCTGAGCCAATTAAGAATTTGGGTACCCCGTACCAAAATTGTAGTTTGGAGTGAGAGGTTTGGCCCTTTCAAGGATCTTTTGTCTAATGAACCTGCACATGTACCTTCAATCTAGCACACCATGTCCCTATTAAGGACTTCAGTACAGGTTCACACAGGAATGGTACTGTAGTTTCATAAACTTCCACACATCACTTTACTGCCCAAGGTTTTCACAAGTACCCTCCCCCCCCCCCCCCCCCCCACAAATAGTCCACAACGTTGAAGTATACCGTGAACTGCCCAACAACAATCAAATAACCCAGACATTAAAGTCTCCTTCACAACAGAGTTCAAAGAAACACTAATTAAAGTGGACAAGTAGTGTATTTGGACATGTACTGTAGGCTAAGAGAACAGCTGTCTGATGGACTTCAAAATCAGAATTTCCCAAATCCTACATGCCAACAGTATATGGGAAGGGGGGGAAGGGTGGAGAGGTAGTCAGGGTAACAATTGAAATGAGTGTTAATTATTCCAAATACACAATGTATGCTATCCAAGTCTATCAAAATTACAATGTGAAAGTTACAAAAAAAAGTTACTAGTTTAAGGAAAGTACCAACTTATAATTTCACTTAAAATGCTTTAACTATAGATTCAGTTCTTTCGGGGGTACAACAAATTTCTGTTGACTGAAGTCATTTACCTTTAGACTACAATTTTATGGAATGCAATGAAAATAAGCTAAGAGAGCAATTAGAGGGAAGGAATGGGCTCCAATTAATGACTGGTCTGATTGCTCAGAGCAACCATATTTTTTTTTTTTTTTTGGGTGGGGGGGGGGGAGGAGATTAACAGAATCACATGCAGGGCACTGGATATAATTGGGCAACTGCTCTGAAAAGGGAAAAGAAATAAGCAGTGGAAACATTTTGCTATTCTGTGATTCTGAGACTTGTGTTCATGTTCATACTGTACATAACATTAAGGTTATATGTCCTGTGTGTAAGTATCTCACCTAGTTCAATTTCTATAGCCGCTTGAAACCAGGCACAAGCAATACCCCTTGGGTCATATCACCAGCTCTGGACCTAGACTTTAAATGCGGATAGGCCTATAAATTGTTCATTTTTTGATAACCATCTATTTTGGAGGGGTGGAGAAGGCAGCAAATTCAAGTAAGAAGAAATTATACAAACTGGGCCCATTCAGTCTTGTGCAAAAAGTTTTAAACTCATCTAAGGCTGGGAAAGAGTGCATACAGGTGTCCCTATAATGGCTATTAAACTATTTTTTTTCAGAACATTTACATCACTTATATTCACCATGTGGGATCCAACCCAATTATCTACACATTCTGAAGCTTCTGCAGGGTAGGATCTTATTTTCACCACTGTTGGACTAAATTGCCCAATTTCTCATTTAACTACCTAATTGTCATTGAAAGGTCAGTTAATTTTGAAAGGCATCTCCCAAATTGCATAATATATAGTAGGATAAAAGGCCTAACCTCCACTTACTAAATCACTCTCCAAAGAACTGTTTAACTGGTATTTTATTGGAACTGACTGCCATTACATTGCATGACTCAGTGACCAGGCATTTAAAATTTCTAGTTGTTTACTAGATTATTTGTTTACTGTACAATCTTTTGCTCACTGGGTACTCTACAAATGTTGGCAAACCCTGTCTAAAACTATGAAACTTGGCCACGTGGCCACGTGTGAAGTCATAATACTTCTAATCTTACTAAAGTAAGATGGGTTAGTTAGTAAAATGAGATTTAAAACACACCATCACAAATGTGTTATTTAGTGTCTATCAACTTGATAAAAAGTTCAAAGCTAAAATTATTTCCAAGTACAGTACGGTTCAAGTGAAAATTTAGTTTCCATTTAGTCGCCTCTTACGACAGTTGGGAAATGCTGTGGGTATTTTCTACAACCCCCAGCCGATAGCGGGCATAAGTAAGTGAGATAGGATTTATCAACACACCAAAATGAATGTGTCTATGTTAGCTAAACAAAAATTTTGAGTTGTAACACTGTTTTAAATATGATTTAAGTTCAAGCTAGGTTTGGCTCAGTTTCAAGTATGGTCCGAATACTACTGTAGGTTCAATTCCTCCATTCAGTTGCCTAGGTGGAGAATAATGCGGGCATACTCTAAAACCAATAGTGCCCCCTCCCCCACTCCTTGCTCATATAAAAGCAACACCTAAACATCCTACAATTTTCTTTTTATTTCTTTTAATATCTTTCTTAATATTTAGAACTTCATTATTTCACATCCAAGGTAAACCAAGCAGTTGCTTCCACTAATTTCTACATTTAAACAGAAAAATATTGTCCAATGACTTGCAATGAGCCAATCATAAAACAGGACAGTCTAATACTATCTCAAGTTGTAATGACTGCATTTCCCCTATACTGTAAGTCTTCAAATATTATGGAATATGAAAAAGAAAGAAAAATTGGAAGAAATCTATATGATCTGGGTGTAAATCTTTTTAAAAATAATTTTGGGGTGATTGTTTTTGCTCTTTATATAAAGAGAAATCTATAAAAATTATTTCTTAACATCACAAATAAACATCATAGCTGGTTGTCCCACTGCAAAGCTTCTGTACAGTATTAGCTCACAACTGGAGAGGAAGAAGTGGCTATAAAGATTACACAAGATTGGCAAGAGATATTTCAACAGCAGATAATTTTCAAGGTGAGAAATGTTTCTAAAAATATTACATTTATCAGGTCAGAGTATTTAATAAAGCAGCAATCATTACAATGACGTTAGAGGGTGATAATAATATTCTGATGAATTCCTTCAATGACTCTAGTCAAGACTTACAGAAGAAAAAGGAATTTCTAAATGGCACTTTAAATAAGACATCAAGATTTAATCTGGCTACCCTGCATGAGATCATTTCTTCAATGTGCAACAATATTGAACATGCCCTCTATGCATACATACAGTACTTATATCCCATGCTATGGTAATATAAATTGCATTATTGTGTAATACTGTCGGGATGGCCGACTGCATTGTGACATGACGATTATATGATGCCGTTTAATGAACGTATTACTAATATTAAAGGGCAAATCCAATACTGAAGAGAACAGATCAAACTGATTTATAAGTGTGTTACTAATATATCAGACAAAAAACTGCACAGAATTAATGCACTTTGCACTTCTCCCAAAGTGCTTAGCAAATGATCAAGAAATGTCAAACCTCTTTTCTAACTTTTTCACTTAATTGGTTTTCTTTCTCCTGTATGTTATTAGCTAAATATTCCACCTTGTTTTTGTTCTCTTTGGCTCAATAATCTCTGTTTCAACTGGAAGTCAAAAACCTTCTGAGGTGTTATGTATGTATTAAGGCAAATTAAATCTGCCTCACCCAAACAGATAAGGGTGTTTACTGTGTTCCTTGCTTGCTCTGGGTGTGTGTGTGCTCCAACAGTGTACTCATACATGTCTAATGATCCTAACACCTCAAAACAGACTAAACCTTCACACCAGTGAACAATTACTGGACACCTTCTCTGGTTTCTTTCTTTTAGAAAACAATGGAGACCCATTGCTGGCCCAGCTGGGGTGACCACCCAGCCATCATATTCTGGGAGCCATGGGGCTTAAGTCTCCTTCATCAATACTGACTCTTAGCCTCTAGGAGGAGATCCATCAATGTTAAAGGAGAAACAAATAAGTCCTGGAATTCATGGGAAGCCCTTCTGATGAAGTTTTCATTGATTGAAAACACATCCCAATGGCTACACTGTTAATGGATAAGACAGAGATCAATGGAGTGCTCTTAGGGGAAATAATGACAGTAAGAGGGCAATGGACGCAATAGAAAAGAACAGGTCACAATGGCTGAAGGATAGTATTGATGGCTACTGTTAAGTCGCAAGGATGCAGTGTGACTAATAGGTTTATAGTGATACCACAGTCTTCTGAACATCCCAAGATAAGAACTGAATATTCATGTCTTTTGACTGTGTCATTCATGATTATATGAACAGCCCCAGCATACATTTTAAAAACTTCTTTAGATACATACATCCTAAAAATTTCCTAGATACACTTTTGAGCGTCACTAGTTACATCCATACACAGACCCTTTCCCACTCAGCAAAATTACAAAAGATTGTGTGATAGGATTTTGGTATGTTAAAAGAATAGTTCAAAGCAAAATTTATTTTTGATATGTTTAAAGAGGAATACATTCCAAGCATTCTGGTGAAACTTATATTCATTTCCCATGTTCCATTCTTGAGATATGAGCCATTAAATGTGGCAAATTTTCTACATAAAATGAACTTGGAGCAAGCAGGCGTGATGTTATGGCTTCACATTATCAGCCAACATTTTGTATTTATCTATAATTTACCACCAATTTTATGCAACAAAACGTTTATATAAATACCATCAGTGCATCCTGAGCAATGGGATTTTAAGAAGTTCATGTGCCTTAGGGGCAAAACAACATTCCTAATCAATTCAAGGTCAAACTAACGGGAAGAAAAATAAAAATAAAAACAAAACATTGGCCAACAATGTCAATCCATGACATCACACCTGCTTGCTTCAAGTTGACTTTGCATAGGAAATGTGTCAACTTCAATTGCTAATATTTTGAGAACCGAACATCGGAAATTAATAAAAATTTTACCGGAAATAATATGTTCCTCTTAAACATATCAAACATAAATTTGGTTCTGGACTTTTCTTTTACTTTTTCCATGACAATGACATTTTACTATGACAAAAAACAACAAGCACCAACATTTTATCCCATAATCCTATATAAAAGCAATTAAGAATCACATCACACAAATTTTCACAAATATTTGGCTTTACATTTACCATATGAAAAAAAAGTGATGAATTTAACTGGTCCATTTTACTATTGTTTTTCATTTTATAAGTTTATGTGATTTTTCTTTCCATTTTAATTTTAGTCCTTTTCATATCCCAGATCATCTTGGTCCTTTTCCGCACAAAGCAGTGACCCTTCCATTACCATTTTCAAGCCATTCAATTCTGATTGACATAACATGACTTTTACGATTTAATGTCAAGGTAAGTATGACCCATTGTAAGGATATGCACACAACATTAAAGAAACAAATTGCCCTTTGTACTTCCTGTGTAGTCATTATAAAAATCAAGATTTACATCAAAATTATTTCTAACTTTTCAAGAATTTTCAAGAAGAACATTGGTATTGCATAAACAGAAAAGGGTATTAAATGTCAGGATGTTTAGTTTTACTGCCAAAAGATACTAATAAAGGAGACACAGCAGTATTACCCTACCACTTAAAGTGAAATAAACAATATTTCACCCACCCAAGAAAAGACAATCTGATAAGCCTCTCTATGAATTAAATCTGCCCCAATATCAACCACTGAGGTTGAAAACAAGACAGAGCTTCTATTTTATGAATTCTAATAAATCCTTTATCTAGTGCTGGATGACATGTCTTTTCCCCCATGGTAACAGCCAAAGATAACCATCTCACATACCTTTAATTTTTACCTCATTGTGAAGTATTGTTTTTGAAATGTCACTGTTTGCATAATTGCCATCAGTCAAAGACACCTGAAAGAACATGAACTTTGACATCTGGAAAAACTGAAACCTGGTTGGAAGGTTCCCGCTGAGCTGCCAAAAGATGGAATGTATAAAGTATTCCCAACCTGAGGCAGTTTCTCCTTCATCTCGTTGTCAACCAAACTGAATCCCTAGTGCTCTCTACTGCATTGTATTAAATACTTCTGAATACACTACTTCAAACTGGCAGTGGTATATTATCAAATCTGACTCGTGATTCCTTTACAACCATTTCACTCAATATGAAATACTTTCCATTACTCTGTAACCACAAATTTATACATCTTTTAGATGAAAATTACTATCTTAAATTTTTTGGTGCAATTTTTTTTTCTTTTGAAGTAAAAGTTTTCTTCATGTAGCATTACCTTGACACAGACAACTAGTCACAAAAATAGATATTAACAGATGGTCACGGTTGAGATATCAATGTCACAATGCCATTGTATTGTGTCTGTAAATGTCCTGACCACAATAGAGCAAGTTGCTTCTGGCAATCTGAATACTCAGTAATCATTTTCTAAATCAGACAGCTAAAATAAGATATTATTAACCCAACCCTCATCATCTGATACATCAAAACCAAATAAAACCTCACAAGAAGCAACAATACATTCTCACTAGATGGAATAATCCAAGACAAACAATTCCATATTTTTTTCCCCTCTCTCCTTTGTGGATTCATATTCTCAGACTGTAACCACACAAAGAATGCAGATATTGGTGATATCCAATTCAGCCCCATGCTGACCATAGCTGGAATGCAGTTCAAAGAACTGACAGAGTCAATCTGCATCCCATAACACCAGTCTTATAAAATTTAGCTCTGCGTAGGTCACATTTGTAGTGAATATATATCCCTTATGCAAATGGGCCAGCCTAGAGTTACGGATTGTAACACACACTGTTACTTTCTTTAAGGATCAAAGTAAATTCCTTCATGCATGGGACTGTAGTGAGCTGTACCCTGCAAGCCAAGTAATAGAATCAATGCTAGTTCCTGAATGGGAGTAGAAGACAAGTGGCCCTACAACAAGCCTATACTACAAAGTTTAAGTTGTGTTACACATTAAGCAGCTACTGTATTTTACTGCAAGGCAATAGAAAACTAAACTATAACAATTTTAGGGAAAGTGCTGAAATTTACAAGACTAAAACAACTGTACTAAAATATTGTGTTATACCATGCACAAAGGAGAACTGCATATGGGTTTATATACACTGATTCAAGATCCACATCCATTAAAGGGCAGGAGCAGTCATCCCAAATTGAAGAAGTGTAGTAGACTGTCCAGTTTCATGATTGGCTGTTGGGAGTCATGTGACAATGTTTTTTCTCTTCAAATGTGAAATTTACCAGAAATAACTGCTTGGTTTACCTAGTAAAGTCATAAAGTGTAATGGAAGATACTTTAAGAGAAATATGATGAAAATTGTATTATTTAGCTTTTTCTTCAAAATAAATTTTGGGGGACTGCTCTTTACCTTTAATGTATATATGGTAATAGAAAATAGGAAAGCATGGCACCCATTTTTCAAGAAATTGGGTTCTAAAAAAAACATCAGTTATTTGTTAGTAGCCTAAACTTTCTTAAATTAGAATAATCAAAATTCCATTCCTCTGTGTTTCAGATGTCACTTAGAATGACTTGAACCTTCAAAAAGTAGGGAAAAGTGCATGACAAAAAATTCTGTACAAAGTTAAGGAAGTAGTTACTAAAGAGTCGTAAATCAAGAGCCACCTGAAATAAAGGAAACTACCTAAGTACACCTTTGCCAAGTTGTTAATAAGCATATTTGATAAGATAGAGATCAAAATGTAATTGATCGACATAGGCATTAAGGATACCATTATATCTTAACACTTACAGTATCTTAAATTTTTTACAAAAATATCCCTGATTACGTACACTATGGATAAAGGTTAGAATACCTTTAAACAATAACACTCTTTATCGACAGATAAAATCATTTTAGGTCATCAGGCCTAGCCAACTTTTAGGTAGAATGGCCTGGATTCAATGAAAGGGTTATACCAAAAAAAGTGCCTGGGTCGCTTGAACTTCAGGATCATGCAGGAATCTAGCTCAATGTATTCAAGGCAGAGAGGTTCATTTTCTGAATCTTTGTTACTTTTATTGTCAGTGGTCCAAGGGGAGGGTTTCCATTTGAGAGAACTACTCACTGAAGAGATCTACAATCCTGGACAAAAATGATGGGACATTTTTGCCCAAATGTAGCAACACGTATGCAGGGATAATTTTTAAGCAATTGAAATTGGTTGTCCAAAGGACAACCAGCTGCAAGAATTTGGTTGTCCTCCCAAAAATTTAGTCGTCCTCCATAAAAGACAGGTGAAAACAAAAAAGTTGTGCAATGTGCATTTTGTGGTTTCAAGACGATTGTTTTATTTTTATTGCACAGGCTGCCATTTGCATTGCATTATATCTAGCGTGAAAGTCACTTTATTGAAAATACACATGAAAGGGCTGGTGTGAGTGATAGTAATACCCAAAGTAACAGTTGGGGAATCTCCGAGACGACAGAGGTCTGGCCTCTGTGATCATTGCTACTCCCCCCCCCCCCAACCCCACATTTTATTCATCACTTACTCAAGGACGGACAAAAGACATTTTTTCTCCAGAAAACTTCCCAACATTCAGTAGACGCAATAATAATGTGATCTTTAGACACCCCATTCGTACATTAGGACATGCAGTTGTACCGTCAAAATATGGTGCATTAATACTTAACTTGAACGGTTGCCTACATATCACGATTTCTGAAACTCATTCCTTTTGAATCAAAATCTGACAATCGTAAGCATGAAGTGTCTATTGAACAAAATGCCTTTTTAAAAGCTTATTTGTTTCAGCTTTAATAGTGTCTGACCGATTATGCTATAATCGGTAATACAGTACCCTTTTACCGACTTTTTTATTAAACTATAGGACCGATGCCGATTATTACAAAGAGGTAAGTCACCGTGACATGTTTGTCCCTTAAGCCCCTTACATCTAATATATCGTATTCCCGTAACCAGTTCAGGGTGGAAAATATTGGGAATTGTTACGAACGGAATATCTTTTTGTATAGGTGTCATATTTTCACTTCAAATGTGGAGATACAAATTAACCGATAGTACAGTTGAATTGTTTGCAGTCGATGTCACATGCCCTTTTATAATTTAGCTCTAAGGCCAACATCATGCTTTGTTTAGTTTTCATCCCCCAATCATGTCGGAACATTTGCTGTTGCGTAAATGTACTGTAGCTACTCTCCCGCTTTAATGAACCCGTGTTAGAGCAATCATGATAATCTAGCAGTTCTGAGCAGCAGAACAAATGCACCCGATTAACGTATCTTATGGTTCCTTCCGGATATAAATATCCCCGTATATTGTTAGCAGTTCTTTTCCAAAACGTACGTCTAGTTTAAAAAGAATGTGCAACTGAAATGCACGTAAGTTCGATCCTCGAAAACTCCACGTATACAGAGATTTGTGATGCCGTTTCTTGGTGAATTTAGCACGGGGCTCTCCCGGCTTCGTTAGCCAGCTATATAAGCATGACAAGTGCGATCGTCGTAACACAAACTCAACGGGAAAACTTGTCTCGAGACCGAGCATTTTCACACACTAAATCACATAGGCGAAGGCGCGAGTTGTGATTGGCTAGCTACAATCAACGCAATTGAACCAATCACGATGCAAGGGCCAATTTAAATTTTGCAATGGATCCTATGCATATGATGTCACCAAACAAAACATGGTGCATTGTTTGGCGGTCAAAAGGGACACGCACGTAATTCTAGTATATGCATGGGCCGAGAGGTTTGCTGCACGAGACCATGTGCATCGCAGTTTTCGTTTGCAATGACGTCGCATGACAACATTGAATAAGTCCTACTGTAAATAACATTACAGAAGGAATGCTGGGGATGGCTTAATTTATGCAAGATCACAACCACCGAACTTCACAAGATTCTTCATGCTATGTGTACAAAACGTGCACAGATATGTATGCAAAGCTTGGGGATTTGAAAAAACGGCGAAACACTGCAACTAGATAGTCTGTTCCATGTGTTTTGTGCAGAACCACTTGTAAAGCAACTTACGCGGCGCTTTCTGCCATACAGCAAGATTTACACATGCAATTTTAATTTAAGGTAATACTACTGGGTTATCAAACGGCAGGGGGAAAAATATACGTTTGTGATTATCGGTGCATCCCATTTTGGCGGGAAGTTAAAGGTTGAGTATTTACAGGAATTCTACCGAAACTAAGAGCAACTTTCAAGTTGCAAATAATCGGTGGTAATGATCTGTTGAATGGAGATATTTTACCAATGCCAATTATTTACCGATAACGGAATAATTGGCCCGATGCTGATTACATAACAACAAAGACAGGCGAACAGTCCTTTCCAAGAACTTTTCGCGCCAGCACGTTGAACATAATCCCGGAGAATGTGTATGAGCATGTTCTGTACAGTTCAGCTGAAACAATGGTCATCCACTAGGCTGCTTGTTTGGCGTTGTGCATATCGTGGTCTGTCTACGGCTTTGTTTTGTTCTGGTGTGCTTTTCGTGAAGGTACAGATGTGTTTTGTTATGCGAGTTCATGAAATGTTAAGATGTTCTGGTTGCATGGGAGTGTTTGTTGTACGCATTGTGTCTCAATATACATTACCAAAGGTAAAAATTAGTCGTCCAAAGGACAACCTTAGGTGGTTACTTTGGTCGTCCTGCAGAAATTTTGGTCGTCTCGGACGACCGCTAAAATTCATCCCTGCGTATGCAAAGACTCATTGGTTTTCCAAAATCCCCTCCCCCCTAGTTCAATGTTGTTCTCGACGAAATATTCTCAAAATTTCAAAAATTGCAACATTGAACGGGGGAGCGGGGGACTGTCCCATGTATTTTTGTCCAGGATTGTCTGAACGACTGTACACATGTATGGGAGCATACAGATTCACCGCAGAACAGCTGCCGTAGAGTGAAGGAGCATAAAACATTTTTTAATTTTGGCAGTAATGTGTAAATCTTGGGTTTAAGTTAATAAATGCAGAGGGACAGTGGCATGATTAATCACTGATTTCAACACTTTCTAGATGATCATGCATGATACTAAGCTGACAGGACATAAACTAATCTAACCAGTCGTTTCAATATTTGGGTAAACCTGGGCTTGGGATGAGCGAATTCTAAACCGGTGTAAGTGCCCATTTAAATTTTTAGACGGCATTCAAATATGAAGTAAAAGAAGAGGAATAAATTCTTGATACCACGTGAAGTTAAAGATAACATCTTTTATGAGAAACAATGAGAAAAAATTCAACTTTGAACACAAAATTCGTCACTGAGAACAGGCTTCTGGTGAAATTGCCTTTAATTTGATATAGTGACCCCACAATTAACGATCTACCATTGACCTGACAACGATCTACCGTTGACCTACACAGTATTTAAATGGAACTGACGGTCGACCGCACATTTTTATGAAGGGACCTGTTTAAAATGATTATTTCAGCAATTTTACGGTTGACCGTGGCAAACGAGGAATAAACTGCATTGGAGGAAACTATTTATTACTGCAGTAATGTGAAACCCACTCATCTTTACATGCCCCAATTTTGCATGTTTATGACGTCATCCTTGGTGAAAAAAATAATAAAAACAAACGGTAGATCGTCTGGTTTACCCTAGTTTAGAGATCGCAGTCAGAGCATGGCGCCCTCTTCTTTAGTCTGTGGCTTATTTCCAAAGTTCAAACTGGTTATTTTAATGTTCCTACTTTCGGCTGAATGAAAGAATCGTTCCGCTTTGGCATTGATTAAATAATTTTTTTAATTTTTTCATGAGAAATAGCTGTAAGTTTATTAACTACTTAAATAAACTTTTTGTTACCTAGATTACAAAATGGAGAATTTTACTGTATCCTTCCCTAACGCGACTTTCCTATCATGGCTTTCAAACTTGTCCCAAAAATGCCACCGCTTCAACACGATCTACAGTATACGTGCGCGATCCCATATATGTGTACAGCAGTTCAGACAATCCTGGACAAAAATGATGGGACATTTTTGCCCAAATGTAGCAACACGTATGCAAAGACTCGTTGGTTTTCCAAAATCCCTCCCCTAGTTCAATGTTGTTCTCGACGAAATATTCTCAAAATTTCAAAAATTGCAACATTGAACGGGGAGCGGGGACTGGCCCATGTATTTTTGTCCAGGATTGTCTGAACGACTGTACACATGTATGGGAGCATACAGATTCACCGCAGAACAGCTGCCGTAGAGTGAAGGAGCATAAAACATTTTTTAATTTTGGCAGTAATGTGTAAATCTTGGGTTTAAGTTAATAAATGTAGAGGGACAGTGGCATGATTAATCACTGATTTCAACACTTTCTAGATGATCATGCATGATACTAAGCTGACAGGACATAAACTAATCTAACCAGTCGTTTCAATATTTGGGTAAACCAGGGCTTGGGATGAGCGAATTCTAAACAGGTGTAAGTGCCCATTTAAATTTTTAGATGGCATTCAAATATGAAGTAAAAGAAGAGGAATAAATTCTTGATACCACGTGAAGTTAAAAATAACATCTTTTATGAGACACAATGAGAAAAAATTACACTTTGAACACAAAATTTGTCACTGAGAACAGGCTTCTGGTGAAATTGCAGTTAATTTGATATGGTGACCCCGCAATTAACGATCTACCATTGACCTGACGACGATCTACCATTGACCTACACAGTATTTAAATGGAAGTGATGGTCGACCGCACATTTTATGAAGGGATCTATTTCAAAATGATAATTTCAGCAATTTTATGGTTGACCTGCAGTAATGTGAAACCCACTCATCTTTACATGCCCCAATTTTGCATGTTGATGACGTCATCCTTGGTGAAAAAAATAATAAAAACAAACGGTAGATCGTCTGGTTTACCCTAGTTTAGAGATCACAGTCAGAGCAAGGCGCCCTCTTCTTTAGTCTGTGGCTTATTTCCAAAATCCAAACTGGTTATTTTAATGTTCCTACTTTCGGCTGAATGAAAGAATCGTTCCGCTTTGGCATTGATTAAATAATTTTTTTAATTTTTTCATGAGAAATAGCTGTAAGTTTATTAACTACTTAAATAAACTTTTTGTTACCTAGATTACAAAATGGAGAATTTTACTGTATCCTTCCCTAATGCGACTTTCCTATCATGGCTTTCAAACTTGTCCCAAAAATGCCACCGCTTCAACACGATCTACAGTATACGTGCGCGATCCCATATATGTGTACAGCAGTTCAGACAATCCTGGACAAAAATGATGGGACATTTTTGCCCAAATGTAGCAACACGTATGCAAAAACTCGTTGGTTTTCCAAAATCCCCTCCCCCCTAGTTCAATGTTGTTCTCGACGAAATATTCTCAAAATTTCAAAAATTGCAACATTGAACGGGGGAGCGGGGGACTGGCCCATGTATTTTTGTCCAGGATTGTCTGAACGACTGTACACATGTATGGGAGCATACAGATTCACCGCAGAACAGCTGCCGTAGAGTGAAGGAGCATAAAACATTTTTTAATTTTGGCAGTAATGTGTAAATCTTGGGTTTAAGTTAATAAATGCAGAGGGACAGTGGCATGATTAATCACTGATTTCAACACTTTCTAGATGATCATGCATGATACTAAGCTGACAGGACATAAACTAATCTAACCAGTCGTTTCAATATTTGGGTAAACCTGGGCTTGGGATGAGCGAATTCTAAACCGGTGTAAGTGCCCATTTAAATTTTTAGACGGCATTCAAATATGAAGTAAAAGAAGAGGAATAAATTCTTGATACCACGTGAAGTTAAAGATAACATCTTTTATGAGAAACAATGAGAAAAAATTCAACTTTGAACACAAAATTCGTCACTGAGAACAGGCTTCTGGTGAAATTGCCTTTAATTTGATATAGTGACCCCACAATTAACGATCTACCATTGACCTGACAACGATCTACCGTTGACCTACACAGTATTTAAATGGAACTGACGGTCGACCGCACATTTTTATGAAGGGACCTGTTTAAAATGATTATTTCAGCAATTTTACGGTTGACCGTGGCAAACGAGGAATAAACTGCATTGGAGGAAACTATTTATTACTGCAGTAATGTGAAACCCACTCATCTTTACATGCCCCAATTTTGCATGTTTATGACGTCATCCTTGGTGAAAAAAATAATAAAAACAAACGGTAGATCGTCTGGTTTACCCTAGTTTAGAGATCGCAGTCAGAGCATGGCGCCCTCTTCTTTAGTCTGTGGCTTATTTCCAAAGTTCAAACTGGTTATTTTAATGTTCCTACTTTCGGCTGAATGAAAGAATCGTTCCGCTTTGGCATTGATTAAATAATTTTTTTAATTTTTTCATGAGAAATAGCTGTAAGTTTATTAACTACTTAAATAAACTTTTTGTTACCTAGATTACAAAATGGAGAATTTTACTGTATCCTTCCCTAACGCGACTTTCCTATCATGGCTTTCAAACTTGTCCCAAAAATGCCACCGCTTCAACACGATCTACAGTATACGTGCGCGATCCCATATATGTGTACAGCAGTTCAGACAATCCTGGACAAAAATGATGGGACATTTTTGCCCAAATGTAGCAACACGTATGCAAAGACTCGTTGGTTTTCCAAAATCCCCTCCCCCCTAGTTCAATGTTGTTCTCGACGAAATATTCTCAAAATTTCAAAAATTGCAACACTGAACGGGGGAGCGGGGGACTGGCCCATGTATTTTTGTCCAGGATTGTCTGAACGACTGTACACATGTATGGGAGCATACAGATTCACCGCAGAACAGCTGCCGTAGAGTGAAGGAGCATAAAACATTTTTTAATTTTGGCAGTAATGTGTAAATCTTGGGTTTAAGTTAATAAATGTAGAGGGACAGTGGCATGATTAATCACTGATTTCAACACTTTCTAGATGATCATGCATGATACTAAGCTGACAGGACATAAACTAATCTAACCAGTCGTTTCAATATTTGGGTAAACCAGGGCTTGGGATGAGCGAATTCTAAACAGGTGTAAGTGCCCATTTAAATTTTTAGATGGCATTCAAATATGAAGTAAAAGAAGAGGAATAAATTCTTGATACCACGTGAAGTTAAAAATAACATCTTTTATGAGACACAATGAGAAAAAATTACACTTTGAACACAAAATTTGTCACTGAGAACAGGCTTCTGGTGAAATTGCAGTTAATTTGATATGGTGACCCCGCAATTAACGATCTACCATTGACCTGACGACGATCTACCATTGACCTACACAGTATTTAAATGGAAGTGATGGTCGACCGCACATTTTATGAAGGGATCTATTTCAAAATGATAATTTCAGCAATTTTATGGTTGACCTGCAGTAATGTGAAACCCACTCATCTTTACATGCCCCAATTTTGCATGTTGATGACGTCATCCTTGGTGAAAAAAATAATAAAAACAAACGGTAGATCGTCTGGTTTACCCTAGTTTAGAGATCACAGTCAGAGCAAGGCGCCCTCTTCTTTAGTCTGTGGCTTATTTCCAAAATCCAAACTGGTTATTTTAATGTTCCTACTTTCGGCTGAATGAAAGAATCGTTCCGCTTTGGCATTGATTAAATAATTTTTTAATTTTTTCATGAGAAATAGCTGTAAGTTTATTAACTACTTAAATAAACTTTTTGTTACCTAGATTACAAAATGGAGAATTTTACTGTATCCTTCCCTAATGCGACTTTCCTATCATGGCTTTCAAACTTGTCCCAAAAATGCCACCGCTTCAACACGATCTACAGTATACGTGCGCGATCCCATATATGTGTACAGCAGTTCAGACAATCCTGGACAAAAATGATGGGACATTTTTGCCCAAATGTAGCAACACGTATGCAAAAACTCGTTGGTTTTCCAAAATCCCCTCCCCCCTAGTTCAATGTTGTTCTCGACGAAATATTCTCAAAATTTCAAAAATTGCAACATTGAACGGGGGAGCGGGGGACTGGCCCATGTATTTTTGTCCAGGATTGTCTGAACGACTGTACACATGTATGGGAGCATACAGATTCACCGCAGAACAGCTGCCGTAGAGTGAAGGAGCATAAAACATTTTTTAATTTTGGCAGTAATGTGTAAATCTTGGGTTTAAGTTAATAAATGTAGAGGGACAGTGGCATGATTAATCATTGATTTCAACACTTTCTAGATGATCATGCATGATACTAAGCTGACAGGACATAAACTAATCTAACCAGTCGTTTCAATATTTGGGTAAACCTGGGCTTGGGATGAGCGAATTCTAAACCGGTGTAAGTGCCCATTTAAATTTTTAGACGGCATTCAAATATGAAGTAAAAGAAGAGGAATAAATTCTTGATACCACGTGAAGTTAAAAATAACATCTTTTATGAGAAACAATGAGAAAAAATTCAACTTTGAACACAAAATTCGTCACTGAGAACAGGCTTCTGGTGAAACTGCCTTTAATTTGATATAGCGACCCCACAATTAACGATCTAGCATTGACCTGACAACGATCTACCGTTGACCTACACAGTATTTAAATGGAACTGACGGTCGACCGCACATTTTTATGAAGGGACCTGTTTAAAATGATTATTTCAGCAATTTTACGGTTGACCGTGGCAAACGAGGAATAAACTGCATTGGAGGAAACTATTTATTACTGCAGTAATGTGAAACCCACTCATCTTTACATGCCCCAATTTTGCATGTTTATGACGTCATCCTTGGTGAAAAAAATAATAAAAACAAACGGTAGATCGTCTGGTTTACCCTAGTTTAGAGATCACAGTCAGAGCATGGCGCCCTCTTCTTTAGTCTGTGGCTTATTTCCAAAGTCCAAACTGGTTATTTTAATGTTCCTACTTTCGGCTGAATGAAAGAATCGTTCCGCTTTGGCATTGATTAAATAATGTTTTTAATTATTTCATGAGAAATAACTGTAAGTTTATTAACTACTTAAATAAACTTTTTGTTACCTAGATTACAAAATGGAGAATTTTACTGTATCCTTCCCTAACGCGACTTTCCTATCACGGCTTTCAAACTTGTCCCAAAAATGCCACCGCTTCAACACGATCTACAGTATACGTGCGCGCTCCCATATATGTGTACAGCAGTTCAGACAATCCTGGACAAAAATGATGGGACATTTTTGCCCAAATGTAGCAACACGTATGCAAAGACTCGTTGGTTTTCCAAAATCCCCTCCCCCCTAGTTCAATGTTGTTCTCGACAAAATATTCTCAAAATTTCAAAAATTGCAACATTGAACGGGGGAGCGGGGGACTGGCCCATGTATTTTTGTCCAGGATTGTAGGTATGAAATTTTTACATTTTACAGGTGAGTATGCTCATGTGGAAGAAACTAGTTAACCCTTGGCGAAAACTTTCCGGGCAGTAAAACTGATTTCCGGAGACTTTTACTCAAGAATTTCAACATACTCATTCAATGCCATTTGGTGCCATCAGGGCTTGGTGATTTTGGTAAGGTGCACTCACACTGTCGTCAAAACAAAAGGTAGATTCCAATGAGACTACTGTCTCTGTGCAGGAGACTACTGTCTCTGTGCAAGCCCTCAAGCGCTGAAATACACAACAGATAACATTCGTGCATGTGTGATTGGATATACTCTATAGATGCCAATCAATGCCAACCAGTGACGTAAGCCTGAACACCCTAATTTCGTTGAAAGTCAGGAAATTTCCTGAACTGTTACATATAGGATGAAGCACCACGGAGGGGTTTAACAAACACCAATTTAGGGCTGTGACGGTTAATCGGTTAACCGGTTAACCGACCGACTCGTCGGTTACCCGTGCGTGATTCCTCTTCATAGATTAACCGTTTTTGTATTGCCAATAGCTCAGTCGCCGCGGCGTGGCTTTGTTAGTAAACTGTTACACAAACATCGCGCAACAAACAGTGTCAGTTTCTCACAAATTATCGCTCAAACAATAACTGTAAAAAGAGTTTTTAAAATCGGCCGTTCGATTGAACGGATTAATTCCGCGGCAGCTCCCCGAATTAAGTACATTATGATGAGTGACAAGTGGCGCACCCATTGTTACTTTCGTTGGCAGAACTTCATGTGCTCGTCTCCTAATCCCTTCAATAGCAACACCCAAGCACAACTTTAGAAATTAGCGGCATGTTTGAGAGATTACCAAGCGAAAAGAAAGCTACAAGACAAGCAGGGGGCTGTAACAAAAGTGACCAAGCCCTGTATTTCTATGGCAATTAAACCTCCAAGAGACCATGATTAGGGCACAAAAGTATATTTGAATAAGTCTTCCCACTGTAGCTATTCGAAATATTTTATCATGCTACACCTCCGTAAATTTCATTATTTTTCATTGTAAGTACTAACACTGCTACTTAATAGCAGTCTTTGGAAAAAATTTAACCCGTAAAAATACGATCGTAAGCACCAGATAATTCCCGCCATTTTGTTGTTTGCCCAATATCATGTAAAATGGAACATTCCTTGTTGACTTTTATGAATAAGCATACGCAGTTCGTTGAACCAACTGGGTTGTAGTTGCGATAGTGTACTGTACTGTAAGAAGTCAACCCTACGATGCACGTAAAAAATAACGATCAAATTTTTAGCGGTCTTGGACAGCAAAAAATGGATTCGATTAACGTTATCTTATGGTTCCTTCTTGATATTAATATCCCCGTATTTTTGCCACTTCCTGTCCAAACCTCAGGTCATGTTTCAAAATAATCAGCAAATGAAATACACTTAAGTCAGACCCCCGAAAAATCCAAGTACGCAGAGATTTGTACTGCCGTTTCTTGGTGAATTTAGCACGGGGCTTGGCCGGCTGCACATGCCAGCTATGTTAAGCCTCCGAAGTGCGATCGTCATAACGCAAACTCAATGGGGAAATTCGTTCGGAAGTCTGGTATTTTCACACACTAAATCCCATAGGCGATGGCGCGAGTTGTGATTGGCTGGCTCAGAATCAACGTATTTGAACCAATCACAATGCAGAGGCAATTCAAATTTTGCAATAGATCGTGTGCATATGATGTCATCGAGCAAAACATGGTCCCTTGTTTAGTGGTAAAAACGGATACGCACGCAAGTCTACTGCATGCATGAGACCACATGCGTTATTGTTTTCGTTCGTAACGACGTCATATGATAACATTCCATAAGTCCTACTGTAAATAACTTTACGGTAGGAATGCTGTGAATTCCTTAATTTATGCAGGATAATAGGGCTTGGTTGTGCTGTCTGCGGCTGGTGGGCCGTTTACGGTGCAATTGTACAGATCGCTACTACAGTATGACAAACACGTGAGCGCTGTACATGTATTGAACACTGACTGCATCGCAAGCAAGCTGCATCAAAACAGCGGTGTGGGAGTGTTTCATGAAATAACTGACAATGTAACATAGGGTCAGGCGGGAATACAACTGTTGGTGGAATTTTAAAAAGTGCACATGGTCTGAAGAAAGCTTCAGTAAATGCGGGATGGGTTTTTACTGTGAAAATATGATATAAACTCAGCGCAAAATACCAACATTTTTGCCACATACTTACATGGGCGAACATGACTTACGGCGCCATTTTTAGACGTGTACTTTCCTGTACAAAAGTGATGGCGCTCTTTGGAAATGTTGACTTTCTGTTGTTGTGTGAACATTACGTCATTTTCGGTTAAACGGTTAACCGCCGGTTAATAAAATCGGTTAAACGGATAGTGAATTAACCGAAAATGCACAGCCCTACACCAATTCCTCATACTGTATGACACCAGTCACCTTGTGTATACTGAAGTGTTAACACCTTTTTTGCCCTCCCAACAAACATAAATTTCTATGTCTCCTGCACCTATCTTGGTTGTAATATGTATACTGTACATACAGTATTCAACAGCTCATTACCTATATCATAGCATCCTTCTTCTCTTTTGACAAAATGTTCCATTGCGAGTGCCACCCGTATTGCAGCCTGGACGAAAATTCTATGGGGAGCACCACCATCAATTACCTTGGGGTCTATTTATGATTCCGAAATCTCAGGAGTGTAGTTGTCTCCCCCCCCCCCCCCATCCACAGGTCCTAATGACCAATATAGAGCACACACATGCCGAGGTGAAACATTCTGATATTCCCCAAGTAGGTAAGACAGAAAGGTAAATCCCTCTGTTTAATTTTTTGTCATTATGTGAGATTCTGAAACTACCTTTAAAGGTCAAGAGCAGTCCCCCCAAACTTGTTTTGAAGATCTAAACATCACAATTTTCTTGGTTCTCTTCAAAGTATTTTTCATCATATTTTCAGACTTCAATATTGTATATTCAAGGTAAAGCAAACAGTAAATTTCACATTTGGAGAGAAATGTCACATGACTCTCAACAACCAGTTATGAAATAGGACAGACTACACTACTATACTTTAAGTATGGGTAACTGCTCTTGCCCTTCAAGCCAAGCTGTATAACAATTTTGAACCAGAAACATTCTCCTGGAAGACATAAGACTACATACAAAAATAATGAAACCAAGTATAATCTCTTGCGATGCAACTTGAGATCAAAGTTCCCTCTGTATTAAATACTGCAAGACACTGCTCAGCCATCTCTCAGCCATCAGACACGGAAGAAAAAAACATCCGAACTGTTTGACATGAATGAAAAAGGTCGTTATACATGATCACTGGGTGACTCACTACTAAACAGCCACCTCACAGAAGATGCTCAGGGGTACCAGAAGCAATTTTACCATTCATCTTCAAAATCAGTGAACGGAAGGCTGAACGCAGGACTCTCTGAGGCTACGGATGTCGCTTGGAATAAATAACTGAAGTACTTCTAGCAGAGCATACCATCCTCCTCCTTCGGCAAACTTTCAAAATACAGCTCTTTTAAAAGTATGACGTCAAAGACAGTGCAGCATTTTTCTTTCGATTGTTTAGCAAAAAGCCTTTAGGACCATATGTAACGCTCACACATTCTTGGCACAAATGGCAATGTATACAGTCAAAAGATTTGATTATATTTCAATACTTTAATAACCAGGTGGATCGTGATTTGTGAGGTGGGTGAGGAGGCAGACTGTAAAATCCTTCCACTGATATGAGGAGGGTCCCTAACCTTTTAAAATAATTTGTGATTCTTGAAGAAAAGCTTGGATGCAAAACAGTGTCTCCTGATGAAAAATATGTAGAGGAAGCAGTCACCTATAATAATGGACAAGGCAGCATTGTCTCCTATTGCGGGGGAGGGGTCTAAGGGAAGGGGTCAACCGTCTGGTCAACAGTCAACAAGTCCAGGTGACTGACAAATCTCTCCACAACTAGGATTAAATAAAACTGAATCTCTTGAAAAACAATGTCCAGGTGGCTGACAAATCTCTCCACAACTAGGATTAAATTAAAACTGAATCTGTTGAAAAACAATTTAAAATTTTTCTGTCTTTAAATTAATATGTTTATCTCACCACTTTGTCAACCATTTATCCCTCAACCAGCTCTAACCCTCATTATGAGGATGAAGTAAACAAAAGTGTTAAATGCAGGACCATGTAGGCCTATTGACTTCTTTAAGGAAATGCATTGTTTTTGCAAAACAGAGCAAAAAGTGACTCTCTTTAGAAACGCATGCTGCACTGTCTTTAGAGCACAAGCCCAAGTAAAATTGAACATGTACAGTACTTAGGCAAAGCAGGAGTCAGATGACATTATTCAAACTTTGTGCACATTCTGAAGTACAATACAATGTCTGAGATGGGAGTACATGCACGCATGCCTACGTTCCCTATGGAATGGTGAGTTAATGAAGTTTTGAAAGTTACCCCACCTCTGGGAGCAAGGTCAATGCCCTCTCTACAGCAGACAATGGTGGTCTCAATGCCTGGTATTCTGGAAAGAGTCTGAAGCAGTGTGGTAGGTATATGTGAACACTGAATGATGATCTGTAACAGTGTCGGTTGTATTGAGAGAGATGACATTCCCTCACCAAGAATCAGCAGGTCTGAGTCAAGCTACAATGCTGCTGACTGCTGAGTATGTTGAATACAGTATACCAGAATGTGAAGATTCCATCTGGTTCTCGACCAGAACTTGTTTAAGACCTCACTCATGCTCCTTTACTCCACAATGAAGATAAACCATAAATTATTGTCTGTGATTTTCCTGTCACTGTTAATAGTCACATTCTTTATAACTATTGTTATGAATACTCACCTGCATTGATCAGAAGTTCTACAATGTGCCAAACTCAAGAAATGTCACTTTTACAGGGATTTTTGACATGACTCCTGCATTTGCATAAATTGTCAAGGCATTTTAATCGAATTCCGCCCAATCTTGTACTTCTTCAATTGATTTAAACCCCACCATTACTTTATTACAGTATCTGGATTACCTATTAAACACACATGCTTACTGATCTGCCATTAAACCCATCTAATATTGTATACGTATGGTCCTTCAGTTTAGTCCTGTAGATGCTACAATACAGTACCAAACAGTACATAGTCTGACACATTACTGATAAATAGGCCTAGATACAAAATCCTAAAGATGCATTAAAAATCCTTTCTTCTCCTACATTTTATTTCTTTGTATAAGAAACTTTTTCAATTTGGAGTTGGCAAACACTCTCTGAAGTGGGTGTCAAGATTGTCAAATTTTAATAAACTAACAGAGATACCAATATACAATGAGATATTGCCTAACACATACATTTTTGTAGGATTGACTTCGGCGAAAATACCCTTTGTCTCGACATTATTATTATTATTATTATTATTAACAGTTAGGTATACTGTCCAATGCATCTAGGCAGTAAAAGTCATGCAGTTGTATACATGTGTATAGGCAAGTTGACAAGAATTGTTTATACACTTACTGTACACAAATGTGCTTTAATTTGCTTCAGAAGCTCTGGAATTCCATTGATAAAACCAACACAGCTGCTTTGGGATTTTTCTCACTTAATTATGCATCAACATGACAAAACGGCTGGTTCTTAAATCTAAAGGTCACTCTTTGCCATGTCACATTCATGTGTGTGCAGTGTTTGCAGTGGTCACTTCTTGATAGCAGGTGGTGAGTTCTAATGTTCCATAAATACCAATCATAGTGAACTTTTTCAGTCAAGAATTTCTGTTAAACCTTGAAAAATTGCAACTATGTATTGTTTGTAAAGAAATGATTATTTACTGTACACATTGCTCAAACATCCACCACCAAGGAAATTTTTATCAAAACACAACTTCTCTTTAAATCCTTACTCGAAGCTTAGGTCTAATTTTGAGCAGCGTATTACGCAACTTTGTACCATTCCATCCCTGTACAATGTCATGCAATCTATTGCCTCGGAAAAATTTTTGCCGATGTCAAATCGATTTGATTAGGCATTTACCTCAACATTGTCGAATGCTGGGGACATTTTCGAGGGCTGCACTGCCCCCATCTCAATGAAGCTGCTCCAGAAAGGGTCTGAAGTGTAGGTCTATTTGAGAGAAAGTTTGAACACTTATATATTTAGATAGCAGCAAAGTTTGTTTATTGAATAAGGGTACAATCAATTGTAATACCTTGTAAAGTTGATGTTTTGATGCATGTCTTTACATCACGTAGGTCTGTCACAGTTGAACATACATTTGGATGCTACACACAAATATTTGGTTCACCTTCAGGCTTTTATCCTTTTCTGCACCAGTAGAATGTGCTCCTAGCTCTTTTTTTCTTTTGGCGTGGAATAATATGAGATTTAACAAACAGTAATTAAGGTCATTCTACAATGCCTTTGTGGGCAACAATCGACCCCAAAACCTCAATAGTCCACCCCTCTCCATCCTGAACTTAACCCTGCAGGCTCTCTCACTGTTATAGCCTACAGTGTACATCCAAATAATACCACTTTTGCAAGCTTGAAATTCCTTCGTTTTTGCATCGCATCACCTAGACATGGATGTACAGAAGGGCATACAACTTGATTATTTGTGACAACGAAGACAAGACAACAACAACCATAAATTCCTTCAAACAAATCCTCATGCAATTCACTGGCTTTATCAACGGCAACTTCACCCTTTCTGAACAAGTGAGCTCAATCAAGTCTTTACGTCAGAACTTCCAAGAAGCAGCTCTTCCCATAGAGTAATTACACAATAGAGTTTTCAAAATGTTGTTGTTGACCAGGTTTAACTGATCTACTACAGCTGCAAACTTTGTCTACAACAGCCTGTGATTTTTGTAAGAGTACCATTTACCAAAATCTTTTTCCGAAGCATTGCATTGACCATGTTTTGGACACTACTGCATAAAAATGATATTACTGAAGGATCAAGAAAAAACACAGAAATTAAAATATTGTTCAACATACAAAAGCGGATATGGTATCAGTCCAATGTCTTATCACTTCTCACAGTACTTTCAAACTTACTTCTTCATAGTTGATGATATAAATACCCTATGTACAGATCACTCCTAACCATGCTAACAACTGATGGTAAGCAAGGCTTAACCCTTTACCGTTGTGCTCCGATCGGGGCATATTTGCGCGGACCGGGAATGGGCGGAAAAGCTGACGTAGCCCGCCCCGCATTGGCTTCCGTAGGCCATTGACCCCGTGACCTTAAACTATTGTCTCTCTCGCTGTTGTGGCCGAATTTTCGGGTAGCTACTCGCAGTTTAGAGCTCCGCGTGAAACAGTAAAGATGTGTGACAGCCGAGCTCTCTGCATGGGTCCAAAAGGACCCAAACAACGGTAAAGGGTTAAAGGGACAATCCTCTCAGCCCAAACTACACCTCTAGTATAGGGTAACAGAAACTCTCAATTGGCTCAGCTTTTTGACTGACTGCTAATTCAAACAATGCAGAGTACCAAAACTTATATTACACAGCACGAACTGTTCTGATAGTGTTTTGATTATACACAAATGAGCTTTCCATATTCACCCTGAAGCAATAAAATGAGATTGTGTCTGGAGGAGGGTGAATTTCAGACAATTGTGGGAGGGGCTTAATTAAGAAGGTTAGGAGAATTGGTACTGTTTGGGATGAGAAAATTGGGCCTTTAAAATATGCTATCAAACACAAGGAAAGTACTGTTGCTGCCATATCTATTATGGCTTCATTTCCTTTGTTGTCTCCTCACATGGAGGGTACCCAGAGCATAAATCTTATGATGGAGACTACAATCTACTGAATCTAGGCTACCTCACAAAACACCAGAACTTGAAAATGACTTTAAGTAAGTCTTACATCTCATTTTAACAGTGAATGTCCATTGCTCATTTCCAGTTTTCCCATTAAATGTGTGGACAAACCTTCCCAAGAATTCTCAAGATCAGCAAGGAATTATACATGTTTGGGCTAACCTGGTTTTACAGATTATTGTTGTTCACTGCAAGTTTCATGAGGTGAAGTTACTTTTGGTCACCCTACAAAACACACACAAATCCAAACTAGGGTGACCACATTTTACCTTCAGATTAGAAGTTAAGGGAACTTCAGGCATACTGTTTAAGGGCAAGAGCAGTCACCCCAACTTGAAGAAGTGTAGTAGATTGTGCTGTTTCATGATTGGCTGTTGAGGGTCATGTGACAACTTTTCTGTTCAAACGTGAAATTTACTAGAAGTAACTGCTTGGTTCACCTTGGATATGCAATTGCGTATTTACTGTAAGTTTATATAAGATCATGATACTTTGAAGAGAAATAAGTAGAAAATTGTGATATTTAGCTGTTGCTTCCAAATAAGTTTGAGGGGACTGACAACTGCTCTTGACCTTTAAACTCCAACAAACCAAACCCATGAAAGAAGTTAACTTCTAAGTTTGGTGACTAGGGCTGGAAAACATGTTCCTAGCAAGGGAGTAAAATTGTTCCCCAGAAAGGGAACAAAATTTCCCACCATTCTCCCCACATTTTGATTTACAGAAAAGGGAGATTTCCCCTAAATTGACAAAATTTCATTCCAGATGCCCTAATTTCCCAGGAAGGAGCCTCCCAGCCTCCCAAATTTTTCCACCTGTGTTGGTGTCTTCCTTGGTTTTTTGCAAGGAAATTAAGTGGATTTCCAAAAGAGTATTGAACTCTGAAATTTCTTCAATGTTACATTTACATTCATTCATTCACATTCAAAAACAGCGGAGAACTACTGGGTTAAACTGTATTACTATACTTTGATAGGTGTCTATCCAAGCAGTTGTTACTTGGAAGAAGATCAAACACAATATGTCTGATCTAAGAGTTTGTCAGCCATGTTTTATTTTTTAAAATGCAATAAACATTCAGTCCAATCCACATTACAGTATGCAAGCTATGTAACAAACAAACAATATCTCACGCCTCACGGTAAAGTTCAGCAGACCAATTACTAAACCATGACTGCTTGTCACTTGCACATTAAATGTCACAGTTCAATATATTGAAGGTGAATCTTCGAAGTGATATGAAATACCACTTCCGTTTAAAGGGGCAAAAACCAACATAACCAATACGATGAAGACTTTTATTTTTGACACAAGGGTTGTCACCATAGTTGGCAATACTGGGTGGAGCCACACACCCAGGGATGTTCTCAAGTGCTCAAGATGGCCTTTAAGCTTGACACTGCCAATATTAGCTTCTAATTAATTGTACTGAAATCAATGGTTTTGACTGGTTTTTTTGAGAGGTTAGAAGTTGGAAGGCAAATTTCAAACCTTTTTGTGGTATTTTTATAATTTTGTTGACATGGTACTTTCCCAAATACACAATTAGGGCCAATAAATCGAGACACTTTGTTAGATAGAGTTTTACGGCCCAGTTTCCAACCTATCGAGCCAGCCAAGGCCTCTTTTCCAGTTGTGGCTCACTAGCTTGTTTCCCCTACTCCAAATGTGGACTTGCGGAGCATCACACACAATGGCAGTAGGTTCCATTTTTAGTTTCTTTGGTACGAATTAAGAACACACACCTTGCTTATATGTTAGACTGCATGTAAGCCACATATAACTTGTTCAGCCATGTACAGTACAGTATAAAAATAAAGCAGCCCCCCTTCTGATAGGATTTGAGGGAATTTATTAGTAAACAACTACCATGGTTTCCATGAAGGTTGTTAAAATAGGTGTCCCCCCTCCTTTCCAGGAGGGTGAAATCCCCCCCCCCCCCCAAAAAAAAATGTCAGTAGCTTGATCTCCAATTTAAGAAGATACCATTGCAGTTCAATATTTCCACTTAGATCAATACAGTAAATAGCCTCTAAAAACCTCCAGATTGAACCTAATAGGGGCCTTGAAGCAGCCTTCTGTCCGTAAACCTTGCCAGAACTTTGGCCAAAGGGCAGCATCAATTTGGACTTTGGCTTTGGCAGTAATAATTATGAATCCACCCCCTCCCTCCCTCCCCCATTTAGCGTTTTTGGCAGAATTCCTGATGACAATTCATACATTTTTCCATACAATAAAGACAGGTTTACACTTAGGTGCTCATTAGGTTGGTTGCTGTAGCATGAGACATGGTAATACTACTCTCAAACTGCATAGAGCATTCTTCAGCATCAGAGTATTGCTATACAATCTCCTATAAAATTAATCCTTAACTGTATCCCCCACAGCAGGGAAACACCTAAAACTTCTCTCAAAAAGAATTCTCAACCTAAAGGAGCCAGGGAAATGATACTTGAACACCAATTCTGTTTATAAGGACACCAAACAAAAATATTTGTTCATTACTTGAAAGAAACATTCATGATGTTCAAAGCGATGTTCACATTAAATGTTGTAAACATCTGTTACTGTACCTGACAAACTTAATTTGAGGGTTCACAAGACCTTTGTTAGCAACTGTAATTTGCAGTGAAGGGTTGACCTAGAGATCTCACCTAAACTAAACTAACTAATAATAAGAAAATTTTAAGAGTTCACTGGGTAAAGCATTAACTAAATGAATCATAGTGTGAAAAAAAAAATTAAAGATCACAAAATAGATAGGATACTCCTACTGTACAACACTTAAACAGGGTGTAAACAAGCATGAAACTGTTTACAAGGATATAAATTACATTGAAATGTTTATGATGTCCCACAGATACGGGGTTTGTTTACCTCCGGTAGAGAGATGTACTGTAAAATACATTATATCCAAACAACAACATGTACTACCGTCTGAAAATAAATTAATGCAATGCAGCTCCAGGAAAACTTTTCAAGTTTAAAAATCAAGCATACTGATATACTGTAAAAACATGTCCTAATTTGAATGTCTTCAAGGGCTAATCCTCTTAACTTGAACTACAATTTTTGTAGTAGTCTACAGAAATTCTCAACTGGCCAACCTCTTTGATTGACTGTTTGTTCCAAAAAATGCATAGTATCAAAGCTTATACTAGACAGCAAGTCATTCCAACCTTGAGATACTAGCGCAAACACGAAAAAACACTCCATCATGACAACATTGCTTTCTCTCATCAACAAAACCACTTAATCAGAAAATTTTGCTATCCTTACAAGGAAATCATTTTTATCAACTTCAAGTTGACAGGTTATGCAACTTTATATGTATCACTCTTTAAGTAAATACTGTAAACACCTCTTCTGTTCTCTGGGGCCATTACAGTAACAATTGGCTTACTTACATACTAACTTACATATTGATGCTGTTTGACAGTTACTGTAGATACCCAGTACTTTGTACACCCATTGGTGTCACTGAATATTTGCAGCCTACAGCCAGAACTCCTCTGCAAGCGCCACTCTCTTTTCCTTGAAATTCATTTTCCCTTGCTGCTTGGGGTTCAATGCAAACTTTTCTCAAGCAAATTGAAACCCAAAGCTAACATCTCAGTAAAAAGAAAAACACATCAAGTCACCTGGCCTGGTCAATTTGGACCTTTACAAAGCTTTGGATTATGGACCTCTGGTGAAGATATCTCCACACCACAAGAGAACTCACAGGTCCTACTTTACACACATGAAGGACTGCCTCAACAGATCCTCATTTGCTTGTTTGAAGCATTTAATTTACTCATTGTGGCTTTTTGCTTGCTCTTCGGATAAAGAGCACCTTACAGTTGAATCCTCAAAGGCAAACAACACATGGTTGGAATAAATTGAGAGTCCTCAGAAAGGTATATGTACTGTATTAAGTACTGCAGTATGGTACTGCACCATACAGTACTTTAAAGACATTGATACTATAAATGGTCCACTCCAAAACAGTAGCATGTTAAAAGGGGGGGGGCAGGGAGGCATGGGTGGCAAAGGTCCCCCACCTCTAAAGTCAGTCCGGCAAAAATAATTAGTCAATTACATTGTCTAATAATACTATACAGTAGATTATAATAGACTGGTGGTTATATGACGCTGTGCATTGACTGTAAATGGCAGTCGATGCATGTCATGGTGTCCCTCAAAACACAATCAGACTACCGAAGCTGCTTAGAGTTTTGAAACGCATTGCACCCTCTGCTTTTACCTTTACTTTTAAAAACATAGAACAACCTGACAAAAGATTGGAAAGGGTGCCAAGTCTGTTATTTAGGGGTGGGAAGCTAGGAAGCTCTTTATTAGGAAATTTGAAAATTAGAGGGAAATTTCCCATCTTTTTTAAATAAAAATACAGGCTTTTTTTCTTTTTGACAGAAGTCAGGTACCCCCTGTCTTATGAGTGGACTTGTGACTCTTATGATACTATAACTGCTACAGGCACCTACAGGGATTTCATTCTTCTGCAAAAGTCATTACAAGTTTGAATGGTAATATTTTTTATTCTATAACTTCAAGATTTTGTGTCAAAATCTTTTCAATTTCTGCTGCACACTGAAGGAATGCACACAGGGGAACATGAAACAATTCTGCAAGCAAGGTTTTAGTGAGTTGAATTTTCTGTGAAAAAGATGGGTACTGTAAGTCAAAATTTAATATATTTATGACTGCATTGCATTTCAGTTACACTCAAAATTTCTATTAGTGTGAAAAACACCCATTTCAGTATTAAGCACAACCCCCGAGAACCCATCTCAACAAACCTTCAAACCAGTATGTTTAACATACTGCAAGAGATGATCAACATCAATAAAGAAAAATCAATGGAGGATATGTGACACAGCCAATGTTGGAGATTGTCAGAGATTGCACAGTACCTTAAATGCCTGATCCTCTCACCCCAAACTACCAATTCTCCCATCTTATTCCTTACGCCCCTCCCACAATTGTATAAATTCATTCTCATCCAGACACAATCTCACTTACTGTAGCTGCTTCAGAGTGAGTACAGAAAAGTCCAAAATGTATAATCAAAACACTCTCAGTGAAGTACAAGCTGTGTAATATATACTGTAGGCTTTGGTACTCTGCATTGTTTGACCTACATAGCTATCAATCATAGAGGTGAGCCACTGGATAATTTCTGTAGACTACTGCAAAAATTGCAAGTTTGGGGTGAGAGGACAAGCCCACTAACCCTTGTGATTGATTAATTAAAAAGACCTTAACATTGAGTTTACATAAATCATACATTTACTCCATCAAAGCTTCCAAAATAACACCAGTGGAAACTTAAAAATATGTCTTTACTTCACAATATGGTAACTTGCCATGTATACTTAAGAATAATGTATAAATCCAGTCATTTCCACACATCTACGATCTGAAGAGCCTATTAAAAATGCTTAGTAATAACACAGAACTATATTTTTCATAAAGTCACATACAAAGGACCTGAGAAAATTGATTCTGTGAAATTCTCATGGAAATCTGATACAACAAAGGATGAAATAGGTAGTTCTTGTTTGGCTTTGTTTTCAATCCCCACAAGAAATTCAAAACATTTTGATAAAATGTTAAACTGTATGCTTTCAAGCTATAATAAAACTTTAAAGCATATTTGTAAAACACTTAATCAAAATTTATTGTCTGCTGCAAAACAATGACAGTAAGTTTTGTGCTAAAAGGTAGTCATTTCTCACACCAGATTACAAGTTTTGTAGAACTTTAATCTACAGAATTTCTCAAGTGGCACAACAGTTTGATTGACAGCAAATGAAGAAATGCAGAGAACTGTACATAGTTTGTATTACACACTGACACTACACAGTACCTATACTTAGAGTGATATGATTATACATTGGGTCTTGTGTGCTCACCCTTAAGCAATAAACTGGGATCGCATCTGCACAAGCATGAGTTACAGTTGTGGGTGGGGCTTAAAAGTACTGTAGGAGGAGTATAGAAATTGTCTGGGATGGGATTAGATTTAGCCTTTAAAATGCCCCATTCTTTTACCCTCTCAAAAGTTGGCAGTGTTTTGGCAGAGGAGGGGGGAAGGGAAA
Organism: Holothuria scabra; assembly: GCA_037179385.1. NCBI lineage: Eukaryota > Metazoa > Echinodermata > Holothuroidea > Aspidochirotida > Holothuriidae > Holothuria > Holothuria scabra. The sequence continues at coordinate 6,078,061 of CM074189.1, read as the reverse complement.
GGGGGGATTTGTCCTTCCAAAGTTTCAAAAGTTCCAAAGTTTCCAAAAGAAGGTGAGTATGCCCCTCCCCCTTTCATTTCCATATAAGTTAAAAAATTGTCAATATCTTTGTTTCCCTTCTAAAGAGAGGACACTTAAATTTCAGCAATGCTTGAACTCATACAAATAAATTTAGCTATTAAAACCCTTCTAATTGCATCTTACAGGGGCCTTGAAGCAAGCTCATGTCCCCCTAAACCCACTTGTAACTTAAACCTAAGACAGAATCAATTCGGACTTGGGGTTTAGCGATGATCAACCCCCTCCCCCTTTTTTTGTGTATCTGGAAGAACCCCTGGTTGTCTCAAGTAGTTAGTACTGGGTACAGACAGTTGGTTCAAGCCAGGCAGCCTGTTTTCTAGTAAACAAGTAACCTCCTTCTCTTGGTTATTCAAATACTTACAATATGTCCCCTGCACATCTCCATTTTCCATAAAACGAATATAAAACAGAATAAGTTCAAACCCAGTCACCCCACTTGGAATACTTTACCTACTAGAAGGCATTTTTTATTTGTTTTTTGTTTTTTGTTTTTTTTTGAAAAGTAAAATCTCTGTGTATGCACATTTAAGCAAATGTTTAAATGTCATGCTGTTAGAATGCATCAATTTGTATCCCCATAACTGTACATACAAAGTCTGTAAACCAAAATGGTACATAGCACAATAACTTTCATAACGCTTAGGCCTAGTATCCCTCTTGCATTGCTGCTCTGCTTGTGATGTTTAACACATTTTTGCGTAACATTACCGTACACTTGGTCATTAGACTGCACCTGCACACTGACACTTTCAGAGAGTAGTCTAGACTCCTGAAAGTCAGTTTATGTTACAGTGAATTTTTCACTTCCAAATGTCACCCCCTCAGGCCCAGATCTCTCACCCCAAACAGTACCAATTATCCCAACCTTCTTACTGAATCCCCTCCCACAACTGTCTGAAATTCATCCTCATACAGATACAATCTCAGTTCATTGCTTCAAGGTGAGTCTCAATTTAGATAATCAAAACACTTTCAGTACCATTCATGCTGTGTAATAAAATCTTTGGTACTCAGCATTGTTTGAATCAAATAGTTGAGCCAATTGAGAATTTCATTACCGCCCATACTGGAAAGTCTAGGGCCTTTCACAGAAAGATCGGAAATGTACGCCAAGAAATTTGGCGTACGGCGCACCCAGCTGCTATAGGGAGAATTACAACAGTTGGCATACAGTTGCAACAATTGGTGTGGCGTATAATTCCAAACACCTCCACCTTGGCATGATTCTTTGGCGTATGGCAAAAATACTTTCCGGTGTGGCAGAACCCCTGTACCAAAATTGAAGTTTGGGGTGAGAGGCTTGGCCCTTTAATAGCCTACACAGTCTAAGGATTTGACACACCCCTGTGGACTAGGCGTTGTGGAATATGCCCACGGTTATTCCTGCCTGTTGTAAGAGGGGACTAAAGGGGAGGACTTGCTGCGCATTTTAACTTTTCGAGGCCAGAATTCGATTTTCGATATTTTTACCAAACTGATATGACACTATACAACACATTCCTGTTGGTATGTCGTTAAATCTCATCTAACTAATGTTAGGCCTAACTAACCTAATGACTTAAACAGCCTAGGGAGTGGATAGGAATAGCCTAACATTAGGCCTAACAGTTAGGCCTAATGTTGGGACCATTGCTTTTAAAATTGGCATAGGCCTAGGCCTAGGCTAGGCCTAACCTAAAGTTAGGCCTCGGCCAACAAAACTTTAGGTTTAGCCTGTAACTTAGTGGGCCCTGCACTGAGTAGTACAGACTAGAATAGCTTACTGTAGAGAACGACAACAAACCTGTGCACTGCTCAAACTAGTAAGGAAATTGTATTGCAAGAACAGTACTACATTCTACAGCCTAACCTAGCAGTAGCAGTAGCACTGCAGTAGCACTTACGCATTATGGCTCGGTTAGCAATGGGGAGTTACGCTTTACCACTCCCGATACCGATGGCAAACTAATTTCACAATGAGTTCTTAGTCAAAAAACAGATTTTCTGAGGTGACACTACAAACAAAATCATACTTACATTCATTAATCATCCAAGGTCCAACACGTCGTTTTAAAGAATACAATTGAGTAAATCCTGCTCGTTTCTCAAGAATTGTTCGGGATCCTCCGGAGCAGTCTTACCGTATACGACGCTGTGTGAACAACAATACAAGTCATATAGACAGCTTGCAATATGTAGTCAGGATGCAACAGTCAAGCTCCTGAAGAGTGTGGTGTACGAAACTAGATGCCTGGGTGCCAGAGTGAGAAAGTAGCAAACAAACTTGGAGTTTTGTGCTAACGCCCTCTAAAAACTTTTGGTTGTCTCTGAGGGCTTTTTCGCTCGTAATGTTCAACTTTTCACTCAACTTGTTCAACTTTTGTGAAATACGGTGGGAGACCAGACAGTCCCTTACTCAGTAATTACCTTATTCAGGAGGGACCGGGGAAAACAACGGAAAGGAGTGAATTAGATATGATGTAGTGATGAGGAAAAAAGGAAACAAAGAAAGTACATAATTTGGTAGGCATAGGGTTTTCTTTAGTACAGAAACAAAACACATAAATATATATATGAATCTGAACACAAAACTGTTAATAACAGAAAGCAGGAAACTTATAGGCACTAAAAAGTTAAGCTATAAAAGAAGGGCCTTAACCAAAATGGAACTAAAACGAAAGTTACATAAAAATAAAAACAAAGCTCGAGAGAGAAATTTTGAAATTTAAGAAGGTAAGGGATAGGCTCAGAATTACAGCATAATGCAAAATAACGCAGGGCTTAGAAAACTTGGCGGAAAAAGACCAGAGGGGGCACTAGAAAGAATTGCCTGCTAAGAGTGAAAGGAAACAGATCGAGAGATCAGGGGTTGAGAAACGCTAAACATGTTTTTTAAAATAGGGGGGAGAAAGGAAGGGGGAAATTAGCAGTTTATGAGAGAATGTGCCAAGAACGAAGTACGGTGGGGGCGGGGGCATGGTCATACACAGAACTTAAAAAATTGCAACAAATAACAAAACATAACATAACGTAACATAACATAACATAGCATAACATAACAGGTTAAAGGGCAAAGGAGGACTATAACGGCCCTATAAGATGCCGTGTAATCTTAAACCTCCCACAAAACGTGACAGCACCCAGGGGCGTAGCCAGGATTTTCTTGTGGGGGGGCAAAGTCGACTCATCGTCCCCAATCTTGACCGACAGGACTATCTAAGCGGAGCGCCACCATCGGTTGGCGCGGAGCGTACAAGAAAATTTTTGGTTTTAGAAACCCCTCAGATGGCAGGAAACGGCACTTCCCGAGTGTTTTATGCTGCATGTTCCCAACCTGGAAATGGATCTCATTTCTGAAAATTCTCAATTAATGCAAAAAAAAAAAAAACAATCTATAAAAAATGTTAATACATGTTTCTAAGCGGAGCTCTACCATCGATTGGTGCGGAGCGAACCAGGAAATTTTTGGTTTTACAAACCCCTCAGATGGCCGGAAACGGCACTTCCCGAGTGTTCAGAGCAAGGATTTGGGGTGTGGCATTTTCTTGAGGGAGCGAAGCGCCCAAGTGAGAAGCCCAGCATCCGAACGGGGAGAGGGTGTGGTTCTCCCACTCCTACCTCAAGGAGATGTTGCAATTTTACATCAAAATTGAGCGATCTGGTGAACACCTTAGCTGGAATTTTTGGACATTTTCAATCTTGTATCAATGTTTTCCTTATTCCCTCGAGAGTTAGTGTGTGCCTGTAAGAGGGTTACTGTACGAGTCAATGGGACCCTAGGAAATTGGGTTGCACTGAAACAAAACAGCTACTCATAAGACTTACATTGGCTAAACCAGCGGAATTGACATTTTACCTTGAAAAACGCCAAAACTCCATTTAAATAAAAAAAAAATAATAATAAATAGGTCCGGGCGGGAGTAAGTGCGAACCCCCTGGCTACGGGCCTGTCTTCCTGGGTGTCCCCCTCCCCTTTTGGAATTTTTTGCTCTCTCGAAGAGCTTAGATGCAACATGGTGCTATATTTTGTTCTTTTTATACTAGATTCTAGTGTACTCCACAGGGGGGTTTTAGAGGGGCGACACGCCCTCCTAGTGAAATTGGCCGCCCCTCCAAAATAGTTGCCGCTCTCCAAAAAATGCAGCTTCCATCTTTAGTTCATTGCTTCATTACACATATACAAGTCATAACTGGAAAATGTGTCTTCCTCCAGGCTTGGCGCCAGGATTTGCCCGACGAAGGGCCACTCTCCGAACGGGGGAGGGGTAGGGTGGGTAGCGACCCCAAGCCCCGACAGCCAGGATGCCGTCGATGAGTTGGTGAGGGAGATTTGAAGAAAACCTGTGCACTATACCTGCCGTTGCGAGTCATATACGACATCAAATTTGTATATGCTAGAGGAACATATTTCCGCACTGATTTAACCGTGGAAAAGCGGGCGAAATTTTTGGGGGTTAGCCTACACAAAAAGGAACCTGTACTTATTTAAAGCTTATATAGATCAATTGTCACGGCCTTTTGGCCCTATCAGGCACAACTTATATTGTACTTCCCTCTTCGAGTCCGTACCTCAAGACTGACACAAGAGATCACACCTCCCTGGTTTAGCGAAATGAGATGAAATTCCCGACATGTTCATTAATCCATTTATTCTACATATTATTTTACTTGAAAAGATGGGAAGGGTTTGTACTTTATTAGCTCTAGGTAACGGAACTGAGGAAGAGTGTGAAAAGCATTCTGAACATTTTGGGTTTTATCGCAGAAATAACTCTTTTGGAGGCGAAATAATTAAACCGACCATGGGAAGGCGACAGATTATTCCCGACAGGGAGCGGGCCATGTCAGCGACCACAAGTTCCGACGGCCCCTATGTCGAGGGGGTGGTGAGAAGGGGATATGAAGGAGCCTAACTATACCATGTTATTGAACCCCTTGGCACATTTTGCACAATATCACTTAATATTTTAAAAGCCGGGTTGCGCACTGATAGTGTTCTGTTGAGTCTGAATCGTGAAATTGCAAAGCGCGCGAAAATGTTTGGTAGACTTACAAAAATAACATAGTCTATGTAATAATTAAAAACAAAACAAAAATAGAAACTGTGGGGGTTGTAGACCGTTTCGGGGATAACATACATTGCGTCGAAAACACTTGGAATACCCGATAAAATAACCAAACTATGCTCCGTCTGTCCTTGAGTCGCTCACCAACTGACCTATCGCATGACACACACAAGAGAACAGCAACTAGGCTTTGTGATATGGGATGAAATTTAAGACCTCTAAATAACCTGTGTACTCTGCCTCCCTGTTTCTTGGTAAGGTTGACAGGACTTACACTCTCTAGATATGTGGAATGGAAGTATTAAAAAACTGAGTGAATCTACATGCGCGTAGCGCGCCGAAAATTTGGGGTTCTTATTAGGGAAATTGTCCCTTAAGAGCAAAAACAGGTAAACCATCGGGGACACTAGCCGCCGTCGGGGACTGCATACTTTATCGTAACGAATGAGAGCTTCCCTCCCCCCCCCCCCTCTCTAGAAAAACTGTAAAAAATGCCCCCGATTCCCTCCCTCCTCTTGCCGTTTATCTTTTTTTATTTATTTATTTTTTTTTTTTGCTCTCCTTCATTTTTTCAACATCGCCCATCGCGTCCCCAAAATTTCTGTGGGGGGCGCTCTGCCCCCCTGCCCCCCCCCCACTGGCTACGCTAGTGACAGCACCCAACGAGCCCAGAAAGATTAGATGCTACCACAGTCATGGAAAATGTTTACCTAAAGCGGTGCACTGGTGTGGAGTTAACAACCAGTCAGACAGGCTCATTTACAACCCTATGAGAGAAACTGAACTTCGTAATGTCAAGTCTTGCCAAAGACTTTTTTACAATGGCCTCTAAAACTAGAATTACTTTGGACATCTAAATTTAGAGTGCAAGAAACCAAATGAGATAGACAGGACAGGAACATTTTACCAATGCACTTAGCCTACTCTGTAGCATTATCTTTAAGAAGTTGCCTAGCCATGGTAAGTTCGGGGGACGGGAGGGATTAGACCCCATACGAGTGGCTCAGTTGGAAAAGCTTTTTTTTTCAAAAGTAACTAAATTCAAAAAGGATAAAAAATTAAGGGTCGTGAAATGCAACTTAAATCGTGGGAGTGTTACAATGTTTCATCGACTTCGGATAAGTTAATCAAGATTCTATAGGGTCTAAAATACTTTGGTAATGTTTTTGGGGAAGAGGTCGTCCATGATAGGCGCAAATTTAGGTTATAGCCTTTCCTGGAAGACAGCTGTAATCAGAACTAGCCTAGAGAAATTCCAAAAATGAAGTTTTCGAAAACAAGAAAGGTAGGCCTAATTCAAAAAGATGGAGAAATTTGAGATTCGGGAAATGTTGGAGGAAATCACTGAAAAATGAAGCCCCCCCCCCCCCCCTGCAAATTAGTTACTCATACGGTTGGCCGACCAGGGAATAGTGGGGCGAGTAAACAATCAAAGGGAGAAATTAATGACTGAAAGAAATACATCGATGTTATAACTAAAAGATGAATTCAGCAAAACCCTATGGTCCATTTTCTCAAAAGTCTCTGGTGAAGAGCAAAGAAGCGAAACCAAAGGGGATCCTCCCGAAGGAGTTCTATTTTCCACGGAAGTCAGGGTAACTCGGACCAATTTGGAGAAGCATAAATGATCACTGAGGTATAGTGAGACTTTATTGTATGCTCTATGCTGACGGTACCATAAAGTTTTTTAAAAAAAAAAAAAATGGGGCAGATTTACAGTCTGCATTGAATGCTAAAAAGAATTATTGTGATCTCTTGCACTTATCGGTGAATGTCAATGAAAGAGGAGTTATTTTTTTAAAGGTATGTCTAAAGTTAGGGAAAAGGCAAAACGCCCCCTTTTAGCTTTGTATATTCAAAATGTTCAAGTTGTGGACGTTTACACTTATCTGGGTATTATTTTTCATTACAATAACAAAATGTAATGAAGCTATAACTGAACAGGTAAATGAAAAGCTAGAAAAGTTTTTGTTTACTTTGTAAATCATACAATTTGCGATTGCCGTTTGATATCAGATATGACGTAATTGTTTTAAGTGTACCTCAAGTCAAAAAATTCAAAAATATATTTTAAACAGCATGAAAAAGGAATTCAAACAGTCCAACTCCCATCTTCATAGGATGTCCCTGAGCTGTGGTACAAAAGGTTGAAATTTATTCACTCAACTGAAAATGGTAATTGCGCAGTAATTTGTGATGTCATTGTTGTACTACTCAAATTACAATCTTTGTGTTTCTCTGTTTTTCTGAAAGTTACTGCACCTTGTACCGAGGTGTGATATCACTTTTACTCTTATGGGGTGATGTAATTAATTAAGCCCTCTCTGTGCAATATGCTGTGCATGCAAACAGGAAGTTTTCAAGGTCATAAAAACATTCTTAATTTTAAAGGGTAACAAAGCAGGTTTGGTGAGTTGTACGACAAGTGAGTCACAAATTATTGCCCAATGGCCAAATTTTTTTAAAGTGAATAAACTTCAACATTTTATATCTCAGCTCAGGAATGTCGTATAAAGATGACAGTTAGACTGCTAGAGTTCATTTTTCCTGCTCTTTAATATATATTTTTGAATTTTTTTTGACTTGAGGTACACTTTAAGTTGTTCTTCCAGTCAGTTTGAGGTATGGTTTTGAAATTTGGGGGAAAGATACTAAAATTGCGCTAATCGAAACTTTTCACATTATATTCTGTAAGCAAGTTGTCGAATTGAATAAAGCTGCAACCAATTGTATTCTTCTTGGTGAATTAAGTCGGTACAAAAATAGCAAAAAAAAAAATTAAATAAAAATGATGTCTTTTTTTGGAGAATTATTAATGGTAAAGAACGTAAATAATCATTTAGGAACGAACCTTGCCTGATGAAGGTATTAATAGTTCTTGGATATTACAGATTAAAAAACATTTTAGACAGCTCTTGTACCGTATGTCATTTATTTGGAATGATTTTTATTCAATGAAATATTCCGTGGGCGAAAAACAATGAATTTGAGATTGAGCGATATAAAAGTGCAAAAATGGTTGTCTGAGGTTTATGAACATTCCCTTTGTAAAAATTATAGCACTTTTTAATCCAGGCTCGTAAGTTGGAAATTTATCAGTGTGTGTTAATCTTTGAAGTTTCCGTTGTGGAAATGCTAAAATTACTGCCCATTACCCTACATTTTCTTGATATTGATCTTAGATTTCATGCGCTTTGTTCAACGTGGATCTATTGGTGATGATATCGGTATCTTTTTCCGTGTAAGGCATTTAAGTCGGATAGAGAGTACTATAATTTGAAACGTTATTACAGGGTGGGTCCAAACACTTAAAAATGGTCCAGCTTTTAACATCAAGAAATAAGAGGGTACAAAGGGTTTTAGTCACATTGTGTATGTACTATTTTATGCATCCGCTTTAAATAGTATCCAGTTTCATAGAATGAGGCTAAGCATATTGTGATGCTTATTAATTCGACCGACTTCATGGTCAAGTAGTGGTTAGCTCATTAGACTTGCAGTCGGGAGGTGGGGGTTTTAGTCCTGGTTCAACTCACTCAAACCGTAAGTCGTGAGGTCTCACGCTCAGTGAAAAAAACTGCACATGACTTTTTTTATTATGTAGAGTCTCGTTCGAAAAAGGAGAGCTTTCCCACTGCTATAGATGAATCCGGACAGCAAGTGATGGTCTAATTTCAGTCGGACATAACTGGGATCTATCACCTTATCATTTTTCAATTTCCTTGATTAACTGTATCATGGATGGTTGCACAATAAATTGTATCTTGATTTCTTCAATGTCACTGAAATCGGTGTTTAAAATTCATGTAGACAATAAATGAAGACGGCTTAAGGCTGATGGACCCCACTAATGGCTGCCTAATAGTCCGTGGGCTGGAGGGGCTCACCTAGCACCCCCTTGAATTGATGAAATAGGGATAGAAATGTAGTTTGAAGTGTAAATTTTCAGATTTCTTATGTTAACAATGATTTCTTAGGGAGAACTATGGTTTCTATAGGGTCTAATGTTGATAGTGCATGACAGCTGATTGATTTTATTTTGGGGGTAGGGGAAGTTCAAATAGCAATAACTCTGGAAAGAATTGTTTCTAATTGATGAATGACCAATCAAAATATTTTCCTTGATCAATTCTTTTACACAAAATTAAAAATGCAAATTATGTGCAATATGAGGTCAACATAGGTCAAAAGGTCACCAATTTTGAACAATGCCCAAAATGTGGTACATTCATTTTTATATAGCCATTTCTACCCTGGATTTGTACAAAAACACTATTAACAACATGGAACGTGTTGTTAAGACCCCCCCCCCCCTTGCATATTTAAACACCCACTGTTCAATTATTTTCTATGCATTTATTTCTGTGACAACGGAAGTAGGTCAACGGTCAAAAAGTGGAAAAATTGATTAACAAACTTTAAAAAAATTACAAAGAAAACTCACTAAAAATACATCCCAATAAAAAGTTCAAAATATTTTGGTATGGGATCATAGTATATTTTTTAAACCTTGTTTTTGATAGTTTTTGCAGGACCTCACTTTAACCAAGATGGCGGCCATTTTCTTATTTCTGCCATCTTGGTTAAGTTGAGGTCCTGCAAAAACTATCAAAAATAAAGTGCAAAAAGTATGCTATAATCTCATATCAAAATATAAGTAGTTTTGACTGAAATGTATTTTTGATGATTATTTTTTGTATTTAATTGGAAATTGACGTAATCATCGTATTGGCGGCCATTTACTTTTACGCCATCTCCTTTACCCTCTTCCATTATCAGTTCATTTCCTTAAGTGAGTGTGTTTATGTAAAGTATGGTCCATTTGATTCCTTGTGCGGTTTATGGGATATTTTGTTTCTTTTTTGGTCTAATTTTTGTAATATGTCTGTTTTTTGATATCTATGTGGCTTGACTTTAATTAGTATGACTTCCTCAATCAAATTGATCACTACACTTTTTCGACATCATTATTGCATATATTGAAATGTATGAATATTTATTGATTGTTTGTTTTTGATGATGTTGGTTTAACCAATAAATGATGGATTATAAAAAAAAGAAATACTTTTCCGCCATCTTGGTTGACCTCAAAAAGAAAAAAAATGTTATCAAAATATAATTTCAATGTATATGTAATAAAATATTGCTAGATTTTAAGGGCAGTTATGTTTTAATTATTTTTGATGATTATTTTTCATATTATTTTTATTAATTGTGATTGTCATTTTGGCGGCCATTTTGTTATTTCCGACATCTTGGTTAAGTTGAGGTCCTGCAAAACCTATCAAAAATAAAGTTTAAAAAAATGCTTCAATCCTTTAGCAAAACATTTAGAATTTTTTTATGTTAACCTACTTCCGTTTGTCACAGAAATAAATGTATAGAAAATAATTGCACAGTAGGTGTTTAAATATGCAAGGGGCGTCTAAACAACACGTTCCATGTTGCTAACAGTGTTTTTGTACAAATCCAGGGCAGAAATGGCTGTATCAAAATGGGTGTACCACATTTTGGGCATTGTTCAAAATTGGTGACCTTTTGACCTCTGGTGACCTCATATTGCACATAATTTGCAGTTTTACTCTTTGGGGTAGTAGGGTTGATCAAGGCAATTATTTTGATTGGTCATTCATCAAAAAGAAACAATTTTTTCAGAGTTATTGCTGTTTAAATTTCCCCAACCCCCAAAATATAATCAATCAGCTGTCATGCACTATCAACATTAGAACCTACAGAAACCATAGTTTATCCCTAAGAAATCAATGTTAACATAAAAAAAATCTGAAAATTTACACTTCAGACCACATTCCTATCCATATTTTATCAATTCCATGGGAGGGGGGGGTGCTAGGTGAGCCCCATCAGCCCATGGACTACAAGTCACCTAACACAAGCGCTGATCGGATTCGTCTATACTCGTCCCATCATTCACTCAGTCCTCCTTCAACAATAATTCCCCACCCACCATCTGAGAGAAGAAGTGCATGTCAATCCTCTTCAAAAGAAAAAAAAAAATAGATGGATCCTCCCCAGTCAGCCGGAAAGTTTTACATTTTGGCCCCACCCAACAATTCGAACGTCACGGAACCCCACTGGCATGAATACGGGCTGTATTTTGGAACAGCATCGTCAGTACTGTTGAAGTAAAGTTCACAATACTAACAACAAAGAGATTTAAAAATGAAGTCTAATAGATGCAATTTGCAGGCCCTATAGCCAGACAAGGCCACGGAGGGGGGACCAAAACCTTTCCAGGGGGTTATTCTTCAGGAGGAGGGGGAATGTGTGCAAATGTATTCAGTTAATGGCAAACTTCAAAGTCTCCAGGGGGCACACAATTTTCAGGCGGGTTAGCCCCCCTGACCCCGTCCCTCCCTTTGGCTAAGGTCCTAGAACCAACCTGGTGCCCATAGGCGTACTGGGATAATTTTCTATGAGTGGCAAATGCAATTTTTCCCGAATAATATCACCGTTTACCATGTTTTGCCCGAATAGATGAACTGTTTTGCCCAAATTGGGAGGCGAGTGCCCCCACCCCCTGCACCCCGCCTCGTATAGGCCTATGCTGGTGACACACATGATATCTTTTTGTAACAAAACTTGTATTTAAATATTTTTTCGTATCGTAAAGAGCAAGACCATATAGTATGTTGCGTGATCAGGTGATTGGTCTCGTAGTGTAACGACTTCATCCCATTTGAAAATGTTTGACAAATTCAGCGTCTGTAGATACAATCTGGTGCCGCATATGCTATTTTTTAACGTAAAATTTGTGTTAAAATATTTTACGCAAATAAGCGCAGACATGGCACCAGTTAGGGGGCGCATGTCCAAATGAAATTTCGCAAAAGTTAGTTACTTAGATGGAGTTTTACGGCCTAGTTTCCAACCAATTGGTTCAAGTCGAGGGCCACGGCCTTAAATTGTGGCTCAATTTCGCAAAAGTGTTGGTGAATATTCTGAATACATCATCTTCGGGATAGGTGGCAGCATTTGACGTTTCTTTTTTTCTTTTGAATGAAGTTTATGATTTTTCGGAAGAAAACCCCAACTTTTAGTTTTATTTGAAAAGGCATTGAAGAAAATTGTTATGCTTTGAAGTTTCACGGTTGACGAAAATTTCGGAATGATCAATTCATCGTAGTTTAAGTATCATAATTGTTTTAAAAAAAGTGTGGAATTCTTTTTCTTTTTGGAGGTACCCCCTTCCAAAAAAGTGAGAAGGAAGTGTCTCACTGATCCGCGCCAGTGAACAAGTCTAACTGTATTAATATACCATCCAGGAGCAATAGGTATAAATGCATGTCACAACAAAGCGTGAATGATTTGCGAAACATAAGGTACGTGCTCGCGCATAACTTTGACTGAATGAGAATGTACACTCAAAACATGTAAACCGAACGGTCGGGGATACTAGGGATACACGTATTGTGACAGACTGACAGACAAATAAAATGTAGGCTACGTAATCGAAAAAGGGGCTGACGCCACTTGGAAAAACCCTCCCTTCGGTGCAGTTCATGATGATTTTCTATTGGCTGTAAGATGAAAGTTTTCTTTGTGAGACAATATACATTTTCCTCTATAAGATAAAGAAACCAATATGTCGAAAAAAGTCACCTCTTGGAAGTTCATGATCTCGAGTGTGAGTGAAACCCTCTAAAATCAAAGATGAAAGACAGCACAGTATATCCACTACACGAAACCCCCGGTGTACCAAGCTTTATTGCACTTGCGTCATTAGTTCTTTAAAGGCCAAATAGTCTCACCTCAGACAGTTATAATCCTCCTAACCTACTTACTTAAGCCCCTCCCACAACTGTCTAAAACTCGTCCTCATGCACACACAAATCTCAGTTTATTGTTTCAGGGTGAGTGTGCAAGAACCCGGTGTGTATAAATCCGAACACTCTTTAGTACAGTACATGTGTAATATGATCTTCAATAAACTGCACTTTTTAGCCGGAACGCTTATCAAAGCGCTGTGCCAATTGAGAATTTCTGCAGACCACTTCAAAAATTGTGATTTAGATGTGGATATTTGGATGTGCCAATTGACTGCCTTTAACCTTGTTACCTTATATTGTTATTTTGTTGTTGTTGTTGTTGTTTTTGTTTTTGTTTTTGTTTTTGTTTTTCTTCTTTTTTTTGAACAGTTGTATTTTATACCTCAAAACAATTCTTTAAAACCTAAGTATATGCACTTACCAATCAACTGATCAAGACACTAGTAAAACAGCATGATCGTAAGAGGTGAGTGGGTCAGGGCAAAACCGGACCGTAGTCCCCACTCTACACTCTCTCTATATTTTGGCAGAAGATTCCACATTTTGAGCAAAATTTATGTCTATTTTCTCTATTCTCTCAAACATGTATCACAAATTTTGAGCATACCCCACCTCGACACACACACATTCAAGTTCTCAGAAAGAGCTGCCGGCGCTTTTATTTGAACTCATCAGAATGCACCCCGGTTAGGTAACTCGCCCCTCCCTTTCCCCCAGGAATATATATATATATATATATATATATATATATATATATATATATATATATATATATATATATATATATATATATATATATATATATATATATATATATATATATATATATATATATATATATATATATATATATATATATATATATATATATATATATATATATATATATATATATATATATATATATATATATATATACGACCCTCAACTGTATAGAATCACTGACCAGTATAAAATGCATCATATATACGGATTAAGAGCAACAGCAAGGTGCCGACTTGGAATCATTACAGGGGAAAAGAAGGACAATTTTCTCCGTTCTGGTTGCAGCTGTAGTAGAAATATCTCCGTGTGAATACTACGTGTTTACGCGGTAATGGAATGCAACGTTAGGAGAAATAGCGTGCACCAAGCCACAAAACTATAAACTATTTTTATTTTGTTATGTTATGTTTTGTAATACGTTGCCGTAGATTATAACCCTCCAACTTACCACACTGACTGATTTATGGGATATTGAGATCGAAAAGACTTAATGGTCAAAATTACCGAAAGTGCGCCCCCTGCAACATTCCTAAGAGTTTTATTGCGTTTGATTTATGTAATGCTATCGCGGATAGTGGCAAATGTCAGCCACTGTCGAGGTATGAAAGGCCAGCTTGTCATACATTATTCTGATAGTATTTCCTAGCGATAAATATTTCTGTTGCGTATTTCGGAGGGATTGAATCAATTTTTCGGAGGGAGTGGATCAGTCTTCCTTTGACGTTTATCTAATCGAAAGAGTCATTTCCATTTTTCTTAAAGTTAATATTCAGTTTTGAGTCCTTCCCTAATTCCACTCCTTTGTATTAACTTAGTAAGTCGGTTTAAAACGCCAGAAACATAAAAGTACAGGTCTAAAGCCCCCACCTCAGTCCCTGCGGTCTCCCTTCTGAGGAAACACAAATTTTAACTTCTAAATTTGTAGTGGGTGACATCATGTATAAACACCGGTAACACCCCCACCCCCTCATCAGTCCCCGAGGAAACACAATGTTTACTTCTAAATTGGCAGTGGGTGGCATCACATATATACAAGGGTACGTTCGAGGTGGTCCAACGAATGGTTCTTTCTCGGTGATGCTTCCTAGAAAAAGACATAAAAACAAAACCTGTATCACAAAATATTTTTAAGAAAGGTATGTGGTAGCAGAAAACAATATATACAACAAGTAAGTCATAATTTTTTCACGCGGTTATTCATCTTTTCAAAGCAGTTTACTTTAAAATAAACGTTTCTCTCTTTTTTATCGATTTTCTCATTAAAAGACTGTTATGACTTTTTTATTCCGAGGGGGAAATAATCAAAGCTCTGCCAAGATGTTTTTGTCCTATCGGTAACGCTTTTGTTCTCTGCCCTCGCACGTTTTATTTTTAAAGAGTTGACGTGATTGGATGAAGGTATGTCGTATGTGTAACAGACAAGGATACTCACAAAAAACCCTCGTTATACCATTTTCTAACGTCACTCAGGTCGCTGAAAACTGAAGAAATTACGTTCCTCCATATTTTCATTTTTTTTTTTAATTTTTAGGGTACATACACTGTTAAAAAATTCTGCAGATTTACAGAACAAAATATAAAGAAAAACATAAAGAAAACGGAACAGGTGCTGACAATTTTTTCAAAAAATTTACAGCATCTTTTCCATATCCGCTTTGTATTTCTTTATTTTTTGTCCTGCAAATCTACAACATGTCTGTGACATTTTTAGGAGTGTGGTACAAAGCTGAAAAGTGCTCAGATTTCAAAGCTATGTAGCGTTATATACTGATTTACAACTACAAGCCAGCCGAAAGGTCCACCATACGTCATTTGTTTCACGCACTTGTAAAGCTACAAGTAACATGCATGAGTATTTCATATTGCCGTTTTGTGTTTTCAAGTTTTTTTTGTTCCTTTTTCCGTTACTTGCATTTTACCCGTCACTGCGAGTTCTTCCAACTAGCTACTATATAAAGCTTGCCAATGACAAGTCCAGATCATCCTACTCGAAGGACTGGTATTGGTACTTTTCCAGGATATACACTATCGTTTACATTTATTGTACATATACTAAGTTTAAAGGACAAGAGCAGTCCGTCCAATCTTATGTTGAAGCAACAGCTAAATATCACAATTTCTTTATACTTCTCTTCAAAAGTGTCTTCCATAATATTTAAGAACTTCAGTGTTGCATATGCATAAGTATATCGTACATTGAACTTCAAAATTTCGTGAGCATCGCTTCTTCTCTCTGCTCACAGGCTAGTTGTATAGTCTGCACACAGTGCAGTTCGTAAAACTAGTTAACAAGACTAAATAGTCAGTCGCTCTCCGCACGCAGTGAGACAGCCCTGTCGCATTAAATCGGGCCTCATAGTATCAAAGGGGCTTTTGAACACTGGGCGCGATAAGGTGCGACAAGACAAAATTGTGTTAAGCAAATTTAAATGCAAGCAAATTTAAATGCAGGCGTAGTTGGCACCCCTGCAACCTCAGTCAAAACTGGTGTAAATTTTGAAACATTTAGTAAAAATTTAAAGGCAGGTTTTCATCACCCCAGACAATTCCAATTCTCTCAACCAACTTACTTCTTGCCCCTCCCCAAGTCGTACAAATCTCATTTTCTTATAGACACAGTCCTAGTTTATTGCTTTAAAGCAGGGAATCTATCCTGGGGAGGGGGCAGTGGACAATTGCCTAATCAATGAAAATATATGTTTTCTGTGTAGTGCGTATACGTGTGCGCCATCATTCGTCTCGGTTGATTGCTTACAGACGAGTCCTATCCGGCTGTTGCAAATGCGCCCTAAGTAGACAAACCAGATCAATGCTCCTGCTTCAGAGCATACCCTGGTGAGCATACAAGACCCTAATGTGTAATCAGAACGTTCTCAGCGCATGCTGTAAAATATGAACTTCTCGAACTTTTTAATGTGATGTCCCAAAATTGAAATAATTGATTTGGATAATGAACTATATGCCCCTCCTTTAAAATTTGCATATCTTCCTTCCTTACCCCCTTCAATTTCATAGGCGGCGGAAGCGGGGGGCCAGGGGGCCTGCCCCCCCCCCCCAATAATTTTTTATGAGATTTTTTGGGGAACGGTCCCCAATAACTGGATGTCGCAAAATAAATTTTCCTAAGGTAATTAAACAAATTTCAGTTGCTTTTATTACATTTCGGCTATTCTTTGGATCAAATATTACTTTTCAGAGTGCAAAAGTTGCAAAACTTCCGGGGGCTTCGCCCCCTGGACCCCCAGATTAACGATAACCTGTAAGAGAGTTTATTTTCGCTCTTCAAACAGTTGCAGGGTATTCTGCAATTGTGCCCACTCTGAATGTCGGAATAAATTCAGGTAGACTGTGACAAGCTTCATATCTTCGGAATCTCTTGACTTTTTACTCTTCGGGTTTCAGGATGGATAATTTTTTAACAGATTTGGAGTCGCTAAAATTGGCTTCCTTGGTGTGGATTAAAGTCAATGGCAGTTCCCTGATTAAAGTGTGCTCCTAGCATCTGGCACGTTTCTACCTCATGTAAGTAGGTGATGCACAAAATCGTTCCAAAATCATACTTGGTGAGGTGGGTACAATATTTGGGTCTATTAGCTTAAAAAGCTATGACCGTTACTTCACAGATAATCACAACACATTGCTCGAAATTGTCGAAATTCTTTGAAATTCTTTCAAGCATTTGCCCGAAAATGGAAAAGTATCATAGTAAGGGTAACAAAGTTTCGAAACGTTAAGAGATAAAAAAAAATCGCGACACATTTGGGAAGCATGTGGCTTAAAAGAAATAATCATTCTTGAGACTGTTTTTAAATCTTGTGTAACACAATACCCGAAAAGGCCGATAATTTTAATAGCTTCAAATCTTTGCCGAAAAACAGAAGACGCCATATTTAAAGTACAATTTTCATGGAATAAAAAGATATGAAACACATTTGGGTAGAATGTGAAAAAGGTTTTCATCATCTCAGCTTCACACTGTAGTCTTGCAAAATTTTGCCCGAAATGGTCAAATATTCGGGCAAAGGTTAAAAAAATGCTGGGACGTTTTCAATTGCCAAATTAATTCAACGGATAGACAAGAGGGTGTTCAGGTGCTC
Organism: Holothuria scabra; assembly: GCA_037179385.1. Taxonomy (NCBI): domain Eukaryota; kingdom Metazoa; phylum Echinodermata; class Holothuroidea; order Aspidochirotida; family Holothuriidae; genus Holothuria; species Holothuria scabra. Next base: position 6,060,286 of record CM074189.1, on the reverse strand, counting down.
AAAAGTTTGCCATCTATCCTGCTCTAGAGCCAAATAAGGGCAATGGTTATGAGAATCGGGTAATTTGTTTTTCGATACTTTAACGATGGAGGGTGAGAATGTCTTCCCGTAAGTCTGCTTGAAAATTCATTTCAACAAACCTTGTAACGTGACAATTCTGTCAATAAGTGTTACTAATAGAGCTGTAGAGGAAAATTCATCTACTTCATTTCATCCACTTGTAGTGGTAAATTTTATCTGATTCTTCTGATCAAAAAAGCGATTGCTTTGCGCTTCATAGCAGAATTTCAGTTTCAAGTGATCATTTTTTACAAAAGGAAACTCAAAATAGCGACTGCTTAGATCTCTATATAAGCCAGTGGAATGCCATTTTCAACTGTATGAGGGATTGAGTTTAGAAATGTTTTTACGCTTCGCGCCAACAATGATGGCGCTCCGCTTAGTCTTTCTGGCAGAATTTATGTTTGGAACAAACGTACGTTTATCTGCAATTGAAACTTAAAAAAGCGACTGTTGCATTCCCTTTACAAGCCTGGGAAATGTCATTTTTGACTGTCTGAGAGGTACGAATTTTCAAATTTTTGGGACACTCCGCGCCAACCAGTGGTGACGCTCCGCTTTGACGGGCATAATTACATTTTTCGGGTTAAAATCTTCTGCCCCAAAACTGATATGCTCCCCTACACCTCTGGAATACCTTACTCAGGCGTGTACTGGAAAGAAGGATTTGCCATCCCAGGATACATACTCCAGTGGAGTAATGAACTGAGCCAATCAGTACCTCAAAATTGTGTTTTAATCTTAGAAAATCACAAATTTTTCTCACCAGAATTAGAGACAAATAAACCTGGCAAATGCCATTTCCAGCCATCTGAGAGGTTTTAAAATCCAAAATTTTCTTTGATCGCTCCGCGCCAAGTGATGGTGGCGCTACGCATAGATAGTAAACTTCAGCCACTAACCCACAAACGTATCCATCCCCCCATGGACCCCTACCAGGGCTTTTCCCCCTGAACTCCACCAGGGGGCCTTAAGAGGCCCCCTGGACCCCACGCCGATGGGGTTTTGTGCTTCGCGCAAAACCGTCGGCTGCAGAAAACTTTTGCCCCCTCCCCAATAAAAAACATCTTCCGCCGCCTATGAATGTTGCAGGAGCATATGCAGTATCAATCTCGGTCTTGTAGGCAGTCTTACCTCCTGGTCCACCTTGCGTAAATATTTGCCGATTTGTTTTAGAGTTTGCATAGTAAAGTGAAGACAGAAAATTTGAAGGTAAGTAGTTTTATAGTTTCATTATGAGTGTAGTAAAACTACAGTTCTGCGAGCACCATATTCACGGCTACTGACTAGCCGAAGTTAACGCGTTTACATTTGTTCTTGACCAAACGTAGATACGTTCCCAAACATAGATATATTCTCAAACGGACGTTCCCAAACATAGATACATTCTCAAACGGTATAGGTGACGCTCACTGACTACAGTCCCGTGTAATTTATCCAATTTAAGGAAAACAGAGGGGCAGACACTGTTGTACATTTCTTGATATTTTAATTTTCGTTGGAGAAAATTCAGAAAATATTTCTTCAAATTCAGTAAATATAGAGAATATTGAAGAGCGGCTTAAGACCTTGTGAGTGTATTTTTGTTGGCAATACTTTTCTATGTTCGTTAGTTCGTTAGCGCTTTACGGCCCAGTTCCAACCAATTGGTTCGAGTCGAGCCTTGCCTGCATAGCAGGCTGTATGGTATACTCCTTGTTCAGTCACGTGGTTAGTGAATCTTTAAAGGGGGGAGTGAACAAACCAAGTCCGCTCCGTGGGGTAAGTCGAGCCCGCCAAGGCCTTTTCTCCAGTTGTGGCTCAGTGGCTTGTTTTCCCTACTCCATTGCTTATGATGAAAACCAAGCAAAGTGGCAGAAGGTTCCGTTTCTAAAGTCTTCGATATGACCCGGCCAGGACTCGAACTCCCAACCTCTCGACTGCAAGTCGGATGCTGTGACCACTTGTGATCGTAAGCGCATTAATCACATGTATTTTTCGCCGTATAAAAGTATGTATGTATGCATATACCGAAGACCGATATGACCTTGGGAGTTTATTTTTCTATAAATATGTACTGCAATTAGTTGCATTTTAATTTCACTGGGTACCGTGTACTCGTGGTGACTGAGTGAATTGTCCATTCCTCGTGCTGCTTTAAAAACTGAATTGTGATTGGTCCAATTTAATACATTTTGTCCGTACTTTTCCCTATTGAGCTTATCGTCGAAGAAGTATGTTGAGAGTGTAAATTCGGTCCAAGAAGAGTTAAATTTACTTCATGAAGAGGGAAAATTCAGTCTTCCACGAGCGTCTGCAATGATCACTCTGTTTGAGAATGATTACTGTTGGGAGCACCATCAAGAGCGAAACAGTTTCGCTCTTGCTCGTTTGGAGGGATTTTCACTCATCTTTGAGTAAAATATCCCTATAATGGAGTGAATTCCCACTTTTCACTCCTTCAAAGAGTGACTAAGTTCACTCTTTTAATTTTAGCCTGAGTGCAAATTTAACTGCGAGTCACATGAAGCCGATACCGTTTGCAGGATTTAATGGTTGTTTAATGGTCTTGCAAAGTGGAAGAGTCTCTAGCCTAGAAAGTAATGTGGAAAACTATTAGGTGAAATGTATACTGCGATCTTTCCATCTTCAGGTAAAACCGATACGTTTCCTTCCAATTTTGTACTAACTGTCATCAAGTTCAATGGGGCATGTTGCTATGGCAACGCAAATAAAAACATTGGAAGCACATACACATTATGATTACATGAATGGCTGACGAGTGAATTACTGTTGTTGTCACATGTTGTGAGACCACTTGACACACAAAAACCTTACGCTGATGAATTCATTTCCTTTGTATAAACAGGCAGCCAGAAGTCACCAATTCTCTGATGTAAACAACACCTTATCCTTCGTCAACCAAAGAAAGAAAATCGTAATCTCAAAAAATAGACACTAATAAATTTTAGCGGAAGTTCAGATTGGGACTGTTAATGGAGTTGTTTACATATGTCCTGATTTATTACATAAATAATATCCTTTTGTCAGGGTTGCTTCTGTCGTTTACGGCTTCGGGAAAGGTCCACTCCAAATCCCTTATATCTGGCAACAGGACTGTCGGGTTGTTAAGGGAAGACAATTTAGTAATGGACTGGCGCCCTTTTTTTGACTTTCTTCCCCTTATGCAGTCGGGAAGCTACATTAGTTTTACGCGTAAAGTTACGTTTGCAGTCTTCACCTTCACACAGTCTAAAGGCCTATGGGAACGTCCCCCTCCCACCTCAGAAGAAACTGCGTTGGATGTTCTGAGATATAATAATCTTTATTGACAATCAAAGGCATTTGGTGCCATTTCATCTCACTCATTGTCAACAAGAAAACACTTCAAACTCGTACGTAATTACACATAAAACTCAAAGAAACAACATAGAAAAACTTCATACAAGTACCAACAAAACAAATACATAAATTCCCCACTTCCTTTTGAAACTGTAGTAAGAGTTAATGTGGTTCGTTGTAATACATCTCCTGTATCTTTCTGTCCTACATTTGATTATAATAGCTCTACGGTGCATTCGCCCAAATACATACATACATACATACATACAAACTTTTATAAAGCGCAAATTCCATATGATCAATGCGCTAAGACACCAAGAAAAATAATACCAGCAAAACACAATCAACTTCAATAAGTACGTCTTAAGCTTTTTTTTGAACAGCGCAACAGATTTGGAATTCCGTATGTGAGGAGGAAGAGAGTTCCATAACATAGGACCTGCAATGGAAAAGGCCTCCTCACCTACTCGCTTCTTGGAAGGAGGTATGAGGAGTAGGGCCCCGTCCATTGCAGACCTAGTAACAGGACCAGATAAAGATGTGGTTTTCCTTTGGAACATATTAGAGAATAGGCAGGAGCCAAATCATTGAAACATTTGTAAACATATAAACAAACTTTAAATTGGATTCTTTCGCGAATAGGTAACCAGTAAAGGGCACGTAGAAGAGGTTTGGGGCTATCTGATCTACCTGCCGAGAAAATAAACTTAGCACAATGATTTTGCAAGGATTGGAGGCGATTAAGGTCCTTTGATGGAGCACCATATAAAAGGGCATTGCCGTAATCAAAACGTGATAGGAGGAAGGCATGGACAGCAGAATGACGAGTCTCTTCATCAAGGTACCGACCAATACGAAATAAATTCCTAAGATGATAATTACAAGATGAGACTTGACTGTTAACCTGTTAGTCATTTTAAAGTTTGAATCAAACATAATTCCTAAATTACGAATTTCACTAGAGGGGAAAATATGACTGGGCCCAACTTCTAAATGTAGTGAAGGAAGTTTTTGGAGACTTTGTTTTGTACCAGCTATAAAAAAACTCAGTTTTGTCATTATTTAATTTAAGCTTATAAATAAAACTTTACTACTCAGAGGATGCCCATAAGAATTAATTTTCCTACTTGTTGCCTTTCCAAGGAGCTCTTCAACTAAGCTCACTGTGTTTTAATAGCCCATGTAATAGGCTAAGCCAGAAGGCTTTGAGCAACGTTAATTTTGTCCTGCAAACTTTCAAAAATAATTTTCGCTAGTTCGGTTATCCCATTATTTAGGTTGCATCCTGACTGAGACGGTTCATACATATTTATTGTGTACCCCATTTAATAATCACAGTATATCAATTTAAAATAATAATTCTCGAGACTTTTCCAGCATTTACCTAGCCTCGTCTCTTGAACCTAACCTTACCTTGAGACATTATGTCAGGCATAATATACCTGTCTCGAGATATTAATATGACAACTTGCAAACCAAAATGTGAAGATTAAGCGTTGATCTCTCTGCTTTTGGAGGGTCGATATGCCAAGCGCCTATGCATGTATACAGTAGGTAATAGAGTTCTCCATTTTGGATAGCAGCATTAGATTTTGGCCTTAGAAAGTTCGAACTTTTGAAAAAGTCACTGGCTTGATTGATGTTTTACTAGATTTAGACTCCATGAAGCTAAATTAAAAACCAGTAGCGCTTCCATCATATACGTTCTTCGATCCTTGTCCCCATGTGTGGTTTTTCACGTACGTAACACTCAAAAACATGATGTATTGTAATTTTATAGAAACCTTTGCAGTGGCTCCGAAATGTTGAATTCTAAAAAAGGGATATTTTATGGCAGAAATCTTTCAAGTTATCTTTAAATCACCAAACATACCCGGTTTGGGAATCTATGAGCCCTGGACAAACCACGTCTATCTACCGCGGTATGAACAGATGGCAATGGAGAACCACATAATAGATGGCGCTCTATCACTTCAGCCACAATCAGCCTAACACGCCTTTTGCTTAATTGTCTGCGAAATGAGATTGGCATCTAAGAACTCATCCAGAAGTCAGCTACACCACTCAATGTAAACACAGGGTTGGCAGGTTACCCCACCAAATATTAATAAAAAGAAAACCTCACCGAAACATGTTGTAAATCAAGCAAAAATAAGACTTTCTATTCATGTGTAAACATACCCCTTGTAGTCATTACGAAAGCGATAGGTAACATCACATTCCAAAAAGGATTGTGTTAATTGCTTAGCAACCAAATGATAAACGCATAACTTTCACTGAAAAACGTGACAAACATGCATACACTCTTACGCACATTCAACATAAATAAGAACATTTGTGGTCGTTGACATTTGAAATACCCCACCGACGGGAGTAATGATAGTTTAAAGCATGTTCTCTAAACAAGTCGTAGCTCCACATTGTGCTTCTGAGGAAATTACCACATGCAGAAAACTATTATTTTAAAGGACAAAAACAACATCTTATTCGTATTTCCCTCCCGAGTACCGGTATCGATCGTTCATGTCATTTCAGGGCTTACATATAATACATATTCAAGCTAAACCAAGCGGGCTGTTACTCCTAATGCATACGATAATTTAGGGGTAAAATACTGCCAGATGCTTCTCAAGAGTCATTAATGTAGACAGGATAATCTTTACTACAAATCAAGTTGTGGTGATTGCATTTGTCCTTTTAATTTTCAATGAGCAGATGTAGGTTAGGTTACATGGAGTTTTGCAGCCCAAGTCGAGCCTGTCATCGGCCTTTTTCAGTTGTGGATCAGTGCGGATGTAGACTGGGATCTGAGGATTGGTCAGGTGAATCAGTCGTCCTTTTTAAGGTCTCGGCTCCTTTGATGACGTAAGAGCTAATTCGAGTGTGATCTTATTTCACCGCTTGCTCTTCCACCACAGAGTTAAAGCTTTGGAAAAAACGTTTTGGTGTGTACTGCTAGATTGCCTTGCTCGAAACTTCATACAATTTGCAGCGGCAAGACTCCGGTCGGGCGCCCTCAATTTGGCAACTTCTTACCTGTTCAAATGACCCTTGTCCAGTATTTTCTTCAGGCTCACAGATGCGAAGTAAAAGGAGGCAGGGGGAAGACGTTTTCAGTCTGTCTTGTTACATATATGTAAACGTCAGGGAAGGAATATGACGATCCTGAAAAGGCAGGGTTTAGAAAATACAACTCCGTACTGAACACGTTCTTTTCCCAAGGCTGTCATGAAACAGGAATTGTTTTTTTTTCTCTTTGGACATCTCTACCTCTTGGACATTTCTAATATTTCGAACTGAGTTTTGGTTCAACCCAAGCTAACTTTCATTCTCGCTCTACAATTGATTCAAAATCACAACAGCATTTATTCGAGGCCCCGCCGTAGGTCTTTTTTATGCGAGACAGGCTCTTGTTGATTTGTCCTGGTTGAGGAGTGACGACTTCTTCACTGTTTTGATCTCTGGTGACGATAAATAATATCTACATGGGGGTCACCTTCTTCAGCAGGCGCGGTTCTAGGGACATTATTATAATATATATATTTTTTTGGGGGGGGGGTGGGGGGTAATTTACGTTTTACAAACGTGTTTGCAATTCTTATACCGGATTATGATAGAACAGGCAAAATTACATGTTTCGCGAAACCTTAAAGCTTTGACTAACCTTCTCACCCTAAACTACAATCCTCAAAAAGACTTACCAAAATTCTCTCAATTCGCTCAGCTCTTTCACAGCTAATTAAAACAATGCATAGTACCAAAGCTTGAATTAGACAATATGAACTGTACTGAGAGTGTTTTGAATCTATTTCTCTCGTAGCCCTACTTCCCCAGGTAAGTTAATTCGTTTTGTACTCACCATGAAGCAATATAAACTGAGATTGTAACTGGATGAGGATGAATTTTGTGGGAGGGGCAATTGTGGGAGGGGCTTAAGTAAGAGACTAAGAAGAATTGGTTCTGTTTGGGGTAAGAAAATTAGACTATTAATACGAACCCTATTGAAACAGTCTCATCTTCCTTTTGATTGCCGAACTAGTTTTCTGTGTAACGAAGCAAGGCGGTTCTACGGGGGGGGGGGGGGGCTAGGGGGGCTTAATCCCCCCCCCCAAAAAAAAATTGCTAGCCCCCTCCGCCACCCCAACAAAAAATTGGAAAAATGCTACGCGTCAACCAAGGGTAGAAATGCCCCTGAAAATGCTCTAGATTTTGGAATCAAGGTGTGGTCTTTTTCTAAGTAATAGTTTCGTCCATTGGTCGACCAGGATGTGTAGGACATATTCTGCTCCAGACAATTACAGAATGGTAAATTCTTTGTATAGGCATTTACATGTTATTCTAAGAATGGTTTCATCATGATCAACTACGAGCGCATATCCAGTTGATCCGATAGTGTCATTAATCTTACAGGACACCTTCCGTCCTGATACTGAAATTGAATGTGGGGCTTGACGACCAAGTAGTGGACGTTGATATCAAGCTTGGTTTGCCTCTAACATGCAGGAGACTGAAATTGTCCGCGATTATGTGCGACCCATAGAAGTTGGAAACAGCTCGAAACGAGGCTGGTAGGGCTTGGATACAGCCAAAGGAAACACCTAACTGAACATGGCCATTTTGGCGACCAACCGACTAGAAGATGGCGCTCTACATATGTAGAGTCCTTCTATGCTCCATAGGAACTTATCTCCTCGAGCAGCTTCTCAACTCCAAAAAATGACTGCACAACAGAGGTGGCGCTACGGTGGGGCAGGAGGGGTAATTTGCCCCTGCCCCCAGATTTTGGCCTAGCCCCCCTCCAACTTGGGTCATTTAGGAGTCTGGTTAACCGAAAAGTGAGGAATCTCTTCTACAGACTTAAAGGTGAAGTTAAAGCAAAACATTCATCTTCACATCTGAAAGAACTAAATCTACTCCGAACCGAGCCCAAAGAGCTCGTTCCTGGCAGTGGAGGTCCACGAAGTCAGCGGAACCTCGGAAGATTTGTAGCACATAAATTTGAAAGAACTAAATCCACTCGGTGTAGTGAAATTCCTATTCAAATCAAACATGAATTTCTCGATATATCAGTGAGTAAAGGCAACTCTTTTGTGTTCCAAAGTGATGTTAAGGGCAGCAGAGATTCTATCACTTCTCAAGTTGAAGACTTTGCAAGCTCCATGGGAGGTCCTATTCCTATTCAGGTCATTACAACAGTCTGTAAACAACACATTCCTTTTCAATGTGTGGAAGTGATATAATCTCAGGCGCCCTCAATTTACCCTTGGAATAAAAATCTAGTAACTTCATCGAGAAATACATGTCAGATTTGAATAGAAATTTCATCACACAGAGTGGATTTAGTTCTTACAAATTTATGTGCTACAAATCTTCCGAGGTTCCGCGGGCTTCGCGCTCTGGACCTCCACTGCCAGGAACGAGCGCTTTGGGCTCGGTTCCGTGCTGCGCTCGAGAACTTTTGCCCCAGAAAAATTATCCTAGGCTCTTAGTTTGTCCCCCTCCTCTTCTGTGGCATTCTGGCGCCGCCACTGCTGAAAAAGGAATATGACGTACAACTTGCTACGTGTACAACAACGTATCGGGTTCAGAAGAGTGTTTGTTTAAGCCCTTTGTTATTAGGCCCCTACATTTCAAAGAAAATTGTTTAATGTGATGTTCTGTGGCAACTTTCCTGCGTAGTCTCCATGCCGCTTTTATCCCACTGAACTGCATAATTTTATTCCCAACATCGAATACGAAGACTAAACCTCACGGTTCTTCCCCTTAAAGAGTCAGACAGTTGAGCAACTTACATAGACTACTTGATTTTATTGAAAATCGCCCATCCTCTCCTTTACAACTCCGTAATGTAGAAAACCTTAGTGGTTGATTAAAACAAATCAAGGGGATCCGGAACTTAAGAAGATTTAAATTAATTGACAAAAGGAACTTTGTAGTACAAAAACACATTTATTTACAGAGACTTATATAATTAATAGTACATCTATGTGGATTTTAAATCGTTAGCTACTGAAGCTCGTTTTTACAGTTACAGCATGGCGTAAATTCTCTTCTGTTAGAACTTAATAAATTGTAAATCTTTTCTGTACATATACTGTCTGCGATTTGTCTGTGATCGGCCACACGGAACAGAAACTAGATAAATTAAAACACACCGTGACGGGATTAGATATAACTTAGGCTATGGGAAGTTCATGCCCTTAAGGAAAGTTTTACTTATTTTCCTAGGAGACTGAATTATATTTTCAACATGCAGAAATAGTACGAAACGGAAAACGAATAACAAAGTCCTTAATTTTTTAACTAAAGAAAAAAAAAACCACAGAAACACAAAAGTAAAACAATGAACACAAAATATTAAAAAGCTATACGTGAATATACATTTGCCTGTTTGGTCAACTGGTGACCAGCTTAAGGCACCCCCACACATACAACACACCATCCAGTGTAACGTTTTAGAAAACAGCAATTGTTATCGATCAATTCAGGGGGAGCTGATCAATTAAACTATTCCTCGACGGTTGATAACTTTCACGGCGCGTAATGGAATATATTGTACGACACACGCTATATATAGACTTTTTAATCACTTTGGAGAAATTCGAGAAATGGAGATCCACAACAGGACTGAAGTAATAGTCATGTCCGTTAATTGTCATTGACATTGAAACCAAACTTATTGCACTACCATTACGAAAATTCGTGACTTATTGTCCACAATAAGAGACGTGCTTTTTTAGGTTTTAGTTGCCTTTTTCTTCGTGGATTTGGATTCAGCAGTATTTTTTTCTGATGATTTAGATTTCGTACTCTTTTCTCCTTTCTTCTGCTTTTTATCTTTCTTCACAGCAACTTTGTCTTGCTTCTCATTCTTTGACGTTTTCTCGCTCTTTTTTGACTTTGGTACCTTTTTAGGCGAGACTTCGGCTTTTGACTTTTTGACCGATTTTTTAGCAGGAGATTCTTTCAATTTTGCTTTCTTTAAAACAACTGTAGCTGAAGTCAGAGAATTCAGAGAGACGCTGCGTCGTAATTGTTTGGACTTACTTGTACGTGGTTTAGGTGAAAAAGAAAGAGAATGGCTTAGGCTCCTTTTCCTTTGTTTAGAACGTTTTGCTTGTGTTGTAGGTTCGGCATCATCATCATCATCATCTTCGTCCCCTTTTGACGCAACCTGAGCCTTCTTTTTCAGTTTCTTTTTGATTGCAAGTTTTTTGGTCGTTTTTGTCTTTTTCGGGTCTTTACCAAGTTTGTATCTTCCCAACATGACACTTGTTGCATCCACTGAATTCTTGGGGCGGACAAATTGTCCAGAGCCTAAGCCCTTTTTCAGACTGGTTCGGAGCGAACTTTTCAGGCGTGACTGATCTACTTCTGGGTAATTCGCCAAAATCCACTTCTTAATGCCTGGTATGGTGGCGCCCTTTCTATCTTCGGTTGCTCCAATCGCGGACCGCACCATCTCAAGGACAGGTGGCCGGCGTGTTGTAGCTCCTCCATCATGAAAAGTCGGGTTAGGCAATTCAGTCTCCGAATCGGTCATCTCTAGCTTGAAAAAGGAAGAAGTAATAACAAAATAATAAAAGTTTAGTTTTAAAAGTTGGTTCTAAGAAAGAGGGAACATGAAAAAATTACTATAAAAATCTTTAAATGGTGTTAGCTCAAGTATCGTAGAGAAAGTATATTAGCAGACCTGTGGTCATCGTAATCATCATATCAATCTAGCGAGTTCTGCCGTTCTGTAAGGGCCTGAGTCTCAGTGGATAGTGATACGAAAACGTATCCCACCTTTTTTAAACGACCTACAATTCTTCACGAAAATATATGCGACAAACCCGTTCCCCGTATCAATAGTTAAGTTTCAGGAAGCCCGGCCGTGGGATGCCGCAACATTGAACGGGGGAGTTGGGGTGTGTGAGGGTGGTGATCTGGTTATTGCTTGCTTTGTCCCGTCATATTTGTCGAGGTTTGTAGATAACAAATCGTATACAATAATTTTCACATTGACAGCATTAGTGGCGATGTCTTTTGTATTTGCGGGCTTTTAATGGTAATTTTTTTCCCTCAGTGCACGACAGTTTTGCAAGGGAGATATAAGTTCCCACAGTTACGTGTCTGAATATCTATTCTTACGGCATTTGGATGAAATTTTTAATCAATTTTTTCGGTTCTCGAGGTATTAATGAAAGTTTCAAATTGCAACTTTTAGAGTTGTGATGAACATTCCGCAAAATTTGGATTTTCATAAAGAAAACCTGAAATTATTTGGGTTGTTCATTAAAGAACATAGCATTCCTATGATATGTCAAGTGACTGGAAGTTATTGTGCTTACATTACGATTATCTCACATAGTACGGCTCCAAATAACAAACAAATTCGGTTTTCGACTTTTCTTTTAGGGCTTGTTACAAGTATCCTTTGGTGGGCCAATATTTTTCATGCAACTATGGAATAAATTCTGTTGGTTATCAGGTTATAGTGCTATTGAAAGAAGTGTTTTTTTTTTTTTTTCTGAAGTCCTCCTGACCCTCTGGCAAAGGACCGTTCGGCGAAACCAAACTTTGAACTGCTTCCCGAAGAAGTTGTTAGGTCCACTGAAGGACCAACACGTGACCAACCTCAAGGCCTTCAGACCATTTACATCACTGGTCTGTCATGTATGGCTCCATCTAGACTGGATGAAAAGAACAGATTCTAGACATGATCTTGACCTGTTCGTGGTCACGTGAGTGGTGTATAAAGTTGTATGACTGCCTCCCTTTATGATTGTAACATAAACATTGAACAAAATACGGGCATCCTGTTTGATGAACACAGTCTCTTTTGGGATGGTCCCGGGTCTAAGTTAGGGCTACAAATAGTTTTCATAAGCTTACTCTCAATGCAAGTACGTATTTTTCTTTTACAAGTTTGCGTTGTCCTATCTCTATTTCCAAATTGCCTAATTCTATCCTATTGTTCCAGTTGTCAAGTCCATTGCTTCACCGTTGGCGTGTATACTCTGCTGCAATTGCAGGCCAGGCCCTGCCCAGCATTTTTGACACAGGGCCGTTTATTACGGTCGAAAACCCCCGAAACATATCGTGTTCAATCTCAAGAAAATTTAAACTAGGTCTATCCAAAACCCAACCAGTAATATTATATAAAATAAAAAAAATCATTTACACTCGCTCGTTACGGCACATATTGAAAGAAAAACCCATAGCAACAAAGAAAATTGAATTAACCCGTACTAAAGCAGTTTTGATCTATGCCCCAACGACGAACAGCAGTCAGCTATAGCCCTACTGAAACCATGGAAGGCAAACCCCGATGTTAGTCGTCATGTGCCAAGGGGTTCCGCAATGTACAGAAGTCCCTTTTTACCCGGTTGTCATTTGTGGATCCAATCCAATTATAGCAACTGAACAAATAAATACACAAATTGCTAATATGGATTAGAGTAACAAAATCAAATCTTTGATAGGACAAGAGCAGTCTTCCCAACTTGAAGTAGTGCAGTACACGGTCCTGTGTTAGGGTTGGCTCTTCAGAGTCATGTGACAGTTATCTTTCTCCTTAAAAGTGAAATTTAATGGGAGTCACTGCTTGGTGTAACTTGAATATACAATCTTGAAGTCCTAAAATATTTTAGAAGATACCTTGATCGCCCCCCCCCCCCCAAAAAAAAAAAAACGATGAAAAGGAACGAAAATGGGGAGCAATATAGATACCGATGTTGAACATTCCGCTGGCGATGAAACAGGGGCGAGTTAGGATATGTAGCTAGAGGAAGTGGCATAGCGCCACTAGTAAAGACTTCCATCACCAGTGATCATTCCGCAACCTGAAGGTAAGTAGGTGCGTTATAGATTTGAAAGATTTAGCTGTTGCTTCAGCTAGTTTGGGAGGACTGCTCTTGCCCTTGAAACGACTCAACGGCAACATTTTTGAAGACAAGGTTGATCAAGAAAAATGCTAAACGAAGGGACTTTCTGGGCTACATAAAGCATCGGATAGAACCTTACAATGAACTGCTAAAAGTAATACTCATATGCGTACGAGGCGGGCCGCAGGGGGGGGGGGGGCACTTGCCCTTCCAATTCGGGTAAAAAGCAGAAGTTTATTCGGGCAAAACATGGACAAAACATGATAAACAGTGACATTATTCGGGCAAAAATGCTCTTGTCCCCTTATAGAAAATTACCGGGCCCGTACGCCTATAATGAAGTTTCTTCTCACTTCTGTTCAAAGTTTTTATGATATTTTAGGACTTCAAGATTGTATATTCAAGTTAAACCAAGCAGTGAATCCCAGTAAATTTCACATTTAAGGAGAAAGATAACTGTCACATGACTCTGAAGAGCCATCCAGTAAGTGCCAAGGTTCCTTACACACTTATAAAACCTGTAAACCTGTTCCCAGATACGCTAAAGTGAACATCAAAAAAGTGTTATTGCCACAAGAAAACCCTCCAAAGTATGAACAGTGGAGGTCATCGTTTGGCCCTATATTAACGTTGCCCATAACTATTGAGCTGCTCAACTGGAAGCGAAAAAATCCGAAGAGAAAAATCTTATGCTGAAGAAAGTAAGGTCGAATTTACTAACCAGGCCCCAAGAAAGGAAAAAGTACCTGTTTTGAAGTGAACTCATTTGTATTCAGTGCTTTATTATCCAAATGTATAAGGAAATCCGCCAATCTGACGTTCTTTATTTTGCACACATAGCGGTCCAATCTCATATAAAATTGAAAATGGCAGGTTAGATGGAAAGGTCCGCAAATTCAAGAAACACCTTAAGGCTCTCAGAAAACTCCATACTTCATTTAAATAAGAGATCTGTTGTTACTAATTTGCATGAATTAGGTCCGAACATTTTGTTCTTAAACGAAACGAAACTGAACAATTCAACTGGACTTAATATTAACTCAGTACCGTCTCCCGCAAAGATACCTTTGAGCATAAAGATACGATGGAGGAATGGTTACTGGCAGAAATAATAACACTATCGGTAACTTACAGGGTAAGAGCTGTTACCCAAAACTTTATTTTAAAGCAACAGTTCAGCTTTAATTTCCTCCTTATTTCTCTTCTTGTAATATTTTAGCACTTCAATATTGAATATGACTTAAAAACAAGCCGTAACTACGCGTAGATTTCATGCACATTTGCCGGGAGAAAAAATACTGTTACTTGATTCCCAAGAGTCAACCATAAAACAGAACAGTGCACTTCACTACTTCAAGTTCGTGTGACTGTGTGTCCTTTTCCATGGCATTAACATCCAATATAAAGCCGGAGTGTTTTAACACCAACCAGTCAGTCCCCCTGTGGGCTGGGGTTGTAGAATATGCCCACCTGCCCACGTTATTCCCCGTCTGTCGTAAGAGGCGACTAGCGGGAGAACTTGAACAGTATTTGAACAGTTTAACACGTTCGTGTTGGTGTGTCGTTAAATCTTATCTAACACCAACCAGTAATAGCCCCCCCCCCCCTCCAAATAATCTGTTCTAAGGGAAACTCTTCAATATAATTGCACCCCATGGCATGTAAAGTTACTTCGGGTTCGATGGAACTTAAGTTCTCTAAACGGATTTAAACTAAAGAAACTCCTTGATATTTTTCAGCACACCCTGCTTAACCCGAATATTAAAACAAGAAATCCCATCGACGACTCTGAGGAACTTTTTAATCCAAAATACAATAAAACAACATTAAGTAAGTCCTACGAGCGATCACTTTTTTATTTTAACAAAACTTGCACCTTTTTGAAAATCATATATTCAAATCACCTTAGAAACATAATTGGGACAAGTTCGAACTGGAAAATGATATTGCTTCTTTTAACTTAAATGTTATGGGTTCTCTTGAGGCAAAATAAAGTCTCACTTTCACCGAGCTCATTTAAAACAATAATTTCTCTTTTTTGCGTAAAAAAGAAAAAATCACTTGGAACACCTGTACTTAAATCTCTTCAAGAATTTCTTTTAAAACAGGATGTAAACCTACACAGAGTACATGAGTTAGTTAAAGTTTTACGGCCCAGTTTCCAACCTATTAGTTCAAGTCGAGCCGGTCACGGCCTTTTTTCCAGTTGTGGCTCAATCAGTACATGAGAACAAAGGAGTACAGCCACTTAACGTCACATTAACCATCTCAATCAAATAATAACCCCTAAATGCTGAACTAAGAAAATAAAATTTCAAAATATGAGAACCTTAGACAACGCTTGAACCGATCTTAATTGCAACCAATTACCGGGGATTCTGTGTTGCCAATTAAAGGATCACAAATATTTTAATCTGGTTAGCTAAAATGGTGACATCATCATGGCTATTAAACAGCTCTTTTCCAGACACCCAGGCATTGCAAATTTGATAACCAGCTGTTAGAGATTGAACATCTTCTTCGTCACTCAAAATAGTATTAAATTTGAGCTCAAACTTCTAAGACACGGATCGAACCACTGATAGTTACCCTAGGTCATCCAGTCACCCCAGCTAACATTTCGTCTATAGACAAGTCCGATCAGCTCTTGTATTTATTTAGTGACTTTAAGCAGCCATGAGTGGGGTCCATCACCCTTAAATCGTCTCCATTGTTTGTCTAGAAGAACTTTTAAACCCTCATATTCAGTTGAATTGAGGGCATCAAGAGGGAAATTGAAAGACTAAAAGGTAATGGACCCCAGTTATGGCTGACTGAAATGAGAATTTCACTCGCTTTCTGGATTCGTCTACACTTCGAACCTGACGCAAACACTCGTCCTAGGACTATAGGTCACTGAAGTCTCTTTGAAAAGGACAAATTGCTTTTAGAGCAAGTTCAGAAGAGAATTCTCGACTCAAACCTGAGGTTAGGAAGGTGAGGTGAGGAATCATTAATTGCCAGAAAATAACTAATAACTAAAATAACTAATAAGCCTCTTACCCTACAGTGACATATTATTCGAAAAATTAGTGCAACAAGACTTAAAAAGATATCACCTCCTAGAGGACAACTTTTTCATTGCACACCAATGCGGACTCAGAAGAAACAAAAAAATCTCTGATCACCTTATTAAAATTACAAAATGTATCAAAAATGTCTTTAAAAACAAAAGACTAGTCTACATCTGTCATCTTCTCCGATGCATAAAAGGCGCTCGACCACACATGTCACTGGTCAAAGATATAAACTAAATCTATTCACTTAACCCCCACCCCTCCCAATGCACTAAATTAAAACATTCTTCTTTCAATAGTAGGATAATAAACCTCGACATACCGGTAAAACATCTATACCCATGCGATTGGCGACAGTGCTACGAGCCGGCGCCGTTGCCGGTAGGGGGGTTTCAAATAATACCAAAAAGCCAAAAGGCTTAGTGATTCCTTGCCATCAAATACCTTACCTGCTTTCAAATTGACAGTGCTAGATTTTTCTTTACACTTTAGGCACAGAATTTTCGCAATTTTACCCCTGGTGACCTCAAATGACCTTTGACCTCTACCAAAAACAATAGGCTTCTTTCTCTCAACATGACAAATCTATATACCAAATATGAAAAGTATCTGTTACTCTTATCTGGAGATATTGTGTTTACAAGCCATTTTCGAAGTTTTGGCCATTTTACCGCTGGTGACCTCAAATGACCTTTGACCTCTACCAAAAGCAATAGGCTTCCTTCTCTCAACATGAAAAATCTATACACCAAGTATGAAAATTGTCCGGCAATCCTATCTGAAGATATCATGTTTACAAGCTATTTCGGTGTTTTCACATTTTTAACGCTGATGACCTCAAATGACCTTTGACCTCAGCCAAAAACAATAGCCTTCTTCCTCTTAACATGACAAACATATATACCAAGCATGAGAAGTGTCGGTCACTCCTATCTGAAGAAATCATGTTTAAAAGCCATTTTCGGAGTTTTCCCAATTTTACCGCTGGTGACCTCAAATGAACTTTGAATTCTACCAAAAGCAATAGGCTTCTTTCTCTCGACATGACAAATCTATATACCAAATATGAAGAGTATCTGTCACTCCTTTTTGAAGATATCGTGTTGACAAGCCATTTTCAGTGTTTTCGCAATTTTACCGCTGATGACCTCAAATGACCTTTGACATCTACCAAAAACAATAGGGTTCTTCCTCTCAACATGTCGAATCTATATACCAAGTATGAAAGTTGTCGGGCAATCCTATCTGAAGATATCGTGTTTACAAGCCATTTTCGGCATTTTCGCAATTTTACCGGTGGTGACCTCAAATGACCTTTGACCTCTACCAAAAACAATAGGGTTCTTCTTCTCAACATGACGAATCTATATACGAAGTATGAAAAGTGTCGGTCACTCCTATCTGAAGATATCATGTTTACAAGCCATTTTCGAAGTTTTCGCAATTTTACTGCTATTGACCTCAAATGACCTTTGACCTCTACCAAAAACAATAGGCTTCTCTCTCTCAACATGAAAAATCTATATACCAAATATGAAGAGTGTTGGTCACTCCTATCTGAAGATATCGTGTTTACAAGCTATTTTTGAAATTGTCGCAATTTTACCGCTGGTGACCTCAAATGACCTTTGACCTCTACCAAAAACAATAGGCTTCTTTCTCTCAACATGAAAAATCTATATACCAAATATGAAAAGTGTCGGACATTCCTATCTTAAGATATCGTGTTTACAAGCAAGTGTCACAAACACACACACACATACACACACACACACACGACATCACCATCGCATAGATTCCTTGCCTGCCTACGGCAAGGAATCAATAAGTACTGCGGTTGGATTGGGGTAATAATAGGCCTACCGTTCGAGTGGCGTAAATAACTCTCTCCGTGTTTGGAATTTGGGTTTTTCAGACAATGGGGTCGAGAGTGGGCCGAAAGAAGTTGAGTTTTAAATGGGTTGAAAACGGTGGAATTAAATTAAAAGGGTAAATTGGGTGTGGGCTGGCGATATGTGGGCATTGGGAAGCCATTCCATGATGCCGCCAGCCCCTAAATTTGGCCTATAGTTAAAAATTAATGAGAAAAATTTGCTTGGACAAAGACCAAGGAATTTGAAGAGGACTCAATAAAACAGGAGGTTCCAAAAGAGGAGAACATAATAAAAGATTGTGTGAACTAATGAGGGTATCAGCAGAGAAAATGGCCTGGAGAAAGCCCTGGGGAGGGGGGAAATTAATTAATACTGTCCAACAGTACTATTTACTACATAAAGACATATTTACGTATGTACGTATACCTATAGCCAAGTATTAATTATATATATATATATATATACGTAGGTAACCGTACGCATACGTATGCATATATTTAAACGTACAACGGGGTATACAAATCCGGAGAACATGTCATGGTCTGATTTCAGTCGGCCATAGCTGGGGTACATCACCTCTTAATCTTTCAATTTCCATTTCAGCAAGGAAATCGAAAGATTTAAAGGTGACGGACCCCAGCTATGGCCGACTGAAATCAGACCATCACTTGCTGTCCGGATTCGTGTATAGCGTACCCTAACCTTCTCCCAATACATACGTATTGCGTAGGCATGTACGTACACATATGTCCGTATGTGAATTATATCCCTAACACTAACGATACCGTAACTATGCGTACCTATATATCCACGTATGACGCAGGTTTCTGCCACTGATTCTAAATTGGAGCCAAAAGAAATTGTTTAAAAGCCCGGTAATATGAAAATGGGCAAGTTAAGTATTTGATGTAAAAAGCATAATATCAACACGTTTTCGATATTTGGCGATATCGATCCGGTACTGATAATTAATAAATACAAGTACCGCGCTAACTATAGCTTAGCTACTGGGTACTATTACCAAATATGTATCATTTACAGTCCGTAGGCTGGAGGGGCTCAAATAACAGCCCCCTACAATTGATGAAACAGGATAGAAGTGAAGTCTTTTGTGTTTTTTTTTTTAACTTTGTTTCTCAATTTTTTTCGACTTGTTGGATGTTAACCTACTTCCGTTTGTCACAGAAATAAAAGTATAGAAAATAGTTGAATATTTGGAGTTAAAATATGCAAGGGGATGTCTAAACAACACATTCCATGTAGTTGCGTGTTTTTGTACAAATCCAGAGTAGAAATGGCTGTATCAAAATGGGTGTACCACATTTTGGACATCGTTCAAAATTAAAGACCTTTTGACCTCCGGTGACTACAAAATTTGCATTTTTACCGTATTTGGTAGAGTTGATCTAGGCAAACATTTTGATGGGTCATTCGTCAAAAGAAAAAATTCTTTCCAGAGTTATTGCTATTTGAATTTACCCTACCCCAAAATATATAGTCACTCAGCTACCGTGCACTATCAACGCTTAAATCTATAGAAATCATTGTTCACCCCTAAGAAATCAATGTGTACATAAAAAAAAATGAAAATTTACAGTTTAAACTACATTTCTATCCCTATTTCATCAATTCTTTTGGATGCTAGGTGGGCTCCTCCAGCCCACTACACATAAGAGGTGTATCAAGTTGTGTCTAAATGCCAAATACAATAAAATATTGTGAAATTACAATGAATAAGGGAACCAAAAATTTATCGTTTAATTTTACTCACTCTACTAAGGACAAATACAGATGAGTAGTATGAGTACACTCTAAAAAATATTTAAACGATTTTGTTTAAAAATTAGGATACTCACGAAAATGAGTATTTCTACTCGAAATAAGTGAGTACTTCAACTCAATTTGTGCAAAATTTTGCACAATTTTAAACAAAATCGTTTAAATATTTTTTAGAGTGTAATGAGTAGAGTAATGAGTACCACATAAAATAGGTCCATCTTACCTGCATTGTCCCGAGCCTTACTCTGTTTAACGGGAAAATGCAATTAAGGAAGTGGAAAAAACGAAATAAAACACAAAGGGGGAGAAGGAAGAGAGACTCTAGCAGAGCATTATAAAAGCCTTACCGTGTGACTTCTTCTTCCTTTGGTTGAAATTTATGCAAATTTTAAATATTGGCCGTGATATGGTAATATGTTTTCTCTCGTGAGAAACACCAACCTTGAGATAGTCAGTACACTGGAATTGTGAGCCGTCTTCTGTTAGTTTTCAACTAAAGCCACCTGAAAAATAGAGCTGGCATTACTACCATCTCTCCCATTCTTGTCAAGTATGTCTTATGCAAATTACTTTGCATATGCAAATTTTTGTGATGTTTCCAGACGATGAGCTCCCGCCATGAACATCTGCAGATAATTGTCTTCAACAATAGCAAAGGCTGGCTTGTACATTTCGTTTGTTAAGTTCTGCTGGCCATCTAACAACTATTGGCGTTAACCTAAATCTACCCTTCAAAGGAATTAAGACCAAGAAAGTATGCATGCTATCGCTATCGGACAGGTGCACTATTACTTTGGTGTGTAAATCTGTGATTCGCAGTGAGCAGAGAAGGCTCAGAGAATGTTGATTGGGTAAAAGGATGCAGACAGTGTCTCTCCCTGGTAAAAGCTAAATCTTCATCTGTACAATAGTATATGTAAATCCTATAAACTTCAGTCTCCACTCCCTCCGTCCGATTATCTTATTCATTTTGCTTACCAAAAGAATATATTCTTCAAGCAAACTCTTGAAATTCCCAATTTTCCTTACACCAATAAAAAAAATAATCTAAGCTTCAAATTATTCTGTAAAAAGGCAAAAAAATTTCCATTCGCATCGTACAACAAATAACATTATGAAACATAAATCAAGTTTAATCTTAATTTTGCCAATATGTACTCGTGCAGACTGATCTCTGCTAAAGATTTCTACTTTCGACTCTCTTCCAGATAAAAAACCCATTTTTCAAATTGTCTGCTATAATATTCCTTCAATAAATAATATACAGATCTTCAAATATATTTTAAGGCGAATTTTCAACTTTCAATTCTCTTCCAGATTTAAAACACATTTTTCAAATTTTCTGCCACAATATTCCTTCAATATATAACCTAAAGATCTTCTAATATATTTTAAGGGGAAGCCAAACTTTTCAGGATTTTTTTTTTCAATTGCGTCCGAATAATCTGCTTGATGATATTCAGTAACTCTGATAAACTATAAGTTATAACGGATTAGGGAGCTTGGAGCCGGGTCCCCTCGAAAAAAAGACTGAACTTTTTTCACTTCATTAAAAATTATAAGGCCCTGCTCCAACTTAAACCTATTTGTTGTGTCCTGTTTACTTAATGAAACCCTTTCCTAATATTTTTCCGCTTTGTCCCTTCCCTATATCCTTCACTTTAGTAGGCAAATTTCTCATTATTTTGCACTTTTTCATTCTTTTATCGATTTAAACATTTCATTGCAAAAAAGGATAAAAAAAACGGCTGCTTAAATTCTACGAACAAGCCTGTGGAATGGCATTTCCGGGCTTTCTGTGGAAATGCAATTTTCAAAGTTTTCTGAACGCTGAGCCCAACTGGTGGTGGCCCTCCGCTAAAGGTAGTCTTTGAAGTAATGCCATTTCTGGATGCCTGAGGGATCGCGATTTTCAAAGTTTTCTTTTTGGTCCGCGCCAACAAACTGATGGTGGCGATCCGCTTAGATAGTCTTCCGGGCAGGATTGCATTTTTCAGGAAGAACGTCTTCTACCCCAAACTATAATATTCACGTCAGCCAATCTAGTTTGATGGCGGAATAAACAGAATTTAAACTATAGCGACATTACTCTGAATATAGCTTTGACCACCTGAGACGAAGACATGTTAGAAATCAACAGCATATTTCTCATAAGGCTTAGTGACAAATGTAAGTGCTAGTTTCAAAAATGTAAGTTTTCATTTAGTAGCGCACGTACAAAAAAGGAACAATTGAGCTAATTTTCATATTTTCTCATTCTTAGAGGGCCATTACCGGCTATCTGGAGGGTTTGTAATGCTCAAAGTTATCTTCTACGTTCGGGACCAACCAATGGTGGTGCTTCTCATGGATAGTCCTGTTGGCGTAATTCACCCCTTATTCCCCTTTAAACTAATCGACCCCTTCTAGCATATCCTGGATCCGCCACTGAGACCCACCTATTTTTTTTAGTAAGGTCATATTCTTCAATAAAAAACGAAAAATCTGTAGTACAATTTGTTTCTGCAATATAAGCTTAAGATTTTCAAATATTTGATAAAAATAGGGGAAAAATCGGAAACTTTTCCAATTTCGGCGAATAATCCGGACAATAAAAACCTCACAAGCCAACTTTGATCATCCCTAGAATCTAGGAGTAAGTTCTTTGGGGAAATTAGAATTGTCTAGTACCGTATCAGAACTAGGCACGTTCTTCCATTTTCTTCATATTAGCCTACCTTAAGTAGGCTACTGAGGGGCGGCAAGGCTGCTAGTAGAGGGCTACTTGGTTTAGAGCCCCCCCCCCCATGACCCTACCTTACAATGCAAAAAACACCTAATAGCGGTTTTTCTCTCTATCCTTAGACTTTTCCCTCATTTCATGCCCCAACCCCCATGACACCAACCTCCCCACATGACACAATCCTGGCTACGTGTCTGCCATATGGTAGCTACGTCATTGGTCACTTAAATGAAAATACTCCGTTTTAATTGTAAGAAATGATCAAAGCAGTAATAATTATTACGTCATATTATCAAAATTCCAGCATTAGCAGTTTCTTCTCAAAATATGCTCTACAAGAGTAGCAAATTAAAGTTCGATTATATTAATTTTGAAAATTTGGGTTCACAAGTTTGAAGCAACAAATAAGTGACTTTCTTTTGAGACAACCTCCTTTCTTGAAAAAATGAGCTGCTATAGTAGGTTTGTCTTAAAAAGTTATGTATCACTCGTGTATCTATAAATATTCATTTAAAAACATATTTTTCTGTTAAATGAACCGCCACTCTGCCCAGCAGAACTGACCAAGTTTTGAGTTGAGCTTACCATAAAGGGACTAAAATGATGGATATCTTACGTGACCGTGAACCAGCGTTGCAGGCTACTTCAATATAAATGTCTCTTCCGTGCTAGCCTTCCTCTTATGTCAACAGCGTTTTCTCACCTGGCCACACGAACAGGAAATCTACGCAAGGACGAGAAATCATATGCGGCTTTTTGTTGCTATAGTAACGAAGCAGTAAACAAGAAACGTGGAAAATATCAACTAAATGAAATGATACTAATAAAAGTATAAAAAGGCTGAAAAAATACGAAGCATTCCGAAGAGTGATTTCACGAGCGAAAAATCTAAGATAGATTTTCTTTCAATTTTACCCCATTCCAATCATCTACTTGTCAAATGCTGTCAAAGTTGACGCCGTTTTGCTTACTTTGTCCTAGTTGTAGTTACCCAGCCTTAAAATACTATTTGTGTAAAGGCAAAGGGGAGCCCTTCAAAGTTGCTTAAAATAAGAAAAACTGTTGCATATCTCCCATTTTTTGCTTCTAAAGATGTTTTTAAAAATAAGAATTACACGAAAAGGAATTAGACAATTCAACTTTTAAGTAAATAGTAAAATAATAATAGTGATTCAAAACGCACTGTTACATGATAGAGCAGCTAACCACAATAATTCTGATTGGATTAAATGTATACTATTTCCTTTATTATTCCAATCTTCCAGCCTTCACAGATCGACTGACATAGACAAATCAGTTTAGCACATGTTTTTAGTGACTGTAGGCAGTCATTAGTGGGGTCCATCAGCCTTTAATCGTCTTTTTTATTATCTACATGAATTTCAAATCCTCATATTCAGTGAAATTGAAGGAATGAAGATACAATTTGGTGCACATCCATTGATGATACAGAAAAGCAAAGAACTTGAAAGATTAAAAGGTGATAGACCCCAGGTATGACCGACTGAAATCAGACCATCACTTGCTGTCCGAATCCGTCTACATTTAGGTATTAGTCATGCATACTGTAGATACTTATATAAGTATAGAATATTATTAGGAACGGAATCATCAAATTAATTCTAAATGTCCAATTCTAGAAAATGAAAAGCTTGTTACAAAAAATGTTTTTGGAATTAGAAAAACATCGTTCTTGTTTATCTAATCCGGATCCCGGTTTGGGGATTAGTTTCCTGTTATAAGAAAGGATGCGCAATACAACGATTCTTTTACAAAAATCTGTTGATTAAAAGTATGTAACAACTAACAACTAGGGTGCCCCGAACAAAATGTAATCATAAGAATTTTTTTAGATAACAGTATAAACAAGCAGGCTATTTGCAACCCATTAGTTACTCCGGTTCCATTTCTTAAAGGGCCAAACCTCTCACCCCAAACTACAATTTTGGTAGGGGGTTACCAAAATTCTCAACTGGCTCAGCTCCTTGATTGACTGCTAATTCAAACAATGCAGGGTACCAAAGCTTGTTACACAGCAAGAACGGTACGAGAGTGTTTTAATTATATAAATTGAGTTTTTCTATACTCACCTTGAAGCAATAAACTGAGATTGTATCTGGATGAGGATGAATTTCAGACAGTTGTGGGGGGACTTAAGTAAGAAGGTTAGGAGAATTGGTACTGTTTGGGGTGAGGGACTGGGCCTTTAAGACAAACAAAACAGACATGTTGGAACAGAGAGTAAGACACATGAAGTCGACACACGTATACCTCGGAAATCAAAGTTTCCAAAGAATTTCGAAAATAAATATCGAATAAATTTGTTATCAATAATTTTGTTACATGTAACTGAGAAGTTCAGTCACTTGGCAACATCACAACCACTGTTAAAAGCGTGTATAGTTACTGCCCATTTGTAGAAATATAGGTCTAGCGCCCCTTTTCCATCGAGCAGAGCCTTATGCAATCTTTGAAAGTCTTATTGCTCAGTTTAGTTTATTCATTTAGTGATTTAACTGTGTGAATGTAACACTGGAGATGTGATAAGAAAAGTAAACCTTACTTGCGTTTTTTCTTATTTGGATATATATTCATTATTTTGTTATTGGAGAATCTTCGTCTGAAACTTTTAGCACGATGGATATTTGCCCGACTTAAACGATGTGAAACAGATGTCTTGATTCCGTTAAAACACTCTTTGGATGCTTCATAAAGGTAAGTTACACCTCCAGCTGTTTTCTTGTGCAAGGATCATGGTAGAAAAGAATTATTCCATTTTTTTTTCAAATATAACAAGTTTGATGTATAATAACCGATTATCCTAATACATCGGTTATAAGAAATACTTGTTAAAAATTAGATATCTATACCTTTCTTAATCTGTGTCGTAAAACTCCATTTAACTTAACCTTAATTAAGGAAAAGTTTCTTAGTTAGGTGGGGTTTTACGGCCCAGTTTCAAGTCGAGCCGGTCATGGCCTTTTTTCAGTAGTGGCTCACTGGCTTGTTTTCCGTACTCCATTGCTTATGCGGAGCATCACGCACAACGGAAGTAGGTTCCATTTTTAGAGTCTTTGGTATGACTCGACCAGGGAATCGAACCTGGTCCTTCCGCGTGAGAGGCGGATGCTCTACCGTTATACCAAACACGCGGAACAGGATGACTTTACTGCGTTAGACTGTAACCTTATCACAGATACCCCCAGCTTTAAGCAGAGGCATAGGATAACCTTCTGGTATTTCGTAACACTAACAGTAATGAAACTTGGACAGTTAGAGTGTTGTCCGACGCTTGCTTCTCCGTCAAGAATTACTCAGTCAATGCGATTGTTTGTAAAAAGTCATACATATTTTAGTTACTGCACTCTTACTTTTAAGGAACAATCAAAGTTTGAAGGAGAATACATATAAACATTTTTTCGCAGTGGCATAAGCAGTATTTCTTTGAAGGAGGATGTTTGTAGTATGCCGAGGGATCGCTGGCCTGTGGGAGGGGTCTAAGAGAAGGAGGGTTCTAAAGGGAGGGGTGCCAACTCCTTTTTGGAAATTCCTGAAAAATGGATGTGCTTACATGCAGTCTGGTGCTATGTATGCTAACTTTTGAGCTCTGAAACAAAATTTGGAGTGTTACCAAATGGACTTATTTTTTCGGAACTAAAAAATGGCACCAGTGAGGGGGCTTTGGGGAGACAACCTCCCCCTTTGAATTTTTTTCCAGAAGTTAGGTGTCCCTGCATGCAATATGGTGCCACACATCAAATACTAACTTTAGAAGTAAAATTTACGTTACTTATTTACGCATTTTTAGGATCTAAAAAATGGCATCCGGGGGAGACATGGTCCGATGAATTCCCTGTTTACGCCGCTGACTTTTCACCACGATATAAGGGGAAGTTTCAGTTCAGTCCGTTCTTGGAAGTTGGTTTATAGTTTCAAGACCTTTCAAAGGTATAAGGTTTAGATGTACGGTAGTAAATTATTGCATGAACACTACTGTTACACCATTTTTTATAAATGTGAATTTGACCTTTATACTCTATAAAACATTTCAAGGGGATTAGCTGCTGAAAATAAGGTACAGGACTGTCTTCATGAAGTACAAAATTATAATCATCCACATTATTCTGCCTGTGACTATCGTCATAAAACGAAGATAGTGCAGGAGGTATCATAGAAAGCAAGTTTCGTCTTTCATAGTATCAGCGCCGTTCAGTGTCCTCACTTTCTACCATGCTATAACCACACTCTAAAATCAAAAGAGTGAACTTATTCACTCTTTGATCGAGTGAAAAGTGTAAATTCACTCCATTAGAGTGATAATTCACTCCAAGAGGAGTGAAGTTCCCTCCAAAAAGAGTGAAGTTCACTCCAAAAAGAGTGAAGTTCACTCCAAAAAGAGTGAAATTCACTCCAAAAAGAGTGAAATTCCCTTAAAACGAGCGAAGTTTCACTCTTGATCGAGTGCCCACGGTGATCGCTCTTAAAAAAGAGCGATCATTGCAGGCACTCGTGGAAGAGTGAATTTTCCCTCTTCCTCTAGTGGATTTCACTCTTTTTGGAGGGAACTTCACTCCTCTTGGAGTGAATTATCACTCTAATGGAGTGAATTTACACTTTTCACTCGGTCAAAGAGTGAATAAGTTCACTCGTTTGATTTCAGAGTGCACCCTACAACCCCCCCCCCCCCACATTAAAAAAAAAAAATAATCAGTAAAATCTTTCGAAAAAATGTTCTGATTTGAATTAATTTGGCAATATTATAATAAAACATGACGATATGCCATATAACATTTTTACTGGGGAGGTGTATAATGACTTTTATATTGTGATTTATATGTTCAATTACTGCTCTTGTAATTAATCAAATTAAAGACAATAAAACAGTGTTTCTAAAAATAGCTGCAGTTTTGCTCATAACTTGTTTTGCGATGAAGTTTTCGTAATCTCTTCGGGTAGAGAGTGCCATTCAATTTGATATTGTAGATCTGAAAGGATTTCATGTAAAATTCCATTTGGATATTTTTGGATATACTGAAAAAATAAAAGTAGACCGGGTTGAAATTCGAACCCACGTCTTCATTTTTCATCCACGTATTATTGGCTCTTATTCCGTTTTCTTCATCCCCACAAGACTAAACAAAGTGCTAAAATAAGAGCTACTTATAGTCCTAAAAGACCACGAAATAGCATTTAAATCAATACAGTACATAGTTCTTAACCGATGTTCTTACATTTGATGATTATAAAACCATAAAATGATAAAGTTAATCATATTTCCTTACTTTGTCATCATTTGACCGTAAATGATACTTTACATCGCAAATCAAATTATAGTATTCTTTGACCTTCAAATAACTTAACAAGCCCAGAATATTGCATGCTAGTTAGGTGTGAAGACGTAGATTTGGAAAACTTCCTGGAGAGCTTCGTTAAATTAAATCAAATTTTGAGAAGTGTTATAAAACTAGCCTTGATAATATAAATACCTTAAATTTATGTGCCTGACTCATCTCTATATACCCAAAATGGAAAAGTCACTAAGGAGGCTTTAGCATCCGAGGAAAGTCCTCGAAAACTGAGCAAAAATGATAAAATAATCAATGTTAATGTTCTCCCTGAGTCCGCTCTGCTTTTTACAGTGTTTAAATCAAACCTGAAATCATTCTATTTGTAATTTTCATGTTCATCGATGAATCGGGGCTGCTCGGAATCGTAAACGTTCTAATGCTATTATCGCATGTTTTTGTGAATCTCTCAAGTTGTCACGACGGGTATCTATATGTACACTGATTATACCATTAAATTTATTTTTAACAATTGTGTGAAATATTAAAGGACCAAACCTCTCACCCAAACTACAATTTTGGCACCCGGGTACCAAAATTCTCAATGGCTCAGCTCTTTGATTGACAGCTATTTCAAACAATGCAGAGTACCAAAGCTTATATTACACAGCATGAACGGTACTGAGAGTGTTTTGATAAACATAAATTGAGTTTTTCTACACTCACCCCGAAGCAATAAATTGAGATTGTGTCTGGATGAGGAAGAATTTCAGACAATTGTGGGAGGGGCTTCAGTAAGAAGGTTAGGAGAATTGGTACTGTTTGGGGTGAGAAATGGGCCTGTAAATAAACGTGTAGCTGGGTTTGGCTTTGGAAAATTATTCACTATTGGGTCATGCACCACTATTTTAAAGAAATTACTCCGCCAAATGATTGAGGTAACAAAATAACACCTAGTAAGTGAATCTTCAGGAAGCAGTTTAACACTTTCTCTGAAGGGATATAGGCCTGCTCAAATTTTGTAATATGAAAATTTACCTTGGTCAAAATCGTCACACGACTGTTGAGATTATTCAGTTGTGCCTGACTTTCACGGTGTATCCGGGGTTTAATTATACCCATTATTTTGTTTATAATGATCGGGAGCGAACATTGACACTCAATTCTGTATGGCACTTCTAAAAGCGAAATCCTAACTTTGATACTAAAGATAAAAATTCAGGAGTTACATTTTAAACGCACAAAAGAAAAGGGTTAGAGGAGGGGACATGGCCCAGGTACGCCTTTCCTTGGGAGCAATGAATGACTGCACAGACGTAAAACCATCGTGAAAGCAATTGGGTCATTCCATTACAATGAAGGGATGCTATACGTTACTTCAAAACATTGGGTGATAGAAGACAAAAATGTCTACACTCACTTTTCATGAAAATTGCTCTTCGGTTTTGAATCCACATCCCCTCCTCCTAAAAGCATGCGTAGCCACCCACTTTTACATTCTTTCCACCAGATATGATGAGAAACTTTAACATGCTACTGCAGGCCGAACGAGGCTTACAGGAGTGAATCCCTGGATGGCGAGGGAAGCGGTTCATTTGCTTAATGAGTAACCCATGCATAAGAGAAAGGGAAACAGTGCAATGTGCATGCAGAGCGATCAGCAAATTTTGTGTATGGAGGAAGTTTCTCATAAGAGGGACCCTCTGCCGGTACCAAACATTTCAGCCTCATCATGGTTGGGTTTGAGGCGACAATCTTCAACAGAAATAATGGGGGCAAAGTAAACGAAACAAGTAATGAATGGATTACCATCCACCCCATTCCCTCATTCAATGTGGTGGCAGTCCAAGGCGTCTTGAAATTTCAACACTGATGCGGGGAGCGGGGTTTGTCCCATGAATTTTTGTCGAGGACTGGAGGTCGAAAATATTGGCAGCCCAAACCTCGTACACTGCAAGACATTGCATCCAAAAATGATTTTCCATCAATGTCTCGATTGTGAGTAGGCCTCCAGTATCAACGAGGAAATAATTCGTTTTTTTTTTATTATTATTTTTTGATTACCGTTCTGTCTATCAAAGGAGGCCCGCATTATCAGGTATAGGAGAAAATGTGCGCGCGTATCCCTTGTAGATTGCATTAACACCACTCTATAACCCCGTAACAACAAACTTCATATAGATTTTGATGATGTTGGCTGGAGTCCGAGACAATTATTCTCAAGTCAGTTTTGAACCTCATTAGGGCCACACTAACATGGTTCAGGGTCGACATGCCTGCAAAACGGATGCGTTTAAAAACCACTAACTGCCTCATGCCTGCAGTCTTCTGTGTAAACGTGGTCAGAAGTTCGTGGTATAGTCATGTGCAGATCGGTTCACATTTTTTTGTAGTGCATAGCAAAGTGGTAGGTATCCTGTTGCTACATAAACAGCACAAGGACACATGACACTAAAAACAATTCGGACGGAATGGGATTTTTTTTGTAGAGAATGAGAATATCCTAAGGAATTGAAGAATTTCAACACCCTCACCCCATCCCCACCAAAGATTTTTTATTGAGCAGACCATTATAGAATATAATGGTCATACACTCTAAAATCAAAAGAGTGAACTTAGTCACTCTTTGATAGAGTGCAAAGTGTAAATTCACTCCATTAGAGTGATAATTCACTCCAAGAGGAGTGAAGTTTACTCCAAAAAGAGTGATATTCACTAGACGGAGAGGGAAAATTCACTCTTCCACGAGTGCCTGCAATGAGCACTCTTTTTTAAGAGCGATCACT
This sequence comes from Holothuria scabra, assembly GCA_037179385.1. Lineage (NCBI taxonomy): Eukaryota > Metazoa > Echinodermata > Holothuroidea > Aspidochirotida > Holothuriidae > Holothuria > Holothuria scabra. Next base: position 6,029,534 of record CM074189.1, on the reverse strand, counting down.
GTGGGCACTCCATCAAGAGTGGAACTTCGCTCGTTTTAAGGGAATTTCACTCTTTTTGGAGTGAATTTCAATCTTCTTGGAGTGAGTTATTACTCTAATGGAGAGAATTCACACTTTTCACTCTCTCAAAGAGTGACTAAGTTCACTCTTTTGATTTTAGAGTGTAGGAATGTAACAGGTGTTAATGTATGATGACCTTCGGTCGATGCTGGTTAAGAAACCGTACAGAGGTAACCATGCAGCATAGATTACTTACCCTCAGTGGCGCCTAGAAAAATTGTTTGGCTCACTACGCAGGCATGTTAGAGGTAGCAGTTGGGGAGAAGTTGTTGTCTTCGATTTATGAAAAAAAAATGGATAAGGCAGATGCATATGGGGAATACTTATGACATCTCGTAAAGCCTGCACAAATGCTTTAAGGACCAATTCTCTCACCCAAACTACAATTTTGGTTGGGGTTTACGGAGAGTCTCGGTTTGCCTTGCTCTTTGATTGACAGCTAATTCAAGCAATGCAGGGTACCAAAGCTCATATTACACATCATGGACTATACTGCGAGTGTTTTGATTATACCAGGGAGTTGCAACTCCCTGATTATACACATTGAGCTTTTCTATACTCACCCTGAAGCAATTAAACTGAAATTGTATCTGGATGAGGATAAATTTTCAGACAATTATTGTGGGAGGGGCTTAAGTAGAAGGTTAGGAAAATTGGTACTGTTTGGGGTGAGAGAATTGGGCCTTTAAGTAACAAAATTTGTTGCATAAATAAAGTTGCTACCTAATTGTGGGCAATTAACATCTCTGTTAACCGCTGATGTACCAAGAATTACGGGTTGGGGGTTGGGAGGATTCAACAAAATTGCAGTTTTTATACATATCCTGCATGTAGCCAGGTATTTGCGATAAATTTACCTAAACCACTAATTGCACAGTTTGCGATCTCGGAGTGGGTTAATGAATCTTTATATGCAGATCATGTGAGCTTGGTTTGTTCTGTGATGTGTATACTATCCATTAACAAATTTCGCTGAAAATTATCAAGTAGGCGAGGATTTAAAACGGCACGGTGTTCTTTCAAACGGTCCAAATAAGTTAAAGAATTTCGTTGAAAAGAGCACTACAACTTTCGTTTACTCGGTACGTTAGTAAGTTAGCGTGATTTGCTGACCATCAATCGCTTCCTGTAAACGACGGACAGATGCATGAAGCAAGTCAATATCACTGGTACAAGATAATGAGGCGGACTCATTGATTCATATTAGTGCTAACAGTGGTTAATGTACGTTTTCAAATTGTGAGCAAATTACATATTGGTTTAGCAATAGAAACTGCGTCAGAAATGATATCCCGAAATTAATTGCATCTATGTGTAGGCATATTATAGCCTGAAAAATTGTACATGCGATCTGTCTTTACAACATAAATATCGTCAGAAAGGCAAAGAAACTGTAATAAAATTGGGTGAATAATGCTCCTTCACTGGACAGAGAATTACACTCACTAGTTGGTATATATTTGCAATCCATTTATTAAAGCTACAGCTAAGGGAAGCCATGAGAGAATAATGCGTCTTTGGCTCAAACCTTCTGTAGCTTATTTCAATACATTAATACACCGCTGGGATTATTTACCAGCACCTTTGTAAATTATCAACAACGGCATTTGGTGAGAAGTCACAAAATTTCATAGACAGCAGTGTAGCCAGGATTGTGTCCGGGGGGGGGGGGGGGAGTTGGGGCACGACATGAGGGAAAAGTCAAAGATGAGAAAGAAAAACCAGCTATTTAAGGTGGGGTTAGTTTTTGCATTGCACGGTTGGGTTATGGGGGGGGGGGAGTTCAGCCCCCAAATCACCCCGTGACTACGCCACTGTTCATAACAGTGAACCAAGGTCCAGTCGAACTGCACCGATTTTCAATGCGATATGCGATCTTTTCCTAAATCGGCCCAGCAGTTTTTACTTCGGACTTTTTTCCTAGCATGGCCACACTTGTGTCGAGAACTGAGTTCAATTTATTTTGCCTCACGATAAACAGTGCGGAACGTTTTACGTGCTTGGAAACAAATACAGGAACGGGACAAAGTCCCGGATATCAACCAGAACTGACGAAAACGCAAAGACGATAAACAAACAACTGTGACATTATTGAAAAATTTAAATCGCTCAACAAAGTGATCTTCGAAAACCAGCCTGATTTTTGAACGCGTGTCCAATGGATGCTGTCTCTCGATTCGACGTCACAAACTAATTAGTTCTCTGATGCAATCATATATTTGCACAAGTTGGCATATTTTTTACTCTTTTCCCACCAGAGATGAAAATTTTTTATCAAAAACTCACAAAAATCGGACAGTAATTCGATCCGAAATCGCCTTCAGTAGTGTGAATCTGTTTTATTGTTGGGTGGTAACAAGAGATTGTAAAAGAATGAATGAATGTATGAATGCATGAAAGAGTGAATGGGAATGGATGGATGAATGGGAATGGATGAATGCATGAATGAATGAATGATTGAATGAATGAAACAGTTTATTGTTTCCCCTTAAACACAAAAGAATGAAAAGAAGTGAAATAATTTAATTTCGCTGTCTCCATTCACTTTATCGGGAGACGCATTTCAGTCTTTACACCAGGGGGAGAAGAAGAGCGAACATTTTCGTGGATTTATTGCTTCATACATTCGGCAGACGTATTGATGTAGACCAACCATAAAGGTATTGCAGCTAAAAATGCTGAGTGGCTCATACTGCACAGCATGCACTGAGAGTGTTCGGATTACACAGAGAGCCTCGTATGCTCACCAGGACATGCTCTCGAGCAAGGATTGTGTATGGCCAAAGATGAGATTAAGATAAATTTGGGAGGGGCTATAAAACTAAGTTTGTGGGGTATTGGAAATGTCTGGGGTGACGAAAATCTGCCTTAAACCCTTTTTATTTTCGTTTGTATAGATCTTTATCGTACGTTAGGTTATGGTTAAATGGAGTTTTTCGGCCCAGTTTCCAACCAATTGGTTAAAGTTGAGCAGGCCACGGCTTTTTGTTCAGTCGTGGCTCACTGTCTTGTTTTTTCCTACTCCATTGCTTATGCTGAGCATCAAGTACAATGGCAAGTTCCGTTTTTAAGTCTTCAGTGTCGTAGGAGCTTGCGTTTGGGTTTTTCACATTTGTTGTCTTACTGACAATTTTTGTGTGAAATTTGAAAAGTGCAATATAGGAAAAAGACATTTTTTTATATCGGAAGATGTTTGATCGGGGAAAAAACAGATGTACCTTCGATTTTTATGGATTGTTTTTCATTTGGATGCACTTTTTCCTGGGGTACTTTTCTTTTATATGAAAATACATGATTAAAGAAGCACAAACGTTCATGTTACAGACAGCTTTATGTTGGTAAGAACGAGCAAAGAATCCCCCAAATCATCCAGAACTGTAAATTGTAACACCATTATGTAAACGAATGAGGCGTCAATAGTGCGGCGCACTTCTTAAATTTCACACCTGAGATTAACGTAAAACGCAAAATACGATATGAAGACATTTTATCTAGGCCGATTTAATGGGGGAAAACGTTGTTCCCCTGCAAGTTCAGCTCCGAAATTGTTGATATATCAAAAATGAGTTTGTCGCTAATAAACCACCCAAAGCGAAACAATCTAACTTTTATTATCATAGCCTTTAGATTTACTATCAACTCTCGCGTATCTACGTATAATAACTTAAAGTGGTATAGTGAAAATTTTTGCAAAATTTAGGCTGCATAGGAGAAAAGGTTCATTACGGAAGGAATTGAAGTTCAGTAATTCTCTGTAATAACAGTGTTATTATAAAAATTTGATACATAATGTAAAATGCTGTAAAGTGTCATGTTTATTGATAATAAAATTTGGATAAAAAGGGGCATGGCGGCATGGTCATAATTTTGTTTACAAAATTGAATTGCATATATGTATGTAATGAGATTACTTTCCGGTAAAAGCTCTAAGTTGCAGCATCCATCTACGTTTCTTATGTGATGGTGGGGTTGTTTGCGTGGTACTATTTAAAGGCCCAGTTCTCTCACCCCAAACAGTACCAATTCTCCTAACCTTCTTACTGAAGCCCCTCCCACAATTGTCTGAAATTCATCCTCATCCCGACACAATCTCAGTTTATTGCTTCTAGGTGAGTATAGAAAAACTCAATTTATATAATCAAAACACTCTCAGTACCGTTCATGCTGTGTAATACAAGCTTTGGCACCCTGCATTGTTTGAATTAGTTGTCAATCGAAGAGTTGAGCCAATTGAGAATTTCGGTACCCGGGTACCAGAATTGTAGTTTGGGGTGAGAGGTTTGGCCATTTAAGTGCATGGAAACGGACAATAACGGACAGAAAGACCCCAACAAACGGGACATGACAAAACACAAGCATGAATTAAGTATATACACTTATTTACACTGACGTTTATGTCGATCAACCCGTATTTGTAACAAAGAAAAAAAACTGGAAATGCTGCTCTAAAACTTATTCTGGTTAACTTACCCCTAAAAAGGATAAATATAAATCTCACCCAAACATCGACACCCCAAAATGCTTATTTTTACACCAGTCCAGTGAATATGGCTAATATAATCCACACTGGGCACACAAAAACTATAACAAAAATGTGGTCACATCACAAAAATGCAGTATACATTTACACAGCGTAACATAGGGTTGTAGTACTTTGTGTAAGTGTGCGTCACACGTGGGCTAAATTTACCATATTTACTGGGGTACAATAATTGTACGGGGTGTCTTTATACGAAATTTTCGCCTTCCCTTTTTAGTGATAGCCTGAACAAATCCATTTACCTCAGAGAGTTGGTGCATATTATATGTTGGGGCGTATCTTCTTCCTTTATGTAAGTATGTTCAGTGACGTCAGGAAATTTCAAGAGTTACTTCACTTTACCCTTTACCGTTGTTTGGGTCCTTTTGGACCCAGACGGAGAGCGCGACTGTCACCCATCTTCACTGTTTCACGCGGAGCTCGAAACTGCGAGTAGCTACTCGGCCACAACGACGAGAGAGACAACAGTTTAAGTTCACGGGGTCAATAGCCTACGGAAGCTGATGCGGGGCGTGCTACGCCCGCTTTTCCGCCCACTCCCGAGGCGCGCAAATATGCCCCGGTTGGAGCACAACGGTAAAGGGTTAAAACATCCATCATGACGAACAGCTAGTTAACATTTTCACAGACTTGCACGGCTTGAAAATCACCATTTGGGTGACCATGAGGCCAGGTATGCAGTCTACTAGGTATATATACTGACAGTCTTGTAATATTGACACATAAAAGAGTACATCAACTGTTCAAAATGTAGCATAGTTGATGGCTTTATTGTAAACGAGAAAGGAACAATAAAATGTAACTGTTAAAAGTAAAGGAAGATGGCCCCCGTCTTTCTTACCATGGCTGTAAAAGATTTGAGAAATTAACAAGAAAAGTCATAAAAGTGCTAGCATGGAGGTAATACTTTGTCCAGGTAGTAGCTCCAGTGATCACAGTAACTGAATCAGAACGAGTCAACGAGATGAAGGTAGAAATGACATGGTTGCAATTTAACACCAGACGGACATAAAACTGCTCGACGAGAACACTCTTCTCCAGTCTGCTACACATCGAATGATTTAATGTCCCGACGAGCGAGGCTGGTTTAATAATTTTGTGCCTCTTTGTGGGCTGTATATTTACAATGCAGGGGTGCATGCGTTTAAAAAGATTCAAGGATACGTGTAATAACATCTTCAGGAAGTTATTCATCACCCTGACAGTTTCAATTCCCCCACCCTCTTACTTCTAGCTCCTCCCACAACCCTCTTACTTCTAGCCCCTCCCACAACCCTCTTACTTCTAGCCCCTCCCACAACCCTCTTACTTCTAGCCCCTCCCACAACCCTCTTAATTCTAGCCCCTCCCACAACATTCTTTCTTCTAGCCCCTCCCACAACTGCTATAAACCCATCCTTATCTAGACACAATCATAGTTGTCACTTCAGATTACAACTTGGTGAGCATAAAAGTCTTTAATGTGTAGTTGTAACTGCACTAACTCTCAGTATTACGATGTGTGAATGAGCTACTCTGTTTTTTGTTTTCAATTTTGATGTCAAGCAAAGAGCTGTGCCAGTTGAGCATGTCTTTAAAATACCTGTAAAATTGAAGTTTTGGGTGACGAATATAGGATGGATAACACGCAATACTTAACTCGACGGTCCTCAAGCACATGACTAGGCATCACGCAGAGTTTAGTGTAATTCTCTTCAGACTGTCAGAAGACATGGAAAGGTAAAGTACTGAAAAGCAGCTTTATGGAAAACGGCCAGTTGAGCACCCAGGATTCTGGACTTTGGGGGGGGGGGGGGTGAAAATTGTGAGAAGGCTATCTGGGCGGAGGGCCCACATCAGTTGGCGAGGAGCGTAACGGAAAATTTTTTGATAAAATACCCCTCGCACTAGGAAATCCCCTTTCCCGGGTTTTAGAAGAAAGCTCCCACAAATGGCATTGTTAGTTTATTTGGATGAAAACCTATTCCCTTTAAAATATTACTTTGCAGCTTGTCAAAGTAAGCTTACATCTGTTTAATGCCTTCGTGCAACCGCTCTTAAGCAGTCCTTGCATGTATTAGTTGCTGTTAGTATTAGTTTATTGTTAACGGAATGCGTGTACAGGCGAGCATGCTTACATCACTGTGGACCCTCTGTATGTAACTTGATGTTTCCCCCTTCCCCCTTCTTTCTGACAATATCTATTGTCATGTAGTATGGTGCACTCTTCGTGACCTTTACCAGACGCCATCTTGTTGTTTACGAGCAACGCTCCCTTCCCTTTGTTCTAGATTTCCAGGGCCCTACCTGTTTCCCGTCACGTGTTACCAGTGGACGTGACATTTCACATTGCCGTAGCTCCACGTGCACGCTGTAACCCATATTTTCGAGGTGTGGCCAATTTCCCCCTTTGCAGCCTCCTCATTGGTCATTTATATCATAATAATTATTTATATGGGTGCGTCATAACTTTTGACCAATCAGGGGGATTGCATGTGTTCAGAGCTCGCACGATTCACAAGACCGAGCCTGCGAGCTGGAGACTCGTGCCGTAGACGCAGAGGGATACACATAATAGGAATCATATTAGGCTGGCAGAATAATTATAAATTAATTCAACTTAATCATCTTTGTGGAAATAAAAACATCAAATAAATATTTTTTAAATCAACTCAACTCTCCTATCCTATTTCGACCTGGAACTCGATCCCGTACCACGCAATACACAACACTATATTCCTTTTTTTATAATATATAAGATGCGTTGAATGTTTAGAGAGTTTTAATTTTGGTTGGTTACGTTCTAGACAAGAACAATTCTCCTTGTCCTCTACACTCTGTTGATAAATTTTCAGTTTATAAAAAACCACTGACGACTTTAAGGGGTCTCAAGCTACTTGAGCCCCTTTCTCCTTGGATGTGTCAAAGAAAGCAACAATGCCCTGTTTGGTAACATTCCGTTCTACCAGGAAACTGCCACTCTAGAGTGACAGCTCCCTGGTTCTCCCACAATTGGTCAAATCGCGGTACGTTTTAAAGACTACAGTCACGGTGTCTTGCGGGTCGTAATGCTTCAATAGAACACCTGCACGTAGCTGAGACGAGATGCATACATTATGACTGGGTCGGGGTTTAAATCTCAAGGGTTAACCATGACCTGTGCTGGTAAAATGAACAGTTTGCCCGTTATGAAGATAGGATAGCCTACACTAGAACCTAGTTTCCATCCCATCGTCAGGACAGGCTACAAATACCCCATGAGGGTCCCATCAGACACCACAGGGGACGGTGACATGGGCACCTTCTTAGACAAGGCTATTAAAGCAATGCTATGTAATAACCGATTTTGATGTCCGGGGGAAGCATTTTTAGGAGGATACATGAGACAGAGTAACACACATTGGGGGTTCGGGGAGGCCCAAAACGTAAGAAACCACTGTAGGTTACTTAAAGATACTGTGTCAAGTATACGTGGCAGATACTGCTTTAAACATAATTTGGCATTTACTAACAGACTAGCTCTTTATGACTCGGATTGAAGGTGCAGACCTAGGTACCAGTGGAGAATCTGGGGTCACTTGTCAGGGGGGGAAACATCCCCTTTTTCCCCGATCGTAAAGGTTTTACATATTTTTTAGAGGCCGAAAGTTATTGAAATTTGTTTTTTTTCTGAAAAGCCTATGTGAGGTTAGGTCATACGCGTATAGAGGCATATAGAGTTTGGAGAGGAGATTTTTCTATCCGAAATATATATTTGTGTCCGGAAAACTACCTAAGCGGATCGCAACCATCGTTTGGCGTGGAGCGTACAGAAAATTTTGAAAAATTGTGACCCTTCAGACAGCCGGAAATGACACTCTCAGGCTTGTGAATAGAATCCAAGCAGTCATGACTTTGAGTTTTTGTTTGCAATAACGTGCTAACTTTAACAAAAATGAGCAAATTAGCCTTCAGAATGATCAGAAAATTACGACACAAAATATACCACTACCATTTTTCGTTCAAAAGTTTTAGCACATGTATACACCTGTACACTCCCGTCCTCCCGTAAAATCTGGCAATTGAAATCATCTCAGAACACTTTCGCAAGTTTCGCCCGGATCTTCTATCATTTCAAGGAAAATGTTTACAAAGAATATGGAAATGGGGCTGAGGAATAATTGTTTTACCAGCTGGCAGGCCTAATGAATGGCGTTTTGTAATCGTTTTGGTTTTTCACGAAATTGTTGCTGTGACTGTAATACGTTGTGTTGTTCAGACAAATCTTTGAAAGGATTAGGATTCAGACACTCGTAGGAGTTTTCCGTGTAATTAAAAACATGCCAGATTTTTTAAGACTCAAAATTGGCTGGCCTATTTTTCCACTAAACATATATAGAAAACATATTTAGAAAACATGTGAACTCACAAGTCCACAGTCATCTATGTATAGTTCTGTGATGTTTGTGCACGTATACATGATACACTTCATACTTATAATTTGATTTAGGGAACTGCTGGTTGTTACTGGATTATCTGTTTCTAAAGTACTTGACCTTTTCTTAATATTTTACGTCTCTTATTTGAACCCACGGGGCCTGAGCTAAAACAACTGCATGGCTATGTACAAATATTTACGATTCCCCGTATAGCCTAATTAGCCTATACCCACTCGATCGGCTTAACTTTTACCTACAGATAGTAATGTTGTAACTTGCACGCTGTGCTGATTCCACTGGAATTTCTGTCTTTGGTGTATCATCTGATCAAAAGGTCAGGAAATCTAGTATTATGTTTCTAACCCCATTTTCTGTGGTAACTGTTTAGAAAGAAGAGCTTGCACAGCTGAGCATTGTCTCTATGTGCCGTTTATTGCCTGCGCAACTGGCTATACGCGCCCATACCCAAATCATATATATTTCCGCTAAACGCTGCCGGACGGTATAAAGTAACACAACCCCTCCCTTCCAACCTATGGACAAGATTTAGTAGCCAAACTACTCTTCTTTAAAAGGAAGTTTAAAGGCCCTGTTCTATCACCCCAAACAGTACCAATTCTCCTAACCTTCTTAATTAAGCCCCTCCCACAATTGTCTGCAATTCAGCCTCATCCAGATACAATCTCACTTTATTGCTTCTAGGTGAGTGTAGAAAAACTCAATTTATATAATCAAAACACTCTCAGTACCGTTCATGCTGTGTAATATAAGCTTTGGTACTTTGTTTGAATTAGCTGTTAATCGAAGATCTGAGCCAATTGAGAATTTTGGTACCCGGGTACCAAAATTGTAGTTTGGGGTGAGAGGTTTGGCTCTTTAAGAGCTGTCACCAGAAGCAAAATTGACCGCAGTTGATTTTTTTTTACCTCATCGAAATTTACATATGGGGCTGTCAACGACTACGTCTATTACTCATCAATGAGTTAACAGAGTTTATCACAAATCTGAATTGACCTCCCTGTTCATAATTTTAAACCTATCTATTAAAGAGATCTTATTGAAGGAAGGGGGTTTCTTCATAGGGAAATTAAAGCCATCAACGTTCACAGGTAAACCTTTTGATGCTAAAGGTAGTTTGTATATCACATAACACTTAGAGTCATTTCTATTGGGTGCGAGATTTTCTCCGCTTTAACCTTCTGATGAGGGACGTTTCCTTTGACCGAATCATCAGCTTAGATGTGGGCATGTTGGCTTTTCTCAAGGATTCAAAGCAATTTTTTTCATAAACGACAATAAACTACAGAAAGGTAAAATTGCACATTCAAAGGAACTTGAGAATTTTTTTCTCCTGTCAAAGTATCATCTCTAAGAATGGATGTTCCGATTTCCAGATGTATGGCAAGGTCGGTATGCGAATATCGATGTCGCGGTATTCGCCCTCTTGTCACTATATATCGATGTATGTCAACCCATCCCTAGTTTGAAACAGCTACAAGCTTCTGGTCCGGATTTCGCTCTCATCAATGAGTCTAAGCACGGAAATCTGAGTATGGCCCTCTCCATATGTCCCGGCTTTTTATTCGGCCCTAGCCCCTCGAGTGACTGTTCAAAAATGGTTATGCACACACACAACTTTTGTACAATATGCGTACATGTCAACACACAGAACTTGCCGTGATTGGCGGTATCCATCAGTGGTTAGCAGCAGGGAACTTCAAAAATAAAATTGATACCCAAAAGGAACGCAAATGGATCTAGAGATTGGATTGTATGATTCTAAGAGATTCGATCCTGCAAAAGGTTTCCCTGTCAAAATAACTTTCTGAAGAGAATTTTATAACAGTTATTTTCATTCTGCTTTTCATATACTGTTTTATGTAAACACTGATGTTTTATGTTTTTCTGGTTTTCAATTTTTTGTTTCTTTTGTAAAATGATCTTCTTTTGTACTTTTTTGTCTGTTCGTTTTTTTCATTTCATTTTCATTTTGCTTTCGGTGCTACTTTTAGTTTACATATTCACAAGTATTTCACTTTTTATTCTTCTATTTTATCACGTCTTCCTTGATTCCTCTAGGATTTGGCTTCTTTTCCTTCCTTGGAAAGTTGTATTCTTTTTTTTTTTGTATGTATAATTTGTCTTTTTTTCTCTTTTTTGTTGCTACGTTTCCGTTCAGTACGTGTTGTATTTCTTATAACACTTCTACCTTGATTTGTATCCCAAGGTTTACATTGCAGGTTTCTTTAATCTTGCCATCTTCATTTTTGTAATGTGTTTTGCCGTAAGGCTTATCTGTACTAAGTTTTGTCTTTCTTTACTTATTCCCTCGTTTGACTGTACATAGTTGTTGTGCCTTGTATTATTGTATATAATTTCCTCTCATATTTATTATTTTATAGAAAGAAAGATGGATAGCGAAGCCTATAAAATCGGTAGCATATATGTACAACCAATGGAGCCCCTAGTATTTCATTGTAAGGTGGACCAACAAACGCTAAAGGGGGCAACATCGCATTAGCAATATTAAACTTAGTTTTACGAAGTCTATGCAGCGTTTCAACACTAATATCTATTCCCGTTCTTCACAAACAGTAGGTCTTTAGATACCGTACTGAAGAAAAATGGAGAAAACTATTTTGTAGACTATAAGATTTTTGGATTGTGAGAAAACGGATTGTATTGCATCTTTGTGGAGGGGCAAAATGAAGGCTTGAATCATTTTTTTTTTGGGGGGGTGCCCCCTCTCCCCCTTCTGGCTATAAGCCACAGTGTACAACAAAAACGTTAAAATGTGTACTTTTCTCATAAGAACGTCCATATTCATTGAAACAAAAGACACTGTAGGCGAAACAAAACAAATAGCAATTTAGTTCTTTTAGACGGTTATCTATTGCAATTGAATCTGTTGTTCTGTATAAAATTCTTAAGCAACGTATAGACTTAGCCTACATACTGTTAGTTTCTTCCGCATAGCTGGCATATATCTTTTTAACCTTCATTAGCATTACTTTGCAAAATCATTGTTCACAGCCTTCGGTAAGAGTCGAGTTCAAAATATGAAAACAAAGTGTAAAAATCTCGCAATATTTTTAAAGAAAACAATGAAAAAACCTTAAACCTCAAGTATTGTAAAATCCTTTCACTTACCCCCTACTGATATGCACCTGCAATAAAACGTGCTGAAATTGGCAACGGAATCTTGGAAGCAGTTACAACGTGAGCCAAAGCTGAGGAAGGAGTCTGCGTGAAGTAAACTTTAAGTTCTGCTGACTGGCTGAGGAGGAACTAAAAAATGTAAAACAGATTCGAGTTCGGTAATTCGTTTTGGTGTTTATGCACATGCGCACATCCTCCAGACCGTAGGGATAAACAAACCAATCCCGCACCGTACAACACGTATTCCAAAATTTTAGTTTACATGAAAATTTGGTGAAATCATTCTTCTATAATCCAACCATAACATAAGGAAGAATCATAAGTGTGATTCTGCGCAGTGGTCTTTGTCTAAATTGATTTTTTTGTGTAAATATATAATATTTTTAATCTGCCGTAAAAAGTAGAATTGAGACCCCTTTATTCGTTCGAGTTGGCTAGAACTGCAGAGTAGTACGCACGTGCTTTACGAAAACAAGGGAACGCCGTACACTATACGTGCTTAGCTCGGTTTGTGTGTCGCACGCTGTGCCTTACGATCCTAAGCAGCAACGATTTACCGACCTAGCTTATTATCTCATCTAATATCGCAGTGACACTTCCACCAACAAACAGACAAATGCAGACAGGTTAATATGAAACAGTCCGTTTCGCGTGTATTCCTTATGCATTCACGTCGCCACTGACGTCATTTTGGAGGAGTAACAATAAAACGTGGTCGCCTCTCTGAACTTCGTGTAGAACATATATGTAGCGGTGAACCACACGTAGATGACTTACACGAGTATCTCATTTTTTGATCAATCAGCTGTTTGTATTTTGTGATGTTGGCTTGTTAGTCCTCCAAAGGAAGGTGTAAGTTTGACATTTTGACGTCAAAATTACAAAGTCTGTTTTAAATTCGCCTCCTAAATTAGGTCAAGTGCCTCCAGAGCATAAGGTCTATAGAGAGAGAGATCTATCGACGGGTATGAGAGACGGTATTTCAACAACTCCCGGTCCCTCCACGCCTGAATTCAGTGTTGCAATAGATCAATGTGTTCTGAATATCAACATTGTTACCAGGAGCGAGGTTCGCCCCGTGTAGATTTTGTTTGGAAGTGAGGGTAGACTGAGTTTCTGAGCATTAATGTGGAGATGTAACCGCTCTGCATAATCTGCTCATGTGACTATTTATAATGGTTGTATGTATATATGCGTTCATGGGTGGGTTAGGTTAGGTTAGCTGGAGTTTTACGGCCCCGTTTCCAACCAATTGGTTCAAGTCAGGCCGGCCACGGCCTTTTTCCAATTGTGGGTGTTTCAGACAAAACAAAGCGTATCGGATTGGAACACTTAAACTGTTATTCTGACCTAGATTCATCTTGGTTGAGTGGTACTTAGTATTGAAGACTCCCTCCATATGTAATAAGCGAGTTCGGTAATTCGTTGCCGCATGGAATTGTGGGACACAACATGGGATATACAAACCGAGCTCAGCACGTCTTGTACGACGTTCCCTTGTTTCGTCAGTACGTGCACACTACACTATAACCAACTCGAAATATAATTGGGGTCTCAGTCCTACCTTGTTGCTGATTAAAAAGCATTTTGTTACAACATAAAAACAATGAAGACACACTTGTGGATGTATTGAGAAAAAAAGAATTCACGAAATTTTCACGTTAAGTCAAATTTTCGAACACGAGTTGTAGGTGCGGGACTGATTGGTTTGTTTATCCCGACGATTTGGAGGATGTGCGCATGTGCATAAACACCAAAACGAATTACCGAACTCGCTTATTGATGTCTAGGTAAACTGTATAATGGGTTGATTGACCCCTCATATTGAATACAGTACTTCTCCACATAGTAATTGAAAACACCAAACTGTATTTTACCATTACTGGACTATCAATGCGTTAGAAAAGGTTGTCAAATCATGTACTATGTAATGATCCAAAATTTCAAACCTTGCTTTTGGTTGATGAAAATTTACCGCCACTGTGGAATTTTATCCTATTCAGAGTTTTATATTTCACATTTCAAAACTTAACTAAAAATTGGGGATATTTTGACCTACGGTGCCACGCTTTTTGTCTTCCCCCAAATCCTCTGGGCTAGCTACGGTAAAAGTTGTGCGTGAATAAGCACATCGAAAGCGTTATAAAAGTTCTCTGACCTTCTCTCGATGACTTTTCTGTCCTTCAGTTCAAGAGGGATTGAGAAACAGCGTAAATATTCCTCAAAAGTTTGTTATCCTTTAAAGTATTCCTCAAGTTCGTTGTCCTTTACGATACGTGGGTTTTTGGGGAGCAGAACACAAAGTAATATTTGGTTTCACTTATTAGTTCTTCTCCAAACCCGAGGTGCTAAAAAAATATTTGGTTATTCCTTCTATTAAATATATATTGGCATGGGTTGAAAACCTGCTCGAGAGTAGTAAAATCATTGTGTCTAACGAAGAGACAATGGCCGTTTAAGACGGGATTTGTGTGCCCTTATTACGAAGACTTTCAACGGAAAATAACAAATATCATTAAATTTATTCCGTCTTGAAAGTCTTGGAATAACTGACCAGCTGACATTTTATCCGTCATGCTGAGATCAAGGACGTCATTGAGAAGCACGTCATTGGGAAGTAATTAAATTACGTCATTTGTAATTACGTTAATTAGGCTACACATAGGCAAGAATAGTAATTTTTTCTCAGTCTTTGAAAAGTGCTTTTTGTACATTTTCTGAGCAAATTGGCTTCACGCAAAGGTGCAGTCACCCCAATTTGATACAGTGTAGAAAACTATCTTGTTTCATGAATAGCCCTCTTAACGGGAAATATTGCGTTTAAAATGCTCCAACATAGCATTAAAAGCTCTAGTCATTTTCAAATCATTTGGTCTCAACAATAAACCCCAGCAATAGCTTCATCTGCTCAAAATATTATGCACAAGAGGAGTTATGGAAGTTGCATCTTTTGAAATGCCATTTGGGTGAGCAAATTATTCTTGAGCAACAAACAACTGAAATTCTATCTGTGGGAAACTTATTTCTTGAAAAGAAGGCTACCATACTGCCTTATTTGTAGCTATTTATCACTCTTTGCCAATAAACACTGGTTTTAAAAGGATGAAATTTCCTTGTAAAACAAAGGCAATATTTCGCTTTAAATTTTGAGATGTGACAATATTTTTATCCCTCCACAGTGAAATTTACGAGAAGTTACTCCTTGATCTACTATGAATATGCAATATCTCTGTCCTTAATATCATGCAAGATACTTGAAAGAGAAGCACGTCGAAATCTGTGAGATTTTACTGTTGTTTTTAAATACGTCTCGGGCTACTGCTTTTGTCCTTCAAATCTTGAGAACGGGTAGACCAGGCTATCACATGAAATTACTAGACTTAAAAAAAGTACTTAAAAATTAAATTAATTTGAAAGAGCCATTCGATAATTTTCAAAATGAATACTCGGTTTATCTTCTGCACAAATCCCTGTTGTTTTTGAAAATTTGTGTTTGCCAGTAAAGTCCAACTATAAATATGCCGTTTTGAAGTTTCTTTTTTTTTTAAATTAGCCGTTGTCCATTCATGCTTTTAAGCTTCCTTGGTTGCCTTCAACCTATACTGTTTAAGTCACAAAGTTAAATGTTCTAAGATTGTCAAAGACGCCGGCCTATAAACTCGCTATTGTAAAAGTATTGTACTCTATTTCCGGTCTGATCCTTAACTGCTAAAATAATTACCGCACATGTTCACGCTAGTATATTATTCTCTCTATCAGAGACTAATTAGAAAGACCCTGTAGCGTGTAATTTATTCTTAACCCGAAATATTTTTTTTACTTGGCTTAATCATACTGGAAACAGCAGAGCTATGCTAGGTTGTCGCCACAAGCAGGAGACACTTGTATTAAATAATTTATGTCCACCCTGTAAATACAAATTGATCATACATTTTTTTTTATGATCAAAACAGTCCTACCTGACCAAGGATTTAATTGATCTCAATATAATTCCCATTTATTCTTAGTGAGGCATGTTAAAGTAATCAATTTTACACAGCTGAAAACTGAATTGATTTTGTAGGTGTCCACAAGATATCATAAGTAATTTGAGATATCAAAAAGAGAAAACATCTCCATATATGCCATAGAGATTTAAGGGCAAGAACAGCCATCCAAAATTTTTTGGAAACAACAGCTAAACTTCACAAATTTCTTTTTATTGCTATTACAAATATATCTTAAATCTATCTATGATTAAATTATGCATATTCAGGACTTAAATATTGCATATTCAGCACTTAAATATTGCATTGCATATTAAAGGTAACACAAGTATTAGTCCTCGTTAATCTCACAGCTGAGGGTGAAAAATACTGTCATATGATTCCTAGGAGTCATTGATGAAACAGGCTAGTCTGCTAGATAAGCTCAATTTGGGGTGAGTGCACTTCTCTTTAAAGTGTAACGAGGTCAAAAATTTAAAAAAAATTCTGTGCAACATACACTCTCGACTCTTGATTGCATTGCCTCGCAAAGTCCACAATTACACCATGTTGTGTTTCCGACTCTTTCGTCTTCGAGTTCCACCTCTTCTTCGCTGGAACCTGCCTGTCCGTGACGAGTTTCGGCAGCAGCCATTCGTTTCTGGTATTGTTCTTCTGACATGGTTGGCTCAAAGTCGTATCCATTAGGTCCTTCCAGATGGCCGAAGTTGTGTGCCATTTCTAAAAGTTACAACAATGGTTCCGAACTAACCAAAGATATTTCCCTTCGATCCTAAATCTCAGTCAGATTGACATATATTCTAAAGTATTTTAATTTCTCGCAATCGCTTGGCAATTTCGCAAACGGCAATTTCGCAAACTAAGGAGTAAGGTAGCTATGTTTTCAATGCAATTATACAGTCAGCTAGTTACTGTGCAATACATGCAGTACGCAAGCACATATACGTGCACTAGAATGATGTGATCAATACAAACGTATACTACACACAAAGTACATACGCACGTGTATAACACAACTTTCACACCGATTCAATGTAAAAGCTGAGTGCTAACATTCGAATCGCTCCAATGCATTTGCCCACATTACGTCAACATATTGATGTGGAAACGATATTTTTGTGAAAAGTAGCTCGATTTCAAACTGGATTTTCTCCAGGACCAAACAAAAAACTGAGACAGTTTTGTGGTCGTTGGGATGAGAAAAATGTCATGTACAAGAAAATTATACACAAATCTGCCACCAGAACATGCATTTAAACAGCATGAAAAATAAAATCTAGTGGTTAAACCCCCATCTTCATTACACAGTCTTGAGCCGAGATATAAAATGTTGAAATTTAATCTTTGAAACATATTAGTCAATTGCGCAATACTTTGTGACTTTCTTGTTTTACAACTCACATTACCTGCTTTGTTTCCCTTGAAAATTAAACATGTTTTAATGACTTGAAACAATTCCTGTTTGCTTGCATAGCATGTTGCACAGAGAGGGCTTAATTAATTACATCACCCCATATAAAAGTAAGAGTGCTATCCCACCTTGGTACAAAGTGCAGTAAATTAATTTCAGAAAAACAAAGAAATACAATATTGTAATTTGTGTGGTACAACAATGACATCACAAATTATTGCGCAATGTACCATTTTAATTTGAGTGAAGAAACTACAGCATGTTATATCTCGTCTCAAGAATGTCCCATGAAAATGGGAGCTGGCCGTTAGAATTCATTTTTCATTCTGTTTAATATATATTTTTGAACTGTATGACTTGCGGTACACTTTAAGTAGTTCTAAGTCTATATTTTCGACACGTTCATAATTTTTGCAGATGACAAATTGTGCAGTAATGTTCTTTCAAGTGACGTCATCGTTGCTTGTGACAGAACTAGATTTTCTTTTCGGAGAACGGCAATGAAAAATCAGTGTTTCCAGAAATTTTAAACTTGTTTCAAAACCATAAAATGGGTATATTTAACCGGTTTTTAATCCGATGTCAGAATTACAAAAAAGTGACCGAAACTGTCATTCTGGAATTAGAGACGTGGTCAGTTTTGATAGGCCTATGTCCAAGAAGCTGATTGGTCCATAAGCATGGATCTTTCATTGTTATCCTGCAAAAAAAGTACTCGTCTGCATAACAACAAAACGTACACGAGCGGACGAGAATGTTTGTGTAAGCAAGCACGTTTACTGTATCATACTGAGTGTTCATTTATGACGCTTAAAAACATATATTTCCATATTTACGGATGAAGAGTACCTTCCACAAAATGGCGACCAGATATGTAAATGAATGAAAGTACATTAAGGAGTTTCATCTGACGAGAAACAAGGTCATGCAGTGCTTAGAAATTTTGTCACGGAAAAGGGAGGATGCGGTAAAATAAGCCGAATGTAATCACTCTCTTGACTAAACAGGAAACTCAATTTTTACCCTGAATTTAAGGACTACAAACAAGTTCAACATACAAAATGTGAGTCACTATGGGGACAAATTGACTCAGTTTTAGGATTGTGACTCACTTTTTATTTTCTGTGAAGGTTGTTGTTAAGTGCATTAACATTGTAAGAAAATGTGTTCAAGGCCTGGATGAAGACTGAAAGACTTTGTTTTTGACTTTCAAAGATCGCATAAATGTAAGGTTTGCCATAAACGTATAATCCATTCATCTGTTTTACAAAAGTTGAAATAATTTTATTTTCTCATCAGAGTTTCAATTCAAATTTGTTTTTCCTTCCTTGGCATGGGTGGGGGGGGGGGGGTATAAAGAGGGTTTTAGCGTTATCTTGACAAGCTCCACCTGAGCAAACGGGTGCACCTTGACAACAGCCTTTCCTTGGCATATGACCCCGTGTTTGGTCTATTGGTAGGGAATCCGCTTCGCATGACGGAGATTTGGATACGTTTCGTAAACCCAGTCGGTTAGAGCATCCAACTTGCAGTCGAGAGGTTGGGAGTTCGAGTCCTGGCCGGGTCATAACGGAACCTTCTGCCATTGTGCGATGGAGTAGGGAAAACAAGCCAGTGAGCCAACACTGAAAAAAGGCCGTGACCGGCTCGGCTTGAACCAATTGGTTGGAAACTGTGTCTTAAAACTCCATCTAACTAAATTATATTTTACATACTAACATCGCTGCTTGTCGTCGTTTATGAATGTTTTTTTCTGGATGAAGCTCTTCCTAGAAGACATTACAAGGGAATTGTATTGTCGCCAGAAAACTTGTTTTGAAACAACAGCTTTATTTCAACGTTTTCCTCTCAATTTCACTTCCAGCTATCTTTTATGATATTCCAGGATATAAGTATTGCATATTCATGGTAGACTAAGCAGTTACTATAAGTAAATTTCTACAGTTAAAGAGTAAAGATATCTCCACATGATTATCGAGATCCATTCATGAGGCACGATAACCCCCTATACAAATTCAAGTCACGGTGAGTGCATTAACCCCTTGAAAGAGGATCCGTGAGAAACACAGTCAAGTTAAAACACTTCCGTCGGTTTTATGAAGATCAGTAGCACGAGGAGTTATAACGTGTTTTCATTTGAACTTTTGTTCAGAAGTATTGGCCATCTCAATATATTGATCCAACGAGTGATGTTACAGGTTTTCCATGTTTTATTGATCTGTATTTATACTGAAATTATGTTTTCGTTTCCGTATGGATTTTTATGTCCTCGGTCTTCATTCTAACGGCACCTGACATAACGAACACGGTAGTCAGCCTTAGCGGATTCGAAACAGCTTGGAAATGAGAAAAGGAAACTTAACATCAATTATTACATAAAAAATACCTTTATAATATAGAAGTATCAAACGAAAGAACTATGTTATTTCCGTTCAAATATGTGAGAAAGGCATGTCCAAGAATATATATGTATATAAAAGGAAAACATTAAAAAAAGAAACAGATCAGAATTGTAGACTTAGGAAGGGTAGTATCGCTCCATTATATAGGAATACTGGTAAAAGAATTAATTGTTGAAATTTTCGATCCACCCAGAATCGTTTTCGGCAACTTCTAGACTGGCCAGTCTAGAAGTTACCGAGGAAGATCCGCCACCTACTAACCTTCTAATGTAAGTTAAAAAAAAGATACGCCAGTCTTTAATTTCTCCCTCAGAATTAAAGATTGTAGGTCAAATGCGTTACACATATTTTTAACTTACATTTAAACAAAACTGCAAGTTATTGATGTTTAGGAATAAAAGTAAAAATTTCAATAGCTTTGCGACACGAGTGATACTTTGTACATGTTTTACATTCTAAGAAATATGGTAGGGATATTAGTCAGTAATATTTACTGACTCAAATTGATAAATTGAAGACTGTCTCTTCATATCGTCACGTAAAATGGAACACAGACAGAAGTTAGCAGAAGAACTTATGTAAATCCCATGTCTTGTGACTGACAGGGAACCGTTACTGGAATTTAAAGGTTCATTCTCCAATCATCTCAACCTTCGTACAAATGATAAGTTAAAATTCACTTTTCATTTTCAAAATCACTTTCTTGGTATAGGTTACATGTCGAACCCGTGTGTATGCTGTATGAAGTGTTTCATTGTCGTTGTTGCCATAGCAACAATCTCGGGACTATCAGGTAGAATTTTATTAACGTACAGAGTCTGACAGTGATTCAAGAGTTCTCCATTTGAACTTACTATAGTCTCAATCATATGACGAGATTGTCATTTTCACTGAATATGCGTTTTATGATTATATACGGATGTGTTGAATGTGCTATGTGCATACAAGTATACGCTTAAATAAATAAAATATTGCCTCTTGGCTGCCGAAAATATTTTTTTTTTTAAAAAGTCTTATCAACTGAAATTTGGTATCAATTGAATCGAGACTACTCGTACGTTATACCCATGAAATGCTTCCAGCCATATATGTATGTTAGTAGGCGTAATTGCATAAATTAGGTATCCATCTTCGTTTGTATATGTAATTTAATATTTTACATTCAAATTGGATTTTAAATCTATTGTAAACCCTCTTACAAGAGATGGTATATCAAAGAAGTAAAGATTTCACACAACAATTTAGGTAAATCGACAAATATACCCCAATATCATTCAAAATAATCGTTAAAATATGTTTCAACGTTAACTCATTTTCAGAAAATTTTAAGTTAAAAATTAAAGCATGAGGTTGATATTTTTTTGAAAAAGAAATGGCAGATATTAAAATATTTTAATACATCAAAGTAATAACAAAACAATTATTAAAAATACTTTGTAAAAAAGTTGCTCCTTGCATTGCAAAACATAATCAAAATGTATTTTTCCGAACATGCAGGTAAACAAAGACGGGTAAAAACAAAAACGACCTTTAATAAATATATCTGTTTAAATGATGATAAAAATATTTGTAATATTTTAAATATTAAGAAAAATATATCTGACACATGGAAAATAACACAAGTTAATTACTTGAATTTAAATCATTTTTATTGCAATTAAGGTCATCCAAGGTTGACGAAAACGCACAATAGTCATATTGAAATAATCACGCAATTTATTTTCATATAAGACATTTACAATTAACAAGACAAGGGAGTGGAGGAATGCTGGGGAAGCAAAATGCTTTTATAGCAGCCCAACTTGAACATATTAACAGAAATTAAGTGAGGGCAGATATATAAAAAAAAACTTTATTTATTAAACATAAGATAAAGAAGATAAAAAAGTGGTATTTTAAGAATTACTGTATACCTCTGTTAAATATGTTCCTTAAAAATTTTTGCAACATTTGCCAAGGTATTTTGAATTCTTTATATTATAATGGAGATAATTGCAGAACTTTGGGCCCGTGACATAAAGAGAACGGTTAAAAGCTTGGGGTGAACAAAAGCTTCTTTCATGAAAATTACCAGACTTCCTAGTTTGATAGTGGTGGTAATCCCGATTTAAAACAAAGTGATTGTCAAAAACTATCAGCAAGCAACTATTTACATATTTTTTTTTCATAAAAATCGAAACCCGACACCTGTAAACATCAAAAATATTTGAAGGTTTAAAATTAAAGAAATGCCATTTAGTAGTGGCACAGTAGTTGGAGTTTGTTATAAGCCTTATTGCTTTTTTCTGAAAGAAATAAATACGATTAAGATGAGTAGGGTGTGTATTCTCCCAAACAATGTTTCAGTTAGAGATTTGAGAGAAGATTACAGAATCATATGGGACTCTAATAATATTTGACCGGACATAACTGTTGATTCTGTGAATTACACCGGATGCAAACACAACAATGTATTCATACTTCGCTCTTAATTACAACAGAACAAATTCAACTTGAAACAGCAACATGTGTAAAAGCGCAAACGATTGAAGCTCGCATCATATTGCAATTAGTTAAATGAGGCTTTGCTACTCTGTTTCTACCAATTGCAATTAGGGAGATAATGCTGACCACATTGCAATTTTGCGGTATTTTCTCTACCAATACTATAATTTGATTTGTGTTTAATCAAGATATAAAAATTAGTATCAATCTGCAAGGTTTTGGTGATTTAAAAACTTCTTCAAATATTTTTTGAGAAGTCGAGACCAGACAATTGGTTTGTAGCTGACGCCCTTAGAAAAAATATAAAAAGTCTGAATAGTATTATATGTGAAGTAGGCAAGACCCTCAAATGGTTTCAACAATTTCAGCTAAGGTTTTTGCAATGGATTGCCATGAATTTCAAATAAATGGTAGAAGGTAGAAAATTGTAAGGCACGACCTAGAACACATATTTCCCTCTTAAAGTATTGTGTATGGAGCTTAAAGGTTGAACATCGATGAACCGCGCATAATCACATAATAATGCATGGTCGGAGGTGAATCGAATGATTCACGAGAGAACCATCCGACTGAATCCAGCGATAACATCACCCTATCCCCATCACAGAGAGTGCAATTTTGTGTACAAATCCCTAGTTCTATATTGTTTAACTAACTTCATTCATATACAATATTTTTCTTAAAAAAAAGAAACTATTTGATTTTTTTTTCAGTTTTGAAATAACCACATTAAAAATACAACCCCTAGTTAACCCCGCGTAAAGTGAACAACGTTGGACAAAACTGGCGCGTTATTCATAACCGAGGGATTACCCAGGGATAACGTAAGGGAGTGAACTTGCCGTATATAATGAACCAATATAGTGATATACATGTGGTTTTACGGCCCAGTTTCTAACCACTTGGTTAAAGTTGGGCCGGCACGACTTTTTCAAGTTGTAGCTCACTGGCTTGTTTTCCCTCCTCCAATGCTTATGCTGATCACCACGGAAAATATCAGTAGGTTCCATTTTTAAATAGTCTTCGGTTGGACCCGACCAGGAGTCGAACTCCAGCCCCCCCCCCCCCGACTGAAAATCGGAAGCTCTAAACACGTGATCATGCAGTTGGACCAATAGAAGTTAGGGAATGTCAACCAAGTATGACTTAACTTTATTTAATTTTAAACTATGAATTTAGTCTTTCACATCTTTCGTTTTTACAAGTACGCGTATACATCTTGTTTCCATTTACCGACTACAGAAATGTACGCCCAATGTTAGAGAAAGAGTGTTCTTAGTTTATTAGAGGGGATGAGGAAAGGGACGTCACTTCTACACAGTTTTCGCCCGCAGATAATTTTAAAGAACAAAAATTGTCATCGCCCACCCCCCCTTACAGAAGCTATCTCTTCCCTCAAATGCCAGTTGCAATTTCAGCTGCAATTATGGGTATGTTCATTTCGTGTGTTTAAGTAACAACATTCAAAACCGAACAGGTCAAGTGATCATCACCTCCTTCGATTGCAATTTCAAATACTGTGTCTTATTCCTTACTGATATTACTTTTTAAAGGGGAAGTTAAAACAAAGAACTTTATTTTCACATGTTAAAGAACCAAAGGTACACAGTGTGGTGAAACTTCCATTTAAATCCGACATATATTTCTCGAGATATCAGAAAACGATGTTACTATTTGTGTTTTCAAAGGTGATCTTGAGTAGAACAGAGGGTATATCACTTCCTTACCTTAACAATTAGGAATTGTTTGTTTCCCTTTGTATTTTCAAACCGTTTGTTGACCTCGAAGTTATGGTATAAGACCTCCATGTGCCGAATGATCTAATGCCACATACGCAGCCACATTCTGATCTAGGATCGATGAGGAGAAAATTGGATCTAAATTTTTAAGAAAAACAAAATACTGTCCATTATTGTGAGGATATGATGTCATATGTGTTGCTTTAAGTTCACCTTTTTGTTGAAAATATGACAAATTTACCTGCTCATATCTTGAGAACAACACATCGGATTTCAATGCAAATTTCTCCAAAAGCTTAGAAAAAGTACAACTCTAACATATCAAAACTTGATGTGACCTTAAACTCACAAGTTAACCGAGACACATAGCGCAAGAGGCATGATACATATATCCGTAGACCCGTACAGCTAGACAAGGTACCGAGGAATAAGAAAACATGGTAGGGCGAAATCTATTTCAGGATGTGAAATACCGCAGCTAAAGTCGATCGTGGCGTTGAATATGTTGTCAGACTTTTAAACGGTATTTAATTTTATGAATCACTGATATTAACAAGACATCTAGACATAAAAACGATTTAAAACACATGGTCGACAAGCGTCATTAGTATGAATTAAACGCTCTAGACTTCCCTTACAAAGTACCCATTGTGATATCTCAAATCACATATATTACGTTCAGAGCATGGAAAAGAATTGTTAACCCCCAAAATAATACTATGTCACGGACAAGATGTTTCACGATTGAAAAAGTACACGCACGATTTACACAGATTCTCTTGTGTGAAATTAGACTGAGGTCATTTGCAATAATAGTGTTGTGCATGGTATGAAACTAGATGTATGTATTCATCCAAGTGAATGAAAAATTGTTATCTATCCTTCTTCAGTGACATGATTTATTTGGTAACTTAATGTGTCCCTGTAACATTTTTGAAGCGATGAAAAATGTACGAAAAATCGTTGCAAACTGCATTTGAAACCTAATTTGAACTGTGAACTGTATTTGAAATCGTATTTAAAACTATCTAACAAATTGAACAAGGATTTTGAAATATTGGATGTTATTCAAACGTACTGTTTTTAAAAATTAGTTTTGAAACATCATGGAACGATATGGTTCTTTTTCAACTTTCTCGTCCCTTCCCTCCTCAGATTGACCATTTCATTTTTAATTTCATTATTTTTTATTTTAATCTTTTTATTTTATTTTAATTTCGGCCTAAGGTCGTTCGTAAAGTAATACCGTACATTTCCGAACCATTGGCATATATTTTTAACTTGTCTTTCAATGTGGGAATCTTTCCAGAAAAACTAAAAATTGCTAAAATTGTCCCTATTTACAAAAAAGGTGATCAAAATCAATTTGTCAATTACCGTCCAGTTTCAGTTTTATCATGTTTCTCAAAATTTTTAGAAAGACTGATGTTCAACGGAGTACAAACTTTTCTTACAAAACACAATGTTCTCACCAACAGCCAATACGGGTTTCGTCCAGATCACTCAACTGAATTTGCTCTTATTGAAGCTGTTGA
Source organism: Holothuria scabra (assembly GCA_037179385.1). Taxonomy (NCBI): domain Eukaryota; kingdom Metazoa; phylum Echinodermata; class Holothuroidea; order Aspidochirotida; family Holothuriidae; genus Holothuria; species Holothuria scabra. Next base: position 6,003,821 of record CM074189.1, on the reverse strand, counting down.
AAAATTACTAAGTGCTATTGACAATAATAATACATGTATTGGGGTGTTTCTTGATCTTTCAAAGGCATTTGACACAATTGACCAAGGTATTCTCTTACAGAAACTTGAGCGCTATGGTATAATAGGTATTTGCCTAAACTGGTTTAAAAGCTATCTCTCTAAAAGGTTACAATTTACATCATTTAACAATGTAAAGTCAAAATTTCAAACTGTAAGATGTGGTGTACCGCAGGGCTCAATTCTTGGGCCCTTGCTTTTTATTATTTATATGAATGATATTACTTTGATTTCTAAAAAAGCAGAAGTTGTACTCTTTGCTGATGATACAAACATTTTCTTCACTGGGAATGACCCTCATCAAATTGAAAGCAGTGTTGTTAATGAACTTAGCCTATTCTCTGAGTGGTTCATGGCAAATAAGCTGTCTCTTAATATCAGTAAGACAAATGTTATGGTATTTAATAATATTCATCATCATGTATTCAATATCTCAATAAATGGGCAAAAGCTTGATCCATCCAAAAGTGTAAAATTTCTCGGTGTCATTATTGATTGCAAGCTCACCTGGCAGGAGCACATCAATTATATTTCTTCAAAAATTGCCAGAGGAATCGGAGTAATTGGTAGATTAAGACATTTGTTGCCAAGGGGTATTCTCCGAACAATTTACCTTACTCTTGTGTATCCGCATCTAATATATTGTTCTACAGTTTGGTCATGTACAAAAACCTCCTACCTTCACAAACTGTTTCTTTTGCAAAAGGGAGTTGTTCGTTATGTTTCTTTGTCCGGGCCCCGTAACCACACCAGCGGGTTGTATAAGTCTCTTAATCTGTTGAAACTGTTCGATATGATAAACCTCAACATTGCTTCTTTCACCTATCGTTTCATGCACAGCCTTTTACCAAAACCATTTTCAGAATTCTTCACCAAAAATTCTTCAGTCCACAACTATTTTACTCGTCGATCTCTTCTCTTGCATACTATTGTTACCCGTACCTCATCCTCACAGTTGACCTTAAGCTACAAAGCTATAAGACGGTGGAACTCATCACCTAATTCATCAATTAACAGGCCAAGTATAAATTCTTTTCGAAGAAGTTTCACCCAGTACTACATAGCTTTGTACTAATTCTTCAGTTGTCTTCATCATCATTTTTTATAAGGTTAAAACTTCATGGTTGACTTTTTATACTGTTCAAATGCATGCATCATACATGTTTTTGTCACTATGCGCATTTTGTTTGTGGGAAGTCTAGGGCTTTCATGTGTGGGAGGGGGGCCGGGGGAGGGGGCCGGGTTGTTAAGAGGGGTTTTTGTAAGGGTTAGTTCTGATCTTGTATTCTTATTCATTACGTTTCCCTTTAGTTTATTGAATTTTCTGTCTTTTTTTCTTTTTCTTTTTGCTTATTTTTGTTTGCTACACAATTACTTTAGGTAACTTGCTTTTGTTGTTTTGGGGAGTAGAACTCTCGACAAGCCCCTCAGGGTTTTTTTTTTTAGTTTTACTTTCATCTACTTCAGTGTTATGTATGTACTGTATTCATTACGTTTGTGTATCCATACATTTTGATGATGTAGAAAAACAAATAAACGAAACGAATCTTAATTGACCCACTTTAGGTTAGGAAAAATACAATGATCACTTTGGAAATACAAGAATGGAAAGAGACCTACACCTCCCTCAAATTATTACTCTGTTGCCCTCGGTATTTTCCATAGCTTTTCTTCCGACTAATCATCCCTCTTTGATTGCTACATTCCTAGTCTTTAGATTGTGTTACTATAAAAATCCATCGAAGATGACATTCAGTGACTCCTGAAAGCGGTAAAGAAACTATTGTAAGATCGATCGACACCATCGAAAGAGCCTTGACAGCTCCCACGCCGTCTCTCTGTGAGCATGTGCAGTCAGCCCCTTTTTCTGTCCTAAAAGCAGAATTTCAAGTCAAAATGACTATCGAGCAATTCAAAGTTGTACTTCAGGTTATGAATCCAAACCTGTGTTCATTGGGTCAAGGGAATTAATATTTTAAAATTAGCAATTACAATTGTACTCTCCAGTGTGTGATCAGGGAGCTGTCACTGGTGTGATCGAGAAATCCACAAAATGTGAAATTTGTGTCATAATGTTGACTATTTCACCGCTGTGTTGTAAGGTAGTACTTCCATAGTCGTAAAGGGGCTTCTGACCGTGGCATCAGTTTGGTGTTGTCGCTACGATGACACATTTATGACTCAATCGTGATGAAGGATATTACCATGTTCAACAAGAATTTGTTATTTTAGTTGAAGCAATTTTGTAAATTTATATTGGGTCGTCACAAAATGTAAACACCCATAAAACGAGAAAATAGGACTGTGTCAGAAAAACCGCATCGTCGTGACGTCGGTGATTTTCTGTAATGGTTTATCCAACTATATACGATACACTAGGGGTGGTGTTCCGGGATTCAGTAAAAGTTGCAAAGTTGTTCAAGGTATAGCCTACACATGGGTTGCGCATTAGGTTTGAAAAGAATAAATATGCACGGTAGGCTATGAGCATTTTATCACAAGTTAATGCAATCCAAAGTATCATGTACGGGGATATAAGTACCGGTACCTACTTTGTATTCAAAGCGTAACACGCGGTTTCTTTCTTTGAAATCCCATTTGGAAATATGTAGCAGAATCTCACCGCAGTTCACACTCAAAGGTAGGCCTATGACGTTTTCTTAAGTCTCATCCCTTGTGCATTCGTTTTGTTCGCACTTATTGTGAAAATTCTGAAAATGTTCCTGTAATTTTGTGTGTCCCGTTTCGGGTTAGTTTCCAACATAAAACCTGTATTACGGTGCCAAAAAAGTTTGAGAACAAACAACCTATAAGATAAGATATGATGGATCAACAAGTCTGAATTCTTTGGTAGCTGATATTGCATTATCGATCGATCTTGATGACGCTTTGTAACACATTCCTGTTCATATGCCATAAAATGCATCTATCTAACTGAGTGACTGGCTGCCTGACTACGAAAGATAGCAGCCGTGCAGGTTTAATTCATACGCGACGGTTTCCGCACGAGATGCAAAAACTAATTCTGAAATGATTGAATGTATTGAAGTTTGCATTATGTAAAGACGGTATTTGGTTCAAGTATTTAGGTTTCCCCATACAGATGTAAAAAAGTAGTTTTATCGACGCGTTGGGAGACCTGCAATGGTCCGTAAGGTGCACACTCTGGCAGACCCCATGGGTAGAAGGATACCAACGAACTGTAAGTCACTGAGTTTGGAATCTCTGAACGCAGGCCATAAATCTAACTGTGTGGCTTGAGTGAAAACTGTAGATATAGCAAAACACTTTGAGATATGTTCTACGCATGTGTGCAACCTAGTCGAAGTGTATTGTGACTGGGTTGATCCCAGGTTTTCATCTTTTTTTGTTTGTTAACTTTGTTTTTCTTTTGTAAGTTTGTCAAGGAGAGACACTCGGGCGCTAATGAATGTCCCTCAAAGACGGAAAATATTGACGGAGAGGACGCGTGGGGCAAGGGTAGCGTCAAAATACAAACCACGGGGATCTACCTTTTCCGGGTAAATGGTCCACTGAAGTAAACTTTTTATACCGTTAGCTTCGACTATAGAACTGACGTGCATGCTAGATCGATTCCTGCTCAATTTCAACCAGTTTGTGGTGGCGATATTTGCTGAGGGTAAACGTCATGGGTAGGAATCGAAGAAGTAGGAGTTGCTGGAGGGGGCGGGGGTTGTCAGATTTATTCTTCCGGAAGATATTTGTTTTGCTTTACCAGCATGTGTATAGTATTTGACCAATCAAGGCTTAATACCTAAGAGAGGGAAGGCTTCCCTAAAGTTTTTTTTTAAATAGTTGTCTAAACAGTGTTAGTACTCTTTTGTACTGGTCTTTCCCAGTAGCTATAGAGAATGGGGACGAAACTATCCCCTTGCTCTGTAAAATTCCGTCGACTTTTCCATGACATTAGATCTTGAAGTGACACCTGTAAATAACAGTCGGCTCAAATTTTCATAAAATATCAAATTTTCTCTGTTACAAGTTCTATATTTCATGAGTTTGAAAAACAAGTTGCGTTTCCTAATGCAGTAGTAAAAAAAAAAATGAAAAATTTAGGTGTTTGCCCCTTACATTAAAGTTAGTAGCTACGCATTTCTTCTTCAAATAATTTAGTGATCTTATTTCATCAATTTGCGAGGGCAATCTACATAACCTTGACCAAATATTGAAGTACACTGATAATGTATTGTAATATTTAAGCGTTATACTTAAGGTGCGACCGTTTTCTTCATTTCTGTTTTGCACAACTATTAATTCATGTCTTAAATATTTTATCTTCGTGATAAGAGAATACAAGAAGTTTAACGATACTTTAAACTAAAGAAAACGTTTACCTTCGCCTGTCAAAAGGAAGACTAAGTCTGAACCAGATACGTCTACAACAGATAGCATCTTTTAACATCTACACAAAAGATGGTATATTCCTCCATGCCATCTGATAAAGCAGTATACTGCAGCTATAGCCTGAAGCATCGAAAGCTTTAAAGCTATTTAATTTTACTGATTGCGTTGATAAAATAAAAAAAAAAGATTCGCTATTCCACTAAGGAGGAAAAAGTATGTCCCTGCCTGAAATGACATCAATATATTTTCTTTTAGTAAGACCATCGCTTGAATTAAGAGCGTGGTTCAAACGATTTTAAAGGTTTAGAGACCTTTAAAGGTTTTTTTCTTATTAGAAATTCGGGTAAGCTCAGAATGTCTTTTCACTTCTTTTTTGTGAGGGTTATAGATATGCAAAGATTTGCATTGCCCCCGAGGATGGACTCGATGTCAGAGAACCTCAGAAATAAAAGACCATTACCGACTAAATTGAGTTTGGTTCATTAAAGTTAAATAAAACACAAGAACGGATACTATTCTTGTAACATAACCGATAACAAGTTTGAGTAAAGATGACTTAGAAACCGGGTTCTAAATTACATAACAGGAATTGACAACCATCTCACAAAGCTGAAATGAACAGTTAGTTTTTTATTTAGATAGGGTTTTACGACCCAGTTTTCAACCGACTGGTTAAAGTCGAGCCGGCCAGGGCGTTTTTTTTTCCAGTTGTGTTTTCCCTACTCCATTGCTAATGCAAAGCTGAAATTAAAAATTCTTGATCAACAAATATCTCAGACGCAATATTCCGGAGTCTTGCTATAGACTCTTTTGCAATAGCTTTCGGGGCTGCGCCTCTGGAGCCCACTAGGGCTCTGTGAAATGCGGAGCAACTGAACACTACGTGTACATATTAATTCTTCGTCCCTTAAACCACATCTGGTTGTTGTCTTATGATGGGACGCATCTGGGAGTAAGGTCTTTGTCTGGTCCTGTCATTTATATTATATTACGGTAAAGCAACATATCAAAAAAATTCTTCACGAACGTTTATTTTCTCATTTCATAAAAAAAATCTATTGTTCCAAATAATGAACGGTAGTTTCAATCGGTTATACTTCGAAATGATATATATCTAGGTGGAAAAAAATCATGAAACACATATCATTTATTCAGAACAGGTGACTTTACTGGTTTTACATTTCGTGACGTTACAATTTGGAGAATTTCCCAAAAATAACTTCTGTCAATTCATGTCTAAAAAACAGTTTACTTCAAAACTTAAGATTCAAATAAAACCAATTCTTTCTGCACTCGATACCTGTGACACAAAGCTCACAAAAACACGTTTCATTCAAAATTAGTAAATTTGACTCGAAAGTAGTGGTCCCCTTGATTAATTAATTAACTAATGAAAAAACAGTTGTTTTAACATCGATCTCATAAGTTGAAGACTTACGACGAAAAGAGGGGGAGGGGATGTGCCCAATCAAGAAGGATTGCACGGGGAACGTCATAGTACAATCATCCTGGTTAATTTAACCAGCGCGGGGTCAATAATTGACCATAAATTTCCTGGTTAAAAAGAAAAAAAAATAAATTTAAGCAGGAAAATGTTAAATTCGTATCAGGGTTTTTAACCAGTCGTTAATTTAACAAGCAAATGTCAATTTTGACCAGGGTTTCCGCGTTACTTTAACCAGGATATATATGGAAAATTATTGCCCTCGATCCTGGTTAAATTTAACCAGGATGTTTTTAGAGTGTCACGATGATGAACTATGAGCATTGCAAATCCAATCCAAGCAGATCTTAAACACAACAACCACGATTACTTCTCAAAAAGAAGTCTTAAAATATACAGAGTAACATATGTGCCATAGGTTTATGACTGCAACTTGTCGATGCGCAACAAAAGTTACAGAACAACTATCAGAAATTGGTCACAAGGAAGGGGGTACGTTCCTAATATTTTATGAATTTATTACTTATGCCTGTCTTCCTTTCGTACTTTCCATACTACATCATTTTTGTATTTACGTAATTTGTTTCATCCAATATCCGTAATTTAATCTGTGTTATGATTTATTCCTCAATTCTACTTTTTGTTAATTGTGTCTGTGGTTGTCTTAATTTTGACTGTTACAGTTTAAACCTTTTAAATATAAATCAATTTAAATTTAATGCAGGAAGTTGTTATTTGAAGATTAGTTTATTTTGATGAATACATTTTTGAGGTTTACAAGCTAAAGTATGCGTTCTCTCCATGCACGTTTTATGCACAAGGGAAACTTGAGTGTTATTCACAAGTTCTGGGAAACACAATGGCTAATACGTACATACATAAACTTTTGGTGAAGTTCTAATTGTAAATCGAATGTGACTGTAAAATGCCCCTCGTGACGTATTAAATTTGCTTAAACTACCATGCACCTGTTTAATTTGTAAGGAGGTGGGAATTATTTCAGTATTACGATCACTAAAACTTCACCAACTTGAACTGTACTAACATATAATACTCTAAAGAACACACAACCTGTGATGTTAAAGAGCAAATCTATTGAACTCGAAAGGAAAAGGGACTCCGCCATATGTCTCTTTATGAAAATAAACTTAAAACAAACGTCAAGATATGGAAACATTCGTTTTCATTTTATATAGAACTATTAAAACTTGTCTCATTACTTTTTATTTTCTTTGATACATCGAGAGTAAGTCCCATTTGTATTTTGTGCGCCTGTGAACGTTGTCGCTAGCACGTCTCGTGTATTTACTTACATGGCTTCCGTATGGTAGGTTCTGTCTCTAGTCTTATTTATTCAAAGTAACGGTTGAGTGGTTAAGACAACTTCAAAGGCATCATCGACACTTTTAATTGCTGATATCTGAGATTTAATCACGTCATTTCGGCGAATTGTGTACATGTGAAGTTGGTTCGGTACTTTTATGAGTAGAGATACTAACTTTCCGTTGTGGTTCCTTCTTAAAGCAACTCCTTATTACACTCCACCTGGTAAACATGTGCAAAGCGTTGAAACGTCCACCATTGTTCACGTGCTTGTCTATGGCTAATAATAGTCATTGTATGTGCCCAATGTACAGGAATGGATACATTTCGGTACGAGGCTTTTGACCGAGACCTGGCATGGTCTGGTGACTTGCTCGTTTTGCTTTTCTTCTCCGTCACAAGCAATAAATTGCTGTATAGTCTTTCATCTTCATATTATGTCAATATAAAGTTATGTTCACGAATGTGTGTAAGTGCTCATCTTACCACCATGAGTTTCCATGGTAACCGTAGGGGAAAATTCTCTATGCTGTTCTTTATTATGACATCTTTCAGAAGCAAGTGCAAATCATTGTAACTTTTGGCAGCATTCCGTTCCCATGGTTTCAAAATTTACGTTTTAATTTTTCTTTAAAACCAACAGATATCAGCGTTTGAAATGGAGGGATCTGCCGACAACGGAATTTCGCAATGGCTCTTTAGTTGTGTTTGTACACTGGCACTTATCGGTGTCCTTCTGTCTCTGTTTTTCATCATCTTTAACGTGCTTTATAGAAACTATAGGTAAGGGATACATCTCACAGTACTCTTTTACTCAAAGTCAATGTCATTATGATACATCATATCTTCATGCTTAGCCTACCATGTTACAGATGCTACCAGTCAACATGTAGGCCTCAGTATGTATCACGTGCACCTCTCTGCTTCTACCGTCCTATAAATCGAAGTCCAGAACTTACCAGAATAACACCTTGATTAACTTAATAAACATTCCCTTTACTATAATTAGCATATATCATAACTATAAAATATCAATTATATATATTCAACGAAGTTGGCCTACTGACTCTAGATACCGCATTCTGATCAGGATATGTTATAAAGCGACAAAGTCTTTATGGATTTCCTTCGCTCACATTTATTCGACAAGAAAAACTTTTTTTTACTTTTTGTTGGGCTGATTTTAACAAATTATTGGTGTCGGTCTCGTAATAATACATTTTTGTTTCAGAATGAACTGTTCAACCTGGGAACGATCGTAAAACATACGGTTCGTGAGTAGTATAGTAAATGAACTCTGTCACTATTTGCGGGCGTGACAGAATGAAAACGTGCCGAAGAAAATTACGCAATTGTCGAGTTCGAAGTTTACAGCTGCGTATGCGTACATGGCCTTCCTGTTCAGGTCAACAGTAACAAAATGCCTGCGGCACTGAGCCTGCCGCGCAAAGCACACTATTCTGCGTGTGTTTACGGTACATCCCGACATGAGCTGTAAAAACACGTAAAGTGAATGAAAGTAACTTCGATTAGAATTCTTATTAAAATATTCAGAGAACCTCAGTTGAAAAATATGTTCAGTTTTGTAGAGATGGCTCACAAATAATTTAACGATCATTCTATTTTGACGGCACGTGGTGGCACAGAAGTTATTTGAAATTGCCACTTTTACAGCTTCAAGGTTTCTGAAGACATTACAGTTTAAAAAAGTATTTCTCCTTTTACCGTTCGCATTTAATAACCTAAACGTTTGGCGTTCCATGTAACGGAAATTCTCTGCAAATCTGAAGGCAGAAAGGTGGTGTAAACGACCTCGCCCGTGCTTACTGGTACTAACAACAAAGCAAGCCAATAAAATAAAATGAAGAGACAATTTTTACTTCTTTTTCAAAACATGGGGACATAGAATTTGTGAAAGATGTTGTGAGTTGTCATTCCACACTTATACTGTCTGGAAAAGAGGAATCGAAAGAAAAATACCGAGTCCGGAAATAATGGATAATTTTCAGTATCGCAGAATTTTGTTTAGCATTATATATCCAAAAATTGTTTAACTATACCTTTCATGAAACAAATATTGACCATATCCACAATGAAAGAAATATTATTTGCCCACTTATGACTTTCAAATTGTTGTCTCCTAATGTTACTTCGAAGTTTTATCCTAGCGGTGGACCCGGCTGCCCGCTGGCCATGGATTGTTGCAAGAGCTAGAGCCCTCTTGAGCCCCTTGACAACGTGACTCTAGAGAGCCTTGTCTTCTTTTTGGAATCATTTCAATTTTGTCTTGAAACATTCATGATTAATATGATAAAAAGAATGTATCGAATGAATGAATGAATGGGTGAGTGAATGAGTGAGTGAGTGAGTGAATGAATGAATGAATGAATGAATAAATAAATGAATGAATGAATGAACAAATGAATAAACGAAATAACAAAGGAAGGAAGAAAGGAAGGGTTATAAGAAGTATTTGTATCTTACACAGGCCTACACTAAATTTTTAAGTAGGTAAGTCTCGGGTTGGAAATTACTAGAAATTGGGTCACTGTATAGAGCTCTAAATTTCTGGACTCCGAACGAATTTTAAAATGGAGACACGCATATGCTCTAATTTTGTTTGTCAGGCTGTTCCCATAGCACCTATTTTGTATACCTGTCTAAGGTCAATTCTCCATATTCCCATATTCTATGTAACAAGATAAATCCAGTGTTGTAAACCTACTTTTGGACTCAGTGTCCTGGGACTTTCAGGTACTGACAGATGCAATAAATAATGAGTGAAGTTCTTGCATCCATATAGCAATTGTCCAAACATAGTAACAAACCCTGTCAAGAGTTTTGTAAATAAAATACGACGTCCAGTCAGGTTCCCCTTATAATAACTTACCCGGAGTCGTGCAGATGTTTTGCTCTATTAGAAAAAAAACTTTCTGTCCATGCATGAATCTTGCTACAACAGTTTAAAAAATATAGCTCCCTGACCCGATGGAAAGTTTTAAGAGACGGCTACCTATTGAAATAACTTCATGTGAAAAGTTGTACCTGGTAATCTTTTGTGTACTCTGTAAGCACAGTCCTAAGATGACGTATTTGATGACATATTCTCATTGCATTGGTTATGCAGAGGTAGTGCACGGGACTTCAGGGAATTGAAATCTGGCATACCGGACGTCAATGATCATGTGCAGTAGATGTGTTACCGATATGAGCACACGGTGGACAGCCCTTTAGGAAGCACACCACCATTAGCTGTTCCATTGACTTACACACTATTTTGCCTTCATTACATGCCCCCCGCCCCCACAGCCTTGTCAAAGTTCACCCCACTAAAGCTACCCTCACATGAAATCCAATGAGAGGGTCAATCATGGCATCACAAATTCACCATATCATGATTGTTTAGATTTTGAGCTACATGGGTAAGAAGTTTATGGGCTGTACACCCACCCCTATTAATCCGCAGAGTGACAGAAACTACCTCTTTTTCCCTGAAATTTTTTACTGAAATAGTCTAAATTACCTTCAGTCCATCCCAATTTCGCATCACTCACACATTCAACAGCTCCTCTTTGATATCCATGAAAAACAAGCAGCAACTGATTGTTCTAACATGAGCAGTTTGCGCTCAAAAGGGGACCTACAATTGACGGTGCACTTTGGAAATTCTTTTTCCGGGAAGGTCGTTCCGCTAATGGTGGTGTTCCTCCCTGAAGTAACAATTGTTGCACAATGGACACCTGGGCAGCAAGACAGGGAGATTAGCAACGTAATGACGTCCGTGCACGACTTCTATAATATGGTGTGGTCGACTCGGAACCTTTCTCAACGCTATACTACGCATCCAAAACTCTACAATCTTACTCAGGCAGTCAGGCAGAAAACTGTTTGCTCCAAAAAGCTTCCAGATGGCAGGAGATAGCACCTCCGGGCTGTTCGATTTGTATTGAAGATATTCCTAAATTAACATTCCTTGTTCTGAAATTTTGGTATGGTGAGACATATTTTATCAGAAGAACGTTTTCCAACTCGCCTAGAGGGGTGTTCTCTTTGACCACCCTTCACCGACAACCATTCAGATAAATCCCAGTCCCCAATCGTCATCCCAACCTATTTTGCCCAAATAGTTCAATTCGGTCCAAAATAAGACTGATTGCGATAAAAGTGTTTCTGTGACATTAACACTTTCATATTCGATTTTTTTTTGGTATTGCGTTGGGGGGGGGGGGTAGGTCCCAGGGCTACGCCTCTGACAAACACAATTGTTTGTTTTTATATTATTCTTCTTTTGCTGATTTGGCTATCCTTCTACTTAACAAAGCATATTCATTAAATCTATTTTCTCATCCACAAAGTCGCTTGACTGCATGACTTTAGATTGCATCTAAATCACTACAAACTTTTCTTGTGAATTAGTTTTCCACTTATTAGAACCCCTGAAAAAGAGAACCGCTAGGGCCTAGGCAGGATTTCAAATAAGGGGAACGGATGACATAAGAGGTGATCCCCTTTGTGGTTGGGGTCTTTGGTGAAAGGTGCGGCCCAAGTTTGATATTTTGGCCTAAAGAGGATTGGCAAGATGCAAGATGGTGCTTCCCTTGATGCTGGGGGGGGGGGGGGGCTCTCACTTCCACTCCTTACCCTTTTCCTTTTTTCTTCTTTTCGAGCCCCTGATTGGTGGGGAGTAACCTCAGTCGCCTCCTGGCTAGGTCGTTAGTCGATAGTTTTAATGTCATATAATGTCAGTAGAACTCCTCATCATTAAACTTTTCATTTGGGCTTATTATTAGCCTAAGTATAATTTCAGAATTCTTGGATAAATTCTATAGGCCTAGAGGCTATCTCTTAACTGCACGGAAACTGAAATCTGAAGTTGCGATCACTGTCTACACGAGTCCATTGCAGTAGAACAACGATCTGCATGTGTTCATGTGTAACAAAGTGTGAAGATTCATTTTGACTTAACTTTTGATGGGGTTAGGTTAAATGAAGCTTTACGGCCCAGTTTCTAACCAGTTTTGGTTTAAGTCGAGCCAGCCAAGGCCCCCTTTTCAGTTGTGGCTCACTGGTTTGTTTCCCTACTCCATTGTTAATGCTGAGCACCGTGACATAGAGTAATGGCAGTAGGTTCCGCTTTTAAAGTCTTCGGTTTGACGCGGCCAAGATTCGAACTCTCGACCATCCGAATGCAAGTCTGGTGCTCTACAAGTTGACCATGCAGTCGGTCGACTTTTGATGGGGACCTTCACCTTTGAGATGATTTATTTTTTATCTTCAATTCTCAGTTTTTTTTAATCAAGCACATGAACTGTTTTCATAATGCTGCGTAATCCCTTGAGTGTAAAGTAACTGAACGTTTTTGAAACTGATATATGTAGATTGAATTGCAGAAATTGCATCAAGACCTTGACATTCACCCTGGGTATAGATTTATATCATAAAAAAAATGCATAGACTCATCTAATGTGTTTACTTCGTTTCGACACCAATTATTATACAAATTCTATTTCCATTACAGTTTGTAAAAACAAGATTCCATCCGAATATAGTGTTTTATTATCATTTTATTGATATTAAAATCAAATTGAAAGAGTAGATGTCATTTATCAAAATTCTAACACATCCCGCACAGATGTGTAGAAAAATATAAAGTTGACACTACCTGCGCGATTTTTGTCGAGTAAAATCAAACGATTGGGGATCAGTTGCTTGGTCCAGAGGATCCCACGAGGGTCGTGCTGTGTCATCATCAAGGATACGATCACACTTTTCATCCGTGAACCCGTTCCAAATTTACGTGCCCGTATCTCCTTGGAGGGTGCAAGGTTCACAGAAAACGACCTACTTCCCAAACAAAGAAGAAACCAGCTTTCGATTTTTCGTTTTTGGCACACGTTCGACCCTATAAATGTTTTTATGTGCAAATCTTACATATTTCCACACCGTCTGGAATTTCATTTACATAGATATATGTTCAACGTGATGTACGATTATGACTCGACTTAGCGTATCACGTGATTCCAGCCATGTAGCAATAGAAAGGAGCATATCGTACTTTTAAGTAAGGTATAACGCATCGATGCAAGGGGAATACATCCTGATGGGGAGAATCCCTAGAAGTTTTCCCTTTGACTGTGAAATTTTTTTTTGATCTTAAACACCCGATGATACAACTTCATTCAGTTTTGCTACATTCGTGTTTAACTTTAAGTTTCATGTTGCAGTGATGGTATTTGGTTGTAGGAAATGGACGATTGTGTCAATTTAATATGTTGCTTTAAACAGCGGCGGTACCAGGATATAAAAGGTGGAGGCAAATAGTGGACAGAAGAAACTGCTGGGGAGCCAATAAGTTCCCGAAAAGCGTGAGTTAATGGGGTTGGCGTCCAAGGGCCCGTCTTTCGACCCCCGCTGGGGGTACAGGGGAGAACACATTACACACATGCAAAAAATGCTACTACCGTAGAGAAGGAACTTGAGTCCGGAGGCGCCTGAGAATTATTCTTCGGTCAAATAGAAAGTTTCAAGTTGGGCCATTGACTTAAGATTTTTCAGCATTTCCCTCTCTCTGAAAAGGGGCTCAGCCGGAAAGAAACTTAACCCCCTTTAGCACCTTGTAAATACCAACATAGTGGACACTTAACAATGTTACCAAACTTGACTTTTTTTTTCATACACAGATTTGTGAAGATGTCCAGTCCGAATATAAACATCATCATTATAGTCGGAGCCATCATGATCTACTCATGCGCAGTCTTGTTTGGCCTTGGCGTGCCATTAATAAATGATAAAATAGTCTTAGACATTCTATGCAAAGTAAGTATATGATAACGTATATGTCATATGACCGTAACATTGCGTAATTAAGACGAATAGAACATTAATCGATTAAGCAAATTTTCAATGTTTCATTAATAATGATCTTTTTTCATTAATTTGACTTGATTGATCACTACTAAATATTGCTTTAGGAAAACAGAACAAATAAAGTGCATGAAAATATGGAATATTAGTTGTCAATTTGCTGCAAAAACTTACAATAATTTCTCCGCATTTTCTTTGTATTTCTGTATTTTTGTCCTGTAGTTCTTAAACATTTAACAGATAGTTTATACAGTGCATAGTTAAAATCTATTGAGATAAAGAAGGGTTACGCAGAGACGTGGATCCATCAACAAAGGTGGGGACTTTTCACCATTCGCGAATCATTTCTGGGGGTGGTTCTCCCCCCTCCCTTGAAGTAACAAAGTAATTGGGAGGTAGTTACAGACCTTATGCATTGGCGACACACTGGCGTCATCCTTGAGGGCAAAACAATAGAGTGCGTGTTCTCACATGTAAGAATTCGCTATGCACGTGTGACAAACTGTGCGTATTTGACTGTTTGAACAAGTCGGTTGTCTGCATTCGTCACAGTTGGTTTGTTTTGCCCTTAATTGGAGGGAGGGGACACATTCCTCATGATTCAAGTTTAGTTTTCGATAGGAATCGCCAGAAAGAAGGAAAACGCATTTGCCTGAAGGGCCACGTGCCTGTGAACTTCTATCGTTAAGTTTATCACTTCTAAAACAAAAACTGCGGACTGCAGCCACAACGGCATTACACAGACTACAACCCTGACGGGTTCCTTGTACACTACACTGTAAAAAATGGCTAAAAGCGCTGTACATTTACGGCAACATAAATTAAAAAGAAACACAAAGATTGCACAAAATTTCTGGTAATACAATTCTTGGACTTTTTCTTTATTTTGATTTTATCTCTTTAATTTGCTGTTCTGTAAATCTATTTCAATTTGTCACAGTGCATCCTACTCTATGATTACCCTGCAACTTGCGGAAACAAATACCAGGCATCGACTTAAAAAGAAAACATAACCCTATGAATTAGAACTTGGAAAAGTGTTGGAAGGACTGCATGATTTTGGTATATTTCTCTACTCTAAGCCTAGTCTGTAGTCCTAAAGCTCAATCACGAATTCAATCGATGAAAAAACATACGCATGTACATCACATGGTTGATGTTCAGATATAGAGTATGGTCATCTGGGTAAAACTGAACCGAGTTAAATTATATCATCTGCCATACGTGACAATATGGAGATATATGGCAGACTGAAGTAAAATGACTATCGATTGCAGAAAATGAAAAATAAACAACACAGAAAGACAAGGGGAAGGGGAGCTAGTTACAAGAGAATGTGAGAAAGAAGATTTTACGTCCACTGAAGCGCAAAGAATCACCTTGCAAGTAGGTGATAGTATTTCTTTTTCCCTGAAAGTAAAGAGCCTTGTTACACCATACATATAACAGACATGGAATGCCATCAGTGCGGGCACGTATAGAACAGACGGTGTCAGTCGAAGCATAGAAAGATATTGAACCCTTCCATTTGGGGGTGGGCGCATGGGGAAAATTATTAGGTGTGATACATTATAAAAAAAAAAAAAACAAAAATCGCTCAACAGCTTCACTGCTTTGTTCAAAAAAGGTTAATTTTTTTTTTTTATGAAGATCCAGCTTTCAAAATTACACATACTGAGACCTCCAAATTGTCTTGAATTATCTAATAACACCCCAAATTTTCCACCTCCAAAGATTTCAGTGCTGATCCCGAAAACGAAACGCCAAGTATTTTGGCCTCACCTTTCTATTTTACACCAGGAGGCGATATATTTTCCCAGGGTGGGAATGGCAAGATTGAAGATCATGCCAATGGACAAGTAAGACTCCAGTTGAACATTAGCAACACCCCTAGATGCAAAATAACCGATTTTCGGTACCAGATTATGAAAGAAAAGGTAATATATGCCCTGGTAACGTCTTACTTACTAACTGAGAATAAAACCTCAGCCACTATTTTGAAACAAATTTATACATGTCAGAAAACAAAATTTAGCTATTTGCATTATGGGGAAAAATACACTCTAAAAATGTCTGTACATTTACAGAAAAAAAAAAATAAAGAAAAACAAAAGAATATATGAAAAGTGCTGTCAACTCATTGACAGCACTTTTTATGTATTCTTTTTGTATTTCTTTATTTTTTTCTCCTGTAATTTTACAAAAATTCTGTAACATAACAGACATTTTTTACAGTGTATCAGCAACCCGGGGCTTGCGTTGATGGTCCCTTGTTTGCCCTAGAAGCCCTACCCGTTGTTTTACCAGTAAATTTAATCTCCAAATACTGAGGGGTGGCGCAAGGATTTAACCGCCGGTGCGCAATCTGCCTCGAGAGAAGGTCTCTGCCGAAGCGCAACAAGAGCTACCGCTAACCGAAAGAATATGGAAGATAAAAATTTCTTATCGCAAAACGCGCACGTGATTCGCAAAAAGACAAAGCTAGTGAGGAACATACAGTTGCGCAACAGAAAATCAAAATTTTAAGCATACTTCGAGCAAGCAAAAATGTTAGACTGAGGGTCAAAACTTTGCACAGAGCGAAACCGAACAAAAATCGCGCGCTCTTGCTGGTGGAGTCAGGGCGAATTTTTGGTGAGGCTTCAGCATATTTCTGGGTGAAAAATTAAGTCTCTTGGGAGGTAAATATTACTAAACTTACACCTTACTTCCTATGTGATCCTATTCGGGATGGGGGGGGGGGGGGGGTGCAACTGGGGAAATTGAAACGTCGAACTTTAACAATCCAGCTTAACGAAGAAATAGAGAATTCCTCTGACGGGGTCATTGTCCTAGTCCCCACCCAATCAGGGTGACACTATTGGTCGTGTTCCTTCCATAACAGATATCTTTCTTCGTTTTGCAGGCCAGACCATGTATCCTGTCCATTGGTATTACACTAGTGTATGGATCCTTATGTACAAAAACGTGGAGAGTTTATCGCATATTTACCCATTCACAAGCCAAGAGAATGGTAAGGATTCGTGTAGTTTGATTAAGTTATGATCATTATTTCCAACTAAGGGATATGCCGTGTTTTCACTGAAATCGCTACAAACTGCATGGTCAAATGGTTAGAGAATCCGACTTACAGCCGGGAGGTCGCGAGTTCGAGTCCTGGACGGGTCATATCGAAGACTTTAAAAATGGAACCTGCTACCATTGCAATTGGTGCTCATGCAGCATAAGCAATGAAAAACAAGCCAGTGATCCACAACTGAAAAAAAGACCGTGGCCGACTCGACTTGAAGTAATTGTTTGGAAAACGGGCCGCAAAACTCCGTCTAACCGAACCTTCACTGAAATCGCGAACGCTGCCTATTTTGCCGGTCGATGGCCAGTGCAGTACACATAGCTAGTTGAGAAGCAACTGTATGACGACCAAGTGTTGGTTTTTGCCCGACATAAGGCGTCGCTACCCAATTATGACGTCACATGAAATGACCCTATTAGGTTCTTAATCTTTTTATCTCATCGCTCCGTGAGGAGGATGAGATATTGTAGTCACTTTGCCTATTGGGCTATATATGGCAATGCCAGCTTAAATCGCAATGGTTGCCATGGCAACGGTAAATTTTCCCAGGTTACTAGTCTCGAGGTCTAACCCATGGTGAGGTACCCCGGGGTGACCGAAGGTCCATGGCTGAGAGAGGGGTCAAAACCTGTCCGTGTGTGTGTGTGTGTGTTGGTGGGTGAGTGTGGGTTTGTCTTTGTGTAAAACAGAGGACCTAAACAATAGACTTCCAGGTCCTCGGTAGTAAATTCAAAAGATTTCTCAAGTCCTCGGTTGTCTAACAATAGACAGTCTATTGTGAAGGTTAGGGTTAAGTAAGCAGACACAATGGAGATAACAATGAAGTCCTCAGTTGTGTGTAAAAACACGACTGTGTGTGTAGGTGTGTGTGGGTGTGTGTGTGTGTGTGTGTGTGTCCAATTTTGTTTTCTTAATATCTTGTAAACGGCTGGGCCGTTTTTTTTCAAACTTGGTAGGATGGTACCTCAGGTGGAACAATTGCATTTTGATACACAACCGGAAGTGAAGGTCAAAGGTTACAGGTCAAAGGTCAAATTCGGTTAAAATCACATTTTCTGCTATATTTCAAAAACGAAACGTTCCCCTGACACGAAACTTCACACATACGCTGATTGAATCTAGACCTACCACAATATGTGGTTGCCATAGCAACAGATGTCAAAGGTCAAGTGGTAGAATGGACCAAAAAATTTTCAAGTGATAATTTGTTCGTAAAACGTTTTTGTCCCTCAAACTCCTCCTAGTGGGCTGGACCGATTCTTTTCAAAATTGGTAGGTGGGTACCCCAGGGTGGGAACTTGTGTCTCCCAGACCCTCGGAAGAAAAGGTCAAAGGTCAGAGGTCAAAGGTCACATTTTGCAAAAATACACTTTTTTCCCATATTTTGTACTAAAACTTCAAAAGAAAACCTTCATTTTACAAGAAACTTCACAAGTATAATAGGGTAGACTAGTTCTACCAAAAGATGTAGTTTCCATGGCAACCAATGTCAAAGGTCACGTGACAGGGGGTCACATACTTTTTATTGTATTCACTTTAACTCTTAACGGACGCATCCCACAAATCTGAAAAGTTTAAGTGTAATAGCCTAGGCATGATACTGTAAGTTGTACCGATATGTGAGGTTGTCATGGCAACCAAGGACATGGTTCACGTTACAGATTGTCAACGGTTAAAGTGAGCATGACACGGCCATAAAAATTTTTGTGTATTGCAAGATTAGATACAGTATTTTACAAATATCATCTCACACCCCATTAAAAAACCCGTACAATTCGGCATAAATGATATTCGAAGGAAAACTGCGTTCAAAATACAATTTCGAAAAATGCCGCAACACCTCGCCTGACTTTTATGACGCAACTGGCGGCACAAACCCCGCCCTACATCTAGATGTGGAACTAATGTAACGCTGGGTAAAGTTATCTTAGCAACCTCATGAAAACGATTGCATCACAATACAGAGTCCAACATACAGAGTGGAAGGCGCAGACCATGGTGGGGATTCGGAGCAAATCATTGGCCAATATGTTCGTGTGTTTATGCGCGCGGGTAAAAATAGTTCTGTTTTATTGCAAGAAAGACGCGGTTCGATCGTTATAAAGAACAGCAATGAATATGTGTGGGCAGACCAAAACAAGCGCGTCCCCACTACGAGCGCGTCTTTACCGTATGAGCTGCTTGATGAAGATGCTTTTACGAATACTAAGCAGTCACCGCGCAATGCACAATTCACAATGTAGTCAGTGGCCACGCTCACTGCTATTGTAGCACCGGTGTTTGCAATTATGTATGCGCTAACACGCGTTACCATGCACATGATTTGATGATTGTGAGCTCCCTGGTACCCATTTTTGAGATGCGTTCACATACGTTTTTCGCATTAGTTCGAATTTCAAATGGGCTGAGCCTGGCCTGTAATTGGGAATTCAAAACGTCGTATGTCGGTATTTATGGACATAAGTTAGTAGGGAAATCATTCACTTTATGTCAAGGTGTACCCAAAGAACAGTTACCGAGGAACTTACTTTAAAAGATTTTCGGCCGACGCATTAATCTTTTCTGCGTACTGGCCTGTGGGGCGAATCCAACCCGTGGCAAGGAATAACCCAAGATATGAAACTGTGGGTGACTAACATTAGGTTAGGCATAGGGCCTACCTATCTTACATATTAGTGCCCTGAAAACTTGGCGGTTTTGAAGCATCGCCAAAAAAGGTACGTGACAATTTCCTTGCCACGGGCTAGGATTCGCCACAGACCAGTGCGCAGAAAAGGTTTGTGCGTCGGCCGGAAATCTTCTAACGCCACGCGTTAGACATGGCGCACACACTCAGTTTTTTAATTGAGACGCACATGATGCGCATATCAGCGATCCGGGGCACACGTGAAGTTTGCCGTTGCGTCAAAATGGAGAATACGCTCATACAGCTAGTGCTGAATAATAACAATTACGCACTTGTCTGAAGCGTCCGCGAAAGCGTCTTAGGTTTTAAATCGTTGCGTTCATATCCGTATCAGTTAAGTGTAACAGTCAAGCTAGTTTTCTTTAGAGTGTTGCAAGGGGATACCAACATTTTAAAAATAAATTTGTTCCAAAATCTTAGATAGACTTACTGGATTAAAAGGGCAACCGTTACAAAGATTGGGTAGCCCTTCTCCAGTTCTTTTATAATCCGGTGTCAGAATTTAAATATCCAAATGATGTCTTTTGTTTTTGAATAAGGGGTGCGCCTATAGTTCCAAGAACTTGATTGGTCTGTGCCATATTCTTTCCCCTCGCTATCTTACGAAAAAAAAATTCCGTCCCTTGGAACGAAAAAAAAACGATTCCCAAATGGACTTCAAATAGGAATTTCAAATGGGCTGAGCCTGGCCTGTAATTGGGAATTCAAAACGTCGTATGTCGGTATTTATGGACATAATGTATTAGGGAAATCATTCACTTTATGTCAAGGTGTACCCAAAGAACAGTTACCTAGGAACTTACTTTGGCCATGTCATCCCCACTTAAATGTTTTGTAACTAGCCTATTTTTCATCAATTAATATAAATAAGCTAGACTCCTAGGTAAGTACTTCGTAGTAACAGTCTCAAATTCCCTTTTAACTAGCTTGTATGGACTTCAAATAGGAATTTCAAAGGATTGTGGCATGCAGCTTTAGTATGGTATTTTTTCTCAATGAAATTCTACTGTAGCATAAAAACAGCTCAGATAAAACTTCTAGCACATAAATAGTTCAAGTTCTGTAACCAACTTGCGCACATGTTAGCGATGAGATATGCAACTCCGTGGATTGCCCTCTTGTTTTTTTTTTTTTTTTTGCGAAGGGGTCCGTCCTTAACAGGGCCGTCACCAGCTTTTTTCAAAGCGGGGTGCGTTTTGAAACTCGAGCATGTGAGTGAGGAAATTGCTGTGGACGAGGCCACGAAGTAGCAGAAGGGGGTGGGCCTGGGAAGGGGCCCCCTCCCATATGGTTGGGAGCTTTGCAATTTTTCAACTTAAAATGGCACAATCTGGTGCATGCCGAGAGAGGAAATTCAGGCGTAGGATCAACTGTTTCTGGGAAGGTGATTGATAATTGTAATCATTATATTCTCCTTGAAAACACATATGAATGATTAACTCACAAATAAATTTGACCCTTACACAACTGAAACTGTATTAAGTATGAAACACTCACAGTTCAAAATTTAGTCGGTCCTAATTTGGTTCACTCCTCCAGTAATGAGTCTGTCCACAATTATGAACCAATGTCCTGACGGGGACTATGAACTGTAAACTGTTTTACACCAACACACAATTTGGATGAAATGACTGATTTACGTAAAAAGAAATACTGGTACCTGGGCTAGACTATAACTAGGCCACAGTGATGTACTGCTAAATTTGCGAAGGATTCGGTAGCTTGTTAGTTAGTTAGATAGAGTTCAACGGCCCAGTTCCAACCTATTGGTTCAAGTCGAGCAGGCCATGGCCTTTTTCCAGTTGTGGCCCCTGGATTGTTTCCCCTACTCCATTGCTTATGCTGAGCATCACGTAAACGGCAGTAGGTTCCTTATTTAGAGTCTTTGGTATGACTCGCAGTGGCGTAGCCCAGGATAGAATTTCCGAGGGGCTAGAGAATAAGTGGGGGGGGGGGCTGGTACCTCCAAGGGTCAGGCGCGGCAAGACTATCTACGCGGAGCGCCACCAGCAGTTGGCGCGGAGCGTGCAAGAAAATTTTGGGTTTTACAAACTCTCCAGATGGCTCGAAACGGCACTTCTTACGTGTTTTAAGCCGGTTGCGCCCAGACTTGAAATACGAATCTCATGTCTGCCACTTCTCAAATAGTGTGAATGAAAAATCAATCTATGAAAAATGATAATACATACACTTTTTGGGGACCCAAAATCTGGACATTTCTGATCTGTGTCATGGCCTGGAGGAGGGAAGGGAACCTGTATCTCCCTTTCTCTTGGGAAAAATTTTGAAATTCAGGAGAACGTAGATCGCAAATGCGACAATATTTGCACAGATTTCAGCTTCAAACGGGAAACCAACATTAGCATGGGCGTCCGCAGGTAAGGGCAAGGGGGGCACTTGCCCCCCCCCCCCCCTGGAAAATCAAAAATTTGAAAAAACGTATAAAAATTAAAGCAAAAACCCGAACAAAACGTGTTTTCCAAGTCTCTATGGGAAAAATAGGCTTTAAAAATGCCATTTCCGGTGATCTGGGAGGCATTTTGGGCTGAAATTTTCGCACGCTTTATGTCAATTCATGGTGACTCGGAGATTTTGCCCCGCTAGAAATTCCTCCCCCCCCCCGACTTTCGACTTTTTTTCTGCGGACGCCCATGAACATTAGTTGTGCCCCCCTCTGAGAAACTTTTTTTGCGTTATATTTGCTCCATGCAACATGGTGCTATGTTTCGCAAAACTTTGAACTGATTATGGCCTAAGTTTTTGAATTTCCTATTTGGGGAACATGAACATTTTCAAAATCCTCATTTTTTTCTTTGTAGAGATTTTACACGTGACATACATACTACCAAAGAAACAATGTTTTCCGGTTTTCAGTGGTGTTGAAATGGAAAATGGTGCAGTATTTGTTCAGTCATCGGTACATTACCTAGTCATAATTAAAATATCTCAAAAAATTTAGACCGCAAATCCGAAGTATTGATCATGCGGGAAACACATGAAATGCGGACCTTGTGGACATTTTACAAATCCGTCCGGACGCCCAGTGCCAACTAGTAAAAAGAGGACTTCTTGAAGAAATCGTTGTACAGTGGCACTTGTCACGGGAAGGAGTGAGGCACGACGTAGGCCTACTTGTTAGGGATGGATGGGAAGAATTATTCGAAGGCACCCTTACCCTTAAAGGGCAAATCCTCTCACCTCAAACCACAATTTTGGTAAGGTGTACTGAAATTCTCCATTGGCTCAGCTTCTTGATTGACAGCTAATTCAAACAATGCAGAGTACCAAAGCTTTTATTACACAGCATGAACTGTACTGAGAGTGTTTTGTTTATAAACATTGAGCTTTTCTATACTCGACTCGAAGCAATCAACTGTTATTGTCTGTGGATGAGGATGAGTTTCAGACAATTGTGGGAGGAGCTTAAGTAAGAAGGTTAGGAGAATTGGTGCTGTTTGGGGTGAGAGAACAGGGCCTTGAAGACATATTTTGTGTAGGATAAAGTATAGGAATGGTAATGTAAGAATAGTCTCCAGTGTATGATTGCTTGCTTTCAGTAAATCAACCAGCCGTAGAAAGGCAGAAAGGGTCTTAACTTAACAAAGTCAAATTAGAGTTTGCCGCCGCAACGTTCGTTTTATCTTCTAAGTGTAATGCAATAAACAACAGTGCAGATTATATACGGTATCTAATTTAGTGAAAGTAATCATTTTGAAGTTATTACTTGATTTCATACGTGCACACATAATGTGCTTTACACACATTCATGCATGTTTTATTAATTGTTACACATTTTATTTATTTACTTTTTTGGAAGGAAATACTTCAAAGTGTTTTCCGTTCAAACACTTTATTTTTTCTCAATTACTTTATCAGGAGGCAAAAAATATTGGGGCCTGAAGAAAATCGGGGGGGGGGGGTAGCCCACGCCACTGATGTCTCGACCTGGGAAGCGAACCCGAGCTTTGCGCGTGAGAGGCGGGTGCTCTTACCGTTAGACCAAGCACGAGGTCAGAAGGATTCGGTAGCGTAAAACGCCAACCCGTACTGCTACGAACTGACTATAACTGAGGCGAACTAAAACTGTGCTATGACCTGCGATACTTCGAACTCGAAGCCTAGGCTGGGAGAAAGGTTGAGCGGAAATGACTGATTGAAATGCAGCCCTGGATTTACAGACACGAATAGTGATAGATCTTTCGAAGGTACTTGTGAGATCGACGACGAGCTGACACTTCGCCACGTGATAGTCTAGAAGTATTGAAAACGTAGGAAAGATTGCCGTTTGGTCGTTCCATGCACAATTCCGACCGCATTCTTAAAAAAATCTCCACACCCGGCGGCGACGCCCCTCCCCTAATTTTTTTTTGGCCCCATTTTTTTTGGGGGGGGGCGGCAGGTCTGGAGGGGGTGCCAGAATTGCACGAATGGCTCTTAAGAATCATGTGACATTATTATTCCCCTAAATTGTGAAATTTACAAGGATTAACTTCTTAGCGTCTCTTATACATGCAATATTTCAATTTTTTGAAATATTACGAGAGATAGCGGAAGAGAAATATATAAAAAGAAAACAAGGAGATTGAGCTGTTGTTTCAAAACAAATTCGGGCGACTGCTTCTGCCCTCAGTAAAAAAAAAAAAAAAAAAAAAAAAAAAAAAACCGTGTATCGTCAACCAAAGCATATATTTTAAGTTGACGTTTTTTAACTGTCAAATGATTCATATAATATACTTTTTTTTCATCATTAAAGGTAATAAAAGATAGTCGTCTCATTTGCATAATCATTGGTCTGGTAGCTATTGACGTCATCATTTTGACACTGTGGATTGTCCTGGACCCGCCGACGTATTCTTTCGTTGTAAGACATAAAACGTATAACTTATTTTTTTCAAACTAATCATCTAATAATGTTGTATTGTATTTTATTGCATTGTACTGTATTGTATTGTACTGTATTGTATTGTATTTGATTGTATTGTATTGTATTGCACTGTATTGTATTGCACTGTACTGTACTGTATTGTATTGTATTTTTTTGTATGTATTGTATCGTATAGTATCGTATCGTATCGTTTCGTATCGTATCGTATCTTATCGTATCGTATTGTATTGTATTGTATCGTATCGTATCATACTGTATTGTATTAGATTGTATTGTATTTTATTGTACTGTACTGGTATTGCATTGTATTGTATCGTATCGTATTGTATGGTATTGAATTGTATTTTATTATTTGTATTGTATTGTATTGTATTGTATTGTATTGTATTGTATTGTATTGTATTGTTTGTATTTCATGGTGCTCTACTGTATTGTTCTATAGCGAAGACCATATGAGGCAAGGTTTATGAGGATTTAACATGTTGTGAATAGGTACGTACATGGATTCACAATGCATGCAGTTAAGACAACCTCAAATTTGTGAAAAAAAACATACAGACGAAAGCACTCCTGAATTCAAATTAATATAAATGATGAGAGAATTGCAATTTTTTGGACATAATTGAATTAAAATTCTTCTTTCTGATCCACAATTTTGCTTTATTTTGTCTTTTTTAAATTTTATTTATTTTTGTTATTTTCTCTTACATTCGTAGAATAAATTGCCGCACACCGGTGGCTGTGAGTCTCAACGTAATGCACTTTGGATCGCCATCGTTTCCCTCACCAAAGCTGCTATGTTACTTTATGGAACTCACCTTTCCTGGGCAACGCGCAACGTTGCGCTAATTGCGCTGAACGACGCAAGTTGCATCATCGCCAGTGTATATACATGCGTGATACTGGCGTCACTAGCAGCACTGCTTTCACCAACGCTTATGAAGATACCAGATGCGTGGTACGCTTGCGTATCGCTCGTACTTTGGATTTGCGCTACAGAAGTTTTGTTATTGCAGTACGTACCTAAGGTAGGTCGTAACGTGTCCGTAACTGTATCCTTTTCATAGCAAGAAAAAACTTGTAACCATTATCTGAACATTTAAAAAGAAGAAAAAATCAGAAAAGAAATAAAACAGAATTCAAAAAGTCTTCCCGTTTCGTTGATTAAAAGAATTGACAACATTAAGTTTGTATACAGTATTTTATGTACCATGTGTACTAGTTCTGCACGCTCCTTACAAACAATTTTCATACTGTCGAGGACTAGGGCACCACGTGCCTCTAAAGAACTCTATGAAACACAACTACGAAACAACGAATTTTGGATTGACATATACCGTATAGCACTGTAAACACAAATTATTCAAAACAGTGCCTGAACTGACTAATCACGTTAGTCAACAATACTGACTAATATTTGACTAATATTTGACCCAGTGAAAAAAGTTTCAAGTATATAATAAGCCTCCTTGACCAAGGTTTTACTGATATTCCTTAGTCTGTTACTAGGAAACTGGTCAGATATCATCACAAATTAGTCAAACATTTGTGACTAACGTGGTAAGTCAACTCAGACATTACTTTGACTAATGTGTAGGGGAAAGCCGTGTAATTACAAAGCCCCACAAAATCAGAGATAAGCGCAACCAACTGCTCTAAGGGGCACTATTGGGAGATTAATGGAATATTCTTTTTGTAGGAGAGTCGAAATTCTCAAGTTACATTTTCCCAGGGAAAGTTATCACTAAAAATAGAAAATTTTGAAAGTGGTCCAATTTACACCACCCTTGTGTAATTTGAACCAACAAGGTGTGTAAAATGAACCACCTGCCGTGTAAAATGACCGGGCAATATATTGCTGCAAAATTTCTAAAATCATCATGTGAATGGATAACAGAAACACTGTGTTATATTTTAAGCCTAATTGATGTTATTTCCCCTAAAAAGGACTTGCCCTTTGCTTGCCTTCCCCATCCCAAAGTCAGGCGCCGCAACGTACCAAGAAGGCACAGACCAAGTTTAGTAATTGGTTCATGGCTTGGGAATTACGCATATGCCCAAGCTTATTACTAATACAAACTGCGAAGAGGAATGAAAGGGTGAGCAAATTCTTCTATGTAGGTTACTCCTACTGTCTATTCATTCCCATGTGTGTAATTAATTGAAGCACCCGACCCCACGTGTTTGTAATTTGGACCGGTCCATTTTACACATCATATCGTTTAATGTGGACGAACTGTCCCTATTACGCACCATGGGTGGTTCAAATTACACGATGTTACTAATTTTACCCAAACTCCTCTAGCTTAGCCAAGTGTAGTTTTTACCGAAATCTAACAGCCCAGCACTCAATAGGAATTACTATATTTTGTCATAATCATTACGCCTTGGGGGTGAACAAATCATTTCCGAGTAAAAACCCAACAAAGGGTCAACTCGAAAATAAGATCAGGTAACCAGTTTTTAATAAAAACCATACAGAATTGTGGAAATCACCTTAATCTCATCGATTGCGAAGTCAAACGTGAGTGTTCTGAATTAGGCATCAATGACACATAAAAGTAAGATACCCTCTCCTTCTGTGTTGGAATAATGCCGGTGGTTCAATTTACACACCGGTCCAAATAACGCGACTTTCCCCTGTTTACAGTGTAACAATTGGAACCCCCGTCCCCCTCCCGAATGGTCAAGTTCTCATATTTGACCGTAAATGTTGCACAGCGAGTTCTATTATAACCCTGTCTAAGTGATATTGTCTCTAAACGTTTGTAACAATGCCTTCCTATTCCAGAGCACCACTGTGGAATATTAACTCTCTTCATTGAATAATCTATATTGACAAGTTGTTCTATGTGTCCCTATTTTTGTTCTGAATAAATAAAACGTGTAATAAATGTTGTAAACAAACGTTAAAATTTATGTCTCTACCCAAATAACACTAATGACACAACCTTTGACCTTTTACGCTTTCCTTATATTGATTACAAATATTTTAACTGAAGTTGACCTCAGTGACACGTTAATGGGTTTATGACCGTCACTTTAGAACTATAACAGTTTTAATCATGTGCCCATAAATTTGATTCATTCTTTCATTTTTTCGTTCTTGTTTACTTAAATATTTCACGTTATCTCGTAAATCTGCTCTTTTTATACTGTTGGGAATGTTACAGAAGGCATTGCTTTGGCAACGAAGTTAAAAATCTCACACTTAACATTCTGCAGACTATCAATGCACTTTTACAGGGTCGTCAAAAAACCTCTGAATATTCCTTTTCAGGGTAGTCTATTCAGTGATTGTTTTTACTTTTATTAAAACTAA
Source organism: Holothuria scabra (assembly GCA_037179385.1). Taxonomy (NCBI): domain Eukaryota; kingdom Metazoa; phylum Echinodermata; class Holothuroidea; order Aspidochirotida; family Holothuriidae; genus Holothuria; species Holothuria scabra. The sequence goes on along the minus strand of CM074189.1, from coordinate 5,975,802 downwards.
GAGGATGACTCGTTTAGCCGTGAGGGACTAATCTTCCACAAGATCCTGAACGGTGCAATAATGAAAGCTTGATGGAAACTGAAATGGATGGCAAATCATCAAAAGACATAGAACATAAGAAAGTAGGAGATAATAACATAAAGTAGACTAAAACAATGAAACGAAGGAAGCAATAAAAGCAAAGGAACTTGAAAAGAATAAAAAAGGTATAATGAGTTGATCATGTATAGTATTAAAATTAAGTATACCAACGAGATAAGATTTAAAAATGCACCCAACGCACAAAATCAAGTCAAAACAATGGAGATCAGATAAATTTGCTGCTTGTCTTTCCAATGTACATCAGCTTTTTGCGCGTTTTGTTTTATTAGATAGGGCATACCACTGTTTTGCTGCAATGTGTAAAAAAAACTTCACCTGTGGAATTCCAGTTTTCCCATAGTTATAAAGAGCTCAAATGGCATTATTGACTTTGACCCGTCGTTACGTATTCAATCAATGAATATAATCAAACATTTCTTTCGTTTGAGATGGGAGAAGCCCATGGAGGGATTTCCATTGTAATGTCTTTTTATGTCAATACGTTGAGAGAAGGTATGCCAACCAAGTTTTTGAAGTTTTGAAACTTTTTAATTCGGCCAATGTTTCCCTGATAACGTGAGCCCATTCAAGATAACAATATTCCATGGGTGGCAAAATATAACATTTAAAATGTAAATCACTAGTAGGAATGTGAATACGTCTTTTAATCCTTTGCAACAGCTATATTCTATTACTCATATATGACACTACAGATATAATCAATTTGGACGTTCCGAGTAAGATTTGCAAATTCTGGCACCTAAAAGCTTCTCTACCGTGTAATCTCCTGGCGGTGATAATTGCAATAGATATGAGTTAACCCTTTCAAAAAGTACTCTGTGTAAATTTAAGACAATTTGAAGGAACTTTGGCGGGTGGTTCTGTAAATGGACACTTTAAACGGTGACTTATCTGCTTATAACACCTCTATGCTGTAAAGAAGCACTTTAAGGAGCCCGATGAGGCGATGGTAGGCCTACTGCTAGGATGGCCTTTATCCGTGTAGGGACATTCTGTTTTACAAATTTGACGAATTTCTCTCATTTTTTTATGAAAAACTTTGTTTTGTATTCATTTGACCTTCCCGGTGTAATAATGCATGGTCCGCATTCGTGCAAATGATGGCTCTCATATCGAAATTAATATTCCTTTATTTGCATATTTTGCAGTTTCGAGCATGGAAACAAAGTCCAGACGGTAACTTTCCGTTGTCAAGATCGCTGACGTCATCATACTTGGCAACCAATCCTAATCGTTCTTTTGCACAAGTAGAAGAAGAACTGTTTTTGTTGTCAGCCGAGAATGCGTCACTGAAGAAGGCTTTAAATGAGGTATATAATATCTTTTATGGATAATACGACAAATGCAATGCAATACCAGCACGTAATCTGTAACGTTAAGGATCACCGATCAGATTCTGATCGAACCACCTGAAAAATTTCCAAACTTGAAAACAATTTAGACTTCAAAACTGTTTCTTGCGCAAAACTCCGCTCGTGTTACAATGCATGATAGTTCTGTCTCGAAGTACGATTACCTCGAATCTAGTACTCTCATGCTATAGCATATTGTGTTTTCACATTACGTCATAATCGACAGCCACGTCCGTTACCAGACCAAAAGTCATCACTGTCATCACTTTAGCCGTCAGCTGCTTCTCAGCTAGCTACACTCACTACACTACAGTTTTTGCATGGGGGTCAAAAAGGGGCGTGACTTGTGACGTCAGTTACTTGGTCGGCCGGTCGGTTGGTCGGTTGATTTGGTGAGACTGAACGACTCACGAAATCGAAAGTTTTATATACTGTCAATTAAATAAAAAAGGAAAGGAAAGTTAAAATACGGTTTCAAATTCGGTTAAAGGTCAGGTTCGTTTCCAAGCACGATTCAAATTGGTGCAAGTCCCTCCCTGTAGTCACCTTTTGCAACAGGCGGGAATAAACCATGCCTATGTTCTTTAATCCCAGTCCGGGAGGGGGTGACGTCAGAGAAAACGCTCTAAAGGCATTTTAAACATTAGTTTGAGTGTATTATAAATGAAAAAGGTTGTTTCATTACGAGATATGACTATTTGCCATCTCTTTTGCCGCTTGGGGGATTTTAGAGCAGGTTTAAAGCTTTGCGATCTCTAATGAAGGGTGGAAATGCTGTACCTCCATCCGAGATAGTTCTCCCTCATTTCAAACAGTGATTGTACCACTACGATCTCTTGAGAGCGCTAACGATTAGTTGCGAGTAATGTTCTGCAAATCGTGAGTATCACTGAGTCGGGCGGAGGTTACCGAGCTTCCCCACTGTGGGGGATCAGAGAGCAAACAAACAAACAAAAAATAAATCTTATCCCATGCTCTACACACCTACGCGATGTCGCGAGAAATTCCAAGAACTTACAGATTGTTCCGTCTCATCTCACAATCTCTTTCGTTACAATTAGTTTCAAAACCACACAACAAATTTTGGAAATGAGACTCACAAAGTTCTTACAGCTGTAAACCAAGGTCCATCGGTTAAAAATGAATGTATCCTTGTATTGATGTACACGTGGATGAACAGTTTCTTCTGAAGTCTTTTGTAGTATGGGTTGGTAGGGCTGGGGGTAGGGAGGGGGAGGGCTACGCGTTTATGAAATATATAACGGTGTCAGGGTAATGAAATATTAACCTCTCACCGAGTGCAAATCGATGACTATTGTGGAAACAAATGTATAACGATATCGTATTTTTCTTCTTGTAAATCTTTGCAGAAAGAACAATTTATTCTAGCTTTGAAAGCTCATGTCAGTTCAGCCACGGAAAAACTGAAACAGTTTATGGCGGAAGCGGACAATTCTAAACACGACAGCGGTTGCGATATTGACGGATCGTCATCGGCCACCAGTCACGACGGTGGGGACACTTATCAAATCGAAACGAGGGTTCAGCATGTGAATAACAATGATGGTATTCATTCGTCATGTGACAGAATGTTGAGTGACGGCGCTGTTAATATCTCTCCATCCCGACATTTACTAAGCGTAAATCATGTCGATCTAGCCAGACAAGGTATGAAACGGGGTAGACCACGTGATCGCTTGAGTTTGAGGAGCGCCAACAGCCTTGGGTCACAAGTTTCTATCAAAGATATCACCGAATTAAAGCGGAGTTTGGTCCAGGACTTAAATTGTGCGCAAAACTTGTCTTCGAATCTTTATGATTCAATAACAAAAGATTTGAACGAATGCAGAACAAAACCTTTGTATTTTGAAATAGCTAAAGCTGAAGAAAAACTCTCTGACGTCATATCCAGGACATACCGCATTCACCCCAACGAGGACAATGCATCTTTGGCAAGCAGCGAATTTACATATGATAATCCTGTCTTTACGAGGACAAACGATGGTCAAAATCTTGGACAGGATATCGTCATGGAGCATGCCTCCTCAGAGGGTCAGATCAGCCGGAATTCCAGCTTCCGGTCAGTTGCAAGCCTCGCCCTTGAAACGCATGAGCATAGAGAACGCTCCCACTCGGACGAACCCAGGTCCCTTCTGTACGCTCGTTACACAGCTCCTGAAGATAAACCGGCAAGGGAAGGTTCACCATCGAAAACAATACGTAGTACCGAGGCAACTGCTGTGCAACATACCAAGTCTAACTTAAATACATATGTATGAGTATATATATATGGGCCTTCATGAATTGTAAATTTATGTCGCCGGAGACTGCCGGTGATGTTGCCATTTAAACCAGCTTGAACTGCAATCAACGCATTCGCTAATTCGTGGCACATAGAATTGTGCGGCACGACGTGGAATGCTCAACCCGAGCACATCACATGGTGTAGGCTACTGCGTACCCTTGATTGGGCTAGAGACTTAATATATTTAATGCCTAGCTCAACCGAAAATTATTACAGGGTGTCTACAGCACAATCAAACGAAAATAGGCGCCTCGGCCCTATACTTTACAGCAAAGTGAAATTCAAATTTTAATACCAAAGAAACAAAGTTTAGAAATACCCCACTGCACAAAACTACACTTAAGACCTTTCCTCATGTAATAAATGGATTTAATATAGAAAAGATTCCACGAACTTTTCAAGCAAATTCAAATTTTGGAAGGAGTGGTAGCTTTTTGTTTGTACCGACGATTTGCGGGATATGCGCATGTGCGTAGTCCCAAATCGACTTATCGAGCCGAACTTGCTCACTGGTGGGATGGCTGTAACCATCAGGTTATGTTATATCGTTTAGTTAATTGCTATGATTGAATCAAGGTGTATAGCTTTGACAAAACAGATTACTACCCCCCCCCCCCCATGAAACGTGCACATTATTCGGAAAGGTATCAAGTGAGACCCATGAGCTGTTACACCTCCCACTATTTATTTATTCTCTATTTGTGACGGGGATGAAATAAATGTGAAAACATCTATTTTGATTCTACCATCTGCAATTCCTTAGATACGGTACATGTTTACATTAAAATTGAAATAATTGTGCAAATGTTTCGTATGTCTATGATAACTATGAAGCTGATACCTACAAGTATCAGCTTCCTGGTGTGAAGACTTGTCATGATTGTAAATATCTTAAAACTTTGATGCATGAGGATCCATGGAAAGGAGGGACATCGAAGGGGCCAAAGGGTAAACATGACCACATATAAACATCGGGACATATTAGATGTGTTTTTATGGCACAACAACCTCCACCGAAACCCCCTTCCTCCCTGGATCCGCCCAATTTATACATTGAACGACAGGGTGTCCACCCAGTTTATATAGATATACAAAGTGCACGCCTAGTTTACAGGCCTACAAAGTGTCTTAATGACACCAAATTTGCTATATATTACTAAATCGAAGAGGGTTATGTCAGTGTTTTGTTTCATATATAACAAATGTACAAAATGCTGTAAAGATATCGTATATAGATGTTTTCGATTCTTATATTTTTCCATGTTTCTGTAATTAGTGTATATATTTAAAACTCTGTCGTACTTTATTATAATATCACACTTCAGAAAGTTCAATGAAACTTAAACAGGGTCGTTAGATCAGAAAATACCTCACGTGGAACAAGCAAAAACACTTGGAATACCGTAGTCTCTGTCCTCACTCCTGGCCTAACATTTGGAACGATGGTGTGATTCTGTGATGATGATCACGTAGCTGTCTAAAACTCATATGGTCCAGAAAAAATTCTATTTTTTAACTTAAGGGCATAGACCTATCCCGGTGAGAATACAAGGCTCACTTTATATTCTGAACACTCAAAGTGAAGTAAATACTGAGATTGTCTAAAATGTGAGCTAAGCCTAATATGCAATGTTTTTTATTTGAAGTCAATTTAAAGACCTTTCCCAATTGAGAATTTTGGTACCCCAGTGTAAAATTGTAGTTTTCGGGATGACCAGTGACTGTCAGTGAGGGCAGTTATAGCCAAATACCGCTCTCTCGACTGCTCGAGAGCTATCGTATCCTATGACTTCTCGACAAGTCTCCTTATCCTTTTTATTTGGTTAATTTAGCTCCTTTTGGTAGAAAATCTGAAATCCTTTGATGAACAAAATTTTGAACATGATACATGGAGGTGGGTAGATTTTAGCCCGAAGATTTCAGTAGCATGTATGAAACAGGTTAAAACATTTGAGAGTTCATAGTGAACAATCCACCATGGCGGATGGCGTCGATGATCCATTGACCAGATACAGCGAGGGCCCAATTTTCCTTAAAGACCCAATTCTCTCCCAAAACAGTACCAATTCTCCTAACTTTCTTACTTAAGCCCCTCCCACAATTGTCTGAAACTCATCCTCATCCAGACACAATCTCAGATTATTGCTTCAGGGTGAGTGTAAAAAGCTCAACGTGTTTAATTAAAACTCTCTCAGTACAGTTACATGCTGTTCAATATAAGCTTTGGTACTCTGCATTGTTTGAATTAGCGGTCAATCAAAGAGCTGAGCCAATTAAGAATTTTGGTAAACTTCTACAAGATTTGTAGTTTGGGTTGAGAGGACTGGTCCTTTATACTACTCCAATATATCTGGGGCAGTGGGGTGGTACGGGGTAAGGTGGCTTTGTACTCAAAACCGTGCGGGTTGGTTGGAATTCCTGAACCCCAAGGGTACTTGAACCATGGAAGTACTTCCATGCTTCAACATTATATTATCAGTCAACTTGCTTGCAAGGCTGCTGTGTAAGTGTATCAATCACACCAACACACTTTGGCGCGGCTGGCGAACATTATTTAAATGGAGTCAATTTGTGGACTATTTTCATATATAATGACGTCGAATGAAGTATCTTGATTTGTGTCTAGTATAAACATAACGGACGTTTTGATAGAAGATTCATTCCGCTCGGTTTCGTTGTTTCACGCATACAGCAATATATATATATGCTTTACGCTTTTCTACCTCAAAATGAGTCTGTTCTCTCTCTCTCTCTCTCTTTTTTTTTTTTTTTTTTATCGAAGATTGATTTAAGAAAACATGGTTTTAAGAAGCGGGAGGTGGGTATGGTGACAGCGGAGCGCATAGGCAAAGACATTTAAGAAACATTTAAGAAGTATTACAGGCTAGAAGAAACGTTTTGTGTTAAAAACTTGTGAATGAAAATTAATATCTGAATATTTGTTGGCTAAAAATCCAAACAGGTGCAAAACTAGACAGCCTCCACTATACACTGTCAGCAATCATGAATGATAAAAGGTCGGTTTTTGTTCAAGTAAAAGCCAATGCAGTGGCGGATCCAGGATTTGCCAGAAGGAGGGAGGGGGCAGGTCAGTTGTGACGGCAGGATAAATAGGAGGCTGAATCCCAGCAGGACTATCAAGCGGAACGCCACCATTGGTTGGCGGGGGCGTACAAGACAAATTTTGACTTTGCAAACCCTTCAGATGACCGGAAACGGCACTTCCCAAATGAGAATATATGAAAAATGGTGCAATATTTTTTTCTTTTTTCATGGAATGACTACATAAAACAAAATAGGAATGTCTCATTTTGATACAGCCACTTCCAATTGTCACTTAGAGTAAAAGTAAAATGTCACTGATGTTTAAAGTATATTTTGCGTCTGAGGTATTTAAAAGTTGTGGTCAGAATTTTGCCATAAGAGGGTAAACACGTGCATGGGGGTAGGGACAGGAGCATTTCAGTTAGCGGAGGGGGAAGAAGATTCTCTGCCCGAGAACTGCAATAGTATCCAAAAGACTATCTATGCGGAGCGCCACCCATCAGTTGGCGCGGAGCATTGGAAATTTTGAAAAATCGCGCCCCCTCAAAAAAGCCGGAAAGGCCAAAAGCAGAACCTAAGCAGCCTTAATTTTGTAATTCTGAGGAAAGGACCATCCAAGTGGAGTACTGCCATTAGTTTGAGCGGATACAAAGAAAAATTGAAAAATTCGCAACCCCTCAAACAGCCAGAAATGACGTTGTGTCAAAGCATAGGCGTACTGGAGCATTTCAGATTGTGCTGGGTAGATTTTTTGCTCGAACCAGAATGCAAAAATGCATTGAGGTTTCGATGATGCATACAGAACATGTTCTTTTCAAAAAATGCGGCATTTATTGTAACACATGGTGACCCAAAGTGACCTTTGACTCCACCAGTAAGTAACTGGTTTTTCTTTTAACCAAAACACTTCTACATTCAAAAAGCCAAATTTCATGCTGTGCCTTAAGACATATTATATCCTATTAACAAAGTTTTCATAGTTTGATCTCTGGTGACCCCAATTGACCTTCAACCTCCACCAAGGACGACAGAAGCCATCTTCCAACCATCACACATCCACATTCTAACTTTGAAATCTCTCTCATTTTCCCACCTTGAAATACAAAGTAGGAAAGGTTTTCAAGGTTTGACCTTGGATAACCCCAGGTGAACTTTGACCTTTACCAAAATTAATAGGGTCCACCCTCCCGTCATAATTCATTAACAAACCAAGTTCGAAAAAATCCAAGCTTCCTACCATTAGATATCATGCAAACAAGGTTTTCAGGGTTTCAGCCTCCTGTGACCCTGGATGACCTTTGTTCTCTAACAAAATCAATAGGGTTCTCCCTCAGATTATGATGCATCAACATACCACGTTAGAGATTAATCCAAGTTTCCTACCTTGAGATATCATGCAAACAAGGTTTTCGAAGTTTGACCCCCTGCAACCCCAGATGACCTTTAACCCCTACCAAAATCAGTAGGATTTTTCCATACATCAAAACGCATCAACATATCAAGTTTGAAATCAATCTAAACTTCCTTGCTTGAGATATCATGTAAACAAGGTTTTCAGGGTTTGGCCCCCTGTGACCCCAAATGATCTTTGACCTCTACCAAAATCAATAGGGTCCTTCCTTACATTATGATGCATCAACATCTCAAGGTTGAAATCAATCCAAGCTCCCTTCCTTGACATAACGTGTAAACAAGGTTTTCAGGGTTCGGCCCCCCTTTAACCCAAAATGACCTTTTACCTGTACCAAAATCTATAGGATTCTTCCTTACATCATAATTCATCAACATAACACGTTTGAGATTAATCCAAGTTTCCTACCTTGAGATATCCTGTAAACAAGGTTTTCCAAGTTTGACTCCCTGTGACCCCAGATGACCTTTGACCCCTACCAAAATCAGTAGGATTTTTACATACATCATAATGCATCAACATATCAAGTTTTGAAATTAATCCAAGTTTCCTACCTTGAGATATGTAAACAAGGTTTTTGGGGATTGACCCCCTGTGACCCCAAATAACCTTTGACCTCTACCCAAAATCAATAGGGTTCTTCTTCCCATCATATTGCATCAACATATCAAGATTCAAATCAACCCAAGCTTCCTACCTTCAGATATCTTGTAAACAAGATTTTCGGGGTTTGACCCCCAAATGACCTTTGACCTCTACCAAAATCTAAAGGGTTCTTGCTTACATCATAACGCATCAACATCTCGAGTTTGAATTTAATCCAAGTTACCTAACTTGAGATATCATGTAAAAAACTTTTTTGGGGTTTGACCCCTGTGACCCCAAATGACCTTTGACCTCTACCAAAATTAGTAGGGTTCATCTACCCATCATACTGCATCAACAAATTAAGTTTGAAATCAATCCAAGCTTCCTACCTTAAGATATTGTGCAAACAAGGTTTTCCGGGTTGGACCCCCTGTGACCCCAAATGACCTTTGAACTTGACCAAAACCCATCCCATTCTTCCTCTTGATATGGGGCATCTATGTATGAAGTTAGAAAACTTCCAGACATTTCTACCTTCAGATACTGTGTTAATGAGTGAAATGTAAAGTGTTCCAAGTCCTTTGAACATTTCTACATTGAGATACTCTGTTAATTAGTTAAATGTAAAGTGTTTCGGCCCTTTGACACCTGTGACACCAAATAACCTTTAAACTCGTTGAAAACTGATATTGTTCTTTTTCTTGATATGGGATATCTATGTACCAAGTTTGAATACTTTCAAACATTCATACCTTCAGATACTGTGTTAATGAGTTAAATGTAAAGTGTTTCAAGTCCTATGGCATTTCTACATTGAGATACTGTGTTAATGAGTTAAATGTAAAGTATTTCGAGTCCTTTGACACCTGTGACCCCAAATAACCTTTAAACTCAACGAAAACTTATGTTGTTCTTTTTCTTGATATGGGACATCTATGTACCAAATTTGAATACTTTCAAACATTCCTACCGTGCCATATCGTATTGTAAAGTGTTTCGAGTCCTTTGACCCCTGTGACCGCAGATGACCTTTGAACTCCACAAAAAACAAAAGGGTTCTTCCTCTTCATGTGGGGCATCTAAGTACCAAGTCTGAAAACTGTCAGATATTCCTATCTTGAGATATCGTGTTAACGAGTTAGTTGTGTTAAATGTAAAGTGTTTCGAGTTTTTGACCCCTGTGACCTCAAATGACCTTCAAACTCGACCAAAATCAATAGGGTTGTTCCTCTTAATATGGGGCATCTATGTGCTAAGTTTGAAAACTCAGCGACATTCCTATCTTGAGATATCGTGTTAACAAGCAAAGTGTCACAAACACACACACACACATACACACATACACACACACGCACGCACCTACACACACACACATACATACATACATACATACATACATACATACATACATACATACATACATACATACATACATACATACACACACACGCACGCCATCATGATTGCATTGGTTTCTCTTATCATTGAAACCAAAAATGTAGGTCTGACAGACAAAACTATCTAAGCGGAGCTTAACCATCGGTTGGTGCGGAGCGTACAGGAAATTTTGAAAAATTGTAACCCTCGGACAGCCGAAAATGGCATTTTCCAAGCTTAGGAGGGGGATCTAAGGAGTTGCTATTTTGATCAGAAAATTACCAGATAGAATGTACCATAGGATGAAATGGTCTTGAAGGCATATCTTTTCGGATAAAAAAATTAAAATGGAATTTTGAACATGCTAATGTATTTTACTCTCTTGTGACTCTTGGATAAATTCCATAAAATTCTGCTAGGAAGACTATCTAAGCGGAGCGCCACCATTAGTTGGCGCGGAGCGTACGGAAAATTTTGAAAAATCGGAACCCTCAGACAGCGGAAAATTGCATTTTCCAGGATTAGAAAGAGGATCTTAGCAGTTGCTCTTTTGTTTAGAAAATTCCAAATAGAATGTACCATTAGCTGAAGTGGTCTTGAAGGCCTATCTTTTCTGGGGAAAAACTATAAAACGGAATTGAAGCCATGCTAATGTATTTTACTCCCTTGCGACTTTTGGCTAAATTCAATATTTTATTGAATTGATGAAATTGTCTATCTGACTGTTCGAACTCTCGACAATGAATGATTTTACTTCAGTAGTACCTTTTGAAAAAAAATATCACGTCACCAGATGGGTTTGAATGGATTTTCGGGAAGACTTTTTGGAAGACATTCTTACACTTTATCATTTTGTATTTGAAAAACAACCCATAGACCCGATTTTCATTTCCGTTGCCGGCGAGTTGAAGCTGTAGCCTGTAGGGGGTAGGATAGATGGCAAACTAGTAGACACGGCAACTGAACGCTCTCCTGTCTGTCAGTATAACTGATTCGGCAATTTCAAACATCCCAGAACTTTTTTCCACCTTTTTCCGAAAATTTTATCATTTCTGGCAAATATTTTGCAAGACTGTGAAGAGGGGCTGAGGAAAAACTTTTTTCACAAGCTACTCGAGTGTGCCGCAAATCTTAGTTATCATTTCCATTTTCCATGAAAATTTTACGGCAGTTATGACGTTTCTTCCTTTTACAGGCGTATCTCTTTAAAACTTCGGGCGCGCTTAAGAATTTTCTGAAAACCGTTTTTTTTTTTTAAACTCAAGTGGCTGTCCGAATATTCTTCCAAATTCCCGACCGAACTTTTCCCAAAATTCTGCCCGAATTTCAGACTTTGCGGAAATTTTGGGGAAGTCAACCCCTCCCTCGCCTCGTACGCCTATGTCTGAAAGACTATCTGAGCGGAGCTCCACCTGACCGTCGGTCGGCGCGGAAGATTCAGAAAATTTTTGAAAATTGCAACTGCTCATAAAGTCGAAAATGGCATTCCCCAGGCCATGTAAGCAGATTTTAAGCTGTCGCTATTTTGAGCTTTCTGTTTACAATGAAATCTTTAAATCAACAAAAAGAATGAAAAAGAACAAAATGATCAGAAATTTGCCTAACAAACTGCAGGGGTTGATTGGAGCGAGGAAGGGAAAAATCGAGGGATGTATGGCGACGGGTATCATTAAGCAAATATGACATACAACATAGGCCGATTTTAGTTGGAATAGGGCTTTCTTTTTGTTTTATGAAGTTAAAAAACTCCAAACTTTTTTGAAAGGGGCCAGCCCCCCCCCCCCCCTATCCTCCCCTGCAATGTACAAATGTGATGAAGAATTAAAGTTGAGAAAATTTGTTTAACCAAACGTGGATCGTCGTGAGTGCTCAGTTCACGTAATCCTCTTCGTAATATCTTTTCTACGAGTTCCTAAGATTTGACTTTTTCAGTGACTTGAAATGCTTTTGACTGACATAATAAACATTCAGTGCACGTGTTACAACTCAACATTTGGAAAATGAGGACTTCTTATCCTGCATAAATATGCCACTAATCACAGTTCCATAGGCGGCGGAAGCGGGTGGCCAGGGGGGCCTGGCCCCCAATAATTTTTTTTGAATGTCGCAAAATAAATTTTTCAAAAGTAATCAAACAAAGTTGCTCTTATTACATTTCGGCTATACTTTGGCTCAAATATTACTTTTCAGAGTGCAAAAGTTGCAAAGCTTCCAGGGGCTTCGAACCCTGGACCCCCACATTAACGATTACCTGTAGGAGAGTTTATTTTCGCCCTTCAAACAGTTGCAGGGTATTCTGCAATTGTACCCCACTCTAAATTTAGGTAGACTGTGACAAGCTTCATATCTCCGGAATGTCTTGACTTTTTACTCGTTGGGTTTCAGGATGGATAATTTTCTAACAGATTTGGAGTGGCTAAAATTGGCTACCTTGGTGTGGATTAAAGTGTGCTCCTAGCATCTGGCATGTTTCTACCTCATGTAGGGATTTTTTTAATTCCTGGGGATGCACAAGTCAAAATCATACTTGGTGTGGTGGGTAGAATATTTGGGTCTATTAGCTCAAAAAGCTATGACCGTTACTTCAAAGATAATCGCAACACAATGCCCGAAATTGTCGAATATCCAAATTCTTTCAAGCATTTGCCCGAAAATGAAAAGTATCATAGTAAGGGTAACATAGTTACGGAAAGTTGAGAGATAAAAATATCGCGACACATTTGGGAAGCCTGTGGCTTAAAAGAAACAATTATTCTTGAGACTATTTTTAAATCTTGTGTAACACAATACCCGAAATGGCCGATTATTTTAATAGCCGAAAAACAGAGGACGCTATATTTAAAGTACAATTTTCATGGAAAATAAAAAATGATCTGCGAGACACATTTGGGTAGAATGTGAAAAAAGGGTTTTCATCAAAAATCTGCCCGAAATGGTCAAATATTCGGGCAAAGGTTAAAAAATGCTGGGACGTTTTCAATTGCCAAATTAATTCAACGGATATACAGGAGGGTGTTCAGGTGCCCATAAGTTTGCCATCTATCCTGCTCTAGAGCCAAATACGGGCAATGGTTATGAGAATCGGGAAATTTGTTTTTCGATACTTTAATGATGCAGGGTTAGAATGTCGTCCGGTAAGTCTGCTTGAAAATTCATTTCAACACAACTTGTAACGTGACAATTCTGCCAATAAGTGTTACTAATAGAAGAAAAATGATCTACTTCATTTCATGCAGTGGTAGTGGTACATTTTATCTGATTCTTCTGATCAAAATAGCCGCTGCTAAGATCCCCATAGGCCTAATTTTTCAAAAGTAAAATCATATATAGTCGGAAGTTCGGGCACACAATTTTTTCATTATATATTGAATTTAGTCAAGAGTCGCAATAGAGTAAAATTCATTAGCATGTTTTCAATTCCGGTTTGTAGTTTCCCCCGAAAATATACGGGATTATTCCATCGATTGGTAGTGATACATTTTATCTGGAATTTTTCTGATCAAATAGAGACTGCTTAGATCCCTCTATAAGCTTGGAAAATGTCATTTTCAACTGTCTCAGGGGTCCGATTTTTCTGTTCGCTTCGCGCCAACCAGTGGTGAACCTCCGCGCAGATAGTCTTCCTAGCAGCATTTTAGTTTCAAGTGAACAGTTTTTGTGCAAAGAGACCCTCGAATTAGCGATTTCTAAAAACCCCTATAAACAAAGGAAATGACATTTTTGACTGTCCCAACTGGTCAGACTTTTCAAAATTTCCTGCACGCTTCGCCCCAACTTATGGTGGTGCTCCATTCAGACCGCTTCTTAGCAGAATTTAAGTTTCAAGTGATCATTTTTCACAAAAGGAAACTCAAAACAGTGACTGCTTGGATCCCCATATAAGCCCGGGAAATGCCATTTTCAACTGTCTGAGGGGTCGGATATTTAAAAATGTTTTGTACGCTTCGCTCCAACCAATGGTGGCGCTCAGCTTAGTCTTTCTGGCTGCATTTTAGTTTGGAACGAACGTACGTTTATCTGCAATTGAAACTTAAAAAAGCGACTGCTTGGATCCCCTTTACAAGTCTGGGAAATGTCATTTTTGACTGTCTGAGAGGTACGAATTTTCAAATTTTCTGGACGCTCCGCGCCAACTAGTGGTGGCGCTCCGCTTTGACTGTCCTACGGGCAGAATTACATTTTTCGGGCAAAAATCTTCTGCCCCAAAACTGAAATGCTCCCCTACGCCTCTGGAAATACCTTACTCAGGTGTGCACTGGAACAGCTGCTTGCAACATTCAGCAGGATTCCGGGTTTGCGATCCTAGGATACATAGTCCAGTCGAGTAATGAACTGAGCTAATCAGTATCTCAAAAGGTTGTTTTAATCTAAGAAAAATCACAAATTTTTCTCACCAGAATTAGAGACAAATAAATCTGGCAAATGCCATTTCCAGCCATCTGGGAGGTTTTAAAATCCAAAATTTTCTTTGTACGCTCCGCGCCAACCAGTGGTGGCGCTACGCTTAGATAGTAAACTCTAGCCACCCCTTACGAAAGTGTCTAGCCCCCCACGGACCCCTACCAGGCCTTTGTCTCTTGAACCCCGACAGGGGCCCTTAGCAGCCCCTGGACCCCCGGCCGATGGGGTTTTGTGCTTCGCGCAAAAACGAAAACCTTACGGCGTCACCATTTTGTCGGCTGCCGAAAACTTGTGCCCCCCCATCCCCCAATGAAAAAAACATCTTCCGCCGCCTACGATTTCATTGGCAAAATTTAAATTATGTGTATTAAGCACTTGCGGGAAATGCAATTCTGCTAAAATTAAACATCCGTCGGCATAAGAATTGATGAAAAAGTCGAAAGATGTCACGGTTTCCAAAGTCCAAATCTGAATTACAGATGGAGTTCTTCATTCAATTTAAGCATAGTATAAAGTAATCATACAATGTTTATACGACAGTATAACAGATTTTAAATTGATGACATCATAGTTTACATTTACATTCTTACTTTTTAATGTCATTTTTTATTATCTCTTATCGCTTTTGGGATGGGCGGCCAGATACTGGACAATCTTATCGGGACTCTATGGTTGCAATAGCCATTCGGTGTCCAGTCAGGGAGTTGCCACTAAAGTGGCCATGTTCCCTGATCCAATGGACGAGGGAATGAAATTCCATACTTACAGTAGTCAATTTTCCAAACACCGCAAATGTCTCAGGTAGTCACAAGAAACTCTTGACAATAGTCTAAGTTAATTATTTCATTTTCAGTTAAGAGGCCCACGTTGAAATTAATCCATTTTAATTAAATGAAAACAACGTAGATCACACCACATTGCATAAAGTCCATCCTGTGCTAGCAGCCTTTTAACGGCTGGAAGCAACCTAATATAAAAGAATCGCCATTAATTAGGAAAAGAACATGTAATAAGAATAAAAGGCGATATTTTATTCAATGTTACGAATGGGAATGTTCCAGATTTGGAATTGTCTGCAATTAAATATTTGAAATGGAAATATGGCTAGTAAATTTAAGTACTTTAACAGATATTTCCCATCGAGAAACAGGAATGTGTAACAAAGAGAAGAAGTTGGTTAAATCAAGAGGAAATGCAAGATGAAGTTTTGCGACTCTCTCCTTTATTGATATAGCCCAGTCTTCGTCAAATGAAAACAGTCCCTTGGGAAATTCAGGTTTGTTTCAACATGACGCAAACGGAATAAAAGCGCACCATTACTCATAAAGCCTATGGTGGAAAGTTCATTGTTAGTATTAATGTGTTGCAAAAGGAAAATCAGTTTAGGAGTCTTGCGTTACGACGATGGTATTTTTTTAAGAAAAGGGGGAGTGGGCTGAAGATTGATCCCCATCGTCCTGGAGGAGGGTTCTAAGAGTTGTGGAATATTGCTAGGGCCCTCGCATGCGAATTGGTGCCTTACAGCCACCCATATGAGTTTTATTGTCTACCCCAGTTTATTGTGCTTGGGCTCAGCAAAAGCAATGGAGTACGGGAAACAAGCAATTGGGCCACAACTGAATTTAAAGCTGTGACCGACTGGATTGAACGAATTAGTTGGAAACGGGGCCTTAAAACTCCATCAAACTAACTAACCAACTCTATGGTTCTTTGCGATCAAATGATCAGCATTGTTCTTCCAGTAACTTATTGTATCCAACACTATTCTTAATAGCTCGTGCAACGAGTAAACATGAGTTTCATATAGTCTACTTTGGAAGCGCCCTTATATCATAAAATAAACTGTAAATATGCTTCAAGTTTTGACCAAGACTATTTAGGAGCTTGCAGTAGTAAATCATACAGGATCTAGTGTAATGTCTGGCTACACAGCAAGGGTACATCAAAGCAATATCTTCTCACCTCAGATAATTCTAGATTTTTCAACCTATCTACTTCTAACAGCTTTCTCAAAGTCCTCCTTGTTCAGACACAACCCTAGTTTATTGCTGTGAGGCATATCTTTGTGAGCGTACAAGGCCCTACTGTGTATTCAGAAAACTTTTGTGCATGCTCTGCATTATGAGCTACCCGCATCTTTTTTGAATATGATGTCAGTCAAAGAGCAACACCAATTCACTTGAGAATTCCCCCTCCTTAAAAAATTCAATTGAGATGTTCCTCCTCCCTATGAAATACACATACTTTGGGGTGGCAAGTTTCTGCCTTTAATGCATTAGTATTTAATAACATCTAATCTGATATGGGGTTATGGATAAACTGCTGCTATTCATGACATGCTTACAGCATGGAAGTACTACTGTACCTCGGAGGTAGTGCTTCCATGCTTACAGTATTACATCTTCCATTACACATGGAACAATGAGAAACTTCATCCAAATTCTAGTCATATCACAAGTTTACCAGAAAAAGAAAGCCTACACTTCCATAAACTTAACTCTCTCCATAATATCCAAAAAAGCCTTATGATGAAGAAGTTGAAACCTAGTATTCAAAAAACCTCTGAAGAATTCCTAAATGGTATGTGAATTTCTGGTTAAAACTGATTGGTTGAATTGCTTACAACTAGAAAACTCCTGCCTAAGAACTGAACATGTCCCTTTTACCCAGCAAACACAAAACTGACCAAAAACACCCTGTCTTTATACAGGGTCAGAGCCACCTGTCTTAAAGGGCAAGAGCAGTTTTTCAAACCTTTGTTAAAGCAACAGCCACTGTATGTCTCAAAATTTTCTTATTTCTCTTCAAAGTTATCTTCATAAAATTTTTAGGACTTCATTATTGCATACTCATGGTAAACAAAGCAGTTACTCCTTTAATTTTCACATTTGAGGAGAAGAATTATTATTCCACGATTCTTGAGCCAATCAAAGAACAGGACAGTCTACTACACTACCTCAAATTGGAGTGACTTCATTTCCCCTTAAATGTTTAAACCATTTTTAGTTTTACAGTACCATTTTTGCCCAATCCCTACCAATGCCATTAATCTGAACATTCACAGTCGTGACCCCTGACAAAAAGAATTGACCAAGTCATGCATACTGTAGTCAAGTTGATGCTATAATCCAAGAAAAATTCATAACTTTGAAAAACCTGATGTCACAAGGTAGAATGCAGTACATTACATTACAGGTTGTACTGGAGGTAGAGTGGCATTATTTTTCCACTTACAATCTGTCATTTCCACCAGTTGTTACAGTAGCAGATGTGACCATTCTGTCAAGCCTATCACAACTCACAGAAACACCCTAATGGTCCAATGGTCTACTAGACTTGGCCAAATTTTTTGTGAGTGTTCCCTGGGGAGCTGACAACACTAACTCTACACAAATCCAGTGCTTCAGCACAGTACAGCATACAGTATTTGCTTTTTTTCTAATACGACCTCTATCGGTCTGTAAAGGCATCGCTTCTCAACGTATTGTTGTATTGTTTCTGTTGAGAAAGAATTAATAGACCGATAGAAGGCGTATTAGATAAAAGGAAAATACGATATTCTGTACTATGCTGCAGTAGGGTGATTTTGAAGAGAAAGTTGTCAACTCCCCGCGGAACACTCACGAGAGACTTGGCCAAGTCTAATGGTCTACAGGATTAGAGCTGAGAGTCTTGTTTCACAGTTGAATTAAACAAAGACATTTACAGCAGTGTGCAGTGGGTGAAATTGTTGATCAACTCAGGCACTGAACAGCAATTGAAAGCAATAACTTCCCTCAAACTTTGTTTCTTGTTTAAACACTTTTCTGATAATATTCATTTACCATCTTCATCTTCAAGGAAAGTTTCACTCTCTAGGTCTTCATCTTCTCCATCAGACAAAGTCTCATCATCTTCTTCCAATTTTTCCTCTTTTAACATTTCAGAGAAAGCTTTCAACTGTTCTAGAGATACATTTGCACATGAAGAGGCAAATCGTTTGTCTGTGGAATCAATTATCCTACACAGGCTTGGGTTTCTTATTTTGGTTTTGCCGTGCTTATCTGGGACCTGGTAGAGGCCAAGACGTTCCAGGAGGAGATGTCGGAGGCGGATATGCTCATATGAATATCTGAAAATTTTAGCTTTCAAAATTTCTTTGTAATCTGTTATTCCCATTGCAAACAGAGCATATTGTAACCTCAGTTCTGAAATGCAAAATGAAAGAAATAAAATGGATTAAGTTAAATGTAAAGGATCACAAAGGGACATTTTTGAACTTCCCATTACCAGGGACTATGTACCAGAATGTTTATGTGCATTTACTTTTGGCTACCATATAATGCCATTAACAAAAATGATAAACACCAATAACTAGAGTACTGTATCCTACAATCCAAAAAATTGTTCATTGTACTTCATGAAATGTTGAATGTATCAACAGAAATGTTCCAACCAAAGGCTCTTTTGATTCAATAAAATAACATAAAGTTAAAGCATGGAATTTAGAAATACAGGTATTATGAGGTACATGTATACTGGTGGAGTTCCGAAAAGGCAAAAACCTCCCTTGACTGAGTGCCAAAAACCCATGCACTTAATAGAAATAAACAGTTCTAGTAGCCCACTGTAGCTTCTCTTTTATAAATTCTGATCAAAAGTAGTCATCCTTTGAGATAGAGAAATAAGGTCACAGGTAACAGCAATGCTAAAATTTGAAAAACTCAGGTAAAGAGTTGTTTTATTGACCAAAATATTTCAAAGGTACTTCCACTAGTCCCTCAAAGTATATCCGTCTCTGCTGTACTGCCATTTGACTTTATCAATCCCTCAAATAATCACATCTGAATCAAATCTCACCCTTTATACTTTTAGAAGATCCTCCAGTTTGAATGGATGACGACCTTATGGTCCAGGAACTTTCACTTAAAAAGATATTTTTGAGGTGAGATTGCAATTAGTTTACTGGACTTATAATGGAAGATTAGGTAGTATGTTAATTTGTCATTCTTAAACCAGGGAGCTGTTGTTTGGAAGGAGATGTAACTGAAATTTTAATTTATATAAATAATTTAAGGCCCACTTAAAGGAATGAAGATAAGCTGTAAAATTGCTGCAAAGGTATTTCCCTCCTTTACTCGCAGCGCCGCTTCAATATCATTCCTGGGACACCATCTCATTCAAGGCAACTAATCCTTAGACAAGTAGCTCATGCAGAACAATGCTTTGATAGGTAGGTTAGTACCGCCAACAGTTTTAAAACAGATACAATCTCACTCGAAACGACTGGTCAACTGAAAACAAATGAATTCAATTGGCCCTTCCCTCGAGATGGTATGATATGCATACAAGTTGTATGGGGAAAAGTCTAATTTTTTGACAATAATATCAGACCTTTCCTGAGATTTCCAGAAATAGCCAGATGTAAATTCTTGTTCAGATTTCGACATATGACCGAGCTGATATTTTTTCATACACGTATTCCGAGATCCAAAAGACCAAATTTTACCTTTATTTATCTGACGACTGGCAATGCTGTGGCAGTGCAAAAAACCTGCCGGTCCTACTCTAACTGTAGCAGACGACAAATGTCTTTTTGTGTCTTCTTAGTAATCTCGTACAAGCATAATAAAAATGCCAAGGACGATACAAAAGATGGATTACTGAGTGGCCTTGATGGTGCAAACCTCATTTTAAAGCGTTCTGCCTCCTTCCAAATAACAGCTCCCTGATTAAACTACAGTACCTACTGTAAACAGCTATTTATATTCCTGTTTTTTGCTTTTCAGAAGCCACTGCAACTTGTGCTATGAAGTGGTCACTATCTCTCTTACTATCATGGAAGGGAGGGGGGGGGTGAGAATTTTCTACCCATAGTGCAAAACTGTGAAAGATGAGTTTTGAGAGAAGGGTCCAGGGGTCCACCTGAGGGCCTGGTGGGTGGGGCTGTACCGGATTTGGATTCTTAAAATCTGGTCGGAATCAGATTTATACAAAAATTCCAGCCGGATTTGCCAGATTTAGTAAAATTAAAGAACCGGAACCTATTAGGTGGGGTAATGCCTATTTTGAGCAGAATTTTGGCAGTTCTATTGGTAACAGGACCAGATAGCCTATAAATCTTAATGCTACAGTATTACTCTAATTAAGCTATGTTGGTAATTTCCCCATATAGAAACTGTGGAAATCAAATCTTTGGGGGGTTTTGTGATTGAACGGTGACATGTCTACATGGTTAATTGACAAAACAAAATGTTTATACCAACCCCATTATTAGTATATATGAGGAATTTTTTTTTATTGTTGCTTTTGTTTTTTTCTTGGAAGGGGGTGACTTAAATTGTTCATTAATGAATAATACATTTCTTATTTT
This sequence comes from Holothuria scabra, assembly GCA_037179385.1. Taxonomy (NCBI): domain Eukaryota; kingdom Metazoa; phylum Echinodermata; class Holothuroidea; order Aspidochirotida; family Holothuriidae; genus Holothuria; species Holothuria scabra. The sequence continues at coordinate 5,954,869 of CM074189.1, read as the reverse complement.
TACCTTGATGTATACCCTAAATTCTGGGGACTAGAAATTCAGGCAATACAGGATTACTGTATGGTATGTCATGTCAATTTATTTTCTGAAATTATTTCTTGACGTAAAAATCATCAATTGGCATTTTATTTCATCAATTTTGAGACCTTGACTTGTGAAGCTGATTTTAATTAGGGTCTAGTAAAAAAATCACTAAGTTTCTTAGCTTTTTCCTTTAAACATTCAATTTGATAAGGTTCAGCTGATTACTTGACATTTTCAACTGTTGAAATAAATTACTCCATCATGTCGAAAACTTTATGTTCATGCCTACTTGTCTTTACTGAGCTGGGGTGACAAAGCCTTTCAGCATGTTGAAAGTTTGTATAAAACCCTATCATTAGAAAATATTATAAATAGCACACTGCATTCCTAGTCTATGCATTTATATCTAATTAAGACTTCCAGTGAATTAAGGATTTGGAAAAATCCTCAAATCTGGTTGGAATACCAGTACACTCCTACTGGCGGGGTCCAGGAAAAACCCCATGGGAGTCCAAGGGATGAATCCCCTGGAAGCTCTGAGGTTTAAGGATGTCTCTGTGTGAAAAAACTGAGCCTCAGGTAGGTACTCTATATTTTGCTTTAGCAGATGGGGCCCAGGGTTTGAGGTTCCTGTGGGATTCCATGGTAGAATTTAAGGATTAGGTAGCAAAGCTCACTGAGATTTTAGCATATGTATCTCTGGGTGATGAATTGAGTATCAGGATAGGTCCTGGGCCTGCTAAAGTGTCTTGTGATATTCCAAGGTGAATTCCAAGCCTAAGTTGAGGTCTTGGGGAAAAGCCCACAGAAGCTCTGGGGTTTAAGCATACACATATCTCTGGCTGAAAAATCAATTCTCAGGATAGGCATATTCGGTTAAGGATGGAAGGGGGACCGTGGGGGGACGTTCTGACTGGGAGACATACTGTATGCCCTCCAGTATATGAGAGATAATTACACCTCCACAAACTCAGGCACAAACCAATATATTTCTTTCAGTAAAAATGAGATTGGCTTTGTTTTCTGGAGTTTTATGTCTCAACTTCTAAACTTCTGGTTTAATCAAGGGGCACCCAAACTTTTTTCCAGTTCAACTTCTGGGTCACTGGGTTGTTTCCCTCAAATTCCTCGTGAAGAGCATTAAAATTCACAGAAAACACCAGTAGAATTAATTTTTAATGTATTTGGTATGATTCAACATGGGAATCCAACCCAAGTATACCAAATGATAGGCTGATGCTCGATGTAAGCCTTTCTCAACTAAAAAGGGCATGCTCCACCAAAAAATCTGAACTAAAATTTTAAATTGAGATGACAATGGGAAGGAGCTGCCAAGCTTTAATTATTTCTGTTATTCACACATCTCTACAATCTGTCAGGCCAGTCTGGAACAAGTGATGGTTTAGTTAACTGATTACAGCAGTGGTTAACTGGCTATTGAAAAAGCATGACACCTGTCACAAGATGGAAAACTGGAAAGGAGAGCATCATGAAGCTGACATCTAAGCATGGAGACATAGAGTAGAGTCTTAAAGGTTGTGTGACATGAAAACGACAAAATTGGTGATTTGATGTAAAACCAAGAAATAAAGCCACAAACTACAATTCCCATCAAAATCTGTCAAAAATAACAATTTTACAGATCAGTTTCTGATTTGCAGTTAATCATTAAAATATATGAGCTCCACATGCAAATCTTGTGATATCATGAGAGGGACATGAAATGTACAATAGCTAATGTTATCCTTTGTTTGTTCAATCTTCATCCCAAGGACAGTTGTAACATTAGTTTTTTCTGGAGGATTTATTTGGAAATTTAATTTGTGTCTTTGAAAATTATTATAACCACACCATCAACTATCTGATGAGTAATTAAGAGATAATTAATAAAACTATGAAACGTTAACAAAAGAAATGCCCATACTGTAAAGCAATGCAAATCAACTTCTTTGAAAATCTTACACCATTTTGCCCTTTGAATAGGTCAAATTTTAAAGTAGAGGACAGAAATCCTTTTCCATTGATATGTGCTTCTTTCAAAATGAGTTGGTTGCTCTGGCTACTGTTGAGAAAGTGTGCTCTACAGTATTTTGGTGCTCAGCAATGGAATAGGAAAAACAAGCCAGTGAGCCAGAACTGGGAAAAGGCAGTGACTGGCTTGACCAATCTAGTATGGTGTTCACTTTATACAGTGTAGTTCTTACAGTACCTTGAGATAAGCATTTGTTAAGGATTTTAAACCATATAGTAGTGACCTGATATATGACATTGGCCCAGACCTCCACTAATAGAAATGGTGCTTTTTCCTCTCAACACATACACGTACCACGAACAGGGTTGGTAATTAAGCTAATGCGCAGGTCATTAAAAACATACATACTGTATGCCCTCCAGTACTGTATATGAGAGATAATTACACCTCCACAAACTCAGGCACAAACCAATATATTTCTTTCAGTAAAAATGAGATTGGCTTTGTTTTCTGGAGTTTTATGTCTCAACTTCTAAACTTCTGGTTTAATCAAGGGGCACCCAAACTTTTTTCCAGTTCAACTTCTGGGTCACTGGGTTGTTTCCCTCAAATTCCTCGTGAAGAGCATTAAAATTCACAGAAAACACCAGTAGAATTAATTTTTACTGTCTTTGGTATGATTCAACATGGGAATCCAACCTAAGTATACCAAATGATAGGCTGATGCTCGATGTAAGCCTTTCTCAACTAAAAAGGGCATGCTCCACCAAAAAATCTGAACTAAAATTTTAAATTGAGATGACAATGGGAAGGAGCTGCCAAGCTTTAATTATTTCGGTTATTCACACATCTCTACAACCTGTCAGGCCAGTCTGGAACAAGTGATGGTTTAGTTAACTGATTACAGCAGTGGTTAACTGGCTATTGAAAAAGCATGACACCTGTCACAAGATGGAAAACTGGAAAGGAGAGCATCATGAAGCTGACATCTAAGCATGGAGACATAGAGTAGAGTCTTAAAGGTTGTGTGACATGAAAACGACAAAATTGGTGATTTGATGTAAAACCAAGAAGTAAAGCCACAAACTACAATTCCCATCAAAATCTGTCAAAAATAACAATTTTACAGGTCAGTTTCTGATTTGCAGTTAATCATTAAAATATATGAGCTCCACATGCAAATCTTGTGATATCATGGGAGGGACATGAAATGTACTGTATGGCTAATATTATCCTTTGTTTGTTCAATCTTCATCTCAAGGACAGAACTTTGTAACATTACTGTAGTTTTTTCTGGAGGGTTTATTTGGAAATTTAATTTGTGTCTTTGAAAATTATTATAACCACACCATCAACTATCTGATGAGTAATTAAGAGATAATTGATAAAACTATGAAAGGTTAACAAAAGAAATGCCCATACTGTAAAGCAATGCAAATCAACTTCTTTGAAAATCTTACACCATTTTGCCCTTTGAATAGGTCAAATTTTAAAGTAGAGGACAGAAATCCTTTTCCATTGATATGTGCTTCTTTCAAAATGAGTTGGTTGCTCTGGCTACTGTTGAGAAAGTGTGCTCTACAGTATTATGGTGCTCAGCAATGGAATAGGAAAAACAAGCCAGTGAGCCAGAACTGGGAAAAGGCAGTGACTGGCTTGACCAATCTAGTATGGTGTTCACTTTATACAGTGTAGTTCTTACAGTACCTTGAGATATTAGCATTTGTTAAGGATTTTAAACCATATAGTAGTGACCTGATATATGACATTGGCCCAGACCTCCACTAATAGAAATGGTGCTTTTTCCTCTCAACACATACACGTACCACGAACAGGGTTGGTAATTAAGCTAATGCGCAGGTCATTAAAAACACCCCTGCCACCACATGTATACACATCATTTTCTTAATTGCAAAGATTCCTTAGTTTGCCACAGGAAATCAAAATGAACATTTTCTAAATCATATCCGGGTATCCTACCTGTTTGGTATTCACTCTCCTCCAGAACTTGTGGGGTTTCAGCAATCACTTGACAAATTTGTTTACTGGTAAACTGTAAATTTCTAAGCAATGTTACAATTTGCTGAAATTTCTTCTTCTTGATTGTCAAAATGTCAGGAAATGCTGTAACTGCCATTTTCAATTGTCCATCTGTAAGTCCAAGGTTCCAAAGAGATTGAACTCTTTCATGAATTCCTTCACTAGAGAGTTTCCAGATTAGAGGCCTTTTGTCAAGAATATGCAGTACACTGTTGCTTTTAAAACCAATGTCATACAGATACTGCAAATTGTAGGCTAGATTTTCTTTATCTGTTTTCAATACAATTGGGTTGTCTTTGAAGAAGCTGAAAATATTCCTACAATCACAATTCTTTTCTAAAAAAAGATGGCACAATATTTTCACTTTTTCTTTGGAATGTGGTCCCCAATAGCTCCTCAAATCCTTTCCTTGGAAAAGGTCTTGGATTTGCTGGAAGAACCTTTTCAAATCATCTTCTGAGTTGATGTATTCCATGATTTCTGCAGGTTCATATTGTGTTGTGAGCCTCTTAGCTTGAAAACTTGTCAAAAGACCACCTATTTGATCCCATAGTCTATATTTCGGCAGAAAATTGTGAGGTTTACAACCTTGCTGACTTCCTTTCAAAAGTTTTAATTCATGACTCAATGGATTGATCCCACTCCAAATTGAGGAGTTATTGCTACAAGTTATGTTACATGCAATTCCAAACTGAACTTGTTTCTCAAAAAGGACCAACCTTCTGCTATAAAGGTTAAGGTGTAAAACTTGTCTTGCATAATGATACATTATGGATTGCAACTGCAACTAAAGAATTTTCAGTTAATTAAAAATTTCAGCAATGTTTATAATTTGATGATGGAACAGCATGCATGCATACAGTACCGAATTTGATCAAACATATCACTACAGCAGTAGGCAACTAACTTCTGTCAGACACTTGCCAATTTGAGTATAATATAATTATTAGCCTGGAGCCCGTTTTTTGCAATGTTTGCTCATGAACAAATCAATCCTGTTGGGATTTTGAACACAACAAGCACTTATAACTGAAAATGTTGTCAAACTGATCAGTTAGTTAATTAAGTCCATCGTATTTCTATGGACTAAAACAGTAATACTTGTCTCTATGATCGCAAAGCCTCTACACGAACTAGGCTATAAAGTGTAAGGAAACAGTAAACCAGTAACGTATAGGCCAATAGGCCTATGATTCTATGATTAGTCTGAATGTGCTGCAACTTCTGTGAGTGTAAACAACAAATGCTTGGACTTGCCCTTGGAACAAGAAAAAAACTATGACAGTATTTCTACGAGTAGAATGACCACATTAAATCAAGCACTACTTCTAGACAACGTTTTCATTTAGTCAGACCACCGGTGAACCAAAACTTTACGGTGATCGGCAAACGATTTCTTCCAATAATACGTACGTTAGTTTCTATGCTGTTTGTAGCTGAAATTAAGATGCATTCCCGTTGCATTGTACTGGTACCGGTTCCACGAGCCCAGAGAAAAACGGCACTGCCAAGTTGCCTGCGTAGTGATCGTTCTCTTCTTGAAAATGCAAAGCCTTGTATAAACCACCCCATAGGAAAGAGTTGTCGAGCAGTTAAGAAATATTACGTTAGCATCTGGCAAAAATCCAAAATTATATAAAATTGGAAAAAATGCTACTAAGTGAATTTTCATCTTATGTTATAACAACAACCTTCCAAATTATTTTAAGAATATTTTGGCATGCATAATCCTGTAGGGAAGTCAAACTCTTGGAGTCGAATAATTGGTTGAAACTTAGGTTTAGCAGCTGAACGAGCCTCTCTCGTATGTGAAGGTTCTGCATCATGGTACGGAAAACTATGTCTACAAAAATCACTTTTCCTTGTGTGTCCAAGAGTTGTTTGGCCCTATAAAATCATGTTAAACCTCGTATGACGCCAGATTTTTAAAACGCAACAAAATATTATTGTCACCCTCGTAAGAAATGGGAAATATTATGTTGAATGACCACTCGTCACTGAGTAGCGAGGTCCATGTGTGGTGATAGGCTAACGTTAGGCCTAACGTAGTGCGCTAGGTAAATCACGTTGCTGCAGCTGTAACTTGGGTAAATAACAGTACTCAATAACATTAACAGTCTGCAGTAACGAATAACACGGTGGCTAATACCAAGAGGCTAAGTCTCCGATTTGTTTCATTTCCGAACCCTCTATATTCCTGATATGTGTATTAATTGAAGATAGTGTTAGGATCTTGTTGTTTGCATACATAGCAAATGATGCTGTGACCAAATTGTAACTTAGGCTAGCTAGGCCATGCTAGGCCATACCAGGGTTTTCCCTGGGCCTTTTGAACGTCGCGGCCCGCGACGTTCAAGCTTCAAAATCAAGGAGGCCGCGACGTTCAGAATTGCTGCCAGCTAGCCTCCATAATTTTTCTTCTTTCTAGCTGTCAACGTTTGCTTTTGTTGTTAATACAATTAACAACAACATCATTGACTTATTTGTAAAACTGCAACTAACTTTTTTAACTTCCATGTAAATACCACTGCATGCGAGTCGGAGCTCTTTATGTATATCCCATAGGGCCTACTACTGTACAAATAACAACACAGTAGGCTCGTATCAGGAGACTGTTGTGCTCACTCCGGAGCGCAGTAGCTACGTGGCACAACACAACTTGCACGATCTAAACACAAGCGCCTGTTTTTGCAGGTTAGAGGCGGGGCTAATGTCTCAGATTTGGAAAATTGTCAATGTCATTGTCATGTCATTGTATCTTTACTTCTTTAATCTAACATATTTCCTGTTACTTCGTTCATAAAACTTACGCCACAATTCAGAAAATCGTAAAATGAAGTTGTGCGAACGTACACTGCAGTCTTAACCCCAAGTAAATACTCCATTTCTGAACTGTTTTGCTCGACTATGTAACAACAAAAGTTTGGGAAATTTGATCGTAGCACAAATGCAACGGGAGTATTAGAATTCTATGCGAAGACAGTTGGTTTCTACACGTTATTCCTACACAGTAAAACTGCATTGACGATGTCGCGAGTATGATTGGCTGATTAAAAGCAAAAATAAACCAATCACGATGTTTCTTACGTAGAGGTAACTTAAAATAAGTGCAATGGACCTTATGTGTATGATGTCATAGAACCCTTGTTTCCCAACATGTTTCCCTAAAAAAAAATCGGTACGCACACAATCTGTGATTGCTTGCAGCCACGTACTCCATTGCTCTTATAAATTCTGGCATTCACTCGATCTTTACCACCGATTATTTTGCAGACTGAAGAAGGGCCTAAAATATACTTGAAACTTGCCCATACTTTCGTAAAATTCATCCTTTAGCTTGCCGCCAAAACGGGATGCATTGATAATCACAAAAGTAAAATTTTATCCCTGCCATGGAAGTTATCGTTTGATATTTTCCGCTATAACCCTGTAGTATAACATGCAATTAGATGCAGAATTGCATTTCAATGTATCTTCCTTGCTTTCTCGCGGAAAGCGCCGCATACGTTGCTGTACAAACTGTTCTGCACAAAACACATTGTACAGACTATCGAGCTGCAGTGTTTCGCCTTTTTTTCAAATCCCCAAGCTAAGCATACTGTACATGTCTGTGCACGTTTTGTACACGTAGCTCCTAGAATCTGGTGCAAGTTCGGTGGCTATTATCTTGCATAAATTAAGTCATTTCTAGCATTCCTTCCGTAATGTTATTTATAGTAGGACTTATGCAATGTTGTCATACGACGTCATTGCAAACGAAAACAGTGATGCACGTGGTCTCATGCAGGAAAATTCTTGGCCCATGCATGCAGTAGACTTTCGTGCGAGTCCGTTTTTTCCGCCAAACAAGACGTCATGTTTTGCTTGGTGACATCATATGCATACGATCCATTTCAAAATTTAAATTGGTCCCTGCATCGTGATTGGCTCAATTGCGTTGATTCTAGCCAGCCAATCACAACTCGCGCCTTCGCCTATGTGATTTAGTGTGTGAAAATACTCGGTCTCGAGACAAGTTTTCCCGTTGAGTTTGTGTTACGACGATCGCACTTCCCATGCTGATTATATAGCCGGCTAGCGAAGCAGGGCGAGCCCGTGCCAAATTCACCATGAAACAGCACGTGGATTTTGTGAGGATGTGACTTACGTGCAGATTCAGATTGCAGATTCTTTTCAAACAAGACGTAAGTTTTGGTCAAGAACTGCTTAAAATATACGTGGATATTAATATCCGAAAGGGACCATGAGATACGCTAATCGGGTGCAATTGTTTTGCTTCCCAGAACTGCTAAGATTATCATGAATGATTGCTCTTCATGGGCTTCGTTACAGCAGGAGAGTAGCTATAGAAAATTAACGCAACTACAACCCAGTAAAAGAATGCAAATGTTTCGACATGATTGGGGGATGAAAAATAGAACGAGCATGATGTTGGCCTAAGAACTACATTATTAAAGGACATGTGACATCGACTGCAAACAAATCTACTGTATTAACGGTTGATTTGTATCCCCACTGAAGTGAAAATATTACACCTACAAAAATGATATCCCGTTCGTGAACGAGCAGGAGAAATTTTCCCAATATTTTCTATCCTGAACTTGTAATATTGCATGCCGGCCCAATTATTTTGGTGAGCAACGGTGATAATGTGACCAACCGGGGGTAAAAATCATCCGCTGCCAGCGCTAAATAAAAGCCATGCTGATGAACCAAAATCTTTGAAGCAGAAATTAAGTGATATAAAGCCAACGTGACGGCTTTCAGTGGATCAAAATTTGTACGAATGTGAGTTTCAGTGCTAATATTTTTGCGTCGACTTACAGAAATTGTGCTGACTAATTTGCCTTAAAAGTGTCACCATTTTGCGTCTAGCGACTTGCATAAGTCACAAAATTTCCAACAGGGGAGGGGGACACCCCCTCCCCTTATACCCCTCCCCCAGGCCGGCGATCCAACTACAGACGCAGCAGATGCGTGATGTTCAATTCTAAACCCAGGGAAAACCCTGCATACTACTTACTAGGCTAGTCCTTGAACAGGGCAGTGTGTTACGTTACATGGCCTAAGCTCATTACACTCCACATCACAGCCCTTGCCTCGCTAACACAAAAAATGCCGTCATTAGGCTTTCAGAACAAAATACGTTCTAAACTGGTAAATATTACACACATCGAACTTATATTATGCTACCAGAAATAGATGTGCAAGTGACTTTCAATCTAAAAGTTACCAATAAATCGGCTTTCATGGACAGGCTGAGGTCAAAATGCAGCAAAATGACACTTCGATTCTGGTTAGAAACTCCATCCTTTGAATGAACCCTTGTACAAAAAGTGTTTCTACATGAACTTGCAAATAGTCAAAAATCATTCCAAGAACTTTGTAACCATTTCACCAAATCGATAACTTTAACGATTATTCCACCTAATGAATGCAAATTTCATATGAAAAATTGTTGTTTGTTTGTATTTGAAGCTTCTAAATGTTTTTGACATTGTTGAAACCTTGTCAAAATTTCTGCAAGTGTGAAAACTTTTTGAATAAGTGGAAACCCCTGGTATGCCCTTTGACCCCAAAGTGGATATCACAAAGACGACGGGGCCCACTATTCCGTGCGCCGACACCCGCTGGCACGCCCTGCCTCAGGTTTCACCCGCTGCCGTACAATTTGTACGGCAGCGCGTGTAACTCAGTTTTACGACAGCGCGTGGCGTTTCCCGGAACTAGTGGAAAACTCAAGGGATCCATTTTAACATATGTAAGGAAAAGCAACATTTTGTGAACAAAATAAGTGAAAAATTGGCACAATGGTCTGTTGTATTTTACTTCCTAATCAGTAATGATAACATAATTAATGATAGCATTTAATGAAATTAATATGAGCGTTAACTAAATTAACATCAGTGTGTCAGCACATGCCCTGGTACACAAGGCATAGCCAGGCGTGTCAGCGCCCATGGTTTAATAGGACCGAAGACGACTACTTAGTCTTTCGAAAGCTTGCAAACATGGCGCATTGAGTTAGTGTTACGTTCAATTTTTCGAGGCAAAATACACCATTGTAACATTGAATCTGGGTTAACAGCTTATGCAGAAAGGTGGATGTGGTACCAGAGGTTATCTGTGTAAAGTTTGGTGAGAAAACATAGGAATTTGTGAACGTGAGAGATGACGACTCTTGCCAGGGTCGGCTAATGATGGGATTTTTTGTGTTAGCGGGGCAAGGGCTGTAATTTGGAGTGTAATGAGCTTAGGCCATGTAACGTAACACAGCCCTGTTCAAGGGCTAGGCCATACTGGAAAGTAGGGCCTTTCACAGAAATTTCTTTGGCATACAGAAATGTACGCCAACAAATTTGGCGTACGGTATGCCCAGCTGCTACAGGGAAAATTACAACAGTTGGCATACAATTGCAACAACTGGTGTTGTGTATAATTCCAAACACCTCCACCTTGGCATGATTCTTTGGCGTATGGCAAATGCACTTTCCAGTGTGGGGCTAGGCCTAGGCCTAATAACAGCCTATTGTACCATTACGGCCAATGATTTTCTGTGATTACAGAAAAATACAGAAATAAACATTTTTTACAGAATTTGCGGTTTTGGACTTTTTTAAAAATTTTAATCAAAATTCATTATTTTATGCAAAATTTACATTATTGAAACCTCCCGAACCACCAGACTGTAAAACAGCCAAACTGCCTTGTTTTTCCGCCTGCGCACTCTGACAAATTGTAGTGAAATCTGCGCTCACCTTTTACCGATTTTAAGTTGTTCCCTGCCCAATTGTGCGGTTACTAAATCTCCAGCCTACGTATGGTATGCACACCTACCAAAGCCATTGGGTTTTTAGCAGTATCCGTATGCATACACGTACTCTATACTGTATAGTGTTTATGCTGAGAACGCCTGTGGTAGACTGTAGGTAAAGGCCGCACGTGTGCGGCACGCAAGTTTTTTTTCATAGTATAGCGAGGGGAATTCTACTGTGCAGTATATACACATATTTGTACGTGCACATGGCTTACTGTATTTGCAGCACAGCATACATATTGTAACAAAAATTTCTCTGGGGGGTTGGGGTCTGGATTCTTGGCCTCCGTTGTTGTATTTTGATGGGCCAACAGTCAGTCCAGGAGGAAAGGAAAGGAGTCTTGGTGCGATGGGTAAATAAGAACAGGCTGTTAAAGCCCAGACTTCAACCAAGAACACAATAAAAAAGAGAACACGCCTTGTACAGTTACTTGTCCGTGTTAAAAGTAAATCCTCCGAAACACAACATCAGAAAATGCAATCAGAACAAACAAATCCAAGTCGACCTACCATCTTAAAACAACTCTACAAAAAAATGAACCCCCCTAAAGTAAACTAGGCTCAGGTTACATCCTTCACCTCTCACTTCCTGAAAAGAACTGAACTAACTCTCCTAAAACTAAGTCTTCTCCTCCCTGTGACTGCATGTGTTAATGCATACAGTCATCTCCCCAAGAGACACTCCCAAATTCCAATTGGCCAAATTAAAACTTGTTTTTGTTTCCACCCAACCAGAGCCCTGATTAATACTCATAACCAGGTGATAAACTCTAGACCTGATTCCTCACTTTCAACAATAGGCAACCAAAATTCCTTCCCCAAGCTCACACAATGATCATAGATTCTAACCTTTCCCCTATCCTTTAACATTCTTGTGGCTTATAAACAAACTTTGTTTCAATATTTTAGTATGCTGGGTTTTCCGATTGGCACATTTTCCATTTCTTGTTCCCATTGCCCATGCAGAAAAAAGTTTTCAGTCTGGCCAAACCCCAACTAAGGCTTGTGTACTGCTGTGCTGATCAGCCAAGTTCTATAACTTCACATGCAACATTCAATATTGCAAAGCAACAATCGTTCATAAAGTATAGGCTAGGCCACAGTACAGTATCCATGGGGAAAGTAGTCGCTGCAGCCCCTATGCAGACAGCTGCTGGACTGATATATTTAATGCCCCATCTACCCATTTGTTTCATGTCTAATTGCCCCCCAAAAATGGTGTGGCTTGGAGCCAAAACAAAACTAGGCCTAGGGCCTAGCCACCTACATTTACAGTACAATTTAATGTAAAGTGAGAGCTATCAATAATTTAGTCTACGATCAAATCTACAGATATTCTGTAGATATTGTAGTTTTCACCTATCGTAGACTGTATAAGTTACCGCCTGTGTAAATATAGATGTATGTACCAGGGAGTTTCATGCGCAACAGACTGTGGCAACTCCTGATATCCCTGTATAGCTGTATATACCTACGTACCCAGCTCATAACCAGGACCTGCTGCTACATGCACAGTAGTATAATATACGCACTGGCTGCTCCACATGTATCGTTTAGAAGAACAATCAGAAAATGGGTGTCATGTTATTGCCAGTTGATGTGCACCCTCCCTCAATAATTACGCTAGAAAGGTAACTCACACCACTTCAAGCTGGAAAAATTAAATTGAAGTTTCTGACATATTTACCACCCTTTTTTGACCAAATTTGTCAGCATTAAGTCTTTCCATCATTAGGTATGTCCAGGCAGTCCTCTTTCCCAATTTTTTGCACAAATTTCTGCAAAATCTGATTTTTTTAAATTTTTGTTACAGTTCTGTGTTGCTCGCTGATGAGTGCGGCTGAGAAGTACAATTCAGCACTGCCACACTTTTCCGTAAATGCCCTGCCGATGTTATCCAAAGTTCTCAAGAATATCAAGATTTTCGTCAAATTCATTCATATTTATTGTGTTTATGAAATTGTGGTCAATACACATAGATCATTACTAATATTACCAAATATTGAATATTAATGATCAACAAAATTTTTCAATTTCCAAAGAAGTGGAAGTGTTGTCATTTCACCAAGCCAGTCACGGCTCATGACCTAAATTTCTGCTGTACTTCTGGTTAGGTCAACAGCAGTATTTAAGATTCACATTCATATAAGATTCATATCAATGTAACAAAAATGTTTGACAAAGGTTCTTTAGTCAGTGTAGCATAACATTACATGGTACTGTCAGAACAACCACAAATGGTACTGGTAATACAGTAGTACGTACTGGTACCAGAACAGAAAAAAGTATGATTTTTGACACATGCAAATGTCGTTAAAACACCATGCAATGACGTACGTGTAGTGTTTTGAAAATCCCGCCTCCTGTTGGACTATTTTTAAAAACATTTGGTCGTCCTACACCCTAGCCATCCCTCCAAATCAGCTTTGCTTGGACTACTGGATTTATTAGGAGATGTCACCGATCTTCATCTAGCTGGTTGCTCATTTCTAAATACTCGAGTTTCAGTATGGTTCACAATTATTTTTTACATCACTTAGTTTAACAGTAGCATTGTACAAATTGTTCTCTATATATTTGATCATCTTTGAGCATAAAATGCATCAGGATATTAACTATAGATGCATAATGTTTTAATGTAGATATTATTTGAACAACCACACTACAGCAATCTTTCTATTGCACCAAGAAAGTACTGTATTCACTTTAAATATCATCAACAATATGGCAACTTTGTCCCCATAACATTCACAAAGTATTGAAAATTCTGCAGCATCGCTCGAGCCTTGAGTTTTAGATTTTCCAGGTGTGTGACAGATCACACTCTTCAGGAAATTTAGGAGTGTTAACTCAAACTTTGACAAAGTGTGGAAACAAGGCAAGTTTTACTTTGACTTTAAGGCAGGCATGACAGCTCATTGACTTCATTAGTGATGAAATGGCCTTTTGTCAACAACACCTGACCGTGATGATGACGACAATGATGACCCAATGTGTGATTAGAACTGTAACAGGTTGCTTCATCTCCTTGCCAGTTTGACCCGGTAATTATGCCTCCCTGCCAGTTTCCCCCAAATCGGAACTTGTTATGCTAATAAATTGGAAGTCCTTCTGCTCCAAAATGCTAGTGGCATTGAGTGTGTCATTGAAAGGAACTGGTCCCAAATGCAGTTGTGATAATTTTCTAGAGATTAGCGGGAGATTAGCGGGTGAACTGTAAGGTTATTGGGGCCAACAGGTCAATGCATGGGGGCAAGCTGGAGAGGAATGAAATGACTGTGAACCATTAGACCACTCGTAGTACAGTTCATGCTGTGTAATTTGAGCTGCAGTGCTGTATCCTGCATTTTTTAACTTGCTGTCAATCAAAGACAGCCAATTGAAAATTTCTGTGGACTACACAAAAATTGTAGTTTGGGGTGAGAGTTGACTGCCAGGTATAACATTTTAAGGGTAAGGAGGGCTCAGGCCTAAGATGGCCTTTAGTCCAAGCTCTAAAAACAAGCAAATAACCAAGTGAGTACTGATACTGGTTTAATTAAATTCTACCACAGTCTTGAAGAACTTGTCAATATTAAAACATTGCACAGATTGAGAGTTTGCTACCCACTGTGGCAGACTCATTGTTGCACGCATTGACAGCTCTGTGGGAGAAGCAAAACTTAATCATGTTGTCGATATTGATGAAGCTTTACCTCATGTTTACATTCTGATTGTTTTCATTCATTTTGTTTAGCCTCCCAAGCAACAGTCAAAGCAGCCTGCTAAGAAGGCCACTACCTCCAAGTCAAGTAGCGGAGGAAAAGCCAAGAAGAAGGTTGGTCTTGCAATTAAGAAATATTTTGCCATTATTAGTCAGCTGTAGTGAAGTAGTAACTGTTTCAAAGTAATTTCATGTAGTTAGTGTTAAATTCACCCTGTAGTGTTCATTTACCATTGCTGATAAAGTAAATGAAGTCACTCAAAGCAAAAAAGTGACTATTTTTAAGTGCAATATTTGGAATAATTTCATGACCTAGTCAACTCGGCTTTGTCTCATTGAGTAGATTATTCAATTTTTCAACTCATGAAATTATTAGCTCAACAAGTTGAGCTATTGTCATGGCAATGCGTCTGTCTGTCTGTCTGTCTGTCTGTCTGTCTGTCTGTCCGTCTGTCTGTCTGTCAACATTGGAAAAAAGGCTGCTGTCTACAGATTCTTTGACCGTTCCCTGTCAAAGTTGGTAGGCTTAAAGCACTTGTCAAGGGCTTGATATATATGGTAACAGCAAGTAGGTCAAAGGTCATTTGGGGTCGTGAGAGGTCAAAGAGTGAAATCACGAAAAAGCCTTCAACTCCTTGTGGTTTTGTTGGAATGTTTTCAAATTTGACAGAAGTGTTCAGTAGATGATTGGTCATCAAAGTTGTGTTTTTCGGTGATGTTGAAAGTAAGACGGGGTCACAAGAGGTCAAATTGTGAAACTGTGGTGAAAGTTTTTGATTAGAGACTTCTGTGAATTTGTGACTTTCCATTTGATTGAACAAAGTATAAATTTATGGGCATGTCAAGTTGGATTGCAAAGAGTTGCCATGTGGGTGATCTGAATGACCTAAAAACATTGAAAAGGTCCCAATCAGGCCCACAAAAATTGACCAGGCCACTCTTCCGATCTGACCGAGCGACTGTTCCCATTGACATCTATATAGTTGCTAGATCACGAGAGTAAGTGGCTGGTGACGTACACATGGAACTTTGTGTTATGGCTCCGCCATAGAGCAGGATAATAGCTCCTGTTACCAAGCATATAAGCTTTGGTTACTTTTTAAGCTGCATATACTCCGGAGCATAAAGGAACACAAGTGCTCATTTCTTTACAAATAAATATAGAGAAAAAATGTAAAATTTAATGAGAATTCCGTCAATCGAGGTGTTATTTTGGGGAAGCAACATTCGCAATCGTTTGGAGGCTTTGCTGTTAATTAGTCTCCCATCCACCGACAGTATAGATCTTTGACATTAGGGTGGTAAGGCTTCACTGTAGTAAAGCTACGTACAGTATTCACGCATGCTACGCTTCCCAAACATTCTGTAATACGCAACATATAGGTGTACGTAGAAAACTACTCGTTGTTGATTCGAGCAACGATGACTGATTCGACGCGATATGTAGTATGTAATTGTAATATATGTGCCGCGGCGATGCATGTGTCGATCAAGTGTGCAGTGCGAAATTACAACCGAGAGGACATAACTAGGCTCCGATTACATAAAGTGACAATAGACTGGACATGATTTAACTGTTTCCTTTTTCACATACTTGACTCTGTCAAAGCAGAGAAAATTAAAAACTCGGGGAGTGCTTAATGTTGGTACACAGCACAGCGTTCTGTAGGCCTAGGCCTAGGCTAGGCCTAAAGTTAGGCCTAGTAAGTAGTATAACTTGGGAGTTTGTACAGCTAGCACTAAGTAACGTTAGTCTAACGTTGCAGTGGTAAAGGACTGTGTCGTTCGCCAAGAAGTGGCAATACATAGTATTAGTAGCCTACGGCTACTTACTATGACGTATCAAAATAACCAGGGATCTGCCATCCGCACATTGGCTAAATTGACTGCCTTCTCGTTAATAACATAAAATGTTAATTTTCTATGATAACCGTTCATTTGTAGGCTATGCAAATTGTTAGATCTTATGCCTACAACTTGATGTAGGGCTAGGCAGGCTTAGCCTAGGCTAGGCCTAGGCTATTCAGTTGTTTTTGTTGATTTAGACAATTTCGAAAGTGCTAGTACAAACTTGGGATGAAATGAGCAACTTTTCGTGCTGTTAAGGGCAGGTGACACTACAGTGATTTCAGATCGGATTACGGTCCGATTTTTATGTGTTTTTGCCTTTAGGCCTAGGCCTAAGTTACATCTCCATCCCTGGTCAGAAAAAGCCAAAAATTTGCCAACTTGTGTAAATGTATGATTTGTATAAAAGGAGTATGAAAATGAAATGTAAACTAGGCTAGCGGCCTATCCTAGGCTAACTTAAATATTTCGTGACATCACATCTTTTATCGGAGGTGCATACTAAAGTCAGACAGTTTTTCGACCAAATAAGGTTCTGTTTAGCGATGTAAGTTATAGCCTAGGCCTAAGCCTAGGCTACAGTGGTAGCAGAACACTTTACTGTGACGCAAACTAAAATCAGTTATCGTTAAAGGCCTAGCAGCCATAGAACAGAATCTGAATAAATACTGCCGGTCAGATTAAGAAAAAAATCAGATCGGAAAATCGCTGTAGTGTCACTAGCCCTTAACAGGGCACAACCGTAATCAGTGGCGGATCCAAGGGGGGTTTAGGGGTTCAATCCCCTCCCTTGAGTTTTAACGAAGCCTATAGGCTAGGCCTAGGCCCCTATTTGCATACTTTGCTACCAGGATGGCGATTACTCTTTCAAAAGTCATTGTTAAAACCCCCCTTACAGTGCAACATGGATGCGCCACTGGCAATTCCAAGCAGGGCAGTTAGTGTTACGGTTATAGGAGAAAAAGCACAAAGTTTATTAGCCTAGGCCTAGATATTTATTTCAAATCGGGATCATATGGAAAATCCTGCTGATATGTACTTCCTAGTCAGGGTTTCTGCCAGGATTGCAAATAAGGGGGGGGGAGGACCGCATGTTGCCGAAGCAACATCCGCGATTGTGAAGTGATCGTCACGTAACCCATGTGGTGTCAAGGGGCCTATGCCAGGTTGTAATTCTGCAATATTCCATTTTAAGTTTTGATAACTCACCTATGTTTTGTTCCAATATGATATCTAAGGAACTTATTTGCAAGATGATCTCCAAAATGTACCTTAAAAAACTCAAGCTTTGCAAAATGAAGGGGAGGGGATTATCCCCCTTAATCTCATTCCTCCCTTTCCCCACCTTGGCAGAAACCTTGCTAGTCACAAAACTGTCAAGATTACTCCAAAAAGCACAATATTTAACATAATATATACCTGGACTGAAAATGAGATGATTTCTGATCGCTTTTTTCCCTTTCATGTGTCTTACTTGGAAAGCACTGTCAAGCAACTTAGCCTTGTAACAGTCATTTATTTCTTTAACATATTAGGCCTAGGCTAGGCTACATCAAGCCTATGCTGTGTAATAAGATACAACTGGTAAAAGGCGAAGTTGATCCTCCTTTCAAAGTTGAACAAATTTTATTTATTGACTTAGTAAACATCATGAATTTTGTGGGTTTTCTCCTATACCCATCAGACTAATTGCCTTTATTGTTTGAATTGCCATTGTGCCCAATACTAACATTAGGCCTCACCTATTTACTGTGGGACTAAAGAACTTTGTTAAGGGGTACATAAGTATGCTGATGAGCTAGACGACATTAATAATTTGTCACCTCACTATAGCCTAGAATGCTTGCAAGTATGCCTAGCCAAGTTGTAGTAAGGATTGCAGACCACAAATTTTTGGGGAAGGCTGAACATTAGGCTAGAGAACTTTCATGCCGATGGACCATTCAGTTTCTTGAAAATTAGCCACACCCCCAACCTCAAAGTAACAGCTTTCTGACTCCTTTTTTTTTTTTAATCTGACACCAGATTCTAAAAGAACAGGTCAGATCCAGGCTACACTTAAATTGTGCATTTTACCTATACTAAACCATTTTCTAAGCCTAGGCCTAACCTCGATTTTGGAACAAATTTAAAGATTTTTGAAAAATCAATTGTTCCCTAACGTTAGACCTTCTACGAATAAAAAAGAAGCGTGCAGGCCTATAGGGAGCTATCTGCAACCAACTACACACCTTTACTGACAACTAGGCCTAGCCTAGTCCAATCAGTACATACTAAAATTCCTTAGCCTAGCCTAGGCTTATACTACATATAGTAGCAATGGTGGTACAATGGTATTACTAAACAAATTATAGTGGTACGAGCCATAGTACAAACTTGAACAGTTCTCATGCAGATTTGTGGTGTATCAAACTCCGTACCTGACTTTACAGCATATGGCGTAATTGTAACATTTGATTAACTTTGCTGTAGTGACATGAAGCACAAAGACAATATCATCATGGCATAACACTAGGATGGCCTTCACTCTAGGCTACACCAATGCACAGCTCACCTGCTGTAACCAACAAACACTAAACAGTAATGCACTCTACCCCCTTACACTGATTCTGTCTGAGACTAGGCTGTTGTTAAGATGTCATGGCATCCATCCTCATGGTCCCTCTTTGCAAGAAATAATTTGGTGCAGTTTTGTAGATACATCATATGAACTTTTGAGTATGGCATATAAGGGAGTCACTTTCAGGGAAATTCAAAAGCTGTGGTTGTCTTGAATTGAACTAATTGATTGGAAACTGGGCCATTAAACCTCATCTAACTAACTAACTAACCTATAGAATTGAGCCTACAAATATAAACAAAAATTTCAAGCTTTGCAGTCTCTGACTCTCATTCTGTAGCTCAAAACATGCACAATATTCCAGACACTATCATAACTCTTTGCTCTCAGTTTTGGTCTCTATTGAAACTGCTTAACAATAAATGTGTTGGAGACTCAATCGCAGTTGAGCTTCAGCATCATTGATGCTCTTGTTTAGACTGTCCCATGAATGGAAAACATTATTTATGCAACACCTAAACAGATGTTTATTTGATTGTGTGTACTACCATAATAGTTGATGTCACGACCATGGGAATAATCTGCTCTAACCCATAAAGGTGGGCTAGTGCTAAATAATCCAAGTCATGTGATCACCAATCCTCCAACCAGGTAAAAAGAGGAAGTGGTGTTGCATATATTACATATAATAATTTAAGTTTTTGACAGATTCCATTTACCAGGACTCTGTGCAGTCATTTATAATCAAGGCCAAGATTTTTATTTTGGGAGTCTCATGTGTTGCTGATCACAAAACAAGCCTTATAGATGAATCCGAGCAGCTAGTGAAGTCTGGGACTACTGAGTGGGGTCCAACAGTCTCAAATGGTCTTAACTTTACTGCTTACATGCAATTCTAAACTCTCATATTTAGTATTTAGTGAAATTAAGGAAACCAAGAGGTATTTTAGGGTTTAAACAACCATGATACAAGTAAGCGTCTAATCTGAAAGATTACCTGATGGACCCCATCTATGACCGACGAAATCAGACCATCATTTTCGTGTTCGGATTTGTCTATACAGTATACCAAATACATGCATTAGATATTATATTTTGTTGCTTACCTGTGTTGCCTACCTGGATGTGATTTGTGCCTTTTTTATCTGCCTTCTTTTCTAACCAATGTTGCTTTGTTTATTGCCCATCTCTTTAAAGTGACCCACGTCATTTTGACCACATTACATTTTTGGGTTTAAAGATGATGAGGCATATTGCCAAAATTTCCCTGAAGATGTCTAAATTTTCTGCAAAGGAGCCTACCAACCTCCCTATTCTTTTAACCAATGGTTATTTTGGTCAGTTTTGATAAGTAGATAAATTTCTGTGCATTTAAGTTACTGCATATTACAGCCTCTGTCAAGATTGTTTGACAGAAAAACTGAAATAATGGTTCATTGACAAATGTTAGGCTAAGAAGAGTCATACAGCATCACAATAATCATTATCATTGCTGTTTTATACTACTCATACTCTCTCTAACAATGAGACTTATGCCAATGAATTATAATCAGGCCCTTAGCAAGCAATATGTAATATGTCTCGTTATCTTTGGATCTTTCGGGTTAAGTAAGTGACAAGTCCCCGTTTCTTGTGTTTCTGGTAGAGCCCTCACCCTGTTTTAATTTGTCTAACTTTTCAATTTTATAGTTCAATGGAAAAGTTAATGTCATGATATTGTATGAAAAAATTGAAGTCTTGATATTGTATACTGTACATGGTGGGCTTTTTGGATTATTGAAATGCTTGTTAGAGCAATCCCTTAAGTAGTTTCTGTCCGTCCCTATGACATTTATATTTTTTAACACTTACTATTTGTGTCCTTCTAATTCTTGAGTAGAAGTGGTCCAAGGGAAAAGTCAGGGACAAGTTGAACAACCTGGTTCTCTTCGACAAGGCCACATATGACAAGCTTTACAAAGAAGTCCCCAGCTACAAACTTATAACACCATCTGTTGTCTCTGAGCGTCTCAAGGTCCGAGGCTCCCTGGCACGTGCTGCTCTCATTGAGCTGGAACAGAAAGGTAATTCCTGTCATGCTTACAGTGGAGATTGTTTGTTTGGTACGATATCATCAAGGATATCTAGTATAACATGCTCCCACTTAAATATTGCGTTTAAAATGCCCCAACATAGCATTAAAAGTAAATAGTTCTAGCCATTTTCAAATCATTCGGTCTCAACAATAAACCCCAGCAATAGGTTTATTTCAAATATTATGCACAAGAAGAGTTATGGAAGTTGCATCTTTCGAAATGTCGAAAGCTTGGGTGAACAAATTATCAGAGCTGCCAACTGTTCTGATTAAGGAGGAACAGTTCCGCTTTTTTGCATAAAAATTTGCTCTGTTCTGATTTTCCAGTGTCATGTTCTGATTTTCAATATCACTTGAATCATGATTGTGTACAATATTAATGTTAAGGTGGGTTTTGAAATCTGACAGGGTGAATGCAGGCATTGTAGACTTTGGCATGGAATAAACCAATCTGTTATTGAGGGCTCAAAAAGTCTTCCAGACAAACCTTAAACTACTCAAAATCTAGTGCTTTGCCCACTGGGTCCCTTTAGGGGTCCAAAGACAGGTCTTGGTGGACACCAGCCTGTGGAGGTTTGTCCTGTCATACACATGGGTGGTGTGGTGTGGCATTCCTCTTTTTCAATCTGGCATGTTGGCAACTCTGAATTATTCGTGACCAACAAACAACTGAATTTCTATCTGAGAAAAACTTATTTCTTGAAAAGAGGGCTACCATACTGTCTTATTTGTAATTATTTATGACTCTCTGCCAAGAAATATTGGTTGTAAAAGGACGAAATTTCATTGTAAAACAAATGCAATATTTCCCTTTAAATTGGTCACAGAATAAATGGCCTGAAAAAAAAATGGTATCATTCTGAAGCAGAATGATGGAAGTTTTTTTTCTACAACATAATTAGTGTGGTCTGACGGATCACACTCTTGAATCCGTCTGGTTCGCGGAACAATGACGTCATTCAGCTATTGAAATATCTTGCAGTATATGGATTCATCCGATTTTGAAAGACGCCCTCTGTCCGTTACGTACCGAAATTTTCTGTGGTGGTGAGCGCAGATTACCTCCGCGGTACACAAAGTAAACCCGTGTGTATTTTTCTCTCCTGAGTTCATTTTCCTTTTTCAGTTAGAAATAAACATCGGCAAAACACTAAAGACTTCAAAGCAATGATTTTCAGTGAAAATACAATGGTTATATTTTTCTGTTATGTCTTGTTAAAAAGTATGTTTGTTTATATTATTACGCCATGTACTATCAAAAGCTTACGTATGCCAGGGAGAGCTCTCTCCATAGACTGCATACATAACAAGGATTGACTTCGTCGTACGTAAGTTACGCCGATGCCAATGGCTGGTGTCATTCGTATCACCACATACATGTTGCGAGAAAGAAGGCGCTATCAGCTAGCTGCACAGGTTACTATTGTCTGTTGACTAGCTCTGTTCGCACCAACATAAAGCAAACGCTCCCTCACAGAAAAGTTTTCGTAGTAATCTTAACCGTTGGAACTGAGATTTACTGATGGATGCTGTTTTAGGTTCAGCTTGAACTTCATACGTGGTCTAATGAAGTCTTTGGGGTTTGCAGTAAGACTAAAATGGTTCAGGTGTGCTCCCTTTGGTAGATTTTGTGGGTTGAGTGACCGACCTTGTTAGTTTATATTTAGTGTACACTGTACAGTATATGCCTTGAACGCCTATATATGTACTGATCATACTAGCGTACTCAGGCCTATAGTATAGTAGCCATAGAGCAGGGTGATCCTGATTCCTGCTCTATGAGAATAGCCTGGCCCATTATAATTACAGGTAAGGCTTAGCCATAGTCATTCTAACGAGACCTTACTGTATTTGCAAGCAAATGCATTGTTCTAGTTTTGAGATTGTGTGGCATGATCTGGCATGAATTGAAGAAAGTCTCCGCACAGATTTTCATGACTTTGAGCAGCATTGTCTCTTACAATGTCCACATTTTCCTGAGGAAAACTTGTTCTTCACCTGCCACCATGGCCCTTATTCTGGTTACTGATACTGCCTCCAGTAAAAATGTTGTCTACAAACCATTGAACTGCTACCCTTCTATGTGCATGGCTAGGATGAAGATAAAAATAGGCACAGTACCAGCGCTTAACTCTTGTACCACTTTTCTCCAGGTGTCAAAGTTCAAATTCATTTCATGTGCTACTGACTCATCAGCTAAGTTTGTATTTTCATAAGCCTTTAGTAGCTGTTGCACTTTTGTACTCTGGTGAATCTTCAGCATTGATGTTTGTCAAACATCAAAGCATTTTTGTGTCACAAGAAAAAGTAAACAAGTATTAGATACCAATTTAAAAATAGTAAAAAGCAGTAAAAAGCAGAGAAATGTTATGCTTTAGGGGGGAACACCCTGCATGGGCATTAGCAGTGTATGCTCATAAGGAAAATGAAATTGTTGTCCACAGGACAACCATTTAGCAGAAAAACTGGTTTTCCCACAAGAATATGGTAGTGTTGCCAGAACTGCTAGATTTTTTCAGAAATGCTTTTATCACACTTTAAATAGAGAAAAAAGGTTACTTGGTGATTCCAACTGGGTTTTATTGGAAATCAGGGGAAAACAAGTTTTTTGACTTCATCTTCATTCTTGAATGCATGGAATTTTAATTTGGTGCATCCAGAATTTTGATTTGTGCATAGGACAACCTTCTTGTAATGTGTGTAAGTCTTATAGATTTAGTTAGTTAGATGGATTTTTATGGCCCAGTTTCCAACCTATTGGTTCAAGTTGAACCAGCCGCAGCCTTTTTTTCCAGTTGTGGCTCACTGGCTTGTTTTCCTCACTCCATTTCTTCTGCGGAGCATCATGCACAATAACAGTAGTTTCCATTTTTGATTCCTTGCTGAAGGCAGGCAAGGAATCTATGCGATGGTGATGTCGTGTGTATGTGTGTGTGTGTGTGTGTGTGTATGTGACGCTTTGGCTTGTAAACACGATATCTCAAGAAGGGTAAGTGTGACTAACCTCGTATTTGGTGTGTAGGTTGGTCATATTGAGTAGATGATCCCTATTGTTTTTGGTGGAGATCAAAGGTCATTTGGGGTCACGAGAGGTCAAAAGGTCAAAACTTTGTAAACACGATATCTCGAGAACGGTACATGTGACTATGCTCATATTTGGTGTGTGGATTGGTCATATTGAGTAGATGATCCCTATCGATTTTCGTGGAGGTCAAAGGTCATTTGGGGTCATGAGAGGTCAATAGGTAAATTCCTTAGAAATTGCTTGTAAACACGGTATCTCAAGAAGGGTAATTGTGACTAATCTCATATTCGGTGTGTGCATTGGCCATATTGAGTAGATGATCCCTATCGATTTTCGTGGAGATCAAAGGCCATTCGGGGTCACGAGAGGTCAAAAGGTCAAAACTTCGTAAACACGATATCTCAAGAACGGTACATGTGACTATGCTCATATTTTGCGAGTGTGTTGGCCATATTGAGTAGATGTTCCCTATTGTTTTTGGTGGCGGTCAAAGGTCATTTGGGGTCATGAGAGGTCAAAAGGTCAAAACTTCGTAAACACTGTATCTCAAGAACGGTACATGTGACTGTGCTCACATTTAATGTGTGGATTGGTCATATTTAGTAGATGATCCCTATTGATTTTCCCAAAGGTCAAAGTTCATTTGAAGTCAGCATGTTCAAAGCCTGACAAGCTTTCCTGCACAGTCTTTCAAGAAAGGTCACTTGTAGGGTCCTGTAACTTGTCATGTAGATGGCACATATTGAATACATGGTCCCAGAAGTTTTTGGTGGAGGTCAAATGTCATTTGGGTTCATGATGGACAAGGGGGATCTCAATGTAGGAAGATAGGATGCCTTGCATGTGTACTTTGTGGGCACATTATGGAGCCCTGTTAATTGGAAAACATTGCAAAGCAATGTCAATGTGAAAAAAGGCCTTACATTTCAGCAGCAAGGAATCACTAAGCCTTTTGGCTTTCTGGTTAGAATCTTTGGGATGGCTCGACCGGGGAAGAGAGCCCTGGCCTTCTGCGTGAGAGGCAGATACTCTTACCATAAGACGAAACACACGGTCTTGTTAGTCTGATAGCAATTATGGTATATCGGCAGTGGGGGATGCCTGTTAAGATCCTTCACTGCTTAGACAGAACAACAAAATAAATCAGGAGGACTGACACTGACAGAAAGTCAAAAGCATTGTATGCATGCATGAAAGACACAGGAATGTGGCAAGATTCTCATGGGAAGGTTGGATATTTCTCTTAACTTGAGAGTCAATGCTACAAAGTGGTGAAAGAAAAATAGAACCAAGCATTTCTCATTACTGTGTGGAGATGATAGAAACCTTCCATTTCTTCTGGTCACTCCAGGTTCAAAATGTTTGTTCCTTTGCCTATATCTTGAGAAGCATTAACCCTAGACAGAACTGACTGACAATTTCCCAAGATACATTGTATCTTGTAGTGACAATTTATATGTAGTGACAATTTAGCAATCAAATACAATTTTTCTACCTAATCTATTTCTTTAAAACTCTGTTAAGTTTTGACATCTTAATTTTAAACTGGTTATAAGTTTTTTCTTCCATATTTTTTAATAGCTATAGACAACTTGATATTTGTACTGTACCTTACCAGCTAACTAACTGTACCTTACCGATGTACATCAATCTTACCCACTATAATCATTTCATTTTCCACAGGCTTGATAAAATTGGTCACTAAACATCATGCTCAGGTCATCTACACAAGAAATCCAAAAGGAGGCGATGGAGATTAGACACCACAGCTTGTACATCTCTTAAAAATGAGAGGACACCTTTACGTCCAGTCAGCTTTATGTTTGTGATAAGCTTGAATTATACATTTGTAATTTCACAAAGTAAAGAATGTAAGATAAAAGTGCAGGTGACCTCTTAAATTATGTTGCTTTTCTTATTTTTGTGTCTTTGTCTGTTAAAAAGTTTTTCCTATTGGTTGAAATGGTTCAGAGAAAACCGGATGGAACCCCCTTGTTGTCTTCAGGGAGCCTCTGGAACCTGGATGGAAGCTTATAGATATAGATGAATCCGGACAGATTGTGATGGTCAGATTTTAGTCGGCCATTACTGGGATCCGTCACCTTCAATCTTTTAATTTCCTTCCTTACTTGGTGTGTGCATGGTTGTATACTGAAGTGTATCTTAATTTTCTTAACTTCACTGAATGTAAGGATTTGAAATTCACGCAGACAATAAATGAAGACGATTTAAGGCTGATGGACCCCACTAATGGCAGCCTACAGTCACTAAAAACAGGCGCTAATCAGATTCGTTTATAATGAAGAGGCTTAGGTCATCTTAGCAGAAACAGAAATTAGAGCCATGTGGTTGAGATGGAGGATGTGGGATGTCGTGTGTAATGACTTAATCCTGTGAATATCTGTCATCCTGAATCAATGACATTTTTTTTGGGGGGGGGGGGGGTGGGCAACAAAGGATGTTAAATTTTACAGAGTACAACCAAGTGCTCATAATTAAGGACTACTTATGTCACCCTGTTCTTAAAAAAATCGTTCTTTCTTGAATTGTTCAATTTTAGCCTCTCTTCCAACTCAAAAGAAAAATACCTATTCCGTGCTTTTAATAAAGATTCATTGACTTGATCTGTAAACTGTATATTTGAAAGGGGTAACCATGTATCAGCTGTCTTCTTTCTAATGAAGTATGGATGATAAGAACAACAGATCTGTACTACAAATTTTGATTGCCCGCACAGTCTGATCCTCCCCTCTAAGATCAAAGTCAAATTCGCTGAGTAGGTCTGGATCTAATTTGCCTTTACGCAACAAATTGATCTTGAGCAGTGGATCTGACATTACATAGGTGAACAAATCTGTATTTAGTGTAAGTGCACCCACAGTTCACTTTCAACCTTTACTCCAATTTAAAAAAGACCCACCTAATAGTGCCTCTCTGACAAAGCATTAATTCCCTGTATTGAGTGAAATTATTCAAATCATATGCACACAATCTCATCTACATTAGAGCATCTGACTACCTGGAGGTCTCGAGCAAGACTCCTGGCTGGGTCATACCAAAGACTACAAAAGTGGATGCTACTGTCATTGTGCTTGGTGCCCAGTGTACAGGGATGTTGCAGAGTGTGGCAGTACAAGATCAGATAAATGAACAAATGGACAAGAAGATAAAATTTAGCTCTGATTCAACACGTTTGATGATTTATTTCACTTCAATTAGTCGCCAGCGAAAAAGAATTACTAAAATCAGTTATATGCAGAGTGACTACATGCTTCTGCTGCGATGTCTGCTGCATTAGTGTGAGTGACCAAAACTTGCAAGCTCGAGCTTTCATGTCTCAGGGAGATCGGAACTCATAATACATACAGTCCCCTGATTGGTCAAAAGTTGTCACGCACCAAATTAAATATAAATGAGTGCGCTGATCTAAGTGACCAATGAGGAGGCTGTAGAGAATGAAATTGGCCACACCTTGAAAATATGGGATTCAGCGTACACTGGGACTTGGGGTGAGGTGGTTTGTCACGTTCACTGGTAACGTGACAGGAAACAAGAACATCCCTGGGAGTCTATGACAAAAGGAAGGGAGAGTTGCTCATAAAGAACAAAATGGTGTTCCTGTTAAAGGTCATGGAGGGTGCACCATACTATGTGACACCAGCATAAGCAGTGGGGTAGGGAACACAAGCCAGTGAGGCACAACTGAAAAAAAGTCTACAGTTGCTAGCTCGGCTTGAACCAATTGGTTAGAAACTTGGTCTTAAAACCTCATCTAACTACTTACATGCACTTCTTGTACAAGTCATCAGTGACAGACAAATCATTGTGATGCTGTTGTTTGAGTTTGTCATACACAGTGCAATCATGAAATGTATGTACAACTAAAGGACTATTGAACTATTCCTAAATGCATTTGTGGGATGAGACAGACCCTTTAAAACCAGTCAACTCTCATTCCAAACCATAATTTTTGGAAAGCTTGAAAAATTCTTAATTAGTACAGCTCTTTTTGGTTTCGATGAAAAGAGAAACCTATGCATTCATGATGGCGTGTGTGTGTATGTATGTGTGTATGTGCATGTGTGTATGTATGTGTGTTTGTGACACTTTGCTTGTTTACACGATATCTTGAGAAGGGAAGGTCTGACAATTCTCAAACTTGGTACACAGATACCCCATACTGAGATGAAAAACCCTATTGATTTTGGTGGAGGTCAAAGGTCATCTGGGGTCACATGGGGTCAAACCCTGAAATCCTTGTTTGCACTATATCGCAAGGTATGAAACTTGGATTCATTTCAAACTTGATATGTTGATGCGTTTTGATGTGAGAAAGAACCCGTTGTATTTTCGTGGGAGTGAAAGGTCATTTGGGGTCACATGGGGTCAAACCCCGAAATCCTTAATTACACTATATCTCAAGGTAAAAAACTTGGATTCCTTTCAAACTTGATAGGTTAATGGGTTTTGATTAAAGAAAAAACCCAATTAATTTTGGTGGAGGTCAAAGGTCATTTGGGGTCACATGGGGTCAAACCCAGAAATCTTTGTTTACATGATACATCATCGTAGGAAACTTGGATTCATTTCAAACTTGATATGGTGATGCCTTATGATGTAAAGAAGAACCCTATTTATTTTGGTGGAGGTC
Source organism: Holothuria scabra (assembly GCA_037179385.1). Taxonomy (NCBI): domain Eukaryota; kingdom Metazoa; phylum Echinodermata; class Holothuroidea; order Aspidochirotida; family Holothuriidae; genus Holothuria; species Holothuria scabra. Next base: position 5,926,155 of record CM074189.1, on the reverse strand, counting down.
AAAGGTCAGAAGGGGACAAATCCTGAAAACTTTTTAACACGATATCTCAAGGTAGGAAGCTTGGATTGATTTTAAACTTGATATGTTGATGCATTATGATGTAAAGAAGAACCCTATTGATTTTGGTAGAGGTCAAAGGTCATTTGGGGTCAAACTCCGAATACCTGTATAGGACAGCGCAAGGTAAGAAACATGGATGTATTTCACAATTAGTTTGTGTATGAGTTATGGTAAGTTGAAAGTACTGTACCTGTTGTTTTTGGTGGAGGTCAATGGTCATCTGGTATCACCCGGCATCAAACTCTGTAAACCTTGTTTGCAGAATATCTTAAGGCACAGTAGAAATTTGGCTTTTTGAATATAGAAGTGTTTTGGTTAAAAGAAAAACCAGTTACTTACAGGTTGAGTCAAAGGTCACTTTGGGTCACCAGTTGTTACAACAAATGTAGCATTTTATTGAAAAGAGCATGTATGTATCATCGAAACCTCAATGCATTTTTGCATTCTGGTTGATTAGTCTTTGTCAAGTCGTTTCACACCTTTTTCCATAGAATTTAAAATTGAAGGGCAGGCCTTCAAGTTGACTGTTTTGCGACCTAATACAGAGCTGAGGACTCCTAAAGGTATAGGTATAGGATGCAGGGCATACTCAAAAGATATTAGCAAATGCTGCACAAACTGGTATTAGAGTCTTGATCAAGACTACTCTTTGATTGACAGCAAGTTCCAAAATTGCTGAGTACCTTTTATCAGGTAATTTTCTGATTACTTTTGGCAAGTTGGGTTTCCTTCTATTGAAGTGAAACTTTCATTTCAAAGGAAAACTCAAAAAACGACAGCAAACTGATCGTGGCGCTCCGCCCTAGATAGTGCCTTGGTCGAACAGATTGATTAACAGAACAAAGCATGCATGCAAATTATTCTTCTTTTGGTGCAATATTATGAAGTGAAAAAAAAAACTCAAACTAATGACTGCTTTGTTTCTAGTTACGAACCCGGGAATGCCATTTCCTGCTGTCTAGGGGTTCTCAAATTTTAAAAAATTTCTGAACTTTCCACTAAGATCGAAATTCAGACAGGATTACATTTTTCGGACAAAAAAAGACAATTCTGCCCCTCCCAAACTGAAACGCTTCCGTATGCCTACGACAATATATAAAATATAAAACCTCAAATATATATGAAGCCAAGCTTTTCCCGCGGGAAAATTTTCCAATATGGTCCGAGGGCCTTAATCTGCATTTTGATATGCAGAAACCCCAACAAAACTACATATTATCCCCCCCCCCCCCCTACTTGATTTCTCTCATAAGAAGGTCAGATTTTTTCATAAAAAAACACAAAATCTGTCATAAAATTACAATTTTTCTTCTCCAACGTAAGCTTCAGATTGTTAAAAGTTTCATAGTTTTTCAATTTCTATGGGTACTCCGTACAACAAGTAACCAAAGCCAACTTTGTTAGCAGGTTAATCACCCTGAAATTCTAACTTATTTTGCTCTTGATATTTTCATTATAACCTTACCAAAAGACCAAATTTTCTTTCATTCAATTCCAAACTTTCTCCAATATGGTAAGCTGGTAAATTTTCAAATTTTCTTTCAAAATAGAGAAAAAAATTTCGGGCAACCCCCCAGTCTCGTCTTGAAGCCTTAGTACGTAGGCCTAGTACGATGAAATGCATAACCCCAAAAGATTTTCAGCTGCCTTCATAACGATTTTGATTTTGTCACAGATTCTTTCTTCAACAAACACCCCAACACTTTAATGGTCCTTACAAAAACCAAATTTCTTTCAAAGATGTCAATTTTTTCTTAAAAATATACTCCAGATTTTTAAGTATTTGATAAAAAGGAAGCCAACAATTTCGGGGCGCTAGGCGGGCCTCAAATTCTGCCAAGTTACGCCCACCAAGACCAACTCATCGCCTTTGTCGGGAACTTGAAATGCTGGTCCACTTGTCGGGCAAATCCTGGCGCCGCCCCTGACACATTGGAGAATTAGTAAGATGAAGATTTATGACCCAGTTTCTATAACCAATTGGTTCAGTTGAAGCTGTTCACCACCCTTTTTCCACTCGTGGCTCACTGGTTTGTTTTCCCTAGTACTCCATTGCTTATACCGGGATGCTACATCAGTACTATGGTAGTGAAATATTTGTGCTCTCGAGACCAAGAAAAGGTAAAACGTGGAGGGCAATGACTGTTGTCATAGTGGTAAAGACTTCCGTTTGGAAGGGATCCTGCCTGGTGTGGAAAATTTGCCAGATTCATCGCATAACGATAAAATACGAAGTAAATTAGAAAAAAAAAGAATGAATTGTTGTGCTAAGACATGGGGGCTTACACGCCCTAGATTCTACCAAGCACTGTCATGAGAAAAAATTGCAAAGCACATTAAATGTTTTAGGTACAAGGGTGTTGATTCAACTACAGTCATTAGAAAATGTCAAAGAATTTATTTAACTTGATGAAACCATGCATGAATTGGACACTAGCACGTACCTAGGATTATTAGGGGCTACTTTCTGAAAACATAAGACAAATTTCGCGATGAAAATAGTCATAATTATTTATCATGTGCACGGAGAATTAGTGGAAAGGTTTCATAGTATATTTGCCATAGGAATCATATTTGTTAAGAAACGAAAAGAAAAGATCATTGGTTGCACTTTGAAACCTGACCACTTTTGGATCTGAGTAAATTATTTGAAGAATGTGGGGTAGAGTTAGCTGGCATTACACTGGTCACCTTTCATTTTAAGAAAACTTTGAAACTGAATGCTCTTATACCCAATTGTAGAGTATTCATTCAAACGATTTGCTTTTCAGCTCACTTCTAAGAAACTTAAGTAATAATTTGCACTTCCTTCGGGTGTATGGGCAAATTTGCACAGGTGTATGTCATTTTCACATTTCGATTGGGGTTGGAAGCATGTTCCATGGCCCCCTCTTGCTGCGCCAGTGACTAAAGTATGGGTGTAAACGGTGGTAATTGCACAAGAAGGGGCCGAGATTTTAGTGGGAACTACTTTTAAACCTTCTACATAACATAACATAGCATAGCATAGCATAGCATAGCATAACATAACATAACAGGTTAAAGGGTAAAGGAGGGCTATAAAGGCACCATAAGATGCCCTGTAATCCAAAAAGCCTCAGAAAACAAACAGCAAACCACCAAAATTTCGGCCCGAAATGCCTCCCAGATCGCTGGAAATGGCATTTCTAAAGCCTATTTTCGCATAGAAACTTAGAAACATGTTTTGTTCGTTTTATCTTTGATTTTTATACGTTTTATCAAATTTTTGATTTTCCGGGGGGGGGGGGGGGCAAGTCCCCTTGCCCATGCCTGCGGACGCCCATGTTCAAAAGTAACAATATATGGCTTACGATTGCGGTTACATTAAAGGCCCAGTGTTCTCACCCCAAACAGTACTAATTCTCCTAACCCTCTTACTTAAGCCCCTCTTCTTCTTCTTCTTCAAAACGGTGAAACATCCAAAAGGACATTTATACACCGCGTACGTGCCGTGTGATCAGTCAGGCCCTCAAAGAGTTCATAATGAAATCCACTGGCTTTGGGTGACTTATGGCCCCCGCAATAAGACTCTCTGGGAGGTTATTCCAATCCCGAATAGTAAATAGTATTAGGGACAAAACTGTACTTAAAACAATTAGTCCTAGCAGAGGGGGGGGGGGGGGGGCGAAAGTGCAAGGCATGCATGTTACGAGAACAACGCGTAGGTTTACACAGATTAGACAGAGGGATGTTAGCTTGGCCGTAAATACCTTTTGCAAAAATTATAAGTCTGCAACGTCTCCGGCGGTCAGACAAAGTATGTAGACCTAGATCTTTGAGGAGTGTGGTCATAGAGCCAACTTCATGGGAGTACTCGCTGGATATAAACCTAGCAGATCTTTTTTGTACTCCCTCCAATCTATCTTGGAGTGAAATCTGATGTGGATCCCAGACGGAACAAGCATACTCCAACAAGGGCCTTAGTAAACCTTTACAGGCCGCCAATTTAACATCTTTGGAACAAAATGAGAGGTTCCTGCGTAATAGGCCTAAGATCTTATTTCCCTTATTACAAACAAGTTGGATATGCTTGCCCCAGCTGAGATTCTTAGTGATAGTCACCCCCAGATACTTAATTGAATCAACCCTCGTCAGATTAGCCCCATTAAGAGTATAGTCAATGGCAGCTCCCTGGTAAAATTATAGATCATTGGGTTATGCTTCCTAGTAACAGACATAACATTACACTTAGCCGGGTGGAATCTCATACCCCAAGTTTTGGCCCACTGGCCCAAGTTTATAATGTCCTTCTGTAACTCACTGCAGTCACTGGGATTATTGATGATCCTATAGCAAACACAGTCATCAGCAAACAACCTAACTTCAGAAGAAGCAGCACTAACAATATCATTAATATAAGACAAGAAAAGTACTGGTCCAAGGACAGACCCTTGAGGAACACCGGAAAGGACTGGAGCAGAAGCAGACCTAGTACCATTAACAACAACTGATTGTGAACGATCAGCAAGAAAGTTATCAATCCAATTTATGACTTGCCTAGACACCCCCAAGGAGAATAACTTCGTCTTCAGTAGTTAATGAGGAACTGTATCAAAAGCCTTCTCAAAGTCCAGGATGAAGACATCAACTTGTTTATTTTTTTCAAAGGCGGAGGCCCAATCGTCCACAACGGACAGTAACTGTGTATCACAACTATGATTTTTTCTAAATGCATGCTGTTTAGAGGAAAGGCTGTTATTCGCTTGATAGTGATCCATCATATTTGAGCTGATAATATGCTCAAGTAGCTTACAACATATACAAGTAAGAGAGACAGGGCGATAGTTGAATGGGAGAGAGCTATCGTTCTTCTTAAAAATAGGACAGATATTTGCCCTTTTCCAGTCCTTGGGGACTTGACCACTGTTGATTGATTGCTGGAAAAGATGACTGATCATTGGAGCAAGATCAGTAGCAAGCTCTCTAAGAACCCATGGGTGTATATTGTCAGGACCCATGGCCTTGCTAATCTTAAGGTTTTGCAACAACTTTTCAACCCCAAATGTAGAGATGGAAATATTGGCCATTCTACTACTAGTAGGTCTTCTCTGTAGAGGGACAGAGTCAAAGGAGTCTCTAGTAAAAACACTACAGAACTGGCTATTCAAGGCTTCAGCCTTATCCTTATCACTATTAGCTATTTTACCACAGACCTGTAAGGGGGGGGGTACTATGATTATCTTTCCTCTGACCATTAATATACCTCCAAAAGGGTTTGGGGTCATGAGTAATATCATCTATCATGCCGTTAATGTATTTCCTATGAGAATTGAATACCTCCTTCTTAATACTAGCGCGAAGGTCAACCCACTTATTGTAAAAATATAATTTGTTAATCTTCTTGTACAAAGCATGAAGTCTGTTCTTTCTCTTTATCATCCTACAGATATAATCAGTGACCCAGGGAAGAGATTTCCTAGTTTTAGAAAGTTTGGATGGGATGTTTTTTTCACAGTTCTCTCGAGAAAAGACTTAATGAGGAACCAGTTTTCTTCAATAGTACGACTATCTTGTCTGCCATTTAGGTAACCAGTGGCGAAATTTCTGGTTTCATACCTCATAGTGTCATAATCCCCTTTGGAATACTGTCGGATAAGTCTACGTGGTTGCTTAGGCCTAAGGGAAAAGCACCTCAATTTACAAAAGATAGTGTCATGATCACTAAGTGGGTCAAAACTGCTGACTTCAGAGTATGCCAGGGTTGGGAGTATTAGAAATGACTAAAACAAGAGTATTGTTACCTCTAGTGGCAAATTTAACAAGTTGATCTGCGGCAAAATCATCAACAATGTCAACAAGGAGTTGACCATTACTCCCACAATTGTCTGAAATTCATCCTTATCCAGTCACAATCTCAGTTTATTGCTTTAGGATGAGTATGGGAAAGCTCTATGTCACAATCAAAACACTCTCATTACAGTTCATGCTGTGTGATAGACCTATAAGCTTTGGTTATCTGCATTGTTTGAATTAACAGTCAATCAAAAAGCTGGGCCAATGGAGAGTTTCTGTACCCCTCGTACAAGAAGTGTAGTTTGGGTGAGAGGATTGGCCCTTTAATGGTGACTTCTGTCAGTATTCAAGTTCATGGACTGAAACAATTGAAGAAAAAACTTTACAGTTTAGGTTAAAAAGCAGCAGGACAATTTCACCCACGGCCCCTTCTACGTTCATCGTGTTCACTAGCTGCCAACAATGGATTTGTGGGGTTTCCAGCCGGGCAAAATGAAAATAAACCCGAGCTATGGTTCTGCGGCATCTCAAAAGGAAATATTAAAGACGTATTCGACTTGTTGATTCCATTGATCTCCTTTGTATGACCACGAAATTGTGCGGGTAGTGAAAAACCTTTAACATAACATAACATAACACAACACAACACAACACAACACAACACAACACAACACAACACAACACAACACAACACAACATAACATAACAGGTTGAAGGGCAAAGGAGGGCCAAAGCCCCATAAGATGCCCTGAAGTCCAAACCCTAATCAAAAGTCAAACCACCAAAGCTTGACAACAGCCCCAAATCAGATTCTACCACAGCCGTGGAAAAACTTGTCAATGTTAACCTTAAAGCATTGAATTGATGGGGAGTTAACTACCCAATCTTGTAGACAATTCCACTCGTTGACAACTCTATGGGAGAAACTTAACTTCTTAATGTCAAGCCTTGCAAAAGGCTTTTCCAGCTTTTTACAATGCCCACGCACACGAGAATTACTTTGAACCCTTAAATAACTACAAGTCAAAAGGGGGTTCCTTTAACAAAGAAACTTGTAAACCTGGAGCATGTCTCCCCTAATCTTTCTCAGCTCCAAAGTGGTAAGCCCAAGATGTTTAAGCCTAGCATGATAAGGTAAATTTCTCACCTCGTGTATAAGGCGAGTGGCTCTCCTCTGAACTTGCTCTTAAAGAAACTTGTCCTTTTCATAGAAGGAGCTCCAAGCCTGAGCTGCATAGCCAAGATGGGGTCTTAACAACTGCTTATACAAATTAAGTACGATATCCCTACTAAAATCGATGAAATTCCTCTTGATCAATCCAATCACTCTATTAGCCTTTGCAGCATTGGCTGCACACTGCCTTGATGACTTCAAATCCCCAGGAATTACAACACCCAGATCTTTCTCAAAGGTGACAAATTAAAACACTACCATTCATGTTATAATCATAGCTAAAACTTTTGGGACCAAAGTGTAGGACCTTACACTTATCTGCATTAAAAGACATTTGCCAGGTCCGAGACCAAGAAAATAACCTATCCAGATCCTTCTGCAGCAGTAAGGCATCATCCAAAATGCTTATTTTCCTATAAAGCTTAGTATCCTCTGCAAACTTACTTATACGAGATGTAAGAGAACTATCAATATCATTGATGAAAATTAAGAAAAGAAGTGGGCCAAGGACAGAACCCTGTGGTACTCCACTTGTGACTTCTTTCCAAGAGGAGAAGTTACCATTGACAGCAACTCTCTGAGATCTACCATGAAGCCACGAATTTATCCAATCAGCACGATTGCCCTGAACCCCTAACCTATGCAGTTTAACCATTAGCCTACCTAATGGAACTTAATCAAAAGCCTTTGAAAAGTCCAGGTAAATGACATCAACGCCATACCCAGAATCAAAAGATGAAGAGATATCTTCAAGAAAGCTCAGTAAGTTAGTAACACAAGATCTGCTTGGCAGGAAACCATGCTGTGACAGATTAAGTAACTCATTATCTAAAAGATACTTAAGTAAACTATCCTTAATTAAAGATTCCATAACTTTTCACACAACACTGGTTAAACTGACAGGCCTATAATTTCAAGGATTACTTCTATCCCCCTTCTTAAAAATTGGAGTAACATTTGCTACCCGCCAGTCAGTAGGAACAAAACTCGAATCCAGACACTTCTGAAAAATGATGGAAAGAGGAACTGACAAAATCTCAGAGCATTCACGTTAAATGGCTGGGTGGACCCCATCTGGCCCAGGGGCCTTACTAGCTTTCAAACTCTTTAACTTTTTACAAACTTGTTCCTCCGAGAAAATGACATAACTGATTGAAGAAGAGACATCAGAATCCTTACAAGTCCCCAACAAAGGTGATTCCTCCTTTAAAACGTTCTTCCTCTCCTTCTCGGCAAGGCTCTAAAATTTAAGAAAATAGAAAAAAAAAAAGAACCAGAGCTGTGAGGGGAAGGAACCTTGAAAATTCATAAATTAAATTGATTTCTTTTTTGAAACACCTCCCTACCCCACCTTAGTTTACCCCAATCGTTGCGAAGATCGTCCTCGATCGTGTGGGTTTTAGACTCTTGCGTTAGAAAATGATATGCTGCCCTCTGTTCAATTGTACCCAAATTACAAAAATATCGTTAGATGATGACTACAACGGAGCAGAATCTCTTTTGACTTTTACCACGCCCAATTTTCCCTCTCTCGGCTGAGAATCGTATATTCAATGGGGAGCTATTGACTGTTGCTTTTAAGAAAGGGAATTTTTTGCGTAAATTGGAGGAAAACTTTTGGTAAGTTTGTAGATGATCATTATCAAAGAAAACACTACCAGTGGTTATTTCGTGGGTCCTCCACTGCATGTGTATACATTGCACGGTGTTGTCCGATACCAGCGTACATAGTTACATAGGATTAGGAGAGAGTCGCTCGCCACACATTAATAGTACTACTGTAAGAATAGATACTGTAGGCAACAGCACTACCAGTCACTATCCGGTAGTGCTGTTGCCTACTGTGGGTAATGTGGTCAACGTGTTTCGCCCTTCTCGAAAATGTATATCCATCATTATGTCTGTATGTTGACGTAGTTTTCAACTTTGGGCCCATCCATACATGTTGTTGAATGGGAGTAATGGTCAACTAATTTTATGCATCAGGCAAATGTTTTGTGAAAACATACAGTCTGTTTGTAAACATAGGCTAGTCTGTTTGTAATAAAGGAAATAGGCCTAAGGCCCTCAGTCTATTGCGCAGGAACCTTTCTTTTTGTTCCAAGGAAGTTAAATTGGCAGCCTATGAAGGTTTGATAAGGCCTTCATTAGAGTATGCTCAATGCTTTTAAAATTTTAAGTTTTATGCAACTGGTCTGGCCAGCCAAATCATACCAAATCTAACCTATTGTATAACTGTTTGGTCCAAAGAAAATTTTTACTCTTAAAAAGAAAGCATGCAGTCCATCACATCTCTTTTGCTTCTTTTACAATCAAATGATTTGTGAAATATTCTTAAATTCCCTGATTTAATTCATGTTCATATTGCTATGTTTGCGTACTGTTCTACTTAGAGTCAAAACCCTCCTGTTTTAAACATTAACGACCTTCGGTCAAATGAGCGAAGCATTTGTGCGTGTTTGACCAATCTCGGTCAAAGAAAGATGGTAGCTTATGTACGTCACGATTGTAAGATTGGTTGAATGAGCGTTGCACTTCTGGGTGTGATCATTTGCGGCTTGCAATTACAAGCTCGGACATTTCAATTGTCCGGTTTCTAGGTGGTAGTTTGTCGTCTGCTAGGCTGAAAATAAACCCGAGCTATGGTTCTGCGGCATCTCAAAAGGAAATATTAAAGACGTATTCGACTTGTTGATTCCATTGATCTCCTTTGTATGACCACGAAATTGTGCGGGTAGTGAAAAACCTTTAACATAACATAACATAACACAACACAACACAACACAACACAACACAACACAACACAACACAACACAACACAACATAACATAACAGGTTGAAGGGCAAAGGAGGGCCAAAGCCCCATAAGATGCCCTGAAGTCCAAACCCTAATCAAAAGTCAAACCACCAAAGCTTGACAACAGCCCCAAATCAGATTCTACCACAGCCGTGGAAAAACTTGTCAATGTTAACCTTAAAGCATTGAATTGATGGGGAGTTAACTACCCAATCTTGTAGACAATTCCACTCGTTGACAACTCTATGGGAGAAACTTAACTTCTTAATGTCAAGCCTTGCAAAAGGCTTTTCCAGCTTTTTACAATGCCCACGCACACGAGAATTACTTTGAACCCTTAAATAACTACAAGTCAAAAGGGGGTTCCTTTAACAAAGAAACTTGTAAACCTGGAGCATGTCTCCCCTAATCTTTCTCAGCTCCAAAGTGGTAAGCCCAAGATGTTTAAGCCTAGCATGATAAGGTAAATTTCTCACCTCATGTATAAGGCGAGTGGCTCTCCTCTGAACTTGCTCTTAAAGAAACTTGTCCTTTTCATAGAAGGAGCTCCAAGCCTGAGCTGCATAGCCAAGATGGGGTCTTAACAACTGCTTATACAAATTAAGTACGATATCCCTACTAAAATCGATGAAATTCCTCTTGATCAATCCAATCACTCTATTAGCCTTTGCAGCATTGGCTGCACACTGCCTTGATGACTTCAAATCCCCAGGAATTACAACACCCAGATCTTTCTCAAAGGTGACAAATTAAAACACTACCATTCATGTTATAATCATAGCTAAAACTTTTGGGACCAAAGTGTAGGACCTTACACTTATCTGCATTAAAAGACATTTGCCAGGTCCGAGACCAAGAAAATAACCTATCCAGATCCTTCTGCAGCAGTAAGGCATCATCCAAAATGCTTATTTTCCTATAAAGCTTAGTATCCTCTGCAAACTTACTTATACGAGATGTAAGAGAACTATCAATATCATTGATGAAAATTAAGAAAAGAAGTGGGCCAAGGACAGAACCCTGTGGTACTCCACTTGTGACTTCTTTCCAAGAGGAGAAGTTACCATTGACAGCAACTCTCTGAGATCTACCATGAAGCCACGAATTTATCCAATCAGCACGATTGCCCTGAACCCCTAACCTATGCAGTTTAACCATTAGCCTACCTAATGGAACTTAATCAAAAGCCTTTGAAAAGTCCAGGTAAATGACATCAACGCCATACCCAGAATCAAAAGATGAAGAGATATCTTCAAGAAAGCTCAGTAAGTTAGTAACACAAGATCTGCTTGGCAGGAAACCATGCTGTGACAGATTAAGTAACTCATTATCTAAAAGATACTTAAGTAAACTATCCTTAATTAAAGATTCCATAACTTTTCACACAACACTGGTTAAACTGACAGGCCTATAATTTCAAGGATTACTTCTATCCCCCTTCTTAAAAATTGGAGTAACATTTGCTACCCGCCAGTCAGTAGGAACAAAACTCGAATCCAGACACTTCTGAAAAATGATGGAAAGAGGAACTGACAAAATCTCAGAGCATTCACGTTAAATGGCTGGGTGGACCCCATCTGGCCCAGGGGCCTTACTAGCTTTCAAACTCTTTAACTTTTTACAAACTTGTTCCTCCGAGAAAATGACATAACTGATTGAAGAAGAGACATCAGAATCCTTACAAGTCCCCAACAAAGGTGATTCCTCCTTTAAAACGTTCTTCCTCTCCTTCTCGGCAAGGCTCTAAAATTTAAGAAAATAGAAAAAAAAAAAGAACCAGAGCTGTGAGGGGAAGGAACCTTGAAAATTCATAAATTAAATTGATTTCTTTTTTGAAACACCTCCCTACCCCACCTTAGTTTACCCCAATCGTTGCGAAGATCGTCCTCGATCGTGTGGGTTTTAGACTCTTGCGTTAGAAAATGATATGCTGCCCTCTGTTCAATTGTACCCAAATTACAAAAATATCGTTAGATGATGACTACAACGGAGCAGAATCTCTTTTGACTTTTACCACGCCCAATTTTCCCTCTCTCGGCTGAGAATCGTATATTCAATGGGGAGCTATTGACTGTTGCTTTTAAGAAAGGGAATTTTTTGCGTAAATTGGAGGAAAACTTTTGGTAAGTTTGTAGATGATCATTATCAAAGAAAACACTACCAGTGGTTATTTCGTGGGTCCTCCACTGCATGTGTATACATTGCACGGTGTTGTCCGATACCAGCGTACATAGTTACATAGGATTAGGAGAGAGTCGCTCGCCACACATTAATAGTACTACTGTAAGAATAGATACTGTAGGCAACAGCACTACCAGTCACTATCCGGTAGTGCTGTTGCCTACTGTGGGTAATGTGGTCAACGTGTTTCGCCCTTCTCGAAAATGTATATCCATCATTATGTCTGTATGTTGACGTAGTTTTCAACTTTGGGCCCATCCATACATGTTGTTGAATGGGAGTAATGGTCAACTAATTTTATGCATCAGGCAAATGTTTTGTGAAAACATACAGTCTGTTTGTAAACATAGGCTACAGTCTGTTTGTAATAAAGGAAATAGGCCTAAGGCCCTCAGTCTATTGCGCAGGAACCTTTCTTTTTGTTCCAAGGAAGTTAAATTGGCAGCCTATGAAGGTTTGATAAGGCCTTCATTAGAGTATGCTCAATGCTTTTAAAATTTTAAGTTTTATGCAACTGGTCTGGCCAGCCAAATCATACCAAATCTAACCTATTGTATAACTGTTTGGTCCAAAGAAAATTTTTACTCTTAAAAAGAAAGCATGCAGTCCATCACATCTCTTTTGCTTCTTTTACAATCAAATGATTTGTGAAATATTCTTAAATTCCCTGATTTAATTCATGTTCATATTGCTATGTTTGCGTACTGTTCTACTTAGAGTCAAAACCCTCCTGTTTTAAACATTAACGACCTTCGGTCAAATGAGCGAAGCATTTGTGCGTGTTTGACCAATCTCGGTCAAAGAAAGATGGTAGCTTATGTACGTCACGATTGTAAGATTGGTTGAATGAGCGTTGCACTTCTGGGTGTGATCATTTGCGGCTTGCAATTACAAGCTCGGACATTTCAATTGTCCGGTTTCTAGGTGGTAGTTTGTCGTCTGCTAGGCTATCCCTTAATCATAAACTATGACTGTGGCATACATTTTCTGCGATGGAAAAGGTTACTTGCAGTGGCGTAGCTAGATTTTTTTTCTGTGTGAAGGAAGGGGGGGAAGAAAGCAATTAAATTTTCCAATATTTTTTTCTGAATGTAGGCCTAGGTTATGAACATACGACGGCTTACATTTAACAAATGTCACATACTTGCCACTCTAACAGTTTGGGCTGTAGAATACCACTCTTTAGAGATTTGAACCAGCTATACTAATTTTTGGCAAACTTGCCAAAGGATTTATTGAAACTAACTATGCTTTAAATTACACTTTGCTGTGCTTGTTGTGCATAATTTACCCTAAGTGAGCCCAGAATATGTTCGATTCGTCGATCTGTGTTCTGCATTATATAAATATTTCCCCTTGCAGCTTGAGTCACTGATTGATCGGTTGAACAAGCAAAAATGCCATCCCTACATGACCCACAATCGGTCAAATATCCACAACGATATTTTTAAACAGTGCTTACATTATGGAGCAAATACTATTTGGAATTCTGTCAAATTAGTAAGAGACCATCCTTCATCATCCTCATTCAAACACAATCTCACAATCAAACAAGCAACAATCAAACAGATATAGCATAGACTGATGGCCAATTTGCTCAATTTGACCAGGCCCTTTTGCCAGCTTATTCGAGCCTCAGTTGTCGATCTACTTGTTAAACATTGTTACAGTAAATTAAAGACTGGGAATAATTTATCCAGTATCGCATTGCAATTTGCTGCACAAACAGGCCAAGTTGCTACAAAAATGAAAAATTGTGTAGCAATTTTTTGTGTGCATAACCCTTACATTTTTACAAACAATGTGTGAAAGACCACAAATATCTTCAGAGCTGCTATGCAAAATTTGAATGCTAAATTATTCCCTGAAAGATTTTCTCTTTGAAAATGAACTTGGTTATTACAAAAATGTTTTCTGCTCTATCTTGTATTTTATGTGAAAATGTGGAAAAAACAAATAACCGAAACGAAACAAAGTTGGACCCCGGCACTCACTGGCAAGTTTCTGCTTATTTTGAAAAACCACACCAACAACATTGTAGGCCTAGACTTATTTTTCTTCTTCTTCTTTCAAAATACGGTGAGACATCCAGTTAAGGACATACACAACGTATGCGCTGTGAGGTCGTTCAGGCCCTAAGAGAATTGGTTATAATTCTACTGGCTTAGGGTGACTACTGACCCCCTCGATGAGACTGCTGGGAAGATCATTCTTATCCCGAATAGTGTTGGGGATAAAACTGTATTTAAAGCAATTTGTCCTAGCAGAGGGGGGTGGTAGTGCAAAGCATGCATATTACGATTAATAAGGGTGGGTTTATAAAGGTCAGACAGAGGGATATTAGCTTAGCCGCAGATACCTTTGGCAAGGATTTGAAGCCTACAACGCCTGCGGCGATCAGAAAGCATACCAAGATAGAGATCTTTCAAAAGGGTAGTCATTGAGCCAACATCACGGAGTAGTACTCATTGACTATAAACCGAGTAGATCTTCTTTGTACTCCCTCTAGTTTATCTTGAAGTGAAGCCTGATTTGGATCCCAAACGGAACAAGCTACCACATACCAACGGAAGTTGCTGTCCTGCTTTAGAATCCTTTCGGTACAATTTTACAGGTCTGGTTTGATCCAGATTGTGCCCTTAATGGGTCAATGACCATGTATGTTTGAACTGAAAAGTGTGAAGGTATTGCACAGTACGTAATATATTTTCCCCAAGATGAAGTATTGTATGTCATTATGTTGTGACTGCTTGCTCTGTTTTGATGTTTAGGTGAAACACACCAAGAAAGTCTCACTGTTAAGTCACAGCATGTGTAGATCAGTAATGGAATGCATGCATCATACATTAGGCTACGCATGTGCTCTGTAGAGAATTTGCCTACTATAAATGTATTTTGCAAAAAATGAGTACAGGGTTCGATTCGCTCGGGTGCACACATGCACGGGTGCACATAAAATTTCCAATGTGCATGTAATTGTGGAGGTTTACATGCACTTGTCCAATGCATTTAAACTTCAGACCTAGCCTAGGCCTCAAGGCCCACACTAACTTCATGGTCAAATCCAAATTTTGACAGTGTCCGTTTCTAAGCACTTAAAAAGCACATGGTCAAATCCATGTTACAGGTCAAGTTGCAGTACAAAATAATCCTAATACAGCAGTCCCAATCGTCCTTTGCATGGTAATTTCTTGCATACTGTAAGTTACAATAGACAAGTAGACATTTAACCAAAAAGTTTGAGCGCGTCTCCTTTCGCACAGCAACATCAGTGTGAACAATCATCACTCCACACATGTACTTTTCTAGGTAACGTTGCTCCTATGTTCCTTTCACACAGGAAGGTAATGAGAAAATTTCGCCCTTGAAGTGGGCAAAAACACACACTTAAGGCCCATTTGTGTTGTTCGGGGCATGCGAGCATCAGAAATCAGACTTGCTTTTGGCTGTTTGCAAGTTCTGATGTAAAGGACTAGGCAGGAGGGAATATTAATACATAAATCCCCATCATAAAAGTAGTACTCTCCAGTGGGGAAATACAGAAAACATCCAGGGCTGGTGGAACATGCCTCGTAAGAATAGGGGAAAATCTGCACTGTTTTTTACTCGTGGGCAATAATTTGTACTGCAGTACAGTAGCTACTGTAGCCGTAGCAAGCTGTAGCAGTACTAGTTGTTTGGTGAATGAAGAAATTTTGCTGTGCGTGTAGATGTTTTGACCTACATGCACCAGTGGATGTAGAAAAAAAAATTATAAATTGAACCCTGACTGAGTATGATGCAGGAAACTACAGAATAACAGTATTTTAGTCATTGCAGACACTGCTAATTTTTCAGCTCTTGCCTCAAAGTTTGCTAGTGCTGTGTCAGGTGCTTTCACCTGAACTATGCATGTTAATTTGTGTGAAATAATTTTACCATACATGTACTTTCATGATTCAAGCAATTGTGCAATGACCCACATGCATGAAAGTTTGGTGTCGTCTGTTTTGTGTTTGACTCTTCATATACTACAGGCAAAGAAAGTTCAGTGCATGCATGCATTCAGATAATTACATAGGGATATATGTGCGTGGATTATTATTATGTACTTGGTAAGTAAGATTCCAACAGGTCCCACTTTCTGTTCATGAAAGCTTATACACCATGGCATGGTGGTAAAAATAGCAAAGTACAAATGCTACATGTATGGCATTGACATATTGAGTAATCCTAATATTGCTACTGTAGATTCGCCATCGATTGCTAAATGATGGCAAATTTGCAGTTAAATATTTAGTGATTTAATTGAATGATCACAGCCGTTAGATAGTTTGTAGATACTTGATCATTCAAAGTGAATGGTTACATTAGGATTTTTACATCGACTTTAAAGTGAAAATCAGTCTAAATGAACAGTCTAAGAGGTGATCTATATTTGGAGTGAACAATTTTAATCAAAAAGAGTCATTTTAACTCTTTGAGAGTGATCAATACTAATTTTGGAGTTGTCCCTAATTTCACTCATTTGGGATAAGAGTAAGAGTTATGTACAGTTAATATCCATATTGATGCATGGTTCTATCATCAGTAACTACAATAGTAGCCCTGGAATAATTTAGTGTTCAAAATTTGCATAGCAATTTTGCTGTTTCTGGTCTCCTCTATCACAGAATTATTAAAATCCCATATACTGTACTATGTGCAACATCGTATACAATTTTGCATTTCCAGCATTTCCAAGGCAATTTGTCCATTTTGTGTAGCAAAATGCAATGCCATACACAATAAATTATTCTTAGCAATAAAAATATTTTCAACAGAATTTGCTATTATTTTTACCTTCTCCTGCAGTATACTGAAAGTTAATTTTTGTTGATTATTGAAAATTCAAGCTAAATTTTGATGTTTTCATGAGCAGTTGTATACAAGTGTATATGTCTCGCCTGTCTTTTCTTTTTGTCTGGAATCTGTTTTGTTTCAAACCTATCAATTCGAGAAGAAAAACCTTGGGATGACATGTTAACATTTTAGTAGAATGCCACAGGACTACAAATGACAACTTAAATACAAATGCCTCCCAATGAGCAGAAGTGAAATGCCGTTCTTTTGACGTCACAGCTATCAAGTTTTAGTAGCCATGCAAACAGACGAATCCAACTACCAGGTATTGTCAGCTCAGGTTGCCTTCTTCCCCTCATCATTAAACATACTGCTGTATACATCAGAGGCCTTCTTAGGGTTTTAAAGTACTCTGGATGGTATGTTGCTTCTCGGCAGAAGAAAGGGACTCATATACACTCGTGATTGAGTTCCTTTAGGCGCAGTTCGTTTGATGGCATTCGCTTGGCTCTTTATTAAATTTCACACCTTTTTTTTGCTGCTCCTGGGATATATTGACTTGGTTTGATTCTCCTTGTTACGAGGCCTGTTTACATCCTGCCGATTTATGTTTGATTGTGCGTTGAGGTGGCACATATCTTCATGGGCAGACGCCACTGTTTTGAAGATATATGTCGCCATGACTGGAAAATGGGGAGGGAGGGAGTTTGGATCCAGGCAGACTGGAAAATTAACAGTGTATTAAAATAGTGCACTTGACAGAATATTACAAGCGTCATTGGGTTCGATGGTATTGACATTCTGTGTTTCTTTGGTTGGGGCATTACAGGAAGGTGGTCTCTTTTTCAGAAGGTCTGGGGCTCAAATGTAAGAAAATC
The DNA here is from genome assembly GCA_037179385.1 of Holothuria scabra. Taxonomy (NCBI): domain Eukaryota; kingdom Metazoa; phylum Echinodermata; class Holothuroidea; order Aspidochirotida; family Holothuriidae; genus Holothuria; species Holothuria scabra. The sequence goes on along the minus strand of CM074189.1, from coordinate 5,908,490 downwards.
CATAACAGGCCTAATTAAGAGTTTCAGTTCTTTAAAGAGAGTTTACATTCATGAATCTTTTGCAGTGAAATTATTCAAGGAATCTTGATTATTATCAGTAGCAAATTAGCGAAGTATTAAAGGACGATAGATTAAGATGAAATTGAGGTAGAAGCAGATTAGAGATTTTTAAAAGGACTTGGTGGAGTCTTTGGATTAAACTTACTTTGCTAGATTAATATTACAGGCTTCAGACTAGCTTTATTTCCGCATTATACATTTTTTGTGATACAATAATGACATTTACTCTGTGGGGGTCTGAAAGAAGCTCAAAACCTGGTACAAGCAGGGCCCCCTTGTTAAAGGTTATATGTAGTAAGGGTAGAAAAATAGACTGTACAAAAGGGTTACTTACAAAGAATAGGAAGAAGAAGAGGAAGACGATAAAGAACATAAACACTTCAAAGCATAGAACACCATCTTTTTTAATTTAATCAAAATCTGTATTAAAAGTCCTAAAAGCACTTGCAAAGTTCAAGGGATGATGGCAAAAGCTTAAATCTGCACGGGAAACCATTCCAAGGAGTACAGTAGCACCAGTGAATAAAGGTAAAGGAGACGTACTGTAACTTTTAGGTTTTTGCTTTAGAAATATAAATAACATTGCTTCTAGTGGGATGGGGGTGTAAATTACTGTAGAGTTGAAACAAAAATTGTAAAATTTTGTTTTTTATTATTTTTTAGTATTTATTGAATAAATTGCAGCTTGTATTAACTTGATTTAATGTTTGTTTCAAAAGCTCTTTGTGTGAAACACTTGTTAGATGTGACATGTGTATAGGTTAATTATTATGTAGGGCTGGAAGAAAGGTTTTCTTCGTGGGAAGGGAGGTGAATTGACAGATTCCTTCAGTATTGAGCAAGAAAGGTAAATTTCCCTCTAGTTTCCAGATTTTCCCTCTGAATGCCAGTGTTTATGCCAAGGTGCAGGATTGCACGATTCCTGAAAATATTTGTCTGTTGGAAATTTCTACACTGTTTCCTATGTGCCATCTAAAATCTGCCCAAAAAACTTGTGAAAGGGGGAAATTCACATGTTTTTAGCCTTATAAACACTGCTGAATATCCATACCCATATTCACAGTGCTCCAGAAGTATGAGCATGATCTACTAGTCGATCGGGGTGAAGTGGGGGCGCGGTGCTAGAATTCCAAGTTGTGCCCCATGCGCAAGTAGTATGCAATTTAGATGTAGCCAGGGGTAAGCATAGTTGCTTGTGAATATACCCACCAGGAAGTTGGGAGGGGGGGCGGGGGAATTTGCAGGACAGTAGCCTACCATCTTTGCAACTTTTTTCACACATGATTATTGCCAATCAGTGGGCCATGTTGGATAGTGTGAAGGAAATGCCAGTGATTTGAATTTGTATGCCTTCTACCAAGAAATCTCACCTATGTGGAAAGTACAATATGTGCTATATATTGGGCTTGCAGTTCTGTCTTTTATGATTACAACTCACGGACTTCCTGTACGTGGACAAAGCATACTGCACGGTAGATTCAGGGATTGTCGCTTCTGTATGTGTGAGAAAAAGTGCACCAAGATGGCCATCTGCTATGATTTTTTATGACAGTTTGGACTTGCTCAAGTGAAATTAGCGGATTTTGCGAGGAAGTTGAAATATTTTTGAAGTAATGCAAGGTAAGGTCAAAATCACTTCACGTATTGCAGGAATATGATATTATTTTCCATTCAAGTTAACTCTTGTTTAAAATGTAACAGTCTTCGTCAAATCAGACGATTTAGAGCTTCTCAGAGGCCTTCTTAGGGCACCTTTTTTGTCCCAGTCCGTGGAGACAATCTACGGACAGGACATACACGTTACATGCTCTGTTCATGTCCGTGTTACAACTATATGCTACTAAGTGAGTTAACAGGAGCTGTTTTTGACACTGTTCTCCCAATGTGTGCTTCTAGTTCTTGGATAATTTATCGTACTTACACACAGCTAGCTCAACATGTGGGCCAACAAACTATACCACTGGCCTACATACTGTATCACACATGGTAACTGGGTTCAACCAGTGGTGGGAAAAATAGTAACTCTGGTGTGATCAGAGGGAACAGCTCAGTAAGCTGTTATGATGAACTATTCTGGGACAATGATAAGGTCATGTAGGTGTTAACACCAGGTTTTTCAGACTGTAATACACTGAATGCTTCAGTACCTTGTGTTTTGTTGTAGATCATTTGGTGTGAGTCACAAGAACTACTTTTAATAAGAATAAAGAGAAGAAGAACAGGGTAGAAGCCATTGAATCCTCTTTTGTGTTGTAAATTGAGTGGAAATTAGTGTTTCCTTTTGGCACTTTTTACTTATGACTATAAATAGTAATATTAAAAGTTTTGTGCTCAGTCAACAGTACAGTAAATCATCAGGGTGTTAGGTCTAATAGCTAAATTTAATGTTATTTTAAGCTTAGTCAGCTTTTAAAAACTTGTGTTGGATTTTGAAGCTATTAAGTTGTTTGTCATTTCAATCCGGGCTTCTTACTTTCCACAAGTTACAATACTGTACTGATATCAATGAAAATCCTACTACAGATATTTTCAGTTTCAAGGCTGGATTCACTTGTTCACACTTTATTCTCATAAATTTGCTTTTTCCTTCCAAATTTTTTCCTGGGATACCTTACAGGCCTATTCCTCTCACCCGAAACAGTTCCACTTCTCCTAACCTTTTTACTTTGGCCCCTCTCACAATCGACCTCTTCAAGGCACAATCTGAGTTTATTGCTTCAGGGTGAGTATATTGTACAAGACACCAATGTGTACAATCAAAACACTTCTCAGTACAGCAAATGGTTGTGTGGTATGAGCTCTGCATGTTTTGAACTTGCTGTCAATCAAAGAGCTGGACCGATTGAGAATTTCTGTGGACTACTACAAAACTGTTGTTTGGGTTGAGAGGATCAGGCCTTTAAACCATTGACATCTTGACAAAGCTGAGAACTTCAGATATAAATAATTGCTTTCTGGTCATTTAGGTCCCAGTCAAGCTATCACTTTAACTGCAAGCATTATTTCCATCTTCCATTTTGGTGGGAAAGGGGAAGCAGAGTGATACTGTAGATGGCACCTCAACATTGTTCTAGTCAACCCAGCCAATTGTAGCTGGCATTAATGATTGCAATGCCTACCAGCATTAAGAGAGCAAATAGCTACAGTATAGGCCTGCCTCTGGCTTGCATGAAATTCAATTAAATTCCCATTATGAAAATTCATGGAAATAATTATTGATGCAGTATCAAAGAATCAGCATTGTTGTGTTGCCATTCTGGTCATTCGGGACAAACTATTGCAAGGAAAAACTACGTAAGGGGCCAGGCTCTAGTTTCTCAAGGGTTGCCAAGCAGGCCTTTTTTGACTCATTGCTTTTATCATGATTCTTGCCACCATAGAAACCTTTGCAAAGTCTGAAAATTCAGAAAATTATTTCAAAGCCTGAAAAAGTCTTGAAATTTAAGAAATTTTGTGAAGTCTCAGGAAAAAGTCTTGGAAATTTTCACAAAGTGTCATTGTTCCATTTTCACTTAAATTGATCCACACTTCTATTATCCAAGTTCATCTTTCTCTTTGAATCGCAAATTTAATACTGCCTGCTTGCTGGAAATTACAGTGTATTGTGAACAGGTCATGAAAGTTTTTTACTTGGTCCCAGGAAAGTGGAAATTAATTCCCTTTATTCTTAACTAGATACAGATAAAGGTCAAGTACTGTACATTCACGTATAGAAATTCTAGATACAGTAGGCGTATTTGTTGGCATGTATGTGAAGGTACTGATAAATATTGGAGCCCTACTGATGGTTAAATTATGAAAGAAACACACCTCAGAAGGAGGGTTGTGTGGGATATATCTTGACACTAGATGGTTTATAAACTGTCATAACACAGACGACAGGATTTATGGTACCATACAAATGCAGTGTTATTGTTTTAGTGTGCATACAGGGGTATATTCCATACACTGAACATCGAAAGATATACATTAATCAAATTGGGAGGCCTAGAGCCTCATAACCAAATTAATGTTAAGGAATGTACATTACACCGTGAAGGACAGTACTAAATGTGGGCCTGTATTTTTAGGTATTTTGAAATGCAGATCATTTTGTTGCGAATATTATATTTCCTGCCCGATGTGCACAAAAAATATGACCAGCTAGGCTAAAACTATTATTCAAAAATATCTTAAATTTTGAGTCCAGGAATATAAAGAAGAGCCATGGGCATTACTATAAGAACATGTCAGTTTAGATCTGAAATACTGTAGCAATGTTCTGTATGTTTTATTGATCTATTGAGAATTGTAATAGTAATCATGAATCATTCCATGCAGTACATATGTAGAAAACGTTCAGGCCTACTTCTTGTTTTTCATCCATCCTCCTATCCATGACTCTATCCAAAATTTTTCTTAAATCATTAAAAATTCTAACCATGTAGAGCAGCACTCCACTTTAAGCAGTAATTTCTGAGCTACTTTGCATCAGTTAATTAAAAATGTGAAGTGAACAGAAAATAGATGTACTGTAGCTTACATGCATTCATGTTATTAATTTGTGAATTGTGAGGTAGTGTGTTTTCATTTCTACTCATAAATTATTTATGTGTGCTGTAGACGTCTGATATTTGCACATTTTATAATGAGTACGGTACATTAACATTAAAAGTTACTGCACAGTACCTACTGTACATTGAAGATGCTACACACCCTATCAAATGGGGTATTGCTGTGGTATACTTATACTTTAACCAAATAAAACTTGTCTAATATTGCAAAATACTCAGTCTGCAGTACATCTCCTCGTTACAGTACCGCCTAGAGTATATACCTAATTATATCCCTACTTACCTGCAGGTAATCCTTTGGCAAATTTGGCAACAAGCTACTGTACATGTCGATATGAAAATAGGCCTAATCCATACTTCTTAGAATTAAACTGTTTAAAAATCATGCAAAATAAAACTTATTTTTCCTGCTTTCAGAGTGCTGAAAGGGAGGGAAAGTCCAAAAGTTTTCACTTAGCTTTAATATTCATTTAATTATTGTTAGTGTACTTCAATAGTTTTATTGTCTATTTTTAATTTCCACTCTTTAAGCAACACTATGTAGTTTTAAAAGGCATGAGAGTTGAATATAATGTAAACATCTTGGCAGTTAAATCCCTTTGTATCTTTTGCATTTAACCGTAATTTGGAGTCTGTATTCACTTGTGACAATTTGATCGTAAATAAATTGCTATCCCCAAGCAGAACGCTCAGGGTCAAAACTGTACAAAAGGCCTGCTGTATGATTGGATTATCGATTGCTACACATGTGTCCATTCACTAAGTGGCACTTTTGATGCTTGCCCGTGAACGCAAAAGATAAATGAGCCAAAATGGCAAGGTCCTCTAATCATTGAACTCTTTGTTTGCTGTTGCAGTCATAATTTTCATTATAAATTTGATAAATCTTGGCCGAGTTCGCAACATGTAATGTTACACTGTGGGAGCTGGCTTAATTGTATGGGCAATATGTTTTATAGTTAACACTTTAGTAATAACTGATTGTGTTACACAGAAGCTCTAACAGTTCTAAGATTGTACAGGATCGGTATGTGTATACAAGGGAGTGACAGCCAACTGGCAGAAAGATATTTGTTGGTATAGAGGGCAAGTTATGCATTTTCTGACCAGAAGCTGAAGAACAAAGTGTTTTATTTGGAGGAATTTGATTGAATTTTTGCACCATCTTGGAAAATTTGTTTGTCAGTAAATTCAGTGATTTGAGGACATGCTGAAATTAGAAATAGTTCATGTGGATTGTAGGATCTATTGAAAAGCTGAAGGAGTATAAAAGATGGATATTTGTCACAGAGATTTGAAGATATATGGCTAAAAGTAAGTAGTTTTAGGATTGGATCATAATTTATACTGTTGTTATAATATGAATAAGTACTCTTTTTTAATTAAAATGTGACTTTTTAGCTAGCCTCTATTGACAAATTGTAGTATACTGTAGGCTATTTGAAGGCATGTGAAATGACGAAATACAATTTTAAAATCCGTGAATGAGCTCTTCATGGATTTTTTTTAGTGAATTTATCAGACATCATTTTGAATGTTTGACACATATAGAGCAAGAACGAAGATTTTGATATTTATACAAACTACAGTACAGTCTATGAATGCTAAAGAGGATGTTCATTACGTTGTATTATGCTCTGGATGTCTTGCCATTGAGAACAATGTTTTACATACATGTGACTTAAACATTTAGATCAAGTACATCTAGGGTCAGATCAAATACTGATGAAGCATACGCTATAAGAACAACAATATTCTCTTTCTGAATGTGAGTATACTGTACCATTTAAAGAGGCTCATTGAGTTGGTTCTTGAAATTCAACACATTTTCTCAAACCTGTTAAGTTTTCTACACATATCAATGACAAATGGTCAAACTTAGACAATCCACATATCCTTCATACAAACAACTGTTTTATGAGCGAGTATTTAATGGTTCTATTTGGTTTTCAAAATTTTGTGACCAGGCACTTTTTCAAATTATACACAAAACTGTTTCAAGTTAGGAAACCACAAAATTCGAAATTTTAACATTTTTCATAACTATTGGATATGAAATTTGACTCATCGTGCTTACTATAAGCATTTTCATGTGGTAGTGACACATGAAGACTCATTAATTTATCAATATCAACTCAATGAGCCCCTTTAAGGAAAGCCATACATTTCTTACAAAAATTTTGTAACTATATAGTCACAGAAAATTTAAAAGTTTTTTTTCCCTGTAATCCTTGAATTGTAGTATTTCAGTTACAGTATTTTGAGTTAAAACTTGCAAAATGCTCATATTTTGGTTGTTATCTTTTGAGACAGTTAAAGGTAAGCTACCATTTGTTCAACTGGCCACATAATTTTCCTTGAGCAATTACAGTATCCAGCCAAAAGGGTACTGTATCTTTACTTGTACAATAAGTTGCACATGTTGCGTCACTACTGTGGTACATGTATATGAAGTGTGTGACATTAACTTTCTTACAATTTTGCCCAAATCTTCAAAAGTGTGACTGCTAATCATATATATCTCTTTTACAGTAGTTGCAACTTATGGGAGTAAGCTAAGAACAGTTTCACATATCATTATTTATTTTCAGTCTATAAAGTCTGAGGAATCAGGATTGAATTAAGTGACAGGTGTGTTGCACTAATAGACCACAAAGAATATGAAGCTTCAGACATGTATCGATCTATGAGTCATCTTCCTCTCATACACACCGTCATCCATCCTATATTTCTAGCAGTTCTTACTCTTTAGGTTTTTTCATCTCTCTCTCTCTCGTAATTGTCAAACATCTCAACTCTGATGTCATCCCTTTTTCAGTCACTTCAACTGAGAATGTCTGTTACAGTGTATGAGTGGTTTTGTATACTCTGTGTTTGTTTGTGATGAATAAGAGAATTGAAGTGTTGCCATATTTGTAAATATCATGGCAGGAATTTGGCTGATTTGCGACAGTGTTGGCATATGTTTCAGGGCTTTTAAGAAATTGGTTGAAAATGCACTGGAGTCTACTACTGTATCTAGCAGTGGTCAAAAGGAGAGAGTTTTAAAAAAGAAATATATTCACATAGCACAGCAGATTGTAAAATTGCCAGAAATGTAGTAAATTTCCCAAAGTTTAATTCAATCTGTTTTGGGTACTTTTAAATAGCTTGAAATCGTTGGAACATTTTTAAGTAAATATAACAAAAATTAATAGTACACCTTACTGTACTGTAGTAAAATTGTCTCATAGCTTTGACAAAAAGGAATCTACAATTTATGTTTATTTTGAACATTTAAGTTTTGCCTTGATTGCATCAGCATACCTTTTATACATCAGTCCTCATGAATTAAAATTGTTACAAGATCATGAATATTAATTGACATTCTGGAAGTTGCAGTGTGGGACAACTATTTACTGTTTGACATCACTACATTGTAAACTGTTATGCTTTCGTATCCTCAGTTTTGTATGCTGGTTATTTGGTGAATACAATTTGAGTGCTACTTTTAAGAACATGTACAGCACAGTAGTGCCTGCTGCATGCCTTTATGTGTACAGTAATTATTTCAACTGATGAAATTAAGTGTAAAATGAGGTTTGAAAAATATTCTGGGATGTCATGCCTCTGCAGGACTACTTTTAACCTTTAAAAGGCAAGAGCAGGAGCCACAAACTTATTTTGAAGTAACAGCTAAAGCTAACGATTTTTTTTATCTCCCTCTGAAGTATCTTTCATAACATTTTAGGACTTTAATTTTGCAAGTAGTTAAGTAAAGCAGTAGGGTTGGGTGGTATCTTGAAAACATTGGTACCGGTATTGTTAAACAGACAGAACCAGTATTGAGGCAGTACCGGTTCTCAACTCCTGGGGAGGGAAGTCAGGTGGGAAGGAACCTAAGCCATGCATGGCCACCATGTTGTCCTGCACATCAATGCATCTGGGTGTTTGATTGGGTAAATTACCGTGCAGGAACCTCTGCTCTAAATGCTTGTGTAAATATTTTAATCATCCTCACATCCTAACACTTATATTTGTCAGGGAATGTAATGAGTGCCAGTCATTTTTCCAATTACCGGTATTTTCTCAAGAACTGGTATTAGTAACACACCAAACATCTTCTGTATATTCATTACCTCTACCTCTAGTACCGGTATTGACATCAGTAACGGTAAACCGCCCAACCCTTTAAAGCAGTTACTCCTAGTAAACTTGAAATGATCCTGAAGAGTCAATCATGAAACAGGACACTTCAAACACTTCTTAACAGTATTTTCCCTTTAAACCAGGGTTGTCCAACCTTTTGCAGCCCTGGGCCACATGTACAAATGGTTATGATGGACGAGGGGCCACATTCTTTACTCATTTTTTTTTTTCAATTTTTTCCGATGCCCAAGGCAACAAAATGAAATAATTGCGCGTAGGGAACACTGATTCATTTTCGTTTTTGATTGAACAAATGAATAAATTTCAGCAAAAATTGATGGTGTTGGGAAGAATATTTGGACAAAGTTTTTTTTTTTCATTTTCCTCCTGAATCATTCTCAACCCGCCCCTGTGGTCAACACTCCAATGTAGCTACATGTAGCAGACATTTGAAATAAATTATTTCATTCAAAAGTAAACATGCCATAGCGGACAGCGAAGCTTAAAGTTGTCATCAATTAATCTGCGTATTGAATAATTTTGCAACAGATTATTTCTGACAGGCCGGATGCAACCTTTTCACGGGCCGGACCGTGGCCCGCGGGCCGTAGGTTGGACAAAACAGATGGAGGAAAGTTGTTTGTTGTTTAACTGCTCAGAAAATCAGTGATGAATGAACAGTACTTACACAGCATTTTTATCATGTATTGTTACTTTGGACAGTCTGCACAGAAGTTTCCATACTAATTAACATAAATTTTTCGTATTCCCAAGAAAACCTCTCAACCATTGCCCCAATGGCAAAGTACATCACTTCTATTGCACTTAAAGACATTGATCGTATCAGCTGGGCATAAATTTGGGGAACTTTCAGTTGGGGAACTTCATTTCTAACGTGCTCTGTTTCACGGTCAATAACTCCCATATGAATTGCTGTCTACGCGTAGAGCTATTGCTTGGCCAAATGCATGACCTGGAGTCTATAAACGAGAGATTCCAACGTCGTCGTTTAGTTTAGACAGATTGTAAATAACCCCTAAAGCAGTGATCTGTAATTGCTGATGGATTAAGTTTCACTGAGGTTCTTGGTGTACTTTACTTCAGAGAAAGAAAAGTTCATGTATTTAAGTCACTTGCCCACACAATGCCATAGCGATTAACATGCATTTTGTGTCATATGGGGCCTCTAAATGCAAATATTGTATGCAAAGAGGCACAGGTCAACTTAACTACAATATAATTACTTTTTACGTAGCAAGAGAGAACAGAGGAGGTGTGGAAACAACAAGTAGTGTGTTCTTAAGTACAATACAATATGATTTTCAAATGGTAAACTTGCAGAAGCTACATTACATTACATGTTTGCTCAGTTAAAAATTTTTTTCAAAAAAAGTCCAATCATTTGTATTTAAGATTAAAACTCGCATTGCTAACATATACTTACCCCTTGCTACATCTTAATTGCATATTACTCACGCACCACACCCTACTGGGAGAAGTTGTAGCTTAGAGCCCCCAGATTGACTATAGTAGATCGTCCTCTTTACACTTTCCCGCAAGTCTGTACTGCTGACCCTCTTTGATGAGGGTAAGCAAGTCAACACTATCCACAGACAGCAGGATATTTTTTATGAAGATATTAACTTTTGTATACAAGATACACATTGAGTGAGAAGAGGGTGTGGGTTATGTGCATAGGTGCTCTGGTATGGGTTTTTGATCCCAAAACAGCTTGTTTTAAAAGACTGTCACTTAGGCCTATGGTACATCTAATGCAGCATTCTGCAGTTATGCACATACACATAGACGTATAATTCATTTTCACTCATTATAATAATTCCTCTGTGGAACATGCTTACAAAATTTTACTTTAAGGGCAGTTAACTCCCACCCCAAACTACAATTTTTGTAGCTAGCCCCCAGAAATTCTCAATTGTCATAGCTCTTTGATTGACAGCAAGTTCAAAAAATTCAGAGTACTGTAGCTTATATTACACAGCCTGTACTGTACTTGATTACACACTGCAGGGAATAATTTAGCACACAAATTTTGTGTAGCAGTTTTGAAGATTTTTGAGGTCTTTCACACATTATTTTTGAAAATGCAAGGGTTATGCATACAAAAAAATTGCTACACAATTTTTCATTTGTGTAGCAACTTGGCCTGTTTGTGTAGCAAATTGAGATGCGATACTGGATAAATTATTCCCTGCACTGGGGTCTTTTGTATACTCACCCTGAAGCAATAAACTGACAATGTATCTGGATAAGGATGAGTTTTACACAGTTGTGGGATGGGCTTCAGTAAGTACACAGTAGGTTAGGAGAATTGGAAAGTCCTGTCTGGGTTGAGAGGATTAGTCCTTTAAAGAAGGAGTCTATCTAGACATTTACAGAAACATATGTCCTCTGATTAACTTCTGCAAGTTTATCTCCAGGAAGCAAGGTAATGTTACATACCCTACTGAGTTACAGAATAACTGTCCTTCATGCATGTTTAAAAAGCCGTCTCCCCTAGAGATAAAGTCTACTGTATTAGTTTGTAGTCTTTTAAATACTTTACATAGGATGGGAGATGCAAAGTTTTGTTAAAACATCTCCATATAAGTTTCTTTAATATCTTAAAGAAATGTGAAACTCTGAACTTGTACTCTATTAATGTGTATGGATATATTCAATGGTATTAATGGTATTTATTTACTTTACCACTACTTACCTCACCTGTTTCATGTAAATTTCATTGGCATTATACAGTATGTCAAGAATTGTTTATACCAAACTTGTATGACATAAACCTGTAAGTGAGAAAAAAATGAAAAAGATAAATTTGCATATAAATCCATTCATTTACAAAAATTTGCAATTTTTGGCATGATTTATAGTTAATGTTTTAAAGGGATTGTCCTCTCACCCCAAACTACAATTTTTGTAGTCTATAGAAATTCTCAATTGACTCAACTCTTTGATTGACAGCTAGTCCAAACAATGCAGAGTATTGAAGCTCATATTGCACAGCATACTGTATACTGTGCTGAGAGTGTTTTCCATCAGGGATTTGTAATCCTGAGAATTGGGATTATTTAGGGTGAGAGGATTGGGTCTTCAATACTGTACAGTGTTTTTTTTACCCAAAGTTAACTTTATATGAGCAGAAGGGAAATTGTGTTAGCCTCATTCCCATGTCCAGAGCATTTAATACTTCCTTTTGGACTATTACTTTTTTCTTTAGGACAATCCAAACAGAAATTGAAGACAGACTAGTTTGCCAGGACAACCCATAAAACCCTCCCAGACTGTAAGCTGGATAGTACTGAAGACAATCTTTTCAAGTTGCAAACGATTTTCACTCATAGTGAAATTGTTATCGTAACAATTATCACTCTTCACCTGTCTTGTATCATGGAATTAGGCTACTTCCATGATGATATAGCTGATTCTTTCACAGGCTCAAATATTCAAATATAATTTTTCTCCTGCCAAATGAATAGATTTCACATGTGGTATGTGAAAGCACGTTATGGTGAGAAGATGGTCCCTGTTTTTGTTGGTGGAGGGCCAAGGTTATCTCGGATAACAAAATTATTTTTTGAACATTCTGGTATAGTGAGAAGACATGGTACCTGTACATGATGACATTATTTGAAATAGAACATTATGTATTATCGAAACCTCATTGCATTTTTGCATTGTGGTTAGGCAGGTAGATTTTGTCTCTTGAATGTTTAAATATTTGTAACATTTTTTCATTGTTATACATTCCCACCCTTTCATATATAAAGCTTTATGATCATGTTGCAAAATTTTTATTTCCTCTCTGTCCATAATAAATATTAAACTAGTGTGAAATGAAACATCCTTTAGTCATACTATTTTACAATTTTAAATTCTAAAAACATACATTAGAGATGGTGTTTAAATTGTCAGCTTAGATTGCATGTACATAGTTGGGGCTTAACAGGCAAAGAAGTCATTGCTAAATTGCTTGTTGTATTGGGTACTGTATATAGTGAAATGTGTTGTATTGGTGACAAAAAGGAGCTAAAAAAAGTGATTGTTAAAGGTTGTTGAGGTTGCTATTATATAGCTTAAAATCTGGTCATAATAGTCAACCAGTATTGTGTGTTCTTGTCCCTGAAGACATGTATTTTATGAGACCTACTCTAACCTTTAACATCTGTGGCTTAACCAGGCTGTACAGCTCTCCAAGTTCTAGACATATCACTGTGAAAATTCACTCAAATTTACAGTACATTCTGTTCAGTGTACAGTACACTGGATGATGTACTGTTTTCTCTATACATAGACTACATAGACTGTAGTTTATAACCATATGGTACGTCCTCACATTGATGCAACAGTGTGCATGCTTATTTTTCTCATTTTATTTGTGAAGGAAATAATTACAATTAGGGAATTAAATGCATTTGTCAGAGTATGGATGGTGAATAAAACGTTAAAACTTCACATTTGGGAAAAAAGGGGGGGGGGGGCATGTAAAACGGTTGCAAGTCTCAGCGCTTTCTTTCGCTTGTAAGCATACCAGGTATGGCTTATATTATGTGTCGCATGTGCATGCGTTCTAAACAAGGCAAAGTCCACAAAAAGAACCAATTGGAAGTGTGTGCCCATGTGTGCATCTGAGGGTCATCACATTGTGCATGACCAGCAAAAAGGCACCCCTGTGCCAGTGGTTGATAAACTGGTTTCTTGGTATGGTTTTAACTGACAGTGTGTTTGAGAATACCCTGGTCAGTGTTCAACTTATCAGAATGCAGGATTAGAAACTCAATAAATGTCATCAATGCAGTGCAATATTGTCTTACAATGCAGTTATCTTTGCATAGCTTTGTTCTTTTATTCTTTATAGTTTTTCAATTGCTTTGTAGTATACTTTTTCTGATTTAATGCAATCATGAATATTTTAAGGTGTATTCAACTATGAGGATCTTATAGTACTACAGTATATTGCCTGTCTGGTGGAATTTGCTTGACCGAGTACCTTCTTGCAAAATGTCCTTCATTAGGACACCCTGTGGTCTTCCTGGCCAAAGGGCAAATGTCTGTCTATTAGAGAATGGCTAATTGCAATTTAGATTCTACTGATAAGAAACTAAATGGGTATTGTTGGAATCCATTTATATCTTGATGAAGTACCTTATTTCATATACATATAGTGCAGCTTAGTAGGGAACATTTTGATTTCTTTCAAGGTTGTTAAAGATATTTAGTAAGAGCTAGCAGTACTTTTAATTGTATTCAGGTTGAAGTACTATGTTCCAAGATAATGTTTTATAAAGGCTGTGTTTTCAACAGGCAGCCCACATCACATTCTGAGCCAGGGATTCTGAGCCAGGGATTCTGAGCCAGGGATTCTGAGCCAGGGATTCTGCCAAAAACTGAAAAAAAGGAGGGGGGGGGGGAGGTTATTTCTACCAAACCCTATATCCAAATTGATGCTGCTGTCGGACAACCTGAGTTACAAGTTAGTATAGGGGTGTGTAAGCTTGCTTTAGGCCCATAAAAGGCACAATATGAAGGGTTTTAAGGATAATCATTGTTTATTTAAGTAGGCTAAGTCTGCATCTTGCTTGAAAGGTGTCCTCTACTTAAAGAAGAAGCAAAGGTACTAACATTGTTTTATTTTTTAGAAAATGAAAATGGGGCGATTTCATCTTTCTTCTCTTAGAATGGGGGGGGGGGGCAAATCCCCATTTAACCTCTCTTGGCAAAAACCATGGCAGCCTGTTTATGTAGGCATACCGTACATTCATTTAAATGGCCATGGGAGAGAGTGACTTCTTACTCATCTAGGAATAGAAAAGCTGCTATTTCATAAAATCGTAAACTCCCTCAATAAATTGCCAATAAAAGTCCCCCTTGGCCTGAAGTCTTTTTAAACGTCTTTAAAATGCAAACTCATTGCACAACAGAACTGCTGTGGGTGATGCAAATCAAGCAGTAGTACTGCAGTGTATGACTAATTAGTGCTAATTAACATTTAAATTAGATCTTTCCGTCCCCATAATTAATATTATCTGTTATCTGTTGTGGCATCGTATTTTACAAGTTAAAATATTGCAAATTTGCTTTGAAAATGAAAATGTGCATAGGGCAAATATTCACTTGTGTAGGTGGCAAAAAATTGCCAAAAATCATTGTTTGTTGGAAAAATTGCTAAACTTTAATGGTGGCTCTTGTCCAACATGAAAAATTAATGAACTTTTGCAACTTTTAATTCAGCTTTGAATGAAATTTCCATATATGCACAGTTCACACACATGCTGTGATGTTGCATCTTGAAAAAGCAACATAGACACCCCCAGCAGATCAAAGGCAATGTGGGGTGTAAATGTTATCTGAGTTTGTTACATGATCTGTGCCCTCTAATGAGCTATGCTTTCATTGTGTTCACACTGCCTGAAAAGCAATTAACACATGCTTGTCTGGCCTGTTTGTTAGTTAACCTCAAATGTTATGTAATTTTTTTGTATTTTACTAAATCTGTTAAGAGTACTGTCAATCAATTTATCCAATGTGAAAAACGACTACAGTATATCAAGTGTGCATGTAGTGAGCTTCATTTCCTCCCTGAAGCGATAAGATGTAATCAGGCAGAAAGGAGGATGTAGCAAAAAGTAAGAAGGAATGTCTCATTATGAGTCGCCAGCTACTTGTTAAAAGCCTAGGGCATGTGATATTTTAGACTCAGTTTCATGTTTGCAGTTTGGTTTTTTGGAGTTTTAAAGTGCTGAACCTCTCACTCCAAACTACAATTCTCGTAGTAGTTCACAGAAATTTTCAATTGGCACAGTCCTTTGATTGACAGATAGTTAAAAAAAAATACAGAGTACTGTTGCTCATATTACATGGCATGTACTTTCCTGAGAGTGTTTTGATCACACATTTGGGGTCTTGTCATATCTAACCTGGAGCAATAAAGTGAGACTGTGTCTGGATGAGGATGAATTTTAGACAGTTGTGGGAGGGGCTTAAGGAAGTGGGTTAGGAGAATTGTAACTGTTTGGGATGAGAGGATCAGATCTTTAAGCTTCAACTTCTTAAACCTTCTGGTTTGATCTTGTGGAACCCTCAGCCTTTTTCTCAGTTGTGAGTCTCTGTCTTGTTTTTCCTATTGCTTGAGCATCACAGACAGCAGTGGACAGGTTCATAAGCTTGTGGTAGAACATTAATCTTACCTTGTTTAATTTCTCATCTCCTCCCAAGTCATTACATTTGATAGAAAATTTCTTTGCCTAAGGTCTTCAAATATGACCTTATTGTTTGATTCATTGCTTCTTACTTTTCTCTATCACATTGACTTCATTCATACCCACCAGATACATTCACTGTTCAATTATTGTTCCTCAAAAGGGAACCATTTGACAAAAATATAGATTTTTTTTCCCCTCATTATCAGTCCTCAGTGCTCTTTGGCATATTTACTTTCCTCCCTGCGTCACCTGAGGCCTAACCTCAAATGGCCTTTAATGTATTTCTTTTACTACCATACCTTTTATCCATTTCTTTGGCATACAATGCAGCTAGCCAAACAAGTGATCAATGGTAAATCAAACTGCCATAGCTTGTGTTGACTCACCCCAAAGTCCCCCCACACTTTCAGCCAGTGTTTGTTCCACTTTAAGAAAAATCCCCCTAATCTCATAAATATTGGTACAGTCCAGGTTTTGCTAGCTTTTGTCCCATCAGCGTAGACTTGTGTACTGTGTGAAGGGAGGCAGGCAGCAAGGTGAATTGAATAATTTGTACAGACAAGGTGTGTGTATATCTGATGGAAAAAGTAGACATGACTAGAAAGAGAACGGTAATTCTCTAACAGGCTGTCCAATCACCAGACATTTCTTTTCCCAAGGTACAGGAAAATTCGAAAGAACATGCCAAAGGCTGGATAATTTAACAAGGAAATTTAGTGGATTTTTATAAGGAATTATACCTAAAGAAAATTTTGGTAAGTAAAGTGATTCAGAATTTTGCACATTTATGCTATAAGACGTTAAGGGTGTAACACTAAATGTGGCAATGAATGGTGATTTCACATGCTTCATTTAGAGACTTGAAAGCCACCTTCAAAGTTGCTGTTGTTGGTAGGAACTTAAAACAATCTGCATTAATTGAAATATGAATCACATTTTAATATAAATAAATCACAATCAGATTTAGCAATTTACTTGGGTTTGTTTTATGGATGCAGTCGACTGCACTTCACGGTAGGCTCATTTAAAATTGAAAGTTATGTGTAAAACAATGTTGTGCTATCAAGTCTGTCATCAAAAATGCTGAAAACAGAGGTCATGAAATTAATTTGCTCTAAAATGGACTGAAATGAAGTGGAGACTGTTACAAGTTACAAAATTTTGCCATCTTTGGTGGATATCATAATTCTGTCATATTGTATTCAGATATTTCATTGTATTTTTCAGTGCCTACTGAACTGTGTAAAAGACAGGACTGAGCAAGGGAGAGAGAGAGATGAAGGGGTTTGGGTGAGAGTGACTAGGGAGGGATGTGTGTTGGTGAGATTTGGGAGCTATTGTGAATGTGATGTTTGCTGGCATGTGTTGGGCTAGACTTGCTTCCAAGGTGAAACTTTGAGGTACAGTAGAGTCTAGGTACTTTTAGTGTAAATGTCTTTTGTGTGAAAATCACAAGGAAAACCAAAGAAATAGACACAAAAATGTGATTAAAAATTATTCTGGCTTTGCCTTTTAAAATGAGAAGTATTTTTAAATGAAGAGTGTGCACTGAATTTATCAACTACTCTGCTGCTTTAAATGAGGTACAACAAGCAAAATAATGGCTCACAGTAGGTTTAAGAATTCTATCTATGAATGCCATTATGAAGTCCTTACCATGCTACGGACCATTTACACTGTAGTATGCCAACATGTCAACTAGAGTTTGCTCATTGGCACAGCTGGTCATTCCAAGCATAGTGAATCGGTGAGAGATAACCAGACAAATAATGACTGATTAGTCTGTACAATTATTCTTATCTTTGCTCTTTGTGCTACAGTATCGTAGTCAGTATTAAACAGTGTTAATGTAAACAGAGTGACACAAATCAAATCAAATATTTTATTTTTTTTCTTTCATTTATTTATTCTTGATAAAAAAAAAATAAAAATGGTGTTTGGTATAGTCTTCCTTTCCTATCACAGTTCCAAATTTCACTTCTCTTTGGTCAGTATATGTAGGTCGAGGGTCTTACATTGTACCTAGGGCACTTCTGAGGGTTACCATAGCCATCAGTAAAGACCCCATCAAACCACAGCTTTCAGTACTTTCAGTTATTTTGAGCCCTGAGATGGGGTTATATCATACCCATAGGGGGGTAATTTTCTATAAGAGAGGGCCAGAGCATTTTTTGCCCGAACAATGTCACCATTTATCATGTTTTGCCAATGGTTTGCCCTAATAGCCCAACTGCTTTTGCCCAAATTGGGAGGGCAAGTACCCCCCCCCCCCTTGCACCCCCGCCTCTTACACCTACAGTGTATGGGTTATATGATAAACACTGGCTACGTATTGCATTATTAGTGTTGGACATGGTTTTGTGTTCCATTTTGTGTCATATAGCTTTATAGTGCTGTTTGGTATACTCACATTTTGGCATACGTACAGTACTTTTCTCAGTCCTTGAGTTCTAAATTTTCCAGGTGTCCTACAAATCACATTCCTCAGAAGAGTAAAGAGTGTGGTATGTGTGATGTCTTATTAACTTAATTTAAACAGATTTATATGAGCTCCCATTGCATCTCCATCAAGGAGAGCAAAAAACCACACTCCTCCAGTGATTTGAGGATAGTGATGGTGTGTGACTGCACACACTCCTGAAAATTTAGGTCCGTTTTCTATATTGGCACTTCCATGGTTCATCAGGCACTTGTGCTCTTCATACTCCATTGCACTCATACTCCTGAAATTTATTTCTTAAAAATTTGACTTTCATGTAATCTATCATTCTATCTCAGCCTTCTCAGGAAATATGAACTTAAAAAACACAACCTTTTTCAGTAAAAAATGCAGTACTATTTCATCCTAGATGTCACAACTTTCTTGATAATTTGGAAACAAATATCTTTTTCTCCAACAGTTCATGTAGCCCACATTGTTCCAGAACACTTTTGCCATTTTTTCCCCTCCACTTTCCCCAAGTGGTTACTTTATATGTTTTGTCCAGCTGCAAAAGTTTCCAGTATGATGGTTTCAAATGGTCCCTCCAGGTGAATTTTCCACTTTTTCCTGAAATTTAAGGATGTAGTCTAACCATGACTCACTGCTGTGATCCATTTAAATGCTTTTAACCTCTTTAATTTGCATTTTGATAAATTGCTGGCCTGCCAAATTTAAAATTCACCAGCAAATTCCTTAAAAAATTGAATGTAAGGGTGCAGATGCTATATTCAAATTTAAATACAGGACTTGTAGGTCTGTTACTTTCAGTGTTACATACAGTACTTCAGAATTATTTATAGGTAGGTGTCTTACTTCTGTGCAGTCTATTAGCATATCATGAATAATTTAAAACATATTTTAAAACTGTGAGGAGTGAATGTCAGGTGTATGGCACATTGTGACAAGTTAACAAATCTGAAGTTGAATTGCAGATGAAAGATTGAGCAGTGAAAGATTGCAGATTGAGGTACACTTTAAAGACACACAAATTACAAAAGTGCTACAGTGTCAACTAAATAAAAAGATAAATTTTAAATTCCACATACAGTCCAAATACTGTGCAAGCCCTTTCCTTTATTAGCCTCTTACGGCAGACAGGAAATTCCAAGGGCTATTTCCACAACCTGCAGCTTACAGGGAGAGACAGTCCTCTGGAAGCCTTTCAGAGACTAAAAAATGCTCTACAGTAGTGTACTTGATATGCATGTACGATGAATCCAGTTACGTTTGTTGAGTTTTTCTCATGTTAAAGCTAAACCATTAGGTACCGTAGTGGTTTTTTTTTTTTTCTGGCTGTCTTGTATGGGGGTAAATTTGCCATGAATTCTCAATTATAGAAGTACACAGTACTGTAGCAACTCCCTGCTCTTCTGTTAAAGGGGAAGTTTAAGCAAAAATTTATTTTTCATTTGTGAAAGAAGAACAAAATCTGCACAGTGTGGTGAAAGTTCCATCCAAATCGGACATATACTTCTCGAGATATCAGTAAATGAAGTCAGTAAATTTGTGTTCCAAAGTGAGTTTGAGGGCAGCAGAGCTTACATCACTTCCTCACATTGGCAAGGAATTCTTTGTTTCCCTTTGTTTTATCACATTATTTTGTTGACCTTGAAGTTAATAGGAAAAGGACCTTCCGTGGGGAATCCTAAATTTGTAAAGTTCTCATTCCACTTTACTTATACAATCACATTTTAGTAACATGGGATTGCTGAAGAGAAAATTGACTCATAAGTTTAAAAAAAACAAAAGACTGCACATTAATGTGGGGATATGATGTCATATGTGCTTGCTTCAAGTTCACTTTTTGTTGAAAATGTGAAACTTTACATGCTCATATCTTGAGAACCACACATTGCATTTCAATGCAAATTTCACCAAAATGCTTAGAGTAAGCACCCTTTTAACATACCAAATCCTGTTATGACCTTAAACCCTTCTTTTAATCATGTAGTTACAAACCACTTCCAAGCAAGGAGTCCAAGCCTAGAGGTGGAAAATTTACCTAACATCCAAGCCCCAGGGAGGGAGAGTTAATTTTGAAATCATAAATCAAAAGGTGTTCTTACATAGCTTTCAAATACCATTTACAATGGGCACCTGTTGTCTGATTGTCAAGGTTTATTGGTTTCATAACAGTTTTACTAATCACAAGTGGACATGAACCCAGACACAGTCCTGTTGTGACTACAGTACTCCCTGCTCTTACAGTATCAACTTTATGCTTGGAAAACATTCACACAGGAGTGCCACATTTAAAGGGCATATATTTGCAGTTATCCCAAACTTCCCTAGAAAACAACAGAGCTCTACATTTCACAAAATTCTTTGTATTTCACTTCTTTCTATCTAAAGTCAGATAAACTAATGATTTACTTCTCACAATTTTTATGATTAAGGGAAAAATATAGTTCCACATGATTATCAAGAGTCATTCATGAAATAAGGAAGACAACTTCATTCATCCAAGTTGAGATGACTGCACTTTACCTTTAATTTAAATGGAATCAGGAGTTCCCCCAAATTTATTTGAAAACATCTCCAACATTTATATACTTAAAGTAGAAATTTACTCTTTTAAGAACTTGCTGATGTTTTTAAAGCAAAATTGTTTCATATTAGAGGTAAGGCACAAGTTGTTCTACTTAAATAAGAGATTCCAGCAACAAAGTGCACATTATGTGGTCAAAACCATTCATGAATAAGGATACCAGGGTACACTTACTCAAATTTGGTTAATTGCATGTTCTCCTTTAATGCAAGGAGAATACACCAATGCAATTTAGATTTGCATTTTCCTGGCCACTTTTTCAATAATTAGGAAAATTTGCAGCTCTTGTGTTTCTAGCTAATAGAAGGAGTGACCCCTGAAGAAGATGTGGAGAAGAGATACTTTTTGATAAATCAGCTGCCTAGTTTCTAAAAGTTGAAAGTAGGTTATTTAAAATGACTTAGTGTTGTTCTCAAATTTGTTTTTGTTATTAAATTCCTTAATGAGTGAATCTGCAAATGTCAAAAGGGAATGCTTAAAAGTTTTGTGAAATAATGTCATCATTTAGTAATAGGCGCTATATGAATTTTCTACCTTCAGAAAGTGTGCTTGCATGGTGCTGGACTTGAGAGATAGAGATAATTAGAATCATCTTGACATTTTAATCATTTTATGACAACAAAAATGAAACTCACAATAAAAAGACATTTTGCCTTTTTTATTAGCAGGGCTGGAAAAAATGTTTATATCCCAGGAAGGGAGTAGAATTATTTCTTTGGAAGGGAGTAAAATTTCCCACAGTTCTTTCTATATTTTTCATGAAAAGGAAAGGTAAAATTTTCTCCAGCTGCCTAAATTTCCCTCCAGATGGCCAAATTTTCCAGGAAGGAGCCTCCCAGCTTCCCAACTTTTTCCACCCATGTTTATTAGTCTGTATAACCTATTACACTCCTACTTACCTCCCCTATTATCTGTGTTTAAAAGTTCACAATTTTCCCTAGCAGCCCCAAGAAGCTAAAAGAGCACACGGTATCTTCGGGAAAGGTATCATAACTCCAGTTCTCTTCTATGGGTAATGGCTACCTGCAATCTCATCCATACTCTTGTCTCTTCATATTACTGTATTTTTGTCCAAATTGAGGTTATTTTCTCTGAGAGTGATACTATTTGCATGGTTTGCTTACCATGCCCTATGAATTGACCTTTAACCCATGTCTTTGGTATACCCCAAGAGACTTGCAATGAGTTATCCTGAGAATATCATTACAAAAACCTTTATTTGAAAGTTACAAAAATTTTTTGTCTCCCAGAGTTTCTAGTGTTTCAGCTCCTACATTTCTTTAAATTTTCTACTTTTTTCTATATTACGGAGAATTATTTTTTCAGAAAGTTTTGATGTATGGCTCTCACAAATGCAAGAACTTCTGTACATTAACATGAAATCAATGCATATAATCTGGCTAAATAATCTCCCAAGGCATTTCATCAGAATGTATTATGCCTTTATGCCTTCCTATATGTATATGGCAAATAAGTTGCCAAACAAGAGCACTGTCTTTTGCAAAGTGTGAACAAAATATGATGAAGATAGTGCATATGGGCAGATAGTTAGACCAGTACTGTTTTCAAGTAAAGATAAATCACCATTTACAGTGCCCTGAGGACTGATGTTTCTAAAGGTTGTTGTGATTAACTAGAAAATGGTTGTTCTCACGTACAGTACCCAGTGATGGTTGGTTTTACTCGTGTTTACAAAAGGACAAAACTGGGGGTTAACATTGTGTTTTGCAGCGTGTGTTGTCACATACCCTGAATTTCGTTGATTGGGTATAGTGCTACCATAGTAACAAGGTCAAATATTTCACATACCAATTGCTATAAAATGTTAGCAAAAATGAGTCATTTGCTCCATGAACACCTGTGACCTTACATGATCAAAGCAAACACAAGTGTTTAAAACAGCAGATCCCTGCATTTGGAGGTGGATCGAAATTTAAATACAGACCCTGTGTTAACCCGCATTCTGACATTACTCGAGGTAACGTGGTGTTACTTCGAGTGCGGGTTACGTGAGACCACGCTTAGACTGTACGATGTGTCTCTTAGTTCAGTTGCATCCTCTGTTGTTAGGTTCTTCTCTATATTGCCATTATCCTGAGTCCTAGAGACAAAAGTGGCCAATCACTTGTCCAGAAAGAGGAACTGCTTAAGAACACGTGTGCCTCCTAACATTTTGTACGGTAATTATTAACTTGCTCTGAGGCAGGACCGATAATTTGACTGTAGTGCGTTGAAGAAAAATAGAATTAAGGTAGAGAATACTCAGTCTTAGTTTTCCCATTCTCTTTGGTCCTGTTTGAGGCCCCACTAAAACACTAAGAGGCAAAAAACATCTCCACTTCAAAGGAACTGTTTGATGCATTGATGGTTGGACATATATCGTGCTAAAACTTATTAATATTTTCATGGAATGCTTGCAGTACATGGCCAGTCAGTTTAATATTGAGCCCGCAGAGCTGGGCAGAATGATGTACTGCCTGCCCCTGTAGTCAGTGAATTGATATGTTGTTGATTACCTCTGTTCCTTGGGGTAGTCAGTCATACTGGAGCCATGTGATTGACCAGATGAGAAGAGTACCTACAGGGTATAACTTTATCAGCAGCTTTTTATACACTAGTTGTAAAGAAAAAATGCAGTCACCATAATTTGAATTAATATAGTAGCCTAGCCTGTTTCATGATTGGCTCTTGAGAATCATGTGGCAATATGTTTGCTCATTTATTGTGAAATATACCTGAGTAACTGCTCCGTTTAACAAACGTGTTATGGAAGATACTTTGAAGAGAAATAAAAAAAAATCTCTTGAGATTTGGCTGTTGAATTTCAAAAATAAGTTTGGGCAACTGCTCAAGATTGCAAGTCATGCTTTTGTGAGGTTAATATTATTTTGCAAAGAGTAGACTAGAGACTGTTTTCCTTGTACTAGGTCCACTGATTTTTTGTAAACATTAGTGGCTCTACTCTGATCATGGAAGTACTACTGTACTTCAGACGCCATGATGTCGTCCTTAGCATTCTTGTGTATAGTGCACAAAGCTGAAGGCACATTAGTTGTTGTATCACTATTCTCCTCCTGTCACCACTAGAGAGGACAGATGACTAAAGATTTTTATCTGTGTAAATAATGATGAAGACTCACTGTTTTCTTTTGTCACTGTAGATGTTGAAGAGATTATAAATAAGGATTAAAGTATGCGTTGAAAGACACATTCTGTAGGAAGACTGGCTTTAATTGGTTTTAAACAGTCCATACTTTTTTGCTGTTTCTAATATGCTACCTGAGGCCAAACATTTAAAATTCCAGGACCTAAGAAAATGCATAATGCATGAATTAAGATTAGCAAGAGCATTTGCAGATACTAGAAACAAGTATCAGTTCTGTATCTTATAGTTTTAGTATATCCTCTAATTAGGTTACACTTTTAGTTCTTAAGATATGACCTTTGAGTCACTTGTTGCCTGGCCCACAGTTCACATTAAAATGACATGACAAAGATTTTTGCTCAATTAAAGAAAGTGAAAGGTGCTTCATCAAGTCACAGTTTTAGAATTTGCCTCTGTACAAGACTCCAAGTATGTGCATTCGCAGTGCTACTGCCCATTTGTATGTCTGCTTTATGTTTCGGTAATTTCAGTCCAAAAATGTAGTCCAGAAAAAATGTTGTTTTCATAGCAAATGCAATAAAAAAGGTTACAGATGCTTTTCTTTGCACATAATATCTCTGTGGAATGTTAAGTACTGTACTATATTCAGTAAGTTGCTTCAAGATTTATGGTGGACACCTTTCCACTTTCATCTTTTATTTTCATCTCTTTGGGTGTATGTCATAAAGCCTCTCTTACCCAGTTTTATGAATCCCCTAGCACAAGGTTTTAAATTCCTTTCAAAATCAGGGGTCATATCATCTAGTAATATGAAATATGTTTTGCATGGTCAGGCCATGAAGGCATCTGCTAGCAAGAATGATTAATGTACATGACAGTAGAGTAGAGACAGCTCCAACCCATCTTGTAATAATTGTCTGCAGGGCCAGTTGCTGTGCTTGATATTCAATCAGCTGTACTGCAGCAGTTACAATCTTACCTTCAGCTATCCATCATAAAAGTACCTTTAAAGTTGCAGCAGTAGGCCTGTAGGCTCAGGACTTCCTTTAGCAGAGCATCACAGCTACTCTGTTGATTCCTACGGAGTAAGCTGACATGAAGTGGACCTACCTACTCTATGGCTTTTGAGCCTTTTATACCATGGCATAGCTAAACTTTCATAACTGATGGGGGGGGGGGAGGGGGGAAGGGCAGAGCACATTTTGAGGGGGCAAACCCATGGTGCAACTGACATTTAACACAAGCTTGAAATTTTTTTGAAAGAGGGGGCTTGACAGAAGTTGGGGTGGGGAGGATCTTGGCTGCCTCAGGCCATCCATGGCTATGGCTTTATATTGAACAGTATTTTTGAAGTTTCAGTAAATCAATGTTTCATTTCTAAGACACATTCCCACAGGCTGATTCTGGTATCTGCTCCCATCATGATTAATGTAACTTTGCACAAGTACCTTGGGCCTGTACCACAATGGTTCTGCATACATTGCCATTGCAACACAACAGAGAGTTGTCACACAACTCTCTGAACACAGCAAGATGCATATAATTTTCACATCCTTTCTGAATAATTTATCTACAGTTAAAGGGATAAATGCAGTCGCCCAAACATGAATTAGTATAATAGACTATCCTGTTTCATGATTGGCTCTTAAGAATCTGGTGACAATATTTTTCTCCTCAATTGTGAAATTTAATAGGAGTAACAACTTTGTTTACCTTGAGTATGCAATATTATAAAAGAAAGATATGTCTGTTCAAAGAGAAATGAGAAAATTGTGAAATTTGGCCTTTGCTTTAAAGAAGCTCATTGAGTTGATATCGATAACTTAATGAGAGTCTCAAAGGGTCACTATCACATAGCAATGCTTACAGTTTGCATAGTAAGTCAAGTTTCAAGTCCAAAAGTCACAGAAAACATTAAATTTTGAATTTTCTAGTGTCCTGACTTGTAACGGTTTTGTACATAGTTTGAAAAAGTGTCTGGTCACGTATTTTTGAAAACAGACTTGAACCGTTAAAATACTCACTCATAACACAGTTATTTGTATGTAGGGTATGGGGATTGTCTAAGTTTGACCATTTGTCATTGGTATGTGAGGAAAACTTAACAGGTTTGGCAAAATTTGTTGAATTTCATGAACTAACTCAATGAGCCTCTTTAAAAGAAGTTTGGGGTGACTGCTTTTGTCCTGTAAGTTGTTATATACTGTAAATTCTCGTACAGCACAGTTCTGTACTTGAAGTGGTGAATTGCTGGCTGTAGAATTTTTTGTGAATCCATCCTTTAATTTTATTGTACTCAAAAATTGATTTGGTGGGTAATAGCTCCAAAACAATATTGATTGCTGGTTTTAACTTGCTACTCATCATGACCAAAGGTCAATGGTCCTTTAGTGAAGGTGGTTTGTAAATACTTTAAAGTCCACACTGGTAGCTTGATGTATATTGTTGTTTGAAATGCTGCAGTGGTCATATAGAGCCAAATTGCCCATGAAATGTTTGTTTTGTGGAAATGGGGGACAACAACTTTACAGTACAACAGTCTGTTACCCATTCACTGAAATACTGTTAGTTTATTGTTGATGTGAAGGCTACAATTTGTGCTGTGCATACAGTGCAAGTAGACTGCAGTTGTCTCATCAAGGATCTTTGACTCTCAGGTTGATCAGTATCTTGACTGGGGACGCCCATAAGAGATGGCGACCTCCACACCCACTTTTAAGCGTTAAAAATATTTTTAAGGGGTGACAACATGTAGCACAATTCTCATTAGAATATGTCAAATATCATGAATGGACCATTTTATAAGGAACAAAGTTTCTGTTTCGGATAAGTTACCATTATGAATAAATATGAGCTACATATGCAAATTTGTCACATGGAAAAAAGACCCAGGAAAGATGACATTACTCCTGTGTATTACGTACCCTTTTTTTCTGTTTCATTACAAAGACAGTTCAGGCCTTGATTTTCAGAAAAATTTTTGGTTGTCCTTCGGACAACCATTTATCAGTTTTAGCTGTCCGCAAGGAAATTTGGTTGTCCAAACTCTTTTTGCACAATGACAAAACAGCAGTTGTGTTCATGTATTACTGGTCTTGACTCTTGATGAATAAAAAAGATGTGCTTGAGAGCAGTGTTAGTGCTGGGACTTGAAATTTGGGGGGGGAAATTCCCCCTTCTGAAAAATTTAGGGGGGGATTTTCATTTTGGGGGGGGAGAGGAGTCTTTTAAGTTCTGAGATGTTAAGTCGAGTCTGCAATCTGCATTTACCAATAAAGAGATTAATGAAGTACATTTTTTAACATTGCCAATAACTGATAGGCCTAACGTTAAGAGTAAACAAGATTTCAACAAAGTTAGATGTATCAGTTGGCCTGGCTTCTTTGCATGTGGCGCAGAATATTTCTCCTTTCTTGTACCATGACCACGGCCAAATTTTCAGCCAATTTAACTGAAACTTGTCAGCTTTTTTCTTCTTAGTTTTACTTCTTTTGTTAGCAGACCTAGGCTTAACATTAGGCCCAGTACTAGTACTGTATTACTACTGTAGAAGTAGTATTAGGTCTAACTTACTAGTAGTAGTAGTATTACTATTTTCGTTTTTATCGCTACTCTGTAGTGGTTTGAAAAATAATCCAACTTTGACTTGGAGGCCATTTCACACTTCACAACAGTCTAAAACACGACCGATGTTTGCACACAGAGCGATTAGTTTCAGTACACACACTTCACAGAGCTAGCTGCCACTGTTGCGCGATCGTACGCTAAGCCTACAGCCCTACACTATAGGTAGCGCTAGTACATGCATACCTGTAGTATTTGTGTAGAGCTCGGTTTTACACAAACGTTTATACAAACGGTGACGCATCGATTTTCAGAGTTTTTATTCGTATAACGGACAAGTAAATAAGTTGTGCTTTGATTATAACCCTATCGCTTATGCAAGAAAAACGATGCGGGAATTTCCCGCAGACAAATATTTTTCTTGCGGGAATATTGATTCTGTTGCGGGAATCCCGCAATCGCGCAGCTTAGCGCGAACACTGCTTGAGAGACAAAAACACTTGGGACCCATTCCACAAAGAGTTACGCACAATCTTAAGTTTGATCCCCCATACTTAAGTCAACAGTGCATATCATACTTAAGATTGTGCGTAACTTTTTGTGGAACGGGGCCCTTGAAGTCTGAAATATTGTGTGATAAGTTTAAAGAATTGATCCGTCAGCATTATACTTCTTCAATCAGATAAAATCAGGCTGCTTTTTACTTCATTCTGTGAGGAAAATTGGTTGTCCATCGGACAACCAACTTTTGATTTTTGGTTGTCCATATGCAATTTTAGTTGTCCCGGACAATCGGACAACCATGAAAATCGAGCCCTGCAGTTGTAACTTGTAAGATTTGTATACCACATGTGTTACATACCCTTTGTTCTGTTTCATTGGCAACCTCAAACTGAAGTGAATAGATACCTTTTAATCCTGCAAAACCTATTACACTCCTTCTTACCTCACCTGTAATAAAAAAAAAAAAAAAGACAAAAAAAAAAACAAGTAAAACCTGATATATTGACCATTCTGCTGGCAACAAGGGCAAGTTAAGATAACGATCAGAAGGAGGTGGGGTAGCGCCACCAGTTTCATCCCCAGTGATCATTCCGCAAATGATGGACTGTCCAATTGGAGTTACCTGTAAGGAAAGTAGGGCTAATAGGTTCACAAAACAAAGGTAGGTCTTGGGTAAATATACTTCAAGCTTATCTCCCATCAGTTGTCTATTCACATGAGGTATACACGTAGTCAAAGTTGACTTATCCATCTTTACCAGTTTATTGTAGAATTTTTGTATGTTGACTTCGACCATGTTCACATTCATTAAAAGCTGAACTTATTCGTCACTACAAACAGCTACAATATTATCAGTTTACAAAAGAAATTCTTTATTGGCACAGTTCTTTGATTGACATCAAAGCAAGAAAATGTCCATGTTACACATGTTAGCAAAAGTGTTTTGATTACACATTAGGGCCTTGTATGCTCAGCAGGTTATGCCCTGAAGCAGTAAACTGAATTGTAGGATTGTATCTGGATAAGGATGAGTTTAAGACAGTTGTAGAAGGAGTTAAAAGCCTAGAATTAACTCTTTTGGGAGAATTGAAACCGGCTGGGGTTAACCGTTATGAATACTGCATCACTGTAAATCCCCAGAATCTGAATTTGTGGACATAGACATGAAAAATAAAAACAGAGTAAAAGCAGAGTTTTCAAAATAATTATATTTAGTCTTTCAAAGCTTTGGGTACTTTTGTACTTTAAATGTCATCTCCACTTGTTCTTACATTTGCTTACTTTTTGATGTCATGATACAACACTCCTAAAATGTCCTTCGTAATTCTCTCTTGACCTCACATGGCCTCAGCAGTAGTCACTTGCAATCAGTCCTAAGTTTATCAGGTTTCCAAAGTTTATGATCATCACACAGATGCAGAGAGCGGTTGAGGTTGATAAAGCCTCAGAAAGTAGCTTGTTTTCGTGCAAGCGAAACTTAAAGATACTTGTTCCTGGCAGGTTTGATGTAGATTTGATGAAATGTAGAGAAAGTGCTGTAAAAAGGACAACCAAAACCCTTTTACTGTCAGCGGCTAATGAAATACAGTTAAACGGAAATGAGAGAGTCAAGTCTTGGTTTTATAAAATTGGATGCAGATTGCTGGTTAGACTCGCAGATTGGAAAAACCAGTGTATGTGATTAAATGGAGCTTTTATGGGTTGAGGTTAGTTAGGTGACCAGTTTGGAAAATTGTGGTGCAATACAGGAAGTTGAAGTGGAACTCCAAAATTTTCCAATAAAAGAATGGTATTATTTATTCCAGTTATTTACTCACAAAGCTGTTGAAAATGTGCTTTCTGCCTCGTTTCAGGTCACTTTAAGTGATCAGATGCTGTATAAACAAATTCAAAATGGCTTGTACAACATTGTACATACAGAAATAAAATAGGTTTGGATTCATGAGGCTAAGTATAACTTGCTGGCCTTATGTTGCAATCAAAGATTTGCAGGCTGGGGAGGACTGATTGGAGGAGGATATGAAGTAAACTTTGTGTTTGTTTGCATACAGTATTATAAGGCTCAACTGTATTTCTCTGTCATGTAGCATTAAGGGAAAGGTCAGAAAGTGACCAGCAGAAATTTCCTGACTTGATCAGAATCAGGACTTTCTGACGGGATTTGAGAATTCTGGACTCTGCTTGGACTTGCAACTTCAGGGTTTAGCTTCACCACTGTCAAGTCTGTTTTACTCATCATCCCCTGTACACAATTCCTCATCTCCTTTGCACACACTTTCTTGGTTATTTTAGCATTCTCAAAAACATGTTCAAAATTAATACTGTATATTGATTTGTGTTTCATGTTTCAATAACAAAAGTTGTAATGTTGTAACTGGATCTTATGATATTTTTCACCATTAAAGTTTAAGGGAGCAGAATTGGGGGAGCACAGTGTGTGAGAATAATGCCAACTAGATGTAGCAAGGGGTAAGTATAGTCACTGGTGAATACACCCAGTAGGAAGACGATGAGAATTTGTATCAGTAGACCATATGTGGGAAATCAAACGTTCAATACATTTAAATGTGAAATGCAGCTTAAAGGGCCAATCCTCTCACCCCAACCTACAATTTTTATAGTGGTTTACCAAAATTCTCAATTGGCTCAACTCTTGATTGACAGCTACAGTAATTCAAAGAATGCAGAGTACCAAAGCTTTTACTGCACAGCATGAACTGTACTGAGAGTGTTTTGATTATACACATTGAGCTGTTCTATACAAACCCTGAAGCAATAAACTGAGGTCCTATCTGGATGAGGATGAATTTCAGAAAATTGTGGGAGGGACTAAAGTAAGAAGTTTAGGGAGAATTGATACTGTTTGGGGTGAGAGAATTTGGCCTTTTAGTCCACCAGTCAGTTGTGGAGTCAGTTGACTAGAGCTGAAGAACAATGTAGAGCAGAGGAATAAATGCTCTCCGTTGCGACTCCTAGAGCCACCAGTAGCCTGCTGACTCTGAAAATAGTGGAGTGGCCGAAGTCTTTATTGACCATCTGTTAACACACCATTTGTACTTTTATGATATGTATGTACAGCTTACTGTATGTGATGTCCCATTTTCCAGAACAATCTATATTTCAATGTTGAATTTATCCAAATTTGTAAAACTTTTTTATAGAAATGTTACACGCCATTTTTTATGTGATGGAGTTATGGATCCAGAGCCTCAAGCCTCCATTGTTTATCCAGACTGGACAGCATATAATGATGAGTTAAAAATTCATGCTTTAATTATGCTTGCTTCAACAGTAACTTTTCCTGCCTAGGTACAGCTTTTAATAGAACGCCTCTGTCATACCTAAATGTTGATGGCATGCTAGCTCCCTTCTCTTCTTACAAGTAGTATAAATGTTAATCGAAACTCGTTATGAGTTGTGGAAAGGCAAGTGTACAGTGTGGCCATCATGACAAATTGGAACTGCGGGGGTACTCAGCCAGACGGTATCCCTTTCCTACCCAATAATTACCAGGGAGCAACACTGCTTCACATCTTCTTGTAGTATGGTGAAAGCATCATGGGGGAAAAGTCAATTACTTCCAATTTTGAGGTGTCTGATTGCTCAGTTAGATAGCTTTACAGATTGCAGTTGGTGACAGATATGGTAATGAGCTGGAGCACTGTAATATTTGTGGTCTTCAACTTGCAGTACTGTGTACTGATTATTGCGATCTTTTAGTGTACTCTTGCTACAGTAGACTCCATCACCCAGTGTTTAAGTGTAGTGACATTCAGTACTTTACAGAATATACTATATGATAATGACTCAGTATGTGTATCTCATCTCCAAGGAATTCAAATCTGTTTTGAAACTTCCCATGACCACAGTTTTCACAGCAGGAACTTATTTTATGTCATACTGTAAAGATGATGAGTAGGACTGTATTGTAAGGACAATGCTGAGTAAAAGGAAACAGTACAGTAAAATACAGTGTATTTGCTGTTATCTGTCAGACTGGAAACAGCTGGTACATAGCATTCATTCTTATGTAGAAGGGCATATAATTTAATTATTCCATTAAATAAACAGTATCATATTTTGTAATGATATCTTGTATGGCAGATTTCAGGATTTTTTTGGCTTGAGCTGCTTTCAGTAGCAAAATATTTGCCTGTAATAAAGTAAACCCTTTGAGGCGCAGATCACTTTTTGTACAAATTTTGGAAGAAGTGACTGTTACTACATAATAATCACAGACAAGTTTTGAAAATGTATGCTTTTGTGAAAACACTTGTACTGTTGCCTTCAATTATTTTGATATATTTTCCAAACTCCTGTTCTTTGTGTGGTTGATATGGGAACCAGAAATTTTTTTTTTAATTTATCAAATATTTGGTATCATATTTGAGCAAAAATTGCCTTCTACTGGTGGCTGTACTTCTGAAGGGCTGTGTTTTTTGCTGTATTTGTAAAATGAAATCAAATGTTGTTTAATCTTTAGGAACTTTGCAGGTATGTTTCTATTGCAAGTTGGGAAATTCAGTACTTCCTGCCAGGTCACAAGGTCAAATTTACCATGACAAAGTTTTGCCTGTCTTGGCATATTCAAGGAAGTATATTATTCCTGCAAATTACATGGGCTGCTTTGTACTGTAAATATTAAAGGCCCTGTCCTTTCATCCCAAACAGTATCCAGTCTCCTGATCTTTTTACTTTAACCCCTCCCACAACTGTCTGAAATTCATCCTCATCCAGATACAATCTCAGTTTATATAGGCTGTTGCAGGGTGAGTATAGAAAAGCACAATGTGTATATCAAAACACTCTCAGTACAGTTCATGCTGTGTAATATAAGCTTTGGTACTCTGCATTGTTTGAATTAGCTGTCAAAATCAAAAAGCTGACCCAATTGTGAAACCCCTACAAGAATCTTAATTTGGGGTGAGCGGATTGGCCCTTTTTAACAGTCACGATTGTGCAAATTCAATGCATTACATCAGCAGACATATGCTGACTGCATCAAAGAGACCTATAAATTCATCTTGGCTCAATCCACTCAATGCATTGCATGTGACACTTTTTTCATGAACGGTAATTATCATACCGTATATTCTGTAATAAACGCCCCCGGGGCGTTACATTTTTGAAAAGGGGGGCGTTTATTTGAGGGTATATTTAAATAAAAAATTAACTAATCGGCATCGGTAAAATTCTGCCATTCGACCCATCATTACCACCGATTATTTGTAAACTGAAAAAAGGGCACAAATATACTTGAAACTTGCTCTTAATGTCGTTAAATTTCCTGTAAATACCGTACTCAATCCCTCCCGCCAAAACGGAATGCATTGATAAGCACAAACGTATAAATTATACCCCTGCCATGGGCGCGATCGTTCGTTATTTTCCCCATAACAATGTAGTATAACCTGGAATTGTATTCCTTGCAGTCTGGAAAAAAGTGCCGTGTAAGTTGCTGTACAATTTGTTCCATACAAAAACACAAGTGCAGACTATCGAGCTGCAGTGTTTGGCTGTATTTTCAAGTCCCAAGCTTACCATGTATATCTGTGCACGTTTTGTACACCTAGAATCTTTCGAAGTTCGGTGGTTATTATCCTGCATAAATTAAGCCATTCCTCGCATTCCTTCCCTAATGTTATTTACAGTAGGACTTTGAAATATGAACGTCATTGCAAATGAAAACAGTGATGCACGTGGTCTCATGCAGCCGATTTCTTCGCCCACGCATGCAGTAGACTTACGTGCGTTTCCGTTTTTACCGCCAAACAAGGCATCATGTTTTGCTCGGTGACATCATATGCATACGATCCATTGCAAAATTTAAATTGCCCCTGCATCATGATTGGTTCAAATGCGATGATTCTAGCCAGCCAATCCCATCTCGCGCCATCACCTATGTGATTTAGTGTGTGAAAATACTAGGCCTAAAGACGAATTTTCCATTCAGTTTTTATGTGTTACGACGATCACATTTCCTAGGCTAATAAACCGGCTAGTGCAGCCGGGCGAGCCCCGTGCTAAATTCAACAAGAAACGACATCGCAAATCTCTGCGTACGTGGATATTTCGGGGATCTCACTTGCGTCCATTTCAATTGCAGATTATTTTCAAACAAGACGTAAGTTTTGGTCAAGAACTGCTAAAAATTTACGGGGATATTTATATCCGAAAGGAACCATAGGATACGTTAATTGGGTGCAATTGTTTTGCTGCCCCAGAACCGCTAAGATTATTATGATTGCGTATTTCTACATGGCCTCATTAAAGCGGGATTCTACAGTACATTAACGCAACTACAACCCAATACAGTAAAATACTGCAAATGTTCTGACATGATTGGGGGATGAAAACTAAACAGAGCATGATGTTTGCCTAAGAATTAAATTATCAAAGGGTATGTGACATCGACTGAAAACAATCCTACTTTATTAACGATTGGTTTATATCTCTACATTTGAAAAGAAAATATTAGGCCTACAAAATGATATTCCATTCGCGAAACAGACGGAACTATTCCCAATATTTTTCAACTTGAACGATATGCACAGAGCAAGGGGGGCGTACTTTAGGGACAAACACATGTCTTCCCTCTTTCTAATAATCGGTAATCAGCATCGGGCCGATTGTTAAATTAAATACTGATTATGCATAAACGGTCAAACACTAGCTTAGTCCGTGGTTTGGGCCTGTAGTGCGGGAGGCCTTGGCCTATGCAGTTGTTAAAAATTTTGAGGAGGGGGGGGCATTTATTAGAGGGGGAGCGTTTGTTACAGAATATACGGTAGGTTCTTGAAGTGTGCAACTTTTTCAACACCCATACATGTTCAAGAGCAACATAAGGTGTTTCCCGACCTCATATTAATTCCCAACTTAAATGTGCATGTTCCGTGTTTGCCATCTATATGCAACTGCTAGACAGAGTTGTATACAGTATCGTCAGTTATTGAAAGAATTGCTACTGTATATTGTACAGTCAATGTATCCTGATAATCTGTTAGAGTCTGTTTGATGGAAATTATGAAAGCGACAAGTCCCATGTATTATTAAGCTTGGTCTTATACCTGCGACACTATATATTCCCATATGTTTACAATAAGGGAAAACTCAGGTTAACCTTGTGTTTTCCAGTACTGTTCTCATGTACTCCGAGTTTGGTTGATTGGTTAGTGCTACTGTAGTAATGAAATCAAATATTTCACATATCAAGTACTGCTAAATGTCAGAAAATACAGGTCAGCGGCCATGTGTGGTTATACTTTAAAATAGTTCACTTAGTAAAAAACAGTCTACTTAAAAGCACATGTGTTTGAGAACAACCATTGAAGTTAAAGTCAAAGGTATGATCAACGATTACCAGTCAGTTAGTAGTACAATGTATGTCATGACTCAGTTATAAGTGAGTGCTGTACACAACCATCACACAGGTGTTATGCTTTTGCACACTTATCATCACAGACAATCTCTAGTTTTCAACAGACCCTCCTGCTCAGTTTGTTGCAACACTTTCCACATACATCGGCATACTTTGCATTGTTAGCCAGCCAAACCGAACATCATTTATCCCGATCACCTTTCTCCAGACCTTTCTGTTTATTTTCTCAAGCTCTTGAGTTTAGAGATCTGTTTTGTCAGGGAGAGGAATTAATTTCTGTCAGGCTGCTTTTCTCGCAATGATCTTCCCACCCCTCTCCCTCTGATGAGGTCATATTTGAATGAAAATAGATGGCTCTCTGAACTGAAAACATTCAGATGTCTGGAATGGATCTGTAGATCTACAGAAAGATAGATGGCTTAGGAATGTGGCTGTTGGGAATGCCGCAATTCATGTTGTGATAATTGTGTGCAATATAAACTGTTTATAAACGATTCTTTTTATGCATACATACCACCACCGTAAATTTTAAAGGCTTGCATAATGCAAATCTTAGTATAGTTTGGTATTTTTGTGTTGATGATACAGTATCTGGTACAGCTCTA
Organism: Holothuria scabra; assembly: GCA_037179385.1. Lineage (NCBI taxonomy): Eukaryota > Metazoa > Echinodermata > Holothuroidea > Aspidochirotida > Holothuriidae > Holothuria > Holothuria scabra. The sequence continues at coordinate 5,872,351 of CM074189.1, read as the reverse complement.
CAGTACTGTTTGTGGAACCTGTTGCAAAGCACATATTGTAACAGGTATTGAATTTTAGATTTTCCTGATGTGCTACAAATCACACTCCTAAGGAAATTAAGGAGTGTGGTAGGTGTGTTATTTTATTAAACTCAGGCGCAGATCCAGACATTTCAAAAAAAAGGGGGGGGGGCTGACTAAAGAGAAATCAGTGGGTGCGAGGGAGTTGCACTGCTTATTTCCCATGCTTAATTGTTAATGCCGGCGAAAAAAGGGAGGGCTGAGGCCGTAAAAGCCCCCCCCCCCCTTGGATCCGTCCGTGCCTGAAACTTAAATAGATTTATACGGGCTCCCATTCTTCATCTATGTGTGCATAAAATCACACTCCTCACAGTGACTTGAGGCAAGAGATGGTATGCAATCACACTTGCTGGCCTTTTATAATTCAAGGCTTGTATGGTGTATTAGCTTACAGTATTCTAAAAAATGGCAGCAACTTTAACTGGAACCCCTGCTTCTAAGATGAAGTTGCTGCATCACTGATGCAAGAATATACCTCAGCACTGATAAAGTAATGTTTAAGTATAATAAATTTCCAGTGAGTGTTGGTACCTTATATGGTATTCTGCAAAACGGCAGCAACTTTAACTGGAACCTCTTACTGGAACCCCTGCTCCTAAGATGAAGTTGCTGCATCACTTACGCAAGAACTTATACCTCAGCACTGATAAAGTTACGATTACTGTACTAAATTTCCAGTGAAGTGTTGATACTGAACTCAGCCTACAGAACAGTCTTCTGAAGGAGTAAGCTACCTGCAGTATGTCAGAGAGCGAAAACTGGTCAACTTAAGAACAACCATGCAATTTACCCACTGAGAAAAATCAGACGAGCCAGTATTGATGCAGCACTTCATGCAAACCTGCAAAGCAACAGACATGCTAATTCAAACCTTGTATTTTTCTATTTCTCATATTTTTTGCAGTGTTGAATATTTGAAAGGAGTTTTTGTTATAGGGGAAGCAGGGTTATTACAGTACTTGACTCATGAGCAAGCCTATAGAAAAAGGAATACAGTTTATGAATGTTCAGCAAGACTAATGGGATTCATGTCCACTTGTCATATTTTGTTTGTGTCAGAGTTGATAATCATAGACTAAAATGAATAGCCAGAACTCTGAATTTGTGCATAATTCACCATATAGTAGACATTCTGGTGTGAGAAGCAGCCAAGATAAAACAGCAATTAATTTTCTATTCCATTATTTCTTATAACACATCTGTGTCATTGAGTAGTCAGATTTGAAGCTGTCCCATTTTAAATTGTTAGGTATAATCATGGCGTGGTAGCTCCATGGTATAATGGACTTGAGTGGAAAATTTTGGGAAGCTGGAAAATCCCTTCAGGGAAATTTGGACATCTAAAGGGAAATTTTGGACATTTGAAAGAAAATTTTGGTAACTGGAGGGAAACTTCTTCTTTCTGTTTCTTAAAATTTTGAAAGAATTATGAAAACTTCTCTTGCTTTCCTGGGAAATTAACATTTTCTCCTGCCCTGATGATGGATTGGTTTGTGAGATCTACGATGTTCTTCCAAACATGTAAAGTTTCATAACACACCAATGAAAACTGGTCAAACTTAGACAATCCTCATCCTCTTCATACCAACAAATATGTTTAACAAGTGAATATTTAACCATTCAATCTGGTGTTTTAAAGTCTATGTCCCTTATTCAAACCATGCACACAAATGCTTCAAACCAGTAGACAATTAAATTACAAAAATAATCAGAACTTTGACTTTTTGCATAATTTACTTACGTAATTGTGAAACTTAAACTATGCTACTGTAACAATATATTTAGTTTGCTAGTATTCTTCAACAGCTGCATTCAGTTATTAATAGCAAGTGAAAATGCCCTTTTATTATTTTTGTTTAGATTCTGCATATGAGCCACAACAATTGGCTGGCCCATCTTTAAGCAATTGGTTAGAAACTGAGAACTGTGAAACTGCATCTAACTAACTGCATAACAGTGAAAGAGGAAGCAGTAGTCTTCTTTGGTATTGTGAATAAACCAACCAAAGAAAAGCTGGTGGTTGACTCAGTGTTTTCAACATTAATTCCTGAAAATCTTTGATCTTTAAATGTCCATGAAGATCTCTTCAAAGTCACTTTATGCTATTCCTAAAATAATTTCAGTATTACTGCATCATCAATGCTTCTGGTTCACTTATTGAAATATTATTACGCACCATGTGCCTCATACATAGTCTGCTCTTCTGTTGTGTTGTAAATTTGATTCCTGAGCTTGTTTTATGTTCTCCGATATCAGCTCGATATTAGTCTCATGCCCGAGAGGCAGTGATATCAAGCAAGGAGCAATATCAAGATGCATGCAAGCTCTGACTCATGCCACAAAATCAATGGGCTGGGATGGGATACTAGTCAGTTCATGCAAGTGACATCAGCATTTATATGAACACAGGGAGAACTCACACAATGAAATATGTGTGGTGGTGGAGACCAGACGTCTCAGGATGCAAGATGAAGATAGATTGGCAGAAGAAATTTCCATCATTTATCCCTGTTTGTTCTTGAAATGGATTCAGTGATCCACTCTCAAGGAATTAGAACATTTATTCATTAATTCATTCAACACTAAATTGACCTAAATTTTTTAGCTTTGGGGAGTCTGAAAATTGCACTGTTAAATATTTTTTGACAAGATTTTGAGATTATTGATGAGTATGTGACATGATATTATTCAGCAAAACTGTAGTATATTACTAGATATAAACAGCAAAACTGTTGTATAGTGATATGACCTGTGCAAATGAGTTTTATTTCAGTCTGCTAGATTGCAAAGAGCGGAAAAGTTCTTAGGTTGAAAACTGAAGTCTTTTGATGGGGGCAAACTGCATTGTAGTAGACCTGCGTATAACGGCAGCCAGGGAAAGATGGGATTGGCATAGGGTGCAGAACTTTCTGCACAATTGTGCATGAACAAAATATTCCATACATTAGATCTGAAGTCAATTAGTTTTATTCAAAAAATAGATTTGTTAGGTAGAGATAACATATATCTGGAAACAGTTTAGTTTTTGTTTTTTTGTTATACATGAAAACTAAAGAATTCAGGCTTTGAATTTGAAATTTTCTGGGTGTGTTACAAATCACTCTCCTCAGAAAAAAAAAAAAAATGAAGTGTGGTAGGTATGCTGCTTTATAACACTTTAATGGACTTTGAGTAAGTTAATTTGTTAAAGCTGGGTGTACAAAAATATGGCTTTCGTCACAGTTGAGTGGTGGGTGTGCAATCTCACTCACACATCTCAAAATTCAAGCCCTTTTAAAGTTGTTATTAAACTGGCATTTCTAAATTATGCAAGATTGAACTGATTGCTATTGCCTTTGGTAATAAACAGATTTGTTGCTACAGAAAATTGACTGGTCAGAAATGGATGGTGGTGAGCAGTATGCATTTTTAACCATCAAATTTTAAAGATTACGTACTATGTCACTATGACATTTTAAGCAATGCAAATGGCCCTATTTTGCAGATAAAACAGGTAACCTATTACACTCCTACTTACCTGGCCTATGATTACACTAATATTGGACAAGAAAAATAGCTAGATACTCAACAGTGTTGACCATTTCCCCTGACCATGAAGCAAGTACAGCACGAGTTCCATATTCCAAAATATACCAAATTTTGGAGAGCCAAGAAATCCCCATTAAGAATTTTCCATGGCAAGTGAAGAAAGAGGGCCCCCCTTCGGGTTCTCCCTATGTCCATTCCATCACGCTGATAACTTGCCAAATGATTACCGCAGGTACTGTAAATAGGGTTACATAATGTAAATAGGAGGTAAGTATCAGGGCTCGCAGATCCCCAAACCAGGGAGTTTTGAGGAATTAACAGTTTGTTACCTCCAGGAAACTTTTAGTCCCAGCTCAAGAGACTGACACCAGCTGCCACTGGCATATCTAAAATACAACCCCAGTTATCCTTTCAGCGAGCTGACACATTAGAATGCAGCCCCTCGATCCATCATTTGTCAATTGTCAGTCACAGCCCGGCCTCTTTTACTATGTGCCTTAAGTGGTAATCACAAGATTTGTAGTTCCATTTATTCCCTCATTATCAGGAAGTTTTCTGTGATTTAATGACATGCATTTTCTCATCTGAAACATACTTTAGGCTAAAATGTGTTATCTTGCCCAGGAGTCTTATGGTTACCTGATCAAAGGGTGTTCCATTTATTGGTGCTGGCTGTACTTACCTGCACATTGTGGTGATGTCTGAAGTTTCCACCTGGGGGGCATATTAGTGTTGTTCAACATCCAGTAGCAATTTACTTATGGGGGATGTCACAACAAAACTCATTATAAGATGAGAGAGAGCCTAGCAAGCAGGACTTTCCAGACTGTTATGTTAAAAGAAATCACCTAGAGGTGTTACCTGAGATCAGCTAATTTAATCATTTAAAATCAATGGAATATTATATTTTGGGGATTTTGTAGACACAGATTTTCCGAACACAAATTTTCCAAAGGAAGATAGAAGTACAATACTTTGGATGGGTTTGGACACAGGCGTATGAGGCGGGGGTGCAGGGGGGCACTCGCCCCCCGAATTTGGGCAAAAGCAGTTGGTCTATTCCGGCAAAACATGAGCAAAATATGATATACTGTGACATTATTGGGGTAAAAAATGCTCTTGCCTCTCATTGAAAGTTACCCCCGTACGCCTATGGGTTTGGAGGTGGAAGGACAGAGTTCCTCGCAAATAAGTTAGATGTCATAATCAGTGCAAATGTGGGTCAAGACAGTTATCAGCATTGTCTTAAAATTGCTTCATTTTAAATGGTCCTTAAGTCTAATTTGTTCAAGTCTTAAGTCTTTCACAGTACCAGGTAAAAGAAGCCAACTGGAGCTAAATTGATATACAGAGACAAAATCACAAAGCAACAAGTGCAATTAAAAATGAATGACAAACGGGCCTTAAAGAGTTGGCTTGGAGAGGACCCATGTGTTTTAAGTACTAAGCTTAAAGGGGAAGAGCAGTCATCCCAAATTGAAGTAGTGTAGTAGACTGTCCAGTTTCATGATTGGCTGTTGGGAGTCATGTGTGACGATGTTTTTTCTCTTCAAATGTGAAATTTACTAGAAACAACTGCTTGGTTTACCTTGAATATGCATTAGTAAAGTCATAAAATGTAATGAAAGATACTTTGAAGAGAAATAAGACGAAAATTGTGCTATTTAGCTTTTTCTTCAAAATAGGTTTGGGGGGACTGCTCTTTACCTTTAAGTATTAAGTGATTATCTTAAGTATTAAGACAATTAAAAATTTGGGCTTTTTCTCAAAAGTACATTTTCCCATCCCCTTAGACCTCAGTACTGGCAGCAAGTTCGTACTTTCAGAACATCTCACTGGATAATACCCGTCCCATACCTGGCTACAGTATATCACTGGAAACCAACCCTGTCATAGTAAAGATGAAAGCATAGCTTTGTGCATTGTGCAATTACGGTTCTTGTTGCAAACCTTTGTTTACTATACTCAGATTACAGTACTATAAACATATTTACAGCATCATTTAGTTTTAGAAGCCATAGGTTTTATGTGGATCACCCCTGACTTTACAACCAATACCAGTATATTTCAGAATAAATGTGCGGTTTTGTATGGCTGAGGTTCCAACTTGCAGGTAAAAGAGATTCATAGCACAATAATGAGCTATTCTACAGAGGAAAACTTGTGATGAAATTAACAAAACCTCCTACTTACCTCCCCTATTACTACTATTGGACAGTCTGTTTTCTCAATATTTTTCACAGTTAACAGGTATCTTCTCCAAGATGTGATTTGGGGCATAATGCCAGTATTTAAAAGTCCCCAGGATTTGTGATTTCATTTTAGTTTTATTTTATTTATTTGGTGTAATTTTCACATTATTTGATAGCAATTGATATATAAAATAAAGATAGAACATTACATAATAAAGACATTGTGAAGGGAAGCAATTTAAAAACCCAAAGTAGGGTGCTCCTAAGAAAGAGAGAGAGGAAAAAAGAACAAGCTAAAAAAGTAGGACAGGAGATATCAAAATGAAAAAATGTCCTCCTTTGACCTTATATACCTGTCCATTTTAACACCCTTGATTTTCAACTAATTGTCACCCTTTCTACCCCACACTTGTCCCACATAAAAGTACCCTACCTTTGCCTCAAGTAACTGATGAAGAGAGATAGGCTTATTGACTGTAAAATTAATACCATGACATTCATACAAGCTGACCAAACAGAAATAGATGACTCACAACATTGAATGGACTTATACTTCACAGTTAGGCCATACTGCTGAAGGAAAAACTGCATTTATATGCTGATTCTCGTTAGGGTCACAGTCTAAGAAGGAAGAAAAAAAAATGGAGGGTAGCTACTGTACCCTAGCGTAAACCTTAAAATACATGAATCTTCACAAGTGTGTCAGTAAAATAACCCAAGAGGATCATGTTGGTAAACGGTAAATGATAATGACAAATTTGACAGCGAATAAAGTCACAATTATAAATTGATTGAGATGATACGTTGCAGACCACTCCATTACAGTTTTCTGAACCAATAGTTTCTGTCAACAGATTTTGATTTTTTCGCTCTGTAGCTATACTAGGCTCTTTCACACACAACCAAACGTTTTCCTTAAGGGTTCGCTGAATCATAGCTGCGAAAGGGGGGTAAATCAGACTTAATCCAAAGCAAATCTAATTGCGAATGATGTCATTTTTAAAGCTGTGACAGACTTTTAGTAATTCCCTAGGTAATACTCTCAAACAAGTTTCTCCGAGCATTATTTTGTAAAGTGTGGGGAAGTGTTACCCCACATTAGATTTTGACTTGAGAAATTCTTTGCTGATTTGATGCAGTTTAATGAGAGTGTTGTTTTGTCACATAAAACCTAGTGCTGCAGGCAGCTCAAATATCTGACATTTCTTTTCCAGTCAAAAAGGATGATGCATAATTTATCTGCAGTCCTCGTCGATTTTCAGTGACTCATATTCTGTTTAAAGGCAATAGAACGTCACTTGTCACTAGGCTTGTCCGATCAGATCACTAACATGCAGCAGTGTTACTTGTGAGGTATCTTGGCACCCCTTTTTTCTCAGTCAATGCATGTGAGATGGAGGTGAACTGATGAGATGGGAAAGGCAAGCTTTGAAGTTTCACAGAGGATTATTGAAACAGAATGATTTATGGGAACTAACTAAAGAGGAAATGATTAGACATAACAAGAAAATGGGACGCAGGGGTACTGTTAAAGATGTTGCAGTAGTCTTTGTAATAAAATTGAGAAAGGATAGATAAATACTATAAGTCTTTCTTCTGTTTGTTGGTTGCCGCTTATGTTTGTCATGAGGAAACTGCCTGACTACTGTATATATCAAATGTCTGACTGTGTGAGGAACGTATGCCGTGTAGGTTTAAAGATAATGTATAAAATTAATGTGTATTATGGGAAATGTTGGGAGTAATGCAACACAGGTATGTTTTTTGTTGGGTGATACAGGGGCTAAATGCTTGTATGTTGGGGGAAAGAGGAGTGCAGTCATACACTCTGAGACTCACATATTTGCAATACTGTAGGTGGGCTACATTGTCTCAACATATTGCAATCAGTGGGGATAACTCTTTTGAGAAGAAAATTTCTCCTGACAGACTTCTGCAGATTCTATTGTCATGATACCAATTTTCTCCCTTCCTGGTGTGAAATTTACATCTGCATTAACTGTATGAACACCTGAATACACCATGGAAGTACTACTCAGAGGTAGTACTTCCATGAATACACACTTGTGGCACAACTTACAAGGGTATCTGAGCATATGACATTAATCCACATTGTGTGGTTTGAGAATTCCATAGTGAATCACACATGGTCATCAAGGTCAAAAGGTCAATGATTTGCCCTAACAATAGTTTAGACCAATTCTTCTCTTCTTTTTGTAAATCCTTTGGTAAGTATAATTGGGGTTAACCTTAATTGTAACCCAGGCATCTTTTGTGTTCCACTAGGTCTTAATTACCAAATTCCATCCCCTTTTGTGTAGATGATTTTATTGGTTTTCTCTCGAAACTGTCATAATTGTGAGATGGCTGTGTTATAGTTTCTGCCTTTAACAATAAAGCACACTTCAGTTGTCAAGGTTTAGCTGTTTTATCATTTTAATTGGGGCATTTACTCCTATCACAGGTCATTTGTCAGATCAGGAGGAAAAGCTGAAGGGAAAGTGATGTCGTTGCAAATAAAAGAATTTAATTTATAAATACCACAAGACCCTACTCTACCTGATAAAATATTGAATGGTGTAAATGTTGAAAGTTTTTAAAAACAGCTCTTTAATATCATGTTTTCATCTGTAGGTATGTTTTCTCATGTGAAATGACTACAAGTTTACCATTTTCAAAAATAAAATCCCCTGCATGTTTAGAATTTATATGAACCTTCTCACCTGCAGTTATTTTTGTACTGTAGGTGAAAGTTAGTAGATATTTTGGTCTTCTTGTCAATCCCTATAAATGTGAAATGTACATCACATTTCTAATTATTGTCGAAGACACAAGTTGAATTAACACATTGCTATCACAATTTTGTGTTGTCAAATGCAGTCATTAAATTTACTTGAAACAGTAAATTTAGAGTTGAAATTGTGACTCTTCCAGGCAGGGATGTAGGTTGCCAAATTTGAGTGCCAGGTAATTGTCTGATGTGGGAAAAGCTCCTCGCCCCACCCCATGGCATCAACCCCATTTTTCATCCATTGTTCTTTGGTTGGGCCTACATGTCACATTGTTGACTTGCTTTAAGTCTATTCTCCAACTGATCCCAGTACACTGTACAACACAGTTTTAGTCTCTGTCACAAGCGTATGTGGTTTCTTCTTTTCTTCATTTGACCAATATTTCATCAAAGCTTCAAGTGGTAGTAGCATGCTTTAAACCTTACACTTTGTATGTATACAGTGCGCTGAAATGACAGTTTACAGAGAAAACAAAGTTTCTTTTCATTAGTATGAAAAAGGGTCAGTCTTTATTGCGGCACTCCTGTGAGAGAATATTGAGCTGAATCACCCACATATTGATGACTCTAAATGCTAAACATGGAGAATGTCAGACAGTAATTTAAAAGAAAAACCAGCATGAGGCAAATGGAGTTAAGATTGTAGGCTTCATAACAGAGTTGGAATTGGCCTTTAGCTTACAGAATATGTAAACTCGCAGAGTGTGACTATCATTTTGCCCTTGTGAGAATATGTGACAGCATTTGGGGAGGGGGGAGGGGCTGTTTTTTACATGTTTAGGGACTAATTGCCTTGAACTCTTACTTAAAGGTAAAGAGCTTTCCCCTAAACTTACTTTGACAAAAGAGCTAAAATAATTTTCATTTTATTTCTCTTCAAAGTATCTTTCATTACATTTGATGACTTTGCTATTGCATGTTCAAGGTAAACCAAGCAGTTATTTCTAGTAAATTTCACATTAAAAGAGAAAAAAATGACTCTCAACAGCCAATCTTGAAACTGGACAGTCTACTACACTACTTGCCCTTTAATTCCTACCCTGCTTCATATATTGTATGAAGCAGATGGATGCCCCTGAAAGTGGCTATTTTGTACTACCGTGCATGTATTGCAATTTAATGTACTACAGTCCAGTAGTGCAGCCAGTATTGTGTCATGAGGGTTTGGGGGCACTACATGGGGAAAAGTCTAAGTATAGAGAGAAAAAACAGCTATTTTAAGTGTTTTTTGCATTGCAGGGTTGGGGAGGGGGGAATTTGTGATAAATGAGAAGCTTATGCTGTATGTAGAACAAGTGGATGAGTAACAACTAAGCCTCAACTATATATTGTACCAGTATAAATCTAACATGATGCTTTACTGTAAAACGTGCTGTTGGCCTACTATGTCTCTAAGTTGTATGGGACCAGATGTGGCCTGCTTGTGAATATTCACTGACATGAAACCACTCTTGGAACTACATATTTCTATGAATATTCAAAAGAATTTGTTTACAGTAGTGTTTACTTTGGCAGGCGTTAGGGATATGACTGAACAAGGAATGTACATCACCCCTCTACTTACATCCTATTTACATGTAATCCACACTTACCCACTACTATTCCTGCTAAACTAACACTACTGAGAGCAAGGGTGCTCTTACTCCCCACATGAAAAGCAAGGACACCCTCGATCATCTTCTTCTCACTTACCACCTGACTAGTGTATACAGTATGCATCTATTTTTGCTCTCGGTTCTATCATTTGGAAAAACCAGGTAGTATTGGGGAATATGCTGTACAGCCTGCTATGCAGGTAACTTAGATCCCTCTCAATCGTAGGTACCAAAGTGTCAGGAAACAGAGCTCTATTATGCTTACATCTCTGAAATATGACTGGGAAATAACCTTTTCTTGGTGGAAGTCTCTTTGTTCTCTTACAAACATGGTTTTCATTGTAAGACCGTTAAAGGATTTTTTTATCTTCCCTATTAGAAACACGCAACCGTCTCCACTAACCAGCACAGTGTCGCACAAACCTATCGAGGAGCAGTTCCAGGCTGACTCCATCGCCTACCAGAAGATGGATCCGGAAAACCCGGAGATATCTGATGATGGCGGATTCCTCGCTGCTGCAGAAGCTGCAAATCACAACAACAGTGCAGCGGTGACAGATAATTCAGGCAATGTATCCCCGACAAAGTCATCGCCGAGCAAGTCTAGTCGAAAGAATCGTGGCAAAGAATCTGATGAGGAGAGTCAAAAGTCACATCGAAGTAAGAAGGGAAAGAAAAGTCGTCACAGGGATGCAGATACAACAGATTATGACAGCGATAGAAGTAGGCGGAGCCACAGAAGGTCAAGAGTTGATGGAGATAATAAATCTGTTAATTTTTCATCTGCTGCCCTTACAACAGACTCTGAGAGAGAAGAGGTAAAGAAATGTAGGATTCAAGCTTTTTGTAGAATCTGTATTTAAATTACAGAGCTAATATGAAGGCAATAATTTAATGTGCCTCATGTATCAAGCATGTCAGTTGTAGTCAGCAAGACCAGTCAGCTTAAAGTCCTCCCAAGTTCTTTCTCAAAAAATGTTTAACATGTTGGGTTGTTCAATGATTTATATAGATTAAAAATTGTGAGTGCGCTTAAAAGACAGTAAATATTACCTGAAACTGTCAACTCCCTTGCTGTCCCTCTTCCAGTCCAACAAACGATATGCCTTGTTTGTACCTCTCAGATAAAGCAATGTACCAGCCTTACTGTGTTTCATTTGTAAGGAATATTTTTCACTAGTATGGTGTATAAATGCTTTGCCGTTAATCCCTACATAAACTGAAATTTAGTTCACAAAAATTTCTCCAAACCTGATACAGAAATTTAATAAATGCAGAAAAAAAAAAATAAATAAAATATGTTCCAAAATAGAATGGCAACATGATCTGCCAGACAATAGCAATTTGTTGGGGTTGTTTCCATTTTGCATTTGCTTACATCCGTCCTCCTTGCCACCTCACTGGCCCCTCCCATTTCTTCCTCTCCTTTGACCGAAAAAAAAAGGATTGGATGACAAATCTGAAAGTAAGATATGCAATTGAAAAATCTCACTCTATTTTTTCTTCAGATAACTTTATTATTTTCATATGTGTGTCAGTAACCATCAGGCAAAAAAATGAAAAAATACTACCCTGTAGCACCATTGCATCACCTAACCTCCTGGACCTAAATCTGCATTTTACATTTGTTATGTCAAAAAAATTTTAACATGTTGCAAATTATCCTGTGATATAAACATACTCATCTCTGAATCCCATTGTTTTAATGCTCAACCTACAGTAGATCATAAATGTCAGTTGATTTCCCATGTAGGTTCTTAGAATACACAGGTGTTTATATCTTAATGTTTTTCAAAGTGCAATGCTCCCTTGCTTTTCATTCAAACAGTCTCACCTCATACATGCTGGGCATCAGTGTTAAATTTTCCAGTTAGACTTGAAATATTCAAATGTTAATGGATTAATGGTTCTTGTATGGGCGGCCTTGTACTTAAGTAACATCCTCTTAACCTTTTTACAAAGGTTTTAAACAAGCTTTTTTCTTCTAAGGAATGCCCAATTGAATTGGATTGATCTGTTCTAATGTGGTACATGTAATTACTCATGTCTTCGGCTCAAATGAAGCATGTAGCATTTACGTCAGAGCAGAGAGTGTTTGTTTTCCTCATGTAAATTTACAGAATTTATGACTAGGATAGTTTGTTTGTGTTTCCTGAATTAATATTTGCCAAAAATGTAGGTCATGAGTGGTTGAAATGTAGGCTGCCCCAAAACGAGGGAATGCAATATTTTATTGTTATCAAAATTATTTTATGTGTAAAAGGGTTATAATTTTATGTTGTGTGTATAGTTTGAAGCCACACTTCACAAGTTTTAAAAAGACAAAAACATTAAAAGAAGGGTGTCATAAGGGCACAGTTATTTATCTAACTGGCCGTTATGGCCAAGTCACTTATGTATTTCTTTTGCTCACCTGCCCATACTGGCCAGTTAGAAAATGACTCTCCCCTAAGCAATTCAGGTAAATGTATAGTTTGGAGACGATAGAAGAGCAGATTTCAGATTATTCATGTACTATTTCCCTATACCAACCTCCCCCCCCCCCCTTCCCAACGCTCATGTATGTGACTCCACACATATGGTCTGGTGGTTGTGATGCATTAAATATTAAACTGAAACAGAAAGGAAGAGGAAGACTGTTTCAGTGTGGTGACTGATAGAGGGCCTCATTCAAGAACTCTGCCATTCTGTGCACATGTATTAAACCAGTATTAGAGCAGGGAGTTGAAGTGGAAACAACAGCTTGATTAGAGGTAGGTAAGTTTTCATGGCTCTGTTTGCTCTGAATTAACTCCATAGGTTGGAGATATTTGCCCTTATTAAGTTATAAACCTTTGGAATTTTACAAACTTTTTCTCATTCTTTGCTCACTCCCTCAGGTTATTGAAGTTCAAATTCTTCCTCAGGATGACAACTGGGGGGACAACACCACAGCTGTCACCAGTGGCACATCAGAGCGCTCTTGGTCAGATCTGGACATCAGCCGTTTAGGGAGACCCCTTGAAAGGCGTAATGCTGGTTTTGACTGTCACAAATACTTTGGATACATCATCGCAGCAGGATTGGGCCTAGCAGCATTTCTTTCACCTGTTGCATTCGTCATCATCCCCAACACAATGTGGGTCACTGACGAATGCGGGACCACATGCGATGGTCTCTTCATCAGTATGGCTTTCAAGCTTTTCATCTTGGCCATTGGCACGTGGGCCCTCTTCATCCGTAAGCCGAGATACAGCCTACCACGGCTGTTCGTGTACCGTGTAGTTGTTTTAGGACTGGTACTAGTACTGTTGGTAGCATACTGGTTGTTTTATGGAGTCCGTGTGATATCACTTGGGGAGAAAGATTACCAGGGCACTGTACAGTATGCTGTTTCATTGGTGGATGCTTTGTTGTTTGTTCATTATGTTGCTGTAATTCTTCTTGAACTAAGACAGTTACAACCTGCCTACATGATTAAAGTTGTACGGTCACCAGATGGTGCCAGCAAATATTACACAATTGGCCAACTCAGCATCCAGAGAGCAGCCATATGGATCCTGGAACAATATTACCGTGATTTTCAAATCTACAACCCCCACTTACTTCATGTCCCCACATCTCGCACTGCGAATAAAGCAAACAAATTTAAATTTTACAATGTGGATGGCGGAGGTGGCAATGAATCTATTACTGGCCGAGCCAGGGCCGTGATGGCACAGGAAGGCAGGAGAAAGGAATCTGGTGTGGGGCGAAATGATCGTTTCTACGAAGAACAGGAGTATGACAGGAGGGTCAAGAAGCGAAAGGCTAGGCTAGAACTGGCAACAGAAGATGCCTTCACTCACATCAAACGATTACATGAAGATAGAGGAGCATCTCATGTCATGGACCCAACGGAAGCTGCCCAAGCCATCTTCCCGTCAATTGCTCGGTCCTTGCAGAAATACTTACGGGTCACTCGCCAGCAGCCTCGCTGGAATATGGATACGGTGATACGCCACCTTGCTACCTGCATCAGCTACAACATGGGCCCAAAGTCCTTTCTAGAAGCATTTTTTGTTCCTGGACCTCCAGTGGTAGACAGTATACGAGATTCTAGCAGCTCACAAACCTGGGAACTTGTCTCTGACACTTTAAGCTCCAGATCTCTTTGTGAAGGCACCACCTTTCAACTCCGACATCGTGAAATTCAACTCCAGGTTTACATTATGAAAATTCCTCACTTCAAACTGAATGAGGAAGCATATGACTACAAAAATAACCGTTTTACATTGAGGCTTCAGTCAGAGACATCAGTCTGAGAATGATGTTTTAATGATTAACTGCTGCTTGGTGTCTTTTCATGGAAAAAATAAAGGATGGTCAGTAGCCCTCCTAAAAGTTGAACCTAAACTCTGAACTCATTTAAGAGAGTGAATAGAAAAGTATTAGCTGACAATATTGCAAGGTTGCAATGGTGAGCTTAATGAACAGAAAGGATGGATTCACAGAAGTGGTGGCGCTGTTTATTTTATCATGTGCTTGAGGTAAGCTAGATTGTGGCAAAGAGGAGAGAAGAACAATGAATCATGTGGAAACAGTTTGAAATAGTAGTAGGCAGTGTGTAAATTTAAACTAAGGCAGCAAAAATATCTGTACTATGTATGCCTCTACTTTATATTGATCTCATATTGGTGTATGCAAATTCTTTACGTTCTTGATTCTGGAATTGCTGTTTATAAAGTAATCAGCACAAATGATGATTGTGGATCAAGACAAGCTTTTAACATTTTTAAAACTTTGTTTTACATCATGTCCCTGGTGCTGAGGTTGAAAGCCCATTTCTGCAGCTTGCGTACCAAGTCACTTCCAAGTACTGATGTCTTCTTATCTCTGATTTTAGGTACAAAAAAATCTTGCCAAGTGCCTTTACACCAACTTTTTTAAGTCTTGGCACAGGTACATTGCACCTAGTTACATAGATGGATAGATACAAGGATCATGAGTCTGTGATTTGTTCATAAATTTACCGCAAAGTGTTGTGGGATTCCCCTCAAAGTTCTGTTCTTCACCTTACCTATCCACCTCGCCTCCCATAAAATATTCTAGAGAGTACAGTATTTACACTGAAACTTGAAAGCATGGACCTAGTGGCTCTCTGAATCATGAAGAAAAGAAATCTGTTTAAAAGAAAAAAAACAAACTATGTAATATTTTATTATGTAGAAGAGTACTTCTCCCTGTCAAAAATAAAATGTTTCAAGCAGAAGCATTGATTGCATTTTTATATTATGGCTATTGTTTGTTTTTATTATAATCTTTTGATATAATTCTATACTAAGGATAGGGGAACCTTGAAGGTTAGCTTTTATCATGCATACAATTTTTCCCAACTTGTTTACTTCAATTCTCCCAACCTTTTCACTCCAATTCTCCCAACCTTTTCACTTCAATTCTCCCAACCTTTTCACTTCAAGTCCTCCCACAACTGTCTTAAGTTCTTCCTTGCACAGACACAATTCTACCCTCTTCTGGACAACTAACCTGGTGAGCATACAAGGCCCTAATGTGTTAATCAGAACACACTCTGTGTATGCTGTGTTATATGAGCTGCTATGCATCTTTTGAAAATTTTCAAATTTGAAATGACAAACTGAAATGATCCTCTTCATGTAAGTAGTCTTAAATCTTTTTTCTGTCAGTAAATTGTTCAAAAGAAATATGATAGAGGTGGTGGATGATTGGGGGAGGGTTGCTAACTGGAATGTAGAATAAACATTACCTCACTATTACAATTTTTTTTAATATAGCACCTTTTGCTTATTACATTATGGATTACTGTCATGTGACAGGGCTTAGATTCATGGTCACACGTGCTAGGGGGAAGGTGATATTGCCCCTACACATGCTAGGGGCGGGGATATTACCCCCTCCCCGAATGTCAAAAACCTTACTAGTCCAGCAAATACTTTGTCTCAGCTAGTGAGACAAGAAATTTAAAACATCAGTGAGGACCGTAGTTTGGCAAAACTCATGGCCCACCAGGTGAAACAGATCTGTACTGTCATGACTTAAATTTCTTTCTTGAACAAGTCATAAGTGTTGGACCTGAAGAAAGGGTTTGTTTCATATAAATTTGTCTTTGTAAGTGTTTATATAATCTATACAATAGACTGGCACTTCAAATGTGCTGTAAGCCTTTGATACTATAAACTAGTTTTAATCATTCAGTGTTGTGTAAGGTTTGCTGTACATAAAATGTCGTTTTAGTATTGTATACATTATGTACCCATGATCCTCTGCATCTGTAAAGAGTTTTGTACACTGAAGTGCAATGCGTGTTCTCTGTAACAATTTTAATGTTACTTTAATGTTTAGCATTGCCCATTGCTGCTGGGTGTATAATAAGCAAGTATATATTCATCTTGGGTTGTACCACCTGAAATGATTTCTATAATTATCTTTTACAGAGGTTTTGTCGTTGAAGTCTAGGGCTTTGACCTCTTGATATATCATAATGTAACACAACAGGTCAAAGGACAAAAGATCCCATAACTTAAGATGCCGGCATTCAAGCCTAAATCCCCAAATTAAAAAATAAAACCAATACCTGCTGAAACCAGTCCAGTGTAATTGGGTTTTTTACCACAATGATTGTAGAAATTGTCAATATTAGCCTTAAAGCATGGCACAGATTGGGAGTTTATTACCAACTCTGGCAGACTATTGATTTCATCAAAACTCTGTGGGAGAAACTTGTTCCTAATATTATGCCTTACAAGATACTTCTCAAGCTTCTTACAATGGTGGCACACCCAAGAATTAACCCTTTTAAATAACTACTGAGGACTCCTGTCAGAAGGAAATTTGTAAATATGCAGAATGTCTCACCTAATCCTTCTCAGCTCCAAATATATTTGGCTTTGTAATCAAATCTAATACTTGTCTGATAAGTCAAAATGTATAAACATCAAGGCTAGGCCCGATGTGTGTGTGTGTGTGTTGGGCTGAATTCAGGTCAGTTTTTCTCCTGGCGAAACTGTTTTGATAGCTCATACAAGAACATTCATAAATAAAGTTTTTGGTGGTTTTACCCACTGTAATATGCCATGTGGCAATTTCCTGTGCAAGAATACATATGCAAAAGAAATCATGGAAAATGCTATCCCACACAGTGGAGTGATAGTAGAGCTGAGTGACTGACATGTCCAGTGAAACTCACATGGTTTATATCAAGAGTTGATAGCTATCATTATAGCACACAGAGCACATCAAGTTTAAGCAGGCTTAGCATTCCAAAATGGCTAAGTTTTAGGATACAGAGACTTGTGTAACAGATTTGGATGGAGATATGTGATGATACAAGTCTTCTACCACTGCAGTTTGTCATTGCTGCTACATCTAGTGAGGGTCTTTTTGAAAATATGCAGAATCTGTGAAGGGCCAAGGGCCCCTAGGAAAAAGATTTTGTCTCTCTTCTTACCCTACCCCAGATAATTTAGAAGTTACTGTCGACTTTATACATACTTTAGGGAAGGTAGCTGTTGGTATAAGTGGTCCATAAAATTGAAGTTAGCAAAATCTATTTTATTCCCTCTTAACTTCCCATACTTATACTGTTGGCCAGTCCATCTGGGGCAGAATAACAGCTGATACTTAAAGATCACGTTTTACTCATTTGGTATTGAACACTTTGGCAGAAAATTTCATCTCATCTATATAGTGATGCTTTTACAAATCATGTCTCAAACTACTATTGTGTGTCTTCATTGCATAATATTTGGAGGAAGAAAGCATATTTCGTACAAAGTAGTTTTATTATTTAATTTTTTATCGTTGGAGAATGAAGTGGTATTTATTACATATTTGGCATTATAGATCCAGGTATCAGTATTTTTTATTACTGTTAGCAGTTGTTAGCATTTGGTACTCTTCTACAGCTTTAAGGACGGGGGCTGGGGTAGAGGTGGGGTGAGCACAGCTCTGCCAGTAGCTTGGGTAACTCCAAACGTATTTTTTAAAATATGTCATTCAAGAAATTACCCACCCACTAGGATGAGAATTGCCAACTTCAGAAGCTGAATATGTGACAAAAACCCTTTGTCAAGTTTGAATAAACTTAGAAAACTATGTGTGGTAAGTTTGTGTCATGCTTGCCTTCGATCTGACAAATGTTTGCCTTTTCTGTTTGGTCTTGAACAATTAAACAAACATACACTTATGTGTACATCCATGGTTGATGACATCACAGCTTCCCCTACCCCAAGAGGAGCATGCACAGTCACCAACATCAAGACTCTAAGGGATTTTGGGGGCAGTCAGAATGGGTAGGGGAAGAGAACCAAATAAACAAATTTGCAAAATTTGTTGTCCTGGGGTTGGTAAGTATTTTTTGGAAGGAGGTGTGGGTGGCAGGTTGACTTCTTCATCTAGCCCTTTTCCTGTTCATTTGTGTATTCTTGGCTTATTAACTATTCATTAAACCTTTGACAAAATTTGTATTCCGCCTGAACCTTGACGAATTTATTTTTGTAAATGTGGCCCGTCCGTCGTCTTATGGCACAAAAGTATTCTCCTTCAGTACAGAACTGCATAATGTGTAATGCCAACTATATAATGACTGAAATAATTTAAAATAATTGTGTAATTCAAGGTTTTACTGCTGTATCCTTTCAAATGCAAATTTGAATATTATTAGTTTGCATAGTTTTGTTAAATATATTAAGATAATTAAAGTACTTTTATTACAAACGCAATCAACCCATTGCTTTAGTCAGTTCTATTTATATGTTTTTGACAAGTAAATATCAGAACATAATTTACAATGGATGAATGAGCTGTGTTATTCCATTTTGAACTTAACTCAGTTTTCAGGTGTAATATGGAGGTACTATGCATCACCAATCTCATCATTTCAGCTATATTACTTACAGACCTTTTGTATTGGGCACAGGCGCATAGCCAGGATTGTGTCATGGGGAGGGTTTTGGTGTCATGGGGGGGGGGGGTTGGGGCACAAAATGAAGGAAAAGTCTAAGGATAGAGAGAAAAAAATGCTATTTTAGGTATTTTTTGCATTGCAAGGTTGGATCATGGGGTGGGGTTCTAACCCCCAAAACCACCCCCGTGGCACAGTGTGGCTGTGCCACTGGTTGGGAAAACGAAGGAGCATGGGTCAGGCCCAGTAGAATTCTCCCTGTGTCAAGTAAGCTTATGGACATATTTGATGGGTTAAAAAATCAGCTCTCAACTTTTTTTGGTGTTACTTGCAATGTTGTACATGTTCCTCTGACGGAGGGCAAACTGTTTGCTCTTTGACATGATCATATGTATGAGGTCTAAAGGGATCCCTAAAATCAGTGGTACCATCCATGGACATGTGCATCAGTGTATTGCATTCTGTATTCATAGTGACATCTTAACTTATTGATGCTAGCTAGTTTTGTATTGATTTTACTGGCTTCAGATGTCCTAAAATGCTGTGGGTGGCGTAGAATTTTTGGTTCTGTAGGAAAACTAAGTTTTGTTTCGGATAAATCCATTTGTGAGAGCTGATTCAGATAGGCACTGACAGAGTTTCCCAGGATTGCTACATACATGGGAGCATGGTGCTTGCCAACTTTGGGGAAGGGGGGGTGGGGGAGGAATGGGTAATGGAGGGAGGAAACAGTTAAATAGAAACAGGTTGCTTTATTGAGGTTCCAGAGAACAGACAGGAAAAACTGTCATGTTTGGTTTCTTGTTAAGGTAGTGCACCAGGTCTTTAAAGTTGGCTTGCCAAGAGGACCTGCCTCAACCAGGAAATCTGTGGGACTGAGTGTTTTAGTAATACAAGGATAATTTTAACCTGTTTTAGCAGCAGCTATGTTGGTAGAGGGGGGGTTGAGGAATGTCGTATTTTGTGATACAGTGTCATGTTAGATTAGCAAAGTAGTCAAAATAGTAGGAGACAAATGGTTCATTGTTAGACTCAATGTATTGTACAATATAAATCAACACTTGCTTTTAATTATTGTAACAAAAACTATTGTCCTTATTCTTTTGTTAGAAGTCTTTTATGAATTTTTGTATTTCTTTTATCTATCATTGCTTTAGACTGTTGAGTGTGTACCTTGTTCTTGTTTGAGATGCCAAAGCTGTATACATTTTGTCAAAATGTTATGCGATGATAGACGTCCAAAGAGATGGTTTCAAATCACTTTTTGTAATTCCATTCTCATCTTTTTTGTCATCTTGTAATTTAGCCCCTATTGTCAAGTGGTATCATTCAACGACTGCACACTAGCAATCAAAACTTAAAGAGTCAAAACAATTTCAATTATTGTGACTATTTTTAGAAATCATGAAGTTTGTTTCTAATACAAATCAACGCAGTGTTCAGCTTGGCAAAACCTCTTTAACCAGACCACACCCAAGCCTGCCTCCCCCACCCACTTTCCTATTTGTTCCACCCCCACCCCTCCCACCCCCTTTCCTATTTGTCCCATATGTCAGTAAAACACTCTCACCATGCTGCAACTGTTGGAACCATGAACAGTAGTTCATCTTATTGCACAGAAAAGAAAATATGATGAAGAAATGGTCAATTTGCAGCCAATATTACTAGAGTACTAAAGGCAGCAGGGAGGGGATAATAATCATGGAAGTTCAAATCCTAACCGTCCCTTTTAATTTTTTATCACAATAGTTCAACAGCTATGTGCATCCATGGAGGTACTACCTCGGAAGTGTTAGTACCTCCATGGTGCAACATGGCTCTTGCAGTAAGATTTAAGTAAAACGGTGCAGTTAATTGATGGCGCTGTTCCACAACTCATGTTTATATCCTGAATTGTCATAACACTTAAACAGTTAGGGGATAATAAAGCTGCCGTGGGATGAATTGTCTTTTGTTTAAAATTAGTATGTGCATGAAGAAGGGGAAAAAAGATGCTAGACAAATTTTAAACATATACATTTCAAAAATTGCAAGGAGACAACATTGAAAGCACTCTAACATACATGTAGGCCTACGTTTGTATTTACATTTTGTTCTGATTTTTAAAATGGAATAATTTTCCATTTGCAAATAAGTGGGGTTGGGGTAATGTGTCTCTATTGTTCTGTCCCCTGGTTTCTACAATCTTGATTCTTCTAGGCCACACAAGTTTTCTAATTAATCGGATGGAACTTTGGTCTTGGTCAAGACATTTCACTTTCACCTGCTTTAAAGCAAAATCGATGACGTGCTTTCAACTTGACGGTTTTGGAAGGAGGGTTTGCTTCAGTAACATCTAATAGGTGAGAATTTCTGAATTTAGCAGAGAGCTTATTCATATCCAAGAAGCAAATTTTGTAAATAGTATAGGGTCTTGACCAACATTTAAGGTCACCCTGGACAGGACATTTGTTTAAATTAAAGGGGGTAGATCAGATCGACCCCCCCCCCCCTACAAACGTAAGGGCTTCCTTTCCTTCATCCACAGTATAGACAAATCCGTACACATTGTGATGGTCTGATTTTAGTCGGCCATTACTGGGGTCCATCATCTTTAATCTTTAAATTTCCTTCCTTACCTGTTCCATGGATGATTGAACACTTAAGTGTATCTTGATTTTCTCAACTTAACTGAATATGACTGAGGATTTGAAATTCACGTAGACAATAAATGAAGACGACTAAAGGCTGATGGACTCCACTAATGGCTGCCTACAGTCACTAAAAACAAGCGCTAATCGGATTCGTCTGTAGCTATAGTAGTTGTGAACATTACTATGTTAGTCACGTGTCTCTATCCAAGAAGAAAATTCAGTCGCTATGACTTGAAGTGAGGTTTTCAGCTCACGCATCGGGCAAGTAACTATAGCCCACTGATTCGTCTATGTTTCAAGGTGGAAACCATCATGCAAAGCGTCCTCTGGTCCTCTCCAGCATCTTCCTCAACAGACCCTTGAGGATCCTGACGGTTATTCATGTCGTCGCACTTCTGATATCACTTCGGGTAAACGTTTCCAAATTGTCCATCATTTTCACCAATAAAGCAGCGATGAGCTCGGAAATCAGTTAAACATATTAACTCCCGAATAATTCGACAATTTTGTTTGCCATCCTTTTAGAAGGCTATCGTTGCTTACTTATTCTCCTGCCTGTCGGGGTGGTTGACTTGGCTCCTCCTGATCGGGGATGTCGATTTGTATCGCGCCCTCTATCTTCTTTTTTGCTTTTCTTTTTGGACCCCTTTCCGCTGTTGATAGATAATTTTTCTTTTGTGGATAACCTCGCTGTATAAGTAAAGAAAAGAAAAGGCACACTAAACAAGATACTAATAAAATCTTCGAATTCTGAAAACCTTGTTATTTGAACTTTTGTGTGTTTGTTTTTTGATATTCCGATCTATAACCTGGTCACTATGCGGATTCTTCCTCGTCGGGCAATGCTCTGGGCTTAACCTTGAATCAGGTGGAGTAGCCAGGACTTTTTGAAAAGGTAGAATGGCGGTCACGAGCCTTTCCTGGGGTAAGGCACGATATCTGACGTGTCTCAATCTCTCCAGGTCTAACGTACAATTCAAAATTTTTCACCCGGAGAATATGAAGCACGGCTGTGTCGAAGCACCCTCGTCGCCACTGCTTGTATCCCCTTCTCTCATATTTCACATAGAGCGCTGTGGCGCTGACGGGACCTATATAATCTGATTATGAGTAGTCAAAAGGACTGTATCCTGCGGAGCGGACGAACTCTTTTAGTTCAGCTCATCGCAACGAAAAGGGGCGGCAGCATAAGGGGGCTGCAGCCACAGAGACGAGACGCAGGCTAAATGGGTTCTACTGGAAGATCGAATGACACATTCACAAGCCTGTGTCTGGCTTTCCTTCAACGGTACTATTAATTGATGCATCATTCGCAGTCTCATTTTTCTTATGTGAAGTGTTTTTTATGATATTTTTTAAAATCAGTAGACAGTGATACCTACCCAGAAATGATTCGGTAATGGCATCGTCATCGTTCAAGAGAGGATAATATTCTGCTTTTTGCTCCTCTCCACTTTCTCCGCTTTCTAAAAAAGAAATAATTACGAGGAAATCAAGAAGTTAATATTGGAGTATCCAAAGCGAGGAAATATATTGTACAAAAATTAAACTGTGATATAAACAAAACCGACTGCATGGTCAAGTGGTTAGTGCATCAGACTTGCAGCCGGGAAGTTTGACTTTTTGCCGGGTCATACGAAGAATTTTGATTTGGAACCTCTGCACTGTAAACACAAATTACAGATAGTAAACTGGATGTCTGATTTGACTTACCACATTAGTCACTCAAATTTGACTAATTTGTGATGAATTCTGGCAAATTTTCTAGTAATAGACTAAGGAATATCAGTCAAAACTTTGTCAATGAGGCGTATTACTTTTTAGAAACTAATTTAACTGGGTCAAGTACTAGACAAATATTAGTCAGTATTGTTGACTAACGTGATTAGTCAGTTCAGGCACGGTTTTGACTAATTTGTGTTTACAGTGCATGACATTTTTTTGTTATTCAGCATATACAGTGGAGTAAGAATAAAAAGCCTTGCAGTGAGCCACGACTGGACGTCCAGTCGTGGCTCACTGCAAGTATAGAAATAAGTATAAGTTGGAAGAACCGGAACTGTTTGGGGAAATAAATATTGTCTCATCATATTAAAGGGCAACGTCTAATTTTCATTCTTTCTACTTTAAATGCCTACTTTTTTAAAACTGAAATAAAGTGAGGATTAGTAGGTTTATATACTAAAAGAGAGGGAGTGTGAAGATCGAAGCAATATCTTCTCTGGAACACTCACAATACAAATGTCTTCCTGGGATAAAAATTTGTTGCTGCATTTTAAAAATTAAATAATCATAGATTTATGAAAGGACTTCTTGCTGCATGGGCTGAAATTTCAATGTTCATTTTGATATACCAAAACAACATTGTACCGTTAACTATTTACTTTTTATATACTTTCTTAAAGAGTACATGCGGTCACCTACATTTTATCAATGAGACTACTTAACGACCTATCTCTTCATCTTCTTCTCACTGCCTTAAGATATATTTCTTCAAATATTTCCTTAAAATACAGGAAAGAATTTGTCTTAAAGATGGAGACAAACTTGACATAAAATTGCTAAGTAGAGCGAAATAAGGAGACTCGATTTAATTTCAAACTATAGAATCCGAGTGTCCACAATCGTTCCATTGAGATTAAATATGTACTAGTG
Organism: Holothuria scabra; assembly: GCA_037179385.1. Lineage (NCBI taxonomy): Eukaryota > Metazoa > Echinodermata > Holothuroidea > Aspidochirotida > Holothuriidae > Holothuria > Holothuria scabra. The sequence goes on along the minus strand of CM074189.1, from coordinate 5,847,998 downwards.
TATTGTAGTAAAAAACATTAAAATGAGAATGTTTTCCAAGAATTTGAGAATGAATTAAAATATGCGAAAAATTTGCAACTAGGGTCACAGATTTTGTAAAATAGACTGTAACGTTGTAAAAAAAAATAAAATAGGGTCACAGTCGTTGGCTTAGGTCTGAAAAATGAAAGTTGAGGAAAGAATTTTACCCCCAACATTGGATTAAATAAAAAGAAAAAAAAACCTGTTTGATTTTGATACTTCAACAACTTTAATCCAGCACTCCTCCCTTATTTATGCTTAGGGTAGCGGAAACATGGACACTGTCTATACTTAAAAGAAGGGTTTAAGGTCACACTAAGTTTTGATATGTTAGCAGGGTACTTAGTCTAAGCATTTTGGTGGAATTTGTATTAAAATCCAGCGTGTGGTTCTTAAGATATGAGCACGTAAATTTGTCACATTTTCAACAAAACGTGAATTTGAAGCAAGCACCTATGACATCATACTGTATCCCCACACTAATGGACCGTCTTTTGTTTTTCTTGGAAATTTACAGCCAATTTTTTCCTTACCAATCCAATATTATCAGAATATGATTGCATAAGTGGCATGAGAGTTTTACAAGCTTTTTATTTCACACAAGGAGGTCCTATTCCTATTAACTTCAAGGGCAACACAACAATCTGAAAAAAACAAAAAAAAACAAAGGGGAACAAATCATTCATTGTCAATGTGAGATGTGAGGAAGTGATATAACCTCTGCTGCCCTCAATCACTTTGAAACACAAATGTAGTAACTATATTTACTGATTTCTAGCGGAAATAAATATCCGATTTAGATGGGAGTTTTACCACACTGTGTTAATAAGTTGGTTTCTTTTTCACATATGAAAATTAAGTTTTTGCTTAAATATCGATCCCCTTTAACGAATACACACAATTATCAAAACAAACGTAATAATGATATCATGTACTACCTCCGAGGTAGTCCTTCCATGATTATACCGAGATACCTCTAATTTCGGTAACTTTAGTTACACTTGTGTCCTATGACTAATAAAACTATCAAGTGACTTAATAGTATGACTATACAGATAATTGAAGTTTTATTTTCTACCTCACTTTCACTTTGCATGAAAACTTCCTACAATACTCACTCTCTACTCGAAGCAGTACGCATATCTCACGTTCTTGGAGAACTTCATTTGCATATCGTGTGGGCGACTCAGCTAAGAACTTGATGTTACCTTGGGTGTCAGAAAGCTCAACTTCAACTGGAATTGAAAAGAAGAAGTTACAATGGATAAAAACTTTAAACAATAGTTGACAACAACAATGTTTATTCAAAAGAGTTGGATTGTTTAATATGGTCAACACGTTCAGAATACTTGTTATGAGCCTAACTAAAACAGTGGTAAATTGGTTCTGATGGTTCACGAACATTTTTGAGGAAAGTAAGAATTTGTGAGGGCGGGCTAAGACCATAAATTCAGGAGCAACGTATTCACCTGCCAACTTGCTTCCCATCCCTTCCCCCCTGGCTAGCGGCAACAACATAAACATGCCATTAGATATTAACAGTTAGTTGTAATGTTATTTAAAAAAAAAAATGATAATCTTTGGAACACTCAGTCTTTATGATGTTATGTGAGAGTTGCTATTCTTATAGACGGATCTAGATAATCGGGAATGGGACGTTATTTTTGCATCAAGGCACTAGACATCATTTTCCATGCTAGTCAGCCTTTTACAAGACACCCCAACAGTAGGTTTACAGCCTGGTTTTGATGTTAGTCCCGAATCATTTCCCTAAATTTCTGAAGGTCTCTGGTTCCCTTCACAAAATTCCTGTCTAACCCTTCTCCTTTATTTGTTCTTTTAGTTTTTACCACATTCTGTGAAGAGATCCTTTATTATATAACTTACCATCCCTGTCGCAATGGCATCTTTCTTTAATGTTTTCGAGAAGAAGCATTGTTTTACAGTTTGGATTAAAGATGGCGCTTTTCTGGTCTGTAAATTAAAGGAAAGAGTAAGCATCTTAGTCAGTTTGTCGAAATGCTGATCGGTTGCGAATCTGAACATTTTGAAACGGGCTGCGGTGTGTGGTGAAGGGGTCAATGTTCCGAACATAATCTAAGCGGAGCACCACCGTCAGTTGGTGCAGTCTTCAGAAAATTTTGAAAAAATTGCGACCTCTTATATAGACAGCCATTGAAAACTTACCCATCGTTCACCCAATACACTGCACAGGTGGGCCATAACTAGTGAATATGTATAGACAATGAATATGTAGTAATACTCATCGGACATAAATAGTAGCATCTATCAACAGCGTCTCCGCAACATTCTTGTTGTTAAGACGAAGTTCGTAGAATGACAACACGTATTGTGCAATTTTCCATTTTAAAAGCAGCGATCGAAGTTTAATTTTAACAATTGTTCACACCAGGGGTGGCGCCAGGATTTGCCCGACAGGGGGACCATGCCCCCGACAGGGGGGCCAGAATTTTAAGGCCCCGACAAAGGTGATTTTATGTCCAGGTGGGACGTGACTTGGTAGAATTTGAGGCGCGGAAATTTTGGGCTTTCTTTTTAACAAATACTTAAAAATCTGGGTTTTTTTTTTAAAGCTTTTGTTAGTACCATGAAAAAATTTGAGTCTCTATTGGAAAATCTGTCCTTCATATGGCAAAAATAAAAAACGTTATATAGGCGACAGCTGAAATTCTTTTGAGGTTACGCGTTAAACCGAGACGAGACTACAAGTTTGCCCGGAAAGTTTTTCCCTTTTTGAACGAAGATTTGAAAAGTAAGGGCTTATTAAATTGGAGAAATTTTGGAATTTAATGAAAGAAAGATTTTTTTGGTAAGGTTATAATGAATATTTGGCTTTCTAAGTTATATGCCTTTTAAGAGCAAAATTAGGCAGTATGCTGGTTGATTAAAAGACTTGGCTTTGGTTATTTATTGTATGGAGTATCCATCGGAAATGGCAAATTTTGCCACTCTTAACAATATGAAGCTTATATTGGGGGAAAATTGTAAAGGTTATGACAGTTTGGGCGTTTTATGAAAGAATCTTACCTTCTCATGAGAAAAAAAATCATGCAGGGGTGATCTGTAGTTTTGTTGGGGTTCCTGAATATCATCATGCAGATTCAGGCCCTCAGACCATATTGGAACATTCTCCCGAGGAAAAAGTTTGGCTTCGCATATATTTGAAGTGTCATATTTTATGTTATTGCCATAGGCACACGGGAGCGTTCCAGTTTGGGAGGGAGCAGAATTGCCTTTTGTCCGAAAAGTGTAATCCCTGAAAGACCATGTAGGTCAAGCGCACAGAACTTTTTGAAAAATTGAGAACCCCAGACAGCAGGAAATAGCATTTCCGTGTTCGAAACTAGAATTTCAGAAGTCAGCTTTCCAGCTTTCTTTCGCAATAAAATTTTCACTTCATAATACTGCCCCAAAACGAAGAATAATTTACAAGCGTGCTTTGTTCTGCTAAGTAAACGACCAAAATACTATCTGCGGATTGCCACCATCAGTTGGGGCGGAGCGTACAGAAAATTGTTAAAATATCTAACCCCTCAGATAGCCAGAATGGCATTTCCCAGACCTGTAACTAGAAATGAAGCAGTCGTTATTTTGAGCTCTCCTTTGAAACGAAAGTTTCACTTCAATAGAAAAAACCCAAATTGCCAAATGATCAGAAAATTATCAGATTAAAGTTACTGCTACAAGTAAACGTAATGGTTTTGTCTCTTTTCGGGAGGATGGGGACTATGCAACGGAATTGATATAATTGCAAGGTTCACTTAATAAATGATTCTTTTTACGTGACTGCCCCAATTTCAGACTATAAATGGTTTTAAGTTTCAACGTATTTGAAAATATATCAAGGTACAAGGTACCTTCAAATAAATTTTTCAGTCAGACTTATGGGGAGACATTCTCACACTACTGTTTATCAGTAAGTGTAACCGAAAACGGGGCAGGCCAGATGGCAGACCATCGGGCACTGCATGCTCATGATCAACCTCTCGTCTGTTTTTGTCAAGAAAGTTCGGAATTGTGAGTTTCCTTGAAGAATATGGTCTTCTAGTGAGCAAAATCCAGAAGAAATTTCGAGTGACTGAAGTTTATCAGACCCGCATCTTTTATCACTTTAAAGTGGGCATGAAGATGAAGGTTCCCCGACGAAATCGGGTTTTCTCAACAACAGGGGAAAGGCCGGCAGTCTTCCCCGACGGGGACATGACCTTGCGGATTGAAGATGGGATGAGGGATGGCAGAGCTAGTAAGAATTGATTAAAACGGATTTAGATATGCATTAAAGTACCGTTACAAAAGAATAGAATAGTGCAAAAAGAAAAAAAAACAGTTCATAATCATCCATCCAGTAACTATAAGTCCTTTACGTTCATTTTTAGGCCTCCCCAAAGGAAATTTCCGTCCTTCCCCGACGGGGGAGGAGATAGGACATAGGATGGTACATGGAATGTGGTATAACGGAGCAAAGAAGTGATTGAAAATCGATTCCGATATGTATTAAAATATCATTTCAAAACAAAAAATATGTTCACCCATCCAGTTATTTCAGTCCTGGTATATATTTTTTTTTTATTATTTTTTTTATTATTATTTTAGGCCTCCCCGACGAAACCGCCGACCTTCCCCGACGGGGGGGGGGGTGGCAGTGTTCCCGACGGAGGGCTATGCCCCCTCCCCCCCGCTTGCGCCACACCTGGTTCACACCTTAAATTCCGCACTAAATTTGTAAATTGACTTAAAGCTAAAAGAATAATGTTCCATGATCACGGTCTAGTAACGGCGTGATTGGTCCTAGTGTAGTGAACTCTGTCTTGTCTTGCATCTGTTTGGAGTTTTTGACCCGACAAATATTCATTCCACAGTAGTTAACACCAAGTAAACGCCGGGCATTTAAGCCATAAGATCGCATCAATGTTTCCATATTCTGATAAACAGTCAGTTCAGAAAGGGATAGGTGCTGTAACCAAGGGTTGATATTCTCTGTCAAAGTCTGATTGCCCTTTAAATTGAGTAATTACAGAATAAGCTTCAATATTTTGTATCTAACCTCGGTATAATGTCTTTTAATTACATATGGAAGTCTGACAATTTGGACACATTTGTTCAAACTTTTTAACAAAAATTTTTGCTCTATTGCCAGTTCGCCCCAAATAACAAGTTTGCTCCAAGCGTCACCAGTTCACCCCAGATACTGACTAGTTTGTTAATTTATTGTTCGACGGCATATATACTATATTCACCATCAAGGAGTTATTGTTTATGCCAACTTATAAGGTAAGAATGAATTAAAATTCTCATTTGATCCTTTTCAGGATGAAATAAAATTTGAGTTTGGATCGTGAAAAACTTATCGTATTCCACCAACATGTTCATTCCCTTCTTCATGTATTTACTTAGTGTTCTCTCATTTTGAGACTGTTTTGTCTCTTTTGAAAACGCATTTGTTTCGTATGTCACTGTATTTTGCATTTTTAGGCTTCCTAACAGCCAATCGGCCCCTCACCAGTCCACCCCAACCATGCAGATCACCCGGTCGTTTCGCTCTTTTTAAAGTCTTTCGCCCCTGAGTACCTAACACTTCGCCCTGGAATGAATTAAAATTCAGTCGTGATAGTTTTCTTTTTCAATTTCCACCATGACAGGCAAACGAAAATGGAATTGGGATTCCACTAAACAGATGAAACAAGCTTAAAGTAAGTGAATCTAAAATCAAGTTGAACATGATAATGATATCAGATAAACCTTTGTACTAAACTGTGAAGAGAGTAATATCTTCGCCGTCCATTTTCCACACAAGACATAATTATACAAGTCACTCAGTGACTTAATCATTTCACAAAACATGCTTGCAAGACGAAATTAAAAACTAAACAAAGCGTTTATAAAAAATTCCGTCAACTTACCGCCATACAATACGGTTATAAACATGGCTGCGAATAAAAGTGAAATCTGTTAATTCTTTGCCTCATTTCCACGTCCCATCTCAGTCTTTTCTTACATATTCTTTCCACCGTCCCACAGCTGAAGTTGGTTTCGATCTAAGCGGTAAGTTGTTAATAACAACTCTCTGATCTGAGCAAATGTCTTTTTGTTCGTTTAACAAAAGCTTTTGTCAATAGGTTAAGAACAACTGGTATAGCCAACGAATAAAGAACAGTATTTACCTTCAAGATTTTATTCTTTGGGAGTCTCACTTCACGGGTCGATATTCTGCTATCCTAAACTGATTACCTTGTCAATAACCTTTACTGCAGTGAACAACCCATTTCTAAAGAAATGAATGCATCGGGTGGGACCGTCGGCATGGCAACAGAACGCTCTTTGCAGTGTGGATGACAAATGATAAAACCCACATTGGTGTGACTGCCTAAATCATTATTGGCCTAAGCATTGCAACAATTAAACATGCTTGTCCAGTGGCTACTGTATTTCGGCACGTAGGGGTGCGGGAGCATTTTAGTCGGGAGAGGAGGGATTCTCTGCCCGGAAATACAATCTTGAGGGAAGATTTTCTAAGCCGGGAGCGCCGCCATCAGTTGACGCGGAGCGTACACGAAATTCTGAAAAATCATGGACAGATGGAAAAAGCATTACCCATGATTCTGTGCAGAATCTAAGTCTAAGCAGTCGTTATTGATCCCCAAAAGACTATATGGATCGTCCAAATGAGTAGGTGCAAACGAATCACGCTCCACCTCAGAGGGCCGGGAAAGGTATTCCCCAGCTTGTTAAAAAATTTCAATTAAACAGTCGTTATTGTGAGGTTTCATTTTGCAATGAAATGTTTAAATCAATAAAAAAAAAAGTGCGAAATGATCAAACGTTTGCACGAGAAAGTGCCGAAGTAGGTTGTCGACATAGTCGTCTCCGTTCATGATAGCCGTTCTGGGGAGGGGGATATAAGGGGGCGTCATGACTAAACATGGAACTTCACCAGATGGTTCTGCTTTTGATTTTTGGTTTAAAATTGTGAGCACTAGATATACCTGTGCACTTTGTGTCTGTGTAAACCGACAACTAAAAACATTCGCTTTCGCCAGTATGGAGCAAACTTTTGCTCAAGGGCGTGAGGAAAAATTGCTTTTTCCATAATCTGCAAACATTTTTGTACTCTCTTTAATTTTCGAAAAAAATGTTAGTCGAATATAAAATACTCTTTATCTTTGGGGCAAATGTTCGAAAGAATTCTGATATTCGGCCCTTAATAGGCTATTTCGGGCTTAGTTCGGCGATAAGGACTACCGGTACGCAGTGAGGCTCAGAAACTAATCTTTTGTTTCGACTGTAAAAATGTGTGGCGAATTTAGAAATCATATTTTATTTTTCATGAAAATACCGACCCGACTGTTGTACTTTTTTTATTTGTCTGGCATTTTTTTTAAAGAATACGGACATGCTTAAGAGTTTCGTTTGAAGTTCGGTAGTTAACTCCCCCTCAGTTCACTGCTTTAAGGTTAACATTGACAGGTTTTTCCATGGCTGTGGTAGAATCTGATTGTTTGGGGCTGTTGTCAAGCTTTGGTGGTTTGACTTTTGATTAGGGCTTGGACTTCAGGGCATCTTATGGGGCCTTGGCCCTCCTTTGCCCTTCAACCTGTTATGTTATGTTATGTTAAAAACATGCCATGCCATGCCAGATATTTAAGACTTAAAATGACTCTCCGAATTTTTCCAGACCTCTGACAGAGTTTTATATTTTGCAAAGGATTGGGGGAATTCTTCCCCTTCCCCACTAATTGTCCCAAATTGTCACAAGGTTAGACCCTGCGCAGAGGAAGTCGAGGACATAGGCGCGGTGAGGTGAGTTAGGCAGACAAGTGTAAAGAGAAAGATAAACCCCGTTTTAAGTTCAGAATTGTGATTTTTGCACAACTCAAATATACATCTATAAGCTATCAAAATACATACAAAAATATATTCAACTCACATTACAAAATACACCAAAATACACATATTCAAGGCAAAAAAAAAAAAAAAAAAAATTAAATGTTAAGGCAACAGTACACTACTTCTGCAATCACATAAATTTCACCCCAAAGCTCTCCTGACCTGATGACTACCCCTACGAGCACTGCTGCATAGTACCCCTACATATATCAGCTCTCGCCCTACGGTACTCTCTTCGGAACACAGTGCCACCCTCGGGGTAATAACGTTGGCGTTTGGAAGGAGGACCATCAAGGTAGAGTAATCTCTGGCTCGAGGCTTTCCTCACAGCCTAAATCCTGTTACGGAGACGTGAGTGGTGGGCGTCGTGGGTGGTGGGCGCCGTGAGTTACTGGATAAGAACGGATGGCCAGGGTACTCCAAAAGTCGGACCCTGAAACATTAAATTAGTGAGTGAAGTGGTCAGGTTCCAACAAAATTATTTGAGAATAATTCAACCACTCACAATTTTCTCTACTTCTCCCCTCGGTTTACTTTCTGTACTAGTGTTTATTTTAAATTTGAAATCTATGCACCAGTTGACGCAAACTAGGGCCAACTTCCCCAAAACTACTTTTATCAAATCTTTGCTCTAAATAGAAAACGCAATATTCGAAAATAACTTTCATGGAAAATGAAAATGATAGCAAAAGATCTGCAACACATTCGGACAGCTTAGGGAAAATGTTTTTCCCCAGCCAGTCAAAAGCACTTCATTCAGTAGTCTTGCAAAAATTCTCCCGAAAATTGAAAAAATATTGGACAAGGTTTGAGAGAAGCGCAGGGACGTTTTCGATTGCCAAATTAATTACCCTGATAGACGGGAGACAGAGGACGCAGGTGCAGTGTTTTGCAAATGAAAGCTCAACAACCCCGACTCTTTAGGTGATACTCACATGGGCCTAAAAAATGTCATTTCCGGCTATCTGAGGGGACGCGATTTCTCAACATAGGCTGACGGTCAGTGCCAACTAATGGTGGCGCTTCGCTTCCATAGTCTACAGGGACGTTTCCGATTGCCAAATTTATTACGCCGATAGACGGGGGCACAGAGGATGTTCGGGTGCAGTGTCCAAATAGTTTGCCATCTATCCTGCCCCCTCAGAGGAATTCGGACAACGGTAATGAAAATCGGGTAATTTGTTTTGCAATATCATAATGGTCAGATGGTAGGCTATACAGTGTGAGAAAGTCTTCTCATAAGTATTACTAAAATTTATTTAAACGAACTTCGTAATGTGCCACATTTTAGAACATTTCGAATACAGCCAAATCTCAACAGAGTAAACAACATAAGCATGTTTCCACTTCCGTTTTATAGTTTTTTCCCGAAAGGTACAAGACCATTTTCCTCCAATGGAAGTGGTACATTTTATCTGGTAAAGAGAAAGAAGATCACTAAGCGAGTTGCTGAGTTTTTCTTTTTCGAAAACTCAACAACCCAGTCTGCTTAGATTATACTCAGAGGCATGAAAATGTCACTTCCGGCTATCTGATGGGACGTGATTTTTCAAAATTTTCAGACGCTCATTGCCAACTTATGGATAGTCTTCCGGGCAAATTCACATTTTGGGGTAAAATTAAATAACTTTTTGATAACTTTGCAGTTTGTTTATGTAGTTTCAAGTGAACATGAATTACAAACGAAAAACAAAAATAGCGAATGCCAAGATTCTACTTATAAGTCTGGGAAATGCCATTTCCAGCCGTCTCAGAGGACAGATTTTTCAAAATTTTCGTGGACGCTCTGCACTATGCAGTAAAACAGATTTATACCAAGCGAGCTGGACAAAGTGCCTTTTAAATAGAGGCAAAGGTGTGACTGTTCACAATCATTTTGGATTTCTGATTTCTTGCAGTATTTGTTCGTAGTTGGATCGTTGATTTTCAATTCAGTAGAGCGCCCTCACAATTTTTCTCCGACATTTGCCAACCACTAACTTTTCCAGCCTGGAAAATTTATCTGAAAAAATTGAATTTGAAAAAATTTCCGTACACCTTCACACTATATCTGGAATAAGTTGTTTACACACGACGCAATATTTTTGTTATATATCTGTTGAATTCTATTCTTTTGAAAAATTTGTCTTTTTCATCACTTTTAATTGCTACTGTAGAAGCGTTAAGTTCGTTTACTGTTTGTTTTGTTTTCTTTTGTTAATAGAGAGTGGAGCGTCTCTCAAACCCTCTGAGGTTTCTGTCTACTTCCTTTCGCTTATGTAAGTGTAAGAATGTGTGTGACGTATGTACGGTTATTCTAAGTTACCTGATTTGCATGTTATGTTTGTTTAGACACCTGTGTATGTGTATGATGTTTCTGTTATTTATGTAAATGAGTTGTAGTTAGTTGATCGGTTTGTTATAGTGATCACGAGCTGGCATTCTTGTGCCGGGCTTTCACCAAGACACAGCCGAGAAATATATGCACTCGTCATGCACGCAAGACATCGTGTAATTCTCTTATTTACTGTTTTACCCTAAGTTCCGGCAACGCCTCACCCCTCCGCCGAATAAGGAATATTATATTAAGGACCCTACTAAATACGCCGTCTTAGGACACGTTACATAAGTTCCTACGTAAAAGCCTACTTTTTGTATTTTATATACGAACAGCAAAAACAATAAACGAAATGAAGCGAAATTCAAATAACTTCTTGTATTATGTTTACTTGTAAGACATTATTGTTCAAAACATCTTTGCATGCAAAAAAAAAAAACCCCGAAGATACGCAATAGTGTTGATATTTATAATCAGCTAGTAAGCAATTTATGGTTACAGTATTATTGCTTTGGCATGTATTTTTGTAAACCTGGCATTTCTTGTTCAGCAAATTCTTGCCTGTACATACACTATTTATTTGTTGTTTCTATCAAATTCTTATAATAGTTGTTGATTTCTTGTTTTCTTTGAAGGGATCAGACTCGGAAAGCCTCGGCGAAGTCATATTTTAGAAATTTGTATGGTTACGCCTAAAGGTATCTTGTCAAACTTTCTAAAAAAAAATCTGTTTTCACTTCCCGGCTTAAACATTGTACTTTTGATGAAAATTTATCTCTATATTTGGAAATTTTGAACTGTATAAAATGTGTACATTATGTGCAATAACAGTAAAAATACCCTACACTTGAAACCTGCAACTATAGTTTGATTGGCAAATGTTTAGCACTGGACAGTGGAGTCACCGAGGAGGGCCGGGGGGAGCAGAGAGCCATGCTCGCTGGAACTTTCTTGCACCCTTAGGTGCCTCTCATGTTAAACCAGCAAGCAACTGGACCACGCCTGTCTTAGGGCTTCACGCTCCGTCACTGAAGTCCCCGGCATTACGTCTACGAGTCATACCGAATGCAAAACCCTTTTGTCCCCGCCCTGGAATTAGAGATATGCCAATTCCACTGCTAGTGTAAATGATATCACTGACACTCTCTCCAATCGATCTCTACTGCAAGTTTTATTTATAAAGGGACCAGGGGCGTAGATTTCTTTTCAACTTTGGGGGGGGGGGGGAGGATAATGTGAATTAGCACAAATCCAGAACCTGTGCACGCAAAGCGCACACGGCGAGAGCGAAGTGCCAAGCCAAAATTGATGGGTCCAGGGCCTCTGTCGGATCAGGGTCAAAGCCACGGTGGGGTTTAGAGTTACCAGTCCTCAGAAGCTCCTATTTTTTAATGTCTCAGAAACCTCAGAAAGATGGTTTTAAGGAGAAAATTTCAGATATATCGTTCTTGGGTATTTGTTTATAAAGAACAGGTATATTTTAAGGAAAATTGCAGTCACTCTAGGCTTGGATTTAGTGTAATTTACTGTCCTGTTTCATGATTGGCTCTTTAGGATCATGTTACAATGTTTTTGTTCCTTAATTTTGAAATTTATTGTGAGTTACTACTTGATTTCAGTCCTGATAAATTGCAAATGATACGTTGAAGGGAAAAGAAAAGAAATCGTGACATTTAGCTGTTCACACTTCAAAACAAGTTTGGGACGCCGGATTGCTATTGCCCGTTAAGAAGGTACAGATTAAATGGATGACACTGAGGTAAGGTATCAAGCGCACATAGCGAGGGAAAATTCTGGTGTTTTGAGAACAATTTGTGAGCAAGATTACATAGACCAAAAAATCGGTCGAAGGGACTACCCACCCCAGGGAGGTGTTTAATAACACCTTTTTAACGTCTTTTGGGAAAATCGTAAATCGGGCGACACGCGCACCCATTAGTGCAACCACATCCCTTCCACAAAACTTTTTAACCGGTCGCAGCTGGTGAGATTCGTTGTCCCATTTGAAATCAAATCGATTTAATATTCCAAGTAATTAGCATTTAACAAAACACTGTTTTTTGACAAGCAGGTGTTCTCTTTTTGTGTTATATTTTTTCCGTTTGGTCTCTCTAATTATTTTCAGTCATTTATAAATAAAAATATAGATTAAGTGTGTACATGTTGTGTTTTTTTCCCATATTCCATAATCTTTCCTGTTCAGCCCCTCCCTCCACCTCATGTCACGTCACGTCACTGGCTCCAAGACAGGCCATACATAACCGTCTTCTGAATTACGTCAGAGCTGTCTTTCGTTACTTCATTCGATTTCCTTGTTTTCCCGTCCATCCATCCATGCATGCAGGATTTATTCCAGCAATTAGTAGGGTCCATTCATTAGAATGGTTTTAGAAGGTGATTTGATCTTTGGCCCACCATTGAGTGGTAAGAATAGCACAACAGTTTTCTTTGTACAGTAAACAATGCTGTGATCAGAAGATTGCGATAGTGTACACTACACCAGGGAAACCATGACGTCAAACTTGATGGATACAAAATGCTAATTATGAACGCCAGATTGTACGGGCTGTTGGCATGTAATTTGACGGAACTATTCGCAGTTTGCACCGAGCAGCGACTTGCCCGATATTTCATAAGTTGTAAGTTACAACTCGGATCCGATCCTACTGCCAGCAAGAGCATGCAGTGTATTAGCCCTATACCACGTAGGCTATATACGGAGCGTGCATCGAGTGGAGTAATGAAGGAGTCTAAACAGTCTACCCATAGATGATCTTTTAGGACGTTTTAAGACATCAAAACGTTATGTGACGAAGAAGTAATATACGATGGATAACTTAAAGTCAGAAGGAATCGTGTAGAACACATCTCTTTGTGGTATCGGAATAAATTAGCCTTATCGCAAAGTTAAAGCAACTTCATCCGGACTCAGTGCAATATAATTATAAACAGTTGGTTTGGGCAAAAATGGCTCGACAGACTCAAGATAAACGAACTTTAGAACTAAGGATCGAAGTTTTTCCTTCGAGCTTTCCCTTGAGATTAGTTTTATATTTTGGATTTTTTCTTCTATTTAACACGCAAGTTGCCGATGGTGAGTATCAGGGCGGCTTACAGGACAGTTTGTCTCTATTTTATGCCGACCTAGTTTTCCACGGGACTGTTGAGCTCAGTAAGATTAACGGAAGTCACGGTTTGGGAATCTGCAAGTTGCAACCTAGCCTAGGCTAGGCTAATACGGCCTAACTTAGGCCTAGGCCTAACCTTATCCATTAGTTACTCAGACACTCAGGCTCCAGGTAGCATACTCTATCAAAGTAGGCTGCCTTGAACTCCCAACCTCCAGACTGCAGGTCTAATGCTCTAAACACTAGAGCATCACACCTCAGTGCAGTCCAGAGCTGGGGAGTTTGAGTTCTGGCTGGGTCATACGGAAGACTTCAAAAACAAAACAGAACTGAGGGCCTAAGCTTAGGCTTATTGTAGGTCAATACAAGGGTCGTGTAGGCTGTAGGCCTAGGCTAAATTAATTACTAAAAGACCTACTGTATCTGTTGTGTTTTGTGAAGTTTAGCTCTAACTTACAATGTCACTAAATTAACCTAGGACTAGAGCCTATTTAGGCCCCCTAGACCAGGGCTTACCCCAGGGGCTGGTCTAATGTGACAGCAGCGGTTAAAAACAAGTCTTTAGAAATGCCAAGGTGTGCCCCCCAACTGAGATTTGAGATTTTTCAAAAAAAAAAGTCTTCTGTAGTCAGAGTGTGACTATGAATTTTTAGGATTTCATTCCTCTACTGACAAGAAAAGGCAGTCAATTTTCATGTTTCATTGTTTTGCAAATGAAAATATTGCAAAAAACCTGGAAATGCCATTTCTGGCTGTCTGAGGGGTTTTGTCTTTTCAAAATTTTCTCCACATTTCCTAGTACCAGGTCAATTGAAAGTGGCGCACAGCTCAGGTAACCCTTCAAGCAGGATTAGGCCTACCTTTTTCCATAAGAGGATCACATCTAATTGCCCATCAACTGTCTTCTCTTTCTCGTTTTAGTTCAGATCACCTTCTTCAAAATGTCGGTTGGGTCTGCTCTTGATAGTAGTTTCACTAATGTTTGTGTTATTATTAAAAATAAAATCTTATTTGAAGTTGCCCTGTAAGTAATTTTTAGACCAATGTAAAGACAACCCTTAAAGGCCCAGTTCTCTCACTCTAAACAGTACCAATTCTCCTAACCTTCTTACTGAAGTCCCTCCCACAATTGTCTGAAATTCATCCTCATCCAGACATAATCTCAGTTTATTGCTTCAGGGTGAGTATAGAAAAACTTAATTTATATGATCAAAACACTCTCAGTACCTTTCATGCTGTGTAATATAAGCTTTGGCACTCTGCATTGTTTGAAAATTAGCTGCCAATCAAATAGCTGAGCCAATTGAGAATTTGGGTACCCCTGTCCCAAAATTGTAGTTCGGGGTGAGAGGATTGGCCCTTTAAAAAACCAATTTAATATCTCACAAATGGTAAAACACAGGGGCTTCCGGATCTAGGGTCGGTGGGATCCGCTCTTGGTGCTTCAATGTGGTTTTTTTACTGAGAGTCTTACTTGAAGTTACCCTGAAGGTAACTTCTAGACCAGTGTTAAGTCAATAAGATAACCCTTGCTGTAAGTACCGACTTTAATACCTCACAAGCACGCTAAAACCCAGGAGCTTCCAGCAGCTTGCCCCCTGGACCCCCACCATGACTTTGCCCCAGGACCCCACTAAGGGCTTAAGGCAGGCCCCTGGACCCCACCTGTTGAGCCTTGTGGGAATGTTCCACTAGAGGCCGGGTGCAATCTCTTTCCTAAGGGGAGCAGGATTCCCACCCAAAAAAAAAAAATAGAAAAAAAAAATAGAAGGGGAAGAGGGGGGCAGGATATATTACTGCCTATTTAGTGCAATTTACAGTATTTATATAAGTTCAAACATGTCTGCAAAGGTGTCCCTTTCTCAAAGGCCTGATCTTCTCAACCCAAAGATTTGTAATTCTGCTAACCTACTTACTTAAGCTCCTCCCACAACTATTTAAAATTCATCCTAATCCAGACTAAACCTTAGTTTCATGCTTCAGGGTGAGAATACAAGACCCTCAATGGTGCAATCAAAAACACTCTCTCTCAGTACAGTTCGGGCTGTGTAATATGAGCTATGGTACTTTGAATTGTTTGAACTAGCTGTCAATTAAAGAGCTGAGCCAATTGAGAATTACTGTTAACCCTCATTAATGACACCTGTTCCTCTCCCCACCCCATCTCCAAGGGAGGGGGGAGGGGAATGGGGTGTCATTACCTTCTTTCTGAAAAGTTAAAGAATATTTCACTTTAAAATTTAAATACAGTTGCACCACTTAATGCAAGGAAATACAGTAGCGTCAATCATTTTATTTTATTTTGTTTTTTAACAGTCTTGGACCAATTTAGCTTAAATAAAGATAAGACAAGTTTGCATACAATGCCTTAAAATTTTCAAAGTTTGAGCTAATCAATCTCATAAGTTTCAGCAAGTACAGAATTTCTTTCTAACATTGCACATGAGATTTTCTTTTTTTGGGAGGGAATCTCCTGTAATTCAGCACTGCCTTTGTGCCTTTACTGTATTTACCTTTCTTCATACTACATGGGAACTTCTTGGGAAGAAATCTAAGGTACTCTAGCTCTGCCTTTCAATACTGTAGATAATACGACACAAAAATCTCAATATTTGGGTTATAGTGCAGTTGACACAGGTGCTTTTTGCCCATGAACAGTGAGAATTCAGCATACAAATTAGCAATGAATTTTGTGACTTTCACTATTTTTGCATGGAAACTCAGTTAGTTTGACAAGATTTAATGACATACCAACATGAATGTGTTCTATAGTGTCACTGAAAATTGATAAGATTTAATGACTCATCAACACGAATGTAGTGTCAACTAGATAGATTTTTTTTTAGTTTCAAATACTGTTTAAGTTCAGGTTCTGTTTCAAATACAGTATAAATATCGTGCAAGTGCTTCCTCTGAGGTGCCTCTTATGACAGGCAGGAAATACTGTGGGCATGTTCTACAAACCCCAGCCCACAGAGGATACTAATGCATGGGAAAGCTGTGAACAAATATTTGTGTTACGTACAATTACAAGCATGGACACTGAGATTTGAGAACTTTTTTTTTGTCTTGGAAGTCTGCTACTTTTGGTGGTGCATTTTGACAAGAGAACTACAGCCTGAATAAACCTGTGTGACATTACATTTTGTTTTCAAAGGTTGACAAATTACTACACAAATTATATGCAAAATTTTGTAGATGTTATTCATTCAACAATTGATACAACATTAGGTTTTTTAGACTTTGTAACAGCAGGAGAAGCCCCAAAACCTCAAAACTGCTTCAGGGCAATTTTGAACAATATAGATTATTCCCAGTTGACTACCATACTGTATAATAGACTGATTGGGAAATTGTTCCAACAGGAAAAGTCTACAAAGCTGCAGGAACAATCACAAACGATAACAAAGTGTAATCTTCCAGCCACAATGAAATATCACAATATTCACTTTTATTTAAAAAGTATTTTCTAAAAAAATTTCTCTCTTTTTCTCCTTTCTTTGATGTCAAAAGAATCACATTTTCTATCCCCAAATTTAATATGCTAAAAATATCTAACAAGAAGTCTTTTATAGGGCCAAACCTCTCACCCAAAACTACAATTTTGGTACGGGGCACCGAAATTCTCAATTGGCTCAGCTCTTTGATTGACAGCTAATTCAAACAATGCAGAGTATCAAAGCTTTTATTACACAGCATGAACGGTACTGAGAGTGTTTTGATTATAGGTTTTCTTTACTCACCTTGAAGCAATAAACTGAGATTGTGTCTGGATGAGGATGAATTTCAGACAATTGTGGAAGGGGCTTCAGTAAGAAGGTTAGGAGAATTGGTGCTGTTTGGGGTGAGAGAACTGGGCCTTTAAGTGTAGTCTTTGTTGTGGTACACTTTCCATCCCAGCATGCATTGTACATCAATGTTCCCCATCTTGTCTGTTGATGTACTAAACCATCCACGATTCTTGATTGTTGCTAGTAAATTACAAATTTATAGTTATATAATTTTCTCCTGCTTTCTTCTTTCAGCTGCATGTGACTGTGCTGTAGACTGTGAAGCAGGTTGTTCAGCCGGCTACTACTGGGACACCAATGCTACAGCATGCATTCAGTGTCAACCAGGATATTAGTAAGTACAGTAGACTTTACAGCATTGTTTGTGTAGTTCAGAAATATTGCACATTTCTGCACCTTTTACAATCTCCCCAGTTTGAAAATTGCTATTTGCAAGTGGGAATATCCTGCACAATGTGCCTGTTGGATACTGGTACTGTAGGGTACTCCCTTTTAAAACCAAAGCCCTTCTTTTTTAAGGCAAAAGCATTTAGTCCAAACTTATTTTGATGTGACAGCCAGATCACAATCTTCCATTTTGCTTTAAGAATCCATCATGTCATTTTAGGTCTCCTAAATTTCAAAATTTAGATATTAATTTTTCTCTCATGATTCCCTTTAAAATTGGAGAGTGAATCCCTGTAACCCCAAATTCTGATCTTTGGTTGCAACAATGAGTCACAGGACTCGCAAATCTGTACGATTAATAAGAAGTGCAAATTGAAATTTTGCTAAATTACACTGCTGTCACTATCAAAGATGTACATAATAGTTCAGGAAATTGGAACTCCAGAGGAAATGTTTCGCTGTGGTCACTTTGGTTGGAATGGCCTACTGTAAGGTGGTGAGCAAAGATATACAATAAGGATCAGTTACTGGTTTCCAAGCCAAATCCTTAGCTTAATTATGCAAATTCAGAAGCACTGAGTCTTTAACGTGTACTGAATTGTTGTCATGAGTTGAATACTGTACAAGTGCAGTGTCTGTGGCTTTGAGAACAGTAAAAGTACCCATCATATCAGTTCAAACCATCTCTAAGAGCTGTTTGAACTATTGTGATCCTCACTGTTACTCTGTCTATAATGTACATATCTGTCACAAAGGGTCATAATTTCCTGGATTGATCTCAGGCACCTGTTGGAACTTTGTGGACAGATTTTAAACAAAACTCAGAAACAGTGGTTGTTGAACATGGGACTACCTGTCATGTTCAAGAGGTTGAGGTTTAAGGTCATCCAGGGGTCCTTAAAGGCTGTTTTGTGTTAAAGGTCATCCAGGGGTCCTTGGAGGCTGTTTTGTGTTAAAGGTCATCCAGGGGTCCTTGGAGGCAGTTTTGTGTTAAAGGTCATCCAGGGGTCCTTGGAGACTGTTTTGTGTTAAAGGTCATCCAGGGGTCCTTGGAGGCTGTTTTGTGTTTTTTCTTTAGAGATGTATCTCCTCCTTCAAATAGTGTTGTTCCTTGATAAAAATTGGTCATAATATTCCTCATAGAGTGGTTCTTTTAAGTAATACACAGATATTTGACATAAGGTTGTACAAAGTCATTAGAAGGTCAAAAGGTTGAAATATCTTTGATATGGTATTGCTTATTTGCTATCTGCTGTTCAAGTTTGTGAGAGAAGTACAAGGGGGCCTCACAACACATTGAGCCCATTGTGTGTTGATGGTTGGAGATAATATACTTACACTTTTGGAAGGTGATAAATTGAAAAGGGGAAATGTTTTAAAATCACCAAAAACAATTTTAATTTCAGTAGGGCCTCTGTGTGATATTGAACTCTTATGTTACTGTACATACTTTCTGGGTTTGCTGTTTGCTTGAAGGTTATGGAATAATGAGTAAATGTACCATATACCACTAAAATTACCTGTCTAGGACAAACAATGTGTTGAAATGAGTAATTCAACAGAACTTCAGCACCATTGGTGGTATTTCTTTTAGAACTGGTCAGTACAAAATTTTTTATCAGTCCCAGTGAATAACCTACAAATCTGTGAGTATGATGAGTTTGAAAGAATACTGACAAGTACAAATATGTTCAAAACAGTGAGTATCAGTTGTACTCACTTCAAGTCTGCTTAGATCAAGGAGGCAAAATAATCTAACAATTAAACAGGAATTACATGGAAGTATATATTGCACAATAATTTGTGATGTCATTGTTGTGCAACTCAAATTACAATCTTTGTATTTCTTTGTTTTTCTGAATGTTACTGCATCTTGTACCAAGATGTGATATCACTCTTACTCTTATGAGGTGATGTAATTAAGTCCTCTCAGTGCAACGTGCTCTGCAAGGAAACAGGAAGTGTTCAAAGTCATAAACCCCCTTTTTAATTTTAAAGGAAAACAAAGTAGGTTATGTGAGTTGTACAACAAAAAAAAGCCACAAGCTATTGCACAATATTTACCATTTTAAGTTGAGTGAATAAACTTCGACATTTTCTATCTCAGCTCAGGAATGTGCTATGAAGATGGGAGTTGGACAGTTAGAATTCATTTCTCTTGCTCTTAAATATATATATATATATATTGAATTTTTTGACCTGGGGTACACTTTAATATGCTGATCAATTGTGAAAGTAATAAATGAGACTGAGTTGCAGTATTACATTTTTTCATGAAAGACCAGTGTTTGTGTGATGTGGAGGTAGACTTCTACATGGGATGTTTGTATAATTTGTTATTTAAACCAATGTGATTAAATAAGTGCTCTTAAGGGTTTTATTATGTTTCACTTAACTTGTGTAATATTCTGTAGGCTAGTTGATGTTCTTTCTTCATCACTTAGGTTTTTTTTATTGGGGGGAGGGGGGAGGGGAGTTGATCTTCTTGTTAAGTCTTTGAATAATTTTTAGACCACTTCCTTTCTCTTTTGTTCATGACCTGGATTGTAAAAAATGTTATCAGCTGTATCTTGTATTTTATGGAAAAAGAGAAAAAACAAAAGAGAAATGAAACAATACCTGTTGTTGTCCATAGGCCTAGCCAATGATGAAATTTTATAGCATTAAAGCTTTATCTAGAAGGTTTTGTGTATGCCTTGTTTTGAAAGTGTCTGTCAGGTTCTTCTGGGGTCTCAATGCTATTCTGGGGATTGCTCAGAATGATTGTGAGAGTCTGGTCATCTTGGAAATGGGGTAATTGGTTTGTGGGATTCATAAATTGACCAAAGTTTTTCTTCCAGTACATGGAATAACCCTGCCTTGACTGCAGAATATTGTAATGTGATGATTAGAACATCTTCTTAGTAGGGTTGTCCATACCTCCCAAGTGACCCGCATTTCGTGGGTTTGACTGGCATCTGAACACCCAAACCCACTGACCTGCTAAGCCCTCTGAAAAACTGGCATTTCAAAACTCCAAAGTATTTTTAGCCAGAAAACGAACGCTCAGTAGCAAAAATGAATTCCCACTTTGCAAGTTAATAGAGGCGGGGCTTGTCTCAGAGTTTCCCATCTAACAAATGTTTTTGACTTGTTTTCATGGCTAGGATGCCATGAGAGATGTACGAAAGATAGGCCTACTGGAAATCACTTGCAGCACTGATGGTATCGGTACAATCGGATTGACGTCTGCAAACTGTACCGGTACCGCACCAAAATTTACAGCAACAAGCATGATTGCATATTGTGATTAGGAGAGGTTTCAGTAATTGCACATTTGTGAGTATCTGTACATTAACTTGGCAAATTTCTTAATAAATTTTTTCTCTTAGGCCATTACCACAAAAAATTCAGTACTGGACTGAATTTTTTTTTGGCGGTAACCTAGCGATATTGTGTTGACTGATTTGCCAAAAATTTTCGAAAAAGGGAGGGGGCTATGGTTGTCTAGTGCTGCCAAGCATTGGCTTTTCTCTGACTTGCTGGTCACAGAAAGATAACTGAAAAATTGGCCTTTTGATTCAGTGAAATGTCTGATTATGCAGTAATACTGCACCTGAGTTAGTTGCTCAGACAGAATCCTCTCAGGTCAATTTAGCTAAAGCTTTATAAGATGTTGAATACTTGAAACTTCTGTAGACCTTTTTCGGAACATGAATGTACAATAGGATTAAAACTCCAATGCCTCTTCATCATCGTCAAATAGTATTGTGAGCTTTACAAACTTTTTTTGTTAGGCGATAGACCTTGCCATTTACTGAAAGAATGCCCTTTGTCCAGTTAGTTTGGTGGACCAAATTTAAATTTTCCTGCTGGTGTAAGTGACAAGTCTCTCGTAAAGTCACAACTGAGGTCTTGTAAAACAAACACTTCAATGCTAGTAGCTCACACACAATGGAGATTCCCCTCACAGTTGCGGGGAAACGGCAAACTTGTTAAGAATGCTCTTGTTTGATCTGGAAAGCGTTGCCATAGAAACATATAAACAAGAACATGTAAATTCTGATTTTGAATGTGATAACAGCATAAGATTATGAAGAATTGTGATTGTACCCTGCAAATTACTGTTTTGTTCAAATGTCAGTTATGATGTACATGGAAGTACTCACTGACATTATTAATTTTGGGCTTTAGAAAGGTAGCCTACTTTATGAAGTAGTCTTTCAGACATTACATACTGGAATGAACTTAAAGGAAAAGGCAGTCACCCTAACTTAAAGTAGTACATAATAGACTATCCTATCTATTTAATGGCTCTAGAGAATCATGTGAGATGATGGTTTGTTCCTCTTCAGTTGTGAAGTTTACTGAAAATTACTGGAAGAAACTACTTAAAGTTTTCCTCTTCCCAGGTCGAGTCATACCAAAGACTCTAATAAAGGAACCTACTGCCATTGTGCGTGATGCTCCGCATAAGCAATGAGTAGGGAAAACAAGCTAGTGAGCCACAACTGGAAAAAAGGACGTGGTCGGCTCGACTTGAACCAATAGGTTGGAAACTAGGCCGTAAAACTCTTATCTAACTAACTTGAACAGGCCCATGATGCAATATTGAAATCTTGAAGTATTACCAAAGATACTTGTCACAGAAATAAGAAAATGGCTTTTGACCCCAAGTCAAAGTTTCCCTGATGTGAAACCACTACAGGCTTATTTTCTTCCTCAAATGAAGTCTTCCTTGCATTCTGAATAAGCCTTCATAATTTCCTTTGAAGTCTACCAAGCCTTCAGTTACTGTTTGAATGCATTCATTAGTTTTTTAATGTGTTGGAATGCATTCACACATGAATGATATATGAATGCTTATCAAAGCCTTCATTTCCTTTTTTTGCAATTCATATAACTAGTATCAATTACTATGCAGCTGGATGTCACTCAAGCATAAGCAA
Organism: Holothuria scabra; assembly: GCA_037179385.1. Lineage (NCBI taxonomy): Eukaryota > Metazoa > Echinodermata > Holothuroidea > Aspidochirotida > Holothuriidae > Holothuria > Holothuria scabra. Next base: position 5,825,521 of record CM074189.1, on the reverse strand, counting down.
AGTTACAGAAATCAATTACTGGATAATGGCGCCTTGATCCTGCTCACCTGATTGCACCAGATAATCTTCATTTATATTATACTGTAATTTGTAAATCCAACATGCTCAGGCTTTAGTAGTACAGAACTGTTGTTCTCATCAAGTCTCTTTGGCAAATTACTGATCCAGCAAAGCTGAGCACTTACTCATTGTCAAGTGGACTGTAGGCTAATGAAACACCTAGGATTATCTTAGTGATAGCATATTGTATGTCTGTGCGTGATGAGAAGACAATATTGGGGAAAGTGCAAACTCTGCGCCAGGCCCTCTGATAGATCATAAGTGTAAACTATTTGGGGCATGTATGAGCAAATGGAGGACATAGCCTAGGCTAGTCAGATTTTTCAAGAGTATGACATACTGAATGTAGAGTATAGTTTCAACTCCTTTCAGGAGTGTTGTGGTGCATTGCATTCTTTTCACTGACTTTGCTGAGTTCTAGTGTATAATTATGTAAAGAACAGCATTTATATTCACACTGTAGCTTACTGTACTTCTTACCGATGTACATGTCTAATCGTACTGTAATTTATAGTCTTCATAGTGAGAAAGAAATTGAATTCCTTAGTATTCATGCACTAAATTTGTTGCTTATATGTGCACAGAGGTACTCTAGTGGCTAGTTAGTTAGTTAGATAAGATTTAATGACACACCAACATGAATGTGTTATATAGTGTCATACTGTTCAAATACTGTTCCAGTCCTCCATTTAGTCGCCTCTTACGATAGGTAGGGAATAATCTACAACCCCCAGCCCACAGGGACACAACCATTGAGCGACTTGCTTGGTTTAGTGGCACCGACAACACTAGCCATGGGATGAGTAAAAACGGTCTTATATGCGCATTTTATAGGCGATAGTTGGGGACAATCGTCTCGCAACACATGACCTCCTCAGCCCACCTGGATGTAGGGCTTTGAATGTGTAGCGATTAATCGCTAAACGATCGCATGTGGAATAGATGTTTAGTATGTACAAAGCTGCAAGCGATTAATCACAAAACCTGTTTTTGACATTTTTTTAGAGTGTACAAATGGTTAAAAAAAAGTTTTTTATCCATTTGTATACTCTGATGATCCTTAGCTTTTGTTAAATGGAACATTTTAGGCATATTTCAACCTTGTATGCTAGGCTTCAAAGTTTCAGAATAATTTGTTTTACCATGCAAGATAACAACTATTATTACTTCTGCATTACATTCAGTGTCAGTCACTACATACTGAAATAATTTTCTTTGTGATAAGGTAATCACGATTAATCGCTAAACAATCGCAAATTTTTCAGGTAAAATGTTTAGTTATTTTGCTTAATGTTCACAGCCCTACCTTGGTGCAGTTTTTCGTCATAACCAAGACCGGGCACACTGGCGGCAGTTGTGCTTGATCATATGTGTGATTACATGTAATCTGCCAGGCAATAAGTTTTTTAGGGCTACATACTACTTGAAATTTTCAAACTTTATCTAGCTTCAATGAATTGAGCAAACTGTGATGGAAGTTTGTTGGGTAGGAATTAAACAGCAAATATCAAAGTTGTGCAAAATGTACAGTACTTCTCAAGTAATTCCAAGATGTGAATTGTGGTTTGAAGTACCTGTATGTACATTCTCTTATGCTCATTTGCAGAACTCTTGGATGAATGTATGCAGTGTTTCGGCTAGTACTACAGTATGATACAATTTGGATGCAATGACTTGTCAACTTGGTGCAGGCTTAATTATGATGAAAGCTGCTGCCACTGTGTTTAACACTCGCCATAAAGCAATTGAGTAGGAAAACAAACCAGTTAGTCACAACTGGAAAATAGGGCTTTGGATAGCTCGACTTAAAACAGTTGTTTAGAGACTGAGCAGTTTGTAACCTCAGCAAACTAGCTAAGGGAAGAGTCGTTAATCTAAACGTCCAGTATGGGCACTTGGGCACAGGAAATGACTTGCCAATAATGGCCAGTTAGATAGATGACTCTGCCCTAACTAACTGAGGATGTAAGAAAATAAAAGAATTTTGTTTTGTTTCCCTAAAGCTGATTTGTGCATAGTTCCTGAAAACTGAAATTATGTCTGGTGAGTCAAAGTTGAATTCTCATATTGACAGAGTTCACACAGGTCCTGGAAAATCCTGGAAAGCCAGGCAAAATAAAAATTTGAAATTCCAGTACTGGAAAGTCAGGCAAAATAGGCCTACCTGTAAGCAATTATTTTAAGAGTCATAAGTCAGGGAATTTTAGGAAGTTGGCTTATTGTTCCAGTTTTCAGATGTCATGGAAATATCAGTTCAGGCCCTTGAAAATCATGGAAAAGCCATGGAATTTTCCATTTTGAATGTGAATGAACCCAGATTGAGTGCATTGACCCAATTCCTTAGAGGAACACTAGATTTAAGGATGTTGAAAATAATTGATAGCATGTACCTTATAACTTTGGGTTAATTTTCATGATTAGAAGAGAGTTTACAGTTGAATTTATATCTACCTTGTCCTACAGTTGTTTGGGAGGCAGTAATGCAAGAGTGCCCTGTTCCTCTGGTGAATATAATGACAAGCCTGGGCAGAGTGACCCATCAGCATGTGTGGTAAGTATACATTGTACACTCAATGCGAATATGTGACTTTCATTTACTTGTACAATACTGGTACATGAATTTCTACTTCAACGTTCTTAATCCTGTTGATAGTTACCTAAATTCTAAAATTCCTCCTCCTTATTTTTATACAGTACTTCTTTTTTATATTTCAAGACTTAAAACTTACCTGTTCCAGAAAGTACTTTTTCATAGTCTTTTGATAAGCCCTTTGTAATTGTTTTCATGTGAGGGGCGCTATCAATCCATTGTATTATTATTAAACACCTTAAATATATCAAAGTTATAGTGAAGAGTTACAGTATACCTCATAAATTTTGCAATTCAGTCATAAAAACGTAGTCACATGATCCTCAAGAGCCATTCATGAAATTGGATAGACTTGTTAAACTTTTGCAATTTGGGGACACCGCTCTAGTTCCTTTAAATGTGATGCCTTATAGAAAATGCTAAATCCAGGCTGTAAAAGCTCATTGGTTTTAATTCTTGAGTCGACACGTATGTAGACTTAAGGTGATGCTTATCAAAGGGTATGTTCCCTTGTTGTAACTTCCAAGTATATTGTAAAATCCCTTGAGATAAGGGTCATCCAAGGTTATTGTTCTAAGGCAGTGTGCCTAACAAGGTCAGTAGCTATTATATAGAAGGCCTAGATTAGCAATGCTCCCCCCCAGTCCAGAATAGCAGTCTTCCACTATGGAAGAAGGGGAAGTCTTTGTATAACATTCATATGATTCAATGTTTTTGGGAAATACTGCTTTTGTCTGACACGGAAAAATCTTCCCCTTTAAAATGAATATATAGATATACAGTGATACATTGTTAAAAATATGGTTAGCTTTCTTCTCAAGAAACACATTTTTCACTGATAAAAATTCAGATATTTGTTACTCAAGAATACAGTAATTTGTTCACCCAAACTTTGAAAATTTCATTGATGCAACTTCCATGTTACTCTTCTTGCGCTTATATTTTGAGGAGGTGATAAGTTAGATGTTAGATATATTGTTGAAGCTGAATAACTTGATAATAATTATGTCAGCTATTTTTTTTGTATTTTTTGTTTTGATTTTAAAAGCAATTTGACATAATTTAAACACTGCAAATAAGTAAACTGAAGGAATCCCAATCTATTGTCATTCATACTGAGTGTCAGCTTTTTGATTTTTGAAACTTTCACAAAATTTATGTCATTCAAAACTCGCCTCTATTTGTACTGAGATATAAAAAAATTTGCATTTTGCTAGCAAAACCCAGCAAGATTTTGGCTGTGAGGATATGAATGGCTTTTTCTAGGTTGTATTTAAGACTTGAGAGGTTTATAGAGGAGTGACTTGAAGAGAACTTCAGTTCTTTGTTATGTCAAGAACTTAACCTGCCTTTAACTACTATTGATAATTCCCCCCCCCCTCGCTTTTTGATTCCTTGCCGTAGGCAGGCAAGGAATCTATGCGATGGTGATGTCGTGTGTATGTGTGTGTGTGTGTGTGTGTGTGTGTGTGTGTGTGTGTGTGTGCGTGCGTGCGTATGTGACGCTTTGGCTTGTAAACACGATATCTCAAGAAGGGTAAGTCCGAGGGATCTCATACTTGGCATGTGGATTGCCCATATAGAGTAGATGATCCCTATTGTTTTTGGTGGACGTCAAAGGTCACTTGGGGTCACGAGAGGTCAAAAGGTCAAAATCTTGTAAACACGATATCTCGAGAACGGTACATGTGACTATGCTCATATTTGGTGTGTGGGTTGGTCATATTGAGTAGATGATCCCTGTCGATTTTCGTGGAGGTCAAAGGTCATTTCGGGTCACGAGAGGTCAATAGGTAAATTCCTTAGAAATTGCTTGTAAACACGGTATCTCAAGAAGGGTAAGTGTGACTAATCTCATATTTGGTGTGTGCATTGGCCATATTGAGTAGATGATCCCTATTGTTTTTGGTGGAGATCAAAGGTCATTTGGGGTCACGAGAGGTCAAAAGGTCAAAACTTCGTAAACACGATATCTCGAGAACAGTACATGTGACTATGCTCATATTTGGTGTGTGGATTGGTCATATTGAGTAGATGATCCCTATTGATTTTTGTGGAGGTCAAAGGTCATTTGGGGTCACGAGAGGTCAATAGGTAAATTCCTTAGAAATTGCTTGTAAACACGGTATCTCAAGAAGGGTAAGTGTGACTAATCTCATATTTGGTGTGTGCATTGGCCATATTGAGTAGATGATCCCTATTGTTTTTGGTGGAGATCAAAGGTCATTTGGGGTCACGAGAGGTCGAAAGGTCAAAACTTCGTAAACACGATATCTCGAGAACGGTACATGTGACTATGCTCATATTTAGTGTGTGGGTTGGTCATATTGAGTAGATGATCCCTATTGTTTTTGGTGGAGATCAAAGGTCATTTGGGGTCACGAGAGGTCAAAACATCAAAACTTCGTAAACACGATATCTCGAGAACAGTACATGTGACTATGCTCATATTTGGTGTGTGGGTTGGTCATATTGAGTAGATGATCCCTATTGTTTTTGGTGGAGGTCAAAGGTCATTTGGGGTCACGAGAGGTCAAAAGGTCAAAACTTCGTAAACACGATATCTCGAGAACGGTACATGTGACTATACTCATATTTGGTGTGTAGGTTGGTCATATCGAGTAGATGATCCATATTGTTTTTGGTGGAGTTCAAAGGTCATTTGGGGTCACGAGAGGTCAAAAGGTCAAAACTTCATAAACATGATATCTCGAGAATGGTACATGTGACTATGCTCATATTTGGTGTGTGGGTTGGTCATATTAAGTAGATGATCCCTGTCGATTTTCGTGGAGGTCAAAGGTCATTTGGGGTCACGAGAGGTCAATAGGTAAATTCCTTAGAAATTGCTTGTAAACACGGTATCTCAAGAAGGGTAAGTGTGACTATTCTCATATTTGGTGTGTGCATTGGCCATATTGAGTAGATGATCCCTATTGTTTTTGGTGTAGATCAAAGGTCATTTGGGGTCACTAGAGGTCAAAAGGTCAAAACTTCGTAAACACGATATCTCGAGAACGGTACATGTGACTATGCTCATATTTGGTGTGTGGGTTGGTCATATTGAGTAGATAATTCCTATTGATTTTCGTGGAGGTCAAAGGTCATTTGGGGTCACGAGAGGTCAATAGGTTAATTTCTTAAAAATTGCTTTTAAACACGGTATCTCAAGAAGAGTAAGTGTGACTAATCTCATATTCGGTGTGTGCCTTGGCCATATTGAGTAGATGATCCCTACTGTTTTTGGTAGAGATCAAAGGTCATTTGGGGTCACGAGAGGTCAAAAGGTCAAAACTTCGTAAACACGATATCTCGAGAACGGTACATGTGACTATACTCATATTTGGCGAGTGTGTTGGCCTTATTGAGCAGATGATCCCTATTGTTTTTGGTGGAGGTCAAAGGTCATTTTGGGGTCATGAGAGGTCAAAAGGTCAAAACTTCGTAAACACGATATCTCAAGAACGGTACATGTGACTGTGCTCATATTTAGTGTGTGGATTGGTCATATTGAGTAGATGATCCCTATTGATTTTCTGAAAGGTCAAAGTTCATTTGGAGTCAGCATGTTCAAAGCCTGACAAGCTTTCCTGCACAGTCTTTCAAGAAATGTCACTTGTAGGGTCCTGTAACTTGTCCTGTAGATGGCACATAGTGAATACATGGTCCCAGAAGTTTTTGGTGGAGGTCAAATGTCATTTGGGTTCACAACGGGCAAGGGGGATCTCAATGTAGGAAGATTGGATGCCTTGCATGTGTACTTTGTGGGCACATTATGGAGCCCTGTTAATTGAAAAACATTGCCAAGCAATGTCAATGTGAAAAAAGGCCTTACATTTCAGCGGCAAGGAATCACTAAGCCTTTTGGCTTTCTGGTTTGAGAAAATAAATATTGTGTAATATTCATACATATCTACCTGGGTACTCTGAAAGTCGGTAAATTGTACTTCCTATAACAGTAATGTATTCATAGATTGCAATCAAAATTTGTGTGTTATCTTGTTTACTGTTAGTAACACTGTAATATATTTTATTTAGTTATGATGAATTCAATGAAATCATAGTTTATACGCGTTAGGGGAATAATTTGATTTAATAGTTTAAGTCTTTGAAGTAAAAACTATGAATGTAATCATATTATCCTATATATTTTCTTGTGTTTTCTGTCATAAAGGTTCTATAATGTTTAATTTGTGTTAATTCTTCTCTTCCTTTCCCAGCTATGTCTGGCAGGAACTTACAGTGGTGGAGCAGCTGAGTACTGTGAGAGCTGTCCAAGTGGTTATTCCTGTCCCATAGATGGTATCTCCAGTCCTATACTCTGTGGTACTGGTCAATATGCACTCAATGGGAGTTCAGAGTGCCTTCAATGCCCACTGGGAAGCAGGTGCCCGACTGTGTATGATGCCCCCATTCCATGTGAACTAGGGTACTACTCCAATGGGGAAGGTCAGATAAGTTGTTCTCAGTGTGAGGCTGGATACCAGTGTCCTGATAGGAACAGCTCCACCCCCTGCAGTGCAGGGCACATGAGCAGGGCTGGGGATGGGGTTTGTTCATCATGTCCTCAAGGATATTACAGGTAAAACTGTATTTTTCAGTGTGCTCTTTACTGTAGTGTAAAGTCAATAAAGGGTAGATTATAACTTTTCTCCAAAGTAATCTTTCATGTGATGTGTGGGCATACCAAAGCAGGGTTACTGTAGTTATGAGGAGGGGGGGAGGGGGCGACGAGGCTTTTCCCATGTTAAAACTTTTTCCTTTCTCCCAAATGGGTATAAAGATTAGTAGTGATGTAGATATAAATATGCTCAAAAAAAGATAGTTTACATAATTATATCTCTTTCCCCAATTATATCTACATATTGCATAGCCTACCCCTCCCCTTGAAATATAACTACATACCTATGTCTGTTTCTGAGTCGGAAGGTTTCTAAAAAAATGTTTTAGTTAAGTATAACTGACTTTTAAAGGAATGACATACTCTGTTTTAAGCTAGTTTAAAAGAGCAGCTCTGCACTGTTAATCAAATCATATTGCAATCAGTGCTGCATTTTTGTATGATTGTATTCAGTAGATCCCTGTTCTGGATTCCTTTGATTTCATCAGCATGCTGTTATCCGATCATGATATTGTTGAAATCTTGTTATCAAAGAACCCAAAGGTGTATGGGGGTAATCTTCTATGAGGCGGGCAAGAGCATTTTTTGCCCAAATAATGTCATCCTTTATCATATTTTGCCCGACTAGACCAACTTCTTTTGCCGGAATTGGGAGGGCGAGTGCCCCCCTGCATCCCTGCCTGGTTCGCCTATTACAAAACCTGTTTTCATCTAATATTTGCCTGCTAATAGTACATGTTACATTTACCATAAAACTTTCATGGGAACATGCAGTCAGCTCAAATACATTAATTTAGTACTAGTCTACTTTACTTCATGAATGGCTCTTGAGAGTCATGTGACATTTTCCTCACTAATTCTAAAATACATTTGAGGAATGACTCCCTGGTTTAGCTCAGTAATTCAGGTCCTGATGCATCATGAAAGATACTTGCAATTGCAAAATAGTGACACTGTTTGAAAAAAAGTCTGGTGTGACTGCTCTTTCTCTTCTTTTTAATGTGTGAGTGTTGACATTCATCAACATTTGTGTGTGTATGAAAGCCACATCTGACATATCCCTACCACCAGCATGCATGTGTGTGTAAAGAAGCCCTATCTCATATACCTCTACCATCGATACATGTGTGTATGTATAGAAACGCTATCTGACATATCCCTACCATCAAAATTTTGTTGCCAGTGGTGAAGCTGCATCAGCATGTTTACCATGTCCAGAAGGAAAGTCATGTGTGGATCCCTCCCAGACACCTGTATCCTGTGCCGATGGTTATGTCGCACCTTTAGGATCAGATAACTGTACCCGGTGTGCATATAATGAGGTAACAGACTCTGTACAGTCATCTTGTGTACCCTGTCCAGCTGGTAAGGCTTGTACAGATCCTACCCAGATCCCAACAGATTGCAGTGATGGGGAATACGCCTTGCTTGGTGATGCCGTTTGCTCAACATGTCCAGTGGGGAAAAGATGCCCTACAACATCAACTATGGAAGACTGTCCTTCAGGTAAAGGCCTTCCACTGATTTAAGTATGAATAAATGCAATTTGAAAGTGTACAAGGATACTGAAAAACATAATTTTACCATTGTCTGATGTCATTGATAGTAGAGGCCTGGCCTATAACCAGGCAAGGTACTGGATGGCCTTGGAGTGTGGACTGAGGGAAAAACATACCAAAATACATTAATGTAATGGTAATTTTAAATGTTTGAAAGGGAGAAAAGTTTTTCAGTTGGGGGGGGGCTTGCTCTGCAGTTGACCTGAGTGAGGATGGATAAGATAGTTTGGGAAGTAAATCTTGCTGTAAAATGCAATTCTGGAAAAAACTTTGAGCTTGCCATTGATTTTAACATGGTTTAAAAAGTGTTCTAGTTATGATATCAGATGTTAACATGGAAGTATTACCTCAGAAGTATGTAGTACTTCCATGCTGTAAACCTCGTAGGGCATTTAGACTGTGCAGCAGCTGTATGATACCTGGGTAGTTTGTGAAGGGATTAAGGATGACTTATACGCTAATTCTTCAGTTCTGGGCTGGTTTCTCCTGGAAGGAAACTCAGATTTTCTGAATTCTTTAGCCAACTTAATAATTCAACAGCATGTGCATTTGGCTATGTGAGCTTGTATGGAATGCAAGATAAAGCCTACTGCTTCATCATGTTAAACTGCTCCATGTATTTGCTTGCATTTATGTATGTATTTTTCTTAACATGCCAGGACAGTTTAATGTAATATATTTGTTGTTAATTCTTGATTTTACAGGGACGTATTCTACAGGTGGAGCATCTGATTGTATTAACTGTCCAGGAGGATATAGTTGTACCAATTCATCATCTACCCAGTGTGGTCCAGCGCAGTACAGCCCTGAAGCTGGTAATTTTATGATATGTTAAATTCATCTAATCATGTGAACGTAATTCATCAAGACTGGAGCAACTGTTTATTCCCCAGGAAGGAGTGAAATTATTTACTTGAAAGTGAATTAAACTGCTCACAGTCCTCCCTATATTTTATTTACAAGAAAGGGAAATTCCCTTCCATTTGACCAAATTTCCCAGAAAGGATTCTCCTGGCTTCCCAACTTTTTGCACCCATGGTAATTCACATGTAATTGCAACGGATGTGACAACTATGCCACTCTTACACAGATTTTGTTGTAAGATCATATCTAATCCATCCATATGTAAATCTGCAATTAGCATAAAACTGTACTGAGTGAAGGAAGGGAACAGAAACAAAATTTTTGAATATTCCTGGCAAGGGCCCTCAAGATCATTTAAATTCATGCATGGCTGCATCTAGTCAATGTTTCCTGACATTTCCTTTAATATATATCTCATCTCCAGAAAAATCTCCAAAACTTGGTGCCATCCAAATGATCCAAGTTTGCTATAAAGATGTGGTTATTACCTCTTCAAACAGAAAAAAAGAAACTTTTGCATTTTTGAAAGTCATAGAATTTAGTCTCTGGCAAATCCCTTTGCCTTTGGTAATTCCCTTTTTGCAAATATTTCCATTCACTACAGCCTGTAAAATGCTAAATTATGGAATTTCTATCATCAAGCAGCCATTATGAATTAATGCAGAAAAAAATTTAAAGGAAATAACTTTCACCACCCACTGTTGGTTTGGCCCCAAGGGTTTTGTTATGAAATAAACTTTAAGGGGTGAAAGATTTATATCATTCAGTCTGAATGTTTTGTAATTTTGTTATGTAGAAATATGAGACTGTGTTTCTATCTATAAAAAATGTCTGGTTGACTTGTTTTATCTTTGGCGCAAGGAAAGCATAAACGCCCACACTTTTTGATATTGATATAATTTATCTCCATGGGGTATGTATGTAAACAAAATTTTATTTTACAATGGAACAAATTTTCATGAATATGCAGCATCAAATCCATGCAGGGAATTTTGGCATGTCCCCCTCCTTTCAGAAGACAACAAATTGATGTTACAGTGTGTTGTCATTGTGTGTGTGTGTGTGTCTTATGGTGTGTGTGTCTTAAGAGGAAGTGATACAAAGTGATGTGGATTTTATGGAGTGAAAGCATATAGCCAAATAGGATTATTTGGATTTGGGGTGGGGGAGTCAGTGGCACAAGCCATGTGTTTGAATGTTTCCCCTATTTAGACAAATTGTACCAAAATTTCTAAAACTTTACCAACTCATGAGCCTACGGAGGGAGGAAGTCAAAATGGACTATTTCAAGTAGGTGCAGTTGGTTGTGTATTACTTACGATTGCGCCATTATTTAACCTAACCAAAACTTGGAAAATTTCTCTTATAAAATGAGGATAAGTTCTTTTGTGTCTATTTGTCAACTGGTTGAGAGAGCAACCAACTCTCACTGAGCAGAAGTTTGAGGGTTCAATCCCGGCATATACTCGATGTAAGCCAGCCTCAGACTGACATGTATAGACACCCACTAATCCAATTCACTTCAGGCTATTCAGTCTAGTCATCTCCCTCCAGTGGTCTATTCACATCAGTTTGGGGTAGCCTTACATGAAGTATCTCCCTCAGTCCCTGGCTGAGTCATACCAAAGACTTTAATAATGGAACCTACTGCTGTTGTGCCTGATGCTCTGCATAAGTAATGGGGTAGGGATAACAATCACAACTGGAAAAAAAAAAGAGAAAAACCTTGGGCACTGCTGGCCTAAACAAGAAGGTGATACGGTGAGGCATAAAGCCCTATCTAACTTTTCTTAACCTGTAATGAATTTTCTTATCTATGTCCTTCTCCTCAGATGTAAACTGCTATGATTGTGATCCTGGCTACTACTGTCCCCCTCTTTCTGAGAACCAAGTTCCATGTGAAAGTGGCTACTATTCCAGCGGAAATGCCACCACATGTCTGGAATGTCCTGCTGGATACCAGTGTAGCAACTCCCTAGCTCAACCATGTGCCTCTGGGTATTACTCACTGGGTGCTGAGGCAAGCTGTACGGCCTGTCCAGCTGGTGAGTGTAATCATCATTGCTCTTTGATGTAATATATGGTAAACCTGTATATGCAAAGTGTCACTAGTTTCTAAGAGTGGAATGGGACTTGGTCATGATATAGATGGCAGATGTCAGCTAATTTTTGGATGGACAGAAAGCAAGAAGACATTATAAGTTGGTTAGCGTAATTGCTGAGGGTTGAAAAAAGAGGGTTTGCCATAGTTTATCATTTTCCTCAAGCTTGTGTGTAAGTTTGTAGTTTGTGAAGTCATCCAGTTAAATACTGAATCAATCATTCTGTTGACAGTTATTCTTTCGATGGTATGACAATGTATTGGGCAGGGTATGAGTCAGAGGTGAGATAAGATGGGGAGTGTTGGATGGTTGAAGGAGGGGTTGGTAGTCGTAGGAAAGAAAGGAATCTATCCTCTACCTATCCATGTCTCAGAGGTCATCATTGTTGATTGCCTCTCTCACATCTATACCCAAAAATGATCATATTCTTGATGGATTAATGATGACCTCATCTTCAGGCAATTGATTAATTAAGTCAATCACCTACAACAATAATGCAGTCTCCAAATATTCATTTCTGTAATACAGTAGTCTTAATGAAACATTGGGATGTGGCGTTAACAGTGTTTGTACATTTGGAACAGTGGTTGTTGAACCGTGGTTGTTGTACCATTGATAAAGTTACAATTTCTGTGTATTTTACATTGTGCTTCCAGGGTACCAGTGTAATGTCACCAACTCATCTCCTGTGCCCTGTCAGACAGGATGGTATAACGATGACCCTCAAAATCAAGGCTGTATTCAGTGTCCAGAAGGGTATGCTTGCTCTGATGCCACCCAAGCAGCTCAATCCTGCAGTGCTGGTAGGTATAAGTTTATATTCCATAAAATGAAATGGCTCCTAAAGTAGGGGCCCTGGTTTACTTTAGAAGTAAGAAACAACTACCATTCAAAATTGATTTTGATCTAACCTCTCGTAGTGGAAGGGGAGGTGTGGAATAGTTTTATTTTCAAGGTAGTTGTTTGTCACTCCAAACTACAATTTCACCACTAGTTTACAGACATTCTCAGTTGCCACAGCTTTTTGTGTTCTGTTAACACTTTAGCGTCTTATCTACTCACCCTGAAGCGATAAACTAGGATTGTGTCAGGATGAGGAATTTGAAGTAAGTGGTTTGGGAGAATTGGAACCATCGGTGATGGTGAACAGCTGCCTTTAAAGCACAAGAATTAAAGTCTCTAATGTTTAAATACATCTTATAAGACATGGAATTAACTTTTGTAGCATTCTTGTATGTATTTGTTGCAAAAAATTGGGATAGTGTGATGAGCACTAACCAGGGAGTACTCTACATAAATTTAGATCTGGTAGAAAAAAAGTTTGGTAAAGATTACCAAAATCATCACCATTTTCTGAGGTAGGTTGTTGCAATTGTTTAAAATCACTGAAATATGTTCTCTTCACATAGATTTTGTGCTGTTAGAAGAACTATCAGGTCATCTTTTAGGCTTCCAGAATGATGAACTTAACAAAATGTCAAATAATTTTAGTAGCGTTACCCCATATATTTTTTCTATTACGATTCCACAATTTAAGTAAAACAATGCTGTCTATTAAAACTCTTAATGTTGGCAGTAAAAACCATGCACAAGAAGAAGAAAGAGGAAGAAGAAAAAAAACCCACTCCTTTTAAGATTCTTTTTGGGCGGCACTGGTCTATGTTAAGATGGTGTTAGACCTGTTTATTGTTACTTTAACATGTTAGTACAATAATTGTCTTTTTCTATTGAAATAATTCTTGCAGAAAAAATGCAAAAGTCTCTCTTTGATTCGTTGCCCATAATTATCAAATATATTAAGGAATTTATGCCAAATGCTACTTATGTGGAGTACCTTTGAACACAGGTTGTCTGTGATTTTAACACATTTGTGTTTATGTGTGTAAAAATTACAATTGTAAATAGATATATTGCTCTTCCAATTTTGTTGTACAGGCCAGTACAGTTATGCAGGATCTACAGTCTGTAGTGACTGTCCACCAGGCTATGAGTGCCCTGGTACCCTGCCATCCAGCATGAAAGCGTGTCACCCAGGATGGTATTCAACTGGTAAAGCGACAGCTTGCACCCCTTGTACTTCAGGGTACTACTGCACCAGTACAGTGTAAGTATTCAAATCAATTGTCAAGATTTGGTGACATTTTCTAAATTCATACAGGTTTGATTTTTTCTTCATCATTTATCATCTTGGGAGTTACAGGTTACCTTTGAAGGAATGAAACTGCAAGCATAAAGGGAAAGGAGAGGGGGGCATGGTGGGGGGGGGGATGTTGGGAGGATAAGGAGGAATATGTATGAATAAACTTTATTCTTTATAGCTGTGAAGTGTTCTTGTGGTTTGGGTTGGCTAAAGATGTTGATGGACATGTAGTTAGATGGACTTTTATGGGCCCAGTTTCTAACCAATTGGTTCAAGTCAGGCCAGCCATGACAAGTTGTGGTTTACTGTCTTGTTTGTCCTACTCTATCTGGCTTACAGCCAGGAGGTCTGGAGTTCGACTCCTGGCTGTTCCATATTGAAGTCTTTGAAAATGGAACCTACTGCCAATTGTGCTTGATCCTCAGCTTAAGCAGTGGAGTAAGGGAAACAAGCCAGTGAACCATAACTGGAAAAAAAGGCTGTGGCTGTACAACTCAGTTTCTACATAAGGCACATTTTATTGTTATTCTTCTTTTTTTGCATGTGGTGAAATCAAAACAAAGCAAGTGGAGGGAGGGAGGAGGGATTTGGAAATTAAAGCTTTAAACCCAAACAAAGAGGAAAAAATATGCATTAGTATGTCTCCCATTATGGCATTTGGAATAGGTTATTTAACCAAGTGATAGAGTGCCACAAGCCTAATATTTTCTTCCCACAAAGCTATGGGCAAAACCATCTTTCAGGAATTTTTAAATTTGTTAAAAAAATTATGGTTAGGGTAATTTTTAAGGTTGAAGTTATGTCACATGTGGACATTTGGTATATTCTTTTTTAATCTGCTGTCAGAATGACAAAAAAAGATTGAAATGGTTTGAAAAGCTGGTATTGGGGAATAAGGGATATGGTCAATTTCAAAGAAGCTGATTATTGCATTGGCAAAATTTGCCCATAACCTTGTGGGGAAAAAATGCATGTCCTGCAACTGTTCTGCCATTGCATGATGGGTAAAATAATATCTTCTTTTACAGGTCAGATCAAGAGATCAGCTGTGAAGGGGGCACATACTCAGAAGCCAATGCCACAGTATGTGTGGTCTGCCCTGCAGGTAAAGAATGTCCACGAACTGATGGTATGGACATACGTGATTGTGAAGATGGTGAATTTAGCACAGCTCAGAGTTCAGAGTGCACCTCATGTCCTGCAGGATATGCCTGCCCCAACATTGCTAGTGACTACAAACAGCCTTGTTCCCTAGGAACGTACTCCACAGGGCAGCAGAGTGTATGTACTGCATGTCCAGCTGGAAGGTAATTAAATTTTCACTTTAATGTGATAAAAGGGGACCACTCAAGGAAGTGGATTAGGGTCGGGGGTTTGGGGTTGGCAGTGGATGAGAGGGAGAAGAGCAAGGTAGGGGTGTACAGTTATAAGAGTTTTTCCTTCTTTGGACAGTATCTGGACTGGTGTATTTACTAACATCAGAGTAAAAATGATATTTAGTAAAGTGAGATTCAAGCTGGGGTCACAATACGATGAATTGGGATCTGAGGCAGATCTGATTTTTGTGAGTTTTTACCAAATTCTTCCCCACTGGTCAAAAATAATCCCAAATTTGTCAACCTGTGCAGATATGCTTGTATTGCAGGAACTGCAAAAATTAAGTTCATACTAATTATTTTGTGGCGTCATATTGACAGAAAGCTTTTATCAGGCTGCGTGTGTCAGATATGAGCTGTCTGTCGGTATGATGTCTCGAAAAAATCAGTTAACAGATGTTTCATTTTCATAGACCTCCAATTTAAATCATACATTCACACTCTTGGCCAATTTTTGGCTCCTAATGACCATACATGGAAGAAAATTTTACTAGAATCTCACAAAAATATGATTAGAACCTGATTCAAAATTTTTGTAATGTGACTGAGTTTTTAGACAATGTTGCTGACATGTAGTTTGATGTTGTGGTTTATCTTTGAAACATATTAAGCAGGATAAAATCTTTTAAACCCTTTGACAACTATCGGGGGTCCATCCTGCTATACTAAGCTATATGTTATATTTCCTATACACAGTACATATTTGCAGGTTCGGGGAATACCAAATTTTTGTATGGAGGCCACCATATTTGCATTCACTGTAACCAAAGAAGGTGCACATATGTAAAAATATCTTCTCTCCAAGCCTATTTCATGTCCAAAGCACAATTCCAAAGCACAATTACACCAAATTATTCCAGGAGGTGATAGAGTGCAATGATTTGTTAAACTGGGGTTTTTGCAGTGAAACCACGCAAAGGGAAGGGGTTAAGGTTGTTTGGAGGTTTCTGAGGATTATTATATTCCATAGTAGCCATGGCCTGTTTTCTAAAGGGTTAAGATTATTATAAAGTGTTATTTCGATTGCACTATTGAATTGCAGATCAAAGTAAAGATTGAATGTAGTTTATTGTGAAAGAGATCCTAGATGTAACATAGATGTAATCATTCTATGATATGATTAATCTTGCATCTGATCAAATTTAGGGTATTATTTGCTGATTTGTTGTCTTATAAATGTTAAAACTACTGTGACTTACCCTGTGACTGGTATGAACATGTTTTTTCACTTTTTTTCAGTTTCTGTCCTGTGCCATTCCAAGGCAATGTTTATCCCTGCGACTCTGGCTATTACTCTCTTGATAATTCATCATACTGCACTGCTTGTCCTGCTGGTTACAAATGTCCCTCTACTTCAGAAACACCTACGTAAGTTTATCTCATGTTTATGATCAAAGATCATTATTCTTAGATGATGCACTGATTCCCAAATCATATTTGATGATACACTGATTCTCAAATCATACTTGATGATTCATCGATTCTCAAATCATACTTTCTCGATCATTTTTGGTTCCTTGCGGTAGCAAAAGGAACCTATGTAGTCAGGTTGGCGTGTAAGTGTGTGTATGTGTGTGTGTGTGTGTGCGTGTGTGTGTGTGTGTGTGTGTGTGTGTGTGACACTTGCTTCGGTACGCTCTAACTCAACTAGGGAAGGTTGGATGGAACTTGGATTTGGTACATAGATTCATCATAGGGAGAAGGTGTGCCCTATCGTTTTTGGTGGAGGTCAAAGGTCATTTGGGGTCACCAGAGGTCAAAAGCTAAAAACCTTCTCAACAGGATATTTCTAGTTAGGAAACTTGGATAGATGTCATACTTGGTGTGTGGATGTGTTATGGTGTAAGGATGAAATTGGATATGTTCTGTGAAGGTCAAGGGGTCGTCTGAGGTCACCAGGGGTCAAACACCGAAAAACGTTTTAACACAGTATTTTAAGGTAGAAAGGACAGATTTCAAAGCAATCTGTGTTTGGTTAAGGTCAAGGGTCATCAAGGTCACTGGAGGTCAGCTGCTGGAAATGTTATTTAGAAAATCTTGTAAGCTAGATAAAGATAGTTTCAATAGATTTTTTATCTCACCTGGTTTTGCATGCTTACACACCCAAACACCTTAGAAATTTGTCCTTTATGTTCGTTCAGTAATGATTCCTTCGGGTTGTGCACATATTTTGGATCATTCAAAGTTTTAAGAGGGCAATAACTGAAATCTGTAGATTTCACTGAGCACAGGTCACTCTGCATTAAACTGGTCTCTCTGCCAGTGGAAGCAATGCATGGATTCTACAATATGTCTCTTTAATACTGCTGTGCTCTGTGGGGTAACCTTATCCTCATTCTATTATCACACTTCATTAATCACTTGCTTTCTGTGTGACTGCTGAATAAACCCTGTTTTCTGTGTAGAGGTAGCAAACAGGACAAGTGGTAGATTGTTTTAAAGTAACAGCAAGTTTTATTTGAGAGCAGGTAAAAATAACTTGTGAGAGAAATACAAGGGGTGTTTTTCATTCTCTGACCACATTGTGTATCATTTATTGGTGATAATATCAAATTTGATTACAAGCATAAATACATATGGAAATGAGGTAGTGTTTTTGAAGGATCACCAAGCATTACAAAAGTTGAATGTTAGTAAGGCCACAGAAATTTAATCTTTGATTTCATGTAAAATTAGTACTAAAATACCCCTTGTGAAGATGTTACAAACATTGAGTATGAACTTTTGCTAAGCTCTATTTCACAGACTGGCTGTACAGTTCTCATAATATCTAGCAAGGAACCACAGTGCCCATTGGGCTCTTGTCTCGATAATTTGTTTCTGAATATTTTGTACATGTTCGAGGGGAATTTCTGTCATGGTAAAAGTATTCATGGGACGTGTGTAATACACAATGGCACTTCAAGTGTAAGGTCCATCTGGTTGTAATTTAAGTTGCAGTTGTGCCAAATTTAAATACGGATTTTATGCCACACTAACCATATTTATGAAGTAGAGGAAGCACATATGCATGTTAGTTGGTATAAGAACAAATTTTAAATATATGTTCTACTAGATACGGCCTGTGTCCAACATGATATCTAATTGTGGCCATGTTATCTCCTATGTGTTCTTACTTACAATAAGGAACTAAACCTTTCTTTAATGTTTAATGAAGGGTAAGATCAAGTGGCTATTTATTACAGTTTCATATTTTTTTCTGTGCAGTAAACCAGGGTTGGGGTTTAGCTCCATTTTCCGTTATGTTTTACTAAATTTTCACAAATTTGATGAAATTTACAGAGAATAAAAATGTGGAACTGACATGAGAGAGATACAGAAATATAAAATTTTAAAATTAGTATTTTTTACAAAGAATAGGCAAATCTGTTTGTGAAGAAACTGTTTTGTGATCTGAAGTACCAAATTTAATAACACATATTCATTCAGTGCTCTGTTTCACTTGAGGTTATGCTCACGATTTGTTTCAGTCGGATTGTTGCATTGAAATTCAAACTGAACAAGTAATTTGTGACCAATCTCAGAAAGTGTTTCTGTCTCTGTTTTTCCCTCTGTTTTGTATTGAAGGTGAGGGAAGAGGTAGCATATTTTCATCATTATGAACCTCAATTTGTAAAATCATATTTGAAATTGGTTCATTTGTTTGTAAAGTTTGTTTCTAAAAATGTCAAATACAATACACATGTTTAATTCCAGTCATTTTCTCATGTTACTTGTTTTCATGTAATGAAATATTTGACATTCTGTTTTTTTTTCAGGGATATGTGTTCTCCAGGGACCTACTCCCCAGGGGCTCAGGTAGATTGTACTACTTGTGACCCTGGCTACTACTGTCCATCTATCTACACTGGTCAGCTGCCATGTCCAAAGGGCTACTACAGCAGTATCAATGCTGTAAATTGTACACAGTGTGAAGCAGGATATCAGTGTTCAGACCAAACAAGTAAATATTGATCAAATTTACCTCCTTTTTTACCAGATTTAAGTTTACTTGTCTTGCCCCCATCCTCCTAGCTCACCAGTCAAACTTCCTTAACACTTACTATGTTTTTCCTCACCTGCATACCATTGAAAATTATATTTAGAACCAAACGCTTTTCCTTACATTATCTCTTTTGATGTAATTCTCAGCTGTTAATGTGTAACTTGACATCATTACTGTGATGTAGAATGCACATTTGTTGAATATGAAATGAAAACTTATAATGTCATTAATGTCAAATGTTGTGTAATGGTTAGATGGAATTTTACGGCCCACTTTCTCACCAATTGGTTTAAGTCGAGCCAGCCACTGCCTTTTTTCCAGTTGTGGCTGGTTGGCTTGTTTTCCCTGAACAAATCAAAGGAGAGCTTGAAAATTTGGTCAAAGATTTGTATCTTCTTTTATGTAAAAAAGTGCTCAATTTTACTATGAGCCATTAAGTTTTAATAGTTTTGTCATAAAATTTGTAAGGTGAATGAATAGAATTGTCTCTGAGTTACTGGTACCTTCTTATATAGTATGTCATGTGAAATGTGTTGATATTTGCCCTTTGTGCCATTTCTCCCCCTCCCCCTTCAGCACTCTATACCTCTCTTTTAATATTTCATTTGTATTATTTTCCATCTTGCAGCACCAGAAATCTGTCCTATAGGCACCTGGTCAAGTCCAGGGTCCACCAATTGTTACCAGTGTCAAGCTGGTTATACATGTGATGAAGGGTCCACCAGTAGTACCCCTGTAATAGATGCCTGCCTGCCTGGTGGTTACTGTGATGGAAGGGACAGGACAGAGTGCCCGGCAGGGACCTACAATCCTCATAACACCTCCACATCTGTCTCAGACTGTATGCCATGTCCTGCAGGTAAGGGTAACATTGCAGTGCCAATGCTGTTTGTTTCAAGAGGCAATCATAATTTGACAGAGAATATTAACCTTTTATTCCAGCACCTTGTTTTCCCTTCTGAGCTGATTGTTTACCAGAATATAGAAATGTTGAAGAGGTCTTTCAGGTAAGAGGAAAGGTTATTTTTTTGGTAATTACTGTTGAATTGGAATTTCTGAATATTTTTCCGGTAAAGTGTTCCACACATCTGCAAGACTAGACAGCCTCAACTACACTGATACCAATCACAATGTTAAATAGTGATCATGGATCTTTTTTTGTTTGTTCAGGGTTCCCAGCCTTACCTGGAAAACCTGGAAAAGTCATGGAATTTAAAAAAGATGCTTTAAATCTTGGAAAAGTCATGGAATTTGAGACAAAATGCTTCAAATCCTGGAAAAATCATGGAATTTGATTAGCCAAAGACAAACAGTGAAGAAACTAAATGTAAACACTCCTGTAAACTGGTGGAAAAGTAGAGCTTTCTGTTAATCTAGTTCAGTACTGCAATTATTGTTTTTTCTGGTTAATTAATAAATGTTTTCATCGTGGAATTTTGAAATTTCATGATGAAAAAATCATGGAATTTGATTAGCCAAAGACAAACAGTGAAGAAACTAAATGTAAACACTCCTGTAAACTGGTGGAAAAGTAAAGCTTTCTGTTAATCTAGTTCAGTACTGTAATTACTGTTTTTTCTGGTTAATTAATAAATGTTTTCATCGTGGAATTTTGAAATTTCATGATGAAAAAATCATGGAATTTGATTAGCCAAAGACAAACAGTGAAGAAACTAAATGTAAACACTCCTGTAAACTGGTGGAAAAGTAGAACTTTCTGTTAATCTAGTTCAGTATACTGTAATTACTGTTTTTTCTGGTTAATTAATAAATGTTTTCATCGTGGAATTTTGAAATTTCATCATGGAAAAATCATGGAAATTTGATTAGCCAAAGACAAACAGTGAAGAAACTAAATGTAAACACTCCTGTAAACTGGTGGAAAAGTAGAACTTTCTGTTAATCTAGTTCAGTATACTGTAATTACTGTTTTTTCTGGTTAATTAATAAATGTTTTCATCGTGGAATTTTGAAATTTCATCATGGAAAAATCATGGAAATTGATTAGCCAAAGACAAACAGTGAAGAAACTAAATGTAAACACTCCTGTAAACTGGTGGAAAAGTAGAGCTTTCTGTTAATCTAGTTCAGTATACTGTAATTACTGTTTTTTCTGGTTAATTAATAAATGTTTTCATCGTGGAATTTTGAAATTTCATGATGGAAAAATCATGGAATTTGATTAGCCAAAGACAAACAGTGAAGAAACTAAATGTAAACACTCCTGTAAACTGGTGGAAAAGTAGAGCTTTCTGTTAATCTAGTTCAGTATACTGTAATTACTGTTTTTTCTGGTTAATTAATAAATGTTTTCATCGTGGAATTTTGAAATTTCATGATGGAAAAATCATGGAATTTGATTAGCCAAAGACAAACAGTGAAGAAACTAAATGTAAACACTCCTGTAAACTGGTGGAAAAGTAGAGCTTTCTGTTAATCTAGTTCAGTATACTGTAATTACTGTTTTTTCTGGTTAATTAATAAATGTTTTCATCGTGGAATTTTGAAATTTCATGATGGAAATATCATGGAATTTGATTAGCCAAAGACAAACAGTGAAGAAACTAAATGTAAACACTCCTGTAAACTGGTGGAAAAGTAGAGCTTTCTGTTAATCTAGTTCAGTATACTGTAATTACTGTTTTTTCTGGTTAATTAATAAATGTTTTCATCGTGGAATTTTGAAATTCCATCATGGAAAAATCATGGAATTTGATTAGCCAAAGACAAACAGTGAAGAAACTAAATGTAAACACTCCTGTAAACTGGTGGAAAAGTAGAGCTTTCTGTTAATCTAGTTCAGTATACTGTAATTACTGTTTTTTCTGGTTAATTAATAAATGTTTTCATCGTGGAATTTTGAAATTTCATCATGGAAAAACCATGGAAATTGATTAGCTTAAGACAAACAGTGAAGAAACTAAATGTAAACACTCCTGTAAACTGGTGGAAAAGTAGAGCTTTCTGTTAATCTAGTTCAGTATACTGTAATTACTGTTTTTTCTGGTTAATTAATAAATGTTTTCATCGTGGAATTTTGAAATTTCATCATGGAAAAATCATGGAATTTGATTAGCCAAAGACAAACAGTGAAGAAACTAAATGTAAACACTCCTGTAAACTGGTGGAAAAGTAGAGCTTTCTGTTAATCTAGTTCAGTACTGTAATTACTGTTTTTTCTGGTTAATTAATAAATGTTTTCATCGTGGAATTTTGAAATTTCATGATGGAAATATCATGGAATTTGATTAGCCAAAGACAAACAGTGAAGAAACTAAATGTAAACACTCCTGTAAACTGGTGGAAAAGTAGAGCTTTCTGTTAATCTAGTTCAGTATTGCAATGACTGCTCTTTTGTCTGGACTGTTAATGAGTAAATGTTTTCATCCTGGAATTTCGAAATTTTATCATGGAAAAATCATGGAAATATTATGGAATTTTATTTTCTTGGAATGCTGGGAACTCTGTTGTTTTAAGTTAATGTACAATGTGGTGCAGAATAGAAGTTGCGAAAAACTGTAAAAACAAGTCAAAACAAACTCTGTTTGTGGCTTTAAGAAGATCAAAGCATATTGAGGTACAAATATTGCAATCATTGTAGTTAGAAAAATTTTAAATGTGTTGAATAATTAAGGAGTGACTGCTTAAAAAAGATTGAGAAAATTTTGTGCTTAAAATTGTTGTGGAAGTTTGAACAGTTGTTTCCTTTTCATTTTTTGAAGGGACTGCAGTGAAAGTCACATGACTAGTCTTGATAAGTGGAGACTTGTTTAGGACATAGTGAAGACAGTTGCAATAATTAAGACAAATTTAAGTTCAAATTGTTTTCCTGAACTGTATTACTAAAGTTAGCTTAGAAAATGCATCTTAATTTGCATATTTTTTGGACCAAAAGCTGATTCAAGTAATTTTTAATCATATTCCTGTCACATTTCTCTATTACAGGTTACTATTGTGATGGAACAGGAAATACTGACTACGAATCTAATGTGTGTCCAACTGGACACTATTGTCCTGAAGGGACCACTTTCGCAACAAGATTCCCTTGCCCAGGTTTGTAAATTTCTTTTGGTTTGTGAAAGGCAAGGTTGGGGGAGGGGACAGGGCTTGGGCAAGGTCTATATTAAAAGTCCTTTTTCCAGACTTTGGTTTAAGAGAAAATGCTTTGCAGCTTCTTTATTCGGAATCAAAGTTGGAAAGCTGTGATGCTTCTCCCCGTTCATTAAATGAAAATCTTTTCTGGTAAAGGGAAATTTAACTTTTCTATGCGTTGAAAATATGGAAATAATTGCAGCCAATTGTGCTCCTTTTCCTTGAAAAACATTTTGGCTCCTGTTTTACTCACAAATAGTAAAGACATCAAAAGAACATGACCTATTGGTGTCCAGATTGTGATGTTGTAAGTTTATAATTTTCATAATTTTTTCATTTCACACTGGGAGAGAAGTATATGAACTTAATTTCCATAGAAAAATAAGTAATGTAAAGGTGTTGTTTTACTTTGTCATCAGGTGGTACCTACAACGACAGGACCAACCAATCAACTGAGGCACAGGCCTGCATCCTCTGTCCCCCTGGTTACTACTGTCCTGAGGGGTCCAGCGACTTCAATAATATTTGTGAGGCTGGATTCTACTGCATGGCAGGACAGGAATCGACTTATGAAAATGCTTGTCCTCTTGGAACATATGGGTATGTTTTAAAGTCAGGGATGTGGCGATGTGCCATGCAGGCTAATTTAGCTACAATCCTCGACAAAAATACATGGGACAAACCCCACTCCCCGTATCAATGTTGAAGTTTCATGATGCCTTGGGCTGCCGCAACATTGAATGGGGGAGTGGGGGGATGGTGTTCCGTTCATTGCTTGATTTGCTTGTTTTGTCCCATCATTTTTGTGGAGGATTGTCGGAAGCCTGTACAAATGTATATGAAGAAGTTTTCGGTCTTGGGCAACGTAATAGCAGTTGGTGAATAAAAGTTGTGTACTTTGAAAGGAGTGATTTGATGACAAATGTCACGAACGGAACCGAACTGCTACAGAAAGCTCCAAAAGTGGGCTTTATAATGCTTAATTTATTCATTATCCTGATGTAGAACTCGTCACTGCTCCCTATTAAGAAGAATATTTAATTAGCGCCACGGTTTACCGTTGACCTCACCACGATTAACCATTGACCTACACACTATTTCAATGACTGTCGAGGTTTAATCGTGCAAATAGATGATCTCTCTATTTATAGGAAACTTTCATTGTGCAAAAATGGTTAACTGTTTCAATTTCGAGAAATCTAGCCTAGTTTGAATTTAATACACAAATATGTTTAATATGCAATATTAGTATTTTGTAACTGATTGTCATGCTCCCCCCTGTGGGCAGGGGGTTGTAGAATATGCCTACAGTATTCCCCACCTGTCGTAAGAGGAGACTAAATGGGAGGACTCAAATAGTATTTGAACAGTCTGACACTATATAACACATTTGTGTCGGTGTGTCGTTAAATCTAATCTAACTAACTAACTGATTGTCATGCTAGGTTATTGGTCTGCTGCATGATATGCTCTGTGCAGGAGTGCATGGTGCATATTTCACCACAGTAAGTTGTGAAGAGTGTGTTAACTTTCAGAAGGGTCACTCACCCATAGAAAGGTCACCCACTCCCATAAAGGTCACCCACCCACATCCTTCTGTCCAGAACTGGAATAAATGTCAGACAGAGGGTATGCTTACTCAGAGCTAGACCATTAAAGAATTCAAAATTTCACATTAATATGTAACTTGACACAAAAAATTGGAATGTAGGTCAAGGAGTGCTTTAGTGCAACTACAAAGGAGTGCAATGTAAGAATTTCTGAATGGGTTTCACAGAGTCTCACATGGAAGGATGTCCTAGGCACTATGTCTCTTACTATGAATGTTCATTTGAATTTGACTTGAGTATTGCAGTGATAAAATTTGTTTGGTGTAGTTTCTGTAATGTAACAAAATGAAATCCAGAAAAAAACTAAACAGCACATCATCAGAATACTTGAAACTTAGGCATTAATTTGAAACTTATCAAAATCTGTGGAGTTACTTTTGAATTAAATTGTTGGTTATTAAATGACTAATTATTCTGTAACATTGCAAGTTGTAACTGTCATGAAAAACAATATTTTGTATTTTGTGAAAAATACCAAATTGTGTATTATGAGCCTAGACAGTATAATCATTCAATTACCTTGGAGAAAGCTGAGACTGCATGAGATAATGATATTTCATTGAACTTAATCATTCATTAGTTTGGCACTTTTATGTAGACAGTAAGAATTTCTCACGATGCCATATTTTATAATGCATCATCCTTCCATTTCTAGGGATGGCACTGGCTATGAGAATGCAACTCAGTGCACAACATGTCCTTCAGGCAACTATTGTCCCCATGGTAGTGCATCATTGCCTACTGTGGAACCCACAAAATGCGATCCAGGTACCTACAACCCTGATGAGGGTGCCGGTCATAAGTACAATTGTCGACTGTGTGATCAGGGTCGTTCCTGTCCCCTGCCTGGTCTCAGTAACAGCTCTCACCCTTGTGCAGAAGGTATGGCTCTCCAAGACATTATGAAAATGGTATCATCTTTGCGAATTTTTTTTTGACGGTTTGCTCATTATTTCCTTAACTTTGTGTTCATAACCCCCCTCAATTTTTTCCGTGCTACATTCTTACATTTTCACAAAATGAGGAAATAGACTTTGCTTGTTGTGCAAGTAACATTCAAGTTGAAAAGTCATTTTAATTCTAAGCAACAATGAACTACTGTTTTAAAATATTATCTTGTTACTTGCACCTGGAATGTACAGGTTTTAATAATAAATCACATGCAATAAGGAAGTGACATATTTTACATTGTCACTGGGTCTTCAAGCCCTACATGTATAAAATCATTTTACATCTGTAACAAAACAAGTTAAATACAGCTTGCGTCATAAAATCATAATTCTAACTTTAATACATTTCTCTTGCCGCCATGTAGGTTATTACTGTCCAAATGGCACCATCACCAATGACCAGTTCCCTTGCCCCCCAGGGACATATACAGGGGCAACTGATCTCACAGCAGCAGAGGAATGCTCACCATGCTGGGAGGGATACTACTGCTCTTGGGGCACAGGAGAAAATGTTAACCCCCCACAGCCCTGTAAACCTGGCTACTACTGTCCCCTTATGACCCCTAGTCCTGACAGATTCCCTTGTCCAGAGGGGACATTTTCCCCAGCAGCTAACCTCTCAAGGGCTGACCAGTGTACTCCTTGTACACCAGCATTCTACTGCACTGGTGAGTATGACATCACTAATTGTTAATTGATGCATGAAATGTGAGTAAATGGAATTTAAAAAAGTGCTATAATAATGTTAATCTTTTGTGATTACTTGGTTAACAGTCCATCAAGTGTCTAAAATGACAAAATGTTTATCTTGGGTTTCAGGAATGTGTATGTATGAGTCTAAGTTTAATATGTATTCTTTATTTTATTGCTGATATGTTACATGTTTCAACTCCTCTCACTGACAGTGTTACAGAGTTTGATTTGATGAGTGGCTTTGGCCAGGAAGATTGTTGAGAAGCAGGCCCAATGAATCACTTGATGCTAAAGACTGACTTTGTAGATTTTGAAATTGGCCTACTTATGAAGTCTTTAACAGGAACTCCACAATCGACTGGTTTTGATGATAATTGGCAAATCTACTTCACCCTGGTACCTCCTCCTTACATTTGTAATCCATACCTGCAGGGAATCCCTGGCAAGCTTTGAGAAGCAGTGTAGGTCAAGGAGATCTCTGATGAAGAATCATGTGACCAAATTTTTCTCATTTCATTTTGAAATTTACAAGGAGCTTTAATTATCCTGAATATGCAATATCCCGCTTTTGTCCTGTAAATAGTTTCAGTGGACATTTCATGGTTTGACTCCATCAAGGAATGTATTTTATAGATTGGTTACTGTGTGTAGATGAAGACTGATGTAATATCTTTATCTATTTCTGTTTTGTTAAGGTGGTGAACCGTCAGAGAGTGGTCCCTGCCCTCCAGGGTACTACTGCCCAGAGGGGACAAAGTTTGATGAGGAATATGCCTGCCCTAATGGTACATACAATCCTCACTATAGCAAGTGGAACATGACAGAGCATTGCTTGGACTGTACACAAGGTGAGTGTGGAATTAGATGTTGGGGGTAGGGATGCAATTGAGAAATTGAGAGTTTTATATGATGGGTATTTCAAAGGTGGGGGGGGGGGATGGTATGTATAGGGAATGCATTCAATTAGCCTGTGGTGCATTTACCAAGTAGTGCCCTTACCAGGCTGTGTCATTGCAAAACACTAACAATAAAAGAGAAAATGAAGTAACAAAACTTATAACATTACAATAGGATTCACATGTATGATGCAAACCAGCAACAATCTGGATATTATAGTTATAAAGCTCAAAGAATTTTATTTTAGTGGTATGCAAAGTTGATGCAGTTTATTACAACATCATATTATTTACTAGAGTTTGAATGAAATTTGCAAGATTTTTTTTTTTGAATGTTTAACTTGTACAAGCACTTACAATTTTTAAAATTTGATTGCTATTACTTTGTTTTTTCTCAAATGACACAAATGTATTGTTATGGGAATCAAAACATAATTTTGCTGAATATTTGTGATTTTGTGAATTTCATATTTCTTGCACATACCAGGTCATTACTGTGAGCTGGGCACCGTCAACCCTGAGCAATGTCCACCAGGGACATATATGCCTTATGGTGTAGATATCAATGGTACTCTGGTGGGTACCACAGCAGGCTATGAGAGTGACTGCTTAGAATGTACAGGTGGTTCCTTCTGCCTTAGCATGACGATTACCCCTGACCCCTGTGGTGTTGGAAATTACTCAGAACCTGGTCAGAGTTCCTGCTTACCCTGTGAACCAGGTTACTATTGCGACAATGATACAACGTCCTATGTAGACATGATCAACAACAAGAAGTGCCCAGCTGGTCTTTACTGTGTGGGAGGTCTGAGATCCCTTGATGAAGCAACAAATTGTAGTGAAGCTAAGTACTGTCCAGAAGGTAAGGATGTATTTTTTTCTTACCTTTTTGGTTTATTTTGTTTTGAAGGGGCAGGGTAGAGAAGCAATTGTACTGGAGGGGGCTTGGGGAAAAGTATTTTAAAAAATTCTTCACAGACTAAGATAATATTATTTAGTAGTAATGGATGTAATGGGTGTGGATTTAGAGACTTCAAGGAGGGGGGGGAGAGTTGGGTATGGGGAGAGGTGAGGTTGAAAGTCCCCATGAATAATCTTCTAGATGAAGATTTCCTAAATTTTAGAGTAATTGTTAATAAAGATGTGGGGAAAAGTAATTTTTCAAAGCTAGGGAAGCCCCTTCTCCTATCAGCCAGGGGATCCCCCCTCCTACAGATAATGTCTATGTGACATAGGAAGAGTAATCTGTGGTTGGTTTTAGATTTAATGGTGAAGTGTTCTGATGTGGCTCATGAATTCACCTACAGCATTCGAAGATCGATCATTATCTATGGTAAGATGGGTGTAAAAACTCATATGATATGAGCTTTGAGGAAATATGATTTTGCTCAAGTAAGATCAGTGTAAGAACTCAACTGCTATGTATCAGCTTTGAGCAATTATTATTAGCAATGTGAATGAGTAAGAAATTTAATGCTTAGCCCCAGTTGCCTTCTTTTCCCCTTCAGCTACACCAACAGAGATCAACTGTCCAGTAGGTACATACAACCCCACGGTTGGGTTGGGGGCTGTCACTGAATGTACACCATGTGATGCTGGATGGTATTGTCTGGAGAATGTCAACACTCCGTCAGGGCAATGTATAGAGGGCTATTATTGTCCAACCAATATCACCAATCCTTATGCCACTGTTCCAGCTTACATAGGATCATATGGACAAAAACAGGTACTTATGATAAACACACACCCATCATGCTAGTAATGTTAGGCTTATGTAATTCAGTTTTCTTTCATTTAAACTGTTTTTTCTGAGTGCTAAGACAAACTTAAATTGGGTTTCAACAAAAATTTTAAACCAACTTACCAGTTGGCAAGTTGGATAAAAAATAAACTTGCCAGAGTGAAATATCTACCCACCATGTCATACCATACACACTATGAGAGGCTCTAGATGACCACTCGCCAAACTGGTGAGGGTTGTGTAAATTGAGGTCAGATTCAGAATCTCAATTCTAAAATTAAGAGGCTGAAGTGAGACATTGTGTTTAGTAGTCTCTAAGAAAGTGTATAAGTAAGTTCTCATGTCCAGCTATGATCCTTACCCTTCCTTTCACAGTCACATGGTGTTTTTTCTCCCATTCTCAAACTCTCATTGGGGCCTCTATCAGCAGTTTAAACTGAAGAGCAATGTCAGTGATAATCTAATGTGTCAAAGACTAAAATATTGTAACTGTTAGTATGGTGAAATTTCAAAGAGGGGCTTATTGCATTCCAAGATAAATACAAGGTCCTGGATATG
Organism: Holothuria scabra; assembly: GCA_037179385.1. Lineage (NCBI taxonomy): Eukaryota > Metazoa > Echinodermata > Holothuroidea > Aspidochirotida > Holothuriidae > Holothuria > Holothuria scabra. The sequence continues at coordinate 5,795,684 of CM074189.1, read as the reverse complement.
ACATAAAACTGCAACCAGGTGGGCTGAGGAGGTCGTGTGTGGGGAAAAGTTTGTCCCCATTATTGCCTATAAAATGCGCACATAAGGTCGTTATTACTCATAGGTGATAGTCACAAAACCGAGCAAGTCTCTCAATGGTTGTCCCCCTGTGGGCTTTGGGTTGAAGAATATGTCCACAGTATTCCCTGCCTGTCGTAAAAGGCGACTAAATGGGAGGACTCTAACAGTATTTCAACAGTATGACATTATATAACATTTTCGTGTTGGTGTGTCGTTAAATCTTATCTAACTAACGAACTAACTATCCAAGATAAATACAAAAATTTTAATTTAAAGGAAAGAAACCTGTTTTAGACTGATAACATTGATTGGACTCTCTTTATGAAATGTTTTCAGAGTAGCATCCATCTTATCTGTAGTAACTTTATAAGGCTAATTCAAACTGTGTCTATGAATGTACACAAGCCGCTCAGATTGGTCATTGCAATGATGTGAACACATTAGGGGTTAACACTGCACAGTAGTGCAGTACCCTTGGCCAGTTATCAGAAAGACTGTTAAGAAAGGTGTATTAGTTAGGATCACCTATTAAGAGCGTGTACAGTATATAATCTGTAAAGGGTCTTTGGCAGAGCTATCATATGGTCAGGGGGGAGTGACAAATTGCCAATTGGTGCCTTTTTTGATTCCTTGCCGAAGGCAGGCAAGGAATCTATGCGATGGTGATGTCGTGTGTGTGTATGTGTGTGTGTGTGTGTGTGTGTGTGTGTGTATGTGTGTGTGTGACGCCTGCTTGTAAACACGATATCTCAAGAACGGTAACCCCCAGGGATCTCAAACTTGGCATGTAGGTTGTCCACATTAAGTAGATGGTCCCTATTTTTTTTGGTAGAGGTCAAATGTCATTTGGGGTCACCAGAGGTCAAAATGTAAATACCTTGGAAATTGCTTGTAAACACGATATCTCCAGAAGGAAAAACGTGAGCAATCTCATACTTACCTTGCTGATTGTCCATATTGAGTAGATGGTCCCTATTGTTTTTGATGGAGGTCAAAGGTCATTTGGGGTCACCAGAGGGAAAAAGGTCAAAACCTTGTAAACACTGTATCTCAAGAAGGGTAAATGTGAGGGATTTCATACAAAGCAGGTGGATTGCCCATATTAAGTAGATGACCACAATTATTTTTGGTGGAGGTCAAAGGTCATTTGGGGTCATCAGAGATGAAAAGCTCAAAAACTTGTAAACACCATATGTCAAGAAAGGAAACTGCCAGGAATCTCATATTTACTAAGTGGATTGTCCATACTGAGTAGATGACCCCTATTGTTTTTATTGGATGTCAAAGGTCATTTGGGGTCATCAGAGTTCAAAACATCTAAACCTTGCAAACACTATATCTCAAAAGAGTATAACTGTTGAAGTTAATATCCATGAGCGGTTAGGGTGAAAGGGTAAGAGTAATTTGGCATGTGTAATGTAATAGGCATAGGGTATATAATTTTTTGGAACAGTTTATTAACTTCACTATGTAAATTCTTTAGTGAGGTAATTTTGAAAATGCATTTGTAAAGTACTGAAGCAAACTCATAGGAAGAAGGTCTAAGGTGCACAAAAAGGCACATCACATGGTAGTTACTGTACAGTATGTTGATTCTGGCATGAAATTGTGCCCTGCTATTACATTAAGTTCCAAGTATTAATTCATGAAAAAGTGGGCAGAGCAAAATAAAAAAATCTTAAAAGGCAAAATCTGTTCATCAGGCTGGCATACATGCTTCAATGCTCATGGGTATGCTGATTTTGCAGCCACAAGTAAATAGATTTTCATGAAACTGATGTGGAACATGTGAGTTTAAACAGTCTGTATATAAGGGTCATTTAGGGACATAGTCTGAAAATATTAGAAGATGCTTCTGTGCACACTAAGTAGATGACTGATATGGAACTTCATAAGTATAAACTTTGAACAGAGAGTACTCTGTGTGATGCACAAGAATCTCTTTTATAACATACCTGCATTGCTTTTTCAATAACCTTAGAGAAAACCTGAAGAAAACATTAAATTTAGTGGGAAAAGTGCTAATATTTGACAAACCTTGTGCCAACTGTCCTCATGAGGACATGTGCGTGCATGCAAGCATGCATTAATTGGAAGTGGGAATTGATGAATTAGATATACCACAGTTAATTAGTTTTACAAGAAAGAACCTAATTTACACTGATCATTTGATATCAAATACCCTTCAGCGCACATGAACTGTCATTGCCTAATAGAGTGAATCAATTGTAACTGACCCATTCTTTGCCATTTGGTCACAGTTATCTCGCCCAATTTTTCACAGTTGACTGCCAGTTATCCCCACAGTGTCCTGAAGGATTACCTCATACAAACATACAGCTCAGTTGACTTGAGCTTTTTACTGTATAAGTGGTGTTAATTGACTCTTATAAACCCTCTGAAGAAAGCTTATTTTTATCTCAGTACATAACCATGACAGCCCATTGTTTGTATATACTCCTATTTCCTGCCATTCCCTGCAGGCATTCAGTACTCTATTTGTGGTCAAAATGTCAGACTTGCATGAAAGTATCACCTCTGCTAAATCCAGCATAAAATAACTGTCCACATTATCTTGTCTCATCTGACCACAAATAAAAGTTGTTTGCCTAGCCATTGTCTGGAGGTGGAGAAGTTCATGTACACTGATCAAGTTTCTAAACTGAAAGTCATCTTAGAAATACTGTAGATTGACACCCTTCAGAAATTAGTGTCCTTTACATAGAAGCTGGTGGAATTGAACAAATAGTGTGTTTGTATAAGGAATTTTGTTGAACAAAACTTTAAACATTGGTGTCTGTCTAGATTGGTGTTTCTGCTTTACACTTTCAATATGCTCTACAGTGATTATTTGTCACTTAGTTTCATTCTAGATTTTGTTTTAAATTTTTGATAGCATAAATGTATCAGGATACTACTTGCCTCATCTCTGCTTATATCTGGATAACCGCACCAAAAAAGTAACCCCTGTGTGAAGGATTATATAGTTATGTCAAATATCATCATCGAGTGGGAATTCTTGTCTCACATTTCATTTTTATCCATGTCTCCCCTCCCCCCCCCCCCAAAAAAAAAGTGTACCATAAAGCTTAATGCATAGAACCGTTGCCTCAAGATTACCCATTATGACACTTTTCAAAAGTATTAAGATTTTATTTTGCATTGCTGCTGTCATTTAAAAGTATAGTTCAGGTAATAACAGCAAGCATAATGCTGTACACTGTGTATCAAACAAGGAAAACTTGTACTGTATGTTATGCTGTACCTACAGTATAAGTAGACAAAAGGCGAATTAAAAGTCTTGTTAAATTATGGATTAATAGGGATATTTCTTTGTTAATTTGCAAAGGATACCATAGACAATGGGTGGGGCATTTCCCCCATAAAGCAAAAATTGCCGTCAGTAATAGCCAAGGTTACACATCTCTGTTCAGATGTCTCTTTAGGCTTGGTCTCACATACCCCGCAACACCCAGTGTTAACTTGTGTTTACAATCAGACAAAACCACAGGCTAGCCCCGTGTTTTCCAGTCTGTGTTCTCATGTACCCAGTGTTTCGTTGATTGGATAGTGTTACCATAGTAATGAGGCCAAATATTTCACACACTGATTACAGCAAAATGTAAGAAAATACCTGTCATCAGTGCGATAAGTACCTGTGACCTTGCTTGATTAAAACAAAAACGATGTTTAAAACTGCTCAACCCTGCGATTTGAGGTGGATCAAATTTTAAACACCGGCCCCGCGTTAACCCGCGTTCCCACATTACACGAGGTAATACAGCGTTACCTCGAGCGTGAGGTATGTGAGAACACAGTATTTGATCCAATGCTTGAAGGAGAGTATGTCGATGAGGGCTTGTTTAAACACTAACCTCAATACAGACTGTTCGAAACATAGAGGCATCGGAACATAGAGACTTCAGAATGGAGAGCTGTCCCCATTGACCAAACTTTTGATAAAAATGGTTTCAAAATACCGCTTTATCAAGTAATGAGACAGTTTTCTGGAATATTAAAGCTGTGTGAGAAATTCCTCTTGTGTGTGGAGGTCAAAGGTTTGAGGTGACAGTTAGATCAAACTTTGTAGACATAATATTTTTAGGGGGATAACTGTGAGGGATCTCATACCGTGGTGGTAGTACTTCCATACTGATTCTGTACTAAGCTTAATTTTGAATTACTCATGTTGATGGACGTGTTGGTAAGGTGATCACTATTGTTTTTAAGGGGTCGATAGGTCATTTTGGGTCACATGAGGTCAAAAAGTTTTGACCTTACTAGTATTATATCTCAATTAAGTAGGATAATTGTATGGGATCTCATGCATGTCATGTTTGTTTCCATGTTTGCTATGATATATCATACGGCAAGGAATCACTAAGCCTGTTGGCTTTCTAGTTTAGGTTTCTGCTAAACATGCCCCTTCAAGCCATTCTCTCCCCACCTCCTGACCAAAATTCCTAGCTCTGTAACTGGAAGAAGTTGTTTTTTCAGCATAGAGGTGCATACCTTGTTAATGAAAAATGTTTTTGTTTTTTGTATTATTTTCTTATGTTTTAATTCATTTACAAAAATTTGGGGTTTTGTCTATTCTTTTATGTGTAGAGTATTCCTTGATACAAAGGATGCTTGTAAAATAATAATGATAATAATAAAAAAGAAAATGTGAAGACAGTTTTTTCAGATAAATTAAACCATTAAAATTGATGTTAATCTCTGTATACCTTTACTGCATCATTCAGCTTGGATTTGACGATTTTTGGAAATTTGCATTTGATGCTCTCATCCATTTTATTTTTTTTTTGTTCATCAAGGTTCCATGTCCTGGAGGGATGTACCTTGATACCAAAGGTGGCCGCTATGTTGAGGACTGTATTCCCTGCCCTGCAGGGTATTACTGTCCCCTGGGTACAGGAACACCCATTGATTGTCCCAGGGGATATTATTGTCCAGCCAACATCTCTGCCCCTTACCCTTGTCCTGTTGGACGATACGGCAATGATACGCGTAAGTAATCCAAGAAAATATCTTTGCAGTTGACAATCTTACCTTGCCTCTGATCCAAATCTTACCTTGCCTCTGATCCAAACTGAGATATATTCTTGAAATCAAATGTTGAATCATAGGACTACATCCAGTAAGCATTGCCTGTATTAGAGTTCACTTAAGTTTAACTTTTCCATCATCTACCAAAATCCATCTACAACAATACTGATCATTTAATGTCAAAGTTCAACTCTCGCCTTAGAAAATTGAAATCATTCCATGTTGACAATACCATCCTAAGAATGTTTTATTGTTCTGTTATAACTACTGCTTATATGTATTGTATTGTGTGTTGGGGTAGCAGCATTCTTAAAGTTGATTCAAAGAGAATTGATGCCATGATTAAGAAAGCTGGCTGGTTAATCTGCAATAATCAACTTCCTTGCCTGGGCTCATTCTTCTTCTCCTTTCTTGAACGCAAAATGAGATTTGTGATTAAAGATGCTGAGCATCCATTACATAGAGATTTTCGTGACAGAGTCATTGCCAGGGGTGGTAGATTCGGACCTCCAGCAGCTGCAACAGATATATTTTGTTTTTGCCAAAGGCCTTCTCTTTATATAAGGCCAATCACTCAAGATAATCATTGTGCAATACTTACACTATTTTTATCGCCCCTTTATGTTTTTATGTTTCTGCGTTGTTTTATTTGTTTGTTTATATGCGAGCTGAATTTGCTCATTTTGGTGATGATAAAGTGATATTTATCTATCCGTCCGTCCGTCCGTCCGTCCCTCAAGTAAATTATCCTGCTAGATGCGCACTCTTTGACAAGGTGTTTGGTGATTGGTTGTTGCCATTGTATTGTATTGATTGTATTCTTTGTTAGTGTTAGGGATTAGGTTAGCTAGGGATTTAGAGCTATCGTTCGGCAGTTAGAAATTTCTTGTTAAAAAGTGCGCATCGCCCCAATTATCCTAAGCCAGAATTTGTTTTGTTTTAGCTGGTTGAATCTTTTAAAAATACATGTTTCCTAAGGAAGGGTTTTATTTTCATGTCTTTCAGAGCATGTTGACTGATTTATAAATTAACTTAAATTGAATTTGAAAAAAAGAAAGAAAAAAAAAAAACACAAACAGAAAAAAAATGTATAAAGCAAATGTCTATGGGCATGGGATTGAAACCTTCATCTGAAATATTTAGAATGAGAAAAAAAACCTGAGGTGTGTGAATCAGTTGTGAATAATGCAAAGTGTATAATACAAATACATATTAAACGTACATAATTGTTATTGCAAGTTTGTTTACTTTTTTCAACATTCTGCAAATAGTACTTCCAAGTCTGGAGAGCTGTCCCTCGTGTGACCCTGGATGGTACTGTGATGCCCCTGGCCTGGCAACCCCCAGACAACCTTGTGATCCAGGGTATGTCTGCTATGGAGGAGCATACACCTCTGACCCAACAGATGGAGTGACTGGAGAGATCTGTCCTGCTGGTGGATACTGCCCTCTAGGTGAGTTACGGGCCCAGAGTCAAAGGGAGGAGATAAAGCGACCAGGAAAATTACCCTTCTTGAAGATGAAATATCACCATGGCCTTGATAAAAGCAATTTAGTATGTTTTGCTTCCCCCAAAGCTTTTTAGCCCCCTTTAGTACCCTGTCTATGTGTTAACAAACTTTCTGTGGATACTTTCCCCCCAAATTGTGGAAAGTAGTATTCTGATACTTCTTTTTGGATGTATCCAATAAGTGATGTAAGTATCGCTTTGAAGGAACTAACAGATGATTGCCAGCCAACATGAATAGAATCGTAAATTAACTTTGTTATCTTCAAGTTTCTTGTATACAATATGTAAATGACAAATACCTGTTTTGGGAATTTTAATGGAATTTTGGGTAGACCTCTAAATCTTTAAAAATATTTAGTAGTATAGTATAAATTGAATGGTTTAGTGGCTATACCAAGTCTTCATTCAACTTTCCTTTGTTCATTTTCTAGGTTCCTATGAGAGTTTACCCTGTCCACCTGGAACTTACAGTAACACGTCTGGCGCCATCAATCACTATGACTGTTTTGATTGCGATCCAGGCTACTACTGTAGTAATGCAAGGACACCTCGTAAGTAATGGTATTACAAAGAACCAAAAGGTATCACCCAATTAAGTTTGCAGGAGTTTTCACATCAACAGGGTTTGCACGGGTCTTGGAAATCCCAGAGAGGCAGGAAAAGGAATTTTTAATTTTCCGGCCTGAAAAGTCAGGGAAAATTATGTCTTTGTACCTCTGGTGTAGACAACCTTGTTGAACTATCACAAAGTATTCTTGTCAACTTTTTGTCTTCTGTGAGAGATATGAATTCATATATTAGTTTGTTTTAAATAGTAATGCACTTTTGTGTATTGGTAAAAGTTCACTTTATACATTGTATGAAAATGTGGTAATCATCAGAAGAAGGGGATTTGTCGTCTTACTTCATTTGAAGGATATCATAAACCAAGATTATTCTAAACTGAATTCAGATTTTAAATTACTATACAAAATGGTTATTTTATTTCGTAATACGTTCGATGTAATGTGAGATCCCGTCCGCGCATGCGTGATCAGTTCGTTCGCAATAAGTGTAGTGATCAGTGGACTTTCTTTACCATGAAGAAAATTTTGAGTTTGAACACGATAGAAGGCTAATTCACCGCAAACTGTTGCAATCTAAAGGATTTGGGATGTTACTTGATGATTTCTCGATGTTCGGAGTGTTTCTACTCACAATGTCTTAATCTCAGACCAATAAATTGTCCGGTGCGAGCCACCGAGACTGAAGCACTGTCTGGCCAGGCATGAACATGCGAGACTCCCGGAGAGCCAGTTCCACAAAAATGATTTATGGCGGGATTTCTAGTGACATAGCCTGACGCGGTTAGGCAGTACTTAAAAACGTGTATCTACTGAACATAGTACATGCACTCGGTGGAAGCGTTACACTGGGTTGAAAGAAACAGCCTTGTCGCCGACGGGAGCTCTGTGAAGGTCAAGAAAGGCTCAAAAGGACAAAGGAAGGAGAGAAAATACCTCCTATAAAAAACATTGCAGGATCGTTTCCAGCAGTACCACCTCAGCAACACTGAACAGGCTTGTGTTGACAAAGATAAACCAACAAATGTTGGTTAGCCTAGGCCTGGGCCAGGCTTGAAAAATGGATGTGACTGAGTACTTATCCATAGATTGAGCTATGGAGAGCAGCAGTTTAAAGTGCTGACTTAGGCTATGAATAGGTAAGTGTGCAAGTCCAAACAGTGAAATACTGTAGGCCTGAGTGTTAGGCCTAGCCAAGGCGGAGGCATACAGGATACAGTCACATAAAGATTTTCCCCAGTCTGAGACTGAGGGTGAGAATTAGAAAGGATGGTACCTGATACAAACCTTTGGGGTTTGCATCAACTGTCAAGGTTTACAAAGGTGAACCAGTTGCTATAGCAGCATTTTTATATCACGTAGCCTAGGCCAATGGCCTCAGCCTAGAAGAACCCACAAAAGTGGAAGAAAGAAAGCTGAAACATGTCAGATGTCTCAGCACAACAATTATGAAGCACTTTTCCTGCACACAAGACCTGTCAGACCCTACTGTCATACTTACAGGGCTAGTAGCTTAGGTTACATAGCCTAGTGTATATAGGCCTAGCCTATATTGACTGTAAGTCAAGCTGGAAACTTGGCGAGGTCGAGGCATAGCCTGTGACCAAGCTTAGACCTAAACTAATAATGTAAGCAGTGTAAAACTCAGTGATTGCTGGGAGGTCATCTACTGTAACCCTAGAACTACCATTAAAATGGTCAAAGAACTGGTTGAAGAGAAAACTGTAGCTTGTACGTGTGGTAGATGCCACACACAATTTTTAGCTGATGCTTAACTTACAGCAATATTTCAGTGGTGTGAGAAAAGCTCCCCCTGCTGTGGGATGTTACTGTGTACCAACATCAATCTGGCAAAACATGCCAAAAATAGGCCCAAAGTTAGGGCCCCAGATAACAAGCAGGAAACAAGTGCAGTATTCCAGAGTGCAGGAAAATGTACAATGAACCAGCAGTAGGAAGCCATGGTCCTAGGTTACCTAGGAGGCTAGGATATTGGGGTTGACAAGTAATGCTTACCCAATTTCTATGATAAATGAGAAAGCTGACAATATACTATGTACACAACCTTGACAATATTTTGTACATAATTGGAACACAATTGTTCTTCAAGATATCTTTTCATTTCCAGGTAAATTTGGTACGCTTTGTATAGGCCGACCATTTAAAGTTTATTCATAGAGGCTGAAGCTGTTGCAAAGAGATTCATGGGCTGTTTAAAAAGGATGTGCAGAAATAGAAGCACTCCAGCTTCATGCAGGGTTCATTTGAATACCTTTTCATGGCTCAAGAATACTGGGGACAATAGAATGACCCATTATCTCTCGGAACCTTTTATGAAAACAGTTTTGTGAGGAAGTTTATTACAATGGACTATTCAATGGCATCTGTAGACATGAGAGATGCATATTATTATTTCTCTTTAGCATTTGAAGAAAATATATTTTCAGTCTGAAGTCCTGCTTTTGTGAAAAGGTCAGTTATGGCCAGACAAAATCCAGTTGGGGTCATGTAAATGCCAAGGCATTTTACACAATTACCTAAAGCACTGCTTCGCATCTCTTGGACTGCTTCCAAGGGATTTCAGTGCATAATTATATGATACTTTACTGAAGTGGTAGATGGGTAATAGCCACAGTAACAAAGCAACATGCCAAAGAAGCTGTTGCCAGAACTACAAATTTCTCAGATTTGAGATGAATTTTCACCACCCAGAGAAGTCTTTGTCTGCATCTGCAAAAGAAATAAAACTCTTATGACTAATTTTAGTTTGTCGACAGTGCAAGTCAGATTGACCTCATGAGAAATTGATGGAATCTTGCTAGACTGCCCGTCATAATTAGAGTGGCAGCATGGATTGGAAAGCTGGTACAGTAGCAGCTTCCTAACAGTACAATAAAGCCCCACTCTGTTATTGGATTCAGATAGTAAGATGAGATTTAACGACACTGACACGAATGTGTAATATAGTGTCAGTCAACTCGATAAAAAGACTAAATTTATTTTCACGTATGGTTCAAGTTCACATTTGGTCCCCCTTTAGTCGCCTCTTGTCACATGCGCAAAATACCATGGGCATGTATTCTACAGCCCACAGGGGGCTATTGGATTCAGAAAGCTTTAGAGAGATGTTACTTACAGTGGTACCATTTGTCTCAAAAAGGGGAGTACTGTGCTGATATTGATGTGTCCTTATCTTTAAGGTAAAGAAGAAATAATTTGAACTAGTGCCTACACTGAGGCATATGAAAAACTTGATCTTCTGTATGGGTGTCTTTCAAACCACTCTGGCAAGTGATGCCTTAGTTCAGGATGAAGTGCCTATGATAGCAATACAAATTGATGTCAGATAGAATACCAACAAGAAACAATGAACTAAACACTACGTACAGTCGTAATGCGTTGAGGGAATGCTGTTTTCCTAGCTTAGCAAGCATTTTGTTAAAACCTAACTGCAGTAGTGATCAATAACACAGCTACTGAGCAGCACAAAGTTGCTAGCTTGTACTGAAATTTACCAAATTGAACTTGAGGGTGTTTAACCCAGTAGGAATGGAAGATCAAAATGAAATTTTTGATTAAGCCTGTAGAAAATTTAGTGACCAGTTAGAATGGATGTTAGGCAAGGGAGCCTGGAAATTGCCTAAGAGTATGAATTGCTTTGGTTGCAAATGTGCACCAGTTTGCCACAATGATGTAATTTTCATTTCTGGCCCTGCAGAACATGGAACTTGTTTTCCTGCAGCAGATTGGCAGGGAAAATGCTGACAACCTCAAGATATTACCCTTAAATCGACTACAAGGTCTTGTTTCTTCACATTATTGGAATTGTTCATTGAAGACAAGGGGATTTGTCAAAGTGTACTCAGCAACATTTTAGACAAAGTTGGAAACTTCTGGTGCAACTCCACTTGAAAAACAATGGAGGTTATTCCCATTTGCTAGCATTCCCTTCCATTGATCCATTGTGCATACTCCACACCAGAACAGGTTAAGGCATGATGCCTTATTTCTTCATTTGACATTGTCAAATACAGTGCTTTTAACTTGGCATGGGCAGCCCTATCAGCCCATGGATACTCAATAAGGGATCACACCAATTTATTACACAACTATTGTAAAATTTGTAAGGGCTTTCGATTTCAGACCTCCCTTGCCTCAATATGATTACAATTGTGATGTAAAGCAGCATAGTTGTAAGATCCATGTTACAGTAGCTGCCAGAATGCTGGTTTCCAAGAACTTAAATAAAAATCTGCTTGTCAGTACTTAAGTCTATCCGACAGACTGTTCATATATGCTGAACACATGGAAATAAACATTAGGAGCTATTTGTAAAGGGATTATGTGATATTAGTAGACCAGGCAATGTAGGCATGGCACAAAAATGTGGGGCATATGGTATTGCTGCTATTGCATATCCACTAAATAAGCAATGCGGCATAAATGTACAGTATAGTCATGGTAGAATACTGAACCAAAAGAGGACAGCAATGCATAGAGGAATGGTGAAAAGTTGGTCTGTTTGTGTAAGCTTCATTCTAAAGTGTCACGTGATACCATAGGCACATGGCTGGAAGTGTAAACAGTAATGTCAACAATCTGATGTTGACAACAGTGACTTCAAACCACAAACTACTGCAGTAGATCCGTGGTAGCAGTGTCCAGCTGACATCTGCTTATTTGCTGAAATCTTTCCTCAAGCAGAATGGAGTGCCTAGTATGGAAGAAACTTTTTAAAGTTTTCAAGAAACCTTTTAAGGGTTAGGTTAAGTATCAGAGTTCTGGAAGAAATGTACTCCTTTAAGCCTAGATACATATGAAGAAAAGTTATAGTACAGTCAGTACTGAATGAAGCATTGCACTGAAGCAACACCTTTAACAGTAAATTCTGTTCAAAAATTTATTTACTGTATATGACACAGAACACTTATGGAGGAGTCATCTGCTGTGTTCTGTTAATGTGTTGTATGAGACCTGAGTTGCTTTGAAGGTCTCACATTACATCGAGCATTATTACGAAATAAAATGAAAAGATTAAACGAGAACCTACCTGGTTTGAAGTTTGATCTTGATTTTATGAAGTAATAGTGAGAGGTAATGTGCCCTCCTCGCCCACCCAGAAACTTCATAAATGAAAATGTTAGTCAAGCCAGCTAGCATTTAATTTCTATACATGTATGGAAAAGCTTACAGTAGGAGTACAGCCATCTACAATAATAGGGCACTGTATTGTGGTCTGATAACTCAGGCCTCATACTTTAAAGACTGATCACGCATGCGCGGACGGGATCTCACATTACCTCTCACTCACTATTACTTCATAAAATCAAGATCAAACTTCAAACCAGGTAGGTTCTCGTTTAATCTTTTCATTTTTATGTAAGCTTTCTTTCAATTCATCTCCATGGTTACTTGGCAATTTTTGAACAGGGCAAAGCAAAGCAAAATCAATCCACAGAAAGTTCACAACAACAGATCTGGCATACAGTAATTCTGACCCTTGAATTTTGTTAAGGTACTCATAACTCTTGTGAGCCTTAGCATAAATCAATAAAATGATTCAAACCCTCTCTTAAAATTTTCTTTTTCAAGCCAGATATATTTTAAAAAGAACAGAATTGGACTAAGATATATGAGTAACCAAATGAAAATTTTGGATGTGGGATTTATGGAAATGCAAGAATTCATGGAACTTGACATAAAGTTTCTTCCAACCTGTTGTTCAATGATTCTTTCAGAACCAACTGGTCCATGTAACCCTGGTTACTACTGTACTGGTGGATCTCGTACTCCGAACCAAACAGTGACGGAACCAGGTTACTTCTCTGAATCCGGCTCTACACGTCAGTCTGCATGTGAACTTGGCACTTACATGCCATATGATAGAGCTGGGGAGTGCTTCATTTGTGAAGAAGGCTTTTACTGTCCAGAAAAGGCAATGACAGAAATGACAACCTGCCCAGCAGGTTAGTAGTTTCACAAGTGATAATTTATTAGCATGGTTAGTTTGAATTTGATAGAGATATGTGCCTGCCAAGCTGGTAAGTTGTCATAGGTATCAGTGTGTTAGCTTGGTAAAGATGAGTATGGTAGGGATAAAAGCCTGCATGCTTAGCAGGTGATCACTCATAAGAATGATAGTGTATTCACTGTGTATTTGTTGTTGGTGGTGGTAATCAGCAAAGACAGTAAGAAATTCACAAAATTATGATTATATGCCGTTTGAGTAAAATATTGAAAATAGTAATACTTTTATAAAGAATTCAATGATTATTCAGCTTAATTTGAGTGAAGTCTGGAAATGGTTATTCTTCTGTTAACTATTCAGTATTGATTCAGCAAATATTTTGAATAATTTGAATATTGTCAGGAAGTGAGTATTCTTGATTAAATTATTCACTCATTATTCAGCTAAATTTTTAATTTAATACATTTTCTTAGCAAATTGTTCAAGTTAATTGGGTATTGAATTATTTGTGCATTATTATGCATGGATAGATAATATTTGTTTGTAGTATATAAGTTGTACTGTGGCAAGTCAACCTGTGGCAACAGATTTACTTCCTGAAAATAAAATTGTATGTACAGTTAAAGATAGCGAGAGTAACAAATCATCGTTTGTTGTTTAAAGGTTGGAAAGGTACAGAAACATTAAAGGGAAACACTGCAATTTATTGCACCAACAGTCATAAGGTTCCCCTATTCAGGCCCAGCATAGATTTTGGGTGTGGCATGCATGAGTGGCTTTCAACAATACAAGTTCTTAGGAATCAAGATGAGGTTCATGCCTGCCAGGAAGTTGAGCTGCACAGTTAATTTGCTCAAAGGATTAGTTATGGTTGGAGTTTTTTAAAATCTAGCTAATGGACATTTCCTCTAATGCATCGAAAGAAAAGAGGTTTAACCAATTTCAAGGATTCAATCTCCTATATATCTGAATCCAATCTGTGCTTGTGTTTAGTGACTGTAGGCAGCCATAAGTGGGGTCCATCAGCCTTAAATTGTCTTCATTTATTGTCTAAATGTAATTTCAAACCATCATTTATGGTGAAATTGAGGGAATCAAGATACCATTTAGTGTACAACCATCCATGATACAGGTAAGCAAGGAAATTGAAAGATTAAAAGGTGATAGACCCTAGTTATGGCCGACTAAAATCAGACCATCTTTTGCTGTCTGGATTTGTCTGTATATTCCAGCATCAACTTCATTTCTTCAAAACAGCTTGCATGTCAAGCCTTATGGGAGTTGCATAATTTCAATTTCTGAAAGTTTGGGCAAACAAATTACTACTATTACTACAAAATAACTTCATGTCTTTCTGTGGAAAACTTGTTTCTCCCCCCTCCCCAACCCCCTCCCCCCCCAAAAGAAAAAGCAAACACAGCAGAAACCACTACCATACTGCTTTATTTTGAATAATCTACCATTCCATGTTTATTTACATTAATTTTAAAAATACCATTTTTTCTGTTAAGCTAGTGCAATATTTACCTTTAAATGTTAACTGCAGTGTAATTTATACAGACAACATCAATTGTATAGACGTTACCTTAAGTAGAGGAAAAGAAAATATCCTTTAAAAAAAGAAAGATTCAAACATTTTGTTTGAATTAAAATGACAAAGACCATATCTGCATATTTGAACACTTCCTAAGAATATGTTGCTATTCTTGTACGCTAACTTTGAATATTATTTCTTCATAGGATCCTATTGTGGTGAGGGGGCATACACACATGAACTTTGCCCCCCAGGAACCTACTCAAATCTGACTCACCAGACACACATTGACAATTGCACTGACTGCCCCCCTGGACATTACTGCAGTGACAGGGGTGCTATAGCACCAACAGGATTGTGTGCTGCTGGACATATCTGCTATCTAAATGGCCTCTTTGCTACACCTGTATACAATGATGATCCATCTGATGGTAAGTCATTCAATAGAACTGATTTTATTTGTTTTATAAAATCATCTCTTAATTAGTATAAGTAGAACCCACTGACTTTCTCTATAAATGGACGTAGGATCAGGAGACCAAACTAATTGATCAGCACCATTTGATCAAACTTAAGCTTTTTAAGATTGCAGCTTTTTTTGCTGTCATCTCTGAATAATTTGACAATGTATCTGTGACATTTTGGACAAAGTGAAAACATGAATGAAGGGCAGCTTTATAGTCTTTTTTTTTTGTTTATTGAATGTGACCTTACCTTTCATATTTTGGACAACATTTTGTTCCTCGCAATTTTTGTTGATGTCAAACCACTGCCTCAAGTTCATTTTTTTTGGCGCAAGGCATGGAGGCAGCCAAATTGGTAAGCCTTAACATGTATGCATTTTGGTGATGATCTGTGATGAGGATTTCTATATAAGTAAATAAAACCCCTCTTGAAGAATTAGATGTATCCATTTCAGATGCACATCCAGACATTCCAAAAGGGGGGCTGATCTAAGAGAAAGCTGGTGTGAGGGAGTTGCACTGCTAATTTCCTGTATGTTTTATTGTTGATGTGGAGAAAAAGGGAGGGCTGAGGCCATAAAGCCCCCACCCCCCTCTCTTGGATCCGCACCTGCATATGAAAGGTGAATGAGAAGCATGTTATAAGATATAAGTACACATCACTCATCATACACTATGATGTCAAAGGAAGGATGCATGTTTGTGAAATACTTGATGTAGTTGATTTATTCACACTGGTACTGAAGAGAAGATTGAATGTTTAGAGTCTGACTTACTGTAGAAATAAGTAATTGGGTTTCTTCCATGTAAGTTGCTTTACTTTTATTCCAGATCAAACCATTATTACGTGGGGAGACCAATGTCGTGAAGGCAAATATTGTCCTGAGGGTACCACGTACATGGTGGACTGTCCCAAGGGCACTTATCTTGACTTTGTTGGCGCTGAGTCAGAACTGGATTGCAAAGATTGTAACCCTGGAAAGTTTTGTAATGAGACAGGATCCCCTTTAGAGACTGGTAAGTGACAAGAAGTAGGTGAAGGGGTTGGGGGGCAAAAAGAAGGGGTTATGTGGTGACATGTAGTAAGTCTTGCACAGAAGAGCAATCTCTTGTGTGATCAAAATGTATATGAAACATATTCCACTCGCATTGCTTCTTTGTACTGGTCAGCTTTACCAGCTCAACTTTAAGTTCAAATGTGTTGTAAATTTTTCTTCATTGTAGATGGCTATTTTGGAGTGATAAGCTATGAGTTGTTCCAGGCCCCCCCCTTCAAAAAAAAAAAATAAAATAAACTCTTTTTTTCTTGGTCTGATGCTGAGCCTCCTGGTTCCAGTTGCTGTGGCTACAATTGCCACAAGTTTTAGTATCTCAATTAAGGAAATGTTAGGGAATCCAGACTTTCATCTTTGGAGGACTTGTCATGGATAATGAAGTATTTATTGTTAATATTCATCTTTTATGGAAATATTCAAGTACAGTTGTTCCGGTCTAAGTCTTCATACCAATCAATGTTTAATAATGTATAGTTTGGTGTAATTTATGTCATTTTTGTTTGTCGTAGACTCCTCAAATTAAAGCTTTTTATCTCATTTGAAATGTATTTCTTTACATAACAAAGAATTTTCTCTTTTCTTGTCCAGGTGATTGTTGGCCAGGGTTCTACTGCACTGGACGGGCAGAGAGGCCTGACCCCTTTGATAATACAACTGGTAATGTCTGTCCAAAGCATTACTATTGTCCTGAGGGGTCATATGAACCTATTCTGTGTGAGTATGGGACATACTCTAATCAGTCTGGTCTATCTGCTTGCTGGGACTGCCCACCAGGTCTAATATGTGATCCACTTACTGATCCATATGACTGTCCTGCTGGTAAGTCAATGTATATCCGTTTGAATAATCCATCAATCAGTTTATCGAATAATTAAGCAAGATCTGTGTTTTAATGTTTAATGTTTATTTGCATAATGATGCATTGAGATTTATAATTGTGAAGTGGGAGAAATAAACTGTATTTTAAATATGTGATCCCTAGACTGATCTGCATGGCCATCTTGACAAAGAGTAAATAAAGATTCATGTGATCCATCAATTAAATGATATATTCAATCAATCAATCAATAAATCAGTCAATCAATCCAATAATGCATCAAATTGTTTTATTTTATTGTGTTGTTAGGGGATGGTTATTAATGGGAAATGAAATTGAGGAAGTTGTCTTCTCTGAAATGTCTTCATAATTTAAAGTATTTTGACTTTCAGGTTTAATCATTTCAGTGCTTTAAAGAGTCATTTTTTATCTTTTATTGTAATAGCTTATCATTTTTTAAGACATGAAGGACATTTTGGATACCATTTCAATACCAGGACAACATACCCTTTGTATCTTTCAGGTTTTTACTGTCTTGGAGGATTAGATGCTGAATCGGACCCCTTGGCTTGCCCCAGGGGTACCTATGGCAATAGAACAGCAATGTCAGATTCGTCACAGTGTAGTGACTGCATACCAGGTGGGTGTGTCTTCCCTTCAAACTTGCATTAGAGATCAGTATGATCCGATGAATGTATAATCTCCGCTTGTGAATGAAAATGAAGGATATTTAGGATGCTCAATCCCAGAATTGTTGAAGAGTTTTCATGAAAAAGGGACAAAACTTGCTAGGCTAACCAGCTGTTTGTGAAGATTAGGAGGGTGTGAGAGGGTGGAAGCAGATTTAATTTCTTGTGATAATGAACTGGGTAGGTGAACTGTGGTTAAAGGGGGTGCAACATTGTTTTCTGAAGTATGGTGTTTTGGCTATAAGATTTTGAGGAATGGAACCTCAGAAGTGGTGTGAGGGTGAAAATGATTGAATGGAAGGATGAGCTTCTAGGAAGTGAGGTTCAATTGTCCCAATAACTTCATAGTTTCTATGATCATGTCAAACCTGACCGTACAACTATCTATTGTTTCTCAGGTCACTATTGTGAGACTGAAGGTTTGTCAGAGCCCACTGGCCTGACTAGTCCTGGATACTGGGCTATCACCAGAGCCATTCAAGCTGGACCCTTTGATGACACATACAGCACAGATTTCAGTGTCTGCCCTGCTGGTTTTTACTGTCCTGAGGGTAGTGGTAATCCGGTGCCGTGTCCCCCAGGTACCTTCAGGTAAATGAAACATTTCTTACTTATCATCTCATGAAATAAAAATTGCACCTATGTGAATGATCTCTATGTGTTACCATAGATTAGCTCTGTATTGTCAGTGTAATGATGAAAGAAATATTGGAACTTAAAGCTGTGATTTGGGTGAAAGTAATGGTTAATGTCTTTACATATGAAACTGACTTGGTAAAGGGCCTTTTTGAAAGGCCTATTTGAGGTAACTTGTTGAAGGGCCTAGTTGAAGTCACTGAAATGGGATATCCATGAGTTAGATTCATGTAAGTAGAAGAATTGATAGAAAATGTTATAAATTTGGAATGTATGAAAAAAATCTTTTTGTTTGTATTTAAGTGCTTCTACCCATCTTGGGGCAGAAAGTGATTGCACACCTTGCACTGAGGGTAAATTCTGTCCAGATTACAACATGACAGAGGTTGCAGGGGACTGTGACGCTGGTTATTACTGTATTGAAGGATCATCTTCAAACAGACCGACGGATTCAGTAGAGGGAGATGAGTGTCCTACAGGTGTGTATCGGTAATACTTGGGAATATGTTACTCTTACTGCATGTGTGTGTGTAAATATGTATGGGTATGTGTACTTGTTTTGAATTCAAGGAGAGGACTGGAACAATGGATTTCAAGTCCTCTGGTGAAAATTCAATAGATATTTGGAGTCCTTTTCTGTCTGAACAATGGAGAGGTTAGGGTTATGGAAGCAGGAATAAAGAAGAAACAGTTAGGTCCTCAGATTGTATGGAAAAGGTGTCTGTATGTGTATGAGGGTGTTAATTATGTGCTTAACCCTTTCAGCACCACATAAGGGTGTTAATTATGTGTTTAACCCTTTCGGCACCATTGTCGCCCAACGGCAACACTGGCCAAAGGACATTGCCAAACTAGATGTTTTTCTCAAAAGCAAATAAATCTGTACATAGTGCCACCACTAGGATGCTGTATTCTTTGCGTATGACATAGTTAGACCTAAAGTATATTGATATTGAAATAATGCAAAATACAGTAATGTGCACTTGGACAAGGGTAGGCCCTACCAAATAGGCAACACATACAACATATGCACAATATAGCTGGCTGCTGTGAAGGATTTTGGCCAAGGCTAGTGTCTGTATGCGAAGGTCATAAACGGTAGTAAATATACCATATTTTTAGTATCAAATGAAATATTTTTGAGTTTTGAACAAAGTTTAAGTTCACCAAATTTTTGTTTGTAGGTTATTTCTTGTTGAAAACAAAGACTGAAAATGAATATTCATAATCAGTATCACACTGCGCAAAGGTGTTGTGAGAGGGTTAAATGTTTCATACAAGCAACATAACATCATTATTTATATTGCATATGTATTGTAATGTATTTAAAAGCTAGCTGTATGACTTTTTCCATACCAAGCCTCAGCTCTAGTGAATTTGCCAGTGTGAAATTTCTGGGGGAAATCCCCCCCACATCCCCTTTGGCCACAAGGTTGCCTCTTAAGAAATTTTAGGTAGTACACTTCTGAATACCTTTCTGGCATTAAACTCATTTCATTTCCCATGAGAGCATGCAAGTTTTGTGAGAAGTAGAGGCTGTTTTTACTGGATAAGTTTTTAAATCAAGTTTAGCAGCAAAGTATTATTGATTCACTTGCTTCTTAGATAAAATTTATGTTACCATAGTAACTCATGCTTTTCTTATTTAATTATCTGTGTTCATTCTTTAGGTTTCTATTGTCCTGCTGGTTCCCCTGATCCTGTACCATGCCCTGCTGGCAGATATAACAATGAAACTGGCAGGTCCACCTGTCGGGGCTGTCCTACAGGATATTATTGTCCTCAGAACACCACAGTACCAGAAGAATGCCCAGCAGGGTATTATTGCCCTACTAGGACCACTTATGCTTATGAATACCCCTGTGTAGAGGGCACCTTTAACAATCTTACTGGAATGTCTGAGGAAAGTGACTGCATTCTTTGTCTACCTGGGTAAGTTGGTGTGAATGTGTGATCCTGTGTTGGAAAATATCTTGCTTATGGTTTGTGTGCTCATGAAAGTAGTAATGCAGTTTGCCACTGATCATCATCCACATGGGATCACACGGATCATTATATTATGTATGCATTCTGATGCAATATTGGAAAAGGGAATTTTCATTTCAAATGGAAACAACCCTGATTGGATCATTAAATGATAACATTGAAATCACTTTGCTGCAGTCATTATGCAGGAATACCATCAGTGGCATAGAGATAGAGAGAATTTTAATGGGATTTTGCAAGTTAGTGTGGAAAGGATTCTCATGGGATCACTTACGATAGCAGGGATTCAGATGGGATTGCTTGCATAAGTAGAAATTGTGATGGGACATTTTTTCCATTTTAACAGGGCGTTCGATGGGATCACAGGGATGGCAGTTGGGATTCTGTTGGAATTACTGGGATGGCAATTGGGAATAGCATAGGATCAGTAGTGGTAGCAAAGATTCAGATGTGGTTACCTATATTAGGGGATTTGTGATGGGACACTCTTTCCATTTTATAAAAGTGTTTCTTATGGGATCACTGGGGTCTCAGTGTGGATCTTGATAGGACTTTTTCTATTAGTAAGGATTGTGATTATACACTCAGTTCCTAATTTGTCAGGAATTCTAATGGGATCACTAGTATGTTAGCTTGAATTCTGATGGGATACAACTTTCATCTTTAGCAGGGCTTCTGAAGGAATTACAATAGTAGTAGGAGTGATTCTGATAGGTTTCTGAGGGTCTAAATGAAATATGTTACTGATTTTTGGAACCCCCTGTGGGCCTAGGGTTGTCGAATATACCTATGCTATTCCCCACCTGTCTTAAGAGGTGACTAACAGGGAGGATTTGAACTGTATTCGAACTTGGAAGATGCATTAAGTGCCCACCTATCTAGCTGACAGTAAATAACACATTGGTGTTGTTGTGTAGATAAATCTTTATCTAACTAACCATAAAGCTCACATTTCCTTGTCTTTCAGCATGTATTGTGAGACCCCAGGCTTGGATTGGCCCACCGGGTTCTGTGATCCTGGCTGGTATTGTATCAATGGATCTCAGTTTGCTCAACCCCTCCTGGCATCACAGGGTGGTAGATGTCCAGAGGGAAGTTATTGCCCCACTGGTAGTGTTTTACCATTCAGCTGTTTAGCAGGCATGTACTGTGACCAGGAAGAGTTAGAATATCCAGCTGGAAACTGTTCAGCGGGCCACTACTGTGTTGGGGGTGCTTCAGTACCCAACCCAGAGGCAGATGTTACAGGTTAGTAATGATTTGAATTAGAGTGAGGGTTTAGTAAGCTTGTATATAGAGGGCACTGTTCAGTTGCAGTCATTAGGTCAAAGGTCAAAGAACTTTTTTTTATCAAACACTGCTCTTTGGTTTGTATGTTGTGCACAAACACATTCATAGACCAGAACAGGTATCATGACCTTTGAACTGTAATGGGTGGCACTCATTCTCAAGTAACTTATTTGCAATTAATTGTGAGCATGTAATAAGATTTTAATCTTTTGATATGTCTGACACATGGCTAAACAGTCTGTGACTTTAGGCATTCATACAATATGTAGCCTCTATTTAATCAGATACATAAATGGTAAATATACAAAATAAGAATCTCAGGTTGGATCGATAACAGATCTAGTGTAACACCTTTGGGTGTGCCTATGAAAATATGGAAGGTAAAAATCTCGGTGCAACTTTAAAAGAAAAAGTCAAATCGCATTTGATAGACAATTACTCTGCTTAAGTTTTATGCCAAATCGGACCCCCTCCTTTTGCCAATTCTTTCGGGGCTTTGATACATGTGAAGTGTTCTGTTTTCTTATTCTTTTTATCTTTCTTTTTTCTTACTTTAAAGTTCGCTAGCTCCGATAAACATGTTACTGTTTTTCTAGCGTCCTGTTTATAAATCTACATTTCACCGTGCATCTTGTTTTTATGTGCACCTTTGCAAATGTGTTTATAAGTGGAATACACTGAACTGAACTGAAGTTTGTAATTGAATGTCGTTGTAAAGAATCTACAGAACACAACATTTGCATACCAGAATAATGAATCTAATATGTGTAAACAGTAAGGATTAGAGCTTGAAAGTTTTGTATACCATATAGTTAAAAATAGAAAAAGAAGTTAAAAATACCCTTAAGGTCATCAGGAGAGTTAGAAACATCAGAACCAAACTAACTGGCCTCTAGGTGGAGGCTAACAGGTAAATCTGAAGAGCTATGAGTTATCTTGTGAAATTTACAGCCTACAGTTGTCTGAAGCAGCAATTTTACAGATACTTCAGCTAACATATTTCTGTACTAAAGAACTATAATGCACAGCGAGCCGTTTGTCTTAAGGTGACAAAAAAAATTTTTTTGTTTTACAGTGTTTGTCGTGATTTCTTTCAGTATAGCTTTTCTCATCCAGGTCTATGAAATCTACTTGACTCCTCATTGGTCAGTTTGAAAACTGCCTTTATTGTTTATGTTTTCTCGTTGTACACTAGGTGACATATGTCCATCAGGTCACTATTGTCCAGCAGGCAGCTTTGAGGGCACAGATTGTCCAGCAGGAACTTATGTCAACACCACAGGAAGCCAAGGTATGTTTAATATTTCACCAGGTGTGTGTCACGGGTTCGTTTTGGAATTGAAAATTGCGTGATGGTGAGAGCGTTGACACCGCAGAAAGAATACAAAAAAACAATCGTAGATATCACTTATAAACAAATATAAGTATATTACAAAAAAACTGGCTTCTTAAGCCTTCATGAACAAACGTTATTAAAACCTTTGTTAAGATATTTAAGGTTGTTACTCTGATTCTTCTTGAGGGGTAATACAGACACGTGAGCTGGCTTACGGTACCGCGTGAAGAAGTTAATACATATACATATCATCCAGCCAGAGACGTCACTGTTCAGCCACGCGAGTTAAAATACGTATAGTCCAGCCTCTGGAGTGAAATATTATGTACGGTCCAGCCTCGGGAGTAAAAGACTACGTATGGTCCAGCCTCGGGAGCGAAATGTTACATACAGTCCAGCCTCGGGAGTCCAGCCAGGCCTGTAAATTACAATTGAAACCCTCTTCTAATATATATTTGACACAATGTGTAATTCTTTGCCTCTCTGCCCACGGGGCCCTCGCTTTCCCTGACCAAGCTTCCTTATGGGGGGAGGGGGGGGGGAATCGCCGTGCCTACAACACAACATATTCAGACCCTAAATCACACCGAACCACCCTAGTAACAACATTCCACAAAACATAACAACATGCACTTTTTCCGGTCAGACTATCCAATTACTTTAGATTACACCTCCCCACCCTAATACTTTTACATGGATCCCTCACAGATTAAGGTTGAAAACAAAAAGATACTCACAGCTGCTTTTCCCTGTAGTAGGCATTGAATTGGGCGCTCGGTGAGGGACGGAAAACAAGTTTACCTCGTAAACTACAAATAAGGTTACAGCCCGACCATGTACCTCCAGTTTAAAGCCCTCAGCGGCCCTCAAAAGTCCTCAGCAACCATGAATCCCGGCAACAGCTACACGACGACTTACTTCCCTCACCGAGACGTCCGCCCTGTTGCAAAATCTCACGGCAACTGACTTTTTCCACCCATTTCAACCCCCCGTTCGATTGCCTAGGTACCAGAAATATGCTGAGCAGGGCAGGCATAAATAGGCATGAATATTCAAAAGTAAAAGTACAAAGGAAAACATTCTCAACCTCTGAACACATCTGTGACAGTGTGGTGTTGCTTTATTTGACCAGGTTAATGGGTAAACTAAGTGTAATGTGTCTTTTTCTTTTACCAGGGCAGGGGTGAACTATGAAGTGTTCTGTTGTTTTGAATAGGGTTAGAATAAAATATGTCATGACTACTCTGACTCTCAACTTAATACAACAGCCTGTCAGTAAAGTTGACTTTCATAAAATTTGATATCACCTTGTAAACCTCCAAAGCCTCTCTGTTTATCCAAATATGCTTTAAATTGGTAAACCTTACATTAATGAACTAATTGCCCAAACCTTTACAAAAGAATAGATAATTTCTTTGGGGAAGTCAGAGTTGGGAAGCCACAAGACGTTATATTTGACTGATGTTGAAAACCAAACCCCACGTTAATTTAACTTTTTGAAACTGCCCTAAAACTCTCAAGAAAAGTGCTCAAAAAGCAATTTAGAATCATGCAAAAATAATATAGTGGTTCCAATCTTTTACTTAACATTCTTTGCAACAGAGCTTGCTGACTGTATCAACTGCACACAAGGCTACTATTGTGAAGGCTATGCTAACATATACCCAGACGGGAAGTGTTCTGTGGGATACTATTGCCCACCAGGCCAGTCAGAGGCATCCCCATACAGCTACAGATGCCCACAAGGTAAGTACTTGACCGAAGTAAGTTACAGGACAGCCTTGAAGCTCTAAGGGGAGGATTGTTAAGTTGTGTGTGTTCAAGTATGTTTGTATTGACTACTTCACCCCCCTCCCCCCTGCAAAAAAAGAAAAAAAAAAAGAAAAATGAAGAATACCCATTTTGCTTCCCTTTTAAAAAATCCAAAACTGTAAAACAAACTACTGAGGTGGATGGCTTAGAAACAGGGAGAGAAGGGGGAGGGGGCAGGACGGCTTTAGTGAGCAGAGTTGTAATGAGTCACTCAGTTTGAACTCACTGGATAGTTTGTGAGGAATCATTTATCTTAACCTTTTGAGTTCCTCCTTGAAAGTGTGTAAGTTCCTACATAATACATTACTTGTTAAATGCATTCTGTAAAGTGGAATTTGTTAAACCAATGTAAAAAATATGCAGATATAGGACACAGACTTGGAGCAAGCTTAGTCAAACTTGAATGGCTTGTAAACCAGTTTAAACAAGTCAAATGTGAGCAAGTTGTGTGGCACCAAAAATATTATCGGTTTTGTATTTTTGCACCATTTCAATCACTTCCTGTGTTATAGTACACTACTATATGAGTTTATTTAATTCGTTTGTATTTGACAATATTTTTCCAAGGTCATTACTGTCTGGAGGGTAGCTTTGAGCCGGCAAGGTGTGTCTCTGGTGAATACCAAGATGAAGAAGGTCAAGGTAGCTGTAAAGAATGTCCACAGGGGTACTATTGTGACAATACTAAATCACCAGTGGTACTTTATAATAGCGCCATTTGTCCTGAAGGTATGTAGGCCATCTTGGGCCTTGGGCCTGCATTTTATATCATTGATTTGTTTTCCGGTTCACGTTTCTATCATCATCAGTGTCATTACCTGTCAAATTGCAATGTTGATTTGACGCCATCATCAGGTCCGAATATTACATATCAAGTAGAGCAACCCTATTATGTTTAGTCCAGCATTAATGTGGTTCAGTTGTCTTCATGTTTCGGGAATTCTAATTGGTAGGATTAGAGTACTAAATTATTACTTCATTACATAGTAATAATAAATTGGTGCTGAAATAATGTATTTGTAAATTAGTTTCATTGTATAAAGTGTTGAAGGTAATTAAGCACTTGTTTGGAGTAAAGCAACGTTTTTGATGAACTATGGATTAAACAGGAATTGTGAATGTTTTGTCCAATTTTACAAAAGTGATGATATTGAGGTTTGTTTGCTTTCAAGGAGATCTTAAGAAAAATGAAATATTTCTTTTAAAGCAAATTTAAGTGAGAATTAAACTGCCTCCAGTTTTAAAGGGTCTTAGTTTCTATGAACAGAACAGTTTCAGTTTAAGGAACATTTTGCATGAATCGTAAATTTAACAATGTTTCTGTAATGTTATCTGATAGTTTTGTTTGTGCAATCTCTTATCTACCTGGTCTGTTCACCTTCCTATATTTAACAGGACATTACTGTCCCCCTGGCACAAGGTATGATACTGAGTTCCCCTGCCCTAGGGGAACCTTCAGCAACAGAACAGGTCTGAATGGATCTTCACAATGTGATCCTTGTTGTGGGGGATATTTCTGCCCTAATGAAGGGATGACAGAATGTACTGACTTGTGCAATGCTGGGTGAGTAGCTTATGAAGGTTGTAGTATATTAAATTCTCAGTTGAAGAGTTGGGAATTGTTTGTGCACAGTGCATCATGGGAAGGGTCAAAGAAGAAGTGTCCCACACCTCTAAAAGGTGACAAGTGTGTGATTGCTACTGTCTTCTGTTCTTTGAACAGGGTGCTTTGTGAAATAATGGATATAAACAGTCATTAGCTAGCAAATTAAAAAAAATGCAGAGGGCTTATATAGCCCATGATACACATCATGCACTGTGCTGAGAGTGTTTTAATTACACCCTGGGGTCTTTTATACTCATCCTGAAGCAATAACTTGAGGTTATGTCTGGATGAATTAGTTAGTTGGTTAGTTTTTTTTAGATGAATGTTTTACAGCTCAGTTTCTAACCAATTGGTTGAAGTCGAGCTGGCCATGACATTTTTCCAGTTGTGGCTTACTGGCTTGTGTCAGGATGGGGGTAGTTTTAGACAGATGTGGGAGGGGCTTGAGTAAGTAGGTTAGGAGAATTAAAGCTGTATGGGGTGAGAAAATGTGGCCTTTAAGCATCAAAAACTACTATGGTATCTCCTTAAAGAAAATTGAACAGGCTTGAGGTGATCAGATAGTACTGAAGACAAACTTCCTTTTCTTTCATTTTAGATTTTACTGCCTAAGATATGCAGAAGATGGAACACCTGACCAGTCACCTGATGCTGATATTTGTCCATTGGGTTACTTCTGTCCCAATGGAACCTCAGACCCTCCAAGGTGTCCTCCAGGGACCTTTTCTGACCAGTATGGTCTGCAAGGGGTGGAGGAATGTACCAACTGTACTAAAGGTAAGTAGATAATGTATTACATAATGATTTGTTTTTAAAGATAAATACAGGTTTAGCACCAGGATTTTAAAGTTTGTAGAGGATATGAAACTAGTAATAATATTACTTAAAGTTGTTGTCATTCTAAGATGAGCCGTTTCTGAAAAATTCTGAAATGTTTAAAGTGGGTGCAATTTTAAAGGAAAAATTAATTTGTTTTCTTCATGTAGGCTCATATTGTGATGACTACGCTTTGACTGCACCCAAGGGTATTTGTTATGAAGGCTACTACTGTCCCGAAGGATCAGATAGACCGGATCAGATTGATTGCCCAGCTGGATATTACTGTATCAATGGGACGTTTGACCCCACTCCTTGTCCAAGGGGTAAGTCTACTGATATGTCTTTCTTGTACAATACAAATTCATTGGTGGTATGCATGTTTATAAATTCATGTATTGCTGCTTAAAATTCATCCTCATGGTGGAAATTATCATATTTATTATGAGGCTGCCTCATTAGTTAGTTAGATGTAGTTTTATGGTTCAGTTTCTTACCATTTGGTTTAAGTCAGGTGGACCATAACAAATTTTTCAACTGTGACTCAGAGGCTTGTTTCTCTACTCCATTCATTGCCTATGCTGAGCGCCAAGCACAATTGCAGTAGGTTCCATTTTTTAAAGTCTTCAGTATGACCTGGCCTAGGAACTCCAATCCCCCGACTGCAAAAAACCCCCACCGCCCACCCTCCGCCCACCTTTGCCCTACCCTCCCACACCCCCTACCCCCATGCATGCATACTGACTAAGAGTGCATGGTTGCAACAAGAATGATCTTAGAATTTAAGCATTCTGTAAGTAGATCAGCTGTCATATTGATTCATTATGTTTAGTAAACTCAATTATATTCTCCAATCACAGGAACCTATTCAAATGATACCAACAAAGCTGCAGCCAATGAATGCTATCCTTGTAGTGGAGGATTTTACTGTGAGACAGAAGGCCTAACAAGCCCAACAGCTGAGTGTGGAGAAGGTAAGGAAACCTTGAAAATGTCTCAAACAATTTTTCACTTTGTTGGAGATATCTGGACAGTGTTTATATTTCAGTTTATTGTACACAATGTTTTGATTGTTTTAAAGGACGTAATTTTATCATAGCCTATAGGCTTTTTCTATTGTACATGTATGAATGGGTAGGGTTGATCTAAGACAAAAAAGTTTGCTATGTTCGCTCAAATTAGTCATTCCTTAAGTGTTATTTTTCCTTGTTTTAATCTTTTAATAAGTTGACATGAAATATTTCCATGCATGTCAACAACTCACTTGGTGTTTTTAGAATTCACTATTAAATGATTTTCCTCTTATTAAAAAATGAAATGATATGAGATAAAATAATGCTGGAAATGAGTCGTCCTTGGCCTTTTTCAAATCAGATTTCAGTGGATAGCAATGATATTTAAGCTAAAATCATTCATTTTGACCTTTGTGAACATCTCCTTAAAATAATTATCTCTTGTGCTTCTAGGTTACTACTGCCCTGAAGGAACCATATACCGAGAACCAAACGATACCTTCTGTCCTGTCGGCCATTACTGTCCAGGTGGTGACTCATACCCCATACCTTGTCAGAACAATACATACGTCAACTACACTCACGCTGTTCGTTGCTTAGATTGTCCTGCAGGGTACTTTTGTAAATTCCAAGGTCAGCAAGAGGTCTGTCCCATGGGATATGTATGTCCAGCTGGAACAGGTAAGTCTGCTAATGTAAAAACATCTCTTTGTTGCAAGTTTTGTCCATTTTATAGGTGCTGCAACTGATTGTGTAAACTTGAACATACTGTTAAAGTGTTAAAGTCTCCAAGTCTTGAACAGTATACTCTGAGAAAAGTCTTAACAGCTGTTTTGGCAGCTTTTACCTTATTTTGACGCAAACTGTTTCCAGGCAATGTTATAGAAAGAGAAGAAACTTTCAAGTTTCTGCCTTGCTTTTTAAACAGATACAATATAAATGTAAGAAAAAAATTATAGAATGGCTTTAAGGAATAAGAAATCCAACTCAATTAAACTAGAATAGTCTTAATCTACAAGAAAATGGGGTGGGGGGCTTGGAAGTGTGCTGTTGTTTCTCTTATCATTCAGACCTTGTGGGTAGTTATGTATTGTTTCATATGACACTTAGCGACAATGAATGTGAAAAAGTCTTTCTCTTTTGAATATACAACTTCTTATCAGGTGGTTAACCAACTGAACAATTTAGGTCAAGGGAATAAGAAAGTGGTGGTGTTTGAAAGAGATAACAACAAAGATATTATACACATGTACAGTACCCTTACATGTTGTATTCATTTGCCAGATACTGAAGTTATCCTAACTGTTACTACTGTTCATTTAGTTAAACATTTAATTCACTTAAAATCCATACAAACTTATTGATAAATGGTGCAGTCATGATTCCTCAAAGTTTTCTTGAAAGAAATTTCAAATTTTTCTTCATTCTCTTTGATTAAAAAAAAAAGAACACAGTAATTTTGTCTTCTTCCTTATTTGCTTGTTCTGTCTGTTTCTTGTAGGCTATGATTTAATATCATGCCCACGTGGTACATACAGTGACCAGGAGGGATTGTATGACCTCAGTCAGTGTAAACCATGTGATGCTGGATCATACTGTGATGAAGAACATCTAGCTGCCCCAACTGACAACTGCTCAGCGGGGTACTATTGTGTGTATGGAGTAGACCGCCCTGAACCTGATGGTGACAATAGTACAGCACCCAATCTCAACATGTCATGTCCTTACTATGATGGCAGTCAGACAGGATATGGAGGGGTATGTCCAATTGGCAATTACTGCCCAGAGGGGAGCGTCTTTCCTACACCTTGTGCAGCAGGCACGTATGCTCCAAATGAGGGCATGGAAGCTTGTTTTGCTTGTCCAGCAGGTAAGAAAAACATGAAAATTTTGTTTATAAAAATTAATTTTGTCAGTTTGATGTATTCTTAAGCCAAATATGCATTGTCAATCTTTTTGTCACAAGATTGATTGGTATGGAGGGAAGGTAGGGGAGGGGGAGAATCAATCCAAGCAGTTTGCCATTGTAGGAGGGGGAAGGCAGAGGGGAAGGGAAAGGGGGAGGGAAAGGGGTAGGGGTAGGAGAGGGGTGGGAGTAGGGGTAGGGGAAGTTTGAATCATTCCAACATGATGTTACTTTTTAATTCAGTAAGAAGCCAGATGAGCAAATGGGAGACAGATGTAATGAAGGAATGAAATGAAATAGAATAAATTTAGTTTCACCTCCAAGTCATATCTGTTGTTTTTTAGGATACTTCTGTCCAGCTAATTCATCTTCCTATGAAGAAAACCCCTGTCCATCTGGTCACTACTGTCCAGAAGGAACTGAGTTTGGTGAGCAGTACAAATGTCCAGCAGGTACATTCAACAACTTGACCACCAGTAACAATGACAGTGACTGCATCTCTTGTCTTGGTAAGTTGACAATGCTTTGTATCGACTAATTGTTTCATGGATTGTTCCTATTGACTGGATTAATTGGTGTGATTGACTAAATGCTTAACTTAAATAAATGATTAATTCCCATTATATATGGAACTTCAAACATTTAATGACAAAGAGCAAGAAGGAGGGTTGGACTATGGATGACTTTGTTTTTTTTTAATCCAGATAGGGAAGGAAAAGAAAGAAATAAAAAGGGTGAAGGGGAAGGAGGTCAGATGGGTTGATCCATTTTGAGTGGGGAGAAATATCTTCACTCCTTTATCTCCATGCTGTTTGCAGTTTTCGTAAAGCTAGATTTTAGTGTACTTGAAATAAAAAAACTTTGTTTTAGATGTTTTATTTATCATAGTTTGATGACCATTTTGAACTATGACATGACTAAAAATTCCATGGTGCAACAATTTTGAAAAAGTGGTATTCCTTTTTTTTGCAGCTGGGTACTACTGCGCCAGTAGTGGTCTTTCCTGGCCTTCAGGCATCTGTGAGGGTGGTTACTACTGTGACGGAGGATCTATCACTGCAACACCCACTGGATCAGGTGGAGATTACTGTGTTGCTGGCACCTACTGCCCTGCAGGGTCACCATACCCCACACCATGTGATGGTGGCTCATACTGTGCATCCGATTATATGACTAATACCTCTGGTTTGTGTGACCCTGGTTACTACTGTCACTTAAGGGCTACAGTACCCAATCCCAATGATGGCAATGTTACAGGTAAGAGGTGGTACTGCTGTATAGTCAAATCTAAGACATCCTCCATGGATAGTTTTCTTTTAGACCATCATGTGAGGACAGTTCCCACTCATACAATTTCCATTTTCAGACAGATTTTTCTTTTAGACAATTAATACCTTGTATACCTCCACACTTTACAGCTAACACCTTTAACAATGCTAAGTTTACCTTGAGGTTGAAATTTCTGGGTGGGAAGTATTTTGTCATGGTGTAGTTTCACTTTGCATCATTGGCAGTAGAAAGTTGCCATGTTAAAACAAAATGCTAATGCCAACATTTTCTCATCAAAAGCATTACCAAATAGTTTAGAAAGGAGGGTCACTCCCCCACACAAAAACATAAGTTCCAGAAAAAACACACACACACACATACAAAAAACAAAACACATGTAATGAAGATAAATTGGAAAGCATAGATTGTTGACCATCTTCTTCACCTGGCTCACCTGGTGTTAATCATAATTTGGAGTACATAGTCACAGCAAGTCACAGTGAAACAAACCTTTTCAGTATGTTAGGTTTAGAAAACTGGTACTAAATTCAGGTGAACTGGCTCTTGAATAACCTTGTTTGGGCTTACCCAAGAAAGTGCTTGATCTGCTTTTAATTTGATCCATCACATGCAATATTAAATTTATATTTTTATGCATTTAGGATGAGGTTTGGGAGAATCATTTCTCTAAGTTGACAGTAAAGTTTTGCCTCCTACAACAGTATTAAATTAGGAAAAATGCAATTCAGTTTTGTGTCATAAACAGTTTCTAAGAAAGGACATGGTCTGATACTGTACATTTGAAAATTTCATATTTGTTATGTAAAGTCGAGCCATCCCCGGCCTTTTAACCAGTTGTGACTCACTGGCCACAAGGATATGGTGCATTTAAAGATTTTATATGTGTCATGAACACAGTATATCTGGAGACTAGTATGCAGCAACGTTTCACATTTTGTTTAATTTTCTCGTACATTAGGTGATGAATGTCCAATGGGGGCATACTGTCCTGAGGGTAGTACCTCACCCCTCCTCTGTGATGCTGGATACTTCCTCAACAGCACCCAAAATGATGAAGAAAGTGATTGCTTGGCCTGCTCCCCAGGTTACTACTGTGCTGGGAGTGGTAACCCTGACCCAACTGACATGTGTTGGGCAGGGTACTACTGTCCCCCTGGGCAAAGGGAAGCAACCCCGCCAGAATATAACTGTACCCAGGGTAAGTTATGGAAAAAAATTAAGGCAGTAAGACATTCAAAAATGAGTCAAAGATCTGGGTAGGGAGGGGCAGAAGGGAATGGCAGTGATGTTAAGATATGTACAGGTTTGACATAAAATAACTTTTGTCCCACCTGTTACAGGATAAATGTTGTAACAAACTATTTATTACTAAAATTTATAAGGGAGTTAATCTCAGGAACTGTTTACTCTTTGAAAATAAACAACCTTCTTTCACAGTTTATGAAAGAGTAATTTCATGACTCTAGAAGCAAATAGCAAGTTTTAGCCATCTCAAGCTGGCAACTAATAATCCAGAATCTATCAGAGAATTTCCTGTTCACATATCTTGAGATCAAAAAAGTTAAAAGCATTTGCTCCCTTCAAAGAATATTTGCTCAATAGAGCAACAAGGTTGGTTTAAACGAGGTTAACTGCCGCAATTGCAGAGACAAGCTTCATCCAAGAAAATGCCTTTTTCTTGGGCAACATTGGCTAAAACATCCTATTCAATTCTAACAGCATGTTGTTACTTGTTGGAGGAAGATGTTGCTGTTCTCAATGTTTTTCTTGAATTTTATCATGTAGGCCACTATTGTACAACTGGCAGCTCAGAGCCAATACGTTGCGATTCAGGATCATACCAGGATGAGATAGGCCAATCAGGATGCAAAGATTGTCCAGAAGGATTCTATTGTGACAATACAGAAGAACCAGTTGTGCTCTTTAATAACTCAATGTGTCCCACAGGTTCGTTAATTAATGTACAATATAAATGTTTGTTTTAATGATGAGTATGTGATGTCTGCCAAAAGTGCTGTACGATGTGCACTAATACTAACATATGGTTTCATCAATGCCACAATTGCTTCTAAAACAGTGACTTTTAGGAGTTAGACACCCATAACTGTACTGGTAAGGCCAGGTCACACTACAACGATATCGGATCAAATTTCGTTCCGATTTTTGTGAGTTTTAATTAATATCTCTTTCATCTTTGGTCAAAAAGAAACAAAAATTTGCCAACCTGTGAAGATGTATGAATTGTATGACAGGACTACCAAATTCTAAGTTATACCAATTATTCTGTGACGTCACATATGCAGACAGCTTTTATCGGATACCCGTAGTCCGATAAAAGCTATTTGTCAATGTGATGTCAAAAGATAAGTAGTTTATATTTCATTTCCCTGGTCCTCTCATACCTGTCATACATTCACACAGGATGGCAAATTTTGGTTCTTTCCGACAATGGATGGAGGAGATTTTAAATAAAACTCACAAAAATCGGACAGTTATCCGATCGGATATCACTGTAGTGTAACCTGGGCTGTATGCAATAAATGCAAAGACATGGTACATATGTAGCATGAAGCAACTGGAGCAAGTACATATTAAATTAATGATAGGCCTATAAATCTACAGAAACTTTGTCCACAGTATACTTATGTAGATTATGTTTAAAATGATCTATCAAACTTAAATTAATCAACATTAATTCTGAAAGTTTTTAAAATTGTAAATTAATTGAAAAATGCCAAACCTACTTTTTTGGTTTAGTAGCCGGTGGCTACTAATTTTGTTTTTTGGATACCACTGTTTGCCAGGTATAGAAATATGTATGTAATATTTTATTTGATAGAGAAATATGTAACTTAACAGTTTCTAATGTTAAATGTATATGTTGTAAAAAGCATGTAAAGTAATGTTTTAATGGAATAGCATTATTTTAGGTGAGGTAATAAAAATTTCAACAGAAATAAATAAATATGTAACTTTTCAGTGAGCAGTGTAAGATTGTATGTATTGTAGCAGTCTTTGTGATAAATTTGAAGTGTGATTTGAATGGTTATCAGAGGTTAATTTATATAGTATAGCAGTATGTAATGTAAATTTTCATTTAGTGTAATATGCAAGGTGGATTAATATGTAATTAAAACAGTATCCCATGACATACACACTCTAACATAATATGATGGCAGCTTTTATGATCTAATACTGCCAGTCTGGGCTTTGATATAGTTAAAGATATACTTGTTTTGTTGTAAGTCCTTTGAGTTTTGAATGTCTTCTCACCATTGATCTGAACCAGTTTGAACATATGTTAGCTCACCTAGCATTTCACTTTTCAATTTTGAAAATTTCTTTCCAATGGATAGTTGTTCCTTTTTTAAAAAAAATGGCTGGTTCAGTCGTCAGTCATCACTCGTATAGTATAAAGTCTCAAGAAAGTAGTCTCTATAGATCCATTCCATAAATTGCATCAATTAGTCAAAGATTTTCCTTCTTAGTTTCAGCATTTATTGTGTCCTTTCAAGGTATGAAAATATCTGAGGTATTCTTTCTGCAGCATCTTCTCTGTCTGTAACTGAAAGTGTAACATATTTTTTCTAGGATTCTATTGTCCTCCAAACACCAATTATGCCACTGAGTATCCCTGCCCTAGGGGAACATTCAACAACCTTACCCACAGAGTAACAGAAGATGACTGTCAGCCTTGCTCCCCAGGACAATACTGTGATCAGACAGGTCTCTCGGAACCTACTGCCCCATGCGATCCTGGTGAGTTGAATAATGAGAACTAGTTATGCAATGATGTTTGTACAACCAGCACAGTACTATGAATTAAGCTAATTAGATCAGATTTAAAGACACACCCCTTTTTTACCTCTATTTATTCAAATAATGCAAATAATAAATCATTGCGGTACATAGTATTCTGTAAATAAGTTACTTATACAGCAACTTTTCCAACGGTAATACTGTAATTGGATAATATAGTAAATGAATTTAGCTAATTAGATGTGACTTAAAGACTCAACAAGGTAAATGTGTTATAAATTGTTAAGTAGATAAAATGGTGACATTTAAGCACAGTTTCAAAGTATGGCTTAGTTTAAGTTCTGTATCAAATACAGATCAAATATGGTACTAGTCCTTCGCTTTAGTCACCTCTTACGATAGGTTGGTAATACTGTGGGCATATTCTACATCTGTGCTTGACATAAGCAATGGAGTAAGGAGATAGTCCAGTTCCCCAAAGCTGGTAAAAAAGCACCGCTAGATTAGAACAGAAGGTTGTAAGTTCAACCCATGGATCAAGTACAACTTCTTGGTTACCCTTCTCACAATACCTGTTATGCAGGCTTTCAAGCGGTCCTACTTTTTCCTACTTTTTTTACCCTCCTCCTATTTTTACTACTTTTTTGCTCAAAATCCTACTTTTTCCTACTTTTTTCCAACATTCTCCTACTTTTTTGTAAATCAACCCCAAACCTTCTGTTGCAGTGTCTTCCCTCTAATTGTTTCCACAGGGCAGTCACTACCTTAAATGTGTCAAGTAGAATACCAGTATTTGTTGATATATGTATTTGATTGTCTTAATGTTCATGCGTTTTATGGAAGAGCATTGATCTTATGCTAAAAAGTTCTCTTGCACATGTCCTACTTTTATCCTTCTGTTTATTTCCTAACTCCTACTTTTCTCCTATTTATTGCAAAACACTAGTCCTTCTTTTCTCCTATTTTTTTTGTCTGAGTGTGCTTGAAAGCCTGTATTATGTTTCTCCCTATATCTAGATAATGGGGGTCGTTGAACATGAACCATATTTTAGATCATATTTGAGCTTTACCCTTTTATCTATGTGTAACTAAGTAAAACATTTATATTGGTCTGTCGTTAACTTTCATCTAACTAACCAGCTTACTCGTGACACATCAATTAATTTCTGAGTAGTATTTGATTGATTGACAAATTAAACTCTACCATCTATTTAAGGTAGTATTTAATTCCAAAGTGACTACATATTTTTCAGCGGTCATCTGTTTTTATTTTTTTCAAATCTCTTTATCAGGTTTCTTCTGTCTGATTGGTTCCAATTCATCAAGCCCCACCTTTGGGTCTGACGCTGATGAATGCCCTGTTGGTCACTTCTGTCTTTTGGGTACTGCTCAGCCACAGGCATGCCCACCAGGCACTTATAACCCGTCAGTGCGCCGACAAGCTGTCGAAGAATGTTTGAACTGCACAGCTGGACGGTACTGTCCAGTGTATGGAATGAATACCACTGGAGATTTGTGCTCTGCAGGTAAGGTTATATAATATGGTCGATCACAGTTTGATATTGGATTGGATTTCTAGTTGCTGACAGCAGCAGTATGGTTGTATCCCCCCCCTTGATAAGAAAAAGATACATGTTAGGCTTGTAACACACTGCTTTCACTGATCTTAAAATCAACTTGCCCATTTGGCTGCCTCTTTAAAGCATTTACAGGTCCAGTGAGTTCTTCCCTGTGAGCTATATGCAATATGCAACATTATGTTTAAGAATATTCATAAGTATGAAATTTTAGAATAAGAGAGAAAGTAATATCATTACATCAGAAGGTCAGATGTCAGTGTAAATTTCTTTTCCTAACTTCAGGTTATTACTGTGAATCTGGAGCAGATATTGCTGAGTTTGTGCCTTGTCCAGAGGGGCACTACTGCCCAGAAGGCACTGATGTACCAGAAGAGTGCCCACCTGGTACTTGGTCTGATCAGACAAAATTGACCACTGAGAGTGAATGTTATAACTGCACAGGTGAGATTAGTAATTCTTGTCATGTAGTGGCTTTTGAAAAGACTAACCATCAAATAAATATCAAACTTTTTTAAGATTTAGTACTGTGTCATCAGGAATACAAATGTTGTGTCTTTTAAAAAACTAACCATCAAATATATAACAGTTTTTAAATTAAGTACAGTGTCATGATGAGGACAATGTTAGTGTTCCTCGCTATAAGTACAAGTAGGGTGAGTACACCTATACAGTTAGATGAGCGCAAGAATAGACACATGTAAAGAAGTGTCAAAATGAGTACTAACTATTTCTCGAAAAAGACTGAAGTTAACACCTATAATTTCAATTGAAGTAGTAAATTCTTTTACTTTTTGAGAATTTTACTTTCTCTGCGAAATTCTTCAGTATGGCCTGAATTGCGAAAAAGTTTTTCCACCAAATCTAATTATTTTTAGAATAAAAGATGTGGATATTGTAGCTAGGGCAGTGCTTAGTGTACAGAGTAAGGAAATATATGTAGTTGTTTTACCAATTGCTATGTTTTGCAAGTTTTCCTAATTCATACAATGTTATGTCATTATGAGGGGTAATGTCATAGCTCACCAGGTCATTGTTACTCTTCACCAAAGATTGATCACATTCATGAGTAACATTTAAATGATTCAAACTTTTGTTTTCTTTCAGCTGGTTACTACTGTCCTATCAGTGCAATGACTGTTGTCACAGAAATATGTTGGGGAGGATATTATTGCCCACCAGGGCAGAGTGCCCCCAATCCACCTGAATATATTTGTCCATTGGGAGTGCACTGCCCCAATGGAAGTGAGACTTACCAATCATGTCCAAGTGGTTCCTATGCTAATTATAGTGGTGCAGCGGTGTGTGATACCTGTCCTGAGGGTTTTTACTGTACCCCTGTAGCACCAGAAAATGCTACTCTTGGATACCAATCATGTCCACCTGGCTATTATTGTCCATCAGGTAAGAAAGAGGGCCTGTAAGAACCGTTACTCTGTCATATGTATTCTGGTGATGGTAACAAGGTGGTAAATACTTGCAATGGACTTACTCCCCCAACAAAGTGTCTACAAATGTTCTCTGCCTGCAAAAGTAATAAATGCAGTAAGGCACCATGTCAAAACAAGCTAGCTGCAGCCAGGCATGTAGCCAGGATTTTTTCATGGGGGGGGGTTGGTGTCATGGGGGGAGGTGGTCTGGGGCACGACATGAGGGAAAAGTTTAAGGATAGAGAGAACCCCCCTTCATGGCTACATCACTGGCTGCAGCTCCCCCAGCCAAACTGCAGCAATTGCAGGCATACTTTGTTAGTGTACCTGGCACTATGGCAGACCTGTGTATTCCTGTTATTGTAATGTAAGTAGCAACAGAGCATAGCTGAGACAACCCCAGCCTGCACTTATGACTTGGTGCCTAAAACAACTCTTTAATAACTAAAACAGCATATTCTCTAGAGAGCATATAGGTTGTTTATACTGTTGAGAATAATAGAATTTTACAAACTGCATTAAATGAACCTACTCCCTTATTCCTTCTGAATGCACACGTCTGATATCTTCAAAACATTGCATTCAAGAAAATTTAAAGATTCAACTTACTGCCAGTTTATCTTTGACGGTTTTGACAAATAGTAGAATTTGGGAAATACATGAAATTTAGTCACCATCTGGAGTAAGTCAGTCTTTCATACATTTATGTGTCAGTTAAAAATCAGTGTATATTTATTCTTCATTAAACCTGAGCTAAGATTCAATGTCACTTAGATATACTTGTCAAACTATTTTTACATTTGTTTCTGTGTGCTCACATAATAATCAGTCTCAATTCTATGGGAAACCTGTATTCTATATGTCTGAAAGATATTGACATTTGAAGGAGAAAGCTTTTTTATCCTGAATCTCTGAATGTTTCTGAATTTGCCTTTTTTTCTTTAGGAACTGGTTTGGACTGGCAGCCCTGTCCAGCAGGAACCTATAGCCCTTCAGAGGGACTCATAGATAGTATTGAATGTTTGTCATGTGAACCTGGTGAATACTGTCAAGGAACTCATTTGACTGCTCCAACTGGAAATTGTTCAGCAGGTAAGACAGAAGAAAAATATATTTGCTTATTTTTTAGCAAAATAACATTATTATTATGAGTCTTGATGTTTTTATTTATCTGTTGCTCAAGAATGTAACCAGAGAATTACCAGTTATGTTTTAACTTGTCTTTGATTGGTATGCAAGTTTCGTTAAGGGTTAACTAAACCTTAGGGTTTTGAAAAGATGGATTTTTCACCAGTTTTCATTCCTGTTCTCTTGTAATAGGTTATTACTGTACTTCAGGAGTGGACCGTCCACAGCCAGGGTCTGACAACACAACTATCAATTGCTCTTGTCCAGAGCAAACAGTTTTCACTGGTAGGTCTTCAACATATAAGCTTGTTTTCTAGCATGACAGAATACAAAGAGATGGTGACTGCATATGGTAGATTGGTGGCAATTAGAAAGGCCAAGGGTTGGAAGACTTAGTCTTTGACTTTGTTAAATTACAGCTTACTCTTTAAAGTTTTAATCATCTTAAGGTGCATTCTCACCAAAGTTGAAATCTGCTGCTTTTGTGGATGGAATGCATAATTTGTTTTCTTAGTGTAAAGAAGGGAAATTTCTTATGCAGGAAGATTCCAAAAATGGACCTACTTATGCTAAGGTCAGAAATTTGGTCATACCTGCTAAACACATCAGATTTTGACTTTTGTGTGAATGTGCCTGTGAAGGGAAAATATTAAAGGCAATGATTTCACCAAGATGGTAGAATGAACAAAAGAGAAAATGGCACCTCCTTTGTGGAATATATTTTCAGCAATAGACAACCCTTGGATTCAGTTTATGGCACATGATTCGGAGCTAGGTTATCCTGCTTTGAATTTCATTTATATTTGAGCCCATTCTCCTTCATTGCAATACCTGGTCTTAAGGTTTGTCCGTTAACAGTCAATTAATCTTCCTTCCCTTTTCTTTTTCCTATTAGGTGAAGGGGGTATATGCCCCATTGGCCATTATTGTCCAGAGGGCTCAACCCTACCCATAGCCTGTGCTGCAGGAACATATAATGACGAACTGGCACAAGAGGTCTGTAAACTATGCCCAGCCAGTTACTACTGTATGTCAAATGCAACTGAGTATGGGAGCTTTGAATGTCCATCAGGTAGGTTAAAGAAAATAATAAGTTTCCATTTTTCCTAGAGCAATACATCTTCTTAGGGCAGCTGTTACTTGCCAGTGAAACTTTTACTTTTCTGTGCTCTTCTGTTTGGTAAAAAGAAAAAAAAAATTTTGAAATAGTCTTCCCTTTATTTACCACCTTCCTAGTTTTTCTGGAAAATGCTCAAAGGTCAAGAGCAGTCTCCCCAAACTTATTTTGAAGCAACAGCTAAATATTACAATTTTCTTCGTATTTCTCTCCAAAGTATCTTTCATGGTATTTTATTAACTTGCACATCCAAGCCAGACCAAGCAGTTATTTCCAGTAAATTTAGCATTTGAAGAGAAAAATTGTTGCCACATGACTCTCAACAGCCAATCATGAAACAGCATAGTCTACTACATTACTTCAAGTTGGGGTGACTCTTGCCCTTTAATTTTCTTGCACCTGACATAATGGGAAGAACATTATTGGTCATTGGTCTCATGCGATATCGTACTGGTTTTGTTTCCAAAACTTTCATTACAGTATATTTCATCCTTCAGAGAAACTTTTGGTCTGTAATATTCTTGTCTATGAATATGTTTGTTTATGTTCTCATTACACAATATCATATATTTTCTTTGGTGAATTGGAAGTAAGTACTTTTTTCATATTACTTCCTCATGAAAATCAACTTTGTATGTATACTTAGTATTTTGGTATTTATTCTTACCATAGGTCATTACTGTCCGAATGGTACAACAGACCCATATGAGTTTCCGTGTCCACCTGGTACCTACAACTCTCATGTGAGGGCTGACTCTGAAGCAGAGTGCCTGTCATGTCCTAAGGGTACCTACTGTGAAGGCTATGGTAATCACAACTATACTGATCTCTGTGATGAAGGATGGTACTGTTCTGGTGGTGCTTCAAGTTCCAATACTACTTCTCATGGTGGTCAGTGTCAACCAGGATTTTACTGCCCAAGAGGTAAGGGGTAGGGGTAAGCGTAAGCTGGTTGTAAATATAACAGAGAAAGTGTTATACTCATATATTTCAGTCATTCAGACAGCTATGTACTACACTTATGTATGTGCAGATATGTTGCATCATGATAACTGATGGACAGAGAAGAGGAGATACAGGGCCTTGTGCAAAGACCCAACTCTATGAATTTGCAAGGGATTGAAAGAACATAGCTGGTATTACAAACCCAGTATCTTTACTAGATGTCCCCACATACTTACATAAGTTGCCTATTGTCATTTGAACTCTACTGTCGATGAGAGTTGATTGATTACATTTAAACTGTCTCACTACATGATTTGCATAAGGAAAATGGCTGGGTTTATAAATTTTGTTGTACCCTAAAGACTTGAAATGGTTGGAAGCCTCAAGAATACATAGGCATCTATATATCATTCAATATGTTGTTGATAATGTGCAGGAAGCATTTTTCCAAACGTTAGCCATGCAAAACGAAAAACAAAATTAAAATCAACCTAAATAAAAAAAAAATGGTACAAAATATTGCAAATTAGAATGTGTGTGTCTTTCAGAAGGGATTTTTTTGAAGAATGTTGGTAAAGGATACTTTCTTCACCTTTTTACAGGATCTGGTGAGCCATTAGCCTGTCCTGGTGGAGAGTTTTGTCAAACACCAGGGCTTCCATTACCAACAGGGTATTGTACGGCTGGGTACTTCTGTACTTTGGCATCCACGACTCCTACACCAACTGATGGTATAGAGGGCGACATTTGTCCTGCAGGATTCTACTGTGAGGAGGGTACCCAAGTGCCTGCGTCATGTCCTCTTGGTACCTACAGCTTCACCACCAAGAATGTCAATATCTCTGATTGTCTGGCATGTGACCTAGGACAGTACTGTGGGGACCATAACCTCA
Source organism: Holothuria scabra (assembly GCA_037179385.1). NCBI lineage: Eukaryota > Metazoa > Echinodermata > Holothuroidea > Aspidochirotida > Holothuriidae > Holothuria > Holothuria scabra. The sequence goes on along the minus strand of CM074189.1, from coordinate 5,753,435 downwards.
CGCAGCCATCAGGTTAGTGAGAGAGGGTATTAACATGAGATTAAGAATATCTCCCATGTAACTTGTTAGAGGAGGGAAAGGGATTGTCATGTAATGCACTTATCAATTGCAACCCCAACCCCCCCTAGACCTGGGGATGGTTGGGCTTTGAGCAAGGATTTGGTCAGGGACTTAAGAGAAATTTTGTCCCCACAGGGCTGAGACTTGTGCCAGGATTTCAAACAATCTGGAAGGCCAGGAAAATTGGGCTGGGATTGTTAAGTAGTGCCTGACAGTCAGGTGTGGGGACTTTGCCAGGGATTTACCCTCGATCAATGCCCCACCCTGTGTAGACATGGCTGGGCTCTGCCTGGGGATTAATGAAGTTCCTGGCCAAGACCCGACCATCCCTGGGTCAAGGGGGGTCGGGGATGTAATTGAGAAGTCCATAATAGCTGGGTCGGGCTTTGAGCGAGGATTTGGTCGGGGACTTAAGAGAAAGTTTGTCCCCACAGGGCAGAGACTTGTGCCCGGATTTGACACAATCTGGAAGGCCAGGGAAATCGGGCTGGGATTGCTAAGTAGTGCCGGACAGTCAGGTGTGAGAAATTGGCCAGGGATTTACCCTCGATCAATACCCCACCCTGCGCAGACATGGCCTGGCTCAGCCTGGGGATTTACCAATTTCAAAAGTGAAGTTCCTGGCCAAGACTCGACCATCCCTGGGTCAAGGGGGGTCGGGGATGTAATTGAGAAGTGCATAGTAGCTGAGTTGAAAAAGAAGAAAGCAGGGTAATTTGTGATCACTCTCCTGAGGGAGCAGTGTAAGGGGAATCACTGTCCCACCTCCCCTTTGAAAAATTTTTGCCATTTTGAAAGTGCTTACAAAAAACAAGGAATTATTGCTCAATTCTAAAGAAATCTAAGAATTTTGTTCAGTCAGGGTAAGAAATTTATGCTGAACTGTGATGCTGATATTGATGGCGAGTAATGGTTGGAGATTTTAAGAGGCCAGTAGCTCCGCCCGGCTCCGCCCGGCGTGGTGTCAACCCTGATTCTCACACACTCGTGTAGACACCAATGTCATATGGCTCAGATATGTACATGAAAATATAGCAATATTATAGTAAGAATACAGAAGGGGTGATAATACTCCTGGCAGCTACCAGATTAACCATGATTTCTACATTTAGTCTGCACCAAAATGTGGGACGTTTCTAAGTGGTTGGAAACATGGCAGCTCATGAGAATCTTTGCAGTATGTTTCATGGGTTTGTCATTGGTAAACAACAATTATTAGTTTGTGTTAATATTGCTAAATTGAAAGTTCTAATTACCTGATATGGTACCGCTACATGCTGATGAAAATTTCAATGTTGCAACATTTGACCTCCTTCAGGGACATACCAATATGGTATCCTACCCCTATTTACTTGATGCTTTAGAAAGGTGTAGAATCTTGCTGTTGGTTCATATATCATGGCTTTGGTTATGCCTAAGTGTGCACTTTCACTGCACACTTTGCTGCACGCTTATGTTCGGCTTAAGCAATGGAGAAGGGAAAACAAGCTAGTGAGCCACAACTGGAAAAAAGGCAGTGGCCGGCTCGACTCGAACCAATAGGTTGGAAACTGGGTCGTAAAACTCCATCTAACTAAGTAATTTACGGCACAGTTTTTGTATGGTTCTGTTCTACATCTTTTTCTAAACAGTTTAAATTAAATCATATATGTCTCATTTTTTCCTAAGTCTGAATACTCTTCTATTTTGCGAGGAGATTGTTTAATTGTCAGATTACCACACTTTCAAATGTTTTCCTTTCCCAGGCAATTGTTCTCAAGGTTTCTATTGTCCCCTTGGTCAGTCTCGAATAGATGCCATTGTCTGCCCTGTTGGTCACTTCTGTCCGGAGGGTACATTTGAGCCTTTCATTTGTCCTAGTGGTACTTACCAACTTAATGAAGGAGAATGGACCTGCGATACATGTCCTGCTGGCTACTTCTGTGATAGGTAAGACTAAGGCCATCCTATTTTACCAACTAAATGCTGCTTGTAAGTGGTATCCAGGTAGTGTTACTTTAAATTTATGCAAAAACAAACTTCACCTGCAAAGTTTCATTTTGTCCCTAGCCTTTAAAGGTAGTGTGACATGAAGATGACAAAACTGTGTAATGGATGTAAAAAGCATTAAAAACAATGAAAAGAGCCACAATTTTCATCAAAATCCATTAAGAATCGACCATTTTACATGGAAATTCTTGATTTTCACGTAACCATTAATATGATAAATATAAGCTCAGTGTGCAAATCTTGTGTTATCATGGGAGGGACATACCATATATGGCTTATGTTATCTTTTGTTTTTACAATCTTCATTTCAAGGACAGTTGTAACATCTGTTTTTCCTGAGGGGTTTATTTTGAGAGTTTAAGTTGTGACCTTGAAAGTTATCAGTATCAATTACCAAACCACAAACTATCTAATGAGGTATTAAGAGATAATTTATGTAGGGTTAACAAAAGAAATGTCAACAGTACCCAACACTCCACATCATTATTTTTGCATAAGCAACAAATTTCTCCAGAAACATTCAAACTTTGAAGAGGTATATCTGGAGAACTGCAAAAGATATTGAAATAATTCCAACTAATTTTTCCTTGGAATAGTTCACTCCATTACTGCCAAGTAAAGTTAGTTCATTTTGCTGACATGTCACACTACCTTTTTAAGTCTATAGCTAGTCCAAATGGTTATTAAAGGGACAGTCAGAGTTTGGCAGCTAATACTAATCTTTTGTTCCAGGACTTTGTTTTTCCTTTTTTAACTGATTATTTACCAGAATCAACAGACATTTAAAACTTCTTTCAAGTGAGAAGAAATGTTCATTTGGTGTTTATAACTATCAAGTAGAAATTTTGTGATATCTTTTGGATAAAAAAATCCAAATAGGTGCAAAACTAGACAGCCTCATCCATACAGTGACCACTCGCAATGTCAGGTCATGATGATGGATCATTTATTGTTAGTTTTAACTCATTGTATGATTGTGGTTAAGAAAGAAAGTCGTGAAAAACTTGAAAAAAGAAACTATCACTGCCTCTTTAACATAAGAGGATGTAACAAGCTAGAGATAGGTGGGTCCATATTCTGAGAAATTCTTGACTGCTTCTAAACATGTTCAATGACAAGAGTGATTTTTGGTTTCGATGAAAAGAGAAACCTATGCATTCATGATGGCGTGTGTGTGTGTATGTATGTGTGTATGTGCGTGTGTATGTGTGTGTGTGTGTATGTGTGCGTGTGTGTGTGTGTGTGTGTATGTGTGTGTGTTTGTGACACTTTGCTTGTTTACATGATATCTTGAGAAGAGAAGATCTGACAGTTCTCAAACTTGGTACACAGGTACCCCATACTGAGAGGAAGAACCCTATTTATTTTGGTTGAGGTCAAAGGTCATCTGGGGTCACAGGGGGTCAAAAACCAAAATCCTTGTTTACACAATATCTCAAGACAGGAAACTTGGATTAATTTCAAACTTGACATATGGATGCGTTATGATGTAAGGAAGAACCCTATTGATTTTGGTGGAGGTCAAAGGTCATTTGGGGTCACGTGGGGTCAAACCCCCAAATCCTTGTTTACACGATATCTCATGGTAGAAAACTTGGATTAATTTCAAAGGTGATATGTTGATGCGTTAGGATGTCAGGAAGAACCCTATTGATTTTGGTGGAGGTCAAAGGTCATTTGGGGTCACATGGGGTCAAACCCTGAAATCCTTGTTTACAGGATATCTCATGGTAGGAAACTTGGATCAATTTCATACTTGATATGTGGATGCGTTATGATGTAAGGAAGAACCCTATTGATTTTGGTGGAGGTCAAGGGTCATTTGGGGTCACGTGGGGTCAAACCCCAAAATCCTTGTTTTACATGATATCTCATGGTAGAAAACTTGGATTAATTGCAAACTTGATATGTTGATGCGTTATGATGTAAGGAAGAACCCTATTGATTTTGGTGGAGGTCAAAGGTCATTTGGGGTCACACCCCGAAATCCTGGTTTACACTATATCTCAAGGTAGGAAACTTTGATTCATTTCAAACTTGATATGTTGATGCGTTATGATGTAAGAAATAACCCAATAAATTTTGGTGGAGGTCAAAGGTCATTTGGGGTCACATGGGGTCAAACTCCGAACTTCTTGTTTACACTATATCTCAAGGTAGGAATCTTGAATTGATTTCAAACTTGATATGTTGAAGCGTTTTGATGGGAGGAAGAACCCTATTGATTTTGGTAGAGGTCAAAGGTCATTTGGGGTCATAGGGGTCAAACTCAGAAAACCTTGTTTAGGATAGCTCAAGGTATGAAAGGTGGATGGATTTCAAAATTAGTATGTAAATGAATTATGGTGAGAAGATGGTCTGTATAAGGTTATTTTTTGTGGAGGTGAAAGGACATCTGGGGTCATGATCGGTCAAACTTTGAAAAACTTTTCAAAATGGGATATCTCAAGGTAGGAAACTTGGATGGATTTCCCAATTAGTATGTGGATGTGTTATGGTGAGTTGAAAGTACTGTACCTGTTGTTTTTGGTGGAGGTCAATGGTCATCTGGTATCACCTGGCATCAAACTCTGAAAACCTTGTTTGCAGAATATCTTAAGGCACAGTATGAAAGAAAAACCAGTCACTTACAGGTGGAGACAAAGGCTATTTTGGGTCATTGGTTGTTACAAGAAATGTAGCATTTTATTGAAAAGAGCATGTATGTATCATCGAAACCTCAATGCATTTTTGCATTCTGGTTAATCAGATATTTTGAAAGCCAAAGTTGATTTGTTTTATTTTACAGCACAAATGGAGTTGTAAATGTGACAGATGATGTGATATGTCCCAGAGGCTATTACTGCCCCATGGGAACTAAGAGATCAAATGAATTCCCCTGCCCCAGGGGGACATTCGGTAATAGTACTGGTCTAGAAGAGGAAGGTGATTGCACCCCATGTACAGGTGAGTTGTATCAGTTTTTCTTCTTTTTTTGAAGTTTTGGAAGGATGTATCTTTGAGGGGTGAGAATGGGAACGGGGTTAGGCAGGAGAGAGATGGGGGACATGTTGAATTGGATGGAGGGGGGGGGGAGGGAATTAAATCATCTTAGGAAGGGAGAATTTATAATAGAGGATAAAGTCATGAGAACATCTTAGAGAGTGTTTTGTAGTGGTGTAAGATTGTTGAAAGATAACGAAGGTGTTTACAATATTATTAGGGGATATGGAACAATTATCAACTCAACTTTTAATCTCTCTGGGAGGTTTCCCTCATCTTGCGAATTACCGTAACGTAACATAAAGTTGTCATGATTGTGGGTTTATATTCGTATTGTCAATCCTTTGCAGGTGGTTTCTGCTGTGAAGCTGTAGGTCAAACAGAACCCACTGATTTATGTGAAGCTGGCTTTTACTGCAGACAGTATGCAAACACAACCACTCCAAGACTTGGATATGATGCTGACATCTGTCCTTCAGGTATGACCGTGGTTATCATAAGGTAGTTTTGATATTTTTAGTTGCAATGAGAGTAAAATTATGTTTAAAGCAGTTTTCTTCTATAACTCTGTTTATCTTTTACATGTATATGAGAAAGCCAATTTTGATGGGCAAGTATGGAAAGGCAATGAAGATTATTGTGGACTTTGAAAAGCTACAATCTTGGACAAAACTGTTGGGACACTTTTTAATAATGTTCATTAATTTCAGTAAATAGGCTAACATGAAACTGCCGGTCCTCCTCCCAATGTTTCATAGAAAAGAGTTACTCTGTGCTGTGAACAGCCTAACAGTGGTCAGCATTAGAAGGGACAGTGAGTCAAGTTTTGTCCAAGATTGTAGCTTGTGAACATAAGGTAATATTTCAGCATCCTTGTGATTTACTCTCAAGTACCTGTTCATTTTTCACATTGCTGCTATCTAACTTTATTCCTAATTTTACCCTGTAATGTTTTTGATTACATATCTCCATTTTGGGTTTTTGATATTTTGACAGGTTATTTCTGCCCTGAGGGGACTGCTGAACCATATGGGTGTCTTCCAGGAACATTTGGTGCCACACAAGGTCTACACAATGCCAGCAGTTGCACTCCCTGCCTTGCAGGCTACTACTGTGAAAACTATGGTCTAGATTCTGTGCAAGGTAAGATGGGCTAACTTCTCTTGCATAATACTACTCTTAAAGTTTGAAGTAAATATGTGTGTCTGGGGAGGGAGTGTTTTTGTGGGTGGGAAGGGGGGGGGGAGAGGAGGGGATTGAGAGTATGTAAAAATGTGTAATGAAAAATTGTGACAGTTGTAATAGAATGAACTCAATCAGGATTGAAAGGGAATTGTTGCAGGTGGAACCCCTTGGATGACCCTCAAGGCTGTTAAACATGAATTTGGTAAATTTCCTTTGCTATTTTGTGATTACTCTTAAATAATTCTCTTCTTTTTGTGTGCATCCATTTATTTACAGGAGAATGCAGCAGTGGTTACTACTGTCCTGAAGGTTCCAGCTCTCGAACAGAAATAATATGTACAGCTGGAAACTTCTGCCCTGTGGGGTCGGATGTTCCCACACCTTGCCCAGAAAGTACCTTCAACCCTTACGAGGGACTGAATGATACCAGTCAGTGCACTCCCTGTACTCCAGGGAGTTATTGTCAGACTCAAGGTATGAATGATTTTGAATGAGGTCAGGTCGTAACTCAGTGCAATAAATATATTCTGTAAATTTTCTTAGGAACGTAGAGTTATTCAATGAATGACAAAATGCAAAGAAAACAGTAAGCTGTAGTCTGTGATTTCTCTAAAAATGATGGTGAAAAAAATAACTTCGGAGGATTCACCTTAATTTTGAATTGAACAGAATGTTTTAGCCAATTCTTTTTTAATCCCTGCCTTCACTTATTTAAGAGGACAGTTGTTTTTTAGTTTGTAGTGTTGTTGATGTGTTGAAGATGGTGGTAGTAGTTCCATGCCAGATTTTATTGAATGAAAAACAAGACTCGTAAGAGAGTATCTTGGAGTTTGAATTGTCATTGATCTACAACCCTAGAGAAAAACGATGGTGCACTTTTGGTCGGATGTGGCATCATATATGAACAGATTCCCTGGTCTTCCCAAATCCCCTCCCCCTGAATAAATATCATGGACAAAATGTACTCCAAATTTCAAGAATTTTAAAATTGAATGGGGGAGTGGGAGACTGCCCCATGTATTTTTGTTTGGGATTGTATAATTATTGAATTGTAAGGTGTAAGAATGTAAAAAATAGTCTGACCATTGAATCTTTTATTTTCATTACAGATGATTTAAACCAAGTTTTAAGAGGACTCATGTAGTGCTTTTCCTTTTTGACTACCATGTAACAAAATGCTTGATTGAATTTTGTTTTTATCTTCCTGGTGCAGGACTGTCAGACCCTACAGGAGTCTGTGAAGAAGGATACTATTGCCCAGAGGGTCAGAACAACTCCAGGCCAGAAGATTATGCTTGCCCAGTTGCCCATTACTGTCCTAGTAACTCATCAGACCCTCTACCATGTCAGAATGGTACCTATATGAACCATACCCATGCTGCTGTATGTGATGTTTGTCCTGCAGGAAGGTATTAAAAAATTGTATTTTATTGTTATTAATAGAAAAAAAATAACATAAATGTGTTCCCACTGGGGGAACAGAAGATGTTTACATTCAAGGATTGGATTGCAGGGGTTGGGGTGGGCAGATGTGGAGAATATGAACAGTACCCCCCCCCCCCCAAAAAAAAAAGAGAGAAGAAACCAATACCATTGGGAGTAAAACGACTGCATTTTGTACTGATTTGAAGAGGAAAGGGGGGGGGTGGTGGTTTGTTTTTACTATACTGCCCTCTACCATCTAAATTGTGATCTGTACATGTAACCATTCTTTTGAGAAGTCTTTTTCTTTAAATTCATCATAGATACTGTCTTGGAGGGGTCATAGTTGATGAATGTCCTGAGGGCTATTTCTGTCCCGACGGGACTGGCATTGATTGGCAACCATGTCCAAGAGGAACCTTTAACAATGAGACTGGACTTCAGGAAGAAGAACAATGTAAGGACTGTTTGGGAGGCTACTACTGTGACCAGCTCCACATGACCGATGTAGCTGGACCTTGTGATCCTGGTAAGCAGTTTGCAGACAACTTTGAGTCTTATCCACAGACTTCCTAGAAATGGACAGAGGATCATGTGACCTAAGTGGTTGCCACCAAGAGAACTGAAAAAAGGCTTACCAAGATGGCCACCATGAAGCTTCATTTTGTTTGATTTGATGATGGTGCTGTAATATTTCAATCAAAATTAAGAACTGAATGAGAAAAAATATCATATTCCTTCAAATCCACTCCGTGATTTTGACCTTACCTTGCATTATTTCGAAAAAATTCAAGTCTCTTGCAAAATCTGTTGATTTTAATTACTTGAGCAAGTCCAAACTTTGACAATCAAAACTATAGCAGGCAGCCATCTTGCTAGACCTATACTCACACGTACGGTAGCAAAAGTCTATGCATCAGACATTAGTGCATTATTCTCTGTCCATGTACATAGGAAGTCTGTGGTCTTAGTATTGCTCATGAAAAGGTCTTTTGGTAATAAATTTTAAGAAAGCATCTTTGTTTGCTCACTGATTTAAGTTAGTAAAAGTAATAACAGTTGGCTGGTCGTACGCACTTGATCAGCCAGTGCCTATTTGGAATGAATTTCTAGCTAAATACAGGGTTCTTGCAGCCATGGAAACCCGGAAAAGTCATGAGAATTTGGAAAATAATTTCAAGCCCTTCAAAAGTCTTGAAATTCAGGGAAATGGAGTGAAGTCATGGAAATTTCACAAAGTGACATTGCTGCATTCTCACTTGTAATGTGAAATATGATGTAATTTTTATGAAAATGTCAGAAGAAGGTCATGAGAATTCTTTAGGCCCTATTTGATCCCGGGAAAGTCCTGGAGAAGTCCTGAAAATTGATTCCTCAGAAAGAGCAGGAACATTGGACTAATATGTCTTAAAATCAAAGGAATCAAACTGAGTGTGCTGCTAGAATTGAATAGGACATTTAGCCAATGTTACCTGAGAAAACACGTTTTCTTGAGTGAAGCTTGTCTCTTTAATTGCAGCAGGTAACCCCGTTTAAACCAGCCTTGTTGCTCTATTGAGCAAATAGTCTTTGAAGGGGGCAAATGCCTTTAACTTTATTGATCTCATGATACCTGAACAGGAGGTTCTCTGATAGATTCTGGATTATTAGTTGCCAGCTTGACATTGCTAGAACTTGCTATTTGCTTCTGGCATCATGTTGGTATTTGGAGATTTAAGAATCTAATTACTGTGCAGTCAGTGATGTGGATAACAATAAGCAGATATCCTTCAGGATGTTAGTGGTTGAATGATCCTATAGAGGAATGAAATCAGTCAAATGATGGTCTGATTTATAGTCTGACATAATTGGGGTCCATCAGCTGTATTCATTCTCATTCTTTGTTTAAAAGAATAGTCCAGAGTCAAATTTAAGTTTGATATGTTGAAGAGGAACATATTGCAAGCATTCTGGTGAAAGTTCCACTTCTTTCCCATGTGCAGTTCTTGAGATATGAGCAGTTGAGGTTGACACATTTTCTATACAAAGTGAACTTTAAGCAAACAGGTATGATGTCATGGATTCACATTGTTGGCTAATGTTTTGTTTTTGTTTATTTTTCATCCTTCTAGCTTGACCTTGAATTGACTAGGGATGTTACCTTGACCCCAAGGCATGTAAAATTTTTAAAACTCCATTACTCAAGATGCACCTATGGTATCAATATATCAGAGTTTTGCTGCACAAAATTGGTGGTAAATTTAAAAAAAAAATATTGGCAAAAACTGTGAATCCTTGACATCACATCTGCTTGCTTCAAGTTCATCTTATGCAGAAAATTTGCCAAATGCAGTTGCTAATATCTAGAGGACCGAACATGGGAAATAAACAAAAATTTCACCAGAATGCAGAGAATATGTTCTTGTCTAACATATCAAAAATAAATTTGGATCTGGACTAATCTTTTAAATATATCATGAATGATTGCTCTCTACCATTTCTTCTCAATTTATTTACTTTGAGGGCTTAGAATTGCTTGTAGTCAAGTAAATGAAAGAGATGGTCCCCACTAATGGTTGAATTTACCGGCTGTTTGAATTTGTCTATTGTTTTTTTTGTGTCTCTCTTCTCCCTCAGGTTACTATTGTGAATACAGAGTTGATAGATCTAAACCAAGTGGTGATTTTAATTCAACCTGTCAATTGCCAGGGGATCAAACAGGACCAGGTGATGTCTGTCCTGAAGGACATCACTGTGTTACTGGTAGTGACCAGCCCACACTGTGTCCAGCTGGTACCTATGCCAACCAGACTGGACTGGAATACTGCATTGAGTGTCCTGAAGGGTACTACTGTCTTGAAGGTGAGAAAAATGACTAGCAGATACTGTATACAATGGGAAGTCAAAGTTCAGGAAATTATTCAACCAGATAGGGAAGTTCTATTTAAGTACATTCTAAGAAATTGTTATCCTGTCACCATTAATAATGGCCTTAGCTGAGTGAGGAGACTGTATTTTTAAGGCAGAATACTGTAGTGAAAAGGGTTGGGGTAAAAGTGAGTGACTTTGACTCAGAAATGAGTTACATACACCCTCTCAACATTTCTCCCTGCCCTACCTCTAGTTCTTTAGCTGCTGAACTTACTCTCTTTCTTAAAAAGTTATACCACTGTATATATTACAATAGTTACCTAATATTGTGTTGACTTCCTACATCTTATTACGTATTCAATTTAAAATTCTGTCTTCTGTTTGTACCAAGGTTCTGTAATCTATGAGGACAAGCCATGTCCAGAGGGTCATTTCTGTCCGGCAGGAACTCAGTCAGAATTTGAGAACCCCTGTCCTGCGGGTACCTTCTACAACACCACCATGGCATCTGATGTTGGTGATTGCCTCCCATGTACCTGTGGTTTCTACTGTGAGCTTGATGGTTTGGCAGTACCTACTGGCATGTGTGCCCCTGGTGAGTATACTACCCATTACAGTAGTATCCATGATCCATCAAAGCCTTACATAACAATGTATTTCTCCATAGCTGACAGTACTGCCTCTGCCCTATAGCTCATGAGTAGCCCAGTATTCCATATACTGTAGATTATCTCTCTATTGCCTGCCTCCAGCCAGGAAATTTATGTGTTTAGTGGGACTCAGTAGAACAGTGGAAAACCCCCCCTCCTGAAATAGCATCAGTTGATCCTTAAGGTTAACCTTTGGAGGCCTCTCTCATTGTTGTGGCAGAATTTTGGGTAACTACTCACAGCTTTGAGCTCAGTGTGACGTGGTGAAGACATGTAGGTCTTGTGCTCTTCACCTGTAGCAAAAGTGCAACAGTGGGCAGGAGAGGTTTAAATACTATAGAGGATACCACTGGAAGTTTGAGTGGGTACATATGGAAAGTCAAAGGGTTCATGAAACCACCTTTTTGTGTCATGGTATGAATAACCACAATTTGGGTATTGTGGTGTAATAAACAATTCATAGCTGCACCCATGGTACTTAATAAATATCACCACGCTTGTGCTTCTTGTGATGATTGCTTGTTGGATATTAAAGTTGACATCCTAACAGTCATAGTACCCAGTCTGGTATCTATCAGTGGTGAATGTGAGATGGGTGCTGTCATGCTTTTATCATCATGGGTTTGCTATATGTAAACCTTTAGGGAATGGCAGTAAACAACGTAACTTAGATGATTTACTTATTGTTAGTCTTCATTAATTGATTGATTAGTTTATTGATTTATTTATGGAATGGTACGTAGATGATCTATAAAGTGTTAGTCTTGATTTGCTGATTGATAGATCAATTGATTGATTTATTTATAGGATGGTACTGTAATGGCAGCTCTACCTCCAACACCACCACTACTGAAGGTGGTATATGTCAGGAGGGTACCTATTGTCCCGAAGGATCATGTCTTCCTACTTTGTGTGACCCTGGTACCTACTGTCAAACGGATGGACTAGATGCACCCACTGGTAACTGTTCAGCAGGTTAGTATCTCAGAAACTGAATGCTGTCACACCACTTTGAATTAATATGCCTCTTGAGGATTACCAGATCTACTTTCTAAAAAGGAGGACAGGGGTCTTCAGTCTGGGGAGGGGCCCAAGGGAAGTGGTTCCCCCTCCCCTATGTAATTTTGGGGCTTTCAAGAGCATCAAGATGCAAAATGACCCAATATTTGAAGCAAAATCAGGGAATACCTGTCAAATCATTTGAGAAAGACATTAATATCTGTCTTTTTGTACATGATTGAAATGAGTTCGAGTATAAAAATCACAATGTGAGTTTGTCCTTGTATGTTTTAATCACTCCCCTTGAAGCTAGCTATACAGAGTCAAATAAATTAGATAATTGTTTGGTTTTTAATAGACTGAGCAGACGTGCAGACCTGAAAACTTGATATTTTTTTTCCAAAATTTCTTTTTTCCCCCATTAGGTTACTATTGTACCCTTGGGTCCAGTTCCCTGACACCAAATGATACTACAGGTGCCATATGTCCTGTTGGTCACTACTGTCCTGAAGGTTCTGAAGTCCAGACACCATGCCCAACAGGGTACTACTTAAATAGTCTTGGTAACGATGCTTTGGAAGATTGTCTGGACTGTACCCCAGGATGGTATTGCCCTGGGGATGGCAGAGAGGAGCCATTTGACCTCTGTGATGCTGGATACTACTGCCCTCTAGGACAGAATGTGTCAAGTCCTTCTAATTACAGGTAAGGAGGTTGTTATTTCAGGTGGATATAAAAACAAGTATTATGAGGTTACCTGTCTATTAAGGAAAGAAACAGGCAGTTGACCTACCATGTTATATTGAAGAAAAGTCTGAATTTTATTGAAACTACTAGAAGTAAAGACTTTTAATGAAACTGCAAATGTAAGAGAAATGAACCTGTTCATGGCTTAAGTTGTAATGTGGGTGTGCGTGCTGGGCGCTGAGGCAATGCAAACAATGGAGTGACTAAACATAAGTAATGTTATGACGTGTTATCGTTCACTAATGTTTATTTCTACACCAACATTAGGTCTAATATAAGTGTTTGCGAGCAGATTTTGATGTCTCTTAAAATTGTACATGCTTAGCTGAGGTTTGTTGATCATAGTGAAAGTAGGCTCCCTCATTCTTTTTTCTTCTCTGAGAAAATAATTCTTTTAGGGAGGACCTTTCCATAGTCTTGACACCTTCACGTCTAGGTCCCCTCTGTACATGCTTGGATTTGTCTTCACTGTTTCTGCTATTGATAGAATATTCTGCTATTTCAAACACAAGCATGTATTTTTTTCATGTCCATGCAGGTGCCCAGTTGGACATTACTGTGAGGAAGGATCGTTTGCCCCCACCCGATGTGAAAATGGAACGTACCAAGATGAGGAAGGGGAAAGCACCTGCAAAGAGTGTCCACGAGGGTATTTCTGTGACAATACTGTGGAACCAGTGGCACTTAATAATGATACTACTCGATGCCCTTCAGGTCATTTCTGTCCCCCAGGGACACGTTACAGTACAGAGTACCCTTGTCCTATTGGAACATTCAACAATCTAACAGGTAAATAAAAAAAAGTGTTTTTTTTTATTTGTTTCAGTTTTTTAAACTCTCTGTTGCCCATTTCTTGTTATTAAACACATTTTCCCAGTTTAAATCTTTATCTGAAATATTTGTATAGTTAACATCGTTTCAATACAGAACAGTGATGAAACTTTTTGCAAATTTAAGTTAAAAGTAAAAGAAGGAAAGTGAAACAAGCAAATAAAGCAGCTTTGTTTAACTCAGCGAAGGAGATATAAATCATTTATTAGGTTTATAACGGAAACCTGACTATACTTCATGAGCTATTTAGTTGTTATATGTGATTCTGTTTCAGGATTAGGATATGAGTCTCAATGTTCCCCTTGCCTGGGTGGATATTACTGCCCTACCCCAGGAATGGTCTATCCAGAGGAACTCTGTACTGAAGGTTACTTCTGTAAGCAGTATGCAAATATATCAGCACCTGACCAAGGTAAGATTTGTTGTACATCAGTTCATTTGTTCTTCTAAAAATGTCAAGTGTCATCATTATTTCATGTAGGTCTTTGGAAGACATGAACACCAGATAATATCTTTAAATTAAATAAGAGAAATACTTGAATTGTACCATCCTGTTATGAAATTAGAATGATTCTTTGAAAAAGATTTTGTTTGTCCTTTTATTGGTTTGTTTGACCCTCAAATAATGCTCCTCTTCTCAAGTAAAAAGAAAAAAAATTAAAATATATATTAAAGGTAACATGGATTTCTAAATTCTCGGATTTACTGAAATGATGTGTAAGATTTTGTTCTTATGTTTGTATGAATTAAGTAGATACAGCTCATATTGATCCCAAACCATTTGAAATGAATGGTATGGTTGTAACAATATGTGTAGAACTTTGTTTGGAAAAAAAAAGAGAATTTTAGCTTAGCTCAAAAGAATCCTTCTGAGCTCCATTGTCTTTAAGTTTAGAAGCTTGAAGACATTTTGATATCAATGGGATAGGCTGCTGTCAGTTAAAGCTGCATGAAGAATAAAGAAAAGGTGTACATCATCATGTAACGGTTTGATAGTTTAGAATATGGTGAGGGAAGGTTTGAGTCCAATCTGAGTTTGCCCCTGAGTAAATTTTTTTGTAGCAATTCCAATTGCCAATTTACTTGCATCATTGCAATGCCGCTTAAAAAATGGTTATACTACTACTTGTTGTTAAAAACTTTTCATGTTTCTTTTGCTTATTTGCAGGAGTTGATGCCAATGTTTGTCCAGCAGGATATTTCTGTCCAGAGGGTACAGATAACCCCCGTCCTTGCCCCAAAGGGACATTCAGTGATGGTTTGGGACTGGAGAAAGAGGGAGACTGTACATTTTGTACCCCTGGTGACTATTGTGGTGATGTTGGAATGACAAATACCAGTGGACCCTGTGACCCTGGGTATGTATATCTTACATTTGTTATATAGCTAATATTCTGTAGGTTCAAGGATTCTCACTTAGTATCAAAAATATGAAGAGCTCAAGAAATTAAAGAAATTATATGATTTTTGAAGTCTTTTAATATTGCTAGTGTGGTCTGAAAGATTAATGTATGTTCAAGAAATTTGAATGACAAAAAGTCATGTTGCTTAATTTTTTAAATGGGGGATAGTAAGTGTAGTTTTGCTCCTTCCTCATTCAGTGCTCTTGAAAATGGCCAGCTTGGTATTTCCTAGGTTTAATATTACATGTGGTTAATTTATTGATTGATTGATTAATTGCTTAATTATGATCAATTTGTCAATTTTAGTTATTGACTGGTTGATGTATTGTTTGATTTATCCCAAATGTTTATATTAATTTCCTGACAGATATTACTGTGAGCTCGGGTCATCAGATCCTCGTAACATCTCATGTCCAGTGGGTCATTACTGTGAAGAGGGGTCAGGTGCTCCCGAACCCTGCCCTGAAGGAACTTACAGTGGTACCACAAACAGGTGGAATATCTCTCAGTGTGTGGCTTGCGATGAAGGGTGGTTCTGTAATGAAACAGGTAAGGTATATATGTTAGTGCTATGCAAGAATAGCATGAGGGGCAATAAAATGGGGGGGGGGGGAGGGGAAGAGGGGACATGTCTTGGCTAGAATCTGAGAAATTGTCCATTGACTTTGATATTTGGTTCTCTTATTTTTTTCAAAAATGTGGTAATCCCTTCATCCCCAATATTGAGATTGTATCATTGGCTTTGGAAAGTTGTGTTTTAGTATCTTAAGATAGTATTGTTTGTTTTCGTTGATATAGTAGTGAAGAATTACTTTTGTGAGATTTGATAATTATTTTTTTTAGTATTGTTTTGATTTATGAAATATTCTGAACATTTCTTTGGATAGTATTGGTTGGTACCTGAGAACAGTATTGCATGTTCCTTCAGACACTATTGTATCCATATAATGTCACAGAACAGAATGTGTGCCCTCTAATTGGGTCATGCAAGTACAATTGTGACTTGTACCAAAAAATTCAGAAAGCTGATTTGTGTACAGAGGAAACACATGTTAGTGTACTACATGCACGAGTGAAATCTACATAGTGCATTAGGAATTCTGTCAGAAACGCAAAAAAGGAGGAGATTTATACCTACTTATCCCCAAGTCAAAATTGACAAAATTGTCCTAGGCCAAAGTTACAAATGGGTTCAGGGGGACAAAAGCTTGCTTCAAGGCCCCTGTAAGGTGCAATTTAAAGGGTTTTAAAGGCCTTTTATTCATTTAAGTTCAAACATTGCTGCAAAGTGTAAGAAACCAAAATATTGGCAATATTCTATTTTTTATGGATTAATGAAAAGAGGGAGATTTTGCCCACCTTCTTCCTGAAAAGGAGTGGACAAACCCCCTTCCCCCCTCTGGCCAAAACCCTGTACATACAACTTGTTTGATTTGTAATCCTTTGTCTCCAAAAAGATGTCTCCTGAGGTGTATGCATAAGGTCTTTACACCTGAGAATAGTACTGAATGATTTGTGATGATCAGACCACATCCTTTCCATGGATAATATTTTGTTAGTTGCAAATATTTTAGGTCTTTTGGAATAGACCTGTATAGTTTTTAAAACTGCATTAAGTTTTGACAGGTTGATTTGATCACTGTTCAGAGTGTGACTATATTGATGTATGGTTGGTTTTTGAGAGACACAGCCTGGTATCTGTAATATCTACTGACTTTAAAATTTGTTTATTTTACCAGGATTGTCAGCCCCTGTGGATGAATGTGATGGTGGATTCTATTGCCCTCCTGGTCAGAGTGTACCCAACCCAGTAGAATACCCCTGCCCTATTGGTCTTCACTGTCCCATTGGTAGTCCCCTCCCAGTCCCGTGTGACCCAGGAAGCTTCACCAATCTTACCCATGCCTCTGAATGTCTGGAGTGTCCAGCAGGTTTTTACTGTGTTCCTGAACAGGTTGTTGAAGGTAAGGGCAACTGCATATAAAAATAAAAATTGAAATCAATTTTGAAGTTTTATTGAAATGATGAGGGATTAGTAAATTTTTTTTGCACCAAATGAGAAGAATTTCAGGTTGTTTTTGCAAAGAGTGTAGATTTACATCTATACTCTTTGCAAAAACAACCTAATGAGAATAAAATATTAATATTTCTCCACAGTATTACCTGTCACTTGTGTAAAATTATTAATGGTAAGGAAATTACATGAAAAGACAGATTACATCTATGATGAAGTGCATATGATATCTTGCATTTTTGAACGTTTGCAGAGGTAATACCTGTTGATTTTTTTTCCCCCCCCTCACCTTCCCTCCACCCCTATTGAACCCAATTGTATGTTCAGATGGAATCATAGTATTTCTTGCATGTGTGTTTTACTCAGGTAATTCCACCTCAGGATTCAGACTCTGTCCTCAAGGCTACTTTTGTCCAAATGGCACTGGACGAAACTGGACAGCATGCCCCCCTGGAACCTATGGAGCAGCTCTAGGACTTGAGACAGACAGTGATTGCACAGACTGCCCAGGTTTGTGTAACAATTTCAACATGTCTTTTTGTTTTATGAATATTGTAATATGTATGCAGGATGGCAGATTTACTTTTGCCATGATAATAACCAAGTCCTGTTTTAGCCCCCACCCCCAACCCCCTTGTACCTCTCTCTTTGTAAGTAGTCTGTTAGTCTGTGATGCTCAGTAAAAGCAACTAATATGTCAGTAGTTCACTTTGGTATGGTGTTAAAGCAGGTTGCTCTATTAATATGGCTAATTAGTTTGTCCATTCTCCATAAAATGACATGACAGATTGTAGTACATTGACACAGCTATTATCTAGATAAAATTTAAATGGAAAGGGGTAGCAACTTATGTTTCTTTATTATGTTTCATCATGAGTAGGAGTACAATTACTGTTTAGGGGGTAACTTTTTCTAGTCCTCAGCAGTTGACAGATTACTACTCTACCCAGTGGACTCTTACTTAATATTCTGCCCTTAACCACAAACAGTCCACTGGGCAAGTCAATGAGTCTCTCCCCATGGCTAACTTGCCCAGTGGGCTGCTTGTGGTCACTGGGCTGTTCACGGAATATTCAGTAAGAGCACACTGGGTAGAGAAGTAATCTGCCAACTGCCAGGGACTGGAAAAAGCTGTGCTCCCTTATCTGGTTGTCAGTTGAGATACACATCTTTGTCATAAGTATGAGTACAAATTTTCTCTTAGCACCAATGAATAATTTTTGAAGTCTGTGGGTATACATACAATCACAAATTACAAATGCATGCTCACAAATACCATTGTTGTCCTCCTTCAAAATGGCATATTTTAGCTCGTGAAGTACTATATGTGCTGTGATAAAGGGAAGACTAATCATAACAAAGTGAAATAACCTGTATCTTCAGTTGACACATTGCTACACTGTTAGATAAATTATAAAAATTGTTGCTTTGTTTATATTATGGGGAAACCTCAAGTCATTTATGCCTTGATGTTTCTTTAAAAACTTTGCAGTAAAAATGTGACATCACTGAAGATCAAATGTGATATTCCTCACTCACTTTGGCTACAGCTACAATGTCATTTTCAGTGATTATGTTTTCTCTTACCTTGGTCAACTTTTGTTTACAGGTGGCTGGTATTGTGATGGTAATAATCTGACCACGCCCACTGATGAGTGTGACCCGGGTTACTTCTGCACATCTCGGGTCAACAGACCAAACCCAACCCAGTTTGAGAATGACTCTTGTACTTATGAAGGTAAGATACTTATCAGGTAGTTCAGCCATGGAAACCTTGACAGAATTCAAACAGGGCGATAGAAATATTTTCATTTTATTTGTGAAAGAGTTTTCTGACTGAAACAACAGTATTTTTCTCTTTTTCATTATCAATTTGAAAACTAATAGGATTGTCTTGAATTCTGTCAAAATGGATGTGCAGTGAAATGTTAATGAAATGTTCTTAGAAATTGTGAAGTTACTGTCTTCACAGAATGGAAAAACTCTAATTTAGACAAAAATTAAAGCTTTCTGGAATATTTAATTGCAACCGTTTCATCATAGCTGCTGTAGAACAAACTACCAGTCAGATAAATGGGGCTTTTGTTATGGTAGCAGAGATATTTTTGTCCTTAGAGGTTTATACTACCACTTAAACAAGCTTGAAGTATGACCCATGATCAAAAAATGACTCATGTTTGCTTGACAAAAGAAGAATACCATTTGTGACAATGTGACATGGTGAAAGATGAATATAATGTAAGGCAGAATGTTGTGTCAAAAATAATGCACTTAGAACGAAGTTCTTATTGTTTCAAGTGATATTTGACCATCATACTTACTTGTCCTCTAGGTGCTCACACTGGCTATGGAGGTGTATGTCCAGTTGGTCACTACTGCCCACAAGGTTCTGAACTCCCCCTTGGCTGTGAGGCTGGTACTTACCAAGATAAGGAGGGATGGTCTTACTGTAAGACCTGTCCTGCTGGTTACTACTGCATGCCTAATGCTACTACATATGTGTAAGTTTTCATGAGTAACTTTCCAATAAAATTTCAATCAATTTCAATATTTAAATCAATAATCAATATGTTGTATCCTTTTCCTGTAAGTAGCCGTGTTATTACCTTCGATTGAATTTAAGAGACCTTTCTACATTACTAAGATTTGAGAGATGTGACTGTTATTCATTTCGTTCATTTTGTTTTGAAGATAGGTTTGATATTTAATGGTCTTTGTCCTTCGTTTGTTTCTGTTCAGGGATACTATATGTCCAGAAGGGTACTATTGTCCACCTGGTACAGAGTATGATATTCAAGAGCCTTGTCCAGAGGGAACATTCACCAATCTCACTGGTAAGTATGGAACAAGTGGAAAGTTTACTGCGTTTCATTCAGCTATTTTGTGCTTATTTTCAACCCTCATATTAGCCTCTGGTAAAGTCATCTCTGATTGAGAGACTGGTTTAGTCAAGAGGTTCCAGAAATAATGAGGGGAATGTGAGGAAGAATAAGAACTGTAATCTGTGAAGTGTGATGGTTTTGTGGATTATGAATTGAAGGTTTCAGGGGACAGGGAAATTTGTAATTAACTGCCTCACTGTTGTTACTGGTGCAACTGAAAATTACTTGTAAGGGAATAAAATTCTCTAAAAATTTAAGTTTTGATAATTATACTCAAGGGATTGTCTTTTCATTCACAAATTAAAGAAGGTAAATGTTTTTATTTGGCTTAATCCTAAAGTATGTGGATACGTATATTTGAGAGTGTTGTGTCATTTGTTCTCTTGTGAATCGACAGTGATACTGGAAAAAACTTTTGACTTCAAATCTATTTGTTTATGTAATATTTTTCATTGACTTAATGCTAGCTGCACACTACAAGACTTTGCACACCACAACTCAACTCGATCATCGCTACAACTGTGATGGGTCTATGTAAAGACCAGTTTTAAGTCGCACCTACTTCAGTCAGACTGAAGCTGACGCAACTTAAAACTGGTCTTGCAATGGTCGCTCCCAGTCGTAAACTCACGCACATTACATGACTGTTAGAGATACAATGATCGAGTTAAGTTGCGGTGTGAAAATTCATGTCGTGTGCGGCTAGCTTAAGTCCTGCCAGACATTTTCACATCAAAATGCCCATGTGGTTAGAGTTACTATCTTGTTTTTTATGTTTGTTTTTTAGGTGCACACAACATTTCGTGGTGTTCCCCATGTTTGCCTGGTATGTACTGTATGGGACAGGGTAATGCATACCCAACAGACTTCTGTGACCCTGGATGGTACTGCACCAATAGTTCCATCTCTGCTCAGCCATCTGACCCATATCAAGGTGGACAGTGCGAACAAGGTGAGTTCAGTGGTCATATTTAGTGGTGGAGCATGGGAGTTTGGTCAGAAGGTGTGAGAAATTCCTGAGGGGTACATAAAAGCAAGATATTAAAAACCTAAAAAGGGCACTGGCAGGTAGTATTGGCCTGTCAGGGTGGGTGAGGGGGTTGGGGGTGGAGGGTGGTCTCCCCCTGACCAATGGATGCTCCTTTACTGGTCATATGAATGAATAGGAACCTGGAGTATTGGGAAAAAGGTGTTGTAGCTGAACAAAGTAACTTTGTTTTATTGTAAATTGTGTCTTTTTGCACCAGAAATATGTGGCATGTGTTCCTTTCTACCCACCTACCCCATCCCTTTATGTCCTCTAGATTGAAGATGTGAGAAGCTTGGGGTTTGCCTCAATTCTTTCAGAATTCTTTTCCCATTCTTTCCAAGTTTATTAAAATCTGCTATAAATGTATAAAAATGTACAGTTCTTTAAAGGACAAATGGCAAAAGTGAGTTCCAAAATACAGTCACTATTTCAGTTTGAAAACACAGAGCACTAAACTGAAAAAAAAATATTTTATTTTATGGTTTTTAATGCCTCGCCCTTAATTTGTATTTTATATACCGTTCATCATTCTTGTCTCACTTTCTGAATTTTTTAGGGTATTATTGTCCTCAAGGTGCCAGTGAGCCCATAGAATGTGATCCAGGCACTTACTGTGATGTTGCTGGCCTAGATGCACCGTATGATCTCTGCAAAGCAGGTTTCTACTGTACTAGGGGGTCTACTACAGGCACCCCATCAGGTACTGCAGGTAAGTGTGATCCCTTTAGAAACTAAATAAGATGTTACAAATATGGGGAAGTGGGGTGGGTGGAGTTTGAACCAGAGTCACCCTGACTATTTGAAGGAATTGGGCTATAATGTTCCTATTCCATTTCATCAGCTGGTGACATTTGTCATAGAGTTTTGGTTTTGAAATCTACCCAATCATGATACCAATATAAAATCAGTCATAGTTTGGTCGGTTTAAGTATAGATGAATTTTTAGGGCCCAGTTCCTACCAATTGGAAGAATGTTTTGTACCTACAGAGAAGCCTTGTGTAAGTTAACAGGTTGGGGATAACTTTCAAGTTGTACATATGTGTTTTTTGGTTTCGATGAAAAGAGAAACCTATGCATTCATGATGGCGTGTGTGTGTGTGTGCGTGTGTATGTGTGTGTGTGCGTGTGTGTGTATGTGTGTGTATGTGTGTGTGTTTGTGACACTTTGCTTGTTTACACGATATCTTGAGAAGGGAAGATCTGACAGTTCTCAAACTTGGTACACAGATACCCCATACTGAGAGGAAGAACCCTATTTATTTTGGGTTAGGTCAAAGGTCATCTGGGGTCACAGGGGGTCAAAAACCAAAATCCTTGTTTACACAATATCTCAAGAAAGGAAACTTGGATTAATTTCAAACTTGACATATGGATGCGTTATGATGTAAGGAAGAACCCTATTGATTTTGGTGGAGGTCAAAGGTCATTTGGGGTCACGTGGGGTCAAACCCCGAAATCCTTGTTTACACGATATCTCATGGTAGAAAACTTGGATTAATCTCAAACTTGATGCGCTGATGCGTTATGATGTAAGGAAGAACCCTATTGATTTTGGTGGAGGTCAAAGGTCATTTGGGGTCACATGGGGTCAAACCCTGAAATCCTTGTTTACACGATATCTCATGGTAGGAAACTTGGATTAATTTCAAACGTGATATGTTGATGCGTTATGATGTAAGAAAGAACTCAATTCATTTTCGTGGAGGTCAAAGGTCATTTGGGGTCACATGGGGTCAAATCCTGAAATCCTTGTTTTCACTATATTTCCAGGTAGGAAACTTGGATTCATTTCAAACTTGATATGTTGATGCATTATGATGTGAGGAACAATGCAATTAATTTTGGTGGAGGTCAAAGGTCATTTGGGGTCACATGGGGTCAAATCCTGAAATCCTTGTTTTCACTATATTTCAAGGTAGGAAACTTGGATTCATTTCAAACTTCATATGTTGATGCATTATGATGTGAGGAACAATGCAATTAATTTTGGTGGAGGTCAAAGGTCATTTGGGGTCACATGAGGTCAAATCCTGAAATCCTTGTTTTCACTATATTTCAAGTTAGGAAACTTGGATTCATTTCAAACTTCATATGTTGATGCGTTATGATGTGAGGAACAACCCAATTAATTTTGGTGGAGGTCAAAGGTCACTTGGGGTCACTAAGGGTCAAACCCTGAAAGCCTTATTTACACTATATCCCAAGGTAGGAAACTTGGATTAATTTCAAACTTGATATGTTGATGGGTTATAATGTAAGAAAGAACCTGATACATTCTTGTGGAGGTCAAAGGTCCTTTGAGATCACATGGGGTCAAACCCTGAAATCCTTGTTTACACTATATTTCAAGGTAGGAAACTTGGATTCATTTCAAACTTGATATGTTGATGGGTTATAATGTAAAGAAGAATCCTATATATTTTGGTGAAGGTCAAGGGTCGTTTGGGGTCATGTGAGGTCAAACCCCCAAATCCTTGTTTACACTATATCCCAAGGTAGGAAACTTGGATTTATTTCAAACTTGATATGTTGATGCATTATGATGTAAGAAAAAACCAGTTCTATTTTCGTAGAGGTTAAAGGTCTTTTGGGTTCACATGGGGTCAAACCTTGAAATCCTTGAAACCTTGAAAAACTTGTCAAAATGGGATATCTCAAGGTAGGAAACTGGGATGGATTTTGTAATTAGTATGTGGATGTATTATGGTGAGTTGAAAGTACTGTACCTGTTGTTTTTGGTGGAGGTCAATGTTCATCTGGTATCACCTGGCATCAAACTCTGAAAACCTTGTTTGCAGAATATCTTAAGGCACAGTATGAAATTTGGCTTTTTGAATATAGAAATGTTTTGGTTAAAAGGAAAACCAGTTACTTACAAGTGGAGTCTAAGGTCACTTTGGGTCACCAGTTGTTACAAGAAATGTAGGATTTTATTGAAAAGAGCATGTATGTATCATCGAAACCTCAATGCATTTTTGCATTCTGGTTAAAAATTATATTCAGCAAATCAAATTTAGACTGTAAAGTAAGTTAAGTCACCTCACCTTGTACTTGCAAAGAGATATTTTGACACTTTTGTATGTAACAACAGTGAAATTGTGACCTGTTTATTGGAAAATAAATAGATTCTCAAGATTCTTAGCAAATACCCATTTAGTGTGAGCTATCTGAAGGTGATTTTGTGTGATTTTAATGATTACGATTTTTATTTTTCACTTTTTGCTCTAGGTGATAGATGTAGCCCTGGTCATTATTGTATAGAGGGCAGTAGTCATGAATCAGCCTGCCCTCCAGGGACTTACCAACCCTCCTACTGGGCCAAGAACATTACATACTGTCTTGAGTGTCTCTCTGGAAAATATTGTAATGACACTGGTTTGAGCCAACCTGAAGGAGATTGTGATCCAGGTATGTGAAGAGTGACAGAATGGGCGAGGTTGGAGAAAGGAAGTAGAATGTTTGAGTTTTATTTCAAGTAACAAATAAAAATACTTGACATTTTTCAGGCATTTTTGCCAAAAAAGATATATTTGGTTGGATCCTAAATAAAATTTCTGACAATGTGTTGTAGATATGATCCAATGATTGCAATAGTTAAAGTGTACCTCAAGTTAAAAAATTCAAAAATGTATATTGAACAGCATGAAAAATGAGTTCAACAATTTAACTCCCATCTTCATAGGGCATATTTGAACCAAGATTTAAAATATTGAAATTTATTCACTTAAAACAAATTAGTCTATTGTGCAATCATGTATGGCTTTCTTGGTGTGTGACTCACATTACCAGCTTTGTTTCCTTTTGAAATTAAAAGTATTTTTATGACCCTGAAAACTTGCTGTTTGTTTGCATAGCACAGAGAGAGCTTAACTTATTACATCACCCAAAAACAGTAGGTGTTATCATGCCTTGGTTAAAGGTGCAGTAACTTTCAGAAAAGCAAAGAAATACAA
Organism: Holothuria scabra; assembly: GCA_037179385.1. NCBI lineage: Eukaryota > Metazoa > Echinodermata > Holothuroidea > Aspidochirotida > Holothuriidae > Holothuria > Holothuria scabra. Next base: position 5,728,437 of record CM074189.1, on the reverse strand, counting down.
AGATTTTAATTTGAGTAGTACAACAATGACATCACAAATTATTGTGCAATGTACCATTTTAATTTGAGTGAATAAACTTCAACATTTTATATCAGGACTCAAGAACGTTTTTTTTTAAGACTTGAGGTACACTAAAAGTAAAAATGATAGGGTTGGTTGTCATCATTTACAAGTTTTCTTCCCTTCTTTCCTGATCTGGAACTATAAAGATTTCTCATGTAGTAACCAGTCAGAATATTTTCACAATTGCTATTGTTCACAAGCTTGTTGCCTCAAAGAAGTCACAACATAGCTTTTACTACATAGCTTTTTCTACAGTATAGACATGCTTGTTGTTTGTTAAAATTAAGAAGTACTTTGAATATAGTCATTTCATCATTATTAGGAAAAAGTTATTAAAAAAATTTGGTGCAAATTTCTCTCATAGTCATGAATATGCTGCCATAGTACAGAGCGTAACCTCATAATTGTACCTTTGATATCTGCAGGATTTTACTGTCCCGGTGGCCAGACTGTCAGTAGTCCTAATGAATACATTTGCAGTGAGGGCTACCACTGCCCTGTGGGGTCAGCATGGGAGACAGCATGTCCAGCAGGGTCATACCAAGATGAAGCTGGACAACCAGACTGTAAGGACTGTCCAGCTGGGTTTTATTGTGATGATACCAATGGACCTATTGTAAATTATACTCTGTATATTTGCCCAGAAGGTGAGTAAATTGTAGAGGTCTTGCTATGTTACAGTCTTTTAACAAAGGCTATCTGTGAAAACCATTGTTGGGCTGTGCTTGAGCATTCTCAGATTTGATTATTGTAGAAATGTCAGATGGTTGTAGGTGTGTTCTTAAAAATTACAGAAAATCTTGCGGAAGTTAAAATTTGTTATGTTCAAGCAGATCAATTGGTGATTTATTGACTTATGAAAATGGGTCCATGAGTAGGAAATGTGTGCGTATTCTGTGTTGTTATGTTACCACTCTATGGAGTGTTTGTCTACTTAGGTCTGTTCCAATTTTTCAAACTTTTTTCATTTTTTTTATTCACAAGTTGTCATTTGCGAAAACATAAAGAACTTATGCTAAGCTACCAAAAGGCAACTGCGTGTTTGGTCTAACGGTAAGAGCATCCGCCTCTCACACGGAAGGCCCAGGTTCCCTTCCCAGGTAGAGTCATACCAAAGTTATGCTCCGCATAAGCAATGGAGTAGGGTAAACAAGCCAGTGAGCCACAACTGGAAAAAAGGCCTTGGCCGGCTGGACTTGAACCAATAGGTTGGAAACTGGGCTGTAAAACTCTATCTAACTAACTAACTAACTAACTAGTTACCAAAAGGCTTGACCATGATCTTTCTGCATTTTTACTCTTTGACACTATTTTTTATTCTATATTCAGGTTACTATTGTCCCAATGGAACTCAAGCAGCTACACAATATGACTGTCCTATTGGTACATTCAACAACATCACCGGTTTAACCAACCAATCAGAATGCTCTCCCTGCTTGGCAGGCTACTACTGTGGTCAGCGAGGTTTAACATATCCATATACATACTGTGCTGCAGGATTCTTCTGTAGGTCTGGAGCACGCACAGCCACACCTGACCAAGGGGAGGATGCCAACACATGTCCAGTGGGGCACTATTGTCTTGAGGGATGCCCAGAACCAGTGACCTGCCCAGCAGGCACCTATAGCAATGACACTGGTTTAATGAATGTAACAGAATGTGAGCCTTGTGATGCAGGTTAGTTCTAGTGATATTGGGTGAGGGTAAGGGGACAGGCAAGAAACAGTCTAGATAATATTCAAAAGATTTCTTTTTGGCAGAGAGTATTTATTTTGTGGTGTAGTTGTGTAGGTATTTGGGTCAAAGATGACATACCTGATGACAAAATGATGTTATGTTGCTTTATACACATTAAGTGCTTGTTTTCTTGAACTTGTTTGATGCTGCAGTATCGTGACATGACTTGCTGCACCTCCTGTAAGCAGTAATGATCATTTTTTTATCCATGTACCTGCTGAGGTAAATATTAAATAAATAAATAAATAAATATAAATAAATATAAATAAATAAAAAATAAATATTAATAAATATAAATAAATATATAAATATATATACATCCAGGTTCAGAGGAAATGATCGCCATGTATCATTGCAACCATCTATAAAGGTAATGATTGTGTTTAATGTTTATGCATAATATCATCTTTGACTCTATAAACTCATAGAACAACTTTTTAGGTCATATGTTTTTTGTCTACAAGAGGAAGCCTAGCCTGCATTCATTGTCTTTGTTCGTAAAAAAAGTTATGATATTTTGTATTTTTATGTCTTTTGAGAGTAATCTTTTTGTCTTTCATCTTTTGTTTCTATCATATATATTTATGAACCTACTTTTTTCAATGTTATGTTTTCTGTTTTACTTTAAACCCCATAAATTATTGTTTCAAAAACCTGACTTTATTTATTGTGGGAATGTTCTTTCTTAAAGGATTTTATTGTCTTAGTGATGGCCTGACTGAACCAACTGACCAATGTGATGAAGGGTTCTATTGTGAAAGGGGCTCAGATGACCCCCAGCAATACATATGTCCAGCAGGGAGGTACTGCCCTCTTGGTACATCTGTACCTTTTAGGTGTCCAGCTGGTACGTTCTCAAATGACACCAGACTAACCCACCAATCAGAATGCAGAAATTGTACAGCTGGATACTATTGCCAGCAGACTGGTCTTACAGAGGAGGAGGCACTTTGTACTGCTGGGTATTATTGTTTAGAAGGTGAGGAGTATGTTTTGAGAGAAAAATTCTTTTTTTTTGTTTTATTTTGAAATTTCACAACTTTTTATAAAATGGGCAAGTGATTGACATATTACACAGACCTGCTGGAAATGTTAAAGTATGTCATGGACCAAGATATTTAGTCTGAAGATAAAGTGGTTTAAACTGTTTGTTTTGCAAGATGATGCACTCGTGCAACTTATTTAACTTCCTTCAAAAGACCTAGGGCTGATACTTTAAATATTTTATTGCAAATTTTATGTTATAGTAATGTAATAATTGTTTAACAAGAAATATTAACCCATGATACATTTTGTTTTTCTCAGGATCCTCTATTCCTGCTCCAGATGAATGCCCAAGGGGTCTTCATTGTCCTGAGGGATCTGCCTTACCCCTGTCCTGCTCTGCAGGGTACTTTACAAACAGAACCACACAGGCTTCTTGTCAGATATGTCCTGATGGGTAGGTTTGGATATTTCTCCTAATTAATTAATTAATATTATGAATTTTTTTAAGCATGAATCTAATCATATTGTTTTTTTTTTCAATTTTATCTAAAAAACAGTAAGATTTATTCATTCAGATTTCATGCCACTATTGAAAGGTGTCTAATGTCAATGTATAATTTTGGTCCAAACAATGTCACTAAAGAAATTTTGGGAAGTGAAATTTTGTACATTCTTCAATTTCTCATACTATATTTTACCAATAAAAGTGTGTTTGTTGAGGTATAACTTTGTCCTTAATAGTAGCATCCAAAAGACTTTTAGCTACAGGAGAATATGTTTGAACTCCTGGATTAGGGGTTGTGTTTTCTTTTCAGGTAGTTGGTCTGTGGCTACTTAGCATTGTGAAACAACTACCTTTCAAGAGCTAATTATTTGGGTGAAGATATCCTTTCAATTTCAATTGGCAGCTTGTATGACATTAAAATTTAGATTGATTGTGTACACAAGTTTTGTAAGTAAATGCTGTCATAGTTGACAACTGTGTCATCATCTGAAATTCAATGGCGTAGTGGGAAGGGGGTGAGGTGGAGATGGTGGTGTTGTTCTTTCGAAAGCACTTCTTCAAATCATAACTCAAAAAAAAAGGAATTCCTGGAGATATTTTTAATTCAAATTTAGCATCAAATGTAGCCGAAATTTTCATATAGGGCACCGTCTTTAACCAAAAATTCCAAAGGATTGTGGGAACACCCCCTTCTGAGACCCCACTTCCAGAATGGTGGTCAGTCATCATTCCATCTGCTGCTTAGGGTGAAATCCTGGCTGTGCCCTTGCTTGGACCCCTTCTTTCAAAGAGAAAGCAGTCATGCTTCTTTGTCACTACTTCTTATGGGAGGGAGTAATGACAAGGGAAGAAAGGGGCACAAATTTTGATGGATCGGTGTTTATTTTTGATATGTGTTGATTATTCTTATCAAGGTGGGATTATTTTTTGTTGAATGCCATTCTTACAGCTACTACTGCTATCCAGTGAATGATACTCTTGGCTATCCAGATCTAGAGCCTGGCTACTCTGACTGTCCAGCAGGATATTTCTGTCCACAGGGTACTGGTCTGGACCTAAGGACTTGTCCACACGGCACCTACAGTGACCAGACAAATTTGTACAAGGTAAGGAAGTCCTTTAAGATAGGGAACTGATATAATTATATGCAGATGATGTTTGCCCAGGACATGGAGAGGCTGGGGATGGAGGGAATGGTGGCAGGTAGAAGAAAGAAGAAATTTGGGGTAAACTTGATGGCACCTGATTGTCACAGAAAATAAGATCACTTAGTTGGTTCCTTCATCTCAAGAAGGATATAATTGGGAAATGGTATTTGTTTCATTTAGCCACAGTTAGAAATAAGGTATACTTTTGAGGCATGGCTTTTCCAAAGGAAAGGTCCTTAGGCTAGAAGACTTCAATTTGAATCTTTGTGAATTCTCGGTTTTGCAGATGAAACACCTATCACTTTGGTGCAGTAATTCTATGGTAATTTTGTAGTTTCACTGTCTTGGTAATTCTGATCATCATGTCTGACATGCTCTGAATGAATTTCCAGTGAACAACTTACCTTGTGGAACAGACAAAAATGACACCCCATTTGAATATTTGCTCTTTCTGTTTACATAGATCAGTCAGTGTAAAGATTGTCCTGGTGGGTACTACTGTCCGGACCCTGCTGCTACCAACTATACCATGCTGTGTCAGGAGGGTTACTGGTGTGACTCTGGTTTGGACCGTGGGAACCCAAATGCTCCTGGCAACAACGATACTTACAATGAAACCTGTCCAGAACTAGGTGGTCATACAGGAGTTGGTGGCATATGTCCGAGGGGTCACAGATGTCCAGAGGGAACCACCCTACCCATTGGATGTGACCCTGGTCGGTACCAAGATCAAGAAGGGGAAGGAGAATGCAAAATTTGTCCTGCTGGTAAGTTTTGTTTCTTGGAGAATATTGAAATAATATGAAGATTGCATGTTATTTAGTGGATGGGGAGATGGGGAGGTGAGATCTGAAGGGGAGAGGGGAAGGGGTAAGGGAGGTATGTTGTTCAGCTGATGTCGATTCTTATCTTCTTTTTGGGTTTTCTGTTTTGTTCTGCTTCCATAACACCCTCAAGGATTTGTTTTTTGACGTAATTATGAAAAAAATTATGTCAATAAACAAAATGAAATTTTCGTATCATTATGGAAACCTTTTTTTTTTTTGTTACAATTAATGATCATTAAAAATGTTTTTTGAGTGCTGAGAATTCTCCAAGACAGTTGTTTAAGTTTCCTTGTATTAAAATACAAGAAATTTAAAAACCAGAAAAACACTTTGTAATCATGAATGTGATATCGAGTACTCTTTTTATTTTTGCAGGGTTCTACTGTATTGCTAATTCAACTGACTATGCGTATAGTGACTGTCCTGTCGGCCATTACTGTCCTGTGGGTACCACACATGCTACAGAATACCCTTGCCCTGCAGGGACTTTCAACAATGCCACTGGTACCACTGACAACAGTTCCTGTCTTCCCTGCTTAGGAGGCATGTATTGTCAAGGGGTCGGCAATGAATGGCCCACCAGTAATTGTAGGTAAGTGAATAAAGAGCAATTTTGGTATTGTATTGTAAAACTGGTTTCTGCAATTGGTATGCGGTCATGTTTACCACCATTTTGGGGTTATGAATATGTACGGGGTCTGCTAAAAGAAGTTGGCACTTTGTTTTGTTACAAAAGTGGGATGTGTTTGTAGAAACTTATTCAAAGGAAAGGACTGAAAATGCATTTGTATAACTTTTTCAAGGGAATGAAGTATTGTTTTGTGTTTTTCGGACCATGATTCCTCATGAACTCTCATAGAGTGTGGGAGAATAATAGCATTTGAGCCAATTTTTGAAAGAAGGAGGAACTGTTCAATTTATCTATCTTTGTGAAGGGAAATTTGTCTTGGGGTTTTCAAATGCCTTTCTCTATTCTATTGATGCTTTTTTTCTTTTGACGGATTTTAATTGACGGTGTTTCCTTATTTTAGTGATGGATGGTACTGTATACAGGGAGCTGCCAACCCCATGCCATCAGACCCTTCAGTTGGTGGTAGGTGTCAAGCTGGTGAATATTGTCCTGGTGGCACAGAGGCAGCTATACCGTGTGAACCAGGATGGTACTGTCATAGAGCAGGATTGGCTGAACCACAACTACTGTGTAGGGCAGGTGAGACAACTGATGGGAAATATCGTGGTAGGAAGAGGATCGAGAAGGTTAGATTTTGGGAGAGAGTGGTTGGCATGTAGAGAAATGGATTGGAGAGAAGGATATAAATAGCAATGAAGCTGATGTCTAAAAAAGGGGAAGGGCCTAGGAGAAATTCCAGTTAAAACCTGTTGAACAGGTTTTAAAAGCACGGCAAGTAATTGGAAACAAAATCAACAGGTTTTAACAGGTAACAACAGGAACTTGTTAGCTTTTTGGTATAACCTGTTGATGCCTGTTGACTTTCATCACTCCAAAAGGTATTTGGAACATTGCCTGTTCATACCTGTTCAAACCTGTTGGACTCTTAGCAGATCTCAACAGGAATTTTCTGGGGAGGGGAGTTCTTGTAAAGCCAATAAAGAAATAGTCTGGTGGATGTATTTTTAGAATAAAAGTCTTGTAAGTCGCCTAAGTTCGATCTAAGAAACCTTTACATATCAGTGATGTACTAACCTGTACATGTATACATTCATATTTTATCAGACAGTATTAAGGTTACACTTTTCAGGGTCTGGAAGCCATTAGGCTCTTCTAACACCTGGTTCCAGATTATTTGCTCAATTGCAAAATTTGCTTACTCAGATAGTATTGATTGCTTATAGAACAACCTGTCAGGGATCTTGTAATCACTTTAAGTCTTGGACCTGGGACTACCATTAAATGCTCCCACTATAGGGATGTCAGTGTATTCCCCATCTTAAACAATTCCTCAAAGGTTGGGTGGAGTTGGAGGGTTGTACTTTTCACTATTGCTCAGCTGCTACATCAAGAAATGTGTACCACTCACTTCCATATACCTATACAGTGTATCTAGTGATTTAGTACAAATAAACATGTACACCAATTAATTCTAGAAACAAGTGATGATATCTCAGCTAAATGAATTTGTGTGTGCAAACTTGAAATGATTTCCATGAGTGTTATTTATTACTAGTTTACCAATGCATTAAAGGCCCATTTCTCTCACCCCAAACAGTACCAATTCTCCTAACCTTCTTACTTAAGCCCCTCCCACAATTGTCTGAAATTCATCCTCATCCAGATACAATCTCAGTTTATTGCTTCAAGGTGAGTAAAGAAAAACTCAATTTATGTAATCAAAACACTCTCAGTACCATTCATGCTGTGTAATATAAGCTTTGGTACTCAGCAGTGTTTGAATTAGCTGTCATTCAAAGAGCTGAGCCAATTGAGAATTTTGGTACCCCCATCCAAAAATTGTAGTTTGGGGTGAGAGGTTTGGCCCTTTAAACGGGCTGAAAGTGTGATTTTGCCACTAGAGACTGCTTCTTGTAAGGTCAATAACCTTACAAGAAGCAGAAGCAATTCAGCTGTGCAATTGTATTTTGTATGTCTTTGTTTGAATGAAAGCTGTTTTCTCCAAAGTAGCAAAACTTCTCAGTCTTTTTTAAAATTAGAGAGTAAGAAATGTATAGAGTTCAGTGACTTTGTGTTTGATAATATTATTATATTCTTATTTCCATTCATTTGTTATCAGGTTTCTACTGTATAGGTGAAGCATCCATTGCTAACCCAACTGATGGAGTGACAGGGGACATTTGCCCAATGGGTCATTATTGTCCTGAGGGTAGTTCTGCCCCCCTCCCTTGTGACATGGGCTATTACCTAGATATTACAGAAGAAAGCACAGACTCTGCTTGCAAGATATGCACTAAAGGTTTGTCCTGGAAAATGTTTTAATGAATATTTATGTGTCCTTTTGCATAATCATGAATATGCTTATTGATATTCACATTTGACCAATGATTGTGCCAGGTCTTTTGCAAATGCTCTGTCCTTGTTGAGAGAAAATAAAACTTCGTTTCTTCCTTTGTTATTTTCTGTATACAACAGCAAATTGTGACTACAATGTCACATGTCAGTTCAAAACAAACACCAATCTATCTATTGTAATAAAATGAAGCCATATGGCTAGTTTGTAAAGGTTTAAATATTTATTTTTGTTTTTCTTTATTCAATACAAATTTTTTGCATTTGTATGTACAATGAAATTTAATATAGCTGATTAGTTTGTAGTTAATTAAAACAAGGTTTTTTTGCTTTTGAAAAATTTTCCATAAATTATTGCTAAGGGTATCGCAAAACATAAAGTTCTTTTTAGTAACACCAAAAGCTAAAAATTCTACCATAGCTGGCAATTTTAGTAAATCTGGATTCCACGACAATGTTCCATGATACTTCTTTTGCATAAATTTCATAATGTACAGATCTTGTGAATGTATCATTTTCATACCTATGAGATTTGCGATCTGTAAATTCCAATTGGTTTTGGTATTGTTTTGAAGGTTTCTTCTGCAACGAATCTGGTTTGGCATTTGTCTCTGGTGAGTGTGAGCAAGGTTACTACTGTCCAGCTGGTCAAGTGACCCCTACCCCATCCAACTATACCTGTCCAGAGGGTCATTTTTGCGTGACAGGAAGTGGAGACCCAGAACCGTGTCCTTCTGGTACCTATCAGGATACCCCTGGTCAGTGGACCTGTAAAACATGTATGGAGGGTCATTACTGTAATGCCACTATTGGACCAGTGGTGTGGTATGGATCATATGTGTGTCCATCCGGCTACTACTGTCCAAATGGTACTACTTATGCAGAGGAATTCCCGTGTCCACTTGGAACTTTCAATAACATCACAGGTATGATAAAAATTCATTTTTTATGAAATGAACACTTGATTTTCCCTAAGATTATGCGACTATCTTACATTGACTTTAAACTTCAAGGGGGGTGGGGAATGGAGCGTGGAGAGAGATGTGGGGTAAGGGGTGGTGGCAGGGAGGGCATTAGTTAAAAAAATTGTTTCTAAACTTTTTACAGAATTTGTGTTTACTATCTCTCATGATCAATAATAACCCGCATATATTAGTGTTAGTAATATATGACTGGCTGAATGGTGAAGTGTTAGAGCATCCAACTTGCAGCCAAGAGGTGTGGAGTTTGGCTCCTTGCCAGGTCATACTGGAGACTTCAAAATGGTACCTACTGCCATTGTGCCTGGTGCTTTGCATAAGCATTGAAGGATGGAAAACAAACCTGTGAGCTACAAATGGAAAAATGTCTCGTTAGACCTGATTCAAAACCAATTGGTTTGGAACTGAGCAATAAAACCTTATATAACTACATTATTTCAATTTTTGTCTTCTCATTTTGCATGTTTTGCCTAATGGTAGAGCATCCACTTATCACGCGGAAGGCCCAGGTTCGCTTCCCAGGTCCAGTCATACCAAAGACTAAAAAAGGAACCTACTGCCGTTGTGTGTGATGCTCCGCATAAGCAATGGAGTAGGGAAAACAAGCTAGTGAGCCAAAACTGGAAAAAAGGCCGTGGTCGGCTCGACTTGAACCAATAGCCTGGAAACTGGGCAGTAAAATTCCATCTAACTAACTAACTAACTAACTAACTCATTTTGAATTTTTTTTGTGACAGGACTAAAGTCAGAGCTGCAGTGCACAGACTGCATTGGAGGTATGTCATGTGATGAGAATGGCCTCTCATTCCCAAAGAGAGCTTGTGCAGCTGGGTACTACTGCAGACTTGGAGCAGATATAACCACTCCTAATGATGGTGAGACACTTTATTATGTATTAATATAATAAAGTTAAGATGTCCCTATTTCATGAAAGGATTTTACATACTCCTTGTTGTGTTTTGTAAAGTGAATAAAATGATATTTTGGTTCATGTGAAGGGAGAGTGGAAGGGTTGGGGGGTAGTGGAAGGGTTAAATAAAGGGCGGAAGGGTCAAGTGGGTGAGGGTAGCATGATTTAAAGATTGGGTACACAAAGGAGCAAAACATATTGATCAATTTAACTCAAAAGATGTGTAAAATGGGACTTTCAGGTTTTATGTTGTTAACCCTTCACCGTTGTTTGGTTCGTTTTGGACCCATACGGAGAGTGCGGCTGTCACCCATCTTTACTGTTTCACGCGGAGCTTGAAACTGCGAGTAGATACCCGAAAATTTTGCCACAACAACAAGAGAGACAATAGTTTAAGGTCGCGGGGTCAATAGCCTAAGGATGCTGATGCCGGGCGTGCTATGTCCGCTTTTCCGCCCACTCCTGAGGCCCGCAACTATGCCCCGATGGAGCACAACAGTAAAGGGTTAATTATTGCATGAATTATTTCTTATGCATAAGGCTGATATTGTGAAAAATGTATTTCATTCATTACAGTATTTGCCCATTTATATTTCATAAACTGTTTACAAATTATACTGGAAGAGATCTTTTCATCTTAAATGAAATAATTTGTCTACCACCTATTCTTGGCAGATCCATGGAATGGTGAATGTCCTGCTGGCTACTACTGTGTAGAAGGGACTGACTCTCCCAGTGCTTGTCCTGAGGGAACATTCAGTCCAAACTTGAGACTTCAGTCTGTGGATGAATGTTTGAACTGTACAGCTGGATATTACTGCAATGAAACAGGTAAGTTGTTTACAGGGGTGGCATCAGAGGGGCATGGGGGGACTGCCCCCTCCCCGTTATTTACAAGGAAATGTGATAAGAGCAGGAAAAGAATGGAAAAGAAGAAAAAGAGCACTCTACTCTAGCATTCCCCCCTATTAAAATAACATGCTGCTGCCCTGGTTTTTTTCACCATTTCCTTTTTCAGTTTTTGCTATTCTAGTTCTTATTTTTTTCTTTTTCTTGGGAACACCCTATTCAATAAACCCTATGGGTTTTTATAGTGCTTCCCTTCACAATATTTTGATTTCATGTAACATTCTACTTTTATTTCTGTACATTGTACCCAATCACTATCAAATATTGTGGAAAAATGAAACTAAATGGAATGAACAAAATGTTTCATCAAAACGGAATCAGTTGCAGGTTGTATTAATCATATTTCAGTTTACTGCAGTGTTAGCATTAAGGTACAGGCTTACAGGGTTTGCCCAGCCACTCCCACACCCTTCCCCCAAAAAAATTAACATGCAAGGAGGGATTCCCCCGCTTCATTTTCACTAAGAAAAATGCAGCCTATTTATTTCTGCTCAGCTCCACGCAGAGCTATAAAACAGGAAACATATTGTATCTGACTAACTGAAAAGAACAAACTCTATGAAGTGACCATCCATGTGTCTGGTACTGATAAGAATGGCAAAAATCCTCCTTACATCACAGCTCCTGTGCACCTTCCAGTATTAATGTAAAGGAAAGACTTAATATTTAAAACGATGTATTTTTATACTGTTTTTCAATTTCTCCAACTGTTCCCACCAGTTGAGAATGTCAGGTGAATATAAGTTTCAGGTGCATTTTTGAATGCTGCCCTCTATAACACCCATGTCTGCTTTTCCATTTCTTATGCATAATAATGTGGAGGATTATTTTTCTTTTTTCAGAATTATTTTTTTTAGAAAGATTCAAGGGTGTATATCTATATGATGGTCTTTTGTGGATGATTTGTGTGTTTTATTTTGGTCGGTATGTTAATGTTATTTCACTAACTTCCTCTAGAGGAGTAGCTTTGTGTTATTAAGTATGTTGTCATTTCCTCCAAGGGTCACTTTACTGCTAGACCAACCCTATAATAGATTTTTATCATCCTTAAAAATACTGAAACATTATGGGATAGGTAAATTCTGAAACAAAAAACATTTTATCTCTCTCTCTCTCATTTAAATCAATCAGCGTTAACATCTGTAGCAGGTCCATGTTACCCCAGCTATTATTGTCCAGAAGGGTCTAACAGGCCCAATCAGATTATCTGCCCAGAGGGTTACTACTGTCCAGAAGCCACAGCTGATCCATATTCATGTCCTAATGGTACATTTTCTAATGGCACAGCCCTTCAGGAGATTTCTGATTGTTTCGACTGCACACCAGGATATTACTGTAATGGTTTGGGTAAGTTGCACTGGCAAACTAAGAAATTTGAATGCATCAATCATTTAAGGCTTAAGATTGTTAAAACCTGTTTTCAGTTGTGTGAGGAATCGTAGCAGGAGTCAAACTTGACCCCATAAGGCTATATCTTTTTTGTGTAGGGGAACGTCTGATAAATTTACTGGACTTACTGCCATGACATAGTCTCTGAGGCCTAATTACAAATCATATATTAGCCCATTAACATCAACTTACAAATGTTAGAACCCTTTTGGTAAAGAAGAAACACACTTTTTATACTTAAAACACCTTTATTCATTTTGAATAGTGCTCAAATCTGATTGGTAGGTCATAATACAGTTTTTGAAAGCATTGTTGAACAAACTAATCATGATTCTTTTGAACAATAGTAGGGTGTGTAGACATTTATTAACTTCTCTATCAGAAATTGTTTTGTTGTTTGTGAGCATTGTTGAACAAATGTATCACCATTCTTTTGAACAAAGGGACTTCTTGTTTCAGGTCATGCCGTAACTCTCAATCAGAAATTAAGTTGAATTTTATTTATCTACCCCCATCATAGCCATAGTAGAATTTAAACTTAAACTTTTTATATTTCCTGTTTGTTTCTAGCTCTGACATCACCAACAGACATGTGTGAACCAGGGTATTACTGCCCCCTTGGATCCAGTCATGGCAAAGCTGTAATTTGTCCCATTGGTAAACATTGCCCCCAGGGTAGTTCCTCTCCCCAGGAGTGCCAAGCTGGTACATATATGGACCATGAAGGGGAAGCAGAATGTAAGACCTGCCCTGAAGGTAAGTTGGGGATTGGTGTAAGATAACATTCTACAGCAGTTCAAAGTTTACATGATGAAACTTTCATTCTTACTTTTTGAAACATCCTCAGTTGTCTGCCCAATTATATCTTATCATATGAGGGGGAAAGTAAAACACTCTACATACACACTTGATGCAGTCAACTTTCACATCTGACTAATTGATTGACAGTACCAATTATACCAAAGTACACAAACAGTTACATAACAGTTAGGGATAGCTAGCACACCAGTGAAGTATGCATTAATTGGCAACAATAGCTTTTCATGCAGTGTGATCACAGTTAAAGCATATATCACTTGAAGGCACAAATCATGTAACAAAGTCTGATACCAGTTACACCCCACACAGCCTTTGATCTTATGGGGTGCGTTGTTAAATTCTTAAGAAGCAAAGTCACAGCATGTCCCCTTTACTTTTTTACCTGCCTGTCTGTCAGTCCATTAGTTCATCTGTCCTTTCCTCTGTCTACAGTTTGATCAGTCTGTTTGTCCATCTACCCTTTGCAAAAAGTGAGAAGTGTTTCAAGCAAAGTATGCTTTTAATACATGGATGAAGTCTGCTTATTTCAGAACCATAAGCATTTCATTTTAACTTCTTAAATGAATAGTTATCAAAGCATTAATGCTTTTAGAAGATGAGTATCCCTGTACATTCCTTATGATTGTTGATATGGTCCCATTTCTTTCAGGATTCTACTGCATACCAGAGAATGTTGTTGAAGGGATTGCCTTCACAACCTATGATCCGTGCCCTCAAGGATTCTTCTGCCCTAATGGCACGGGACATGATTGGCAGTCATGTCCAGCAGGGACATATGGTGCAGCCACAGGACTAGCAGCAGCAGAGGAATGTACACCATGTGATGGAGGTATTGATGTACCATATTTTATAGAACCTGTTTTAATTCCACCTTCTTTGATGACCCATTACTTGCCTCTAATGTGTGTAATCTTTAAATGTGGATTAGAATTTTTCTCTGAAGTACGTATTCCAAAGAAAATTGAAGTAAGTTTAAGATGTTGCCACCTTTCGAAACTTGGTATATTCCTTGTAATTCTTAGGAATGAATTCTTCCTATTGTCTGTTGATGCAGTAAACACAATAGAGAGTCATGGTTCCCTTAAAATGGTATGTTTATAAAATTGTTTGGTTTCTTGATGATTGCTCAGAGAGCTGGATGAGAATAATGCGTTGTCTCATTTTAATTTCTGCAGGACAATTCTGTAGTGGAGTTAACCTCACAGAGCCCACAGACTATTGTTCTGCTGGATTTTACTGTGTGTCTGGAGCTGATAAAGCTAATCCACTCATGGTGGGACTTGACCAATGTCCAACAGACACTGTCCATCCAATTATTGGACATGTCTGTCCAGAGGGTCATTATTGCCCAGAGGGGTCAGTTTATCCAACAGGTGAGTAGAAATATATAAATATAAATATAAAAAAATTTTTTCAGGTTATTAAAGAAAGTGTTTGAATAGTAAAATATAAAGTAACAAAGTCAAAAGTATAAATGGAATTTAGAAGTTCCATTAGATAGGAAATTGGCATAATTTACTTGCATGTAGTAAGTTTGTTTTGCAGAGAAACTCTGAATTCAAACATTTAGGCTCCATATTCTCCGAGTGAGGAGGTTATTGCAATTAAAAGTGCTGGTGGCTCAGTTTTCCAGCTTCTTGAATTGAATATCTTTGAGTCAGATCAGTCTTGCCTTGTAGACCAGTGTGATTATTATGCCATGACTTCATGACTCATGATGTTTATACTTGTCAATTGCAATTGACACATTTTTGGTTTCGATGAAAGAGAGAATCAAATTTGTAGTTTTGACAGCTTGTGTGTGTGTGAGCATTTGTGTAAGTATGTGTTGGTGATACTTGCTCATGAACATGATATCTCAAGAGGAGAAAGTAACAAATCTCAAACTGTGTACTTAGATACCTCATATTGAGAGGAAGAACCCTGTTGTATTTGGTGGAGGTCAATGATCATCTGGGATTCATAGGGATTAAACTATGAAGAGCTTCCTGACTCAGTATCTCAAGAAAGAGGTTTGCATAGATTCGTACTTTGTATAGATGTTTTATGGGAAGAAGATGATCCCTATAATTGTCTTTGGTGGAGGTCAAAGGTCATGTAGCTGGTTTTAAATCAAGCCCTGTCCTATTTTATTGCTTCGTGTAGATGAACATTTTGCTACAAGTGTAAATGTGTAATCTTAGTATGAACGAAAAAAAAAAAAAAATAAAAAATCAAGTTGGCAAAGGTTCAAAACTTTAGAACATGTGTAAGTAGGTCTTTGTACAATGCATTTTGTTCTTTATGTCTGCCAGATTGTCCTGCTAAAGCAGGTCTTTGTTTAATGCATTTTGTTTTTTATGTCTGCCAGGCTGTCCTGCTGGTTCTTACAATGATGAGGAACAACGATGGTCTTGTAAGAGCTGTCCCGAAAGTTACTATTGCTATAGCAACACTACAGACTACCAGTCAAATGAGTGTCCTAGTGGTTACTACTGTCCTACCAATACCACAGATCCTTATCAATACCCATGTCCGACTGGAACCTTTAACAATGCCACTCTGCAGAAGGATATTGGTGCCTGCCTGGCATGCACCCCGGGGTGGTACTGTGCCGGGGTGGGGAATTCAGCCCCAACCGATGTTTGTGATGAGGGGTGGTATTGCAGTGGTGGAGCTAATGAATCTATGGTGAGTACTTGAAATAAAAGTGATGGCTTATTTATCTGATCTTTTGTGGATTTAAATATTTCATTTATAAATGTATCTTTTTGGCTTGCTTTTTTTATGTTATAGAAGTTATGTATTGAGCCATTCATACTTTGGAATGCTATTTGACAAAATGGGAGACGAAAAAAGTAAGGATTTCATGATTTACAATAGTACTAAGTGATGATAATGTTTAGCAGCTTGTATGCTAAATTAAAGGTATGTTCATTTCATTTGTTATATGATGGATTATTTTCTTCTTACAGCCATCTACCAATGGAGGCGAGTGCCAGCCAGGTGAATACTGCCCTCTAGGTTCATACGAACCCATTCCTTGTGAAGAGGCTTTCTTTTGCAACCAGTCTGGACTGGCTACTCCCATGGCTGAATGCGACCCTGGTTACTACTGCCCGACTGGATCTTCAGACCCCAGACAGAAGGATTGCTGGGTGGGGCACTACTGCCCTATGGGTAGTGCTAGACCCACCCCTTGTACCAATGGCACCTACAACCCTTCCATTAACCAGGATGAGTTTTCAGACTGTTTGCCTTGTACAGCAGGTTTCTACTGCAATGACACAGGTTCTGACACTGTTAGTGGTGAATGTTATGCAGGTATGCTTTAAGTCCTTCTTTGTAATAGATGAAAGTTATTGATGAGAAAATTACATCATTAAAATATTCCTTTGCAGGTAAATATTGTAATAAGAAACACTGTCCAACGAAGAACCCTTTTACAGTTTTGAATTAGATAACCTTATAAGAAAGGATCAAGATAGATGCCCATGAAATAATTATAGCATAACTCTTATAGGAAAAAAAATTTATCATTTCCTTTGGATTTTAAGATAAGTGCATTTTTTTGTGGCAGTATGAGTACTCTTAGATCTAACAGGCTTTTAGATAAGTGCATTTTTTTTGGCAGTATGAGTACTCTTAGATCTAACAGGCTTTTAGATAAGTGCATTTTTTTGTGGCAGTACGAGTACTCTTAGATCTAACAGGCTTAGATAAGTGCATTTTTTTGTGGCAGTATGAGTACTCTTTGGTCTAACAGGCTTTAAGATAAGTGCATTTTTTTGTGGCAGTATGAGTACTCTTAGATCTAACAGGCTTAGATAAGTGCATTTTTTTGTGGCAGTATGAGTACTCTTAGATCTAACAGGCTTTTAGATAGGTGCATTTTTTTTGTGGCAGTATGAGTACTCTTAGATCTAATAGACTCTGAGTGTTTTTATTTTTTAAATATTATGAAAGATTGTGGTAGAAGTATGAACCTAATAAAAAAAATAAAAAATATGTGATCTGTCGTATTTTTCATAGGTTTTTATTGTCCAGAGGGTCAGGTCAGCCCTACTCCAGGGGATTATCTCTGCCCCACTGGACACTACTGCCCTGCTAACTCAGCAACCCCCACTCGATGTGACGATGGGTACTATCAGGATGAAATCGGCACAGATTTTTGCATCCTATGTGAACCAGGTATGTTACAAATTATACTTGAAATAACTCTTGTAAAGGATGGAGATATGGGGAGGGGGTATTAAAAGCAAGGGTCAAATGGTTCCTTTTGTATTAATGCTCATCAAGATAATTCTTCATGACTATTAAACATAATAAGCTATCAGTAATATTATGATATGGTGAATCAAGACAAAAAGGTGTCTGTTTCAGTATTGTGTAAAGTAACGATCGACACCAGTAACTTAAAGTGATATTAC
This sequence comes from Holothuria scabra, assembly GCA_037179385.1. Lineage (NCBI taxonomy): Eukaryota > Metazoa > Echinodermata > Holothuroidea > Aspidochirotida > Holothuriidae > Holothuria > Holothuria scabra. The sequence continues at coordinate 5,710,771 of CM074189.1, read as the reverse complement.
ATTGGGACATTTTGAAAAGCATATCAAGTGTAGGATCTCTCCAAGTGGGAGGCTATCTTACATTGATTATAAATTATTGGTTATAAATCTGATTACTGTAATATATATGGAGGTTGGCTAATACCTTTACCCAACACTTAGCCATGAATGCATTACAATTTAGTACTGATTTTCTGACAGATATCTCACAATTTTTAACAGTCAAGTTTGTTTCATAAAGTCAGGTTTTGTCTGACAGGTTTTGTCAAAATATACATGTAAATGACTGAACTCAAAGGCATCTCTGTTGGTAATGTTTCCATTCAGTATTTAATGGTCATAGATAAAGTTGACTGTAGGAAATTGGTCTCAAATTGTTTTAATTTGTACCATACCATTGAACTTCCAATGAAAATAGTGTGATTTTTTGAACAATTTGAAAGAAAAAAGGTGGACAAGAAAATCATATTCCTCAGTTTTTAATTTTCTTTTATGGTCAGTATAATAAATTGCCTGTAACATTCACACTACCAGCTGTAAAAATCTTAGATGTAATTTAATGCCTGTAAGTATAAGATGCCATATAAAGTACTTTTTATAAATTTGTCTCATTAAATAATTAATTTTCTATGTCAACAGGTTATTTCTGTGACAACACTCTAGCCCCGGTTCATGATCTCTCCAATACTACATGCCCTGCAGGGTACTACTGCCCGGCAGGAACTCGCTATGCCATTGAGTTCCCCTGCCCACCAGGTACTTACAACAGTCTGGAGGGAGCGTATAACCTGAGTGCATGTCAAGACTGTTTACCTGGGTACTACTGCCAGGATGCTGGTCTAACAGCTTCACAGGACCTATGTTTTGCTGGGTAGGCTCACAATTTTATACCTTATGTATTTGTTTATAAAGCACTGATCACACTACTGTTATTTCAGATGGGATAACAGTCGCATTTTTGTAGCATTCCTGTGTAAATTTATATGATCTGCATCAGAGGTTTACAAAAATGAAATAAAAACCAGTTGTTTTGTAGTATCATATTTGCAGACAGTGTGTATCTTACATTCATGCAAAAATGAGGTGATTTAAGTTGTATAACAAAAGAAGAGCAGTTTACTATTAAACAAACTAGTATCAGTTGTTGATAAAGGGTGATGTCTTTGTAACATAATTTCGCTAAAAATCTATTGATTCCTCAGAATCACGCAAAGTTAAGGGGGGGGGGGACAAGTGCTGCACAGGTATTAGCAAGTGAGGTCGTAGTAACAAAAGTAATGATAATTTGTTCAAGTACTAATTGGCTGAAATGCTAGTGAAACTTTCGGAGCCATTACCAATATTGTCTAAATAAAATTTCATATAAGGAGGCTTTGCAAACTGCATCATTTATAACAAATGAATACAGGTAATTTAAGGTCTTGATGCTGCTGGAAGGGAAGGTAAATAATACATGTTAGGCTATAGCTGGCATGCAGTTGTAATAATTTGTTTACTTTCAATTTGCAGCTATTACTGTGATGGGGGCAATGACAACCCCACCCCTAACATTTGTCCTGAGGGTAATTATTGTCCTGAAGGAAGTTACAAGCCAACTGCATGTGCATCAGGTACCATATCTAGTGGTACTGGCAATACCAATTCAACAGACTGTGCTCCTTGTAACCCAGGCAGATACTGTACAGCAAACAGTTCCAGACTTGGTGAGTAGACAGCTGGAACAAATTTTTCTTCCAATCAAGTGATTTGAGGCATAGTGGGAGGAAGGGGACGGGATATGGAGTTGAAGTTCCTCTATATCAGTTAGTTAGGTAGAGTCTTACAGCCCAGCTTCTAAACAATTGGTTTTAGTCTAGCCGGCCACAGCCTTTTTTCAATTTGTGGCTCACTTGCTTGTTTTCCCAAAGCTTATGCTGAGCACCAAGCATGTCAGTAGGTTCCAATTAGTCTCCAGCATGAACCAGCCATGACTCAAACTCCAGACGTCCCAACTGCAAGTCAGAGAATCCTCGAAACACTTATGCAGTCCGCTATATCAGAACCACATTGTTGTGTGGAATCTGTTGTCATCATTTTGTTCTGTCCAAAGGTCTATCAGGTCCAGAAGGTAGTACGGGGATACTACGTCTTTACCATTTGTGGGTTGATAATATTTATATTTCTTAATGTTGATACCTAGCCTGATTAAATTTTTATTTTATATGCTCAATTACTTTCAGGTGTGGATCTGCCGTGTGATGCTGGTTATATATGTACTGGTGGCTCTGACACCCCCAGACCAGGTGACGGGGTCAAAGGTTATGAATGTCCCCAGGGACATTACTGTGAGAGTGGTTCTACCCTGGAATCAGAGTGCGACAAGGGAACTTATGCCCCCAAGATTGGTTTAGGGGAATGTTGGCCTTGTCCAGAGGGTGAGTAGATTAAAGTTTTATGTGACCTTTGAACAGAATAGCTTATCAAAGATCTTACAAAGTTAACGGAGAAGAATAGTGTATTGCTACAGCTGGCAAACAAAGGAGAATGCAATTTGAATTTTGATGGAAAATTGTTCAATAGATTAAAAATGGTGATAATAACATAATATCTATTGACTTATGAAATCCTTAATTGTTTTAATAAAAATAACATACATATGAGACAAGAATTGTGTAAAGTACAATATCATTGTTGAATACAAAGAGTTTATATCTTAAAAGATAACTTCTGTGTGAAGTTAATATTTTTTGACCTTCTGATATCTTTTTTTTTTTTTTTATCCAGGTACCACATGCCCTGACAAGGGTATGAATTCTACAGAGACATGTCCCGAAGGTTATTACTGCCCAGAAGGGACCACTGATAATGGTCAACCATGTCCAATAGGTAACATGTTTTGCCTGTCTGTTTAGAAGTGTGTTTTGTTTGTATAAGATATGGAGCTCTTCAGAAATCAAATCTTTCTCTATAGTCCTCCTGTCTCTCCAGCAAAATGGTGGTCAGTGAAACCAAATCTTTCCTCCCAAAAGAGTTTTGACTTCCAAAGGAAAGTTACAGCCTCAAAGGATGATACTTTACAAGTGACTGACCTCAAGACTTTCAGATCATTTTTATCATTGGTCCGTCATATGTGGCTCCATTCAAGACTGGATGGAAAGAACAAATTCTACATGTAATCTTACCTAAAATGTCAAGAACTCTGAACCACACCCACTAAAATCATCCATCGTGCAGTAGGAGTCAGTGTCCAGGCTGAGTCACCATGTTGGAAATATTATTGCATTTCAAGCTTTACAGGCTGAATCTACTATAACATGCCTGAAGTGTGGGAATCATTATGTCTACGAAAAGGAATCACAAGATTTTTATTTGGGGGGGATCTGGTCCATCCACTGCGGGATGACACTGTAAACTCTAAGAGTCAAGAGTTACAATGGATTAACATTTTCATGAGTTATTAACATTTTCACTGTTTTCGTAGGATTTCAATATTGCTTTTATTTAATCCAAATCCTTAAAAGCGTATGTATACTCAAATAATTTTGTTGAAAATAATTTTTCCCATACCAGGTTTAACAAGAATTTAATTATTTTTTTTTTTGCAGGTACATTCAGTAACCTAACTGGTCTTAAATATGACACAGAATGTTTGGATTGTCTCCCTGGGATGTATTGTGATGTCACTGGTCTAACCTGGCCCACTGGGCCCTGTAATGCAGGGTATCTTTGTGTTGTGGCTGCAGAGAATGCTGCTCCCAATGATGGCACCAATGGTCCATGTCCAGTGGGCCATTACTGTGAAGAAGGTGTGTGCTAATGAACTACACCCTTTTAAAATCAATATTTGTGCCCTTGATTATTGGCCGCTTGGTGCAAATTCCAGTTGAACCTAGTAAAATTGGGTTCAACTGGGTCCAGCTGGAATCCTGTTACCGCCTAGTTACATACCAGTTAAATCAAAGTGGCCTAAGTCAGTGATGTTTTAATGTAATTATGTTTATATTTTGATTGTATTACACATATTGCTGTGATAAAATCTTGGTCTTTTCAGTGACTTTCTTAAAAATAAGTCATCATTTGTGTGTGTTTCTTGACAGGTGTTATCAGTGCCACGCCCTGCCCTGTAGGTACCATCAACCCCTCTACAGAGGGAACATCTTTGTCCAGCTGTTTGTCATGTCCACCTGGATACTACTGCCAAGATACAGGCCAGTCATCAGCTACAGGCAAATGTTGGTCCAGGTTCTACTGTCCAGGCTGGGCAGAGATCACTGTCCCAAACCCGACTGGATATGAGTGTCCTGAAGGGTTTTACTGTTTGAATGGGACTGGTTCCCCCTACAGCTGTGAACCAGGTAACTTTTGTTTTTATCATTTAGAAAATTTATTCTGAGATGGGGGAAAGAATTACAAAGTACTCTTGAAATCTTTAAAACATTTATTTCAAATATTTAATCTTAAAGTATTATAAAAAAGAAGTAAAGGTATTTGAGGCTTCTTATGCAAAAACTAACACTTTATATTACCAAGAGTGGAAAAATTTGAAGATAATATTGGATATTTACTTATCAAATTTGTCACTCCTGTAGCTTGGAAATTTGTGAATATACATGACCATTGGGTTTTAAAGTGTTTTAGGAAATTGTTAAAGGCAATGTAATCAGTAAACTTATGATTAGATTTTAAAATAAATGAATTTGTTACAATTATTTGATCATTTTTCTACAAGGTACCTACCAGCCAAACTCTGGGGCCTCTGAGTGTTTCACTTGTCCAGAAGGATTCTTTTGTTTGTACAATAATACTGTACCTGAAGAATGTAGTCCTTACTCCTACTGCCCAGAGGGTTCATGGGAACCTACTCCCTGTCCTAATGGAACTTACACAGATGATAACGTTTACGGACTGACAGATGCAGCGAGCTGTCAAGAGTGTCCTACTGGTAAGTTTATCTTGAATCATATCTGCTGGGAAGAAAGAAGAAATTCACTGGAGGAAGAGGCTGTCATTTTGTCTTAAATAAATAAACTGACAATAAAAGTGATATTTGTTTTTCAGCATGTGCTATTACATATAGGGGTGTTATGCAGTCATAAATCAGCTGTTAGAGCTGCTGTATTCTGTCGTTTACATCTATGAAAACAACAGAATACAGAAGCTGAAATAATAGGGTGGGGTGGTGCGGGAATAGCTGGTTTCTACCTTCTGTTTATTGTTCTCTTGCATGTAGAGTCCCTTTGTGTCCCCTCTACTGGTAATGTATTCTTTACATTTAATACCTCTCCTAAGTAGCTTTAGTTCTAGCTTTGTTTTGTATGCTTGTTTTGCTCTTTTTTCAAGGGAGTGTTCTGCCTTTATTTTAAACCCAGTAGGGTTTTGTAGATCACTTCGTTCTGCTACTTTGTCAAGTCAGTTATTTGTTGCCTTATAAAGTTTAACCCTCTTCTATTTCATAAAATTGTACAATCTAGTGGAGAAACAAATAGAGAAATGAATAAATGAATGTATCTGTCCATCAGTAGTCCTCCCTAAAGGAATGTCAAGAGCTAACCTGACTGCAATAGTGGCTTCAGGGACTGGTGGTATTCTAAGCTAGAAAATAACCCAAGTAGACTATTAGCTGATGTTTATCCGTGTTGGCAGTCAACTACCTTTTTGGAAGCACATTAAGTGTAGAAATTCTTATCATTAGTAAAAAATTCTCACCACACAACCACAGAATATTGAAACATATTTCTAAACTCCAAATAGATGTGCAATTATTTGAGGCATTACTAAAATCTGAGCAACTTTTTTGTAGGAGAACTTGCTTCTAAAAACAATTTGAAGTTGAGATTTTCCTCTCTATAGTTTAGACTATCCTGGTTGAGACGGTATAAATAGTTGACACTTACCCCATTGTAGTCAGGATTTCTCATTCTGCATTTGAGACTGTTGATGCTATCATGTCTTGGTTGTAAATGTTTAACTTGTTTCTTCCTTCCTCCCTCTTATAGGTGTTTATTGTCTTGGAGGCCGTATTGCTGGTCCATGTGCTGCCGGTCATCTGTGCCATAGTGGCTCAAATACTCCTGTACCTGATGGATCTGACCCCTTCATGGGGGGACTCTGTCCGTTTGGATATTACTGTTTGGAAGGTCAGTCTTGTCTTTATTTTTATCTTGCACAGAGTTAAAGTAGGAAACTTGTATTGTCCCATTTCACTTGAAATTTACATTTTAAGGAATCTACTGATTGTGTATTTGTAGAGGTGAGAGTGAACAGCTTGTGCTAATTTATAAATTTAGAGAAAGGCCCATTTTACAGATTTCATGCTATAAGCTTTGCTTTTATCTTTCTGTAAATAACAAAAATACCTGTTTTCCAAAGTCTTAAAATATTTTGCAGTTTCTACCAATTTCTTTTGAATTGATATTTTCAATAGCAGGTGAACATATTTTTTTTTTTTGTACTTTTTTTACCAAATATTCCTTCTCATGTTATGTACTGTAAAGTGTTTTATTCTGTCACTTTTGATTTTAATCTTGTTTTCTTATTTTTCCACCTCCTTTGATAAAATACACAGGTGCGACTAATGTGTCAGTCTGTCCCCCTGGACTTGTCATTGCTTATGAAGGTGCAGAGAGTGAGAACGAATGTGAAGCCTGTCCTGCAGGATATATATGCACTCTAGATAATGTTTTACCCGTGCCATGCACCCCAGGTAAGGCTTTTGTTTCCCAGTATATTGAATTAATTATATTTAAGGTCTCATGGTAAAGAATAGGACCCCATTTGGTGGATTTTGTATTGAGGGTGTATACATTTATTTAGTATTTTGTTGTTAATATATGTCTGTATGCTTCTCATTCTTTCTCTTCTTTTTATTTTTGAGATTTGTCTGGTTTTGTCTGTTGTCCTTTTGATCTTAATTTTATTGTAAATCCCTTTTGAACATACATTGGCTTGAAATTAGTCCTATATAAATGTTGTAAATAGTAATGATGATAATGATCATGATTATGGTCATGACCATGATCATTACCATAATCGTCATGATCATAATCATTATAATTATCATGATAATTATTATGATCATTATCATGATAATGATCATGTTCATGATCATAATCATAATCATAATTTTTGTCTATTACCTCCCAACCTTAGACAGTCTTGAATACTTTTTGTAGATATTGCAAAGGAAGATGAGAATGGGCATGGCTGTTGTTGGATATTGTAGATTGCAAGGTACAAATAATAGAAATGAAACATCTGATTGTACTGATGGACACTTTTCTTCTTTTGTCTTTATAATAATTTTGCAATGTAAAAATAAATTCCATCATGTCTAATAGTTAAAATTTATTTTCTTAGAGGAAAGGGTAGCTGTCCTTCTCAGTTTGATCACTTTTGACATTTTCAGCCAAATCAACTGCTGCGTTCTCCAATAAAATTAATTAATATCAAATGTGTTGCTTTTTGTTTTAAGGTTACTACTGTGAATTTAATGGAGACCCCATTCCTTGTCCAAACACAACCTACTCAGCTGAAGTTGGGGCCAGTAATAGTAGCACATGTCAACCCTGCCCTGCAGGCTACTGGTGTAACACCCCAGGTAAGCACCTTAATACCCCTTACTTTCACAAAGAAAATTTTGCAGACAATTTGTTTCAGTATCTTTAGTCTGTGTTTTTTCTACAACGAATACAAGTATGGTGTACACTTGTTGTACAGGGTATAATGCATTGTGATGAGATATGTATGTGTGTTTTACTGGTAGCCAACCATAGACACATTTAAATACTCTTACAGTACAAGAGTAATTCTGAGTTGTCTAACACCTTTGGTCTCCCCTGTCCAATTTAGATAGTATTCATGAAACAGTTTTACCTAATTTTGTTGTCGGATATTGTCCTAACAAAAACCAATGTTTTTTTATCCGCTAGCTATGACCAACTACACAGTTAGTCCTTGTCCAGTTGGTCACTTCTGTCCAGAGGCCATTGATGCCCCCATTGTGTGTCCACCAGGGACCTTCAGAGACACTCAGAGAGGAGGGGGTAAGTATGCAATTTGATAAAATTTGATAAAGTTTATATTAGATTGCTTTAATAGTGGTCATGTTGCAACAAGACCCATTAGCCAAATGTGGCACCTCTGAATCAGCCTCCACCTATCTCCAAAGTTGTTACCTCTACATAACCCATTGAGCAAACAAGCTCCAAATTAGTCCCCATTGACCATAAATTTCTTATTACCAGTTGCCAGAGCACTTGCTGCTAACTATCAATTGAGTCGTTTTTGGATAGATTAGCTATGTTTCACTTCGCAACCTTTCAGAATAAACATTCTAAACAAATTTAGTCAAAAAACCTGCCAAGACAGCCACATGACAGGATTCTGAGTTTCCAGAACGTGCTGCATATCAGTAATGGGCTTTGTAGCAGCATGTTATTTTTCAGGGACTTCTGTGTAAAACTGGAAATATTAAGCACCATGGTTAATAGTTTTCGTAATTAAACCATTGCTAGAAGTGTATGATACAATGTAGTTCTATTTTGCCCCATAAGTTCTGCAACCTTGAAAAAAATTTGTTTCAGTGAGGTACACATAACAAAATTTAATATCTTTGCCTTTACTGGTTGCAAAATTGATTGTAACTTATCAAGTTCTGGAATATTGTGAGTTCTGTGTACCTTCTCATAAGTGCATGCATGTCCAGTTTGTATTAGATTAACCTAAGGGGTTTTATAAAGGCTGTGGAATTACCTTTCTTTTCAGAGGACTTTATTTAAATTTTGCATCTTTCTCTTATTTCAGCTGAATCTGACTGCCACATTTGTCCTGCTGGCTATTATTGTCCTAATGACACTGCTTCATATTTTGGTATCGAATGTTTGGAAGGACAGTTCTGTCCTGAAGGATCATGGGAACAGAGGGACTGTCAGCCAGGTATGAACATATCAGGATGTAAAAGGAGTTGGAAGGGGGTCAGGAAGAGGGGGCATTCTAAAGCAATGTGTGATTTTTCCACTATATATGAATAAAGATTTCACAGCAATCTTTGTGAACAGATGCTTTCATACATGTAATATCTTTTCCTCCCCAATATTTTGTTCCTTACAACATAGCTTATAAATATAACTCAAGTGTAACATAAAAGTTTGTCATTTGGACCTTGAGACATCATCTCATGTAACTTAATAACTATAAGCCTTATTTTCCTACAAATTCACATGGAAGACAATCTCATGTAGCATGGTTTCATCTAATTAGAAACATTTCATCCAATTTTGAATCTTTTCAATATCTTGTTGAATTATGCATCATAGTCTTCGTGACCATATTATCATAAGCCTTCCTTTATCTTATGTCACGACAGGTTACTACTGTAACAGATCAATGACCCAGCAACCATGTCCTAATGGCTACTACTGTCCAGTCAACTCTAGCTATCCTGTCAACTGTCCTGCAGGACATTATTGTGGTGGATCAGATACCTGCAATGCATCCACCCCTTGTCCAGGTAAGCAACATTCAAATTAATTAAATTTTAAACGATGGTAAACTGTGCATTGCAACAGGATATTACATGATTGGGGGTTAATGATGTTAGTCAGTTAGATTGATGGAGTTTTACAGCCCAGCTGCTAAACAACTGGTCTAAGTGGAGGAGGCCACAGTCATGAGTTAATGTGACTGGTGCAGGAGTCAGTGTGAATGTAAATACTCTATTCCCTACTAATATTTCGAATTAAAATCTTTAGATATTTCAGGCATTCTATTGTTGTACATTCAGGTGCAATTCATCAAGGTTTCAATTTTTTTGCTATCATTGTTCTATATTCAGGTGCCATTCAGCCAGTGAAATGTCCACTGGGTTATCGTGAACGTGATGATTCAAGGAGATTTACTTTTGAAGATACTTGTCAGATCTGTCAATCTGGTAGCTATGGAGACCATCCTGAACGAGCCTACTGTTCTATCTGCCAAGCTGGAGTGGTTTGTCTAGAGGGCGCCACTACCGATACTCCATCAGAAAATGCATCATATTACCATGGTGTGAATGCAACCAACTCTTACCCATGTCCGCCTGGTTACTTCTGTCCGGCAAATTCATCCGTCCCCACTGCATGTGGGAATGGTACTTACAGGGAATTTAAATTTGGAGAATCTGAGGAAGACTGCCTAGAATGCCCTGTTGACCATTTTAATCATTTGACCGGTCAAGCAGGGTGTTACCATTGTGGTGCTGAAGCATACCAAGAACTGACAGGTCAAGCAATATGTACATGTATTGGGGTCAATAGAGAATTCCAGGTGTGTACAGCTTGTTTTTAAGAAAAGACTTGTCAAGAAAATTGAAGGATGAGTTATTTTACTGCATTTATTTAGTTTTTATTTAATTTTGTTTGTTCTCAAACTGTATCCTCCTCTTTCCGTTAGTTAGTTCGTTAGATGGCCTTCTATGGCTTATTAGTTTCTAACAAAATTGGTATAAGTCAGGCTGGCCATGACCTTTTTCCAGTGGCTTGTTTTACCAACTCCATTGATTATGCTGAGGACCAAGCAGAATGGCAGTGTAGTTTCCATCTTTTAAGTCTTTGGTATGACCATGCCAGTAACCAAACTCCAAACCTCCTGACTGGAAGTCGGATGCTTTACCATATGACCATGCACTTGGCTTTTCTATTGTGTGATGGTTTCCACATTGGACTGGCTTGGAATTGATTCTACTGGGTGACCAGGGTTATATTATGCCCCCTAGGAAATTTTGATCGTAACACCCTTCCCCCATCCTTTTCACAGTTCAAATTTTTCAATGCCATACCACTATACTGTATCAAACATTTTGTCTCTTTAATTTTAAAAGCATTCTTCTTACCTGATATGATCCTTGTCAAAAGCTGAGGTAATCATGTGTTTTGGTTAAAAAAAAAAAAAACAGTTACTAACTGGTGGAGTCAAAGATCACTTTGGGTCACTAGGTGTTACAAGAAATGTAGCATTTTATTGAAAAGAACATGTATGCATCACCGAAACCTCAATGCATTTTTGCATTTTGGTTATGTGAGGCACTGGAATGTAATAACTGAGACCTCCCATATTGTTTAAGGCCCAATTTTCTCACCCCAAACTGTTCCAATTGACCTAACCTACTTAGACCCCTCCCACAAATGTCCTAAACTCATCCAGACACAACCTCAGTTTATTGCTGTAGGGTGAGTGCACAAGACCCTAGTGTGTAGTCAAAACACGCTCTGCACAGTACATACTGTGTAATATGAGCTACAGTAATCTACATTTTTTAACTTGCTGTCAATCAAACAGCATTGCCAATTGAGAATTTCTGTGGACTACTACAAAAATTGTAGTTTGGGATGAGAGTTGACTGTCTCTAACATTGTAAGAAATTGTTTTCTCATTTTTCAGCCAAGTGACAGAAAATGTCTTTGTGAACATGGCTATGAAGTATTAGTTGGAAGGGAACAGGACTGTGTGAAACATGTCTATGATATTTGTGATGAAGGAACATCTCGAAATCAAAATGGTGATTGCTTAGACGAAGCAGGGTGGGAGAATTACTGCCGATATGAGGTAAGTTCTAAACATTTCTATACATGAGAGGTTGTTGGAAAGCAGAGTTAGCTAAAAAGTTTTTAATGAGTTCTATTGCAAGAATTGACTGGAACGTGATCTGTTTTTGTACAATTGATGAAGACTTGAGGAATTGTAAACAACCTTCTGACTGTTAAAACATCCATGTTTTACGTGACTGACATTTTGTGGATAAATATCAATCAGCTTCTAGAAAGGCAGTTTTTGTGCATGGTTTAAAGTGTGTTGTGCAGAGTCTGTGAAAAGGTATTGTTTTGTAAGGCCATTAATAACTAAAATTTCAGGTCAAGAGATATTACTGTCAGCATTTAAAAATCTGAACTTATGAAGAAGGCATCTGTCATTTTTAGTACATTTCAATTCAGTTCAATTTCTGTAACAATTATTTTCGCCACTAATATATAAGGTGCTTAGTTATAACAGCTAACTTATTTGTCATTCTTCTCACTGTCTTTCATTATGTCAAGGGTCAGATAAACTTAATTGTTAAAATCAGTGTCATGCTTTGACAACCATTTAAATTTGCAGTGCTTTTTACTCCCCCTCAGCTCCTACACATTATGTGTAACACCTGCAGGTCCATGTGCTAATACATAGACTAATATTGACTTACACAACCAAGATTAAGAATGAATTTTTCAGTCCTCATCTTCATTTTAAGTTTTAGTCATTAGTAATAATATATTATTAAAGGTGTGACACTTTTCCAGGGTTCCTAAAGGTCCTGAAAATCCTGGAAAGTCAGAGAAAATTGAAATATGAATTTTCAGGCCTGGAAATTCAGGGAAAATGAACAAATCCTTGAAAAGGTCCTGAAAAAGTCAGGGAATTTTTGGAGAGTGAATTGATTTATCCAATTTTCTTAATGGTCAGTTACGTTATTTTGTGGAAAAAGACAAAACATGGAAACTAACTGTTTAAAAGGTTCTGGCAATACCGGTCAAGGTCCTTAAAAGTCATGAAAAAGTCATGGGATTTTGTCATTTTGAATGTGTATGAATCCTGTTATCATCTTTTTTAATCTCAGGGTTGCTTAAATCCAGAAGACTACATAGGCTATGACCCTACACTGTCTCTCTGTACATGCGCCGTGGATGACCTGCAGGAAATTTGTGACCTTGAGTGTCGTCTGAGTCAAAGAAACAGAATTGAAATGGTTTGTGAAGACCCTCCCTTCATCAGAATAAACTATGAGGATGGTGGCACTGTCAATGTGCCTGTTAGCAGTTTGTCAAAGCTTATTAACGCCAGAAACGCCATCACTGCCGATCAGTGTGATGCTTTGGATGGCTCTACGAAGGTTATGCACATGACAGAGATGAGTGGTAAGTTGTTAAATCTCTATAGTACAGCAACTTCTTTTCATTTCTTTAAATAAGTCACAAAATTTAGTTTGGGTATTGAACGTTTTTGTTCAAAATCAAAAATAATCTGTTCAGTATTAAAAAAGTGGTTTTGTTTGAAATATTCAAGAAAGGAAATTTTTGGACTGGAATTTAAACATTTCTGTCTGAGGTATTAAACCTGAACTAAAACAGAAAGTCAGATAAATAGAAATTACCAAGTTTCTTATAATTCTGACAATACATAAATTGTAAATAGGTGTTGATTTTCTTTTAATAATATTTGCCAAAAATTCTTGTTAGCTGAAAAATGTAATGATTTTTTGCTTGTGAAATCTCAAAGATTTTTGATATTCTTGTTTTATCCATAAGGTTCTGGTTTCCTGGGAACATATAACCCTGATCCCAATCAGCTAGTTAGCCTGCTGGCTGCTAATGCAAAGGGTGATCTTAATATCACTACCAATGAAACAGTTGTTCCCACCACGGACTCTCCTGCCAGACGTCGCCTCCTCTTCTATGGCAATGAGACCAAACTCGTAAATAGAAAATTGCTTTCCACGTCAGATGTCAGTGGGTCTTCGTTTAGCGGTATCATGAATCCAGCAGTTTGTCTCAAGTATGGAGAGACCATGATGTTTTATGTCGACAATCAGAATTATCCAGTTTATGCAAGGTGAGACAGAAGGAATGATTACTTTTGTTGACAGAGAATGTTTATTACATCTTTGAGTCAAGTGATTAGAGCATTGGACTTGCAGGTGGGATGTCTGGGGTTCGACTCCTGGCTGGGCCATACCAAAGACTTCCAAATGGAACCTATGTGCTGCCATTGTGCTTGGTTCTCAGCATTAGCAATGGAGTAGGGAAAACAAGCCAGTAAGCCTCAACTGGAAAAAATGGCCTTGGCCAGCCCTACTTAAACCAGGTGGTTCCAAACTGAACGGTATAACTCCATCTAGCTAAATACATCTTTGAGGCTCTCTATCAATGATTTCTTTCAAGTGGTTACAATGTATTGTTGTCTATGCCAGTTGAGCTAGAGAAACAGTGGAAAGAAAAAAGCTTCCAGCTTTATACTGAAATTGTGGACAGCCTTTTGGAAATTCATTTACTCTTAAACATGTGGCATTTTAAAATACTTTTTCATGTTGAATTTTTTTTTTTTAACCTAATGTAGGTATAAATAGTGGTTGTACTTTTTTGTACTTTTGAACGTTTTGAAATTATTTATTATCCTTCTAGGGATAACTTATATAACACCAATGAGAGGTTTGACTACGGTGGTTTCCGAGAACTGGCAGAGCTCCAGTCTCAGGTTGGAACATCTACAACGCTTTTTGTCTTCCAGTTTGTGGATCCCGGTGTTTATGTCTTCCACCTCAGTAATAATACAAACAGAAAAATGGTGAGTGAGGGCAGTATAACATCATTTTGTTTATTTTTGTACTCTTTTAAGTGACTTTATGAGAAAGGTTTATTGGAAGTATGCACCCCAATCGACGGTGCATTCCTTCACCAACAAGCTAGATGAACATGATGTGTTATAGACATTGAGTATGTGTGTGTGATGTCTATTGTGACAAAAAAAACCCACACTCTCAGTGGAAGAAGCTGGAAAACCAAAATGCTTAATTGGGTAGACTTTCTTAAAAATGTAGGAACAAATCAAAAATGCAGTGTAACAGAACATCAGAACTTTATGTGATTCAAAGTAAAGGTACGAAGATGATATAAGACAATGATAATGTAAAAAAGAATCCTGTAGTCGTGTAGTCGCAATATACATATGCAACTATAACTACTCTTATAACTCCATCCCTTTTACCAAAGTTCTTTCCATGCTTCCCCCTCCCCCTTTTTCTGCTTTTAAAATCCTAGCAGTGCTGAATTTCTCATTTTTTTTTTCAAAGCCGATGAAAAGATATAAAACTAAACTTAGGTTTACTTGAAACACTCCGCTTTTGTTTTTACCAGTACATTCGTGTAATGGCGGAAAATGCTCAGTGTTCTGAAGATGGTCCGTACTTCCCACCCACGCCAAGATATGTGGTACAGAATGGTATAGCTGTTGAATCAGGCATCCTGCTAGCACCTGATTGGCTCACCATTGCTTTGGTGTTAGCTCTTGTCCTAATTCTGACCATTCTGTTAGTCATTGTTATGGTAAGTGACTTCCTATCTGTTGTCATGTGAATGGGTAAGAGTTTTTCACTCTGAGTGGTTTAACTTAATAGGTACTAAATTGTGAACAGAAAGTGCCTCTTAAAAATAAGTCTGAGTATTGATTATTTTCTTGTGAAAAGGCAAAAACATTACATTGCACAGTGCATTACTTACGTTTTTGCAGAAAATTTAAATATACCAGCTGATGGCTGTTTTTAAGCTGTCTTTAATTATGTATTAATCATTGATACAATCTGGCAACTCAAATCCAGAGAGAGCACTTTTGATATTTAGGTCAATTTTACCAGAATTGGAACAATTTTTGTACAGGTGTGATATAACTTACCTCCAGCAATGTATACTCTATTTATGCAGCTGTCTTAAAATAATTTGATGATATTTGTGGACTATTTTAAACTTGCAGATACTCTTCCGAAAATACGGATGGGACAAGGAGATTTATATCAGGCCAAAGTATCGAGCCAAGACTTTACATCATAACTTTGATGATTATGCTTCTAAAGGCTCATCTGTGCACCATGCTAAGAAGTACAATAGAAACCTCCAGGCCATCACTGCAGGACCTCAGATAATTGAGGATACAAATGCTTCAGGTACATTCCCATCATGCTACTGTACTCCTATCTTGTAATTTGCATTTTCATTTTACAGATGTCATTTTGAAAAAGATAGCCATTTTCTTCTTTTAAAACAATCAGACAACTGTCTACGCCATTCAATTTGAAGTTTGTTGCCAGTAAATCCATCAGTCAGGAACCTAGTGACGGTATCAAGCTTTTTCTGTTTTGTATCCCCTCCCCCTTCTAAAAAAAAAAGTCAAATTGATTTTATATGAAAGTGCAAAACTTGCTAAGAACCCATTAAGTTGTAGGCTCAACTAGTAAGTGATTTAGTGAACATTGTGCATGAAATTATTCCTTTTACTGAATTAGTCTACATTGTGTCTTAACATTATCATAGATTTAGGTAGTTAGATGGAGTATTAAAGCCCAGTTTCCAACCAGTTGGTTCAAGTTGAGCCAGCTAAGCAATGATGGTGCATCCTTACTATGAGCTTCAGCTAGGTGAATAAACTTGTTAGTCAACATTATTAGGGTAGTGAATCCATTTGCCTTTCCATGGATGTTCCCTTTTTGGGCCCTCTTCCCCCTTCCCTCTCTGTTACCTCACACCTCCCTCCCTCTCATTGCAGTCTGTCTCTCCCGCCCTTTCCCTCACATCTCTCCCCCAGTGTGTTTCCTTTGATTTATTCAAACTCTATTTACTTTTATTTTTTCCACCCTTATAGCTGCTGCACCAGTCACCTTGAAGGATGATGAATTCTGGGATTATGAACAACAAGTAGACCTAGAGGCTTACAGCTCTGCTACTTTCTATGGTGAGCTCTCCCAACAGTCTAGGGCTGTCACAGGAGAGCTAGGAAAACAGAAGGAAGAGGTTAGTAGATGAATGCTAAGTGAACTTTATATTTCAGTTTGCAAAACTATTTGTTAATGAATCTATCTTGTAAAAAAAGAATTGCACTCAATTTTGTAGATACTTTAGTTCTTTTTATGGAACACTGCAAAAGTATTTACATGAGCAGTCGTAAATAATCCAATGTTATGCACAGATTTTAACAGAAGTATCAGCTTGTTCAATTTTTCATGCATTTTTGTTGGATATGAATTTGCTTTTGGTCAACTTTTAATGTTTCAAATGTTTAAAGTTATTAAAGTCATGTATTTTCATTGCAATTTTTACAATTCATTTTTGTCATTCTCTAGGCCAAGTCTCTTTACCAGAAGCTGTTCAACCAAGCAGAGTCTCTTAAGGGATTATGGGTAGCCAAACTTAACCTCCAAGGAAAGGCTGCCCTCGCTTCTGAAGAAGATCTTGCGGCATACGAAGCAAAGAGAGAAGAGGTACGCTGCGGATGTTATAAATCATGTGATTTTAAGTGAACAGTCTACGTCATGCCACATTGTTGAAACTACTTGTAATCATCTAAAATGTCATAATCATGCCTTATGAAATAACTTTTTACACTCATGTGAACCCCACCTTTGTGGAACAACTGCAACAACAACAGCAATGGCAGGGGCAATGACAACAGCAGTCAGGCCTAACTGCCTTGAAGTCCAGTTGTTTTGTGATGCTAATTGACAAATGGCATATGAATTACAACTGCACGTTGGATAGCAACCATTTAGATCAAGTTTTGATATTTTTTGAAAGACCAGTTAAGATGGCAAAACCGGAAGATTGCTTTTAACCTTTCCAAGAATCCAACTCCAGACCCTCTGGTTGCTAAGTTTCATGGATCCAAACGCAACTTTCTTTAATCATTCAACCACAGCAGCAGTTTGTGTTCTTTATTCACATTTCAACACATTTCTCAAGATCGATGTTAAATTTGCATGGTCACATTTGGATAAATCATATCTAAAAAACAATGTCATTCATTTGCATTTTATCAACAGCTGGAGATGGAGCTTGAGAGACGAAGAGAGCTTGGTATGAGACTTGACAGCATCTTGAAGAGACAACTGGAGATCATGAAGGAAGATGAAAAATATAGAGAGGAACACCAGGTAGCTGGTCACATGATTATATAGGCTTGGTTTTATATGGAATAGTTTTACTGGAAAGTTATTCAAATTTGTCAAATTTTAAAATTCTAGCATTAATTCTGTCCTTAACATCAGAGAGTACATGTTCGTCTGGAAAGGTCAGGAAATGTTATGGAAACATAGTGTAAAGGTCATGTAAATTCATGGAATTGAAAAGGAATGAAAGTGTTACAACCCTGGTTTGCACAGAACTGTTGGTCTGGTTTGACCAAGGTAGCCTTTATGTCCCACCGAGGGAGAGATTGTCCATGCTTAAAAGGGCTTATTGAGTTGGTATTCATAACGTAAAGAAAATGTTGAAGGGTACGACCACATGAAAATGCTTATAATTAGCATGATTAGCCAAGTTTCATTTCCAATAGTGACATAAAAAGTTAAAATTTTGGTTTTTGTTGTGCCCTGAGTTTGTGTATAATTTGAAAAAGTGTCTGGTCACAGATTTTTTAAAACAAAAGTGAGTCATGAAGTACTCTCTCATTAAACAGATCTTTGTATGTGGGATATGGGGATTGTCTAAATTTGACCATTTGTAACTGGTATGTGAAGAAAACTTAACAGCTTCGAAAAAGTTTATTGGATTTCATGAACCAACTCAAGAAGCCCCTTCAGTGACAGTTAGAAAAATGCGAGAGAGAGAGAGAAATATAACACCATAATACTTCTGCGTAAAAAGACAACTTGTTGAAGTATAAAAGATGTAGTAGAAAAAATGAGTCATTTCTTTGTGGATTATTTTGGTTTGTCTATCTGGTTGGTTCAATGTAGTTAGTAGTCAACAATTTATTGATTAATAGTGTAACTGATTTTGAAAAAAGAACATTCATAAAACATATGAGGACTGCTTAATTACAGCTGTTGGCCATTTTCCATTCTTAGAGATAGGTAGTTAATTGACACAGTTAGTATTTCTTTTCATGTTTATTTAGATTCTGATTTTTTATTTCAATCTTTAAATTGAGAAGCTACTCTCACATTTGATTTCATGTACAGATTGCCTACATGTCAGCTGTTTATGAGGCTAGTAGACTCCTAAATGAATACTCTGAGAAATTAGCAGCTGGGAAGAGTTTACAGGAAGAATTTGATGACAGCATGCAGACACAGTGAGTAGTACTCAGTTTATATGTTGAGAGTTGTTGGACATTGATGCAATACTCAGGTTAATGTGTTAATGCAGAATTTAGGTTCTCTGGACTTTTTTTGCCAGTTTGGAATCGATGACTGGTGGAGATGCAGTGACTATATTCAGGCAATATCTGTGTATGTGTGTGTGAATGTGTTTTGATATCAGACTGAGGACATGAACAATGGATTTAAGGTCCTGTGAAGGAAACAATAGATTTCTTGAGTCCTCTGAAGTTGAACAAACGGAGAGTCTATTGTAAAGGTTAGGGTTTAGGAAGAAAATACAATAAAAGCACAATGAGGTCCACACAGTGTATGTAAAATGGAGTTGTGTGTGTGAAATGACTTCTGGGTCTACACATATATAGGAGTCAGGTTATGTGTGTGTGAACATGCAGTGACTACAACTATCTTTTATTTAGGTTGTTCAATTGCAGTGTATGATTTTATGTATTATATGCTGTGAATTGTAGAGAACAGTTACATTGTCAAATAGAACTAGTTTTATCCAGTGAGTACTCACTCAGTAGTCAGAATGAATACTACTGATGGTATGTGTACTGAAATGGGTACTCCAGTAAAATATAATACTATGTAATAACAGTGTGTATGTATTACTGAAATTTTGACATTACATGAAATAACTGAATCGTATGCTTCACACAGTAAGTACTCCAATTAAGTCATCAAGTGTTTAGACAATGTTAGCACCTAACAGTTAACTAGTTTTGTATATAAAAGGAATTGATGAAATTATTCATTAACAGTGTATTTTGTTTATGATTTATATGCTATAGGACATTGATATTCATGTAACTAAACCATGAATAGTTAAACATGTATGTTATTTGATAAATTAAGATAACCTATCATACATGTATCATCAGCTTGATCATTTTAATTAATTTGTTCATTGTTTTTCTGTTCAAGTGTTGTTCGACGTGTCGGAGCCATTGTCAATGACCTGAACAATGAGATTCTCAATGAAACCATCCGTCTCGATGCGTATGGATTCATGGGTGAGGGTGAGGGCCTTGGAGGCGTGCTTATGTTACCAGGAGGGCTCACACCTGCAGAGAAAGAGGATCTTTTTGGTAAGATCCTTTGCTTTTTTTTTCTTTTTGTTAAGTGTCTGAAAGGTATATGTTCTATTTTCATGACATACAACAAAAAAGACAAAAAAAAACCCAAACAAAACAAATAGCATGATCGTTTCGAATTTCGTTTGAATGGATCTGTTGTTCATCCAAAGACATAGGTTTTTTTGAGATATTGTTTTGCATAAAATGACCGCTTGTTTGGTCTAACAGTACAGCATCCCCCTCTCACACGGAAAGCCCGGGTTCAATTCCCAGGTCAAGTCATACCAAAGACTCTAAAAATAGAACCTGCTGCCATTGTGCGTGATGCTCCGCATAAGCAATGGAGTAGGGAAATCAAGCCAGTGAGCCACAACTGGAAAAAGGCTATGGCCAACTTGACTTGAACCAATAGGTTGGAAACAGGGCCGTAAAACTCCATCTAGCTAAGTAACTACATAAAATGGCAAATAAATTGTGATCCTAAGTTACCAAAAGTGTGGCCACCATCCATTCCTGTAGGCATACTTTGATATCAAAGCCTCAAAAGTCATTCTTTGCTCTTGGATGTCAAGGCTTTAAAGATTATTCTTTGATGTACTTTTAACAAGTGAGAATCAACATTATGTCATATGCTCAAATCTTATTATTTTCATTAGTACCCTGTCTCCCACCTTTTAACTCCCTCTTATTCCTGACAATTAAAGAAATATAAATTTTGTGCAAAAAAACAGAAGAATTGTGTTACTTTCAATTTCTATCAGGTTCTGATGGATCTATTCTTCACACTGATCTGATACACCAGGATGCTACCACTGGACTCATTGTACCAAACAGTGAAGCTAAGATGTTACTTTGTGGTGGACAGGTGGTCAGTATACCACCTGACCATTTCGTCCACCCTGGTACTGGAAGGGTTCTTCCCATCGAAGGCAATGTTGCATATGACCCTGCTACATCCCGATTGATTGTGACCATTGATTCAACAGGTAAAAGATATTTTAATTTTCACTTAGTATAATTCTATATCAAAAATGTGTCATCCTGACATGTTTTTTTTATTTCTGAAAATGGAAGTTGTGTTGCAGAAAGAGAGTAAATAAAGAGAATTGGTGTGTACTCTAAAGGAGTATTATATCCTTGAGATAAATTTCTCCATGCATAGCAAAGTTTCCCTTTGGGTTTTAGAGATTGTGAGGTGGCACTAGTCCATGAACTAACATAATGCCAGCTTTGACAAATAAACTGGGGGGGGGGAGGGAGAAGGGGGACTGTCACTTCTTCAAATGTTACTCCATTGCAGGTGGCAGAAGAACAGTGTCTCTGTGCTGGTAGTCAAAATGTTTGAGGTAATGTACCACCTCACACAATGAATGCTAGTTGAAACCCTGCATAACATACCTGTTATGAATTCATGGGACCAAGTAGTCAGGTCCACTGTTCAAAAGGTCCTCTAGAATAAAGATGGCTGATATACTCTGTATTCCTGTGACTAACTTTTATCCTAATACAGTTCATAAACCAGTTTTTGAGGGTAGTGGGACCTAAGTCTTTTGGGCAGTGTAATTGGTTTGAGCTCTTCTTCTAGTGGGCTGTCTTTATTTCTGATAGAATGTGGATCTACTTTAAGTGAAATTGAGAACTGCTTTAGTTTGAAAGCTAGGTATTTATGTGACAATAAAGTAGTTGATTGAAGATCATTACCACTTTAATCGTACAATGTGATCATTTTGGTTCAATTCTTTGGTACAGGGAATTTCTTGTCCCAAGAATGATTTCATAAAAATTGTAAAAATGTGAATGGGATGAGATCCTTCATCTTTTTATGATATAGGTGAAGGAAATTATTTTCTTTATCATTAGTCTTTCTTTCATTTTGGCATTTTCTTCTTCAGGGGAATCTTTGAGATCGGATGATAGGCTGCTACCATTTATCCCCTTCCCAACCAATGCCTCATCAGGCCTGCCAGTTGAGTCTCCAGTGACTCAGGCTGACCATTCCGGTGACATCAAGCTGAATGCCCCCATACAGGACCCACAAACAGGACTCCAGTGCCCCATTGTGGCTATTACCATTCATCCACAGTCTGGTGTGGCATACCCAGTGGCAGGCACCCACACAGACCCTGTCACAGGTCTGCCGGTACCCATTGAGATTGGGTCTGTCATGATTGATCCTGACAGTGAGCAACCAGTCGTAATAGTAGATGTTACCATTGACCCTGACTCAGGTATGACACTTGTCACTTTACACAGCTTTAAATTGAAACTGGATTTGTTAAAATTTTTCGCAGTGGGTGGTGTGTATGTATGTTTACAAGTGTACAATAGGTTTACATTAAACTTGTGATACACATGTTGTAATGTACTATGTTAAGTAAATGGAAATTGTTTTCTTGCAAAGCTGGTTTGTCATATAGCATAGTACTTGCCTGCATTTAAAAGTAATAAAGGTTCAGGAAGGGTGGACTTTTGAGGCATGGGGAGGGTAGCTAGTTGCCAGGTGGGTCTTTCATCTGCCTACATTATGTTACATATTTTCAATGCAATTTACTTATAGTTCAAGAACCAAAGGTAATCTCTGTCAATTAAGCAACCCCACCTCCTCAGGACTGTTGAGTTTATCAAGACTTTGTATAAACATTTTAGAATTCACTCACCTTTCTCTGGATATGCCTCTTTCAACATTTGGGACAGCTTTTAAAATGGCATTAAATATTATGAATATCCAGAGCCATAAAGGAATTATGACTCTAGTAAGAAAAAAAGTGATTGACTCAGGAATTCTATCATTATTTTCCTCAAAGAAACAATACAGTGACACATGCCACCGACTCTACTCAAGTTACATTAAAGGCCTTACTCAACTAGACTCGACTGCAAACTTAGGTGACTCATTACAACTATGTGAATATTAAGTTTGGTATGAGTTGTAACTGACTATATTTAAGCTTGTTTAGGATATCATAGCTCACTGTTCGTGTTTCTATGCTTACACTCTTTTTAGGTGAAGTTTTACCTCTTGGTGGAATGGTACAGCCCACCAGCCAGGACCATACTGCATTCTTCCCAATGGTACCTGGTGAAAAGTTCACTGAACCAATGAGTGGTAAGAAGGTCAGGATAAGAGGGGCCATGCTGAAAGATAATGATGTATTACCTTGCAGTGGAGGTGAGCAAGCTATCTTAGATGCAGTGGAGATTGCCCTGGAGCAGAAAGTAAGAGATGCCCTGGGAATTTACCTGGAGACTGTAACAGGTAGGTCTAACAATGTATTGCAGAGAATGTGGCATAAGTCTAAGTAAATTAAAAATCTAGTTTTGTCTTATGGAACCAACTGTATGGTCAAGTGGTTAGAGCATCAGACTTGCAGTCTGAAGGTCAGGAGTTCCAAGTCCAGGCCGGGCCAAACCGAAAACTTTGAAAACAGTACCTACTGCAATTGTACTTGGTGCTCAGCAAAAGGAATGGAGTAGGAAAAACAAGCCAGTGAGCTACATCTGGAGAAGCTGTGGCCGGCTGGACCTAAACCAACTGGTTAGAAACTCCGTCTAATCTAACCTTGTCTTATGTGTCACTGAAATTTGCTGCATATAATTACTTATCTTGTGTTCAAATTTTTCAGTCATGGCATTCTCTTTTTCTGATATGTGTGTTTTTGTTTTGTTCTAGGGCCTGATGGAGGTAACTGTCGACATGAACAGAGTCAGTTAGAGAATGCCCTCAAGAACCTAGAAAAAGCCAGAAAACACCGACATGCATTCTTTATCAGTGACCTCCACAATGTTGAACGTAGACTGGACAGAGCTTCTGTTTTGGCTGTCAGTGGAGGAACCCCAGGTAAATAAAAGGAGAAATCTTTAATTCAAAAGAGAAACTTTATCCAGACATTTTACCCCTTCATCCAGCTATTTGCATTTGATTCTCATGAATGCTGTTCATTTGCTCTCTATCCCAAACTTCTGAATGCAATAAAGATTCTTACCAGCTCATTAAAGCATTGGAATCAATGTTTCCCAGATTTCCTTTTCACATTTGATGGCCGAGTCACCTTTATTTATTCTTGATTTACATTCTTTCAGGAATGTATGAGTTTGCCCAGACTGGCCAACTTCTCCCAATCTTGGTCGGTACTGAAATGACTGATCCTAGTGGAAGTGGACAAAAGGTACCCATCCTAGGGGTTGAAAAAGACCCAGAGTCTGGCAGATTGATACCACTTGGAGGAACAGTAGAAGACCCTGATGGTGATGGTAAGATGTTCACCACAAATTATTTGTAATTTATCACTGGGTTCTCTTAAGCAAATTGTAGCATTAACTACATTCACTGATGCTGTTGCCAAGTGGATAACAGTTGCCAAGTGGATAACAGTGGTGACATTTGAAGCAATGAAACTTAGCAAGTCGAAGGTCTGGGGCTCTTTTCCCGGCTGAATCAAAGTGAGATGGATTTATCATCCAAGATCTATGAATGGATTTCTCCCTGAGAAACCAAATTTGATCTAAATTGTTCAGTTGGTTAGCTACAAGATGTGAAGTTGTTATTCATATGATGCATGTGAATATGCATTTAGGCTGCTTCCACTTCTGTGGTCAAGACCTGAATTATTTTCCTTCAAAAGGTTCAAAACATTAGTTACATAAGTTATTGCTTGCATTGTAAATTTTGTGGATTGTGATGTTATGCAGTCTTATGGAGAAGTTGTACATATAAAATCGGTATTTTGTTTTATTGCTATGCTGGTTGTAGCATTTGTTGCATATATGGAACAAGATAAAAGCATTTTGCCAGTAAGCAATTGTAATTGTCACATGACAGCTGATGTGCACTATTAACAGAGAAATGTGTCATAGATATGTAGATCTGCCTCAGATACTCTTTCCATTGTCTGAATAATTGAAAATGAAAAGATATTTGGAAAGTCATGTAAGGATATGAAAATCAACTTGCAGAGAAACTTTTCAAGTGACTCAAATATTGAGAATTCCTGTCATTTATACTTAACAGGTTTAGTACCAATTATTATTGGTAAGTTGGTCGTAGATCCAACTACTGGTGACCTGTCACCCACCACTGGGGTAAGGATCAATCCCGAGACCAAGACAATTGTACCTGTCACTATATCATCAGGAGGTAACAACAAGAAACCTCCATTAGGGGCTGTATCCCTCCTAGAGGATGAAGTGGTTGCTAGGCGTGGCACTTGGCGGCGACAGAGACAGAGAGAGGATGACTTAGTTGGAACAGAGTCTCAACTTTCAAATAAAATGATGTTTGAGCTTGAGGATCTAAGTAGTAAAACGGTAAGTTTACCCTATCTACTAAAAGGGGGGGGGGTGGAGAGATCCTCTGTTTGTGACTATTTACCCACTCTGATTTACTCATTTATGTGCCCCTCCTTTAATGCCTTCCTGTCCTTTTCAGCAGGTGTCTTGTATTATTACATATGTTACATCTCCACCTGGCATTTACTTAAAAATTTTCTTTGGCAGTGTTCATGAGAGGGTGGGACTACATGAAGAAATTGACACACCTAAAAATTCGAAAAAAAAAAAGAATATCACACAAACACCATGCATGGTGTTTTATATTACCCACCTAGCTGTTTTATCATAATGTTTAATAGCAAGTGGGTAGACCTAAAATTGTCAAATTCAAAGAATCTGAACTCTGAAAAGAAAATGTAAATCTCTCCCAAGAGGCAATGTCAATTCAGGCTCCAGACAATTTACATCAGCAAAAATACCCTTTTCTTTTGAATTGTCAGTATTAGCATCTTTGAATTAGAGGTTGATCATAAAAACCTCGCCTCGTTTCAGCAATAATAAGTCAAGTCAATTTGCTTTGGCATTTCCCTTAGCAGCCAAAGGTATTGGTGTGGGTTGTAACTTGACCTTCATGGGAGCTAGGTTGGTGTAACATCAGTAAATCTATCAAAATCTGTGAAAGATATGTCTTTTTCTCTTGCTTCTTTGCCAATTTCAAATATTCATGTACATGATGTAAGCACAGAAGATATTTTTTTATCTGTTTTTAATGTTTTTGTTATCTCCAGATTTAATTGGTGTTCAACTCTTTCAAATACATGACTTATATTCAACCTATTGCAGATTGATCATTACTAGCAATCTTCTTTACTCCATCAGGTTGAAGGACTTCTTGGTTCTGTCTCTGAATCGGAGAAATCTTTGGATGAATCTCACAAGAGAGAGGTACAGAGAAGGGCAGAGGCAGAAGAAGAGTTAAACAATGTCCTGCCTCTTCATGTCGTCAACATCCTTACCCAAGGTAAGAGGAGTTTGCTCTATCACCATGGTAACATTTTATCACTACCTCCCTCTGATTGTATTGAGTATTATTCTCCCCTTGTTATGTAATGTGGTAACCAAACTGAATGCTGAATCTTCAATTGTTTACTTAAAATGTTCAGGCATTATTCAGAAAAAAAAGTCATTTTACCCATCCTTGCACCTTTATTAAACATTTCTAAGTTGCTAAGAAAGTAGAGTAGATCATCACTTTATTACCTAATGGGGCAAAATGGAAATTATGTCTGATATTCGTTCGCAGATTTATAACTGGTGTTATTTAAGTGTTTGAAACATGATGTCTATCAGTGTAAATGACCAAGAAAGATGACCAATTTAATGGCCATACGGCCCCTTTTCTTTTCTTTTCTTTTAGGAGATGACTTAATTATTTTAGACCAACTAATTTGAATTTTTTATCAATTGTTTGCTCATTCAGGTGATGATCCTGAGAGATCTTGTGACGAGAGGTACCACTCATCTCATGTGAAATATGTGGATACAGTGAGGAAGATTTACAGTAGATTAGAACTGGTGGAGAAGAAGTATGAAGAAAGAATGAAAGAATTAGAGGTTAGGAATAAAAAAAAAAATGAAATCAGTCATTTTTAAGATATATTTTAAAAATGTTTTTAATCAAATATTTTTAAAAATATATTTTAAAAAAATTGTTCTATCTTTTGTTGAATCGTCATGTAATACTCAAAGATATTCAGTTTTGGGAAATAAGGTGAGAAAATTATACTAGGTTTCAAAAGAAGTCTTTACTATGAGAACCATGATTTACAAAAGTAATGACTGAAAACACCAGAAACAGGTGCCAATGCCTTGAGAGTCCAGATGTGATCCGTCTTTTAAACTTTGACATGATTTGAGACTTCATAAAGAGATGTGTTCTGTTCAGCTCAGTGAATTTCTCTCTGATAGATTTTGATATAAAGAGTAGAACTGATTCGTTTTCAACCCTCAGCTCTGCAGCTGTTGATTTTTTTAATAGATAGAGGAATAGAATAGCATGTGAATATTCAGGCCGACGCCAACAATGTAATTGTAGATAAAGTGCCGTTTATGATGACTTTATAGGCATATAGTATATAGGAGGCGTTAAATTCAAAACAAAAAATCAGCCCTCAACAAAATGTGTTTTGTGATAACAAAAACAAATGTCTTGAACATTAAACCTGTTTAAGTCATTCCTTCATATTACTTTCATTGGATAAAATCATTTCGGTGAATTTCTCTCTGATAGGTTTTGATAAGAGTAGAATCGAATCGTTTTCAACCCTCATCTCTGCAGCTGTTTATTGTATTTTATAGTTGCACTTTTGTTGGAATGAACAACAAGAGTATGTTATTATTTTATGGAGTTTGAAAATTATGGATAATAAATTTGTATACAATTAGTTTCTTCATCCTTGATATCTAGTTTGGGTATTAGGCAATTAGAATTTGCACTTTCTTTTGAGCTAGCAGGAAGGATTTAATAAACCTTAAATGGATGTCTGGGACTTATATAATTTATCATATATGCTTAGCTTATTACTGGATGCAAGATGGATTTACTGGTAGAGACCAGTCATTTAGATAGGTTGAAACATTTTGTCTAGGTGCTCTTTATGTGATACCATCAATGGTTGTGATACTGAAGGTGATTCTTTACTTTCATACAACTTGTTAGAATGTTTCTTATTAAATGAAGATATTTTCACTGGATAGGATTCATTTAAGAAGTTAAACAAACCCATTTGTGAGGCAGGGTGCATTAAATCCTGATGCAACAAGTGTTGGTGTTTTGACTATAAGGGAATATTTTGAGAAGTTAATGAAATATCATTTTTTGGACAGGGTGCATTAAATCCTGATGCTGAACAAGCTGCTCTTCAGAGGTATCGCCAGGCCAAGGCTAGACTCCAGAGTGACCTTAAGGACCAGATACTAACCAGGACAGAGACTCTGGATAAAGATAAGGCTGCCCTGGAGTATGCAAGAGAAAAAACTGAATTGCTTGGTGCAGAGGCAAAGGTTTGTGTCACTTTTTTCAAAGTTAAGGGGTATGTTTCAAGTAACACACTGTAGAATTATTTATGTTGAATGCTTGTATAGCATCAGGGAATGGATTTTGTGTTTACAAAAAAAAATGTGACAAAAGAAAATGGAGATGCATAAAACTAGAAAGAACTTACTCTTCCTTTACAAGTTAGATGTGGCTAATGCTGTAATAAACCAGCTCATTTACTTTGAACCATACTCTTCGAGCAGGTACTTTTTGATTGTGTACCTATAGCAGTACATTTATAATGGCAGATAAAACTGCTAGAAAACTTACCTTCTGCAGTATGCAATGCAAGCATCATTTATTTCTAACATTCATGATTATTCATGTGATATTCATGGTTATTCCTAGGCTGTTTTGGCTATGTATCTCTAACATTCATAATTAATCATGTGATATTTATGAATATTCATAGGCTGTTTTGAGCATGTATTTCTGACATTCATAGTTATTCATGTGATATTTATGATTATTCATAGGCTGTTTTGACCAATGCCAAGTACATAGCAGGTGACTATGATGCAACCATCACAGGAGTTTATGGTGACACCACCACTTCAGAGTCAAGCCGAGAGATTATTCCTCTTCTAAAGCAACTGATAGCAATGCTTGAGAAGGGGGCGCACTTTACATTGTCTGCAGACCTCATTCAGAGTCTGAATGGGGGAACCTCAGTCAAGGTAAGTAGCATAGAATGTTGTCGCGCAAATTTCTAGACTTGGTGGCATTGTTTTCTACCTTGATCATCATCTTGAGGGCTCTTCTGTCGGTTAGTTA
This sequence comes from Holothuria scabra, assembly GCA_037179385.1. Lineage (NCBI taxonomy): Eukaryota > Metazoa > Echinodermata > Holothuroidea > Aspidochirotida > Holothuriidae > Holothuria > Holothuria scabra. The sequence continues at coordinate 5,681,724 of CM074189.1, read as the reverse complement.
TTTACAGACATTCAGTTGTGTCATTATGCCTATGTAAAAGAGAACCAACAAGACCTGATTTTTGTCAAAAATATTATGATTTAGTCTGAATGTCACATCCCAGGCTTTCTAAGCTGCATGTAAAACACAGCTTCTCTCATTTGTGATGATGTGCATCCCTTTAACATATTTTGCTATCCCTTAGAGAATCACAACCAAAAACCGTTATAATTATGTCAGAGGTAAAATACTCTTTGAGGTGATTGGTTGGCAAGTTAAAAATATTCTTCCATTTAAGTTAGTTACATTTCCTGGACAGGAAAAGTCATGGAATTTTGTAAAAATGACAGTTGTCACAGGAAAGTTTGGAAATTTAGCCTAGATCAGTCTATTTATTTCTTACAAGCAAAAAAAAATACTTTGCATGGAATAGTCATGTAAAGGTCATGAAATGTAATTTCTTTAAGGTGCAGGAATTCTGTTCATTGTGGAGTATTTTTTTATTCCCTCACAGGTATCAGGAGCCACGAGCACCATCAATCGAAATGTAGTTCAGGGAGGCCATGTTGGGCTCAATATTGTCAACCAAGAAAGAGCAGAGCTTCAGATGAGAGCTAACCAATCGAGTGGCAATGTTCCAGCCAAGTCAATGGTGTCATGTGAGTATAAGATAGGTCTTACCTAAATGTGATGTTGAATGTTGTTGATTGATGCTAAATCCTGTTGAATGATGTTGAATACTGTTGAATTGTGTTGAGAGCTGTTGGATATTTCTAATGATGTTAAATATTGAGTGATTTTGTGCTGAGGAATGCTGAATTTTGTCGAGTAATGTTGATTATTGTTGAAAGGTGCTGAGGGATGTTTAATGATGTTGGTAAATGTAAAATGTTGTTGAGTCATTTTTGTGTCAAGTTATGTTGAATGTATTGGGTAATGTTTAGAGTTGCTGAGTGCCGTTGAATATTGTAGAATGATTATGAGTCATGTTGGATATTGTTGGGCGATGTTAAAAATGTGGTTGAGTAGACTGTTGTTTAGTGATGGTGCCTGTTATTAAAATTGGTGACTGTGGTTGATTGATGTAAAATGTGATTGAGTGATATTAACTGTGGTTTAGTGGTATTAACTCTGGTTGAGTGGTATTAACTCTGGTTTAGTAATGTTAACTGTTGTTGAGTGATGTAAAGTGTAGTTGAGTGATGTGGTGAAAGGACTGTTCCTGAATGTCAGTTATTACATTTTGAATTAGAGCTATTATGTGGGCCTGCTAGCATGTGTTGTCAGTCATTTATTTTTAGTTTCATCTGTATTTACCATACAGCAGGCAGTACATTATTGAAAGGCATTTGTTGATGCCCAGAGGCTAGACCATCGTAGTGGCTAAAATGCAGTTTTTTCGAGCTTATTTCAAACTAACTGACCCATTTGTGACTTTGTACTTTAGAAGATGCAGTGTCCCAATGAGTATGTTTTTCTTTAACAGTGGAAGCTAGCAGATATAATCTTCGTAGCAATATCAAAGTAGCAGAAACATACACATCCCTGACAGATGACAAACAAGACGCTGCAAAATCATTGGCTGAAAGACAGAGAATGGAATGCATACAGCTTGAAAGAAGTCTGAAGGAGTCAGAACTGAAGGAAACCAATGCTGTTATTAGGGTAAGAGTTAAGGAGAAGGGAATAAGAGACTGAGTTCTTATAAGGTCAGGGGAATGTTGGGGAGTCATTGTATTTTGTATTTGCATTTTCCATTGCATTTTTTTCATGGATGCTAAAAAGCAATGAACTTTGTAGGGTTTTGGAAAATGTCTTTGCTTCATGCTTGATGGAAACTGTAATTCTGTTCTTTTCTGAAAAATAAGAAATGGCATTGTTAGTTTGGAATGTCATTTAAAAGTCATGGAGACTCACCAAAAACTTTATGGAAAGTGTTGGAATAACAATTGAAAGTGTAAATCTGAGTGAGGGGGGAGTGATGTGTGAAGGGGAGGGGAGAAAAACTGGGAAAAGGATTGGAGGATGGTGGTAAAGAAGTGAAGGGAAAAAATAAAATTATTATTAGTAATTTTAATACTATGTATTAATATGCTCCTTCATACACTGGACATTGTATGGATATACATCTTCAGGTCAGGTGACCACTCTGTTGTCATTTTAATTCATATTAAAAATCCTAGGTTTAAGGAGATTATGTACGCTTGAAAGAAACACAGGTGGGTAAAATCATTTAGAGTTAATTTGAAGGTTTGGAAAGTAAGGTATTCAAGTTCATAGAAAACACAGTTTAAGTAATGACACCTTGTCTTTTGTATTGTGCAGAAGTCTAAATGATGCTACTTGCTGGTATATTTTTGGTATATATGTTGTGGCCCGCTATAATTTTGAAATAGAAATTTTATGTCTAATGACTAATAAGGTTCATTTCAACTGAAAGGATTCAATATTTTCAGTATCCTAAAAAGTGTCAATTTTTTCTGATAGAGTTATGAATCAAAGAAGGAACAGACATTGGATAAGATGAAGGAGGAACTGAAGAAGAATTTAGAAAGCACAGAGGATGAAGAAGAGAAACAGAGACTATTGGATGCATTTATTGATCAGGTATTGATTGAAGTGATAGCAAAATAGAGACACTATATGATGCATTTATTGATCAGGTGTTGTATTATAGTGATAGTGAAACAGACTATTAGATACATTTATTGATCAGGTATTTTATTTAAGTGATAGTAAAGAGATCACAGATTGGAAGCCATTAAAGTGTAACCAGCTCATGTTTATCATTTATAAATGTTATGCCAAGAGAAATGAGACTTGCAAATGTCTTTCACATTACATCTTGAAGGCTGATAAGAAAGATTTTAGGTCAACATTGAAGAAGGAAATTTAACTCCTTTGTGTAGTAGTTTTCAAGGTTTTTTCAAGTGTTATCAAGTGTGTACAGCCAGCAGGGGCATCAATCTGGTTTGTCGAAGGTGGGGGGGAGGGGCAAATTTTTCCGAAAGCCGATCAAACCCTGGATCATGTCCCAGACAGAGTTGTTTATCAGCAAACCACCATAGGACCCTGAGTGCATAGGTATACACACACAAACAAACATGTCCACACATTCACATTGACACAATCACACATAAACTCAAGCTGATCTTCTCTCACAGCCCTTAAAGTTATCTTTTTACCACAATGTGATTTTTTGTGTATTCTGCCTGCTGTTTTTTTTAATCTGCTTGAATTGTTGGGGGGGGGGGCAAAATCATATGTTTTTCCCCCTAATATTTTAATCAGGGTGGCAATTACCCCTGCCTGCCCAGGGTTGGCATCCTTGCCAGCTGGTACTCTTCAAAGTAGACCACAAGTGCAAGTTGGTGGTGGTGCCATTTGTTTGAGATAATGTGTGAAGTGGTTTAAGTTTCTGCCATGTTTTCTTGTAAAACATTGATATTGAAGATAATTACATAATATAACCATTCATATCCAGCCAATCATCCAAATAAATCAGAAACTTGAACTGGAATTGACACCAAACTACTTGACATATGAAACTGTAAAAGTTCGTCATAAATTACAATTCATTCTTCTCTTTCTTTTATATTCAATTTTATTCATTTTTAATTATTTCAGTCTCAAAAAGTAACAGCTCAGATTGAAGAAGCCAAACAAGAACAGCTGAAGAAATTACAGAAGAAGCTTGGTCAGAAGAGAATGGCAGCTAAAAAACAGCTGCATAGGTATGATAGTCCTGTATTCCCTAATTCTTAGGTTAGACGCCACCTTAATTTTGAGGTTTATGGTGAATCTGCCAGATCATATGACTTCAGCATAATTATCAAACCTTTAATTCTGTTCTGAAGACTTTCAAACAATATATATCTTCATTAAAACAGTAAAGAGGAAACTGGCCTAGGCATGGGTACAACATTTTAAAATGGGGCTGAACTGAGAGAAAGATTGGTGTGAATAGGTTAGACATCAAAAAAAAAAAAGGGGGTTAGACATGATCATCCAAAAAAAATAAGTAGTCCTACCTGGAGAACTAAGTTGAGTGCCACTGTGAGTTGGCAAAGAGTGCTAAGAAATTTTGAAAAGTTACGAAACTTCAGCTGGAAATGGTTTTACAGTTTCATGTTTGGTGCTTGAGGTATTAGCCATTTAATGTGGCAAATTTTCCACACAGCATGAACTTGAAGCAAGCAGGCATGATATCATGGATCCACAATGTTGACCAATGTTTTGTTATTTATACTTTACCACCAATTTTATGCAACTTAAGTCAGATATATTGATACAATAAGTGCATCCTGAGCAGTGGAATTTTGAAAAATTTATATGCATTAGGGGCAAGATAGAATCTTCAATCACTCTTAGGTCAAACTCACACGATGAAAAAAAAAGAAAAAGAAAACATTAGCCAACAATATGTATCCATGACATCACACCTGCTTACTTCAAGTTCACTTTCTATAGAAAACATATCAACTTTAATTGCTAATATCTCAAGAACCAAACATGGGAAATGAATGAAACTGTCACCAGAATGCTTAGAATATGTTCCTCTCAAAGTATCAAGTATAAATTTGGTTCTGGACTATTCCTTTAATATTTCCACTTTTTAATACTAATTCTTTGTCCTGTAATATTTTTGAATTTCAGCTTTAAATTCCATGCTTTGAGTGGAAAGTCTTCTATCACAATTTTTATTTTCCTCCTTTTTACCAGCAAACACATGAAGGAAGCTGCACAAGAGGGTCTCAGTGAGAGCATTGTCCCCGAGATGATGCAGCTAGCAGAGGACGAGAATGAGAAGGCTATCCGCCTCATGATGTTACAACAGGCCCAACTCCTGGCAGAATTAGAGAAGGCATATGCAGAAGAAGAGGCCGAGGTAACGAACTTATCATGACTGATTTGAATGATCGGCATATTTGGCATTATTTATGGGTGTTGCTAGGCAACATTCAGAGTTTGGTTCTCATTCCAAAGGTTAATAGAAGGTTGAAATTTTGGCCAGTCCCTTAGTCAAATATTGTGTCTTGAAAGTTTGTATGTACTTTGTCCTCCACTGTAACACATTTGCACCATATACAAAAATAAATTTGTAAAATTGACATCAATTCCATTTCACAACAGACAATTTTTATTGTATGATTCTTACATCCAGTTTTTTTTCCTTTGTGTCTCAAAGTGCAGCTTTTGCTGGAGAGTAAGGTTTTGGTTTGAATTTTCAATTTTATTTTCTCTTGAACAGGACAACCCTGAAAAGAGAGCTCAACTGGACCGGGAAATGGAGGAAAGAATGCGCCTAATGAACTTGGCCAACCAGCCTCAGCTGAATGAAATGTCTGACAAGGCAAACCAGTTCAACTCTGGCACTAGTAAGAAAAATCAAAACATGAAGGATAGGATGAAACAGAGGATGAACAAGAGACGGGCCAGTAAAATAAAGGAACTACCAGATGGGATGGAAGAAGGTTCAGATGATGCTAGACAGTTTTATGATGGTAAGAGTAATGTTGCAATTCAAGAATGATAATTTGGCAGTAAGAGAGACTTCCACCATGTCTTAGCACACTGGTTAAGACTGGGCCTCCATTGCTAGCCTTCAGTTTGGAGCAGAGTCATGAGAAATATTATGTTTCTCTGCCTTCATGGCATTTTTCTTCCACTTGAAGTAGATGGAAGTGATACCATTTGTGATCTTTATGCACATTCAAAAACCTCATTGAATCCCTTCTCTGTGTGCTGGACAAGTTTATAAATCACATTCAATGCCTTCTTTGTTCCATGAACAAGTTTATATTTGTTAGCTTCTCGCAAGGTAATTAAAAGTTGGGCTTTGCCAGAAGATAATTATGGCGTAAGCTTAGCAAAAATTGGTCACGTTTGTGGAAAAAGTTGAATATTTTTTTTTTATTGGCATGTTGAGTTATTTGTTATATCTTTCATAAGAGGACTATTGCAAGTAAGGTGTTGTTTCTCTTTGGTGTATTTAGCTGATGAGGCCCAGAGGAAGGCTGACCAGGAGAGGAGTTTAGCTGCAGCTATGGATACCCTGAAGGAAGTAAGTGATGCTGATCAGGTAAAGAACCAACAAGCCCTCATTCAACAGTTGATGGACCAGGGAGAAGGCCCTTCAGAGGAACAGAAGGCCATGGTCCAACAATACCTTGATGAAGTGGACTCACTTCAGAATAAACTGAAGGGAGAAGAAATTAGTCAGAGGGATAAACTTAAAGCTAAACTGGCTGCTAGGAGGGTGCTTCGGGAAGAAGTATCTGTGGAGGAAGCTGTGGCCAATGAGCTGGACTATATCACTAAGAAAGAGGTAAGTTTTGGTGACCAAGACCTGTGCCCCAGTTGTATTTTATGTGAGTGTATGACCTACTATTTTATATGGTATGACATTCTTTGCATTAGAGGGCATTTTTGCTCACATCATGAATGTTAAGACATATAACATAAAATTAGAGGATCCTTGTCTTCTTTTAAATACTTGCCAAAATTTGGGAATAGTCTTCCAGCTAAAGTTGTGGAAGCAAAAATCTGTTGCTGCTTTTGAAAGAAGACTTGACAAATTTTTGGGAAGTTTAAATTTGAAATTTGATTTTGAAGCAAGCTACCCTTCATATTTATGATGGTCTGTTGATGTTTCAGTTGTGTACAATGGTCTGATGTTTGATGTGGATGTAGAGGCTTGTAAAGTCTGCGTCCGTAATGTATCATATCATATAAAAATCTATTTTATTTTCCCTTGAAGGTTCTCAAAGGTGAAGCTGAAGGGGTTGATGCTATTGCAGCCGTTGAGGGCAGAGCAGATGATGAATTTAATAAGAAACAAAAAGAAGAACTTTTGGTAGGTATCAAAAAGATGGATAATTAGATATAAAGGATGTTTCTAAAGGTACTGATGATCTGTTAGTTGTACTGATTTGATGATAGAGATAGGGGTGGGGGAAGGGTGGGTGTTGAATGGAGGGTTGGTTTAGCTCTAAAGTGGGAGATAAGGATAATTTCATTGAATATTAAATTAGTAAAGTTGGTTGAAAATTTAACAATGTGGTAAAAAAATAAATGTGATTTTGAGTATCAGTACAGATGATTCACCAGGAGACATGATATTTTTAGGGAGCCAGGTTTTGCAAAGTTAAGTCCAAGAAATGAAATAAAGCAAAGCAATTACTACAGTCATTCTCACCCGACCTCCTCCCACTTTCTGCCTTTCTCACCCTTCTGAAATCTACCTCTGAATTAATTTTACTTTTGCTCCACTGGTAGGTACATTTTTCTAATTTTATCAAGTGTGAACAAATAAATGTATCCACAAATTCCCATGGGTAGCTATCTCACATTACTTTAAAGATGGTATACTTTCATGTTTGTGTGGGTTTATTTTATTCATTTAACAGGTTAAGCAAGAAGAGAGGCTTGCTGAACTTGAAATCAAGCAGCAGGAAGAACTAAGAGAAGCAGAAAAGAGTCTGGCAGATGAAGAGAAGAGGAGTCAAGAGGCAGTGAGTCAGCAGCTAAATGAACAGAAAGAGAAACTCATCTCACAGAAAGAACAAGCCTTTGAGAAGGAGATGCTGCTAAAGAGAAAACAACTGTCTGAAGATCAAACCAAGGAATTAATGGAACAGCATAAGAGAGAGGTAAGTTGGGGGGGGGGGGGTATGGTAGGGAGGTGTGGGTTGATTGCTTAGGGTGGTTATGGGGCGAAGGGTAGGAGGAGGTGAGACAAGAGTCAGTGCATCAATAATGGTTGGTTTAATAGTTTATTGAAAGTGGACATATGAGGTGGTTATCATGTCTCGGTGTGAAGGGGAAAAGTAAGGTTGGGAGGTTGTTGTTTGAGGGTAAATTGAAATTTGATGTGATGAAGGGGATACAAATTTGTTTTGATATAAGTTAGGATTCATAGAGAGTATGAGGATGTGCATTTGAGGATATTTTTAAGTTAGTATGGGAATGCAGGAAGGAGGGGGATTTAATTTTGTTGGCATTTGTACATATTGATGGAGATAAGATGGTTGAGTAGTATGGATTGCAGTATGTGTAGCAAAGTGATTATATTGAAATTTGGTACTTTTGAAATTTTAAAATTTGGCATGTATTTTGAGATTTTTGTTCAGAGAGTTACAAATTTGGGAGCAAAATGCAGTGCTGCCCTTCTTCATGACAGCAAAATGGGATGAAGAAGGGCATAGAGAGGAGAAGGGAAGGATGAAGATATCCTAGTGAGCATTGAGGGGGAAAAAATAGAATGGAATGTTAAGGGATGAAGATGGTGGGAAGTATTTGTTGGTATGGTGTTCCTTTTATTAAACATTAAATGTGGTAACCTAGTAGACAAACTTTTGGATTGGAAAGTTTTGGGTTGGAGGTGAAGTTTCAGGATTGTGGTAGGGAGAGGACTGAAGGTTATCACAGTTTTCAAAATTACATAAGTTACTTAAATGCTAGAATCATGTGACATGCTTCATGACCTTTGAATTTTTACCTCAGATGGAGAAACTTGCATCTAGCATGGATAAAGAGAGGGACCGTCAGAGAGAGGCCATTGCAGACAGGGTAGCAGAGAGAGCCAAACAGAGGGAGGCTACCTTGAAGCAGAAACACTTAGCTGAGACTGAACAGGAGCAACTCAAAGCTAGAGCTGAAAGGGATGGCCTGGCAGACAGACAGGTATGCACATATGGAGTTAAAAATAGATCAAAATGGACTAAGGAAGAGGCTAGAGGTAGGGGTGGTCTGGTGGGTACACAAGTATGAAAAGAAGTATATATTCTGCTAAGGATCAATTAGAACTAAATCTCCATCTCCATATTTTCATGATGTAAACCCAGCGACCTGCAATAATCCTTTGGCAAGTCAGCAGCTTAGTGGGATCGGAAGGGTGAAAACCAGACTGGGTGCCACCTTATTCTTTACTTGGCACAAACAAGTTTGGATGCTAGAGTTAAGGGATTGGCAATTGTACAAACAGTTAAGAAAAGAATGTGTGGATCTAGGACTGAAATTGAAATTAAGAAACAAGGAAGAAACCTTTCACAAGGGTATAAGTCTTCACTACCTTCCTGAAAAGCATAGAGTGCAGAATGGGGGGGAGGAGAATGAATATTTTTATCAAGTCCTGAAGTATATGAAATCAAGTTATGAAAAATAAAACAAAGATGCAACATTTCAAAATTATCCTTCATTTTCAAATGTCAGGAGTTTCACATGATGTCACAGATTTTGTGGAATCATCTCATTGGACTGCCTTTACGTTACATTAACAAAAGTTATGTATTATCTGGCTTTGTATGTACTTGAAGTTAAATATTTTCTTGAATTCCTTGTCGTATAGATCAAAGCTGCAGAGCGTCCTGCCTTGGAGGAGAGTCTGGTAGGTGAAGAACAAGGCACAGTAGAAAATACCATCTATAAAGTATTACGTCAGAGACATATCAAGGAACAGGTCAACCAGGTTAGTAGTACTTCTGTAATTTTATCACTTTGTGCTCTTTAGGGGTGTGAGGGGAAGGGGTAGGGTGGGAGTGTGGGTGGGGGAAGGGATTGGTGGTAAGAATAGAAAGAAGATAACTCTCATCGGACTTGGATTAATACTAAAAGTTAATTTTGTTAATTAAAGGGGTAGGGGTGGACATGTACATAATTCTCAGGAATAAAATAATACCACCTTTGAGTTTGGTTCACCCTTGTGGGTTGAAATTGATTGAAGGGGTGTAAGCTTGGAGCTATTGCTTGTCATTTGAAAGAGAAAAGAAAAGCAACAAACTGATTTATTCTCTTGATTATGAACTTAAATGTGTTTTGGATTTTTGAAAGGTTAATTAAAGCATTATCACCATCACATTATATATGTTATAAATGAGTTTTTGTGTTGGGGAAGCAGTATTCGAAGGGTCTGGAGCTGGTAAGAAGGAATAACATTGGGGTATGTATTTTTCTGTCAGTCTGGGTCCCTTTTGGTTTCTAAATGTACTTTGTTATGTACATCTGTTGCAAGTTCACAAAGGTTCAAACATTTGAGTTAAGTTATACTTTGCTTGGGTCAGTTTTGAAACCTCTAACTTTTTTTTGAAATTCATTTCGGAACACCAGGAGGAGCAGATGCAAAAAGAGCAAGAAGCTGCTCAGTTGACTGCTAGAGTAGAAATGATGGACAAGAGGAACCAGTTGAGGAATGAATTACTAGCCAATCAACAGAAAGAATTCTTGGACCTGGTGGCTAATTCAGGATCATTGACCTCTACTGACCTGATAGAGAAGAAAGATGAACTTCAGAGACAGCATAAGGTATGAGGAGAAGGAGGATTGAGATGAAGCAAGAATATGTCCTATTGTAATTGAATACATTTAAAAACAATGGGAACACTGATGATGGAAACAAACTAGTGAGCCACAACTGGGAAAAAAGGGCGTGGCTGGCTTGACTTGAACCAGTAGGTCGGAAACTGGACTGTAAAACTCCATCCAACTAAGTAACTAACTAACTGATGATGCTGATAATGGAAGGGGTGATTGTTCCTCAAATTAAACAATGCATACTCTTGGAATGAATGGATTTAAGTTATTCAGTTAAAACAATAACACCAGGATAAAGCTAATTGCTCTTTTATGTCAGATTTTGAATATTTAAAGAACAAAATAAAAATCTCATCTTACAAACATTTTGCTCATGGAATGAGCAGCATTTAGTTTTATGTTAAGCTTGTAATAACAGAAGTCATTTTATGTCAATGTAAGACCGATCTTTGGAAAGTCATCAAATAATTTTGAAGTAATTTTTAAGTTTCATATTTGCAGGAAAATAAAGTGTGTAACAGAAATGCATGGGGTTGGAAATAAAACCAATCCCTGCTATTTATTCTTTAACTGTATTGTCTCATTAACAAATTAACAATTACTACTCCTTTGTCTTTGTTTTGTGCACATAATTGTTGGTGATATGCTTTGGACCATTGTGAGGGATTTACAATTAAAGAAGTGTATTGAGGCTAGGAAATAATTCAATGCCATCTGTGTTCTCAATATTCCCTTTGGTAAACAGGTTTTGATTTTTTCATATCCAATCATAATGTTTATGTTTTGAACAGAAACAACTGAACGATTTTGACCAATCATCTGCTCTGAAAGTAGAACAGGCTGCAGCTGACTGTCTGCCTAGTTTGGAGGTAAAACAGGCTCAGCAGAGACTGGCTCTGAAAGAAAAACAACTCAGGGAGCTGGCAGAGGCAATGATACAACTCTCACCTGAAGAGGTAATGAATAAATGGCTATGTTGTATATGTTTGAAGGGGTGGGGGGAAGGGGTTGGACTGAGGGAGGAAGGGGGGTAGTTGGAGTGGAATGTTGGAAAAGAAAGATACCCACTCAAAGAGAAGCAATTCAGGGAGCTGGCAAAGGGTATGGTGAACTCTCACCTTAATAGGTAATCAATTAGTGGCTATGTTCTGTATGTTTGAAGGGGGGAAGGGGGTTGGATTAATGGAGGAAGGGGTATAATTGATGACAAATGTCAGAAGAGAAACATACCTACCACATGACCTGTCACTGATGGATGGAAATAAGAGTACACTTTGTATTTTTATGAAGAGTTTGTATCAGATGGTAGACTGTCTTCTACAACGTACATAACAGACACTTTTGGAAAGAAATACAAAACAAATTTTTAACATTTTAGAAAAGATGAAGAAAGGGCAGAAATAAGGAAAGGTGAATTGTAGTTTTTGAATGGAAAATTATCTTTTAATATAAAAATCTTTTGTAACCTTTTTGATTTTTGTCTTTTGTTTCTAGGCTCTTGCACAGCAGTACACAGAAGCAGCAGAAAAAGCTGCCAGAGAAGCCCAGAGATTTAGAGAGAGTAAAGTTAAAGAAACAGAGGAAGAAGTAAATAGAATCAAACAGGACAAGATGAAGAGAGATGCAGAGAGAAAGAGAAAGATGGAGCAAGAGTTAGAGTAAGCCTTCGTATAAGAACTCTCTACATTTATCTTTTATTCTGCTTCGATGGTACTGCCAGATGCAAGTGATGTAGATTTTTATTTTCAATGTTGGAGAGGGGGTGGTGATTAGGCTGGAGATGTGAAAATATGGATGAGCAGTGAAAGATGCAAACCAGTCATGACTCCACTAAAGGAAGATGCAATATATGCTTCACTTTCAGAGCCAGAGTTAGTAGGTTGTGTGGGAGAACATAGTCCCGTGTTTTTCAGAACAATGTCTTTGTGTAATGGTATTTGGCTCAAGTCCACTCCTAGGATGGTGGTCACTGTCGTCACACACCTCTTCCCAACAATTATGGAACTGGCCCTCATTTTCATTACCCATGATGTCTTTTTGGTCAGTTTGTTTCTATTCCCCTTAATTAATAAGTATTTAAAATAATCAAAAACTGAAAATGGGATTTTCTTCTCCTATTGTGATATAAAAGAAACTTGGAGGCAGAATTAGAAGCAGAGAAGATGAAGGAAGAACAGAGAGAAAAGGATAAGATAAGGAAACTTGAGAAACAGAAAGAACAACAAAAAGAAGAGAAGGAGAGAAGACTTCAACAAGATCTACAGAAGGCTGGAGATAATGAAGCTGTTAAAGAAGTAAGTTACCTCTTTCTATATTTTCTCACTTTTCTATTTTTTATCATCATCTTGTTCTCTTCCAGTTGTTTCGTCATCAGGCCCTTTGCTCTCAGTGTCGATGTGTCACCTTTATCTTTCATATATGCTGTATGTTTATTTTTTTTAACAGATGTAGCACCAAATCTACTGTCTTATCTGATTTCAAAAATTTGCATTTTCCCTTAAAATTTGAAATTGAAGAATGTCCAGTGAGAATTCTATTTTTGCTACAGAAGAAGATTGCTGGTATATTTCTTACAATGAGGGACATTCATGTTCTTCTTTCTAATAGAAGTAAAAGTTGGATACTTCTAAGTCGTGTTATCTCCCCCTTCCCTCTCTAAACCTGCCCCTCCTTTTATTTCCTACATCCTTGATGATGTATTCTGACATGCTTCATCCTTCCCTGCAACAGAAACTCTTAAAAGAACACGAAGAGAATCTTAAGAAATACGAGCAGACTGTGATGCAGGAACACAAGCGCAATGCTGAAAAAACAAAAGCCAGGCTAGAGGCAAGACGGAAACGTAGAGAGGATCAGGAGAAATCTCGCATCCTGGGAGAGATCCAGGGAGAGAATGAGATGGATGAGAGAAGAACACAAGACCAAATTAACCTCATCCACAGACAAGGTAAATGTATGAATGATAAAGAGGATGGCATGGTCTTTGGCGTGATGAGGTGTGGTAGAGAGTTGGAAAACATTTCAAAGATAATGTCAATACTGCAGGAACGTAAAGAAGAGAAGGGTTCATACGTTTTAAAACCAGTATGCAATTTTTTCTTTTCACGTTTGCTCTATACTCTTTTTTTCCTGTTTAATATTTTACAAGGGAGGATTTAAATTTGTACTCAAATTTCTGGTTTATGTGCAAAAGTGCTGTAAAATTTACAAGAGTAAATTAAGCTATGAATCTTTTGTTTATTTTACGCTGTTGGGCATTGGAATTGCACAGTGTCTGCACTCTTCTCAATTATCCATCCAATTTCCATCATTTTTTAGGAAGACCTTTCAAAAAGGCCCATGTATGTTATTTGTATCCTGCCTCAAAATTCCCTGCAGAATGTTTTGAAAGGTTGATTTTGTATTTTCAAATTGGGAGACCTAGTGCCAACACTAAGTTGATGACTGCTGTCTGCCATCATCTTGTTAATCCTTCCAGCAACATCTGCTTATGAACAGCATGTCTCATGACTGTCATACCAAAATTTGCTGTACCATTTAGAAGTAGAGAACTTTTAAAGATAGTTGAAAAGCCCCCCCCCCCCAAAAAAAAAGAAACATATAAACTTTTGAAGATAGTTCAATTGTGCGTCTTTCTCTTTGCAAGGTGCTTCTGATCTCAACAAGACTAGTGCAGAATCCTGGAAACCAGAGACACCTACAGATTGGCAGTTAAAGAAGGAAGATGGCGACAAACCAGAACTACCAGCTGGTATGAATGAATCTGTCTTTAATTCCTTGATGGATTCTCAACTGTTTAAGGATCTCAAGGATATGGAGGAGATGTTGAAGAATACAAAAGGACTTAAACCAGGGGTCAAAGGTCAGTGAAAAGCATGACCTAGTTTTATTTAAAATATTGTTATCTTACATTTACTATAAATTTGTAACAACAGTACATCACAGTAATGGGATTTATTTAGGCCAGGACAAGTAAACTTGAGTCCATTTTGTGATTTTCGAGGAAATGGGATATATTTTAGCATGTCGAAAAAATCATCACTGAATTACTCATTCATTTGATAACATCATACTGATATAGTAGCTTATTTGTATGTATCTGTATCTTCATTATTCAGGAGCTGTTCCAGATGCTTTCATTGATATCAAAGATGCTCAATGGATGCTAGGAGAAGATATCGTACCTCTGGACATAAACAGTATCACACCCAGTCAGTTTGTCATCTATCGATTTGGAGTATTCCTAACCCGACTTCTCCGCCATTCTATGGGTACCCCAGATGTGACCTTGTTACTGGCAGCATCGCTCCCCCAGAACAACTATGCCAAGAACATGTTCCGACATTCTTTCTTCTACCAGCATGCCAAAAAGATCCTCTTCATTCGCAAGGAGAGGTTGGAATCAGTCGGTGATTTTGTCATGGTGATAGCTCATTGCATGGCTCATGTCAAGATTGGTGATCTGACAGATGACTCAAATCCTCTTTTCTTGAGAGAATTCTACAAGGTATGTTTATCTTTTCTTGTGAATTTTTTTATATTTTCAACCCAATCATATAAATCCCAATGGCATATTGCTTGAAGAAGTGGCAAATATGCAAAGAAAATATTCACTCCTGACCAGCTCATTGATTTACAGGAAATAAGTGGTGTCATAAAGGTAGACTAATCTGAAATCTTTTGTAATATTTCTTAATGATCTTGAGACATTTCATTTCATTTATTTTTTCAATTCCAACAGTAAATGAACATGATATTAACAGATATTTACAATTAATGACAGTTATAGAACAAGTGTAGTGAATGGCAGTACTCTTAAAACCTTTCTGGGCTTGAGAAATAAAAGCACTTTCAGAGAGAGCAGACACGAGATTAAACAGAAGAGCAAAAGAAATCCCTCTTATACTCCCACCCCCTTCACTCCCCACCCACCAACTTGTAAAAGAAAATAATTTCATGTAATGGAAATAATTTTAACTTTTCCCTTGTAACCTTCTCGAAGAAATTATAGTCTTTGATGTGAAATCTTACAAAACTGTCACCAAAATACTTCTGTCAGTGATTTCACACGTGAATGATTTTCGTATTCCTCCACTTGACTCTTTCTATTGTTTTGCATTCAGGGGTAAGTTTTAGTTTTCAAAGCACCTAAAAAAAGCTCCTGTCCCAACATTTGTGGAGCACTACATCTACAAATATGGAGAGGGTGGTTTTTATCACAAGTTAGGTTGCATTTTCAGTGTTTTAGGTTCAAAAAACCTGGCAAAGCAATTATTCTAAAGCCCTCCTTCAGTTTTGGCTTTGCAAGGTATTTTAGATCTTGGTCTCATCAAGCACTGAAGGAATTGAGTCCAATATTACAGTCTTAGCATCCTGAAAGTGGCCTCAAGTAGAACATTAGAAATTTTCTGTAAAAAGACATTTTGTTAAGGTCCAGATGAAACCCTTAGTGTTTTCCAGAGTCCATAATTGTAATGTGTTGTAGTTATTTTCAATATGAAGTGCAAACTTCATTGGATTCACTGCTCTATCCTACCATCAGACTATGAAGATCATATGTCAAGACATGTTCTTCTCACGGTCCCGTGGCACTACTGCTCCCAACATCCTGGCCAAGGTTATGCCACAGGGCAAGTCGTCACTAGAGACCCTCTTCAAAAGGACAAGGGGTACAGACCAGAAGGCTAACATCATCAGTGAAATCATCAGTGCTAAGGTGAAAGATCCAGTGGAGGCAGAGTTTTCTCAAGAGGTGAGTGAACTTTAGATGGGCATGGAACTTAAAGGGGGGGGGGATATCAAATACTTTCTCACGTGGTTGGTGTTCTCATTTGTTTGAGTATGTAAGGTCTTGGTATTATTGCCCTAAGGTGTGAGTTAACCCTTTACCGTTGTTTGGCTCCTTTTGGACCCATGCGGAGAGCTCGACTGTCACACATCTGTACTGTTTCACGCGGAGCTCGAAACTGCGAGTAGCTACCCGAAAATTCGGCCACAACAGGGAGAGAGACAATAGTTTAAGGTCACGGGGTCAATGGCCTACAGAAGCTGATGCAGGGCGGGCTACGTCCGCTTTTCCGCCCACTCCTGAGGCGCGCACACATGCCCGATCGGAGCACAACGGTAAAGGGTTAATTTGATCCAGAGACACGCTCACTTTTTATTGAGCATGATACATCAATATGCTTTATGAACACAATTCAAAAACATGAAGAGGTCATCAACATGCCCTAGTTGGCTTGCTATTTCATCTCATGCTGTACATGCAGTGCCACAGAAACATTGGACATTTGGTGTTCATGATCAACTGATTGTTTCCACATATCCATTCTTCAATCCAGCACAATCAATCTAATCTGTGCCGTAGTTAGAATAGTTAAATGGAGTTTTCAGCCCAGTTCAACTACAGAGAAAGGTGAAGTTGGATGAAGTTAGATAGTTAGAGTTTTACGGCCCAGTTTCCAACCTATTGGTTTAAGTCGAGCCTTTTTTCAGTTGTGGCTCACTGGCTTGTTTTTCCTACTCCATTGCTTAGGCGGAGCATTACACACAATAGCAGTAGGTACCATTTTTTGAGTCTTTGGTATGACTAGACCTGGGAATCTAAACCAGGCCTTCTGCGTGAATGCTCTACAGTTAGACCAAACATGCGGTCAAGTGCCCTGGTAGATCAATCAAAACCAGTGTATCTTTATATTGAGGGAGCATCTTTGATCTGTGGTCCCAGTAGAGTTTGATATACTGTGGTTTATTATGATCCACTGCTCCCACTCAATTGGGAACATGGTCTTTCCTACTTTGAAAAAAAAAAAAATGCTGTCCATGGCCCAGGGTTTCATTGGAAAATTGTGTATTTTGGTCAGTTTTAAAGACCCTTTAGTTCCTGTTTTACAGGTCAGAATAGTAAATGCAGTTAAGGAAACTATCTCATCCACAGCACAGAAAAAACCAAATATCATTTGTGCTCGATTTTGCTGCTGGCTTAAGTGCCTGTAGGATAGCCTACAGAAATTCTCAATTGGCACAGCTTTTTGATGGACAGCAAGCTCAAAAATTGTGAAGTTTTGTAGCTGTATTAGAAGGCATGTATTGTACTGAGAGTGTGCTGTTTACACACTGGGCCTTGTATACTCACCCTGAAGCAATCAACTGAGATTGTGTCTGGATGAGGATAAGTTTTAGACATTTGTGGGAGGAGCTTAAGTAAATAGGTAAGGAGAATTGGTACTTTCAGGGGTGAGAACATTTGGCCTTTAATTGAATGCCAAAGTTTTCCTTTGTTGTAACAAACTTTTTTCCTTCTAAAA
Source organism: Holothuria scabra (assembly GCA_037179385.1). Classification (NCBI taxonomy): domain Eukaryota; kingdom Metazoa; phylum Echinodermata; class Holothuroidea; order Aspidochirotida; family Holothuriidae; genus Holothuria; species Holothuria scabra. The sequence continues at coordinate 5,664,127 of CM074189.1, read as the reverse complement.
CAGAAAATCAAGCAGCATCTAAGTGAAGCGAGGGAGTCATCTGACAACTCTCGCCTGAGAGAGTACATCCTTTCTCATGGTGGTGTGGCTGTCAACAAAGACTTGGTAGAAGCAAGACTCAATGAATTGAAAGGACTCAGAGAAACTAAAGATACTGATAGGTGAGAAAGTTGGAAAAATGGTATCCACCTTAAAAAGAGGGGATGGGAGTTGTTGAAAGGAGGGTCCTGGTATTGATCTCCCCTTTCTTGAGAGAATTTCGAAGTTAACATTCTATTATTACATTGTTCATAAAAGAGTTTTGCAGTGTTGGAGAAATAGTTGTGCTCCCAAAGGGATTAAATAAAAAGAATGTGAAAAGTTGAAAAAAATGTTGGTCCTGTTTGATCAAGAGTTATGCTTTAGTGATCTCAGGTATGATTTCAATAGAACTACTTCTTTACAGAGCAATTGTTTTGTGTGAAGATTTTTGGTATGTGTCCATTAATTGTTAGGCCGAGAGGGGCATATGCTAATTAAAGGAAACAAAAAGTACAAATGTCATTTGAAACATAATAATTTTGATACCTGTTGTAGAAGCTACTCTTCCCTAAAGCAATCATGAAAGTGATTATGTAGTTTAGCTTATATTTCTAGTGATATAGCTGTTGGTTTTATTTATCTTAGAGGATATTGGCTAAGAATCCTCATGCCTGCTGTTTTGGTCACAAAAATTTAGTCCCACCAGTGATTTAAATTCCTGGATTATCTACTATTAGGAGGGAAAAAGTGTAAGAAAAATTTGCAATACTAATCAAGATACACACCTCCTGGCATAGTCTTGAAGGCCCTTCTGGCAAGAACTGATGATATGCAAAAGTATGTTTATGTTTAAATCATACTGTACGTTATATGTTTATACTGTATTCTAATCTTAATGCAATGCAATATAATACAATTGTAATCTTTTGCTTTCATTTCAGACAAACCATCCCTTCTGTTCCATCAGTTGTCCGGTCCTCCGGCCAATTAATTGAAGCCCAAGTTGGCCATCTACAGCATCAATTGGACCAGCTTAACATCGATGTAGCCCAAGCCTTGACAGAGAGGCAGGGGGTCCAAGATGGCTTGAGAAAATTAGAAGAGACCCCAAGTGCCAAGGACCATGGAGAATTGGCAGAGGTGCTTAGAGATCAGGAGAGGGCCCTGGAGCTAAGACTGGAGAATTTGATGAAAAAGATCAATCACATCGAAAATGAGATCGAAAAGAAAAAGAAAGAAAAAGATGAGACAGAGGAAGAGTAGTGTCAAGATGATGATGGAAATTGAGATTGGGAGAAAAAGGGGGGAAGGATTGTATATTTAGCTGTGAAACACTAAGAATTGTAATTCATTCTTCCTTTTTAAATTGAAACAACCAGGGTTATTATATTTGAATCATGTTGATCAAAATCACGATTAAAGCCATGATTTTAATTGAAAAATCATAATTTAAGTAAAAAAATATGATTTGAATCACCTTTTTTATTTGAATCACTGATTTGAATCATGATTGTGTTCAAAAAATAAAACACATTAACAACCCTGGAAGCAATCATTAAAATGTAAAGAATGAGAAAATGTTTCTAAATTCAGAATTAAAGTACAATACAAATATTGGCATTTTTCTTTAGGCCTGACTTGGTTAATATACAGCTTACTTTTGGTTAATGGAATGGGAAAAAGTTGTGACTATTTTATCAAGTATGATATATGTGTACATTGCTAAGTGTTTTGAAAATTCCACCTGAAAAATAATCATGTTCTTCCACACTACAATCATGATTTTAAATTGATAAATCACTGGAAATACTTTGAGAAATTCCTTTTATGTTATGTAAATGCTAAACAAAAATCCGTCCTTTAAAATAAATTTATGAAAATTGTGTACATAGCTTTTTTATCTTCCTCAATTCATTCTAAATTGAAATTTTTGAGTGTCACACCTTGAAAACAGCCTTTGAAAAAACATTCCATGACAAAGTTGGAGATGTGTATTCTTGTATCTCTTAGTATCTCTTCGTATATGTCTTCTCTTCTTTTGGGTAGCAATATTTAAAACATCAATATAATTTGAATTAAGTAGTTGCTTTTACATCAATTCTGTAATCCTATTAAGGTTATGCAAGGTCACAGAGGTTATTTTCTAAAAGGTTTCTCTTTTGTGCTTTTCTTGTCCTCTCATAAGAGTATGACAAGGAAAGTATAGAACTTCTGTTCACACAGCTCACGAAATCTAGTAACAGTATATCTGTTATTACTAGATGGGCGCCCTCTATGCAAGTAGAATGCCTTAAGAAAATGACTTTCATAGTGATTTTCTTGCTTGCCTCTTATCACCTTCCGTCCAATCTGTACTCACCTTGTAAAAAGTGCTCAACTTTTTAAATTGAACTCAAGAGAATTTACACAGAGCTATCAGTCTTTTTGTCATTAATAAATGTTGTATCTTTGCTCATAATTTTTGTTTTACTTCATTGGGTAGGAGGACAAGACTTTCTTTTAAAGAAGATAAGTGTTTGTTTTAATTTGAAATATATTGTAAAGAAAGGGACAGTCTACTTAGTCAAATGGTTTTGCAGTGGCAATTTAAAAAGTAGTTGTAATAATGTAGTGTTTGTAGTTCTGAAAATAATGTAGATTTGAGAGAATATATGTAAATATACAACAAACGGTATATAACCTATATCTAAGTCTTTTAGACAAAATTCTACTTCACCTTGACATGTACATCTTGACACTATCATGAGACATTCCTGAATCATGTAAAAACTTAAATTGTGAATTTAATGAACAAAATTATTACCAATCGAGTGTGGGGGAGGGAGGCAGGGTTAATTTGCTGTTGTAGCTGTGGTAGTTAATTTATGTGAGAAGAAAAAAAACCTTTCAAAAGATTGTCTTTCAAGCCTGTCTTAAATGATAATGATCATTCTTACTATTGTATTTTATGTAGTTGTGATGCTATGTTTTCTTGGTATCTTCTTAAGTTATGTACAGTATGTAACTGCAATGTGATCAAATAGATTTAAATTTGAAACAAATCATTTGTGTTTCTTCTTTTGTTTCTTTGTGTTGAGAAAATTTGATGTAATAGACACTTGACAATGCAAACAACATTTTTACTCACTGCAGGGGTCAGCATTGAACCAGTTGGCCACATTTGTGGGCCTGGTGCAAATTTACCTTAAGCTTGCCATGTTTTATGAACCTATTAGCCCTACTTACCTTATCAGTAATTACTATTGGACAGTCCATCTATCGCGGAATGATCACTGGTGATGAAACTGGTGGCACTATGCCACCTCATGGTAAATTCTATCCTAACTCCCCCTTGGAGCCTTGTTGTAGCAGTTTGGTTCAAAGTTATTTACCAGTAGCATTGCTAGCAGAATTGGCAACCCCTGATCAAGATTTTTGATTCCTTGCCGAAGGCAGGCAAGGAATCTATGCGATGGTGATGTCGTGTGTATGTGTGTGTGTGTGTGTATGTGACGCTTTGGCTTGTAAACACGATATCTCAAGAAGGGTAAGTGTGACTAACCTCATATTTGGTGTGTGGGTTGGTCATATTGAGTAGATGATCCCTGTTGTTTTTAGTGGAGATCAAAGGTCATTTGGGCTCACAAGAGGTCAAAAGGTCAAAATTTTGTAAACATGCTATTCGAAGAACGGTACATGTGACTATGCTCATATTTGGTGAGTGTGCTGGCCATATTGAGTAGATGATCCCTATTGTTTTTGGTGGAGGTCAAAGCTCATTTGGGGTCACGAGAGGTCAATAGGTAAATTCCTTAGAAATTGCTTGTAATATCTCAGGAACGGTACATGTGACTGTGCTCATATTTGGCGAGTGTGTTGGCCATATTGAGTATATTATCCCTATTGTTTTTGGTGGAGGTCAAAGGTCATTTGGGGTCATGTGAACGGTACATGTGACTGTGCTCATATTTAGTGTGTGGATTGGTCATATTGAGTAGATGATCCCTATTGCTATTCCCAAAGGTCAAAGTTCATTTGGAGTCAGCATGTTCAAAGCCTGACAAGCTTTCCTGCACAGTCTTTCAAGAAAGGTCACTTGTAGGGTCTTGTAACTTGTCATGTAGATGGCACATAGTGAATAAATGGTCCCAGAAGTTTTTAGTGGAGGTCAAATGTCATTTGGGTTCACAACGGGCAAGGGGATCTCAATGTAGGAAGGCTGGATGCCTTGCATGTGTACTTTGTGGGCACATTATGGAGCCCTGTTAATTGAAAAACATTGCAAAGCAATGTCAATGTGAAAAAAGGCCTTACATTTCAGCGGCAAGGAATCACTAAGCCTTTTGGCTTTCTGGTTTCTTCTTGTTTTAATTTGCCCTAGTTGAAAGGTATGACAATTGAGGTTTATGATGATCTTCATGGGATGCCCTTTCGGCCAATAGGTTTCCTGCATACTTTCTCTTAATTGATGGCGATGCTTTGCCTAGCGCATTGCGACATATAGGCCAGTATGCATTTCCACATTTCACAAGTGGACTGCTGCTAGAAAAGGGCTTCTCACCCCATGGCTTAGTGAAAAGGTATTTTCAACTGGCACTGCTCTTTAATTTACGACTACGATCGGCAGTTGCAACGAAGAACCAACATGTTGGATCTTCCTGACTTAATTAAGTGGGTGCGACTTTAGGGTGGTCTTAACATTGCCAATCAAAGTGTTAGCGACGATCGAGTTGAGATGCGGTGTGCAAAGTCGTTTAGTGTGCGACTAGCTTTAGCAGTGAATGTGCCATGATCCCTCAGCCCAACGGTCCGTAGTTTACTGGTAATGGGTCATCAGTAAACAACGACAATGGTAACGCATTCATCAATAATTAATGGAACCTTCAGCCCATGGATGATGCTACAGTAAACTGTGCATAATGTACTCATTTGCAAATATCAACGACAATAGGTGGAATGGGATGTGAGAGAAAATCAGCTGAAGGGTGGGGATGCATGGACTGTTTCCATTACGTTCAAGGGAAACCTATGGATCCTATCCTGTACGATATTCTATACCAGCCTTGTCCCGACTGTGTTTCATACTTAAGAAAGATTAACTTACAGGAGGAGGGTTTTCTCTAATTTGTTGAAAATCTTGAAAAATAAATATTGTCGATAAAATTGTTTAAAAAGTGTTCTTTTATTTCACGGGAAAATTCCTCTCAGGACACAATTTCTGTAAATTCATTTGATTGTGGTTTCTCTTTTACGACAGTAAGGGGATTTTCGAAGTCTAAGATGGTTTTAGCGATATCAAGCCCTCTGAAATCTTGTATCTTAAATTATTTGTCAAATAAACCTGTAAACCCTGTCATCACTGATGGTTTTAGTCAAAATTCCTTTACCTCCTGTTATATCTTTTGGACAAGATAAAATGCACGCAAAAATGGAAAATAAGGCCAGGCTAAGGATTACTATTTTATTGCATACATGTTTTACCAACTTAATATCACTCTTGCAGATTCGTGTTACATACGCCAGTTAAACGAAAAGTAATTTGATAATATGCATGCAAAGTCATTCATAATAGCATTAAAAGCAACATGCAAACAAACCACATAAAACCCTAATAGATAAGTGCTTTCATGAGACTTGCTGCCCGTAAGTTGCGATTTCATATGTAAATAGGAGGTAAATAGGGGACGAAGTCGATGGAAGACATGTACTTCCTCGTCTTCTACCAGATGCGTAATTTGACTAGGCCAAAAGTCATTAAAATGTAGGTAGGGATACATATTTCCCAGCGTTGCCAAAAGGGGGAGGGGGAGGTGGTGACATGAAGTATAAGAAACGGACTTACTATATAGATGGACAGAGCATATAACGCGTACGATCTATCCGTAGATTGTCGCCACCGACTGGGACAAAAAAGGCGCACCAAGATGGCCGCCGTGATGTTATAATTTGTAGGATTTGACGACGAATCTGTAATAATTTAAGCAAAAGTCTAACTTAATGCAAGAACATGATCTTTTATTAACTCCTTATGCTCAACTTTAAATTGTCCAGTTACCATACTCCTGATGTGACCATGGATATGCCAAAGTCATCTGTCGTGATACATTTGGAGTTGAGTTTTCCACGACAGCCACCTTAAAACCACCGAGATTTCCACCATATCATGGCATCTCAGCCCCTTAGAGTTGGCAGGTTTTATTGTGGAAAAGAAGGTATTTTTATTTTGTCTCTAACAGGTTTGAGTGTATTTGTTGTTTTTGTGGTGGTTGCAGTTGTGGTAGAGCTGGTGGTACAGGTCCTGATGACGGTTGTACTGTTGCTGCTACTGGTGGTAGTGGTGCTGGTAAATGGTTGCGGGTGTGCAAATGTTGGTGGTAGTGGTGTATGTGTTGCTGTTTGTGGTTCTACTGTTGCTGCTACTGGTGGTAGTGGTGCTGGTAACTATGGGTCTGGTGGTGGTTGTGCTTATGTTGGTGGTAGCGATGTGTGTGGTTGTGATGTTGGTGCTGCTAGTGATGATAATTGTTGTGTTGGTAGTGATGTTTCTTGGTGTGATGCTGATGTTCGCAAGGCCACGTTATGATAGTCTTTCTCGCAGGCTTGTGTATTTTGTGCAGAGAATCTTCTACTCTGTGCTTACAATGACGTCTACCCCATTGCTTAATTGGATCCATTCGCAAACACCCGCACGTCTATGTCATTTTCCTAGTTTTGCAAAAACTAATAGATGTGTCATCGTTTGAGGAAGAAAGGCCTATCTAACCAGCTAACCAGCTAACCCACCAAAGGGTGAGAAAAGTTTTGAGTCGAGACAATTTCTGAAGATAACCTTGCCTGCAGGAATCACTCCAGTTATGGTTAAAGCTACTTCTAAGAAACTTAACAAGCTCCCAAAAGATGTAGTGGCAAAGTAAGAGAGACAAACAGTTGACCCGTGTTGAACGGGTCGAGAGGAAACGTATCCGACTTGCTCAAGATTATTTTTGAGGTCAGATGCAAAGTCATACTGGCATAAAATATTAATTTTAGGGAATGAATCACAGCTACCTTCACTTAAAATAGCCCTATCATCCGAACACTGAATGACCTTAGTTCTCCTTTTAAAAACAGTTTTGTCCCGGGAGTATTCAGTGAATGAAATTTGTATACCAAGGATATAAGGGACCGAAATAAACAAGTAAGGTCTTTTTAAGTGGTCGCACACTTCCTGTTAATTTTAAAATAAATAGAAAAAAACTTTGTACCATACAGCGGCTGAACAGTTGTAATAAAATGTTCTAATCCAATATTTATACCTGAGCCCCACACTAATATGATCCAAATTATTACGAGTAAATTCCAGTTTAGGTAATCAAACGCTTATCATTTTCTAAGAGAAAATAAAACCTAAAACTATTATACTCCAACGTCTAAATAAAAAAAAAAAATCCAATATTTTCTCAGAAATCCCTCTTGGGAAGACCGACTATTGTCTTTGATGCAGTTTTTAAACGCTTTTTAAAAGAGATAATGTCTGGTTATTACTTAACTATGATGAATTTTAACTCTGTTTCAGGATAAAATTAATTATACTACGAGATAGCTGAACTGAAAACTTTCGACTACCAAAACCTCCGTACAGCGAACTAAAGACAAAATTTCGAATAAAATGTATGAAACAAATATTAAAAGATTTCTTCACTACCAGGCGATTTGTTATTGGAAAGGGAACCATCACACATACTGACTGTAAGATGATATAAACCCAGTGAGGTTATCAAAATACAGCATCAAACGTCAGTGTTGGGCTGAGTATACATTAAAAGTTTTAAAGGACAAAATTTAAACAAGATTTCAAATAGAAATTTAGTCAAGGGGGAGGGGTAAGAAGCTGATATACCAGGGGTGGCGTCAGGATTTTCCCGACAGGGAGCCAAGCTCCGCGATAGGGGGGCCCGACTTTCAAGGCCCTGACAAAGGTGATGCTATGTAACGATGGGAAGTGACCTCGCAGAATTTGAGGCGCGCGTAGCGCGCCGAAATTTTTGGCTTTCTTTGAAACAAATACTTAAAAATCTGGAGTGTATTTTGAAGAAAACTGTAAACTTTTTGCAAGAAATTTGGCGTTTGTAAGGACCTTTAAAAATTTTGAATGTTTATTGAAGAACCTGTACTTCATATGGTAATAAAACGTTATTTAAGCGACAGTTGAAATTCTTTCAGTCTTTTGGGTTTATGTATTAAATCTTACGAGGTCTACGCGTTAAGGTTGTAGACGATATAAGAAGTTTTCCAGAAAAGTTCTTCCCTTTTTGAACGAAGATTTGAAAACCAAGAGCTTGTTATATTGAAGAAATTTTGAAATCTAATAAAAGAAAGTTTGGTTTTCGATAAGGGAATAATAAAAAACTAGGTTTCATTTCGCAAAATTAGGTTGAATGTTGGGGTGATTAACAGAGTTAGCTTTGTTTTTTTATTTTACGGAGTATCCATCGAAATTGGAAAATTGTGCCACTCTTACCAGCCTGAACCTTACATTGTAGAAAATTTGTAATTTTATGACAGATTTTGGTTTTTATGGAAGATTCTGACCTTCTTATAAGAAAACTCAAGTGAGAGGTGATCTTTAGTTTTGTTGGGGTTACCGGTACTGAATATCATCATGCAGATTAAGAACCTCGAACCATATTGGAAAATTTTGACGCCGAAAAAGTTTTGCTTTCCAGATAAATAAGTTTTATATTTTATGTGTCGACATTGACACACGAAAGCGTTTCGGTTTGGGAGGCGTCCGAAAAATGTAATCATGCTCGAAATACTAAGTGGAGCGCACAGAATTTTTTGAAAAATTGAGAGCCCCCAGACACCAGGAAATGGCATTTTCCGGCTCGTAACTATACAAACTAAGTCATTTTGAGCTTTCCTTCGCAATAAACTTTTCACTCTATAATATTGCCCCATAATGAAGAATAACTTGAAAGCATGCACTGTTCTGTTAAGTAATCAATTCGACCAAAACCCTATCCAAGCTGAACGCCACCATCAATCGGCGCGGAGCGTACAGAAAATTGTTAAAAGATCTAACCCATCAGACAACCGGGAATGCCATTTCCCGGACTTGTAACTAGAAATGAAGCAGACTTCATTTTGAGCTTTCCTTTTAATGAAAGTTTAACTTCAATAGAAAAACCCCAACTTGCTAAGTGATCAGAAAATTACCAGAAAAAAGATATTGCTACAATTAGATATAATGGTCTTGTCTCCTTGAGAGGGAAAACTATGCAACGGAATAAAGAAAAAAATAGTCCAAGATCACCCATCCAGTAACTTCAGTCTTTGTAGGGTTTTTATCATTTTTAGGCCTCCCCGTCGAAACCGTCGACCTTCCCCGACGAGGGGGAGGGGGCAGTGTCCCCCGACGGGGGTCATGCCTCCCGGCCCTCGCTGGCGCCACCCTTGGGATATCCCCGCGACCTTAACCAATTCCCTACTGCTGATGCGTTCAGTAACACACTGTTATCATTTAATAGTTTATAAATTGGAGACATTTGTTTTTTACATGTTTAAAAATTGAAAAAACTGTGAGTTTCTCTCACCCAATCCGTCTATCAATGGTGTTAATTGTACCTTCTAATTTGTTTTTCGAACAACATGTAGCGGAACACAAAATGATACAAGTCCTTTGAATCTCTGTGTCACTTTAACCTGACCATGCAGAACATTATTCAAATTGTCTCACATAACAATGTATATACATTTATTTGAAGACATGAAAATTTTTCTCAGTTCATCACACGTTCTGTTAACTTTTTCCCATTTCGCAAAATTTTATCGACGCTCTGTGACGTAGAATCCGTTACAACTTGTTGAACATAAGAATCCAAACCTTAATTAAAAATATATATTAGCCTAGCCTTTCGACTCGGGTGTATTATTGCCTTATTAACTGATAAACGAATCTCCTCACTTCATTATGAGCCTGTTTCACGCCTCAGTGCCTAGGTAAACATAATCTGAGCATGCTACCTCTTCAGTCCCGCGCGATTGGGAGCTTTCTAGCCGACCCGTAGAAATGAAACTGTATCATTTTGACGCATTTCTTTGCTTTGCGGTGGGAGCTAAGGCCAAGCTTTATCGAATAAATGAGGCAGAAATTTTCGAAATTTAATTTGTTTTACAATACATTTTAATTCGTAGACTGTTTTTCACGGTTTGTATTAATCGATAAACACCGTAAGATTTAATTACAATTCTCTTACGGTGATTAAAATGCTGAAGTACGTGACGAACCGAACTGTGTGAGAACGGTAAGGCTTCAAAGAATTTGTACATCTGAAAACAAAAGTTTTATTCAAAAATTCGAGAGTTTTTTACTCCTTTATGGGAAAATGAAGTTATCCTAACTTGAATTCGTGTATTTCACCATCAAAAACTTTCCTGCTCAATAGTAAACTTTACCAGGAGTAAATGTTTGGTGCATATTGAATATGCACTATTTAATTGTCACGTGACATGAGAATGACAAATTTTTGTATTTGATGTAAAATGAATTTAAAACCAAGAAAATGATTGCAATTCCTATTAAAATCCGCCCATTTGACCATTTTACGGGGTAATTTCTGATTTTCATTTATTATGCATAAACATGAGTTTAACATCCAAATCTTGTGATGTCTATAAGGGACATGCCATATATACCTGACTAATGTAATCCTTTGACTTTAGAGAACTCATTGAAATGTGGATTTCTTGAAAGTTCCTGACTGCACACATCATGTTTGAGCTTATATCGGTGATATGAATAGTTAGATGACGAAACTTAGGAGACACTTTTATATTTCAGAACGCGTTAATGATGATGAAGCTTTAAATTGAACATCAAATAATTTTTTGCAGTACTTGAAATACAAAAGGAGGGGATTATCAAAGGCATTTTTGACAGATTAAACATTTTGAGTGAAACAAATCAAATAATTAAATAAAAATGGGGAGGTGTGGACCATGCTATCATCGACTAACTCTATAGTTGAAAATGTAGTACGCGTAGAGTCTTCAGAACATGGACAACTTTTGTAAACACTGATCTTCAGGGTACAGACCAGACCATTTTGATGTCTAATACAAAGGTTCTCCCTCTTTGCAGCGAACAAGAAAAATTTCCCTTTCTTGTTTTTTAATGGGAAAACTCAGAACACCTTAAGAATATTAAAATCGTATTTTATAAAAACTTGAAATATATTACAGATAGAGATTTTGATTTTTGTTCAATTCAATAGAATTATAACTGAATTTAAAACTGACAAAAAGTGTTCAAAGTAAAAACAATGATATTTTGACGAGGTGTATGGTACTTACTCTAACCATTCTGATGAAATTTACAATAAAATAAAATGTGCGGTTCTCAAAATATGAGCAGGTAAAGTTGCCATATTTTCAACAAGAAGTTTACTTTAAGCAATCACATATGGCATCATATCCTCACACTAATGGGTATTTTTCGTATGTCCTTAAACTTTACAACCAATTATCTCTTCAGCAATTCAAAGTTATCTATTGAACAAGTGGCATGGAAACTTTACTAACTTTGCATTACCCATGGGGAAGTACTCTCCATATTATTACCCCAAGGTCAACACAATAGACCAAAAAGTAACAACTAATTCCTTTTCAATCTGAGGAAGTGATCGAACCTCCGCTACCCTTACATTCACTTTGAAACACATCCTAGAAACTTCATTTGCTGATTACTATGAGAGATGTTTGTCCGATTTGAATGAAAATTTCGCCAAATTCACAAATGAAAATCAGAGTTTTATTTAAATTTCCCCTTCAAAATTTGCAGGGGATGGGGGTCAGTAGTATTTCGCAAGACTTAAATACCGTCATCTTTAGCCCAAATTATTTTAATCTTGGCTAATTCGACCTTGCACTTGGTCATTTAGTTGTTAGTTTACCTTGTCTTTGTTGGATATCGATTGACACGTCTCTCCTCATTGACATATAGCAACTCTTCTGTCTTCTTAAACAATCGATAAATTCGTAGCCTTAGTAACTGCGTCACAACTGCAACCGAAGAGAGTGCAAGGGACAGTTTTCAATGGCTTTTTAAACTGAATGATCTATTATCTAATTTAAAATTCGTTTACCCTCATTTCCATTGTTAAGATATTAAATTAAATTAAAAAATTAGTATCTGTTGAAATGAGTGTATTAATATTGTTGTTATCAAGGTCAGACTGTAAGATATGATGACATGCCAGCAAAAAATCTTGGCATGACAGTTACAGAGAAATATTTCACAGGAAAAGATCCGTTGGGAATAAATATCTATGTTCACCTTTTTTTCACGACACAACCCTTAATCAGTTAATAGTCAGCATAATAAGCCAACTTTCATATTCGATAATACTTAAAATTTTGCATTTTGTGGTGTCATGACTTGTAACGGTTTTGTGCATAATTTGAAAAGGTGTCTGGTCACGAATTTTTCAAAACCGAATTGAGCCGTTAAGTACTCCCTCATAAAAGTTATTTAAATATGTATTATGCAGGATATGGGGATTGTCTAAGTTTGACCATTTGTCGTTGGTATGTGAAGGAAACTTAACAGGTTTGGAAAAATTAGTTTAATTTCATAAATCAACTCAATATGCCGATTCAACTATGACGTAACCTTTAATCAAGGCAAATTTTAAAATTAAGGGGTATTTGTGAAAATCTTTACTGACTCACATTTTGCCCAATATTTTGTTTATCTTCGAATTTTATTGGGGTCCAGCAGGGGAGACATTTGACTACTCCCTCCTGATGACGCCTATGTAGATATGTTTAAAAACGTATTCTTGGTTAGTTGGTTGGTGGCTTCGTGGTCATTCAGAAATTTATCACAGTTTTTTTCAATTAAAGGCCCATAAAAGCCTAAAATGTCTGTTTTTCTCCCTTAGACCTGCACCATCTGTGCCCATATTGGCCGTTGTCCCGGAAATAACTACGAGCTCTTAAGCGAGCCCTGAACCAGACGCATACTGGCTCACGCTATAACTCATCATGACCGAATGTACACTCAATTACCTGGGACAGCTATTGGTTTCTATGATCACAGAGGCTGGGAGTGTCACTCTAACTGTATCACGACCGGCCCGTGTAAGTATAAATATTTGAAAATTGTCCAAGAAAAACTATTTGTCCTTGTATTTGACGTCAATTCCTGTTTTGTGGACCCAGTTCCGTTCGTTTCCGTTTACTAAGGACATAACAGCTCTTTTTATTTAAATGGGGACGTAGCCTAGCTTGTAGCTCCATCGATTCAGGGAACAGAACTTTTACGGGAGAATTCGTTTGCTTTCCGCCTCCCTATTTTCTAAAAATTAAGGTATGTCCCCTTTCTTGTGGTTACACCCTGCAGTTTCCCCCCGAAGTTCGAGACTTTCGTCACCATTATTATATACCAATAACGCATGAGGATCGTGTCCGAGACATTCGATTGCAAACTGACAAAAGTGAATGAACTTTTGTTATTGATTTTTTCAACCTTTGTTATATCCGAAGTCTCGAAGATAACAATTATACGGTTCAAAGCACACAGACGGATTGAATCGACCGGTTACTTATGAGTATTTTTTCTATATTTTAAATGTAATAATGAGTAATAATGAGGATGAATTAAATATTTGACAAAATGCAGTGCTATGTTCCTGGATGTATCTTTTATCAGAAAAACTTACTAACAAAATATGGTTGCATTGGCGAAAGATTACACCTCTCTATTTTCTTTAAAAAATTAGAGAAAAAAGTTGGAATCTGAGTAGAATATTCATCTTCCTCAACTGAATTTCTTTTCCTGAAACAAAGGAGGAATTTTTAAAACTGTCCAATATATAAGTTTCCCTTACATGAACATAGACAAACGAAGTGGGGAGTGGTGTGGTCTGGGGGTCATTCAGTCCGACCTTTGGGACGAAATACTGACCATTTGCGGATTACAAGTGCAAATTTTGAGGGGAACAATTCTTTCGGAAAAAGTCGTCTACTTTAATTGAAAGCAGCTCTGGACATTTATAGACATTATACTAAGCAACTAAGACTTCAGCCTACATAAAGCCTGTATCAAGGTACCGCAATGTACAACTGCATATGCATCACAACAACGTAATTTATGCAGAGTCAAATTGACTTATTTTACATCTAGGTCTATTGCAATACAACTACTATTTAAATGAAAAATCATGCCTTAGGATCGGAGGCCAGTGTGTCTCAGTTTTGATTGTCTATTTTTTGCAATATCAATCTCACGTCATATCTGTTAAATGGGTACACTAAACAGGGTCTTTGATGGAAATGCTAAATAGTGCATTTAACGAGTTTTCCAAACAGGGCCTTTAATGAGGTACTTTTATTTATAATGTATCCGTCATAACAACAATGACCATTTTGACGGGCTCATCCAGTCGTTGCTCTTATTAGATCCTAACCACCCAAGAAACAACAAAAGGATAAATAACACAAAACTAAAAGGGCTCCCACTTTTCAAAGGTTTTCAGTCCGATATCGATCCGAATTTTTCCTACACGGTCCAATAGTTTTTCTTACGAACTTTGTTCTACGGATGGCCCGTGAAATCGATAACTGATTCTGATTGGTCTCAGGGTAAACTGTTCTGTCATCATTTCGTTTAAACAGAGAAACATTTTTTCGAAAACCTATTCGGTATTTGTGCGCCAGTGCGATATCATGCTGTTTGCCGATGTGACGTCATGAAATATTTTTGTAGCGCACAGTAAATCATATATTGACAAAAAATTGAGCTGTCAAATTTGTGGATCTTTCCGACCAAAGAAGAGGAAGTTTTTAACTTAACAAACAAAGTTCGCACTCACCATAGTCCGAAATAACAGAATAACACTATATTACTTATACTTAACACAGAACTTTGATCGGTTATCGAAAAGTTTCTTTTATGGAAGAGCACTAAATTCATTGTTCAATAGAATCGATAATAGATCGGCAGTTCAAAAGGGTCGTATGTTTATATTGTTATCATTGAAAGCCTACTTGGCAAACACTGTGACCTATTACGTAAAGATTCATAACACTGAGGCACACGTATAACATCTATATACACACGTGTAGTTGACCCAGAAATCTACTCGACAAAAATAATATGTGTAAACCCGCCGGGAGTTAGAATTCATCAGAATATTGGATCCGGAAATAATAGAATGGCCTATAATAAATATATCTTGGTCGAGTACAATCGATTTCTTTGCTCGGTATACGAAGAATCACAAATACATGGTCGGCACAGGTGAATTCTTTGAAATATATTTTCCCAATCCTAAAGGACTTTGAACACGTGGCAGTTGTACAATTTATTTTTCTATGAGTTATCATGCAAAGCGTTACTACGTTAAACACTGAACGCGTGCTGTGGTAGGACACGAGACCCTAATTCTGCTACTGTATTATGTAGAATGTCTCCTCAGAATGGTGTAATTATACCAGACGAGGGACTCTCCTGATCAGACGAACCCTTTTAAATATGTACCTTCGATGTTGAAGCTATTTTTTTTTCGTATAAAATTCTGGGCAGGAGACCATTATTTTTGTGCAAAAAAAGTTTGATTGCGTGTGAGACAAAAATATTGAGTAAATTCACGTTGAGACCGAATTGAACGAATGAAGGTACAATTTTACAGTAATTTGCAACCGTTGCAATTGTTTTCTGAATAAAGATTTGAGCATTGTCAGCTGTTTGTTTATTTTTATGAAACAAGTTAAAATTTATAAATAATTACGGTGAAGCTGTTTCATATAAGCTCAATCGAACATGAACCAAACTATAATTTGACGGAGTAGAAATGTAGCATTATTAACAGACATCTAAGGCCATTTAATAGTGTGATAAAAGCACAGTAACACTCATGGCCGGTGGTCTCGCTTCGAAACGTCCTTGGTGTTTTTGAATGGAGTTATTGCAGAAATTTATCCCAATTGAAAGAAAAAGGTTTCAAACTAAAAACGGGTGAAACGAAGCTCACGCAATCCGTTTAATTTATTGAAAAACTCAAAACGTGTCGGAAAATGCGCGACATTTTGTTATCTGATTTCAAATAATTAAAATTAGTGCTACTCGATTATTCTTATGTGAGGAATGGCATTCATAATTTGATAGAAGTGAACGACGCAGCGTGATGTGTAAGGGCTGATTTCTTTTTTATACGTTTTGTGCGTTTGGTCATAGTCTATGCTCGCAAGGTTAAGTTTTTAGGAGGACAATTAATATCCGGTTCGAAGACACATCAGTAATCAAGCCCTCGGATAGGCCGATTGAAAATAATCCACGTGACTTGTAATGTTAAAGGTAATTGTTTGTGTAATTGAAAACTTTTAATAAACAAAGTTCTGAACTCTGCTCATATTTTTCTTTGCATGTTATGAACGTGACTTTGAGCAGTTTTTAACTGAGTTTAAGTAGATTTGTAAATTTGTCGAGGAGAAGTTTAGGCTTATTGTGTTTGGTTAAACTGTATAAGTGACTCTAAAAGTCAATTTAGTTGTGATAAGTTTTACTGACGAGTTGTGATGGTCTTTAAATATTATCTTTACATAGACTATATTCCAAAGAAGAAATTGCAAAGAAAGGATTGGTGGAAGAACATTCCGTATACATTATCTTCGTCAGTGGCCAACATTTCTTTACCACAATGCTTTGCAACTGCTATCAGGCCAGGGGCTATGGATGGTCTCTAACTCCTTTCCTGTAGATTTCTACAGGATCTACAGGAAACGAATGGTGTTTGGGGAGTGAAGGAATTAATTCCAAATTCGCGAAATGTTGGTTGGAAGGGGTGATTTATCTGGGCAAATAGGCCTTCGATGTTGCTAGAATACACATATCGGGCTAATCACAATGTGTATTTCATTGCACAGTGGTATATATCAGGATTGGTTTGATAAACAATTAACGTTCTATATAGTAGGTGTTGGTGTGCAGACGCACTCTTGAGACTTTGAGTGGATAGATTGTGGCTAGTAATATAATGAAGCATTTCACACATCTCTAGCATCATTCATGATGTGTCGATCAGAAGTTTCGCTTTGAAGAAGGAAAAAGAGATCCATCTGTTTCAAATTCTAGACTGCAGGTACATTACAAATTTAATTATGAAAAATGTTATTTTGACATTTTCCAGAAAAACTGAGAAAAAAGAGTTACTAGTGCCAGCTGGAACCAACCCCTATTTTTAGCTCCGAAGAGCACGGAAATTTTTTGTAAAAGTGTAAGGAAAGTAAAGTGTTAACAAACTTTTCTTTGTACTGCTATGGTCACTTAAAATTCCAGAGTGTGGTGTTTTAATAAACCTGGGTAAAGATTGTATTTCTGAAAAAGTGGCATTGCAAAGTTACGATTTTGGTATTTAAAACAAATGGGTACATTAGTATATGTGGTAAAAACATCCCCTACCATGCATGGTAGAGTTTAAAAAGATTACACCAATCCCCATCTAAACATAAAATTGGACTAAACGATAAGGTCCAAGTAGTGTTTAATGAAGACACGTTGCTGAACGGGGAACTCCTACGGTAGCTGTTGAAAAGAATTATCAAGTTATCTTAGTGATAAAGTGACTGCTAATAACTAGACGAAATTTGTAGTCAATTACTGCTTACCGTCTTACAGAGTAAAGAATTCATGCACGTGACGCCGCGTCTTTCAATTTGGCCTATGGATGGTACTGATCATGCGCAGTAGATATGTTACCGATACAGGCGCGCGCACCACATCACATTGGCAACAGTTGTTGAACAAGAGAAGCGTGGATGTAAAAATAGAGAGACGCGCAACGCAATGACGTCGATGCATAGCCAGTTGATTCAACACCGCCAAACCTTTTGTAAGGGATTTCCTTTCTTTTACCGAGAGAGTGTTATTCAATTGAACTTTCCTCCCCTTTCAAACAGAGACCATCAGAGATTGGTACAAAAAAAAAAAAAAATCTGAGACACCATACTTTGACGGTTGAACCGAAAACATTTTTAATAGGACCGAGACATTCATTTTAATTGTTTTCGAATATAGTTGGATTTAAAGGTTTTCTTTTATAGAGATTACATCACTTTATTTTGACTTTCTCTGCTTGCAGTATTCTCCTTCTCTTTTAATTCAATTTTCATCCATTTCAAATAAACCCTCTCCCTAACTATTATTGAACCCAACCAACCATGTATCACCATCGTTTTATATAAAATTAAACATGTGTCGGAAGAAGGCATGAATATCTTTTAATTAAACACGCCTGTATTCTCCAAAGCGAAGATTTAAACTAAACTAGCAGTCGTCTAAAATACCGTTAAACCTTTGTTTAAAAAATAATAAACTCCAATAAAAACTGATGCGACCTTACAAAGACGTACGCTCTGATTTCCTTTCCTAAACAATTCATATAGCATGCAACAAGTTATACCTTATTAACCGCTCATTAAGGTATATCAGTCTTGTTGCTTTAATCAGCTTTGCAACTGTAATTACCCGAAAGGCGGAAAAATCTCGACACGGAGTCGATGGCGGCCGTTTTAGCATTGTGCGGTTAACAATGACCGAAGTTTTTGTAGCACATCAAGCGAGAGAAAACAATAGGGGGACGGGAGGTCGGCGGAAGACTAAGCCGTACGCGCGCTGTTGCTCCAACATGGGGGAGCAGTGATGACGAGGAACTCCCGATTGGTTACGAAAAGCAGATAAAAAGACAAATTTTGATAGATTGCTTTCAGAAGAGGGTTAGAAGTTTTCGCCGACAGATATATACTAAGAGTTTTAAGTTGATAGATCTACGGGCATTATGGAGCAGACAGGTATGTTTAAGGTATTTAACTTAGAGCAAGGCGAATTTAGCTAGATATGGTAAAGTACTTCCACACGGTCAGTAAAGTAAGGCTAAGTAAGTTATTAAAGTACCTGATTGAAAACTTTTGTCAAGTTAGTTAATTAGATGGAGTTTTACGGCCCAGTTTCCAACCTAGTGGTGAAAACTGCTGTAAAAAGCTCACAATTGGCATTCCGCCAGCGTGTACGTTTGACCCTGGCTTTCAAGTATATGTACTTCTTTCTGTTTGCTTTGCTCTGCTCTACGGGCAGTTTGAGAGCACATTATCAATTAGTAATAAAAAACATCAATAATAATAAAAATATATCCATAATTTTCCAAAGCTTTGATTTAAGAGATGTCAGTCCGTGATTTAAAATGAATTGATATTTGATCTTACTTCGAGAACATGCTGTTATGTAGATAGATCGACTACGTTCGAAACAATGGTCACACCTTTAGAGCAATTATTTTTGTTCTGTAAAACATCATTAAGTGAGCACTTATATATGCATCCTTTGTTTTGATAATGGATTTTCAGATAATAACAGGTAAATTAATTATTCGACTTTAATGCTGTTACGAAACTTGAGAAGATAAACTGACAAAAGAGGGATGACGCCAAAAGATGGGGGGGGGGGGGATGGTGGGGGAGACAACTCTTCCATGCACAACGGCTGCCTAATGATAGTCTCGTAGACGAATATGAGAGTTCTGGTACAATTGTTTGCCTTACTCATTTAACCAGTAAATATTGTGGTCTTTGTTTTGTTTATTCTATTGTTTTGTTTTGTTTATTCTATTGTTTTGTTTTGTTTATTCTATTGTTTTGTTTTGTTTATTCTATTGTTTAAAGAAGTAAATATGATGGGTACAGGTTTTTTAATTTTTCGGAAAGAAACAAACAAATGGGTGTGTAATTTTACTTTAGGCTTAACGGATTTTAGGTTGATGGTGACAATATCGCAATAACACCATAGCATCATGATACTTGAAACCCGATGACCATTTTAGTAAATAAAATAAGAAACTCCTGAAAATTTTTGTTGTTAACCTGTGCTCTTCTGTCTTGTAAATCATGAGCTACTTAAACTTGTAGTATGTCCTAACAAACAAAAATTTGCTATTCATAACCATGGTTGGTGATTTAAATTTGCTTATGATTTTATATCACGGTTTCGATCTGTGGTTTAAATCACATAAATAGATTTAAATCAAGTAAAATAGATGTAAATCATGAAACCAGTTCTAAATAAAATTCTTATTCTTGAAACTAAATCATCAACTTCCACAAAAGGACAGTGTAAAAGGAAATATATGCTTTCATGTGACATTACATATTTAACTTTAATCTCCTTGCGTTAATTTGGTTTTTCAAGTACTTTGCCTTAAAATATATAGTTTAAAATGTTGACAAGGAGTTTGTTTTACTAGCAAGATATTTTTGTGTTATTTTTCAGCTTCATGTATTCATATAGCTTCAATTTTTGCACCACGAGGGAATTAGATATATAGATTAACATATTTTTTCTTTGCGTTTAGGATCAATGTCACGTGATAATATTTCACCACTTACATCGCCACCCGAGTTGAGAACACATCCTTTGTTGCCTCAGTACGCATTTACAACATGTAACGTCCCGCAGCAAGTTATTTTACCGCTCAACTACTTCAAAAACGTGATAGGTTAGTGCTGGTATGTTTCAGGGGTGGGTTGCGGGATAAAGAAGTACTTGAAGTTCAGTGAATTATGTAAAAACGCTGGTGTAGAAACAGCGGTCCTCTAGTGTAAAAAAAAAACAGTTTCGATGAGATGGATATACGTGCTATATGCGTTCTGTTGGTTTTGCTTCAAGTTGTCGCCAGTAGACCTATGTCCGGGTTTGACTGGTATGTTTTGCATAATTAATGTTTCTTCATGAATGTTCATAAAAGTATGTTTATGTCAGATAGGACGTGTACTTAAAAATGTTCCATGAGCTACCGTATATTTTCGTAGAACACATCAGTCGCCTTGAAAACTACACTGTAAACACAAATTAGTCAAAAAAGCGCCTGAACTGACTAATCATGTTAGCCAACAATATTGACTAATATTTGACTAGTATTAGACCCATGTGAATTAGTTTCTAACAAATATTAAACCTCTTTGACTAAATTTTGACTGGTATTCTTTAGTCCATTAGTACGAAATTAGTCAGATATCATCACAAATGAGTCAAGAATGACTGACTAACTTGGTTTTTCAATTCAAACACTACTTTGCCTAATTTGTGTTTACAGTGATAGATTAAATAGAAAATTATTTTACAAAAAGGATTTAGTTTTCGTCCTATAACGGTACATTTACCCTGGTGGCTATGCTTACACATGGGGTTTAACCTGAATAAAATTATTTTTCATAAAATTGATAGTGCATGTAGGCCAATGTGCTGAATTGTTCTTGGACCGGTTAGAAAGATTAACCGAAAACAGCACATGCTATAGGTTTAGATCTAGCGCATACATAATTATATGAGGTTAAACTCACATTAAAGCGACTTGCAATCAACAATGATTGACAGTTATTTCAGTTTATTTTTTGGCTTCATACCAAAGTACCTGTTGTCTCGTAAAATTTTGTAATATTTATTTTCTCCATGTTAAAGGTCGTATCTACGAGCCACGCACAGGTCGTGGTGGGTCGATTGGTGGCAGCAAACCTAAAGTTGCAACACCGCAGGTAGTCGAAAAGATCGAAAGCTATAAACGAGAAAATCCGACAATATTTGCCTGGGAGATCCGAGAAAAGCTTATCAATGAAGGTATGCTATTATATGAATAATATGAAAAGTTTTAAACTCTTCATTGTTCTTAATAAATTAAAAATCTATCTTTTCATATTAAAACTGGATTTCTAAGTGATGTAAGTAGTGTTTGCAATAATCACAGCATATTAAAACAATGAAAATCGGCTATTTGCTAGCCCGCAGAGCTGATGAAGTCTTTTCGTTAAGCTCATCGCTACCAAAAACCAGGGGGCGGCAGCTATAAGACGCAGGCTAGCTATTAGCTAGATTGTAACAGTGATAGCTATTGGGTACCCCTCAATATTTGTAAAATTTCATCATTATTTAAAGTATTCCTTAAAAGAAAAATGGAGTCACCCCAATCAGAATTGGTACGCCTCGTCATAAGAGTTCATGAACGGCCTATTTAGATCACATGACAATATTTTTGTTTTTGTTACATTCATGAAGCATCTATTGATTATCCATTTGTTGCAATGTTTAAAAACGTCTGTAACTGAGAAGCAACTGAGAGCAGATAAGCTTACAGTTAAGTAATTTTTAAAAGTAATTTTGGGACGAATTCTCCTTGTTTCTAAGTTGAATTCATTTTTATTTTCAAGGTTTTCGACCAAATTAAACATCACCACAATATACTTTTAAAAACTTCCTTTATTTCCAAAATTTCGAGTAAATAATCAGTAAAAAGTAATAAACGAATTTACGAAATGAATATTACGTTTTAACTTTCGTCATATATCCTAAAGGAATTATTTGATCTGAAGAGTAAATTCTATTATACACAAAAGCTTCCAAAGAAAAAAATGGACATTGAATATAAAATTATTATTGCAAGAAGTTTTGAAAGTTCTCATTGTTTTTTCTTTGTTTTTAATCATTAGGTGTTTGTACCAACTCGACTGTACCAAGTGTGAGCTCGATCAACAGGATATTACGTAATAGGGCAGCAGAACGCGCAGCCGCAGAATACGCACGAGCAACCGAGCAAGCATATATGAGAGTTTGTCAAGACGGATGGAGTTCATCTCCGGTAAGTTTTCGAAACGATCAATGACACTGAAAGGCGGGATTCCTTTTAATATATAAAAACGCATTCAGTCAATAAATGACAAAATTTTTTGGACGAATTGTTGGGGGTGGGGTCGGGAGATCCAGTATAAATTCATCATTTTATAAAAGGAATCATAAAATATATTCACATGAAGAAAGATGAGTATAAGAAGAAAAAGATAATAAAATGAAAGTGTATTTTATGCAAAACAGTATTTAATAAAAGAAATGTTAAACGATACCAGACAAACAAGCTAAATATTCTTAATTTTGAAAGTAAATGAATTATGCAGCACAAGAGATAAAAGAACTTTTTTAAAAACTTGTGTTTTCTGTATTTTGGCAAGGTGTTGGGGTTCCTAAGCTTTCTCTCCGATTTGAGCATAGGGATTTTTGGTTCAGTATACAATGGGTGGTTTTGGTCATTTTTCCATGGAACTATTTAAAAACTTACTTCTTGCAGCATCATTAACCGTTTTGGTAGGGTACATTGTGATCTAAATTAAAACGGTTGAGGCATACTTGAGAGAGTCCATTATTCCTTTTCGTCGTTTTGCAATTTAAAATGTTTAATATACTTTTCTGGAGTTCATAAGAGGTTTTGTATTATAAAATATACATAGAGCATTGGAAAGATATATTGCAAACAGCATGAGAGACAGCAGCAAGTTCACGAAGTTTAAATCGATTTGAACGATTGTCCAACACTTTCTTTCTCATAACTGTCCTTATTTTCTTACTAAAACCTGAATTACTCATTATGTTTCTAACAGTACATTTCCCCATATTCGTATGGAATTCTGGAATTGGAAAAGGCAGCCAAACGCATTGGTTCTCGAACACTACCAACGTGGACCAATGTTGCAGCGAGCGGCAACGCAGTTAGACGTAGTCCTACACAAGGTACGTCATATATTAGAAATATAATGTAATTAATTATGAGAATGAGAAGGAATCTGTGGGAACTGGTTTTGTTTCTAGATAAGTGTGGGACTGTTTTCCCCTTCCGTGCTCAAGAAGTTTTCGATGGGTGTGATACAAAGAAGAAAGAAAAAGAAGAAGAAAAAAGCCACTTACATCATTGAACTTATAATATTGACCTTAAAGGGATGAGCAGAATTTCCACTGGCTTTAACTGAATGTTTTGGGAGAATCACTTTCATTAATACCGGGAAAAATCTTCAGAATAAATCCATGTAGCTGAGCTTGTCTTTTACTTTATTTCCAGCAACAGAGAAAGCCTACATGGACCAGCCACAGTTGACGACCGAAACCGCAACCAGCAGCTCTTCCGAGGATAGCCCGCCCTCTAATTCAAATCTTGCTCGCTTTCCTGAGGACTTTTGTTTCGATGATGATGAACACAAGAAGAAACTACGGAGAAGTAGAACGACCTTCAGTGCGGACCAACTCGCTGTTTTAGAAAGAGAATTTCAGAAAAGTCATTACCCGTGCGTTACCACCAGGGAGCAGCTAGCCCTTCAGACCAGTCTATCGGAAGCACGGGTACAGGTACGAGCCAAACTGGCTCATTTATTACCATTTCTATAAGGGTATTCTCTTACAAATTAGAATGTCTGACCTCCGCCGTGAGATTGTCCGAGAATTCAAACATGAAATTTTTGCCAAATGAAAGCTGTTAGACAACTCATTTCTCAGTAATTAGCAACCTCTTTCCCCCAAATGGTTGGACTACTTCTCAACCATATATTTACCATCATTTCTCAAGCATTTCTTCTTATGACATAAATATAGAAAAACCACACAATTAAAGGGAAAATGAATTCACTCCAATTTGGATCAGTCTAGCAGACTATCCAACTTCATGAATAGCTCTTGAGAATCATGTGACGATTTTTTCACACCCAATTGTGAAATTAACGAGAAGGCCTTGATTGATCTACCTTGCATATGCAATATTTGTGTCCTGAAAATAAAAGGTAACTCGTGAGATTTAGATGGTGTTTTGAAATGAGTCTAGACGAATCCCTTCCCTGAATGCAGCTTTTGAATCTATCGTTAGAGGGGAAAATCAACCTTCCTCTGTAACAAACTCATAACCAGCTTGTGGGGTAGATGGCTAAATCTAATTTCACCTTTAAAAAATAGAATATAACTGTACTTGAGTTGGCGTATTTGTATTAAACGGCACGGTCTATTTCGTTTTGTTAGACACCAATTCCAAGTATCAACAAGTTTGTTCAACTCCTCAAACCGTTCTTACAGGCCTGATCCTCTCACCCAGAACACTTATATTTCTCCTAATCTACTTACTTAAGTAACTCCCACAACTGTTTAAAATTCATCCTCATCCAGACACAAACCGCGTGTTTGGTCTAACGGTAAGAGCATATCCGCCTTTCACGCGGAAGACCTGGGTTCGCTTCCCAGGTCGAGTCACACCAAAGACTCTAAAAAGGAACCTACTGCCGTTGTGTGTGATGCTCCGCATAAGCAATGGAATAGGGAAAACAAGCTAGTGAGCCACGACTGGAAAAAAGGCCGTGGTCGGCTCGACTTGAGCCAATAGGTTAGAAACTGGGCCGTAAAACTCTAACTAACTCATCCAGACACAATCATCATTAGTTTGTTGTTTCAGGGAGAGTATGCAGGACCACAATGTGTAATCAAAACATTTTCACTACATTACAAGATGTGTAATATGTACCATGGTACTTTGCAGTGTTTGAACTAGCTATCAATCAAAGAGCTATAAACAATTGAGAATTTCTGCAAACCACTGCAAAAATTGTAATATGTGTGAAAGGATTGGCCCTTTAAACTCCTCCTCTTGTGGACACCGAGCTGGTTTATTGCTTAAAGACGCTTCCTCTTTACCCCAAGTACATTATTCCGTTAGGGATATAAAGATTCCCCATTTGTCAGTGACTGTTCTTTGATTCACATA
Source organism: Holothuria scabra (assembly GCA_037179385.1). Classification (NCBI taxonomy): domain Eukaryota; kingdom Metazoa; phylum Echinodermata; class Holothuroidea; order Aspidochirotida; family Holothuriidae; genus Holothuria; species Holothuria scabra. The sequence goes on along the minus strand of CM074189.1, from coordinate 5,638,538 downwards.
AGAATTGAATATTGAAACAAAGCAGACAGGGCACATTTCAATTGACGGAGGGAGTCTTTTGGTTACACAGTTGAACTCACCAGGGGGGATCATGTCCTCTTGGTTCAGTTTCAGAGTAAGTTTGTGCATCGAGCTGTGGGAGGGGCTAGAAACAAATTTTGTTGGAAAATAAGGATCTCGTGGGAAGAGAAAAGTTCCCTTTAAGCATAACAAAGCCCTTATGGGAAATCACTATACACTGTAATTCACAAACGAAAAAAAAAACAAAACACAAAAAAAACCATAAATAACATTTTTTTTTCCTTTTTGGCAATTTTACGACTTCACCCTAACCTAATTCAATATACCCCTTGTCTTTGAGTGGGTCTGTTTAATCACGTGACAATGTTAATTCCTTTAATTTTTGTAACCATTGTTTTTTCTTACACTTTTTGTTATACTTTAATTTTTCAGGTCTGGTTTTCGAATAGACGTGCAAAGTGGCGAAGACACAAGAAAGTTTACGATGTGGCCACACAACTGACGTCAAATTCTAACGCCCGCCTATTATCACACCCGTATCATCCCTTGTATAGCACCCTTTCGTTGCCGGAAACTTTTAAGCCATTGGAAATGAGTCCTACGTCATCATTACGTACCTCAATGGCGTCAGCATTTCAACCAATCACAACAAAGGAAACCGATTCTCAGTAGTTTCGCTCAGACAGTATGAATACAATGTCACATGTGCTAGTGTATAATATCTTGTTGAATATGAGTTCACGCCCTTCCAATGCCTGTGGGTAATGTTAAATCTTTTAAATACACAAGTGCCTTTAATAATGGTACCAAATATTAACATTGATGTTTTAAGTTAAGTCTAAATTAGGGGTTATTCTTCATGTATTAAACAATTCGGTAAAAATATCTCACGTTTGAAAAGAACCATGTGCAAAGTAGGATACCAGCAGTGGCGTGGCCAGGATTGTGTCATGGGGGGCTAGGGACACGACATGAGAGAAAATTCTAGGGATAGAGAGAAAAAACTATTTTTGGTGTTTTTGGCATTGCAAGGTTGGGTCATGGGGGGTGGGTTCTATACCCCAAAACCACCGTCGTGACTACGGCACATGGATACCAGAGTGCACTAAATAAAATTGGGTGAAAAAATCCCTTTACGGTTCAAAATGAGGAAGAAAATACCTTATAATAGAAATTCCATTTCCAAAACCAAGAAACTGTCCATTTCAGTCAAGAAGGTGGGATCAGCGAGCGTGTTAGTGAGTAAAGTTCTCTCAGGTTTAATCGCCAAGTTTCTATCCTGAGCTCGCTCAATTTACGTTTGATTTTGCCTTTCAATATTTAGGAGGAAATGAGGATGAATTTACGTCATATCTGGCGTGCTCCCCCTCAGTTCTCTTTTGTTGAAAGCCTCTGCTGCAGAAAGAACCAAAAAGTGATAACCCATCCGTTTAAACCATGCAAAAAGAAATAAAGTTACCGTAAAGTTGCATTTAATATAAAGTTTTATGAACGTTGTTACTTATAACCACTGACATAAATTTTGAAATAATTTCATTGTAAATATGCTTATAAAATTTCTCATTATAAAAGATGGACATTTGCAATATCTACGTAGTAATTGCGGCAATATTTTGAACAACATATTTAGGATGAAACCGACTGACTGTCTGGTCCAGTGGTTAGAGCATCGGACTTACAGTCGGGAGGTTGGGAGTTCCAGTCCTGGCCGGGTCATACCGAAGACTTTAAAAACGGAAATTTGTGCTTGGTGCTCAGCGTAGGAAAAACAAGCCAGTGAGCCACAACTGGAAAAAGGCCGTGGCCGACTCGACTTGAACCAATAGTTTGTTGGAAACTGGGCCGTCAAATTCCATCTAACTAACTAACTTTACGAGATGAAAACCTTTATGTATTTATAACTTGTTTACATTCTGATATTAAGAATTTCATCACTACTATTCGGGCACAAGAAAACCTTATACTATAAGTAAAACTACATCATTTGATTTCGGATTTGAATTCTTTTGGAAACCTTTGTCTCCAAACTCACAAGTTGTTCTGTTTGCAGCTCCCTGTTATTGTATATAGGCCTTCCTAAGTAAGAGTGTACAGAAATTGATTCAGTGCAATAAGTTATACAGTGTGCAATATTGAAATATAATGGCATATGAAATGACCAGTAGAGCGTGCTTTCAATCTGTAATTTCATATTTTTTGTAAATCTGTTCCAAAATTTAAACAAACATAGGAAGGTAAAAGGTTGGTCAAGACCCTAATAGCAGTTTGTTCAGCATTTGATATAGACTCTCATTTGAGTGTGCCCTGTATACCTTCAGAAATTCTAAGGATTCCTGAAGCAAATCTCCTTGGAAAATAGTCTGTTCTAAAGCCCGCCCTCTATTTTGAATTCTTTTGCGAAAAGGTGTAAACGGCCAAAGAAGGAACAGGCGGGATGGATTAATGTGTTTTCATCCCTTTCCTACACATCACTCTCGACCACCTTTCCCTGTCTGAATTCAACAAAGCACGTGAACAAGTGCATTTGCAGCGGAGCCAGTTATGATGTGAGGAGGTTAATTAACAAAGCGGCCCAATGTTTTGAAGCAAATACAATGCACAATTTCCAGTTCAAGTTAAGAGGGCCCAAATGTCCACAAAAAGTGGGGCTATAAGCCCCTAGACCCCGCGTCTCAGCTGCGCAACAGTCCCGATGATTACGAGAAGGTCAACCAAGGATGTTCTGCTTCACAGGAGTTACGTCCCTTAATTGAACGTAACTACAATTGAGTTTTCGCTTAAACATGACACTTTTAAGTCATACCTTGCACCTGTCTTTGCTGCATGCCACTGCCCTTTAAAAAACAGACGAACGTGAAAATATCTAGATCTTTGCAACTCTTCAAATTTAATCTAAAGCGTACAGGTGAGAAATGCCACCACTACTCAAAATCTATGTAAGCGAGATCTTTTCCAATGTGAGTAAAAACTTTGACTAAATCATTATCTCGTTTGTCAACATTTCTCCCCATTAATCCGTTAATTGCAAAATTAACCATAGTTTTGATCGGGCTAAATGTGCACGCAACAGTTCAAGTTGGTATTCATTAGTTAAAGTAACAAATGACGCACATTAAATCGTGAAAACAATGGGCTCATGATAAGGACTTTATTTTCTTTCTGATTCTTTCCTTTCAACTTTCCAGTATATTTATTATAGGGCACATGACCAACACAGAAGGCGCGGGAAGAGAATGGCGATTTCGAGCATATGAAGACAATCCGGGTGGGGGTTTGCAGAGAATATCGAGCCCATGAGAGAAGAAAGGCAATTTTAGGGGAACGCGGAACTCTCTGCTTGTATCAAAGACATGTCACTGACCAGAATTTTAGTTTACATTTGTGTTCTATGGAGCGTTTTTAACTGACGTCACAAATCTCTCCCCTTACTCCCCTAAACTAACAGTGGCTAGCAAGCTGAGAAATAGCCTGCGTATCGCCTCTGTAGCGATGAACTGAACGAAAAGACTTTCGTCCGCTCCGCGGGCTAGCTGAGAAACAGCTGACTTCCCACGTGTTTTTGTTGCAGTTGTCGGGCAGTACGCGTAGCTTACCAATTGTTACGTCAGGTGAAAGCGCTCTATAAATGATTTCCACATTAAGGTCCCGTAGATAATGTAAGAAAAATCTTGTCTGTCTCCCTCTGAGACTATCCTTTCTTTAAGGTCAGTTTATATCACAACCTTTTGAGATTGCGGTATTATTTGAAACAAAATATCCAGACTGATATGAAATGCTATAGACATTGGGGATTAATATGTATGTTCAATATGTTTGAGGAGCAAAGTAATTGTGACATAAGATGCGCCTAGGTGCCAAAAAACACTAACACGGAAGCGTTCGCTAGCTGTCTGTATATAAAATAAAGCAGTTCACACATCTCACCGAAACTGGTTTGTTTGTCATCAATATGCAATCTTTTCAAAATCCCGCTTTTGACTAATTAATCTTCCTGCCTGAAAATTTACGGTCGTCCCCGACATGAAAATGAAACGATAACACGAAATTTGTCAAGTTACTAAGAAAAAATGAATACAGTTTACAATACAAGTCACTCGTGATTGGCTGAGAGGTGTAGACCGTTAAGGTGGTGAGATCTTGGTTCAATCTGACTTAATTGGCTTCGTCTGCAGGCAATGATATAACATGAACAATGAGAAGTAGGACAAGTTAGTCAATCTTGTGACCAAAGCACCCTGTAGCTAAATTATGGTCACACTTTAATAGAAGACCAGGGATGGTACATAGAGCAGTTCCTTTATCCTGCTCTATGGGATGGTATCAGTTGTTTAGGTCCAAGACAAAGTATATAAAAAGTAAATAGACCTTGTGTGTATGATGTCACAGAGTGGAAAGGATGCCCTTCTTTTTTTTGGGGGGGGGGGGCAAAACAAACCAACACCGACAAATGCAGACAGCTGATTTGTCAACCAGTCGAATACGCGCAATGTCTGCTACACGTCAGGGCGAATTGCTATGCGTGTGGCCAGGTATTCCATTGTTCACGTCAATGATGACGTCAGTGTGTCGTCAATGCACAAGGTCTATAAGCCCACAGCTTAAAATTTAAATGTAGTCACACCAATTGGGATTAGTATGCTACAGTAGACAATCCAATTGGCTCTTGATAATAATGAGATTAATACTTTTCTCACACAATTTTGACATTTACATGTAATCGCTGCTTGGATCACTCTGAATATTCAGTATCTATGTTCTGAAATTTCATAGGTGGATATCAGTGAGATTTATAAGTTGTTGTTATTAAGTAAGTTCGGGCGACTGTTTTGTCCTTTATTTGAACGCTAAAAGAATAGTACTAAGATCTATACTATAAAGAATCGGTGATGCATGTTAGTTTGTTAGCTGGAGTTTTACGACCCAGTTTCCAACCAGATGGTTCAATTCGAGCCGGTCACGGCCTTTTTTCCAGTATTGGCTTACTGACTTGTTTTCCCCATTGTTAATGCTCAGCACCAAGCGTAATGGCGAGTAGGGTTCCGTTTTTAAAGCTTTCGGTAAGACCTGGACAGGACCTAAACTCCCAACCTCCTTCAGATGGGTTGTTAAATGTAACACAACTACCTGTGTGAGGTTTACCAAACTAAGAAAATGATGTGGCCGCTCGATGGTAAAGTGGCGATACAAATGTAAGTTAATCTATTTCAGAGTCTACAGTATATTAAGATCAGTCTATTTTACCAGCCCTGAACAACCGATGCGCATCTGAACGGTACTCCTAAATCAGCTTAAAGGGACATACTGCGTTTATCTACTTAAAATCACATTTTCTTACCAAAATGATGACATGGGGTATAGTGATAAAAATATGCAATAATGTAGCTTAATAGCTCTCTCTTAAAGAAATAGTTTTTACAAACTGGTATTCTGTCATTTATTGCGAAAGAATAATTTGTTGGGCCAAACTGCAAAATTCTGAATGATGCATCAAGGTGAATTTTAAACGATACATTATCTTCAATTTAAATTCGATATTTCGTTTAAGTTTACAAATTTCGTTTTGACCTTTTGATTCGAGCCGATTAAACCTACTCATACTGGATTTTGCCAATCAGTATGTCGACGACAAAAAACCAAAGCAAAGCAAAAAGCAAAACAAAAAAAGAAAAAGAAAAAAAATGATAACAATAATAAAAAAAAATCCCAATCTACTTCCTTCTCGTTCTCTTGTTTTTATCTGTTCACCAACTGCGCATTCAGTCTACCAAAAGGTTGGCCACAGTAGCCACTCTCTGTTTCGAATGGAATATCGCTCTACGTCGAGTGACCTCTTAACGCTTTTAGAGTATAGTGGAATTTCAGTCAATTTTCACTAGTAAAAAGAGTTAAGCTGACACAGTACATGGCAATCAAGTGTTATGACTCGGTTTCAACGTCCGACATACTTAACATTTTTCGTAAGTGGTTTTCCACTTTAAGCAACACTTTGAAAATACAAAGATACCCAGATAAGATAGTTTTATTGAATCTTCGGAGCATTTTAGTGAATTAAAATGTTCTTTTTTGTAAACTTTACATCGTGACTCTAGTACTTTTTATAAGACCTCATCGATTTCGAATTCAGATAGGCTACTATAATTTATAAATAAATAAACTTCTCAACGCAGTACCAACTACCGCCAAAAACATGAAAATAAAATCTCACTTTGTATGAAATAAAATAACTTACTGCAGTCTTAACTTATTGTATGTCTGTTTGTTGTCATTAGCACACGTCCTGTAATTCAGATTTAATCAAACGATGCTTTTGAGTAAGCGTATCGTTCTGCGGTGTAAACTATGACTTGAGTCTGCTCTCTGGCAATCGAGTATATTTATAGGACTAACAGACGTATATTGAAGAATCTGGGAATTGTCAATTTGTTATAAGTGTTTCTTCCTTGACATCTCGTCACATTTCTGTCCAATATGTTTTTCGAACTTGATTAGATTCTTTGATGTGTCGCCATGGAGATCTGAATACCGTCTGTCTGCCATTTTTCATTTATCTTTTGTTTTGGAGGACCAAAAGAAAGAATTGGAGCGAGACAAGTTGTAAAAATGTCAAAGATTAAGGCAGAAAAAAACTTATCTACTTACAGAAAAAAAATTGAGTACCTCACCTTAGGTGAGCCAATTTTGACGTTTGAAAGAACTTTTACTATTATTGAGAGAGGATCAGAGAAGATAGAATAATGTGCTCACCTAATTTTTTGCCAAAGTTCCTCGATTTACAGGCAAAAGTCAAGGCCGAAAACAGAATACTGCTGTAGGAGTTCTGCTCCCATAAAAAGTATCGACGAATCCGAGCAACTAGTGTTGGCGGCTATGAATGGGGTCCATCCGCTTAAAATAGCTAAATTTTATCTTTATTTTCAATCCTATGCAAGTCTATATGCAACTCTCATGTTCAGTGATCATATTGAGATAATCAGGGGATACTTTAATGTACAATAATCCATGATACATCACACAGCTAAGCGAAGAATTTGAAAGTTTAGAGCTGATGGACCTCAATAATTCCCGACTATATCAGACCATCATTTGACTATTCGAGTGCTTTGACGTGACGTCATAAACTGGTAACCACGTCCACTGCCGGACAAAAGCAGAAGTCATCACGTCTGTTGTCAGCTGTTTGTCAGCTACGTAGCTAGCTGTACGCACTAAAGTTTTGCCCCAAAGTGGCGTGGATTGTGAAGTCAGTGAAAGCAATCTGTAACACGAAATGACAACACATATACGGACCTATCTCTTGATCATTGTTTCCCGTACCATGGGTCTGTCATGTGGGGCTCCGTTTAAGACTGAAGGCTGAAAGGAACAGCATTCTACACACAGTGGCGGAGGAAGGTAATTCAGTCAGAGGGGCAAAAAATGACCTGTAGGGGCGTTTCAAAGTTTGTAGGGCAAGAAGATTCAGTTACAGTAGAGTGGGGGAAAGGCTGTAGGGTCGATATATAGGTCGGTTGATAAATATGTCTCAATACGTCAAAAAAAGTAAAAAGGGCGCTGACAGGCAATTTGAGTCCGTCAAGGGGGGCGACCGCCCCCCTGACTATAAGGTAGCTCCGCCACTGACTACACACATGATCTTAACCAAGTCAGAAAAAATTAGAGCTGTTGACACATTATATATCACGCAGGATTAGCTGGGATAGGGGTTACACGAAAGTATTGCCCACCTCTCTGGAATACTTTTAAAGAATAGTCTAAAGCCAAATTTAGTTTTGATGTGTTCAACAGGGACATATTCTAAGCATTCTGGTGAAATTTTTATTGATTTCCCATGTTCGGTTCTCGAGATATTGGCAATTGAATATGGCAAATTTTCAGCATAGAATGAACTTAGAGCAAGCAGGCATGATGTCATGGATTCATTTTTTAGCCAATGTTTTGTTTTTCTCCATAATTTACCACAAATTTGAGGCAACTAAACCTTAATATATTGATACCATAGGTGGAACCTGAGTTATGGAATTTTAAAACCTTTATATGCCTAAAGGGCATAATAGCATTTCTAATCAATTCAAGGCCAAGCAAATAGGATGAAAAATAGGGAAAAACAAAACACCGGCCAAGAATGTGAATGCATGACATCAGTGGCGTAGCTAGGATTTTTTCCAGGGGGGGGGGGGGGCAAAGGTATGAAATTTCCCCAAAATTTTTCCCGGTCAATGTGTATGTATTTCATATAAAATATGCAAACTTACAAGTATAACAACATTACCATACAATTTTGTAATATTACCTGCATTTTAATCTTAAAGTTTAACCAGGGAGTTATAACAGAGAGCAATCGGAAATAACAAAGTATATTATTTTGGTAAACAGTATCTGGTTTATTTGTATGTACTAAAGCAGTGGCGTACGCAGGATTTCTCTGAAGGGGGAGGAGCATGCAGTACGGTCTAAGTAGAGGGGTGTCCGGAAATTTTTTGACGTTTTCAAGGAGCCTACATGCAAAATGGTGCAAGATTTCGACTTTGACGGGAACAGTGTTAAAAGTTGAATCGTGGTGGTCCATGAGGATAAAACTGAAACTTTTGTGTCTTTACATGCACTCTTATGCCATTTATGCTACAGTACCTTACGAAGTAAAAATTTGTCATTAAATTTGCACACTTTTAGAAGTCCAAATAAAAGAGCACCGATGGTTATTTGTGGTTTTCCTTGGCCACAAAATGTTATTTTGTCATAATGAATACCTACGCGAAGCGCCACCATTAGTTGGCGCGGAGCGTAGAGAAAATTTGGAAAAATCAGACCCCTTAGATGGCCGGAAATAGCATTTTTCGAGGCAAATACGAAGAATCTAGCCAGTCGCTTTCTTCTTTTGTCGTTTGCAATAAAATGCTCACTTCAAAATATGTTCGCAAACTGCAAAGTGATCAGAGAGTTAAGAGCTAATTTTACTCCAAATATGTAATTTTGCCCAAAAGACCGAGCGAAGCTCCACCATTGGTTGGCGCGGAGCGAAAAGAAAATTTCGAAAAATCAGACCCCTCAGATGGTCAAAATAGCGTATTTATGCTTGTAAAGAGAATCTAAACATGTAGTCTTTTTTATCGATGCCACCAGTGGGAAACAGAGTCTACCTTTTTAAGTAAAAATTGGAATTTGACAGAATTTGCCTAGGTCTATTTGTAGGAATAAAAAAAATGGCATCACTGAAAGACCTTGCAGGGACAATCCTTCCCCTTTGAAAAATTTTGAAAAATTGGGTGTCCTTATAAGCAATCTGGTGCCACATATGCTATCTTTTGAAGTAAAATCTGTGTTAATAAAGTTAGACAACGTATTTTTAAGAACAAAAGAAAATGGCATCTGTGAGGGGGGCATGGCCCAATGGTCTCCCCTTCGCACGCCACTAAGGAGGCCTAATAGTGGCTCGATCACACAGGATATCCTGTGATAAAAGCAGTCTGTTATGTGTAGAAGGCTACAAGGTACTCATTGTCCATTTATTGTTACACTCAAAGTGAGCAGAAAGCTATTTTCCCGAACTAGCTTGTAAGTCTCCAAGGATTAGGCTAAGTAACAAAATCTAAGTGCGCCAACGGATCCCGTTAATTCTAATTTCTAGATAATTTTTAAGTTTATCGTTGGCCATGGATTGTTTCAGCCCGATCCATCGTTATGTACACACAATAAAATCGTACAGCTACTGCTAGCTTGTAGAAGAACATAACAACCTCGGGGGTCTACGGTATAGTGACTTGTCAGTTTTCACATCCTTTTACTGATGAATTCTCAAAGTATCACCTGAATAACAGCTTCCTCTGCACTGAAATGCACTGATCATAACCCCAGTGCGTATACAAGCACAAGAGAACATTCAATCTGCTACGCAACGAGGACATTTCTGTGGAACGCGAATTGGGCCGGTTCATGCGACACTGACGAAATCTGAGTTAATTTGTTGCATGAAAATACGAATTATGTATGAGAAATGTCTCACAATTTCTTATTCTAACAAAAATTTTGAGAAATTTATGTGAAATTTTTGTAATAATAAGAAGATTCATCAAATTAATTTCCCCATTTTCATCAAATTTCCCCAAAAATTTTTCCAGGGGGGGGGGGCAACTTGCCCCCCCTGCCCCCCCCCCAGTAGCTACGCCACTGCATGACATCACACCTCTTTGCTTCAAGTTCACTTTCTCTGGAAAATGTGCAAACTTCAATTGCTAATATATCGAAAACCGAACAAATGAATACAACTTTCACCAGAATGCTTAGAATATGTTCCCTTTTAAAGGGCCAAACCTCTCACCCCAAACTACAATTTTGGTACGGGGGTACCGAGATTATCAACTGGCTCAGCTCTTTGATTGACCAGAAATTCAAACAATGCAGAGGACCAAAGCTTATATTACACAGCATGAACGGTACTGAGAGTGTTTTGATTATATAAATTGAGTTTTTCTATACTCATCTTTAAGCAATAAACTGAGATTGTATTTGGATGAGGATGAATCTCAGAGAATTGTAGGAGGGGCTTCGGTAAAAAGGTTAGGAGAATTGGTACTGTCTGGGGTGAGAGAACTGCGCCTTTAACATATCAAGAATAAATTTGACTCTGGGCTATTCTTTTAAGGCTGTAGGGGGAAATGCAGTCACCCGATTCGGGTAAGCGTAGAAGTCTAACGAGGCTCGTGAATGGCTGTTAAGAGTCACGTGACATAATTTTTATTACTAAATTATGAAAGTTAGGAGTACAACTCATTGATTTTAGTTTGTCATATTTGAGTCCTAAAATGTATGTCAAATACTTGAAAGTGAAATAAGAAGAAATCTGTGGGACTTAGTTGTTTCAAAATTCTTTTGGGGTGATTGCTATTGCCCTATGCTGCTTCTACATTCTGAAAGTGTCCACGAAATGTGTATACATCATTACTTTATGAAAATATAGTGGTCAAAACATTAATCTATCGTATCAAATAGTGGTGAAAGTGTTTGTCGTAAAGTTTGATCTTCTCAGTTTACCCACGCCAATTGAAGGACATAGTTGAGTCACAAGTCTCATGCACCTTGGTGCAATTTAAAACCGCGGTCAAATTGCAACAATTCCTGATCGAAAACCGATCCGGTTTTGTGTGAGTTTTTTTTACTTGAATCTTCTCCCTCCATCTCTCGTCGGAAAAAAATTGGCAACCTGTGCAAATAAATGCTTTGTATCGAAAATTGAATTTGTTCATTATGTAGTGACGTTTCACCTACAGACAGATCTTATCGAAATCGGACTAGGCGTGTCCGATAAAAGTTTTTTCTCTGAATAAATATAAATATATGTACCTTCGTGTATGCACAAAATATGTAGTAAATAAATCCTAAATAGCCCATGTTATGAGCACAAGTTTTACGTCCATTCATGTCTTACAACAGAAACGGTACGGAAATACAGCGACAGATGTCAGTGTTAAGAATGTTTTGGATGAGAGCACATTTCATGTTTATAATGCCACTATGATTTCATTACTCTTTTAGTGAGCGATTTTATTTGTACATATTCTTAAAGTTGCAAAGAATACCACATGTTTGATATTCTTCTTTCAGGCAAATTAAGTAATTATTCTTAAGTACCAAGAATAATTTGTTCGTCGTACTCAGGCTCTTCAACTTAGTGACGAGAACCACTTGGGTCAAAATTTCCCCATCACGTATGATATCCATCACATTTGATGAATCTCTTTTGTAGCTTGCCAAGTAAGATGACAGCTCCACCTACATAAAAACTAGTCACAAATTTCAAATCCTTTCCTCGGGCCATTGGTTACAATAGGCTCCAAATATAAAATTTATGAATGTAAGGAATAGTTATTTATCCTGATTGATAAGGTCAATAAAGGGGGTCATAAATCCTGTGGGGTACAATAAAACCATGACATCAGAAAACTACATACAGGTGTAAGATGTATATCAAATTCATAAATGTACCTTGTTTAATTGGTATATAAATTAAGTTCATACACGGTGGCTGACAAAATATGAACCAGAAATAATAATTTGTGAAGCCTAGAGTCGATTATACAGTTTTATATCTGTATATGGTTCAAAAACCTTGATAAAGTACCAGGAAAGTGAAGTGATCTACAAAACCCTATTGAAATTAACATAAAGCAGGGAGCTGGAGGCAGCTCCCTGCCTAAAGGCAGAAAACTCCCTTAAAAAGAGCAGAACAAGCATACAAAACAAAGCTATCATCACAGCTAATTAGGAGAGGTATTCAACACAAAGAACAGAATAAAAAAATCAAATTCCTAATTTAAGTTTCTACAACAAATAAAATTCGGTCTCTACCTAAAACAAGCCAGTAAGTCATGACTGGAAAAAGGCCGTGGTCGGCTCGACTTGAACCAAGTCGGAAAGTAGATCGTTAGACTCCATCTAGCCAACTGATCTGCAACCTTATTTGCTGAAATAATTGAAAAACAAATAGGATGGCCTACTAAAAGGTAAGCTTTATATGTGATGGAGGATCCTGGGAAGCACTGCGTCCAACCCACGGACTTATTATATACATGGACAGAGCATGTAACACGTACGTCATATCCGTAGATGGTCGCCGCGACGGTCTGATTTGATGACGACTCTCTAATATTTTAAACAAAACTTAAACTTGAATGGAGAGGAATATCATGTTCCTGCAATACGTGAAGTGATTTTGACCCTAAGTTGCCATATTTGGAAAATATTTTAACTTTCTTGCAAAATATGGCGATATACTTGAGCAAGTCCAAGCTTCCAAACAAAACCATAGCAGACGGCCATCTTGGTGCGCTTTTTCTTCACACGTGCGGTAGCGAAAATGTGCAGTGCAGTATGCTCTGTCCATGTATAGGAAGTCCGTGGTCCAACCTCAAAAGTGTTTTATCGTTTATATGGTTAAGAAAACATGAAGTCATAGTTGCGGATTAATTTTGTCCACTGTCATATTACGACAACATTACATGGCTGACGAATGTCCAGTAACTATAAGAGCATCCATTAACTCATAAAGATTTTAAATTTAACAGCATACGGGGCCTTTCTAAAAAATGATTGAGGCATATATTGCAAGCATAATTGACCCTGTTTCAGATTGTAGCAGTAAATGTGTATATTTAAACAACAGAAATGTCTCTATTATATATATATATATATATTTTTTTTTTTTTAAATGCGATTTGTTTTTTCATTTCAAATGAAGTGAACAAGAAGAAATTGCAAACTTAAATGGTCCCATGTTCTCGAGATTTAAGCTATTGAGGATAAATAGGCCTAATTATTTACCGCCAACGCTCTCAATGTAGAAATCGTTAGTTTAGCTTCCGATGCCATTTGACCCAACCAAATCCAAATACATCCAAAAGGTTAGCAAACGAAACAAATTGAAAAGGATTGATCTTCAAGAAAAATTTTGGAAAGACAAATCTATTTTATTCTGTTTCTTGTTTTCGACGGTCGTGTCCGATTACATTTATCAATAAATTCTCATCGATCATACAAGCGAAACCCGGGAAGATGTTGTATGCGTTAACGATTTTAGAGGGATGGCGTAATAAGCGCCACCATCGATTGGTATTCTATTGCGTAATATTAGAAGTTCATATACACGTAGGACGGCGTAATGTTACTGTGTCTTGATAAACCCTCTTTACAAGGCAACCGAATACTTCTAATGCTTTCTTAGAATAAAACGAAAAGGCTAATTGGATATTACAAACTGGGAGAGGAAATATCTACTTGATTTAGAACTATCTTCATGCGAAAAGCCTCTTCAAAAAATTGAAGAAAACACACAATAATGATAGCATAATCCCAAGAGAGATTTCAGTTTCACGACAAGTTGACTCTTATGGTGTCTTGTAGCTTTTCTGTCCTAATCATACATACGGTTGGTGAGCAATGTGTATTCGTTGGCCAGAGTTCATAAGAGTAAGAAAATATACTTTCATTTTAGGGGCTGCAGCAAATTAGCCCTAACTTTTAAAGCCGGTTTGCTTAAAAGTAGCATTAAAGTGTACCATAAATATATGTGGGGGATACATCACTCACCTAAGTTCGTTCACCTATGTGAGTGTTTCGTATTAACCTTTGTGATAATTTGAACAGGGAGGTTAGAATGCTCAGCCTATTTGCAGTATGCTCGTACTGAAACGTGTTGTAATAGGGGATCCAGGGGCAGGGACATTTCAAGCTTTAGACGTCCGTATTTTGGAGGGATGTTGACTTCATTTGGCTTGCAGCAGTTAACTAGAATAAAAAAGCAGTGGCTTTTTCCCGAAACGTCAGTGCTGTAGTTGTACGTCACAAAACTACTTTTTCAAATTCTAATAACGACATTGCGAATAAGCGGAAACTTTGGCTACGGAGTCACATAATGATGACAATGATAATGAACGGAACTGGGGTAGGGGGGGGGGAGGGGGGTGGTGGACGCTCTGAACGTGTTCATCAATTAAACATATAATTTGCCTTCATTTTGTAAAAACGTTTAAATTCGTCACAAGTTTAGCTATAAAACACTGAATTTTTAGAATAAAACTTGTTTCAAATCAAAAATGTTTAAGGATTAGAAACGTCACGGTGTCTTTAGCATCATAACGTGTGTGCATAGTAGGAGCAAAAGGTGTTTAGAAAAACGTTTCATTCCTAATCACATTTTTAGAGGGGAGATCACGTAGGTCTGTTCCTAGGTTTCAAGAGAACTAGAAGTTGGAACTTAGGTATGTCTTTGAAATGCATTAGTCAAGATACATATTGTTGTTAGTTTTCAAGTACGAAGTATCCCTAAAGACATGAAAGGTCATGAACGATTTTACACGCTAAGTTAATTCAGATTGAAATGTCTCCCGGAGGTTATTCGAATCGTTTTGCTACTTTTCTCTTTTAAACCAAATTAGAACAGGGTCATTTTTACTATGTTCTTAACGTTCGTAAACGTTCCACAAGTTTTGAAAGGTCTATTTTTGCGAAACGGGTTTTGTAATGGGAGGTTTTATGAGTGAGATCTGGGGGATCTAAGGGTATGGGATTTCCCCCTCTCGCTTTAGTGATAAAAGTCTGTTTTAACGAGGTCTCAGATGCAAAATGATTCAAAGATTTTGCCTCAACGGCTGAGCGTTATAAAGTTTCCAGTGACCACCTTTTGTGCATTTTTTGTTACTTTCATGGGGTTTCAACCCCTATCCTCCTGGAGACCGCGAGTTTGGTTTAACGGTAAGAGCATCAGCCCCTCACGCGAAAGACCCGGGTTCGATTCCCGGGTCGAGCAATACCAAAGACTCTAAAATGGCATCTACTGCAGTTGTGCGTGATGCTCTGCATAAGCAATGGAGTAAGGAACACAAGCCAGTGAGTCTCAACTGAAAAAAAAGCCGTGGCCGGCTCTACTTGAACCAAAAGGTTGGAAACTGGGCCGTAAAATTCCATTTAACTAACTAACCTATCCTCACGTACTTCCTCGATCTGCTAACAGTGACAACATTTGTATAGAATGGAGATCACTGACTTCATAGAAACAATGTGACTGTAGCCTTAATTTCACACTTCTTTGACCTGGTTATGTTAACATGTGTGTACGGGCCAGTACTCCGACCAGGTTCTGGAGGGAGGCGAACATTTTTTCCAAGGCGGGTAGAGATGAGTTCAAATTTGCAAAACTGAATTAAGTCAATGGCAAAATTCAAACTCTTTACCGATGTGGAAAATGTGTACCCTTCGCACCCGCCCCCTTTGGATACGGGTCTGGTATATTAACGTCTATACTATTCACACTGCGTCGCCATCAGTACGCTCTTAAAAAGGTAATATACAGTCATTCTAATTTGAATTAATGTAGTAAAACGTCATTTTCTGTCCTGAATTGCTCTTGACATTTAAGTGACAGCTGCAGTTATCCTGCATTTTGAAGTTATTGAAACCGTATCCGCGATTAGCTGACCAATCAGCTGTTTGTATTTATTGGCGTTGGTTTGTTATTTCTTCAAAGGAGGAAACACTCTCAGCAATATGATATCATATACATAAGGTCTTTTAGCTCATACATGGTTTTATCATCAGTTTTTAAAAGAATTAATTAATCCCGTATAAGCTGTCGTCCTATGTAGGCATCGCTACAGTACGCTCTCCTTCAGGCAGGGAGCTGCTAACAACTCACTGCTTCAGGTAATATTTTAACATCACGGTGGTTGGGGAGAGTTTACTAAAAGGCTTTTCCCTTCGAAACAGTTTTCCTAAAACTCGTTTTTATCCCATTTTCTGATATGTAACACAACTTGTAGCATCTGTGTTTGGTTTTATATAAAGAAAACTCCGTGTATCATTAAGTTACCGACAGGTTTGCAGTCGTCAAGAGAGCCAAACTTACTCTGACAAGCTAATCTTCCCAATTAAGTAGAGTGTAAAATTTTAATTTGTCATAAATGTTTGAGACCTACTAATTTGATAAATCGCTATTTTGGGATTAGCTGACGCAACCAAGATGATCGAAGTAATGCGAAAGGTGCGTCATAACTTTTACTTTTCCTTCAACGCCGATATCTTAAAGATCGCAGAAGGGATACCTTCAGCATTGATGCCTATAAATCAAAGTAAACATAAATATTTAAAATGGTTAGGCTGGGAATTGTTAGCTGGCAGGCTTTGGTGTTTGGATAGACCTTTTATAGTATTATTACATGCATGAGGTATAGAGTTGTTGATGAAGCAGACATTTTGTTATCTCCACCCAGACAATTTGATTAACATATCATACTGGGAGCAAAAGCCTTAAACTTCTCTTATATTTCGTTAACGAATTAATTTGTTTCACAGCTCGATTTCGATAATTAAAAATCGTCCGTCTCATATCTACGTGGCATGTAAACAGGTACATGCTCTCTTCAAAATTGAAGGTCACTGTTCGTTTAGGTAAGAATTGTACTGTTGTAGAATTTCCCGGCACCGTGAACAAAAATTAGTCACAGTGGTGTCTGATTTGACTAACCACGTACGTCACCCATATTTGACTAATTTGTGATGATATCTGACTAATTTGGTAGTTAGGTACTGAAGAATATCAATGAAAACTTAGACACGGAGGCTAAATATTTGTTAGAAACTATTTAATTCAACTCGGTAAAGTATTAGGCAATACTGTTGACTAACGTGATTAGTCAGTTCAGATACTGTTTTGACTAATTTGTGTTTAAAGTAAATAAGACGTGTTTGTACATTCGTTCAGGTTTGAAACTTCTCGTTGGTAACCTGTATTTTGCCTTACTTCAGGGTAATTACAAGATGTTGTCATTGAATATCACCTTCTATAATATATTTTCACTTTTACTACTAAACATTGCGGCCATCGTTACCTCCGTGCACTGCAGCTTTGATGAGAGAAACACAGACTCTATAAATTCTAGTCGAGTAATATCACCCAAACCACTAAAACGCTAATAGGTTCATCGAAGGCTGAAGTTAATTTAAAGGGTTTGCTTTGCCTCTGATTAATTGTAACGTCCAAAAATGTTTATTTGTTTTAAGGCGGGTAACTTTGAAGACGTCAAAAGCTGTAATATTGTTTGACATTTATTTCCCAAATTGATGAAAAGTTACCCAAAGAGATAAACACATCCACAGCACGTTGACTGGTATTATTTTTTGCTACGAGACACCTTGTCAGCTCATTGTGACGAGAGTAAACATAGACATTTGCACGGCACATAGGAGTTATATATTTTCCAATGTACTTCTTATTTTGGCATACAAAAATGTCTTCCGGGTGTGCAGAATTCGTTTCAAAAATGTTGGAGGGGGACAAAATATTAGGCGTAGGGAAAATATACCCAGCAGTCTATCAAAGCGGAAAAGCATGGTATTAAAAGTATGTAAATTTGTTCTAGTACAGTAAAGACCGTACTTCCCTTTAAAGATGAAGCAACTCTTTGAGATAAACTCATAAAGCACTATACGATGAACACAGTAAATGAAAATTTAAAAACAAATTTGTTATTAGAGTTTTTCTTTAACCGTCAGAGGGGAACTAGTTAGATGTAGAGGAATACAACGAAATGGTCTGCACTCTGCAAGGACTAACTGCCGTCAACCATTATTTCTACTTGGCCCTATCGCCTCGAGCTGGACCTTCTTGTTCCAACATCTCCTTAAAATGCTGGATATTGACTGGAGCATTCTCTTCTATTCTTTTTAATTTTCAAACTTAAAGAAATAAATAAAATATTTCTCAAAGACACGTTTCTTAAGACCGTTGGATATTCCTTGATATACCGCTAAAATGGGAATCGTTCTTATCTCAAAAGACGTTTTTATGTACAACCGAACATCAAATGGAGTTTAATTTTCGACCTATATCTCAAAACAGGCGATGGCCCGATGACTCAAATTAAATTTGATTTGTTGGAATTTGACGTCTTAACTTCCACACCTCCTGGTTTAATCTAGTCACGCCCAAGACCTTTTTCCGCTCGTGGGTTACTGGATTCTTCTCCATACTCCAGTTCTCCTCCCATGGTGGCGGTGACATTTATAGCTCAGTGGGTGAATAACAACACTATGAATGTGCTGTATCCATCTAATCGTCATGTTCGTAATGCACCTAAAGTTCTATTCGTTTTCATGCAATTCAATGTACTCTTATAAACCTTTTTGACGCACAAACACCGCATCTAAGTCTATTCTAGTGGTTGTGGTTATTTGAAAATGACATTTCATTTTTGATATATATTTTTTTTGTATTTTAAAATCAGAATATTTGTCCTGCTTCAATGAACATAGTTAAACAACTTGAAATAGACCTGTGCATTAGAACAGAATAATTCACTCTCGGTGGTAAATGTTTTCGCTGTAGGCACTCGTGCATTACAATAGTGACCCGCTTGCACTATAAACCCGATCTTGTATTATTATGTGCTGATGCACGGTTCGTCGTTGTTAAACCTTTAAGTTGTGTTTTAAATCTTTACATTTTCAAGGTAAAGACTCAGTGAGTCTATGATCTGAGTGAATTCCGGGAAGACTGACGTCATCAACCCATCAGGTGTTATGCGAACGTGACATTTGATTTATAATGTGAAAATTGTTAACATAATAATATTTGTAGTTTCTTTAATGTCGGGATCTTTCTTACGATTTTAACATTCAGGTAAATGTTGGATACTCGATTAATTGGATAATGTTACCATGGGGAGAGGAATGTTTCCCATGGGATAAAATAGTAACAAAATGATAATGAAATTGATGAGGAAAAGGTACCTGAGTAAAACATTTGGATCACGAGTAAAACAAACCAACATTTTAAGGGTCAAATTTAAAACTCAATTTGAGTCAATTTGAGACCTTACTGGTCAATACTGACAGTAGTTTGGTTATTTCCATCCTACACCACTTTGGGATCACGTTTACCAGTGTTCTTCCCGTTTTCCAGTGTGTATTTACATCTTCGAGATGAATCCTTCTACAAGCAGAGGTTATAAAGAATTGATATTTCCTTCGTTTGCATAATATCTTCGTAAATAATACAAAACTCTTTCATCGGCATTTGGACATCCTTTTACCAAACATGCAGGAAATTTGGCCAATAGCTCTGTGCTTAAAGACCGCAAAGCTATTAATTTTTATTGATAACACTTTTTGACTTTTGACATTCCTTTGGATGCAACAAATGCAATCACAAAATAGACATCGTTCTTAACTGTTTGTAGAACGAATCCATATGAAATTTCACCTGAAGATGAGGTCCGACGGAGACGAAAAATCGCATGAACTCACAAGGTAGCAAACTAGTTTTGAGTACGTCTGAGAAGATTATTTGTCCTTTTGGTTTGGTCTTTAATTATGAACAATTTAGATTTATTATCAGATGACTCGAAAAATTGTGTCATAATTTTCCTCATAGAAAAATAGTTGCTCGAGTCACATTGACTTGAATATAAAATTGAGTGACTCGTTGAAACGGTCTCGAATGACTATTAAACGTTGTCCCTGCGTTTACATTTTATAACTTTACAGCTTCCAAACTATAATCCAGTGAATCACATTAGTAGTAACCACGTGCAAAAATATTACCCTTCTTACAAGTGTAATTCCTTGTACTAAAACTGTGGATTTTTTCAGTGGGAATTTCGGGTTCTAAACAGTCCCCATGAAGCTTTTGAATGATAAAACCCGGAAACTTCTGCAGGCGTAGTCCCACTGCATGATTCTTCTTCATTGGAATTCTGCTTCTACATGCTACAGGTGTGTCCTAAGGTCCCAGAAAACCTATTTGAAGTTTCTTGCTCCCAGCCAGGCTCCCGATGTACTGTCGAAAATGATTCGAAACGTTATCGCCGATGTAATACCATCGCTAGTGCATTGAACTAGTTCCGAAGTGTAGTTAAGACAAGCCTGAGAGCACTATGTGACGTCATCCAGAATCTGGCGTAGTGTTTATAGCATTTTCATGAGGCGTCAAGTCATCTTTAAGCTGAGTACAACGGGCGCCTAATGTCAACGGCCGTGACGTTTTTTAAACTTCCTTCCGGTCCCAATTCAACAAAGTTCAACTAGAGATAAATATTATCTTGGCGTAAACAGTAAAGAGAAGAACGTAATATCCCTTAACTCAAAACAATTAGTTTGTGATTTCTGAAAACTTTTCCCACAACACCTTGTGATTAAATAAGCAATCGAGCGAAAATATGTGTAGAAGAGAGACTATTCCTGGTGGAATACAAACCGGCATGCGTTTATAAAACATTGGTGACGTGCCCTTCGCACATTATTGGAAAAAAAAGAATTAAAGTGAAACGTCCCCTTGCATAATTATCAAGGATGTTTACAACATGAAGCCCTTCTATTAAATGGCATGTTAAGGAGGAATGCTTATTTTCTCCGTGATTAAGTGCACTTTAAAATGATTTTATCCTCATGATTTTTCTGATGTGTCACAGTCCAACACTTCTACCAATTTTCCCTCGATAATTCTGTAAATTAGTCCCGTCAACAAGACGTAATGTCATTGTTGTATTTTTTTTTTTAGAGCGAGGGGGAGTCACCGTGAATGGCAGTTGCCAAGGGGGAGTTAAAATGTTTTAACGAATATTTACAAAAGTGAATTTACCCTAGGCGTTTATTAAGTATGAAATGCCTGTTATTATTTTGCCGTTGGTTGTATGCAGGACATTTGGTAGGAGCATCTATGCAAACAAAGTGTGTAATACTATGGCAAATTTTATGTGTTTTCTTGGAAACAATAACAGTCATGTATGTACAAAGACGCCTTTGGATTTTCAATAAAAACGTCCTTACCTTGGCTTTGTCATGAATTTTATTGTTTTAATTGGCCAATGGAGAAGAGCAAGACAAATATGGATTGCCTCACAGATCTGAAAACAGTAAAACGTAATTTTACTCAGGATTTAGTATTCAAATTAAAACACCCGTAGAAATTTACCTTAGCAAAAAGACCTACTGAGACCCTTTAAATGATCCTGAATCCCTTTTGGTTTTTTAAAATGCTTAAATACCGTTGTACTTGAAATTGACTTCTATTTGATCAAATATGGAAGGATAATGCCACTAAAAGGAAACTACAAACGACTGGTCAAGATTTAATACCGGTACCGATTTTTCACCTGAGAGCCCGCTTGTAAATTGCCTCAATAATTGACTTGTTTTAAGTTCTCAAGAAAAGATATTTTCTCCTTCCTAATCGTCTTAGGTTAGGACTTATCAAGAACGCAAACATTTCACTCCTCATGGTCATAAGCCGATTCATTTTATCCCCAAGGGCTAACAAAACCTCAAATTAACTGCCTTTTCCCATCATTAACAGTAAAATAAATCATGGGGAAGCTTTCTAATATGGACTTGAAACCTTACAGAAAAATGGAAAGTCAATCTTTGATAGTTCTTATCCCCAATTCGAGGTTTTAATCAAATGGTATATGACTGAGCATCTCCGGAGAACCAGGGAGCTAATATATGAGATAAAGCATGCAATTATGAGCTACCGGGATCCGTCCGAGAATTATCTTGAGATTCAATTATTAATTACCCAAACAGCTTTGTGGAGTTGACTATGAAAGACCAGACCCAAACCGTTATTTCGTCCTAGTCTACAAAATTGTATCTTGAAGATTAGCTTTGGTGGATAGGTCCATCAATAAGGTATGAGAAGATAATTTATCCGTAAAAGGAGGACACAATTTTGCGGAAGTCAAAAGGAATAAAAAATAGACTAGTAACTTTTAAAGTCTATAGTTTTCTAGAGAAAGGTCAGATGCAAATCAAAAAAAAAAAAAAATCCTTAAGAGAGAGAGGGCATTTTAAGAGTTAAGTTGCTAATTTATACAAGTGGTTGAAAAGGCTGAACGGGATGACATGCTTTGACTTGAAGCAATTTCTTTACGAAAGTGTCATTTTAATGCTAGCCTTCCAACGAATTATTTAAATGTTCAATTTCTTCTTCACGTTGTGGCTGTTTCCCTTTGGGGTTGAATGGAATATTTGCCGTAGATTCTACAGAGAATCTTCGAAAATTCTCTCTGGTGTTCCTGAAAACTAATGCAAGTTGATGTAAAAGGCCAAATACATCACACTGAAAAACTACACCCAAAAATCTGGAACAACACGCTTTTATAAAATAATAAAGTCGCGTTGACAGTTAAGCTTGCGGTGTTGCTAAGAGGAAGTGATAAAAAAATATATTGACACATGTGAGAACCGAAGGCTGACCTGATGAAATGGTTCAAACTGTCACATTTTAAAACGGAAATGGGTCGAACAGATTTACTTCTTGGACAGAAAGTAGTTACTACACTTCTGGGAATAGTCACAAACGTGTCTCCTAATTAATCCAGAGCAGCGTTACCTTTCTTCATTTGTTTTTAGGTAATTTTAAAATGGACGAAGAAACAGGCGTGTGACATGAACGGTTGTACCAGTGCTAAACGTTATTGAGGGGAGGTTTTGAATAAAAATGATTGCGAAATAAAAACTACAGAGAGAGAAGAAAGAATAGTCATTAGTCCAAACTTTGACAATTCAGTTTGTGAGTGTGGGTAGTGGGAGGGGGGGGGGGGCAGGAATACAATGTAATTGAGACAAGGGGTGGGCTTTACACTGTAAATATTTTTATGTATCCTTCAGATTTACAACGAAAACGTCAATTGACACAATCCAATGGCTTATAATGTTCAGAATATATAACTGTTATCAGGTGAAATCCGTATGTAGAAGTAAGAAGAATTTTATTTTCAAACGAACTTGATTTTTCCAGACGTTCATTGCACTTTGAGAATGAGCATTGTGATGCCATTGCGGCACATTGGTTTAGCTAAGCATTGCATTTTAATGGTTTTACAAAGTATTGTATTTTCTTATTATACTGAGACCGTTGTACTGTATATATAGGGAAAATATTTGTCAACTTATGCTATTCCCTGAATATGATGGAATTAACATGATTGCAACATCCTGAAACACAATACACACAATGCACTCAATGACCCTCCTCTGGTCTCTTCGATGATGCGGCCGTTGCAAGTTAGATTGCTTTCCTCCACGATAACTTGTGGTTCAAAAATGGCAAAGGGTACAGGGAATTGTCCCAATTAATTTTGGTGAGGATTGCATATCTTTATTGTTACAAGTAACCGCTTAATTCTCTCAAATTAAATTAAATTTTTCATGAAGTGTTTTACCAAAGGAAACGATTTGAAAGAACAAGATTGCGTGATAGATGTGAGAATTTTTTTCTTTATAAAAGCGTGGTGCATGGTTAGAAAATTCGTAGCAGATGGTAGGAGGACGGGTAGAAAGGAAAACAAATTCACCTTTCAAAATGAAATACATTTCTTCCTTGGCTATCCATTCTACATTTAAAGAGAAAGTGATAATGAAACTCAAAATTAATAAATTCGATCTTTTTTGATACCCAGACAGTTCCTGTTCTCCTAACCTATTTACTTAAGCCCCTCCCACAACTGTCTAAAACTCGTCCTCATCAGGACATAATCTCAGTTTCTTGGTTCTGGGTGAATAAACAAGATACCGATGTGTGATCGAAACACTCTCAGTACAGTGCATACTGTGTAATATGAGCTTTAGAGGTCTGCATTTTTTAAAAATTTGCCGTCAATCAAAGAGATGTGTCAATTGAGAATTTCCGTAGACTCCTCAAAAATTGTAGTTTGACGTGTAGCTTGGGGTGACTGCCTTTAATGTAAGTGAGGAGGCATGGAAACTTGTATGATACCGCCATATTATAAATTGAACATAATAATGTGTCATTTTATTACAGCCAATATACATTTAAATCTACAGACGCACCAGAAATTAGCAAATATTCCAGATAATGTCCTTCAAATCCTGTGCCGATTACCTTTTTATGACTCAAGATATCACAGTTTTAAAGACTGCATGTTGCACATGTAAAGTGGGATCATTGCCTCATATTTACCTTTTTCATTTTAATTTAAATGTTCATGAAATATGATACCGATGGGACATTCAAAGATATTTTCCTGTAAATTGAGCATTAATCTATAACATAAAGGGTATCGAAAGCAACTCTGTTAAATATTTCCCGTAGCGGTGTCAAAATTATAAAACAAATTTAATACAATCTCAGATTAATATGCCTCGATTGTCATCAGTTTTCCCATAATGTAGGCCTACTTTTAATTTATATAAAATTCATCACTTTGAAAATTGGTATTTTCCGAATGTTGCACGAATGGAGAAAAATTTTCTGCATAGTTTGACCAGGGTTTGTTGCAGCCACGAACCTCATTTATATATGGACAGAGCATGTAACTTGTCCGTCCTATCCGTAGATTGTCGCCACCGACTGGAACAAAAAATGCGCAAGACGACGGCAGCCATAAAGCTATAATTTGCATGATTTAACGATGATTATGTAATATTTTCACCAAACTTTAAACTTGAATAGGAAGGAATATCATATCTCTGCAATATGCAGATTGATTTTGTAATTTTGACCGTATCTGCATTATTTCGAAAATATTTCAACTTTCTGCAATCGATTTGAACGACTTGAGCAAGTCCAAACTTTCACCCACAGAACCATTGTAGAAAGCCAGCTTGCTACGCCAATACTCACAGGTACGGTAGCGACAGTCTCCACCATTGCGATAAAACATTTTTTATCTCTGACGGAATTGTTGTAATGTCTACTTGTAGCTAATTTTTGTTATCGGTAAGCTGACACACTGACTTGTATATAGCTTGAAATCAAGGGAAAAGAGAAAACAATAATATTTCATTCAATTTGGTTTTAATTTAGACATTCAAACCTGCAAGGTCGAGTTTATGTTTTATTACTGTTTCATAGGGGTGGACCGTAATCCAGGGTAAATTTAATTAAAATAATTTCTAACCTAGAGCTAATTTACCTAATCGGATAAGACCCACGACAGTGTTTTTACAGCCGAAGTTTTTTTCAAAATTACTTTGATTGATATAAATAAGCACGGTGTGTAGTCACCAGCGGGTAATGGAAACGGTCTGTATCACCAATAGGTAGCGGTCGTTGCGTATTTACAGACGCAACGAGCTGATAACTAAGTCCTGGAAATATCGTGTCTAAAATGCTCCAACAAAGAGTACAAAGAAAATGGCTCAGACACTATCCAACAATTCAGTCTTGATCATAAAGCCCATCAATAGCTGCATCTCTTCAAAATACTGTGTGCAAGACGTTGGACGTTGCATCATTTGAAATGTTGAAAGTTTGGGTAAACAAAGTATTCCTGAGCAAAAAGCAACTGAAGTTCTATCCGTGGGGGACTAATTATTTCCTGAAACGAAGGCTACCATAATGCCTTATTTTTGATAATCTATAAACCTGTGTCAAAAACATTAGTTTTAAAAGAATGGATTTTTTCTTGCAAAGCAAACGCAATAATTCCCTTTAAGTTCAACTACTGAGTTTGTTGTTCTTCATAAAGTTGGCCTTACACATTTGGCGATAGAAAAATGTTCACCTTGTTGAACCAATATTTTTTAGAGTGTATAATTACTCTCTGAGTGTGGAATCGGGGCCAATGTTAATTTGGAGAAAAATCAAATCAAGTCAAATTAAAGAGTCATTTCCGCTTTTTAAAACGGAACGTTCAGTTTCAGATCCTTCCCTTATATCAATCTTTTGAGGTAGCTTTACTTAGCTAGACAGGGTAGAGGGTGGAAATCGCTTTTAGGGGTTGAAATATATTTAGTGCCCGAGACGTATGAGAATGATTATCGGCAACAATAATTTTTATTTTGTACAGGTATGGGGGAAACTTTTATGGATACACCCTTGGTTACCAGCTCGAATTGAAAGCAATAAAGGAAATTGATTTCATTTTTTTTTTTTTTCGAATTGAGCAATTTTTTTTTTTTTTTTATTGTTCTTCTCAATCAGTGACATGTACAAAACAACGAAGCGAGTCATTGCAGTTATAAGCAATATTAAACATAAAACGAAGTACAGGGGGAAAAAGTGTTACATAATATTAAAATCAAGATGAAGGCTATTAAACCA
The DNA here is from genome assembly GCA_037179385.1 of Holothuria scabra. Lineage (NCBI taxonomy): Eukaryota > Metazoa > Echinodermata > Holothuroidea > Aspidochirotida > Holothuriidae > Holothuria > Holothuria scabra. Next base: position 5,611,966 of record CM074189.1, on the reverse strand, counting down.
TGGCTGCCATTGTCTCATGAACGTATTTATATCAGAAGAAGTACACGCATTGTAATGCAGTGATTGTATCAAACTCCTTGCATAATTTTGAAAGTGAACAAAATTCAAAATAGTGTTTTGTATTTTGCACTTGTAAATATAAAATTTGAACCATATCATCAGTACATTTACAGCTCTGTTTTCAGCTTGATCATTCAGGATGCCAAAAATCATATTCTGTGGGCTAAGGTATAAGGTATTATTAGTATTAGCATTAACAAAATTCTGAAACCGTCTCCACAAAGCTTGTACTTCTTCACAGTTAAACATAACATGGCTAATTGTTTCTCTTTCTTTTGAACAGAAAGTACAAAAATCATGATCTAAAATATTAATTCTTTTCAAGTAAGTATTTGTTGCCAGAATTCTAGTATTAATTCTGTACTGAAACCAAGAAAATTTACTCTCCAAATGCAAGCTAAAGGGTAACTTATAAATTAAATTCCAACTTAAATGGTTGCTCCCAAGTTCAGCGGACCATTTTTCCTGAGATTTTATGGCAAAATAGTTATAATTAATGATTTTCTTGTAGAAATCAGAGCCCCCTTTTTCGATTTGTTCAGAATAGCATGAAACTCTGGAATGAATGGCCGTTTTAATTTTTTGAAAGTTCGACCTTTTAAAAAGCATTTAACCGCTCTTAAAACACCTTCAAATTGCAGATAATTTGTATAAATATCGTAATGAAGAATAAAGTTATTGAGGGTAAAAAAAATCCCATTTTCGTCGAATAAATCATCAACTATATAAACACCCTTTTGTATCTAATCTTTCAAGTACAAAGAATTCCTTCCAACAACATTATTATTTTAATTCTGTAGGTTGAAACGCATATATTTTATATAATATTATATAACTTTTTAAGAATATAAAATCCAACAGTGATTTATAACCTGCAGCCAACTACCAAAGTACCTTGATTTCATTACCGGACCGAATTCATAATTAAATTGTGATTTACTTTATTTATTTGGCATGGTTAATGGATTTGGTGTGATTTAAATAATTTTCATCATTGCCTCCTTTTTAAGATTGAGTGGACCTCATTGGCTTTTGCAGGAAATGAGTTTACCAACAGTTTAAAGGGAAACATTTAGAAACACAAGCGCTCCATCGAAAAGGTTTCGTTACTTAGAATCTAGATCAAAGTTTACGAAGGAACTAAACATACACTTTTCACTCACTTTGCAAGAAGTAGCTATTTAAGGACGAACAAAGGTATGTAAGTCACTGCTTTTGGTCGTGTAACAAAAACATGAACATGAACATTGCCATTGCGATAAAGGATTACAAAAGAGTTGACCTGACGACATTTTATCGCTTCGTGTAGAGTGGTATTGTATCGTTCATAGCTCGAAAAAAATTAATTTGCCTATCAGCCTATATTACAGATCTTGTTTTATTTTCCATGGGTAGATGAGCTAGTTGAAGACGAAAATGGCAAATAACTGGCTAGACAGGAAACTGTTTTCCATATAACCCCGGTGCAAGCGTCGGTTTACTTTGCAATGCGCATTTGAAAACAAGCTCCAACTTGTACACTATTGAAGTAAATACACACACATGATTTTAAGCTGTTTTTTTACACCGCTTCACAGACCAAACAGCGAACCAAAGCTTGTGAGCGTTTGTGAGTCCTTTCGACCTCCTTGGTACCTCCTACCGTATGACTTCTGTGCAACATAGAGGAGGCCTAAAGAAAAAAATGTTGCTCGCTAATAACTGTTCGCAAGATTTTACAAGAGATCGGAAAAGGAAGCAAGCTTTTAAATATGTTTCATAATCTGCACATTCAACTCACAGTTAAAAATCTCTGTAAATTAGCAGAACGAAAAATAGAGATACATATAGACCGCAGAAAAATAGTGGCAAATATTTGCCAGAAATTTTGTACAACCTAGTTTGTGTATATCTCTTCATGTTTTATTCTGTAAATTTACAGCGTTATTTTAAAAGTGAACCTCTTGAGAGATCTAGCCATTTCAATATTGAGGTGGATATCCCGAGGTCGCAAGAGCTCACAAATGTTGGAATTCAGTCCTTCCACTTGAACTTGAATTGCTGTAGTTTAGTAGAAAGTTCCGTATCATGATTGGCTCTTGAGGATCATGTGACAATTATTTTTTCTCCTCATTTGTTGATTTTACTTGTAATCATTTCTTTGTTTACCTTGAATATGCAATATTTAAGTTCTAAAATGTTACGAAAGATACTTTGAAGACAAGTTTTGAGATTTAGCCGTTGCTTCAGAATAATGTTGGGACGACTGTTCTTGAACTTGAAGTAAACGGCCGACTTTATTAAAACTATTGAAATGTTGTTGAACTTTGTTCAAATGTTAGGTACATCTGTGATTGCCCAAAAAGGTAACGATATTTCTCAGTGTATAAAAGACCAAATTGACCTTACAGAAGTTTCAAGTTTTGTTCCAAATATTGGTTAGGGTTTATTGTTTAGGTGTCAGGATAAAATTGTTGAGAAGTATTTGATCTGCTCTTTCACAATACGGTCACAAAATCACAAAAAAGGTTTGAAACCTATCGTCTTAAATTTAGTTGTGTAGCCCATTTTCAAGAAACTTATTCGTCCTTTGGCATGATGACGTCATTCACATGCTGGAAAAGCTTCACTGCCTGTAAGAGCGTGGGATGATTCCATGTTCTTTTTTAAAGTTCCATAATTAGTGGACCTCATGCATATAATGTCACAGAGCAAAACGTATGCCCTCTTTTGGGGCAAAACACACCATTGGAAACAGCTGATTGGTTAACCAGTCGAATGCGCGCATAGTCTGCTACGCATGTAGGGCAACTTCTTATGCGTGAGGCCACGTGCTCCATTGTTTTGCTCCCAAGGATGAAGTCAGTGTGTCGTCAATGCATAAGGTCTACCTGGGAGTTTTAATCGACCTTTTTCCTACAATACTCTCCTGTAATAATATCTTTTCATATTGTACACGAGTTAAAGTCATGCTTCCACATTCCCAGACTAAAATGAAATATCAAATACAATAAGGTCAAGAGAATATTATAAAAAGTTTCGAACGATTTCATATTCCTCACTGCAGACAGGATATATCGATCAGTACATTGCATTTCATATTCCTCATAGAAGACAAGATACATCGATCAGCATAGCCTACTCATCAGATCATCTTATTATGACGATCGTGCTATTTATTATTGTATGGTCTGTATACATGATACGAAGGACGTATCCAAGACGTCATCTGGCAGTCTGGTTACGAATATTGCTATATGGCAAAGAGCGTAGCCTTATATGTGTTAGTAATGATGCAGACAAATTGATGGCTATTATATATGTGCAAACAATTTAGTTAAGCCCATCGAGAAAGTTTACTAACTTGTGATGTAGACCTACATGTGTGTAGCTTTTTTAAATAACTATCATACTTAATTTTCACTGTACACCGTACTACGATAATAGGATAGAGATCCCGTGATCTCCTAACTAACAACAAGGGAGCTCTAACACTGACTCCCTGCTCCGATCGTAGCGATTTCCAGGGGGTGTAACATAGAGGCGGTAACGGCCAACTCGTTTTCAGATGAAGTGGGAAGGTGGACAAAAATTCGCCCGAGAGACTCGACAGACTCAATCTCATTACTATCACGAACATCTAGTCGTAGGCTATGGTTAATATTTGATGTCGTTTTAAACTCAAATTCGTCAATACATACCACCACTGGAAAATGACGGAAAAGGAGTTTGTTTCCGTACTGAAAATGAATTCTAAATAAAGTATTTCGGTGTTGTTGCACTGACAACTCAATCAATGTAACATTACCTTCAGAGAGAAGATAGCAGTAATACTGTCATAGCAAAATTCTGTGAATTTCTCTTCCTAGTTCAAGAACTTTCCTGTTCTGTACCTCGGAATGAGTTTTCATTCAACCAAGGTCTTAATTTAACACATGGTGGATATTCGAGAGAACGGGAGAACTCATTCATAATAAAAGACCTCTTAGTCCGCTGGGAGAAAACCCAATCGGCCTAAAAAGTTTTCATGAAATATACCTTACTCGCCTTTCGGGACAGAGGCTCCCGTATACAGTATTTGACGAAAGGGAGTGAATCAATGAGCGTTCAATGATCTTTGTACTGAACTGAACGGATTTTACACAATCTATTTGACTAATGATCGACGAAATTAAATCTGATCTCGTCAGTTACCTTTGAGATGATTTTACCTGGATTAGATTTGTCAGTTTCGGAAAAATATTTCTTTGGAACATAAAAAATGAAACCACAGAATTCATTGCTATCTCATAAATTAATATGATTTAGTTTCAACGTAGGTAATAGACTTTTGTTAAAGGGATTTAATAAAAACTAAAATTAGCCTGAATATTTGATGGTCCGATCTATGAAACCTTTCTGTTAAACGGCAATTCTAACATCGTACATCTTTAAGTCAGGAAATTCGAGACAAGAAATTTTTGTGAAATACTTACTTTTACAGTCTATATTTTTCAACACTCCATACATGCAAAATAAGATAAAAAATTTATTAAAAAATTATTCTTTTCCCTGTGCAATATTTAAATTGTTTTCAAATAACTTTTTTCTTTAAAAATTTGTTCATTAGATACTTTCTGTAGGAAAACTAACTCTTTTCAAAAGCTTATTAAACTGTTAGACTTGTGTTAAAGTAATAAGTTTTAGTTTTGACTCCTTACGGGCAAACGACACTGTCATGTAAATTATCCAATTCAAAACTGAAAGTCTTCACTTCCATTCATATAAACTCTCCCAATTCTAGTAACAGATTAATACTTAAAAGATCTTCATATGAACAAAATTCTAAATTAACAAAGATAATGTTGAAAAATAAATTTATTTGTGTAAATGAAATCTTATGACTTGAAATTATAGTGAAATTTAAAATATTCAGAGTAGCTTAGATTAGAAAGCATGTACAGAGTGTTTTAATTATAAAATCAATCCTTTATGCTCACCAGTATATGTCCTTCTTTTAGGAAAGGGTCACAATGAAAGTTCACTGAACAGTTTTCACTATAATACCATCATGAAAAGTGCAAAGAATTGAACATTATCAGAACTGTATGATTCTGTAATAACTTACCTTGATACGGCATTTTGAACCGAAAATTAATACAAAAAATTAGTAAATTATATGACTGTATAAGATCCGAGAGAAGAAGAACAACCAAAGCATTCTGCATTATACATTACCGCTTATGATGCATTGGACTACTCTTACCTGCTTTGTTGTACCCGCGTACGTAGAGTTCTGTACTTCATCGTATCAGTCTTTGACGTTTTTTACCTTTCTCAACTGCATAGACAGGGACAGTTTTGCAGGCTACTATACATGACCTAAACTTAAACCTTGTCCCCTAACCAGTGCTACATTTGCCTCTTCTGCCATTATGCCTATCTTGTATAGTTTCTAAAGGAAAGAAAACACAACATTTTAGTTAACATTATTTCTCTTTCCTTGACTTGTTTTGGACACCTGTCCCCGTGGGCAACGGCAACTGACTATAGAGGACGGAAATTGTAAATGAGGGTCATCCAATAGAGGTCAATACAAGCTACTGTATGGGCAAAAACTGTTCCTATTTTTAGTTTTCCGTAAAGGCAGCAATGGTTGATTTACAGAGTCCGTTTTAATTTACATGTTAATGTGACCATTCGTAACAGTCATTCAATCTGTAAGCATAAATTTAACACCACATTCTAGTGAAGACGATAGAATGAAAAAGGACCGGAGAGATCGGAGAGGCAAGATTTTTATCATTTGTAAAAATAGGTAGGCCTAGTAGAAAGAGATTTGTGTATCGAAAGTATGCATTCATCAACCTACACTCTTAGAATAAAATTTCACTTTTTTTATTCTAAGAGTGTAGGTTTATGGACACATACTTTCGCTACACAAATTTTTTTCCACTACCTATTTTTATAAATGATAAGAATCTTGCCTGTCTTAGAATACAAAAGTGAAATTTCCCTCGTTAGAAGAATGAAACTTTTAAAAACCCACTCCAAAAGATTGAAAATTCACTCCAAAAAGAGTGATATTCACTCAAAAAGAGCGAAGTTTCACCCTTCGTGGAGTGCCTTCAGAGACCACTCTTAAAAAAGACAGGTCCCTGGTGACACTCGTTAAAGAGTGAAATTTTTTCTCTCCTCGGACTGAATTTCAATCTTAGTCGGGTAAATTAATATTCTAAAAGAGTGAATTCACGCTTTTAATCTATTCAAGAGTGAGTAAGTTCGCTCTTGCTTTTAGAATGTAGCCCATGTGTAACGGCGTATGCACATACTGCTATTGTAGCGTTTTCGTTTTATGAATTTTCGTGTCTGGTTAATCTGGATTTGTAATGTTCATATAGACACACTAAGTGAATGCATCTTTTGTTATTGGAAACCCTCCTTTTCGGGGGAGGGGGGATCATCAATTCTTAGTGTTGATGTCTACGGTGCAAAAACGTTTCCATTTCAAAATATACATAATTAAGAGCGTTAAAACATTTATGTTAATATGTTTACAATACTTAACATCTTTCTGGGAGCTGTGTGTCTTAGGTACCGTATCCCATTAGGTTGTTAGGAGAAGATATATTTTGTTCTATAGTTGTGGAGTAATATAAATCGCAGGGGCTTCATTTTAAACTAACGCATTATGTTGGGGAAAATCCCAAATTGGGACGTCACAACATTTGAAATTGTCATTGAACACCTTGCACCAAAATAAAGTTTTAATGAAGTGTAACCTTACTATGCAGACCATCTCCTAAACAACCTGGTAAATGGGAAAGCGGGAATTTCTTCAAGATCATAAAAACATTTAAATTTTAGAAGGAAACAAAAACAGGTAAAACGAGTCTTAAAACTTGAAGTCAAGTCAAGCATTTCAGATGCAGTGAATAGGCTATCTTCACCTTTTTATACTTCAACTATGGAGAAAGGTGAAGTTGGATGAAGTTAGTTAGTTAGAGTTTTACGATCCAGTTTCCAACCTATTGGTTCAAGTCGAGCCGACCACGGTCTGTTTTCCAGTTGTGGCTCACTGGCTTGTTTTCCCTACTCCATTGCTTATGCATCACGCACAATGGCAGTAGGTTCCTTTTTAGAGTCTTTGGTATGACTCGACCTGGGAAGCGAACCCGGAGCGGATGCTCTTACCGTTAGACCAAACAGTCGAAGTTGGATGAAAGAGATCCATTTTCCAGTATATTCTAAAACTGTTAGACTCGCGTGAACTGAATGAATCTTTTGTCATACTCCCAGGGAGTTGCATTTGTTGCAACTCCATGGTATGTCTCATATGGTGTAGAATAAGAACCATTAATCTTGTCCTCTGCTTTCATGACTTTTGGTTGATCATGGAGGTATTACCGATGGAGTATGAGCTCCCTCCTTCAGTTTAAAACTTTTGTGGGTGCCGACTATAAGCTCTTGATGGTCTTGCTGTTAAAAAAAGTTAGACGACATAAAAAGGATTAGGAAGTGATTAAAACTGTTCTTGTCGTCTGTAAGACCTCAAACACTTCTTGGCATGGTTGCACCTATTGCCAAACTACTACCAGTCGTCAAAGAAACTAACAAAATATTATCTACAAAAGCACGCGAATGCTTACTTCTTAAAAGGGTTCAGCATAACATTACTCTTTTATCGAACATGGACTGATGTTTCAGCTCTTTAGGAAATCTTCGGACTTGTTTTAAATTTCATGCGAGAAAGTCAGGCTGGTTAATGAACTACTGGTGAGGATATTTTATACATGATGAAACAACGTAAAACAAAGAAAATTGATCACCTAGAGGTGCATTTACAGTCGTTTCGACTTGACTCCTGACAAAAAAATTTAGGCTCTTGACGGAACCAAGGACTACTCCAAATCATGGTGCCTGTCAAGTCTTTTGTTAAGGGATTATTATGAAAGGATCATAGTATTATTATGGAGGTTACGTCAAACATACCTGGAAAACGAACTATAGTACCTGTCAACCAAATTCTATTTCCAAAAAGGAGTAAAATACTCTCAATACGTATAGTCTGATTTGATAATGTGCTTTTACTCCATCCGTAATACCTACATAGATCTGTAGATTGATTTACATTACTCAAGATAACACAAAATTATTACAATCCGGAAATGATTCAAATACGCCTTAGAAGGATTGCAGTTGATCGTTATGCTCTATACATTTGACAAAAGGAAGTAAAAGAGATGAAAAAACGCTTTCTGCAAACAATTTTGTTAAATTTAAATTGACACCACAGGCGATATGGGGAACGCTGTGCATAGGACTAAAATGCAGATCCCCGCAGCTGCAGGGCAGAGCACGGTAAGTTTTTTTTTTTTTGTTTCTTTTTTTTTTTTTTAAAAAGGGACCGATGGATCAAATAATGCCAAAATGGGGCCCAGGACTTGTACATTTAGGGACAAACAGCATTTTTGACCCATGTTTGATTTATCAGATACTACGGAAATTACGTCACTTCATCTCATAGTCACCACTTTGCCAAGGACCATTTACCCATTAACTTCGCAAGTTATCTGCAGGAATTGTTTACGCTTCTTTTTGAAAAGGTATAATAAATTATCACTTTGGACAAAGCAGGACTCCTTGATATGTTAACACGAGGAAAGGGTGTTGATCAGCTATCAATTATCCGGCTTGCCCACCCCATATTGTAGTTTATTTATCATTCATTTTGTAAATTTAAGTCAAGATAAATATGTCAGGTGTTGTGAATGGCATAGTTCATTGGTCCACTTTTCAAACTAGTAAATGTTTAATTAAGAGTGACGCCAGTTTTTCAGAAAAAGACGCTTTTGTCGATTGTGTGGAACAGACACGCAGCCAAATATTTGTCACGAGGGGGCAAAAAACCTATAGACGAATTCTATCAGCGCCTATTGTAGTGACTGTAGGCAGCCATTAGTAAGGTTCATCAGCCTTAAATTGTCTTCATTTATTGTCTACATGAATTTCAAACCCCCATGTTTGGTGAAACTGAAGGATCAATAAACAATTTAGTTCACATCCATCCATGATACAGGTAAGCAAGGAAACTGAAAGATTAAAAGGTGATTGCCCGTGTTATGACCGACTGAAATCAGCCTCCACCACTTGCTCTCCGGATTCCACACGTGCATAATCTTTACACACAGGACTATCTAGACGAAGCGCCGCGATATTTGGCGCGAAGCATGTGGATGAGTTTTGCCGAAAATGCCTCCCAGATAACTATAAATGGTACTTCCCTTGCCTTTTTACCTCATATAATCAGGGAACTAAATATTATTCATATCAAAGAATAGTATAAAAAAATAATACAAATATGCTCAAGGGGAGTGCAACTCCCCCTATCCCGTCCCTTTGGCTACGCACCCCCCCCCCCCCGGTGGTGGAAATTCCGTAACGTCCACTCTTTGGAACATTAATTGAACGTTTATTCAACGAGGTGGTCAATTTATATGTAAAACAATGAAAGTAGTTAATACCAACAAAAAATCCAAACACAAATGTCTTCACCATGTTTATTTTTAAAATTTAACGTGAAGCTTAAATCGTATTTTACATCCTTCAGTTTCTCCCGATATAACCTTTCTTAATTTTTATCATTGCAAATAAAGTTTACTTAATTTTATTTCCTTTTTTAAATCACCGAAATGGTTTTATCCAGTGAAAGTAGTATGAAGGAATGACTTAAACAGGTTTAATGTTCAAGATATTTTTTTTTGTTATCATGAAACACATTTTGTTGAGGGCTGATTTTTCGTTGTGAATTTAATGCCTCCTATATGCTATATGCCTATGAAGTCATCATAAACGGCACTTTATCTACAATTACATTGTTAGCGTCGGCCTGAATATTCACATGCTATTCTATCCCGCTATCCCGTAAACCCTCTTCGTGAATCTAGACGTCACATCACTTGTACTCTAGTCTATATCAATGCCTCACATCAGTAATCAGTAATACGATGATTGTATTGAACTTGTTGCCATGGTAACCACGTGAAAAGCAATTTCGTTAATGAAGTTACAAAATTACCATCGACTGCGCATGACTGACGAACAAGCCAATCATAACAGGCAATTTTGAGATGAAGAATCATAGTCATTTCTCGCAGATCGTTAGTTCACATTCACTTTTACAAGCTAGGACAATAAGTTTGAAGAACTTTCCGTCTAAACTCGATCATTTCAGGTCGCTGAATTTTTCGCTCATACGATTTGAAATTGATCAAAGCAGGTCTGCAACAGACGACATGGAAAACAAATTACTGAAAATTGTTCTTGCTCTTATTTTGTGCTGCATTCTCGTGTCATTAACAACAGCCCAGCCTTACTACATGCAAAAGGGCGTAAGTATAAATTCTTTAGTTATATCATTACATACGTAATATGTAGAGTATTACATTTAAGGCTAGAAGAACGGGGTTTTTTTTTTTTTTTGCGTTTAAAGCCTAATACAAAAGATTTGATTTTAGTAAAAATTATTTTGATCGCTTCTCGGCCTTTTGGCTAAGATCATGTGTAGTATCTGTTCTTTTCATCCAGTCTAGAACGGAGCCATACATGAAAGATCAATAATGTAAATGGACGTAATTGCTTCTTCAGGAAGCAGTGAAAGTTTTGGTATTGCCGAACGGCCCTTTGCGAGAGGTTCTGGAGGACTTTAGAAAAAGTAAAATTATTTTGAATCTGTGTCGCAATCCCCTTTCCACGCCCCATATTTATACTATTGGTAGTTGACTCGGACCGTTTACTCTTACTGGCTTCCAAGTGTACTCTTCATTATGTGTTTAAACACAGAATATAAGTTAAAATCTAATTTTCATTGATTGTTTTTGGTTGGAAAGAAAAACGATGTTAAGGAGAAAAGATGAAAAACATGACAAATTTACATGTATATAATTAATGAAATCAATGTGTACAACTCAAATTTGATAAATATTGTAAATATTAATAGAAAAAGACAAAAATGAAAGAAATATCGGGGGAAGCATTTTTTCACTTTATTATTATAAATACTGATGATTTCGTGGAGCTTAACTAAGGGGACTACTTTATTAGCCAAAATATATGGTACGGTATGCAATCAGATTAAATATCTGCGAGAGCAGTAACAGTAGAAATAGTATTAATTTTGTTTTCAAAAATTAACTTTAAGTTAGTGTCTAAGTTAGTTAAGTTAAATGGAGTTTTACGGCCCAGAGTCTAGGAAAATGAGATTCATCGTTTAAAGGCTATCTGTAACTATTAAAAGTATTACTATTACTAGTGGTATCTTAGTAATTAAGCAATAGAAGAACACAGGCCACCAAATAAAGATTTTATTCTGGTTTCATTAACATAAAGAACTGCTTGCTCTTCTTGAAATAATTATTTCGGATAAAAATGTAAAATTATACATCCAACCAAACATTCGTTCTTAACGAGTAATTTAAGCAAGGCAGTCATTGAACAAAAATAATTTTAGAGGAAAGGGATGTGGAAATTAATTGGATACACTGGGTTGTTGCCGTAAAAGACACCCATAGCAACTGTATATTTTTTAATAATTTTTCAACTTATCTTGTGAATGTTTCTGTATAAAATGAAAAATTTTCATTGAAATATAAATTTTACAAAAACGTTTAGGGGACGGAAAGAAAATTTAATTTGCTGAAGATTTTAATGCAATAAATTCTTTGAAGGAAAACATTCGCCGTAATCTGTGGAGTGTAGAGTAATTTGAAACTTTCTACTTCTAGGAGGAGAAAAGCCGCATCAGGTAAACCTAAGCCTCTAGCTATGATGACGATGAAAATATTACGTATCACCTGTCATAAATACATTGACATGTGTCGCCATTGCTCATTTGAGGAGATAATTATCGAGTGTATGACGAACCGAACCTTAGATATCTTGTTTCAAACTTAGTTTGAGAGAATATTCTTTAAATTCCTAGGCGAAGATAGCCAGCACCACAGAACGAAAGGTGATTAGAAAAACGGATTCGTCAAAGGTTTATTTTGACTTTACTGGATTATTGGTTTACTTTACTCATTTATTTCTTACATTTGTAATGTGGTATGATACCCTACCAGACTTATGTAAAAATTGAAGCATGGGTTGCATGTAGCACTACACATGCGATAGTATGACTTGCTTTCTTAGGTGACGGCTTGACTTACTTTTTGCGGTCAAATTGCCACAAAATATTCATATTTTAAGTTAGTTTTATAATTTGTTATCAATGATGTCACGATGAGACACAATTTCCCATCAAGAGGGTGCACGCAAGCATAAACATGACTGCAAACGTCGTGGTGTGTCACTAAACATATAACTTTCCCATTCGTCAATATTCGACCAAGGAGTTATAAATTCAGAATAATCCGTTCTCTTAGGAAGTATAGGGTTTCTTTGAATAGTAGTATATCCTTCTTAGCTGTCACATCGTTCGGAACTGTCCATGAATGATAGGTTTGCCACAGAAATACTCTTGGATCCTCTCAAGTGTAAGACCCACATAAATATAATAAAAAAGATGGAAAAGGATTGCATCGCCTCTGTTTTAAGTAGTTGACCATATGTAATCAATCGTCTACAGATCATAGGATCACGAGAAACGATCGGGTGTGAATGTTGGCCAGTGCCAAGGTGCTATACTAACTCTCTCTATTAACTGAAGTCCAATTCTATACTGTTATCGAAAAATAATGTACTCATCCTCTCATCTGACCGGAAGGAACACTTGAGTTCATTAGAGTCTATGCACTTTAAAAGTAAAAGAGTGAACCCCAGTCATTCTCTGACTAATACTTAGAGTTAAAAGAGAGAATTCACTCCACTAAAGGGTCAATATACTCCAAAAATAGCACATTTCGTCCTAATGTGAGTTAAATTCATCCCAAGATTATAGTGCGAATTACTCTTAAAAGAGTGCCTGCAAAGATCATTCTTTTCAGAGGATTCTCTGTAGGCATGATAAATGATGCTTCATTAAAATTTACAACACTAGTTTACCTAATGCGGGCTGCTATATGTAACACACAAACAAAGGAATTCATCAATTGATGCATGCAAAGGGAGTGTTATCAAAAAGAATCATTGTTAAAGTGTACCTCTAGTCAAAAAATTCAAAAATATATATTGAAGAGCATAAAAAATGAATTCGAACAGTCCAACTCCCATCTTCATACGACATTCCCAAGCTGAGATATAAAATGTTGAAGTTTATTCACTTAAAACAAATTGGTCGATTGCGCAATAATTTGTGACTTTCTTCTTGTACAACTCACAAAACATGCTTTGTTTTTCCTTTAAAATTTAAGATGTTTTTATGACCTTGGACACCTCCTGTTTTCTTGCATAGCATGTTGCACAAGGAGGGCTTAATTAATTACATCACCTCATAAGAGTAAGAGTGCTATCACATCTTGGTACAAGGTGCAGTAACAATCAGAAAAACAAAGAAATACAAAGATTGTAATTTGAGTAGTACAAGAATGACATCACAAATTATTGCGCAATGTACCATTTTAGTTTGAGTGAATAAACTTCAACATTTTATATCTCAGCTCAGGAATGTCCTATGAAGATGGGAGTTGGACTGTTAGAATGTACTTTTCGTGGTCTTTAATATATATTTTTGAATTTTTTGACTTGAGGTACACTTTAACCTACTCTGTAAATGTAGTTTTGAAAGTCTTTCAAGTTATTAGCCTGCGTAACGCCTTTCTGGTTAGGTTAGATTAGGTTTACGCCTCAAATTTTAATCTTCTGGTTTAATCAAGCGACGCCGGCGGCCTTTTGGGCTTTTTCAGTTGAGAGACACTGGATTTTTATCCCTATTTACTCCATTGCTTATAAGGAGCATTATTCAAATTGACCGGTTCCATTTTTAAAGCTTTTTTACACGGTACCTAGGCGACAGCAGTGTGCTTAGTGCCCAGCATAGGCAGTGGAGTAGGGAAACAATTTACTGAGACACAACTGGTAAAAAGGCTTTGGCCCGCTCGACTTGAACCAATTGGTTGGAAACTGAGCCGTAAAACTCCATCTAACCTAACCTAACCTAACCTAACCTGACCTGATCTAAAGCTTTTCATAACCTGGTCTGGGAATCGAAAACTAGACTTTCCTATTAAAAGTCGGATGCCCCGCACCAACTAGACCTCGTCTGCCCCACTAGCTGTCACCCTCTATCTTTTAACAATGAGCTGAACGAAAGCACTTCGTCCGCTGCACGACTCGGTATGAAGTTTAACGCATTGTTTTATTCGGTCAATGATAATATGATCATTAGTAAACGTCAGAAAAAATCAACCAATTGGAGCACTACCCTTTCGTTCCAAAACAAAGAGTGGACTTAGTCACTGTATTATACACAGTGTAAATTCACTCCAAGAATAGCGAAATCTAGTTTAGGAAAAGTGAAATTCACTTCAACAAGAGTGAACAACGAATGAATTTCACTTCAAAAAAGAGTGGAAGTCCAAACCTATTTCGTGTGGCAGTAATGGACATAAATTTAAAACGATGTTCGTTAATTTTGAACTCAGGCACTTTGTATGTGCATGTACATCACTAGCTCTCGGCGACTAAAATGTTCTCATGACGTCACGGGGAAATTTAGGCAATTTTCTGGTCAGGTGACCGAGAGCATAATAAAATTAAGCAAAAAAAAAAAAAAAAAATCCTAGTCCAGCTGACGCCCCTGGTTTTATTTTAATCAGGACATACCTAGTTTTTCATTGAAATCTATTTTAGGATTCATTGCCAAGACGAAATATAGACTAGCCTTGAGCAAACCAACACCTAAATCATTTCACTGGTGGCGAAATTCGAGAGGAGATCTCAAGTGACAATTTAATGATAATGGAAAAAGTGTAGAAATTAAACTACCCCCAGGTACGAATAATCTCGATGAAGGGATTGTAATAAATGAGAAAGGTTACATTAATTACTTTAAAGGATATTTAAATATACAATGAAAGATTTGGTATAGGCAAGAAATTTGAGAAGCCGTGATATCGATTTATTAGTGTACTCTTGAAGAGGAGGCTGAATCCAGGAATCATGAACAAAGGAACATGAGAGGTATAGATTTGATTTGATTTATTTATATCTTCAATTGAAATGCATGTGACATTTCAAATTAAAAAGAAAGGTTGAAATGATTTGAAAAGTAAGCATTCTTATTTTTTTTAAGAGTCATGCTTTTATATTTCATGAAGGAACATTCAATTTACAAAAGATATGCTTTTGCAATGACCGGTCAAATTGAACAGAAAAGGGGATCAAATATGTACTTAGCCGAATGAGGGTAAAATACATGACTAGTTTTGAGACATGCATCTCAATATTGGTCAAAAAGAAGCCAGTTCGGTTATTCGTCGCATACCGTTGTGCGGGACAGGGGCGCAACCAGGCTCTTTCATGGGGGGGGGGGGGTGAAAAACGACAAAGTGTTCATGTGGGGGACAAGAAGTAACAGCACTCTCCCAACAGAGCGTCACGATCAGTTCGCGGGTAGCGCCCAGGGAAAATTTTGCTAAAATACCTCCCAGATTTCCGGAAATGGTATGGTACTAGCCCTCTGAATATAAGTTGCCATCCTTCAATTTTTAGAAAACATTTATGGAAATTTATCCTTTTACAATGGTAATATGACTGTTGTGAAGGGGGAGTGGTTGGAGAATTCCAAAAGTGTCTAATTTATTCAGGAATACGACGATATCACCACTATTTATTCTTTATGGCAAAAGAGGGCCTGCTTCAATCTTAGTTGGTTTCACTATTAACATCTACTGGGTCGAATGTTCATCAGGCAGCCTATTGTTCAATATGATGGTCCGGATTTCTCTGTAAATAAATGTACTCTTGCGATGTACCTTTAACTTAAAGCTAATATATAACAAGATGTCTCCTGTGCATGATCTATGTTTGATTCATGATTCAGATGTCAACAAAAGCTGACACATTTTCTTATAATTTCATTGCTATTTCCTTTTTAAACATTTCCCAAAGTTTGTGAATTTTCTTAATCAAAAACAAGACTAGAAACTGATATTCTTGTCTGTTTAAAAATCCCGCCAAATGGTGGGCTTAAACTATTTGGCCCAATTTTTTTTCACATATTTGCTTTACCCTGTAATTTTAACTGTTCCAGTAGGCTCTAGTCAAAAACTACAAAGCCTCCATTTTCAGGGTTTTCAAGGGGTTTCTATGATTTTTTCCCTTAGACACATTTCCCCCAACACTTTTTTATACGTATGAACTTTATTTGGGGGAAGGGGAAAGCGGGGCAAGGGTGGGGGCAAGGCAGTTGACTGGGGTCTCCTCCCCCTCTGGTGACGCCTATGTGTGGGACACACATATGCAACCGAGCTTAGCACATCATGGTCCATTCACTATCCTCCCTGTTTTTTTTTTTTTTTTGTCGCAAGTGCATGCAACGCTCAGCACGATAAATCAGAGGAACGAAACCAAGTGTCTCAGTCCTACTTAGACTAAATGCAATAAACTAAATACAACCTTTTACACCTTTTTTGTCGCAAGTGCATGCAACGCTCAGCACGATAAATCAGCGGAACGAAACCAAGGGTCTCAGTCCTACTTAGACTAAATGCAGTAGACTAAATACAACCTTTTACACTAATTGAGATGTAGTGTACGACAAATAGCAACCCTTAAGATATCCTCTTATATAATGAATAGAATAAGCAACGACGATTTCACAAAATTTTCAAGAAATCATTACTTCAGGAACACGTGTTGTAGGTGTTCATTTCTCGGCAGACCCAGGTAAGGTTCTGACCAAAAACTTTGAAAAAATATTATGGACTCCCATTTTACCTCTCCACGTATTAAACGTCTGGGAATTAGTTGAGGGTAACTTGATGTGAGTATGAAGGAGATTTTTCTGCCCTTATAATTTAGTGTTCAACCATTCCTGGTGAGTTCTTCACTAAGTGGAAATGTCTTTAGGTTGAAAGTTAAAGGGGAAGGCAGCCACCGCAAATTGAATTGGTGTTGTAGACTGCCATACTTCATGATCGGCTGTCGGGGACCATGTGACTATGTTTAGCCCCTCAATTGTAAAATTTCACAAGGTGTAACTGTTTGGATAACCTAGAATATGCAATATTAATATTAAAATTCTAGAATACTATGAGAACTACTTTGAAAAGAAATAAGAGGTAAAAAGAGACAATTAGCTGTTGCTTCAAAGTAAGTTTCAGACGACTGCTCTTGCCCTTTAAGGTTATTGGCAATCTAACGATAACTCACATGGAGCCTAAAGGCATAACCTCTAATGTGATTGGGCTTTTTGTTGCATAAATGCTACCTATAGTTGTAACGTATATGACAATGGCATTGACAATACGTACTAACAAGAGCTTACTTAACGCTTAAGAAAGGTCTTGAGTTTACGACATATTTTCAAGCTGAATGTAACAACAAAAGGCGATGTTTTTATCAGTATCGATTTTAATATATTGTTTGTTCATATAAAACTAAGAATACAAGGTTAAAAAGTCACACAGAAGTGAAGCCTATCATGTCGTCATGGAAACGTACATAAACTTTTCCGTCTAACTGGATCGTGTCCTTAATTTTAATTAAAAGTGCATTTAGTGCATCATGCAATTAACTTGAATGCAAAAAGTGATAGCCTGGGATTGGCCCCTTAGACATGTGATTCGACCTTCATAAATGTGGGCTTTATTAAAAACATTTAGTACAATATAGCACTGACAGAAACCACAAGCCTGCGTTTTTGTTCAGTTTTGGGACCATGAGCACGTGATCGAGTTTATGAAACCTTTTTTAAACATCCCTCCGTTTGTTGAAGTCACAAAGTTTTCTTGATAAATTGTCAGATCGTTCCTTGATTAATCGACTAACAGAGTAAACAGAAAAAATGTATTGCACAGAAAAAAGCGAGTCTCTATCCTAAAGCTGGGTCAATTTATCCCAATATAATGAATCACTTTATATAAAGTATATATGATACTTGCAACAGACTGACAGAGATCACTCCTGGCTGTGACGTTAAACTGCATCGGTGTGGGGTGCAGAGGTGTGTGACGATTAGTTTTGCTCCTGACGTATCGCCTATAAAATGCGTACAAAATACCGTTATTACTCATCCCACTATTGGCCGACTCAACTTGAACCAATTGGTTGGAAATTGGGCGGTAAAACACCATCTAAACTAACACCCTAACCCACAACTGACAGGCTGTCGGCGCCGTATAAGCGCCTATAGACGAATCCGATTAGCGCTTGTTTTAGTCAATGTGCGCAGCCATTAGTGGGGTCCATCAGCCTTGAATCGCCTTTATATATCGTTTACATGAGTTTCTAACCCTCATATTCAGTGAAATGGAAGGACTGAAGATACAATGTAGTGTACAACCATCCATGATAGAGGTAAGGAGGAAAATCGAAAGGGTTAAAAGGTGATAGACCCAAGTTATGGCCGACTGAAATCAGACCATTAATTTCTGTCCGAATTCGTCTATATCCATCCATGTAGTCCCACTGTGGAATAGGGTGTAGAATATCCCAACGGTACTTCTTGCCTGTAGTAAATTGTGACGAGGGGAATGGACTTGAACCGTTTTATCTACAATCCTCGACAAAAATGATGGGAAAAAACAAGCAAAACAAGCAATGAACGAATCAACATCCCCCATTCCCTCATTCAATGTTGCAGCAACCCAAGGCTTCCTGAAACTTCAACATTGATACGGGGAGCGGGGTTTGTCCCATGTACTTTTGTCGAGGATTGTAGATGACCTATAACACATTCGTGTTTGAGTTTCGTTAAATTTCATCTATCTAACTGCAGCAGAGAATCTGATACACCTCAAAATACATTTTGCTTCTCTCTATTCACTTTTCAACTGTAAGACTCCCCTTACAATGCAAGGTAGTAGTGAGTCATGTATGTCATGTTCGTCCGAGTTGTGACGAAGAGATGTGACAAGGCTCTCTAAACATTGCGCCAAAATTGCAAATTTTGCGTAATATTCAACAGAGTCAACGTTTGGCCAATTACGTGACTGGGCGGTGGTCAATGGGTAAATATGTTTGACGCTCCTTGCGGACATGGACTGACCTTGTCCATCAGTCAGAAGGCGTGTCTCAAAATTGATTATAGAATAAGTGTAAAGTTTTAAAGGCAGTCATTCGTCACCCCAAACTACAGTTTCAGTATGCATATATCAAAACTCTCAATTGGCACAGCTCTTTGATTGGCATCACATCCAAACAATGCATCATAGCTAAATTACACATCATGGACACTGAGAATGTCTTGATTACACATTCTGGACTTGTAATGGCACCTGAGACAAGCCATGAAGCAATAAACTAGGATTGTGTCTGGATAAAGATGAGTTTTAGATAAATGTGGGAGAGGCTAGAAGTAAGTAGGTTGGGAGAATTGGAACTGTCTGGGATGATGAAAATATGCCTTTAAGTTTGGGACCGCCCCTCCCCCCAAAAAATCTACGTATTTTAGTTGTCTCTCTCAGTCACCGTGAAGATTATCGGAATATAAAGTTCATAATTTGATTTGATAATATCTTGAAGCGAAAAATTGTGTGGCAAATAAGGGAGGGGAGGCATAAATGGCTGCGGCCCGTGTCATGAAATCATTTACCGCTGAAGGTGAATGTAATGCAAACATGCATTTCCATCGACTATCGATGAAGATATATTCACATTCTAGCTGTCTAGAGTCCTCTATAATTATATGAAAACAAAAATCTATAACTCGTTCTTGGCTGGACCTTTTTAAGAACGTTGCATAGATTATTGTCCTTGAGGTGGTCAGTTAATTGTTGTTGTCCTCTGAGGACGCAGCTTCCTTGGGCTGTTGGGAAGAAGGACCCCTCGGGAGTAAATGTTTGGTTTCGCCGAAAGGCTCTTCGCCAGAGAGTCGATCAAAACGACTATAGAATATTGAACTATCAGATGTGGTAGCTCCATGTTTGAAAAAGAAAAAGTCATTCTCTTCACAAGAAGTCAAGGAAATTTCTCTATTGAGTTAAAGTTACTGGACTTTAAGAGTGCTTACCAAATAGTTGACGTTCTGATATGTAACCGTGAGAGGCCACGCTAGCTTAGTTTCATTACATCAACAGAATGTCTGCACTTTGGTCGTGTTTGGTTTATTCACCTTATTTAAATTTCAAGTGTACACAATTCACAGGTTCTTCAGCTATTGACAAGGTCGATGACCAATTTTTATTTTAGTTGAAGCATAGTTATTATACCTTTCCCTGGTTGGGAAACTTCGCGAACTGACTGCTTATGCTGAGGTTCGGGTTTTCGTCAGTCACGTGACGTTGATAGTACACGAGGGCCTTGTTGTTGGACTCTCCATACGTACTGCATATATGCAGACAAGGTAAACTGATTCCTTCGAGAGTCTCTTGCGAACAAGTATCAAACTCTAATGACTTCAATTAGGGCGTAAATTATTGCGAAAAGGTTTGATTAAGATTTCTGTCTTAAATTAGAACGGCCGTAAAGCGAGAATAACTGTACCCAAACTAAAATAGCGGGACAATCGAACGTTAGACTAGTTGGATTTAACCATTTTAACAAACGAGTGTAACGGTTCATCAGACCAGTGTATTATACAATATTTATCAGTAACTATGGTCGCACAAAATTTTAGGAAGCCCACCTAGCGTAATGAAGTAGGTCTACTTCACCCGTTCCGCACACTGACTGCGGTATGATAAGCCTGTAACGTTAGGACCTACTATGAAGGTCCCCAGCGAAGGTCTCCAAACGCGAGGCTCGGAACCAGTATTTTACGCTTAAAAAGAGAAAAAGAAATCCGAGAATATAGGATTTCTTCATTTATTCAAAAATCTTAAAAACTCACTGATTAGGAGGCCTCTTGCAGTTCCCTTTCAGCCCTTGGGTCAACTTTAATTTCGCTTCCCAGCACGAACAGTACATCACTCAATGGAGCCATATCGCTACCGATCGATCGTGTGCATCTTCAAAGTCACGTGATGAACTTTTTTGAAGAGCTCAACATGCTTTTACGGACAGTTATGAACGCACCTTACACAAAACTGTGAACGCACATGCAGCTTTTACGTGTGCGCATACACAGTGTACGTGAGGAGTTTCCCAACCAGGGAAAGGTATAATAACTATGGTTGAAGTTAGCAGCGTTAGTCCACCTTACAGGCAATTGGTGACTCGGAAAACTTTATATGAAGAATTGCAGTGCATAAGGCTCAGTAAGTAAAGGTCCTCTGTAAATCAGCCTCCCTCTATCATATGTGATTGTAGTTAAATGACCATCACGTGACGTTTATCGAAGAAATTGGCCTATAGCTCGTCACGTTTAACCACAGGCGCTGTTTGGAACAGGCTATAATATAGTAATTTTTTTAGTAGGAAAAGTTCTTAGCGGCATCCCTTACGATGGCAGCAAGAGAAAGACCAGCTACGCAGACTACCTTCTCTTTTAATAATGATTGAAGTACTTTTGTACAAAAAAAAATTCCATTCGTTGACGCGTATGGATATTTCAAATAGCCATCACATATAACAGATGGTGGGCATAATTTAAGTCAATGTAATTTAGCACTCTGATGGATGTGTTCAATAATAAATGTAGTAGCAATGGGCTGTTAAGGGAAACATTTGACAAATAGGTATGAAATTTCACGCTATGTATAAAAGCTAGATATATTCGGAATAATGTACTCATGTGAAAACGGCTGGAAGGCAACACTGCTGTAAAACAGCGGTAAAAACTTTTAAGTGGAAAGGCAAATGTCAAAATTTTTATACTGATTACCGTCTCCGGTCTAAATAATGACTTTGCTATAGCTAGAACGAGGTTCTTTCATAACGGGCGTCGATTACTTCAAAAGTGCGATTGAACTTCGATCTTGCTTGAAACTTTAGTTTAGTTCATGTTCTGAAGGAAGTGAAAGTTGTTTTACGACACTTAACTACCGCAAACGTTGGAGAACGTACGACGTGTTAATTTTTTTGTGACAAAATACACGTACATCGCGAATGATGAGTCAAATGCTTTAATCACGTAATGCTAGCCACAAGAAAGGAGTGACACATTTAAACATAAGGAGCAGTCCCCCAAACTTGAATTAAAGAAACAGCAAAATCTCACAATTTTCTTCTTATCTGTCTTCAAATAATCTTTATTCAAGGCAAACCAAGCAGTTACTTGTAGAAAATTTCACATATGATGACAAAAATGTTGTCTTTCAACAGTTAATCATGAAACAGGACAGTCTACTACATTTCTACAAGTTGGAGTGTCTGCTCTTGTCCTTTTAGAGGGCACTTGGACATATTTGGTGAGAGCTTAGGAACAAAGATTTGGTAGGAGATTAGATCATAGCTCTGCAGCTGGACTCGACCCATAAAAATTACGAATTATGACACTGAATTACACAATGTTGAGTCTCGTTTAATCTAGTCGTTAGTTTAGTTTCCATTAAGTTATCCTTACTAGGGTTAGGTTGGGTAAGATGGAGTTTTACAGCTCAGTTTTCAACTAATTGGTTCTAGTCGAGCCAGTCACCGTCTATTTTCCAGTTGTGACTCACTACTCCATTGCTTATGCTGAGCAACAAGCACAACGGCAGAAGGTTCCGTTTTTAAAGTCTACGGTGTGACCCTGCCAAGTTCAGGTTTAACATTATTAAGTCCTAAGAGGGAAATTCAAAGCTCGCAATGGAAACATAAAGTAAAAAAGCAGAAAAAGTAAATAGACAAAGATCTCAAACATAAAAATTAGAAAAAAAAAATAGACGAGAGGATAAAACGAGATGAAAAGAAGAGACAAAGATAAGACGATAGGAATTAAGTTAGTATTGCTATTAAAACGATCATTAAAAAGTTAAATGCACCGGGGAATAAAAGATGATTTGTGTCTATTTGTAACTACATAAGGAAGTTTCATTCAACCACTAAGAGGAATCATAGCATAGCTGAAATCGTCATAAAGGGCGCGCCTAGAATCATTCAGAACAATACTGAGATTATGTACAATGCAACGGTTATACGACGAGTAAATTGTGGCCAGAACTCGAACTCCCGGTCTCCCGACTACAAGTCTGATGCTCTAAGCAGTTGTCCGTGTAGTAGGTCCTAACTAGGGACAGATATTCTTTATATACTTGGGTCGTAACTTGTCAGCGACCTTCCACAACCACCGTTTGACCAATTTAAAAAAAGCAAATCCTCAGAAATAAAAGTATTCATCTATTGCAATAAAGTGTCCTATAGAAGACAAGACAAGAAGCGCAAGTTAGCTTTAAAAATGCATAATTTCCTAAAATATTCTTTAAAACTATATCATTTGCTTTCAATTGAAGAACAACTGCACAAGATTGGAACCGTAGGTTTTTCAAGTCTTGGGTAGCGGTTTTTTTTTTTGATAATAATGTCAAGGCTATTTTTCCGTCCCATTTGACAGTTTTGCACTAACTTTGGAGACAAAATTTAAGGTACAGTAACTCCTCTATGCTAATAAACTTATTTAAACGGATACACACGAGGTTACATTCCACTTTTACTAATAATGGAATTTAAAAGCTTGACATGTATGATTGGCATATCATAGAAGAGAGTTGCCACAGAAGGATTACAACCACATGATAATGCTCATTATCCGGTATAATTAGTCAAGTTTAGTTCAGATTAAATAGTTACCTTAAGGGTAGAATTTTACATTTTTTGTACCGCTGCTAAGAATGGTCGTTTGTATAATTTGAAGAAGTATCCGACCACCATTTTTTATATTAAGTCAGTAATATTACCCACTCACGAAATAACTTATTATGTTTGAAGAATATGTGGATTTTCTAAGTTTGACCATTTGTCATTCAGCATGTGAAGGAACGTTACATGTTTGAAAACATGATGATCGAAAGTCACGATCCAAGTCTGTGCCGATTTGAGACATTTTGAGCGTCGGGTGAACAGGTGATACACAAGAAGAAAGGTGTTGTCTTCAAATGCAAAACAACAAGTATAGATGTACACGTAGGCTAGTAAAACAGTGTAGACACTCCTTGGCTGATTTTATCCTGCTGAAGCTGCTGTCACCTGCTACATTTACCAGCGGAGCAGACTGAACGACATATTCCTTATTCAGTCATATCCCTTGTTTTGAAAGCTCAGGAGCTAGAAAAGAGAGTCCTCTCAGCGGGGTCCTGCTACCGCAAGTAAAATCGCGCCGTTATAATACACCCTCTCGAAGCATATGCATATGTGTAGTCGGTCCTAACTAGGGACAGATATTCTTTATATACTTGGGTCGTAACTTGTCAGCGACCTTCCACAACCACCGTTTGACCAATTTAAAAAAAGCAAATCCTCAGAAATAAAAGTATTCATCTATTGCAATAAAGTGTCCTATAGAAGACAAGACAAGAAGCGCAAGTTAGCTTTAAAAATGCATAATTTCCTAAAATATTCTTTAAAACTATACCATTTGCTTTCAATTGAAGAACAACTGCACAAGATTGGAACCGTAGGTTTTTCAAGTCTTGGGTAGCGGTTTTTTTTTTGATAATAATGTCAAGGCTATTTTTCCGTCCCATTTGACAGTTTTGCACTAACTTTGGAGACAAAATTTAAGGTACAGTAACTCCTCTATGCTAATAAACTTATTTAAACGGATACACACGAGGTTACATTCCACTTTTACTAATAATGGAATTTAAAAGCTTGACATGTATGATTGGCATATCATAGAAGAGAGTTGCCACAGAAGGATTACAACCACATGATAATGCTCATTATCCGGTATAATTAGTCAAGTTTAGTTCAGATTAAATAGTTACCTTAAGGGTAGAATTTTACATTTTTTGTACCGCTGCTAAGAATGGTCGTTTGTATAATTTGAAGAAGTATCCGACCACCATTTTTTATATTAAGTCAGTAATATTACCCACTCACGAAATAACTTATTATGTTTGAAGAATATGTGGATTTTCTAAGTTTGACCATTTGTCATTCAGCATGTGAAGGAACGTTACATGTTTGAAAACATGATGATCGAAAGTCACGATCCAAGTCTGTGCCGATTTGAGACATTTTGAGCGTCGGGTGAACAGGTGATACACAAGAATCCTATGTCATACAATCAGCTGTCTTGTAAATTTTGAATTCATTACTTTCTGTCTTGCTTTTTTATGGTTTGTTGTTGTTGTTTTTTCTTATATTTCACTTACGCAAGAAATGAACCGTTCGTTATTTTATTCCTATTTTGAGTACCAGGGCGGGGTTGAAACAATCATGAAGTACTTCCGTGGAAGTCGCAATTCTATGCAATAAATTCTACGCACTTATTGCGCTTACCGACTAACTCCACCCGCGTCCTGTTGTGACAGAAAGTTGTTGACCTAGTTATCGCGAACGCTGTCCACTACACCCGTAGATAATTTCATGTGCGGAATTATTAATTAATAAACTTGAACAGAAATGGCAATCCTCGGACGACGCAATATATTTATTTTTTTTCGATAGATTTCAGTTTCAAGAAACATGACATTTGACACAGTTTACGTGATGGGTCGTTCTGTATCGACCACAGAGAGATTTTAACATGCAAACGCATATACTTATTTTTCAGTTGCCTCGGTGCAACGAATGTTAAATCAAATTTGGACTATCCGATCACTACGAGTATTTCTGTCAGATAAACGTACAAGATATAAGTCATTTGTCTAATTTGGCTTGCGTTTGCGACGTTTCTATCACCAACTTTTTAATTCGCCGAAAAGTTTTTAAGCATGTCAGTGACAAGTCTGGATGGTTCTGAAGAGATTTTCCCTTCCTGTATTACCAAGAATAAGGAACTTGAGAACCTGGGTCCTCTAAGGGTATCTTCACTCATGCAACCTCGAGCAATTCAATGTGTTTCTAGAGATACTTGGAATGAGTTTAAGCTGAAGAGTGCCCCTGGTTAAGAAAGGGATTTCTAAATGGTCAACCTTTGGTCAATTTAGTCTTCACGGAGAGACTCTTGACTTTTGTAGATTATCAATCAGACAAGAGGCACATCTGCAATAAAAGGCTTGGTGTCTCCTGCTGCTCTTGAAACTCGCAAATATTTCTTAAGCCGGGAGAATTTTGGCGTGGAAGGAAACGATTACAAAGTCTTATCAAGAATGGCATCAAATGAAACTGACACGCACGTATGACCTATATCTACTTCATGGTTATATCTGTAGCTATGGAAAACTTGAACCACTGTATTCGTTTTACTGAAAGGTTTGTCGTTCCTTGCCAGCTATGTGATGCTTAAGTAGACCCAATTAGGCGAAAAATTACATTCAAATAAAACAAGTATTTTTCGATATATTCGACTAATAAGGTTAACTTACTTGATTTTGCCTTCAAGTGGAGATTACATCATTTTCCTCATTTTTAATACTCTACAGGTTGATTGAGCATGAGCACATTTTGCAATGGTTTCGTCCATTGTTCATTCTTTGATGTGTCAACGTGAAGTACAAGTTTTACTCTTTGTAATGTGACTTCATATCCAAACAGTAGCCCGGCTGCCATCTTGCCAACCCCGTTTTTGAGCAGTGGCAACCGTATTCGACACAGGATCGTCTGTCCATATACATGTAGAAGAAGCCCTCAAACGCATTTTCTTTCTGTTGATGTACTTTCATGAGTCAAGTTGGTGAAAGCTTCATTCCACGGTTATTGGCAAAATTCTACCGTCGGGCACCATCAAGGAGTTTGCACTTTATATGCTTAATGCTGCAATCTGGTCAGTTGAAAAAATACGCAACAAATGATTTCCCCTACATTTCCTTCCTTATTTTTTAAAAACCAAACATGTTTAACGGGCCATGAAACATAAAAAGGGAAAACTGTCTACCAGACAGCCAGATAAGTGGGTACTTTGGTTTGGGACATCATGTAATGTGAAAGGGTATAGATTGAAGAAAAAGTAATGGCATTTCATTTTTCTTTAAAAATATATGTAGATTTAAAGAATTGTTTTTTAAAATAAAAGAAAAATATCAAACTCGTTTCGGTGCGTTTAAGAATAATAATATTAAAAAAAGGTTTGGTAAGATGTGGATCCCTAAATTAGTTCTTATGCCATTTTTCATTTGCATATTCAGTGGATCTAAATGAAACGAGGTAAGAGCAATTTCTGTAAACGGAAAGTCACAGTATAACTAGTCACATTATAACCATCAAAGTTTGATTACGTAGCAGGCCGTACGAAAAATTCCTTGTTCATTCATATTCCGGGGGAAGACTTAATTAAAAGGACCGAACAAACAGTTCTACTTCGTGGGGTTAATGAAGGTATGCTTCTAACCATGCTCACCGACTGCATCGTCAAGTGGTAGCCAGCAGGGTCAGGAGGGCAGGAGTTTGACTCCTGGTCGGCTCATACAGAATTTTTTAAAAATGGAACGTACTGTCTCTGTGTTTGGTGCTAAGCAGAAGCAATGGAGGAGGGCGGGAAAACAAGTCTGAGTGAGAGGCAATCGGAAAAAGACCGTGACCGGCCTCTCTTACAACCAATTGGCTAGAAACTGAGCCTTAAAATTCCATCTAGGTAACTAACTAGCCATGATTTGCAGCTAGATCGACCAGTGCTCCTAAAATTTCGCAAATGCGACTGAATGAGTGTGGCCAAGAGGCCAAAAGCTGTAACAAAGTGGAACTAGTTAGGCCTCTACACCCAAGCATATGTCGTACTGCATGAAAACACGTGAAAAAGCAGTTGATATCTGCATGGCAATTTGTAGGGAATGTCCCAAACAATACAAAGTGAATAATTTCCACCCAAAGCATCCACAAGCATGTGTTAGTATTGTTATTGGTCGATCATTGCAATTGATTTATCAACTTTGATATTGAAAGGTTTGAAATGAGCCAGATCAGTAATTCGATTTAGTTGGGAACGTACTATTTATATGCCCACATCCTCCAAATAATCGAGATACACAAAACACCTCCGCACCTTTAATAAGCGTACCAGTATTTGAATATACTTGGAAATTTCGTGAAATCATTCCTTTATATCATCCATAATATAAGGAAGGATTTTGGTTTTCGCAGTGGATTGCATCTAAACTGAAGTTTTGCTGTTAGAAATTGCATATTATTCTGTCCTACAATAGATCCTATTTTTTGTTCGATTGGGTTGGTCACTGAGATGTATGATTTGGGGAATATGCACATATAGTACTGCATGAAAACAAGGGAAAACAGTACCCTAAGTGCTGAGCCCGGTTTGTGTATTCGCGCCCTGTGCCCCAAAATTTCATGTTGCAACGAATTACCGACCATGCTTATTGAAACCATAGAAAAATTCTGGTGCCTAACAGGTTTAAATTTCTTTAGGAGCCAGTGGCTACTAATTTATCTTCTATATAACACTACTTCTATTTGTTTACTTTCTAAGGTAACGAAACTATTTTTTTCTCTTGCAGTGTGTAGCTGGGGAATACGAACCATGCATGGGCGTGTATCGTCGACGAAGATGGCGATGCTATTGTCCCGTCGGATTCACGTGTGATTACTTTGCTCTCGAACAAAAATTCCTCTGTGTGGACAGAGAAAACAGGTAAAAATATGAGAAGCAGTTCCTTCATGATGACTTAATTTTGGGAGTAGATCTTTAATGGGCTACGTAACCATACAGTCTACCCCTTAAAAAGTCTTTGGTTGCGCTGCCTTCATTTGATTCCCTTGTGTTGTGCAAGCAGGTTCCTTGGAAAGCAGAACCCCTGCCGGAGTATAAGTTTGGTTGAGCCGAACGGCTTTTCCCCAGAGAGTCGGGAGGTGTTTAGAAAAAGATTGCTTCGAACATATTTGCAAAAGAAAAAATACCTCGGTCATCTATGTCAAAAGGCTAAAACTTCTTGCAATTAAACTGAATTGTCGGAAAAATAAAACCAGTTGGGTTGTTGTATTAGACACAACTTGCTTACCGACAAACAAATTAATGGGTAATGAATCACTTTGATGGGAGTTCCGGTATCGGTTTCTTATAAATATTAATAGAGGTAGGCAGCAATAAAAATTCACCCATTGAAAAAGAATTTCTTTTAGAGGAACGGTTCAATCGTTAATGAGAACGAAATGACAAAATACCTAAGTATAAAGGCCTATTTTTCTCACCCCAAACAGTTCCAATTATCACAACCTTTCTTACATTTGTCCCGCCCACAACTGTCTAACAGTCGTCCTCAAGGGTCACTATCTCATTTTATTGCTTCAGGTTAGTTTCCAACCACTTGGTCAGTTGGTTCAATTTGAGTCGGTCACACCCTTTTTTCCAGTTGTGGTTCACTGGCTTGTTTTCCCTATTGCTTTTTTGATTGAGGGTGAGAATACAAGATCCAATGTCTAATCAAAGCAGTGCATACAGTCCATACTGTGTTATATGACCTTCGGTACTCTGCACTTTTTGAACTAACTGTCAGTCTAAGAGCTATGTTAATCACGAATTTCTGTGGACAGCTTCAAATTTAAAATATGAGGTGAGAGGATTAGCCCTTTTATGAGTTCTTTTTCGAAGCTGCAAGTTTCTGGCTCTGAAATAAATCAAAGAGCTTTTACGTAATAGCTACCCATAAAGTTATTACACAATAGCTTCATCGTTAAGTGAAACTCATGTTGTAGCGCGGACTTCCTATACATGGACAGATTGGGTAGATTGTCGCTACCGTATGTGTGAAAAAAGCCCACCAAGATGGCTGTCTGCTACGTTTTGGTGTCAAAGTTTGAACTTGCCCAAGTATACTACCATATTTTGCAAGAAAGTTGAAATATTTTTGAAATATGGCAAGGTAAAATCAAAATCACTTCACGTGTTGCAGGAATATGATATTGTTTCCTATTCAAGTTTAACTTTTGCTTAAAATATTACAGAGTCGTCGTCAAATCAGACGATTTATAGCTTCACGGCACCATCTTGGTGAGCCTTTTTTGTTCCAGCCGGTGGCGACCATCTGCGGATCGGACGTACACGTTACATGCTCTGTCCATGTATATAAGTCCTTGTGTTGTAGACGTTACATGTTTCTCCAAAACAGTGACGAGGTGATCGCCATATTAAAATAGGCAAGATATAATAATACGGCTAAAGAAACTTCCAGTCAGATTGATGATATAATACAATTTCCGACAAGGGGCCGTAAAACTCCATCTGACCACACCTTACCGACTAGACGAGAGGAGTTGAAGCAAAACGTTGTTTGTAAAGAATGCGATTTTGAGAAAAGTAAAAATGAAAAGACAAAATATGACAGAAAGGCAGTTTAATTACCCCTGGGATACCTGTTCCAGGAAGCTGTTAGACCTGTTACAGCTCCCATCATGCTTGTTCATATTAAGACTGTGTTTCATTGAAAAAGTGTAGGATTCGTCGTGATCGGCTCACTAGAGGTCTTGACTTTTTCACGAACTTGTGAGAAAGACAAAATTTGACAAGTGACGTAGGCGGACCTGGGGAAACTGGGGGACCTAGGCCCCCAAACTTTCGTCAGGCTCCCGAAAATTTCTCATGGTTATGCATTAAATGTAGTTGCACTTTGGGTTTGGCCCTCTCAAAATGTGCTCTGGCCCCCGGTTATTAATTTCTACCTACACTACTGAATTTGGCTTCTAGGAAATTGCGAAAGACTGTTCAAATTTCATCGAAAATTTGACATTCCCTGAGTAAAAATAAAATTAGGAAATACAAAAACAAAACACTCACAGATTTTTCCTGCCACGAATTTGGCATATTTTGGTCTCTGCAATGAGACTGTGTGTGAGGTTGATTGCAGATTTACTTTAACGTGATGATGTATCAAATTTAAAACTGACTCCCGTCCTGTTGGTTTCGCCGAACGACCCTTTTGCTAGAGCGTCTGGAGGACTTTAGAAAAACTGACTCCTGTCCGTAGAGTTTGTAAGATATTATGATGTCGCATACTATTACTGTATAAATAATGTGTTGAGGATGGCTGTTGCATTCGGTAGGCCAATGCTATCGTGACACGATGCCATGTTATATCATTTGCAAATGCATATTTAACAACATATTAAAACATAATGTAAAAAACTCCTATTTTATGTTGAAATAAAATTGTTATGAAATTTTGGAATTCGTCAGAACTCTTACCTTGTTTTATCTATTACGATCAAATGTGTTACAGCTGTCCATCTTTAAAAATGTTAATTTTAAAGGCAAAAGCAACCGCTCCAAACTTATTTCGGACAACAGTAAAGTTCCGTCAATTTTCATCAAATTTCTTCTTAATTACCCTCCAAATATATTCATGATGCTTCAAAACTAAAATATTGCATATTCAAGATAAACCGAGCAGTTACTCCGAGTACACTCGCACAATTGAGAAGGCAAAATATTGTCACATGATTTTAAGAGCCAAAACAGGATAGAAGCACTAGACTAATTCAAGTTGAGGTGACTGCGTTTAGAGATCGCTTTTATCATGAAAAACGAGGGCATTTCTCTATTACGCAAAATTTGCTCCTATCACTGACACGTCTATTTTTCCATTAATACAATATCCTGACCAATCACATAATTTCTAAGAAAGTTCATAAAATATTTTACTCCAAAAATCATAATCATAATTTCTTCTTGATTTTTTTCTCATTCACAGGGCCGACGATTATCTTTATAACAAGTTTTTCTAAAGCCGTTGGAGAATTTAATCGGAAATCAGCCCCTTTTGTACGTCGTCGAATTATTTTCCTTTTACTATCGTCATGTTACCAGAGAAACAGTTATCACTCGTGCAGTTGTTTTTCAGTAAAATGCCAGACCCCTGTAAATAATCTAGGAATTACCCACAGCCGTTCAATATACAACTCTGGAATTACCTGAGCAAAGGACGCCCTTTTTCTGAAAAATGGTTGATGTGAACATTATGACCTGCGAAGTGGAATTACAAACTACGGGTGCGCTCTTGCACAGCCTGTTATGTAGGTATCGAACATTGCTGCTGGTCTTAGCAGAGGCACCAGTTTTTGCGGACATCTCCACAGATACGTGCCCAGATGAACAGTGATGTTAAATATTACCGTGCCCGTCAAAACGATATTTGACAGGTTTTTGACATTATATACAGTTCTATAATTTATTACGTTATTTTTAGGTCACTAAACACTTCAGTTACAAACTTCGTTTTTGTAAGCAAACTGTAAGCTTTATTTTCAATTTTGCATTTCATGTTTAATTTAACTCAATATTGTCTATTTTTGTCCCACATAATAGTTGATATAATATAAGTAAGTTGATTAAAAAGGAAACGAAGATTTAATACATAACATTGTTCTGTTAAGGATATAATTCGGTCCAGGAGTAGAAAAACCAGAAAATGGGCAACATGTCTTCTGTGAAAAAAAGAGAAAAAATAGTGCAGACTATTAGAAAGTTTATCTGACAAATTCTTCTTAACACCCTCATCAATCGAGTTGGGTAAT
This sequence comes from Holothuria scabra, assembly GCA_037179385.1. Lineage (NCBI taxonomy): Eukaryota > Metazoa > Echinodermata > Holothuroidea > Aspidochirotida > Holothuriidae > Holothuria > Holothuria scabra. The sequence continues at coordinate 5,579,425 of CM074189.1, read as the reverse complement.
TCTTTGCCGACACAAGAAATTGTGGGAAACGCACGGGTTACAACCGATTTTATCAGACGGTATACTGCTTTCACAGATTTGCGAGTACTATAAACATGTACCAATTGCCTGAATCTAATTTATGCCAGCTTAACTGCGCAAAATTGGGTCCCAACCGTAGTTGACGCAGTTCAAAATACTGTTTTGCACCACAAAGGCAGAGTACATGCAATCCATTGCATAAAACCACACGTACCCTCCTTATGTTTCGAACGGTACAAAAAAGGATAGTTCGATAAATTTTGCAAGTAAACTCAAATTTTGGAGGGTGGATGCGAAATCTTTAACAGCAATTTCCCAACTGGCTAGTGGCTTAAGATAACCCCAATCCGTCAATCGGTACAATACAATGACAACAGTAAATCAACAAATTCATTGTTAATCTGTGCTTATCACCTGATTTTGGAAGATTCTGCGCTGTAGGCTCGGGAGTCTGTTCATATGGACGATATGGAGAATGTACCGGTACGTATATTATATGCTGACGAATTTACATAATTATCGTGGTTTTATCCATAACACCAAGAGATGCCATTGGAATCATACTTACTCACTGTGACGTCATCTGGTTTCCTAAAAAACAGATTTGGAAGCAATATTTTGAAAGAGTGGTATGTTAAATTGGCTGACATTGAGCAAATCGTGATCAATTTACTAATTTTTGAAATTTTTAGAGTTAATATATCAACATCGATTAACGACGAAATAAAAAGATTCATTCAGACCATCAATTTGAATGTGCAGTGCCTCTCTTGTGAAATATTTTAAGTCCAATTTTGAAATACACCAGTGTTTAAACCAGGAGTATCCAACCTCTTATGACCCAAGATCTACTTTTGAAGAAGCAAACCTTCCGAGACCAACCAGTCTAGTGTCAACATCGCAAACCCACGCTTTTCATTTCCAGTCTGCAGCAGGGAGCAGTAACCGTTTTTCTTGTCACACAGGCTGTTGAGTAGGTTGCAACAAACAATGAATAGCGTTACCAGCCATTGCTATCCAGACGGAACACTTGTTGGCGCGGAACGAATCGAAAGAACTTCGGTCAAAACTTTCTCCTAGATTGCAGGCGTTGTGTTTACCTTTTCCACCCTCAATCCTTCCAGGGTTTTAGCCCGATCGTCTGAAGATGCATATGAATATTGCCTACTACAATATGTCCGTTCTAGACTCGCCATGCATTGTAGCTTAGCAGCATGTAACACCTCTTAGAGTCGTGTAGGAGCTAGCTGGCTATGCGTAGTCAGGGATACGGCTTAATTAGTCTTAAAAACATGTGTGCCTTTTTTATGTATCATAGACGGGACATTGCGTGGGCGAGGTTCTGACTTTAATACAACAAAACACACAATTACTCATAAAAGACTTTACTTTTTCATTTTTCCTGCATTGATCACTATCAACTTGGGATCAATCCGTGATCATCCAATTGCGGTCGACTGAGTGGGCACTGGTGGTTTAAATTGTGAGTTCCCATGAAAGGTACGTAAAAAGGCAAAAGTATAAAAAACAGGCGTTGATCAGATGGCGGAACGTCCCCAATCGAAGAAGGATACTCAGTCAGCCAATGGAATATTCCAATTCCTGAGAGAATATTAGTGAGCACGACAAGTATGTAACCCTGCATGGTGACCAGCAAACCTGGACCACGAAGCATATTCTCAGTGAGGTCTAACTCTTTCATAAAATTATTGAATTTCGTGTCTTCTTCAAAATAACACTTAACTTATACAAAGATTCTGGAATAAAAAATTAAATTCTCTTCTGGAAAACATTATTTTGGTTTACAGTACTTACCTTTCGTCAACTTAGGCTGGAGCTTTAAATTACCGCTCTTTCCCTCTCCGTTGACACCACAGCTAGGAATGAATCTAGCGCTTTATTTATGCTTCACCTTAAAACGCAAAACAGTGACCCCAAACTTGTTTTAAAATATCCCCTAAATCTCATCACTAATCTTCTTGTACCTCTCCTAAGTGTCTTTCGCAATATTCAGGAAAAACCAACATTTACTCCTAGCAAGTTTTACGTATGAGGAAAAAAGGAGTCGTCACGGTAACCATGCACATACCAGAATATGCAATATTTATGTTTTGAAATATCATGAAATATACTTGGAAGAGAAATAAGGGAAATCTTTTTGAAATAAATCTGGTTATGACTGATTTTGGCCCTCTAAAGCAATCCACTCACTCATCACACCGCTGTATATTACTATGGCCATACAACTGTACTATGATTTTGACCAAATTTATCGTCCTATTGACGAAGCTTAAGTGTTGGGCGAACTTTGTTGATGCATTAGGTTGTCTTGATCGATCAACAATCGGTGACCGTTTCATGTGTTTAGTCAGAGAAAATTAACGGGTCACTCAATCAACCAGGCATCTCAACTTATAAATGAAAATATTTTAACCACGTGAACGAAGGGGTAGACGGGCGCCTTTAATTTCGGCTGGGTTTTGTTTATACAGGTTGTCGCCATCAACCAACAATCGATGCCCTGCTGCATGTATTTCAGGCGAAAAATCATTTCATTCTCCTGATACTATAGGCCTACTTTGCGTGCACTTAGGCTGGATAATTGTCACCTAGTCTAACATTAAAAGGCCACACCTCTCATCCCAAACTACAATTTTGGTACCCGGGTACCGAAATTCTCAATTGGCTCAGCTCTTTGATTGACAGCTAATTCAAACAATGCAGAGTGCCAAAGCTTATATTACACAGCATGAAAGGTACTGAGAGTGTTTTGATTATATAAATTGAGTTTTTCTTTACTCACCCTGAAGCAATAAACTGAGATTGCGTCTGGATGAGGATGAATTTCAGACAATTGTGGGAGGGGCTTCAGTAAGAAGGTTAGGAGAATTGGTACTGTTTGGGGTGAGAGAACTGGGCCTTTAAAGGTGAAGAGCAGTCCCCCCCAGACTTACTTTGAAGAAAAAGCTAAATAACACAATTTTCATCTTATTTCACTTCAAAGTATCTTTCATTACATTTTTTTCTACTTTACTTTTGCATATTGAAGGTAAACCAAGCAGTTATTTCCAGTAAATTTCACATTTGAAGAGAAAAAAATTGTCACATGACTCCCGACAGCCAATCGTGAAACTGGACAGTCCACTTCACTACTTCAATTTGGGATGACTGATCTTGCCCTTTAAGCGATATATAAACTACATTGGGTGTTTGCTTTACATTGTTTAATGTTTTTAAACTTTTTTCTGCTCAAACCAGGGAGTTGTTAGGATAGGAATGTAGATTCAAAGAATCTGTAAGACAAGGTTTCTCTCTTTAAGAGCAAACCAACTGATTACATGCTGACAGAAACTGGTTAGAGACTGGGCGGTGCTACTACATGCTAACACCATGCTGCTGCCAAAAACCCTTTACTCTGTTTCAATATGCTGATTACAATAATAAACATGTTTACAGCGTAGATGAATCAGATGAGCGCTTGATTTTAACTGTAGGCAGCCATTAGTGGGGTCCATCAGCCTTAAATCATCTTCATTTATTGTCTACATGAATTTCAAACCCTCATATTCACTGAAATTGAGGAAATCAAGATGCAACTTAGAGTACATACATGCGAAATTTCCTCCCAACTGGCTAACAATAGCCCTAATCCCTAACCCTAACAAAGAATACAAACGATACAATACTATTAAAATGGTAACACTACCAATCAAGAAACACCACTATACCCAAGCAACTTTTCAATGACCAGTGGCTTCAGTGTTTTGACAGAAGAAACAATTTGTCGTTGACATTTTGGGGTAAAGTTATATAGCCTAACTACTAAAATGGTATGTGAATTCAATAAAAAGTATGTTATCGAATTTGATCAAAAGTCGGAAAAGTGCGGTTTCATGCGTCCCTTGATGCATTGTGAATGCATGGTAAACTTTACCTGATACGCTGCATACATAAGGATGGCGCTCCGCATAATACTGATACTACCCACTATTTATGGAAGACGTTTCATTGCACCAAACATATCGTCGGACAGAAGCGCAGCCACGGGAGTGTTGGGGTTTAAAACCCTCATGACCCAACCTCGCAATGCAAAACCACCTAAAATCGCAGTCCTCTCTCTCTATCCTTAGACTTTTCCCTCATGTCGTGCTTCAAAACCCCTCATGACACCAACCCTCCCCCCATGACACCAGCCCTCCCCCCATGACACCAACCCTTCCCCCATGACACCAACCCTCCCCCCATGACACCAACCCTCCCCCCATGACACCAGCCCTCCCCCCATGACACCAATCCCTCCCCATGAAAAAATCCTGGCTACGCGCCTGTCGTCGGATAGAATTGACATGAATGTGCCTTTGAAAATGAGAATGGGAAATTCCCCGAATTTCGTACTTACAAATCATCTATGTCATACATATCTAAAATAAAATTGCGTAGAATAGACTTTAAACCCACTTCTTTACGATTCACTCTTTTTGTCCTTACTTTATGGGGCAAATTCTATTCGGTTTGATGCTACTTTTATTTTCATTAACTGTTTTTCACCTACAATTACATCTCTTTAATGTTTTCATTAGGGGATACGGTCTTTTTGATGTGAAAACGGATTCCATATTTCATTTTATTATAATTTAGCACTTAGTCTCATAGTAGAACACGACTTCATCATTAGCCTAGCCTGGGGTCCAGAGGGTAATGGTCGCCAATCAAATTCTGAAAAAAATTATTTTTAAAATATATTATAAAATAACAAAATAATTGACTTTAAATGATGATTAAATGTTGCACCAGAGTGCATCTGAGGGTACTTAATATTCAAAAAACCAACCCCCCCCCCAAAAAAAATGAAAGAAAAGAAAACATCCCAAAGGGGACGGGAACATCCCTTTATTACATTCCCAGACTGGCGATCATGACTTGCAATTGGCCTCCCCAATAAACATTCTGGCTACTTCAGTCGACTTCAGAAAACAGAGTTGATCCAGGGACCATTTTATAACCACATTGGCGTGTGCACTCCCGAGGAAAGATAAATCGTTTTTTAGATCAGTAAATTAGCAAACTTAACGAATGAAGCCATTGTTGTCAAAACGGGAGTTCCACCATAGCGCTTCTTCTAATGAGCTCCATAATTCGATTACCACAATCGGTTTTCCGTTGTTACAGGTCTGAAAATGTCTCTGAATAGAGTAATTTCCATTAAATTTGATTTATAAATATTAATTCTATGCCGCAATAATTTAAATGGTCGAAACAAAATTGACAGTTGCACGGTCTTTGTCGTCTAAATACAAATCCAGTTGTGCTTATATATTTATCGTTTTCAAAACTTAACCTGAAAGCAGGTATATTATATATTGATTATTTTGTTTATCACTCAATGTTTATGCTGTGACGTCATCATTCAGTACAGGTCTGAAGGGTATTTCTAGCGATGGTAAAAATTTAATTAGCCTTAGACATCCCGATTGTATAGATATTATTCAAGAGATGTAAAGTAGATAATTACGTTTCGAATTGGGCTTCCATCGGCCCGTGAAAAGCCATAATGACCATTTATTTTCTTTTCCAAATGAAAGTACGCCCATGTTGAAATGTAGGTCTGGAAGAATGCATTTCATAAAGCGGGTGAATTGATTATTAGAACCTGTTTTTATTATAGAGTGCTTTCAATGACATCACAAGCCTACCCCCTTTTGACGAGCAAAAAGTTATTTACGCCAGCGAGTGTGGCTACTGAGAAGCAGATGACAACACGAGGGATTGTTGCACTGAAACACTGTTGATTTTTACCGGCTGTGGGCGTGGCTTATTGTCACGTGAAATCATTCTGTAAAAAACCTTAAAGAAAAATGTGCACAATTCAAACTTTACTTGTCCCGTCTTAAGTTTTCTGGGTCATGCGAGACTCTTTTAATCACGTGAATATTTTTGTTTTGACAATAGTTCATAATGGCTGCTTTATTGACATTCAATGTTCTTAAGTTTTTTTTTCTGAAACAACAATAACTCAATATTAACACTGTATACGAATTACAAAGAAAACACAACAGAGTGAACATCGTTTGGACCAATCCAGCTCCCTGATCAGGGTGTGAAAATAGAAGAATTGGTGGGTATGGAGTACTTAGCAAGTGGAATGGTAACTGAAAAAAATAATTCAGGAGTTTGATTCTTTTAATGATAATGAAAGATAAGATAAAACAGAGTAACAGAAAAATGGAGGGCTCCACACCATATTTTTGTTTTAAGTGCAAATTAGGAATTATAAGTATTCACTCGTAGAATGAAAATCAGAACATTTTCAGCCGATGATGAAACTAGTTTACAAAAGAGAAGGGTATATTCCCTATAATCTCTACTCTCGGACGGCTGTCAAGAATGGGGACGATGAGTCACCTTCGCCAATATGACAGCATTTTTTGTAATCTTCTTTATTATTATTGATGATACTTTTCCGCGACCTCAATGCTTTCTTATTTCTCTGGCGAACTTTTGAAAGAATTTTTGCAAGTCCATGAGTTTCAACGGCATCAAACATGGATTGCTTGACTTTTCAAGTAACTAAAACGCAAGATCTGTCTGAAATTAAGATAGTATGAAAATTTGTGAAAGTTTTCCACTGTATCCGTTTTGTACGCACGTGGAAACTTCACGAGGAGTGACTGTACCAGGCTTAACCAATTCCGCGTACTACCTTTGAAGTAAACAGCCATAAATCTAAATCTTGTAATACGATTGAATTTGAAAAACTCATTCGCCCAAAAAGTGTCTCGGAACTATCGAAACACGCCATTAGGTGTTAAAATTTTAATGGTAGAATGGTGTATATAGGCCTTCGACGTCCTTTTCTCCATTTAGAAACATACTGTACCACAACAATTGTCAAAACAAATACCAAAAATTGTTTGAGAAAGGTCTCTATTACCGGGCAATTACTCTCTGGAATCCTTCACCTCAAACATCAGAGGCCAAGCCTTGGTTAGTATCCTTTAAAAAAATTCAAAGGTTCTTCATAAATTTGAATTAATTCTCAAGATTTTTTGCCACCCTTACGGTACATCAGCACCCCTACAATTGTCCATAAATGGGTAACCGGCATTGGGTTAAGTGATAGGGTGCCTGAAATTGGGATGAAATTAAAAATATTAACAAATTGAATTCACGTTACGTAGGTCAGTAGTTTTAAAATGCACTGACCGGGTTACAATACTCCACGCTCGATCGATCTTTAAAACCACATTTCATTCATATGAAATGAAAAAATATCAAGGGGGTCGTGAATATATGCCTACATGACTCCCTGAATATTTCGCCCATGTCAAAAAGATGGAGGGGTGAGGGCACCGGTCCGACATCTCAATCCAGCAGAATCTATCGACTTCTCGTGAAAAAAGGGTGTGTGGGGGCGGGTGGGGTGGGAAGGGTGAGGGGAATGAAGCCCTTTTTGGACTATACACCTCACCTTACTCCCTTGACCAAACGGTACATATTCATACTTAACGTTTGGCCTTTTTTACCCATAAGACGGATTTAAAAAAGTGTATTTTTTAAATGAAACTGCTCACCGAAAAATTGCAAATCTTCGGGTTTTTTTGCCAGCCATGCTACCTCTGTTATATAGTCCTCGTGACTGCATTTTCATGGTCTCGGTCTCAGCTCGATATCCTGCAGTCTCGGTGTCGGACTCTTGCGGTCTCGAAAATAGTTCTTGTCTATCTCTTCGAGACGGGCCGAAATGTTGGTTTTATGTTTTAAATAAAATTAACAAAGTTCCAAAATAAAAAAAAATTAAGTGTTACTTTGAAATATAAGTAGATACCGTCATTTATTTATTCATTTTTTAAGTGAGGTGCTTGTTGTCCATTGATTTTTTTTAGATATTAATAAATTTTGCTTAACTCAATCTGGCCACTACTGACTCTTAATTTGGCTAAGCTGAAAGACAAGGATGAAATAATATACCAGTTCCATATCAAAATTTCTTAAGCCTGTCCCACATCAAGCATGACTCTTTGCAGATTAGTGACGTAGCTACAGGGGCAGGACCAGTGGTGTAGCCACGGGGGGGGGGGGGCGTGCCCCCACAGCAAAGTTGTGCCCCCAGGTGCCCCATCCCATTGCAATCTGCCCCGCTCAACATGTTGTGAGCATGCGCACTTACATTTTATCTGCTGAAATGATGAGACGTTAGTGGCCAATTTCTTCGAACTACGGGCAGCCTTTCACCTGCCCTCCCTGGTATCGCTTCGTGGCACTGTATGCATACACCGGTAACTAAGAACGCGTTAATCAGCCACGTGTGTATCCTTTGTAGAAACTATGCTGTGGTCTCACAAAATCACGGTGCGTCAGGTCGAAATGCTTAGTGCAGCTTGGGTATACATGTGCACTCAATCGTGCTCCGTAGCCAGGATTTTCTTGTGGGGGGCAAAGTCGACTCATCGTCCCCAATCTTGACCGACAGGACTATCTAAGGGGAGCGCCACCATCAGTTGGCGCGGAGCGTACAAGAAAATTTTTGGTTTTAAGAACCCCTCAGATGGCAGGAAACGGCATTTCCCGAGTGTTTTGTGCTGCATGTTCCCAGCCTGGAAATATGGATCTCATTTCTGAAATTTCTCAAGAAATGCAAAGAAAAAACAAAAAAAAAGCAATCTGTGAAAAATGTTACTACATGTTTCTAGAGTGCACTCGGGAGGTGCCGTTTCCGGCCATCTGAGGGGTTTGTAAAGCCAGACATTTCCTGATCCGCTCCGTACCAATCGATGGTAGAGCTCCGCTTAGAATAGTGGTGGTGCTGCATAGCTGCACCTCGTAAATTTCATGCTCAAAAAAAAAAAAAATCAAAAAATTTCTAAGCAAGAATATGTTCAGCTCAACTTCGAAATTCTCCCCGCTTCTTAATTGGAGCACTTGACAAATATTGAGGGGCTGAACATACCTTCAGCCCCCACTTTTTCATTTTTCATCGCCGCCACTGGGTCGCGGCATTTTCTTGAGGGAGCGAAGCCCCCAAGTGAGGAGCCGAGCGACCGAACGGGGAGAGGGTGTGGTTTTCCCCCTCCTACCCCAATGAGATTTTGCAATTTTACATCAAAATTGAGCGATCTGGTGAACACCTTAGCTGGAATTTTTGGACATTTTCAGTCTTGTATCAATGTTTTCCTTATTCCCTCGAGAGTTAGTGTGTGCTTGTAAGATGGTTACTGTGCGAATCAATGGGGCCCTAGGAAATTGTGTTGCACTGACACAAAACAGCTGCTCATAAGGCTTACATTGGCTAAACCAGAGGAATTGACATTTTGCCCTGAAAACGCCAAAACTCCATTTAAATAAAAAGATAAATAAAAAAATAAGGTCTGGGAGGGAGTAGAAGCGAACCCCCTGAACCCCCTGGCTACGGGCCTGTCTCCCTGGGTGTCCCCCTCCCCTTTTGGAATTTTTTGCTGCTCGAAGAGCTTAGATGCAATATGGTGCTATATTTTGTTCTTTTTATACTAGATTCCAGTGTTCTCCACAGGGGGTTTTAGAGAGGCGACACGCCCTCTTAGTGAAACTGGCCGCTCCTCCAAAATAGTTGCCGCTCTCCAAAAAATGCAGCTTCCATTTTTAGTTCATTGTTTCATTACACATATACAAGTCATAACTGGAAAAATGTGTCTTCCCTACAGGATTGGCGCCAGGATTTGCCTGACGAAGGACCACTCTCCGAACGGGGGAGGGGTAGGCTGGGTAGCGACCCCAAGCCCCGACAGCCAGGATGCCGTCGATGATTTAATGAGGGAGATTTGAAGAAAACCTGTGCACTATACATGACATTGCGAGTCATATACGACATAAAATTTGTATATGCTGGAGGAAGATATTTCCGCACTGATTTAACCGTAAAAATTTTTTTGGGTTAGCCTACTAGACTTAAAAAAAATCTGTACTTATTTAAAGCTTATATAGGTCAATTGTCCCGGCAATTGGGCCCTATCGGGGACAACTTATATTGTACTTCCTTCTTCGAGTCCGTACCGCACGACTGACACAAGAGATTAACTAAGTTTAGCGAAATGAGATGAAATTCCCGATATGTACATTAATCCATTTATTCTACTTATTAATTTACTTGAAAAGATGACAAGGGTTTGTACTTTATTAGCTCTAGGTAACGGAACTGAGGAAAAGTGTGCAAAGCGTACCGAACATTTTGGGTTTTGTCGCAGAAATAACTCTTTTGAAAGTCAAATAACTAAACCGACCATGGGAAGGCGACAGACTATTCCCGACAGGGGGCGGGCCATGCCAGAGACCACAAGTTCCGACAGCCCTTATGTCGTGGGGGTGGTGAGAAGGGCATATGAAGGAGCCTAATTATCCCATGTCACTGCAGCCTGGGCACATTTTGCAGAATATCACTTAATATTTTAAAAGCCGAGTTGCACACTGATAGTGTTCTTTTGAGTCTGAATCGTGAAATTGCAAAGCGCGCGAAAATTTTTGGAAGGCTTACAAAAATAACATAGCCTGTGTAATCATTAAGAACAAAAAGAAAAAATAGAAACTGTAGGGGTTGTAGACCGTATCGGCTATAACATACATTGTGTCGAAACCACCTGGAATACCCTATAAAATAGACAAACTATGCTCCGTGAGTCGCTCACCAACTGACATATCGCATGACACACACAAGAAAACAGCAACTAGGCTTTTTGACATGGGATGAAATTTACAACCTCTACATAACCTGTGTACTCTGCCTACCTGTTACTTGGTAAGGTTGACAGGACTTACACCCTCTAGATATGTGGAATGGAAGTATTGGAAAAACTGGAGTGAATCTACAGCGCGCGCAGCGCGCGAAAAATTTGGGGTTCTTATTAGGGTAATTGTCCCTTGAGAGCAAAAAACAGGTAAACCATCGGGGAGACTAGTCGCCGTCGGGGACTGCATACTTTATCGTAACGACTACACTGTTAAAAATTTCTGTAAATTTACAGACTTTTTTTAACATAAACTTTTTGTATTTTACTTTTAATAGAGATTTTCTGTATCTTTACAGACACTTTGTATTGCTACAATAAAAAAGGTTGTTTAACATGTATTTTCTGTTCATTTGAAAAACCATTTCTGTCTGCTTTTTTAACCAAATTTTACCGCTTTGTAAAACTTTTTCTGTAAATTTACAGAAATTTTAACAGTATTTTGTATTTTTCTGATATCACATAAAAATACTGTCATTTAACAAACATTTATTTTGTTTTTAAGCTGAAAAAGAAACAAAAATAAGCCCAAACAAACAAATAAGGAACAGCCAGAATATTTTTAATATATAACATGCATCGTTCTGCGAAGTTTCAGTTTAAAAAAAAAAACCTTTTTGGCAAATTTATGGCCCTATTTGAAAATTAACTTACATTTATTATAAAAGCATACTTAGTTATTACGTTCTTAGTTATAAATATCATACAACTGGTGTTTTGTCACACATTTTTAAGTAAAAAGAAATTGAAAGGCTCTAATTTCAGAGCACTGACAATTGGTATACTGATGTCAACTCATCGCCACAGGTGCTCATGCACTTGATCGGAGCAAATTAAAAACGTTTCACAAATTTACTTGAAAGAGTCTGTAAATTTACCACTTTATGACGTAAATCTCATTTTGCATAAATGGGTGGAGCTTATGTTGTAGGCATTTTCCTGACAAAAGGATTGCTGTTGCTTTGAATAATATCTTCTTTGGCGTTTTTTTTTATCAGGAAGTGATAAACTTATTGTTTACCTTGTCTGGAAATGTTTGCAACCAATGTATTTGCATTCTTTGTCATATTTATTTTAAAAACAATTATTATACTGTACAAAAAATGTGACTTTCCAATTACAAAGTTCCTAGAGATAACAGTCTACTTGACGACAACATGACAACAAAGCATCCTCAATGTGTTTTGATTGAAAACAACTTCGTAACGACACATTACGTTGATAAGCAAATACCTGATTTACGTAATGATGAAGTGTATGTTACGTAATAACATATGAAAGGTAAAAAAGCGATATTATAATAAATATTTAGACGTCGGGAATGAAAACAGTAGGCTGTACATTCACATAAAATTAAGGTATACAAAACAGAACAATTCTGTAATTCGATTTTACAGTAGACTTTTGTAAACTAATTTACATGCAAAAACTGTGAAGAAAAAACAAACCCTTAATGTTTTTTCATGATTACAGTCTGGCTGTAAAAAAAAACATTATTTGGTTGGAAAAAAATTTGCCATAAAAATTATGTAAATTTACAGAGCAATTTTTTAACAGTGTAAGAGCCCCCCACCCCGAAAAACTGTAAAAAATGCCCCTGATTCCCTCCCTCCTTTTGCCGTTTACCTTTTTTCATTTATTTATTTTTTTTGGCTTTCCTTCATTTCTTCAACATCGCCCATCGCGTCCCCAAAAGTTCTGTGTGTGTTTGTGTGGGGGGGGTCACTCTGCCCCCTTCCCCCCCCCCGCTGGCTACGCTAGTGCTCCCGGCTCTTCGTGTGTTAAGTCTCATCTAGCTCCCAAAACCCTCTCAATGTGAGAAATGAATGCAACATGAATACTGTCAAAAGTTTACAAACTTGTCCATTTTCAAAGAGGAGTCTTGAAGAAAAATTGGAAATCAAACGATTAGGACCACATAGGCCGCTAATACTGTCTGTATCGTCTTCACGTACAGTAGGTTTTCACCCAACTGGTTCACTAAGTACGAATGATGAAAAGTTAAACGCTTTAGCTATGTTATCAATTGAAAAGAAGTTCATAAGAGAAAATTCAAATTTTAATCAACGTGTAATTAAAATGTTTGCTCATGTCAAAGCGGAAAGAAGAATGCATTGTCATAGCCTCGGGAACTTCCTCGAGTCAGTTAGACTAAACTCAATGAGATAATGGTGAAGTTTGCAGTCAGTTTAATGCTCATTAAATGCCATGCGAAGGCAGAGAAATGCTTCGTTCTATAACCCCAATTTTGTAAATATCGCGGATCTTCCGGGAACTTCGCCTCCTGGACCCCCACCAGGGGCCCTAAGGCGGGCCCCTGGACCCCACCACGGCGCCTTGGGCGCCGTTGGTTTATTCCCACCAATACAAATTTGCCCCATGTATTTAGGCCATGAGCCTCCACTGGCTGTCATACTCAACAAAATGTAGTTCTGATAGTCTCACCATAGTTATCCCTGAGTTATATGTTGTGCCCTCCTATAAAAAGTCTGTGCCCCCCTGGTGAAAAAGTCCTGGCTACGCCACTGGACAGGACAACTATTCCAGTATATTTATGACCTCTGAGGGAACATAGATAACATTTTGACACTTCAATAACTAAAGAATACATCTGCGACACAGACTACTCAATTGACAGGGTTGCAAAGAATCCGGTGATAGGTGTGTAGGTGCATATGAGAGCATTTGAGGTCGGCGGTAGGCAAATCACAGCATCCTCTGCCTGGAATTTGAAGACTTGCTCAAAAGACCAAGCCGGAGCGCAACCTTCAGTCGGCGCAGACGGAAAATTTTGAAAAGTTTGGAAGGTCAATTCATTTCCCACGTTTGGTTGTCAAGATGTTAGCAATTGAAGTTGTAACGTGGTCCGAGCCTTGGTAAAATGCGGGCCTATAAGCTTGTCCAGAGAACCAGGAAAATAAGGAGTCAGTTTACAGACAGCAGGGTTCCGTGCCGACGTGTGTTCTCTCGTGGCCGATACAAGACTACTCGTACAAGATCATCACATATCAAAAAGTGCAAGTAACTTAATTAGCATAACAAATACACAGCAGTACAAACATTCAACACACTCACTAAGCTACAGGTGTAAACACAATGGTACAAGGATAACAGTTAACATATAAAGTAACAATACAACTAAATTCCAAAAACACAATACAAATTCGTCTCCTACAAAGTTGACATACTGTATTTTCTCAGTATAAAAGATAAACTTGAACTCGAGCAAGCGGGTGTTATGCCGTAGATTCACGTTGTTGGCTAATCTTGTTCCTTTCCATCCCATTCTAATTTGACCCCGAATTGATTAGGGGTGCTATACATCCTGCCCCTGAGGCACATGAATGTTTCAGAGTTCCATTCATCGCTCAGAATGAACTTATATCATCAATATGTCAGAGTTAATCTGCATAAAATTGGCGTTAATTTATGAAGAAAACAAATCATTGGCTACTAAAGAATGCGGTGAATCGTACGGGACTGCTTCAAGTTTAATCCATGAACAAAAAATTTGTCATATTCAATTGTTAATATCTCAAGAACTCAAGAACGATTTTCGCTATCTTATTGAGTTTCAAATTGGTTTTGTTATCCAAAACAAGTGTTTAAGTTCAAAAGGGTAACTGGGTATTCATTGCCCCATTTATTTTTAAAATGGAGGTGTAACTCTTCCGTACACTCTTATTGTTCGCCGGTATTAATTGACGGTCGTTTATTTGTTCGCTAGCTTCAACAGAAAGAACTCAAAGTCAATCTTTCTACTTCTTAGATTTTTACCTCCTGAAAGCAAACAATATATCCGAAATAAAAACAATCAACTACTACTGTTTTTGACAAATATCTTTTTTTAAACATATCTAAAAAATTAAAAGAAAAACAAAGAATTATTCACCTATCGCTCATAAAAAAGGTCCCATATTTTTTTTTGTCTGAAACAGCAAAAGTAGTATTGAAAAAATTTTGATAGTCATTCTAGAAAACCCCTACACATATGTGGAAGCATTTGACTGTTTATATCAGACTTCATGCTCAAGCGGCTCACCTTAAATCGACGGTACTTCGATCCTGACGTCAGAATTTATTCTGACGTCATTATTTTAAGACACACCGCGGGAAATGAGAAAAGTTTGTCGAACTCTGTTCGAACACAACACAACTTGGCCGCACTATTAACTGTGTTCACAGTACTATATGACATGTTTACGCTCATTCAGCTGCACTCATCACAAGGACAACAGAGACTGGAACAGAGAACTGAGAGCACTTGAATGTAGCCTTTGCTCCATGCGTAAATAGTCATTTTACCTCTTGCTAAGCATTAATGACCGGGCCGCTCTTGTTTACATGTAGTGGATGTTCAATAGACGGTATTGGGAAGTGCTAGAGGCTCATTTATAGGTGGGTGACCAAAGTGGTCAAGGAAATGAGGGTGTCCGCGAGACTATTAAACAAAACGTATCCTTCACTGGCGTACGCGGAAAGGGGAGAGGGCATCAGTCGGGGCTTCCCCTCCTTGCATGATGGTTGCCGATAAATACCGTTAGTTAATTAGCATATGTGGCACCAGATTGCTTGCCGCAGGGACTCCAGCCTTCCTGCAAACTTTTAAAGAGGTCCTTATCTCCCCAAGGTCCAGTCATCACTGATGCCAAATTATTTTTAAGGTCCGAAAAGTACGCACATTTTGTAACACTTCAAATTAAACTTCATAACAGTAGCACACATAGCACCAGATTGCATGTTAGCTGAGATCAAATTTTTCAAAAAATTCCAAAGTGGAAGGGATCCCAACCCCTGACCCTGCTGACCATCACTATACTGCCCTTTTATTTTAGTCCCTAAAATATGCAAAGTATGTAACGAATTTTGCTTCTAAAGGTCGTAGCTTTAAATACCACCAGATTGAAAAATTTTCCAAAGGCCAGGGTCATATATCTCCCCTAGGCCTGCGATTCTTCAGTATACTGCTTTCCCTAGCTGCTTTCATACAAATCCTGGGTACGCCACTGGTATCTTTAATATTCTGGTCTCGCGAGCACTGCGGTTTTTATTGCGGTCATGGGGTCCCGAACCTGCCCTCATTTTTGGTCGCGGAGCCCCTACATATTTGCAAAGTGACCATGCATGTTTGTTTTCTGGAAAGGACACGGACACACTGAGAGGGATCTGGAAAGGGGGACACGGACACGGAGGGATCTAAGGTGGTCTTCAATCGGGGAGGGGTAACATTGTCTAGATGCAAAATGGTAAAATATTGGTGTTCTAATCAGTTCCTCTTGCCTGAATGAAGTAATATATGTGCTCAGTCAGCAATATCCAGCAGTCCGTCATTGTTGGCTTTCCATCGGCCATGAATTGGTGGTTGGGCAATAAAGAACCACCAGAGGGCCCGGCCATTGGAGGTCTGCTGGCTATACTCAGGTAAAAAAATAGTATACCGGGTAAAATTTTTGGTCAATCAAGTTTCATCGCCGTCGGAGGACTGCTGGCAAGCCACTAACATTTCTTCGACGGACCGCCGAAGTGGCCTGCAACGGTCCGTTGCCGAGCCCATTAAATTTGCTGACCGGGTGCTTTTGGTTTTAAAGAAAAGAAAGTATATGACCTAAAAATGTCAGGTCACTGACATTAAAGACGGTTGATATGATGTTTCTCTGTTGAGTGTGCTGCAAGACAAACACTTCAGTCTCCATTCGGCTCCTTAGGTTCAACACACCCAGGTGGACCTGACTGTGAGGGAAGTAGACCCAGCACAAGGCCCATAGCCAAAAAATCCCATTTTTTTTCTGGTGTGGACAGTGGATGATGGGAAAATGTCAGCGTGAGAGTTTTTGGTGAGGGAGAGGCAAGGTACACGTGGGTGGTGAAACCTTTGCCTTGATTTTTCAAGCACTGGAAATACCAAATGGTGCCAGATTTTCGACTATAAAAGAATTAATCTTGAAGGGTAGGTGATCGTTTACTGGGGCAATTTTTATTTTTCATCACAAAGTTCAAAACCTTATATTACAAAATTCTGGAGCAGAACTAGATATATATGGGTGGGGGTCAAGGGAGCTGACAGTGATTGATCGACAGATGCAATTCTCTTCTGGAAATACCTAACATTAATACTGCCCAAAAGCAATCCATTGCTGTGGGGTGTACAGAAAATTAGGAAAAATCACAACCCCTCAGAGAATTGGAAATGGCATTTTCTGCATGTTTGGGAAGGGGGTGGCATTTTTTCACTTGGAGAAAATGGAAATTGATGCCTTAATTCGCTTTTCAAAGGCAGAATCAACTCACGTAAAATCTGGTAGTCACACTGTGACTGCATAAGATGTAGGCTATAATTTTTTTAATTCCAAATTTCAGTTGGGAGGGGAAGTTACCCTTGGGAACCCCCCCCTTGCCCCCTGGTGACACCACTGACACTACCCTACTGGCTCTGACTATAGCCTAGGAAATCTTCTAATGAAGCAAACTGAAGTAACGGTGGGTGGGGGACCAATTAGATGGAGGACTAATATCCCTTCGTGATTCTGATGATACCTTAATGTCCCCCATTTTTCCAGTATTGTACTTGAATGGTTGATTTCAAGGTTTGTTACTCCACATTTTTAATGTTCCCAGCAGTAGCTGAACCAGGATTTCAAGCATGGGAAGGAGAAGGGAAATGAAGGATAAAGGAAAATGTTGAGGGCAAAAAATGTTCACACGTATCATGATACTGAGCACAAAGTTCGGGTTTTGCATGTAGGATGAAAGGTCCATCTTAGGACCACTGGTGAAATCCAGGCACAAAGTCCACAGAACCTCTAGCATTTAAGCATATCTCTGGGATAAACTATGTCTTAGGATAGTTACATCTGGTTCAGAGTTGGGGGCAACTGGGGGTGTGGGATTCTGCGAGAGGAAAATACCCCCATGACCTCCTGGTGCCACCACTGATTCCCAGCCTGGGAATATGAAACCCTGGGAACAATAGACTCTGGGAAATTTGCCGTAGACTTTGTGCAGCAGTGTTTCACCCGGTTTCACCCGGACCCTCATTTCATCTTCCATCTCACAACTTTCCATCTTTTGAACCCTATTTCTGGTCTCACAGACTCTAATCTCTGCTTTCCAAGACTAAAAGGGGTTTGCAGTTACCCCAAATTGCTCAACATTTGTTCAATTTATCAGCTATATGAAATCATTCAACCAATAACATGAACACATGAACAAAGTGACAATAATGATCATTTCTACTGTTTGGCATGGGCACAAGATTTTATATTTTTACAAATTTTAGTCCAATTCTACATTTAACAGAAGGCACAATACAAGAAACTACAAGAGCTAGTACAACTATGCCTTATTGCACTCTTTTTGGATACTGACACTGCACCACATCGTATGATATGAACTGCTTATAACAAGAAAGCAAAAAGGCTTAGTGATTCCTTGCAGAAAAGAAAACTTTGGAAATTTTGCCTTTTCACCTCTGGTGACCTCAGATGGTAATCTTGGCAATTCTTGGAAAATTCACCTTTTGATGGCTGGCAACCCACGTGACTTAATTCAGACCTCCCCAAAACAATTAAGGTTTTGTGGGTAACCATACTGCATCCACTCACCAATTAAGAAATTCTTCCAACTTTCCTACTTAAAGGTATCTTCATACCAAAGTTTTAGATCCTTTGTAAACTTATGTGACATAATCATTTGAACTCTGTTGAGTTGGCACATGACCTCTGGTGACCTGACATTTAACCTCTGGCAACCTGGCACATGACATCTGGTGACCTGGCATGTCACCTCTGGTGATGCTGCATTTGAACTCTGGTGACCTTACAATCCATTGAGAGGATTTTCACACAATTAGTGCCTGTGAGGTCAATCCACCCAAGAACAATAGCACATCTATGAACCAAATATAACAGTTGTTCTTCACTGTTGTCTTGAGAAATTGTGATAACAAGCCCTCCATGCCTGTGGCCAGGCAAGGCACTGGAGGGAGCAAATGTTTTGGGAGGGGAGGAGAATCTCTCCAGAGGGCAAAATGAGTGTAAGCTGCAAACTTCAAACACTTTAGGGGGACAAAAATTTGAAAATTGAAGCCAATTACTTGGTTTGGTAGTGTAACCTCTGGTGATCTAACATGACCCTTTGACTCCGACCACAAACAATAGGTTTGTTCTTCCCAACATGACAAATCTGTATACAAAATATGAAAAGTGTCTGCTGTTCATATCTTGAGATATCATGTTTACAAGCAAAAGTGTCACAAACACACACACACCTACATGACATCACCATCTCATATATTTCTTGCCTGCCTATGGCAAGGAAACAAAATTTAATGTGTTGTTAAATATTATTAATTTGTTATGATAAATTATCGATTAGTTGTTGCAATCATTATTTTATTGTGACTTATTAATAATATATTACTACAAATTATTATTGCACTTCTACAAGTTTTTAGTTTGGTACAAGTAACTACTTTGTTAATGCAAATAAATCATTTGTCATAGCAAAATAATAATTTTTGTTAAAAAAAAAAAAAAGAACAGAATGCAAAAATGCATTGAGGTTTCAATGATACATAAATGTTCCATTTCAAATAATGACATCATGTACCATATCTCACACAAATGTTATACTAGCATGTTCAAAAAATAATTTTGTTATCCCAGATGACCTTTGATCTCCACCAACAAAATCTGGGAACACCTTTTCACCATAATATGCATTCATTCAGTTTCCTACCTTGAGACGTGTTACCCCCTAACAACGTTTTCATTCACATTTTGACCTCGAGGGACCTCACATGACCTTTGAGATCCATGAAAGCTATAGAAAGAAAGAAAGAGAGACAAACAGACAGAAAGAGAGCTATCTTGATATATTGAATTCACAAGATTTACAGACTTTGACCCCTGCTGACCTTTGACCTCCACCAAAATCAAACGCAGGACCACCTTCTGACCATAATGCATCCATATACCAAATATGAAATCTATCCGATTTTCCTATCAGCTGATACCCTGTTAAAGAGATTTTCAGACTTTGACCTGGTGATCTGGTGACCCCAGATGACCTTTGACCTCTGCCAACAAACACTGGGAACACCTTTTTCCAAAAACGATAGGGACCATCTTCTGACCACAATGCATCCACATACAAAATATGACATCCATCCAAGTTTCCTACATGTCCGTCCAAAACGTTACTCTACCAAGGGCCAGTGCCATAGCACATTAAACAAAATCTGTTTAGAGTCAGTGCCATGTGATGCTTAAATGTGCCCCTCAAACAATTCTATGCACAATCATTGAAAACATTCTTCAACATGGTATATCAAAATAAATTTAATGGTATATCTTATTAATGACCTTTATGTAGGAGTGGAGAGTGGTGTTAAAGTCAAATTAATGTGCCGTTATGGCATCACAGATTTCCCATGTTGCACCAAATTTCATGAAAAAAAAATGCATTACTTTAAAAATCTGTATCTTCTGATTGCTATATGCTATTGAAATGCAGTTTTCACCGACTGAAAGAGAAAATTCTTTTACATACGGTATTCTGAAATTAACAAATTTTGTCTACAAAATATGCCTTTTATTCAAGTGGTCTCTAAAATGCCATTTCTGGTGTTCAGGGAGAGCTTTTCTTGTGCCCTAGGAGCCAGCTGATGGTGGCATTCTGGATTCATAGACAGAATATTTCTTATCTCAGATACTGTATATCCTCCATCACTGTAGATCCTGGTAGTGCTCATGTGCACACAGTGCAGCTGTATACGTGGCATAATTAGCCCACAGTGTATTTCCCCAAAAATGGTAGTGCTAAGATATTCTTTTGAGCAGGATAAGTCTTTGCCACCCCCTTGCCTCTGCTGCCAAAAATGCCTGTGCTAAGCCTTAAATATAATTATAAATGGAGTGAGATACCAAGCCTCAAGCTTAAAATTTCTTTTAAAAAGAAATATTATATTGAAAAGACTGAGGAACCAAGCCTCATGCTTGGTACAGCACTTCATTCCAAACCATGTCTTATATAAAAACTTAATACATATAAATGGACTGAGATACCAAGCCTGATGCTTGGTATTTCATTCCATAACATGTATTACATTAAATGGACTGAGATACCAAGCCCCATGCTTGGTATTTCATTCCATAACATGTTTTACATTAAATGGACTGAGATACCAAGCCCCATGCTTGGTATTTCATTCCATAACATGTATTACATTAAATGGACTGAGATACCAAGCCTGGTGCTTGGTATTTCATTCCATAACATGTTTTACATTAAATGGACTGAGATACCAAGCCCCATGCTTGGTATTTCATTCCATAACATGTTTTACATTAAATGGACTGAGATACCAAGCCCCAAGCTTGGTATTTCATTCCATAACATGTTTTACATTAAATGGACTGATATACCAAGCCCCATGCTTGGTATTTCATTCCATAACATGTATTACATTAAATGGACTGAGATACCAAGCCTGGTGCTTGGTATTTCATTCCATAACATGTTTTACATTAAATGGACTGAGATACCAAGCCCCATGCTTGGTATTTCATTCCATAACATGTTTTACATTAAATGGACTGAGATACCAAGCCCCAAGCTTGGTATTTCATTCCATAACATGTTTTACATTAAATGGACTGAGATACCAAGCCTGATGCTTGGTATTTCATTCCATAACATGTATTACATTAAATGGACTGAGATACCAAGCCCCATGCTTGGTATTTCATTCCATAACATGTTTTACATTAAATGGACTGAGATACCAAGCCCCATGCTTGGTATTTCATTCCATAACATGTTTTACATTAAATGGACTGAGATACCAAGCCTGATGCTTGGTACTTCATTCCATAACATGTATTACATTAAATGGACTGAGATACCAAGCCCCATGCTTGGTATTTCATTCCATAACATGTTTTACATTAAATGGACTGAGATACCAAGCCTGATGCTTGGTATTTCATTCCATAACATGTACTACATTAAATGGACTGAGATACCAAGCCTGGTGCTTGGTATTTCATTCCATAACATTTATTTCATTAAATGGACTGAGATACCAAGCCTGGTGCTTGGTATTTCATTCCATAACATGTTTTACATTAAATGGACTGAGATACCAAGCCCCATGCTTGGTATTTCATTCCATAACATGTTTTACATTAAATGGACTGAGATACCAAGCCCCATGCTTGGTATTTCATTCCATAACATGTATTACATTAAATGGACTGAGATACCAAGCCTGGTGCTTGGTATTTCATTCCATAACATGTTTTACATTAAATGGACTGAGATACCAAGCCCCATGCTTGGTATTTCATTCCATAACATGTTTTACATTAAATGGACTGAGATACCAAGCCCCAAGCTTGGTATTTCATTCCATAACATGTTTTACATTAAATGGACTGAGATACCAAGCCCCATGCTTGGTATTTCATTCCATAACATGTATTACATTAAATGGACTGAGATACCAAGCCTCAAGATTGGTATTTCATTCCATAACATGTTTTACATTAAATGGACTGAGATACCAAGCCCCATGCTTGGTATTTCATTCCATAACATGTTTTACATTAAATGGACTGAGATACCAAGCCCCATGCTTGGTATTTCATTCCATAACATGTATTACATTAAATGGACTGAGATACCAAGCCCCATGCTTGGTATTTCATTCCATAACATGTTTTACATTAAATGGACTGAGATACCAAGCCCCATGCTTGGTATTTCATTCCATAACATGTTTACATTAAATGGACTGAGATACCAAGCCCCATGCTTGGTATTTCATTCCATAACATGTTTTACATTAAATGGACTGAGATACCAAGCCTGATGCTTGGTACTTCATTCCATAACATGTATTACATTAAATGGACTGAGATACCAAGCCCCATGCTTGGTATTTCATTCCATAACATGTTTTACATTAAATGGACTGAGATACCAAGCCCCATGCTTGGTATTTCATTCCATAACATGTTTTACATTAAATGGACTGAGATACCAAGCCTGATGCTTGGTACTTCATTCCATAACATGTATTACATTAAATGGACTGAGATACCAAGCCCCATGCTTGGTATTTCATTCCATAACATGTTTTACATTAAATGGACTGAGTTACCACGCCTCATATGCTTGGTACTTCATTCCATAACATGTACTTGATTAAATGGACTGAGATACCAAGCCCCATGCTTGGTACTTCATTCCATAACATGCACTTGTGCTTGGTATAGGCCCACTTCATTCTTAAACAGCTAGACTGAGATGTTACAAGTATTTATGTTGACTGAGACACCAAGCCCCATGCAGACAGGCTTGCAACGTCACATAAGTCTACAGGTGCGTAGAACTTTCGTCTCTGTTTTTTGCGTTAGTTTGCCTAAGGTATGTAGGCCTAGCAATAGTGATGTGGGAGTGGGTAGCACTAACGTTAGCGTGTAGGCTACGTATACCCTACTCTTCCATTTTCGCGCAATCCGAACATGTCCTTATTCATGCACAGTTTCTTGGGTGCTTCTTTCACGATTCATTGCATATATAGATAGCCTGTCGACAGTAATCTGGTGGTCCTTGGACCTGTCAAAACTTTTCTTAATTCCAGGCTGGGCTGTTTTCAAAATTCTTCAAAGTTCAAAGCCATATGCCAAATATCAGGACTGCATCGTTCTGCACTGCTGGCTAACTAGACTGTACACGATTTTACTCAGTCACTAGCTTTGTTGTTGTTATGTTGTTGTGAATGATGTTTCCCGCGGTTAAGTGCCTTTTGGTGAACTGTGACGTAAGTGACGTCAGGATCGAAGTACCGTCGATTTAAGGTCAGCCATGCTCAAGCAGCAAGCAGTCAGGACTTCAGAGGTTGTGGAAAGGAAAGAACGATGGAAGACGATTTCTATTGCGAAATTTGTCGTAGAAGTGATTCCCGAGGGGCAAAACATGCATACACAAAGAAGCATAAAGAGAAGATAAAGATAATTTTGCGTAAATTTGAGGATAAGGTATATTTACAGTAGCGAAATCGGCATAGCCTTAGCCTAAACTAACGTTAGGCTAACGTTAGGCTAACGTTAGGCTTTACTGTACGTGCACACTAAACATTCTTCATCTTCTTTTTCAAAAAGGTGACACATCCAAAGGACATGAATACGGAATACGGACAGCAAGTGATGGTCTAATTGTAGTCGGCCATAGCTGGGGTCCATCACCTTAAAATCTTTCGATATCCTTGCTAACCTCTATCATGGATGATTGTACACAAATTTGTATCTTAAATTCTCCAAGTTCACTAAATATGAGGGGTAGGAATATAATTCTCCCATTGGACCACACTGGAAAGTACATTTGCCACATGCCACAGAATCACCCCAAGGTGGAGGTGTTTGGAATTATACGCCACACCAATTGTTGCAATTGCATGCCAACTGTTGTAATTTTCCCTTTAGCAGACGGGTACACCATACGCCAAATTTGTTGGCGTACATTTCCGTACGCCAAAGATCTTTTTGTGAAAGGTCCTACTTTCCAGTATGGCCATTGGATAGGCCTAGTCTGTTTTCAAATTGGGTAACGATGTAGGATAAGTGCTGTACAAGTTTTGTGAGTCTTCGCTGTTGGTTGAGGTCGTTAAACTTTGCTATGTAAATATGTCATTATTGAAAGCACCTCTGACAACTCCAAAGCTGCTTATAGTTACTCAAAATAATTACAAACTTTTGCTGCACTGTCAATTACCAACTAAGAGAAATACATGGTGTAAGTAGATTGATGAAAAGTTTTGCATTATTTGTGAATCAAGACTTGATTAGAATTTACATTAAATTACCATTACAATATTTTTATTTTATTTTAGATGGTACATGCAAATGACTGCATTTCCAAAAACCCAATTGTATCTGTGTCAGAGCCATCAGACCAGAATGACAAATTTTGGTGTCCATTCTGCTCTGTTGAAGTATGTAAGCACAAGATAGAAGGGAGATTGACAACAAGATTCAGAAACTGGGCTGAACATCTTTGCAGGTCAGTAGAGTGAATGCAGTTGTATATTCATTGTATTTATTTCATTGTTTGAAACTATCTATTCTGTCGGTCCAACATCCAGGCTTTTTCGTGACATGGGTCATAAAAACTTCAGCTGGAGTGAAAACAATGACAATCTGGCAGTGGGTACAGTACATGTATGCTACTGCCAGAGCCTCAGAATACACGATTGTGGGCATAACTGGCAAAGTTTCTTGAGAACAAGGTTGAATAGAAACCCCAGAATGTCAATAAAGCAAAAATGCTGGGTGCTTGAGCACAAAACACTTTTTGAGGAACAGCAAAAGACCCATTCTTATCGGATTAGGCCTATTGTGCGAGACTGGCCATTGCGTTTACAGGCCATCTCGTAAAGGAAACAGTGAAATCCCACTGCGACAAGTTCTCGTAAGACCATCTGATCATGAAAGCTGGATATTTCAATAAAAATCAGTCATTATTTACAAGTTAAAAGAGAGCATGTTGTTTACAAGGAACAGTTGTACAATAAACCTTTATGTCTGCACTGTTGCTGTACTGCGCGACGACAACTGTTTCACTCCAACACGTCACGCGATTGACTCTTTGCACCGAATGTGACTTTCTTTGGACCGACAGAATATGCATTAAAAGTATGCCAGCCATCCAGCCAGCCAGCCATCCAGCCAGCCAGTATAATGGTTTTTATGGCTTCTATTTGTACATACAGTATATGTGCTTTGGCTGTTCTTTTCAATGGTAGTCAAGTAATAGTACATACAGTACATGTATCAAGTTCACAGTGCTTGTATGTTATTGCCAAGTTCAGACTAGTGAAATCATGCAAAATTCTTCCAACTCACCACAGTTTCAGTACAATACAGTACATTACAGTATATGCGTCTTATCCAATCTGACCATCATTTCCAGTACAGTATGTATTACAGTTGGTCAGATTTGCACTTTTGTGATGATATGTATTTCAGGTAGTGTCACAAGAAGTCAAATGATGAAATTTAGGCCTACAGTACGTGCAAACATTTTCTTAATTTAGAGGTTTGGGTTGGTAATTAACTATTTTACCATGGGAATCATCATTCCAAGAGCCTTAAAAAGGTTTAAAAACAACCATCATTTGGGTGAACAGAGTGATTCCAACAAGTATTACATTAATCCACAAAGGTTCAAAAAATTGTCCAAAGCTGAGGACTGAGCCAAAGACAGTGTCAGTGTGTGGCGTCCATATTGGCGTATGGTGCAATAAAATCCTCAATATCAATTGAGTGAAGTGTTTTGTGCCTTTTAAAACATTATGGCCATCAGGTAATCTGCTGGAAACTCAAAAATTGGCAATTTATTACTGCCAAACCCTAAGTCTAAATTGATGTTGCCCTTGGCCAAAGTTATTGGTGGGTTGAAGGCCAAAAGCTTGCTTCAAGGCCTCTACAGTATAAGGCCTGTATAACCTGAAGGGTTTTAAACTGTATTCATTTTAGTTCAAGCCTTGCTGCAAAGGTGCCCTCTCCTTAAGTAAGAAACCCAGGTAGTAACTTTTTTTTATTTTTATGGAAATGAGAAGGAGGGGATTTTACCCTCCTTGTTCTGGAAAGGGGGAAAAAAGCTCCCCCCTCCCTTGAAGGATACACTTTCCATACAATGTGTTGAGCTGAGGCCTATAATAAAATATCATGACCTTATGATCAACGTACTATTCCTTTTTCAGTCTTGACCATCACAAGAGTGTCCATAATTTTTTCTGGAAGAATAAACTGGATATGAAGAAGAGAGATAAATATAAACTGAGTCAAGGGAAACTGGAGGAATTTAAAAATGTCTTTGAGAAAGCTCTTCAAAGACATCATGAAGAGACTCAGCAAGCTGTCAAAGAGGTATTTGCAATAAAAATATTCATGTTTATGATGAATTTTATCATAGCAAGAAGCTCTATCAAACCCAAAATGTAATTTTTAGTATTATTGTTCCAAACTGAAGCAAACACTTTTTGTACTAGTTGGGCTGTAAGTAATGCAAATGTGATACATGCCCTCTGACCTCTGGGCACCATTGAGTCAAATATAAACGATGATTGTTGCAGTTGTGTTGCAGGGGTGTGTCAAAGCAACCTAATGGATTGGATGCAAAGATAATATAAGCCTAGATGCCAAACTCCTATCCCTACACTGTCAGACGCACTGACTCCTCACAGAGATCCAAACAGAGGGGCATAAGTGTTGATTTGACATGTGCACAGTTCTATGCAGTGATCTGTATGCATAACTGTGGAAGCGTAACAGAAATTTCCATTGTGACGAGAGGTCAGCATGTGTGCATTTTAACGCAAGTACTATATGCACACAATGCATTTCTCTGTTAATATTCTGAGGTAACTGACACACACTTCTGCATGCTTAGAAAATGAACGCAGTAGTTGATTTGTCATTGTAAGCGCATAAGAATGTAAATGGGTATATAGATTGTGCTTGTAGAGATACCATGAGGAAGTCCATGAACTTCAAACCAGTCGTTGTGCGTTCACATTTAAGTTTTGTCAAGTTGAAAGCCTCAAAAGAAATTGTTCCGTGTAAGTGAAATGTATTGAAGAATCATGTGCGAAAGATTTGAGATGTTTTGAAATCACAAGTATTCATACTACCGGAAGATGTCACTTTACCTGTTGGCATCCAAAACGAGTGATGAGTGATCAGCACTTCTGCCCCTCCGTTTCAGCCTCCATAAGGAGTCACTGCGCCATTTTAAGTTTGGTATCTATGCTTGTAATATCTTTGGTTGAATACATGTAGCATGGTTCAGTCATATTGAAGAAACATGCATCAAAGGGTATCCAGTGTTTGGTCAACTGTGTGACGGAGGGGTGTGTCAATGCACAAAAATGTTTGACGCTCCCAAGGAACATTGATCAGGGAATAATTTATCTGGTATTGCATTGCAATTTGCTATATTGTACAAAGCAAACTGGCCAAATTGCTACACAAATGCAAAAATGTGCAGCACAATGTCATGTGCATAACCATAGAGTTTTCAGTGATTTTGTATGTTACGAGGAACACACTTCTCAAAACTGCTACACAAACATTGAAAACTGAATCATTCCTTGTTGGTGCTCTCCTGGGGGTCAGCATGCATTTAGCTACTGGTAAGTGCCTAATCCATAGAGGCTGTGGCCTTTTTACTTTTGACAGTGGTTTTGGTGAACCACAAATTAGCACACAGCTCAACACCCTCTTGACCATCAAGCTCTCCCTAACAAAATGCCCTTGATGTCCATTTGCGATTTAAAGATGTGATATACCCTTTTCCGCACATTTAGAGATTCATGTGTGTAAGAAGCACTATGCATGTACAGTATGTGGGTTTAGTCTGCAATACACAACATTACAAGCATAACTTAGACTTCAAAGTGACCACAAGAACCATCTATGGCAAACACAAAATATTGAAACTTAAGAGTACTTGTATGCCAACATGCAGAAAGTTGATTTGTGCATGAGGGGAACACATGTAAGTGGATCAAATACGTGTGAGAAATTGAAGCAGGGCATACAGTTTATATCTACTTTATATTTTTGTCAGCACATTATGTCACAATGACTTCAGTGTATAAGGTATGAAGAAAGACTTTCATGACAAAACTTCATACTTAGAAAGATGATTTCAGCAAGTGTACCATACCATCAAATATATTAAATTTTAGTCAAGCTTTCATCATTAGTGCCTCTGGCTTATTGGTAGTGAAGATACTACTTTTGCTAGCAGAGGCAGAACTGTTTGCAATTGTAGCTTATAGTATGTTGGCTCTGACTAGTGCTATATATAGATTGACATTATTCATGATACATCTAGGGAGCAGTGTGTGAACATACAATATATTTCATTATTAACCCTTTGGGCAGAATGTTTTTATCACAGTAGTTTGGGAGGAACTCAAGGCAAACTCAAAGCTTCAACTTCCCGAAACATTTTTTTGAAGTCTTTCTCATATAGTTTAACCAAGAAATCAGAGCTACTTCTAATTAAAACCTGACTTAAATAATTCAAGGAATTCAATGGAGTACTCTTGGAAGTCATAATTTCAACATCAGTGTACAGTATCTCTGCCTTAATTACTCCCTCAAGACTTGCACTTTGCCTGTAGGCCATTAGTAATAAGATGGAGTTGAAAAAGGTCTTCAAAATATTACTGTATGTTAAAAACCTGAAAGGCCAGGGATAATTGAGAATGAAAAAATTGACTTATTTCTCTGATTTGGATCTATATCATCTTTTCATCTGTTTAGGAAGCAAGTCGGATTCGAACATTGGAGATGAAGAGGGAGACTGTCTGTCAACAATTTAAGGTGAAGACAGAGGTGGTTGAAAGAAGTGGGAGGAATAATTTGTATCCTCTTTACCAGAAAGATACCTTCACAAAGAAATATTTTTCTTTTATCTTTTATTTATCATTGTGTAGACTAGCAGGGAAAGCTTGGATAATTTTTATGTTTTATTCAAGTTTATTTTCATCTTTCCATTCATGGAGTGCTTCAGTTGTTAATGTTGATGGTAATACTATACACCCAATGTAAAGAGAATGACAAAAATGCACAAGCAATTATATTTGAAAAAAGTGGAAATAAAGGAACCAGAATTTTTTTTTTAACCCTCTTGGTTTGGTTTTTTTTATACACAAATAGGGCATAACAAATGAAACAAGAATCTCAATTTAAAGCATGTAGGAGAAAGGAGAGAGAAAGTTAACAACAAATTAGTGATTGCAAAAAAGGTTGTTGCAGCTTAATTCGATTTCAACTCAGAAGTTTTAAAAACTGTCTGTGAATGAATTTAAAGGGGAAGTTTAACCGAAACATTATTTTTTACATGTGAAAGAAGAACTAAATCTAACCAGTGTGGGGAAATACCATTCAAATCAGACATGTATTTCCAGAGATATCAGCAAATGAAGTTTCAAGATTTGTGTTCCAAAGTGATAGGGCAGCAGAGGTTATATCACTTCCTTACATTGACAAGGAATGCTTTGTTTCCCTTTGTGCTGTCAGACTGTTGTGTTGACCTTGAAGTCAATAGGAATAGGACCTCCCCATGGGGATTGCAAAGTTTGAAACGTTTTCATTCCACTTATGGAATCACATATTGGTAATATGGGGCTGTTGAGGGGAAAATAGGCTGTAAACTTTAAAGAAAAACAAAATACTGTCCATTAGTGTGGGGATATGATGTCACATGTGCTTGCTTCAAGTTCACTGCTTGTTGAAAATGTGACAACTTTGCTTGTTCATATCTTGAAAACCACACATCTGATTTCAATGCAAATTTCACCAAAATGCTTAGAATAAGTACCCCTCTAACATATCAAAACTTGATATGACCTTAAACCCTTCTTTAAATGATGTGCAACATGTAGTTTTTTTGCCATTTAGTAAGACTGAGAGAATTGGTGTCGACTAATAAGGTGATGTAAAATTCTTAAGACCAAGTGTAATGGGTGTGAAGGTTTGTAAGTTAAGAAGTCATTAAAAACTGAAAGGCAATGGATGATGAAATTTTGTTAAGGAGAGTTCCCTGCTGTTACTCATATTGTTGGTACACTTTGAGGATTTTAAGTGTGTGATTAGTGGAGCCAATCAGTTCTCTCAGAATGGTTGAGAAGAAGAATATTCCAGAGGCATTGTTTTAGACTGGTGATTGAAGTGTTGAATCACTAAATGACTGTAGAAATATGTAATAGCAGAAGTGTGGCACTTGAACATTAGTGAAGCCAACAGTTGGTAAAGTTCAACATTTTTTTTTCAAAATGTTGAGCCAACATCTAGTCTTTATATTTTTTGATGATGGGTAGTTTTATTACTAGCATTTCTGTTGAAGGGATGTGTCATGCTTTTAGTTCCTGCAGAGTGCATTAAGAGCTTTTGGTCTGCTCTAAATCTTCAGGCTTAATGAATGTTTTGAGCCAGCACTGGGGCCATTCATTCAAACATTATTTCAATTTATGATATTTTATATCTGAAAGAAAACAGAGAAAATTGGAGAAGAAGTATACAAAAGCCCTTAAATAGAATTTAGTGATAGTATGGTGCAGAAAGGAAAGGACAGAATTTGGACGAGGCAGGAGATGGGTTGATTGGCTAAAAGTAAAGGTCAATTAATGTAAAGTTTGGTGCATTCCTGAACTTAAGGTAGTTGTTGGGCATCACAAAATTGTGCTTGGAATGTTGCCTTGATTGGCTTCAGTGCTGGTCTATAGATATGTGGTGACTTTGTTTGGAGTTGTTGTTTTATAAATATTCCTGAATATTTACCAGATTCTGTCTTCTGAAAGTGGACCCAATACTTCCAAGGGAGACCAGACAAAGGAGTATTTTAACAATGTTGGCCAATTCAGCAATGGAGAAACTGCCATCTCAGGAGGAGTTAACCCTGCCCAAGGAGTCTATCAGTTGGATACATCTCATGAGCCCCCAGGGGTCATGCAAAAAAATAGATATGAACCTTCTATTAACCATCAAGCAGTCAGCAATATTTACCCATATCGTTCCCCTATGCACCCATCAAACCAATTACATGGGGTGACACCAGATGGAACACAACCTGCCCTGTCATTTACACCATTATTACCTGGTGGCCCATGGGAACATTACCCAAATCCCAGCAGTAGAACCATGGAAAGGGACCCTGTGATATCTGAATCTAGCCATGAACCAGGTCCTTCAAGCAGCTCGATAGAGTCCTCAGGAAAAGGGGTAATCACCATGGTGAAGTCATCTGGTGGGTTGACTGTCATATCCAGAAAGGTTGGTAAATTTGTATATTTATTTTGACTAAAAGTTGTGTTTGTCTTAGTCCAACAAGGCTCAGTATGTGAAATCCCCTCTTTCACAGGCATAGCTGTTTGCTATGCCATTACATGGATGTTAAATGCATGTTCTTGAGGACGTAAATCGAGTGACACAAGTAGATGCAAAAGAAAAACAAACAAACAAACAAACACACACAAAAAAGAAAGAAACATGATGAGGAAAAAGAAGCCTACAATCACAGCTGTCGGCTTGAATTAACCCTTTACCGTTGTTTGGGTCCTTTTGGACCCATGCGGAGAGCTCGGCTGTCACCCATCTTTACTGTTTCACGCGGAGCTCAAAACTGCGAGTAGCTACCCGAAAATTCGGCCACAACAACGAGAGAGACAATAGTTTAAGGTCACGGGGTCAATGGCCTACGGAAGCTGATGCGGGGCGGGCTACGTCCGCTTTTCTGCCCACTCCCGAGGCGCGCAGATATGCCCCGATCGGAGCACAACGGTAAAGGGTTAAAGCAGCAATCAGAGTTTGTCTTTACAATTTTGCATTCATTCTTTATTAATTCTTCACATTTATACATTGACTTAAAACTAAGAAAAAGTATCTGTGATCAATGTCCAACATTGTGATTGGTTACATAGTAATAGACCTTATTCCAATTATATAGAGGGCGCTTCAAAACTGCACCCTGGGAAGGATTATTCCATATAGAGTGCCACAGAATTGAATCGTCACCATAGAGAAGGCCAATGGTCACAATGCTGAATTGGAACTGTATTGGAATAATCATTCCCAGCATGCAGTATTACAGCTAATTGGCATTAGGTCTATGGATGCCATCAAGTCTTGCATCTGTGTGGAATTTTTTTTCCTGCAAAAAATTCTAAAATTGTCATTCAACAGTAATTTACACAAAATGAATGCTTCTTCTAACCTGAAAGACCTGCTCAATATTTCTATATTCTGGTAAACAATCAGAAGGGACAAAACAAGGTGTTGGAACAAGTGTAGTGTTCTCTGTCAAACTCTAATTGCTTCTATAAGTGTATTTTTAGAAACATTTGATGTTCATTTGTATCTCATAAGTTAGTTAGCTGGATAGAGTTTTACGGCCAAGTTTCCATCCTATTGGTTCAAGTCAAGCCTTTTTCCATTTGTGGCTCACTGGGCTGTTTTCCCTACTCCATTTGCTTATGCGACAGTAGGTTCCATTTTTAGAGTCTTTGGTATGACTCTACCTGTGAACAGCCCAGGCCTTCCACGTTGGAGGTAGATGCTCTTATCCTTAGACCAAACATCCACAGTTAGAACATACACCCTTATCTACTAGCAAACCTTTAAGGAATACAAGGAACATGCTGTAAGAGAAATTCCCAAGCTTTCATTGGTTCTTTTCAGGCTTGTGACTAGACAGTTTTGGGGAGGGGGGGATTGGCTTTGAGTGGTTATTC
The DNA here is from genome assembly GCA_037179385.1 of Holothuria scabra. Lineage (NCBI taxonomy): Eukaryota > Metazoa > Echinodermata > Holothuroidea > Aspidochirotida > Holothuriidae > Holothuria > Holothuria scabra. The sequence goes on along the minus strand of CM074189.1, from coordinate 5,546,344 downwards.
TTTGGGGTGGGGACCAGTGCAAAATGTGATTAAGTTTTGAATGGTATATCTTTTGTCTGCATACTTATTAATGTCTGGTTTGGTCTGCATATTCATACAGTAACTGTCTGGTTTGGGTTTACAGAAATCTGGTCTCAAAGGCAACATACACACAGGAGCTGTTCCTCCTTGGATGATAGATGATGATGAAGATGATGACAGTGAACCAGGAGCTGAGGAAGGTCCCTCATTGGTGATTGGACCAACAGAAGATGAATTTAAAAAACACTGTAAGATGTATTCTGTAATCGTAGGAAGTTTTTTGCCATTACTTTTGCTGAATCGTTGGTTCGTTACTTTTCCTCCAACTACTTTTAAAATACCTCACAGCTCATGGACATCAAAATTTTCTTTTTTACTGACAGCTTTGCAGGCAAAATTAGAAAATGTAGTCCCTTCTTAGGACTATCTCTGTCATGTATATGATAGTTGTAAAAAGGTCCTAGTCTTTTTTACATATCAAGGTACTATTTGAACTTGAATATCTGCATTTACCTGATTACTTTTGTTTAGTGGGATTGTCACAATGACACACTATGGCAACTCCTTCAGAGGTTTTATATTAAAATTTGTTAAAGGTGACTACATTGGGGCATAAAGCTGCAATAGGGTTCATGTTGGTATGACTATCTTTGTAATGCTTGTCTTCTCATACAGCTGTAAACCCATCATATTGATGTATGTTTTGATGTAGGGTCTTTCTCCCAAGTCAGAAAATCAGTTTGCCTCCTGGACCATTGGGCCCAATGAGGTCATGGCATGTAGGTTAGCTGTGCACAGTTGACCAGTGTCCTATAACTTACCTAATTCTAATCTTAATGCTCACCCAAACCATTATTCTTCCACCTTAATTTTTCCTAAACCTTTCCTTAAACCCTATTTTGTACCCAAGTCAAACCTTAACCCAACCTCAAACCAAAACTACAACAGTATCAATTATCCAACTTTCATCTTGTCCAACTTAAAACCAATTGGTTTGAAACTGAGCCATAAAATTTTATCTAACTTACCAACTTGCATCTCCACAGTACATGCCTGTATTGAGGCACATTGTAATTGAAGAAACTTCAATCCAATGCCTCATAACTTTGCAATTGGATTTAAAGGCAGGTATTAATTACCACACACCAGTAGGGTGTTTAGAGGAGGGGGCTGAGGGAACAGGCCCCTTTGCAGTCAGTCGGGGGAAATCACTCAGTCAGGGGATTTCCAGGTTCGAAGATGAAAAGCTTGGGGAGATGCACTGAGCATTCAAACCTTAACCACACACAGTCCCTTTGGGAGCAGAAAAAATGGTTGTCAAAGCCAAAAAGAAGGGTCCTCGAAAATTCGAATAGCAAAAGTATCATTGCCAAGAACTGAAGTGCAGAAAAGCCAAAAAAAGGGTCACCGAAATTTGTTCTGGTAGAGGAATCACAGGTTGGGGCCCCCTTCCTTTGAAATCCTGCACACACCACTGCCCCTTCCAACTCTCCCAACCTTACTTCCAGCCCATCTTACAGTTGTCTAAAATTCATCCTCATGCAGACACGATCCTGGTTTATTGCTTTAGGGCATATTGTAGTGAGCCTTCAAGGCCCTAAAGTGTAATTAGAACACTTTCAGTGCATGCTGTGTGAAATTAACTACTCTGCATATTTTGAATTTGATGCCAATCAAAGAGCTGTGCCAAGTGACTGGCATCAAGTGTATGAATACAGCAGTTGGGCCATGCATTTTCACACTTCTATTTTGTTTAAAGGGCAGGAGCAGTCACCCCAACTTGAAGCAGTGTAGTAGACTGTCCAGTTTCATGATTGGCTGTTGAGGGTCATGTGACAACATTTTTACTCCTCAAATGTGAAATTTACTGGAAGTTACTGCCTGGTTTGACTTTTACATGCTATACTGAAGTAATAAAATATTATGAAAGATTCTTTGAACAGAAATGAGATGAGAATTGTGATGTTTAGCTGTTGCTTCAAAATAAGTTTGGGGGGACTGCTCTTGACCTTTAATAGCTATTTTATTTAATAGTGTAAATTCATAATTTCAGAAAGTGTTTCTTTTTTTAAAATTCTAAACTGAAAGTTTTTCTTTAAAGTGCAAAAATGGTTGCTACGTCTCTTAAATTAGGCAGAATGTTTGAAGTATGTGGCAGATACTTTCAAATTTTTAAAAGAAATGAAATTTTTTGCACTTCACATTGAAAAATTAGAAGTTGTAATCACAACACCCAGGCAACTTCTCTCCATTTGTATTTTGAGCTTTAGTCTTGTGGAATTTGCCACCTCACATGTGAGAAGAAGGGTCCTTTCGTTGCAAATTGTGTTTAATTCGTCTTTCACTCTTCTATCTCATGTAGTGGAAAAAGAGAGGAAACGAAAATTGAACCCAAATAGAGTAGGTGCCAACTTTGACCATTCAGCAGAAACCTCCGAAGATTGGCTGCCATCATTTGGTAGGGTGTGGAATCATGGCCCCAGGTGGAGATCCAGGTAGGTGAAAAGATTATGTTCATTGTTTAATTATTTAGATTGATTGTAATGTTTCTGTGATAGTTTTAACTTGGTTTTTCTAGCTAGATAAATTGGTTGTAATGTTCAATGTCAAGTAGCTGTAGGAACTTCTAGTTTAGTTAGAGATATGAAAAGCAGTGATATTTTTGTTTTGATTTTTTTGGATGAAAACCAATGTTTATGAAGTAATAATTTTCGACTGCTGTTGGTCCATTTTGATCAGGTGGCTGTGGAATATCCCAGGATTAGCTCTAGGTTTAGAATGAACACACTCAACATAGGTTACGTAACTTTACTTGGCGTCGTACTGCTTAACTGTGGTTATGTACAAAAGAAATTGTCTTTGTGTTTGTATTTTATGTCAAAATATTTGTTGTGTATGAATAAACAGTCCAGTATTTTTAAATCTTTACTTAGTTCCCAGTTATTACCTAATTACATGAGCCACACTGTAATTGTCTTATATAGATGGTCATCTGAAAAAAAAGAGAATGAATTTAAGTCAAAGCTTTAACTTCCAATGGATTCGTCTGGCCTTAAAATGAACTTACCATCTTTATGATGTTGTAGTGTAAAGCTTTAATTCTGCCTTGTTTCTCAACTTTATGCACTTATCAATTGACACACCCTTTGACCCCAGGCAAGATTGGTCAATGTTTGTACTGTTTGAAGGTGAAAAATTTTTGTGCAATGACCGCCACCCCTGTCACGCAATTGAACCAACATTTCATAGACTTTGATGTGCGTTTGTTGGAGAATATGATACACCTATGTTATGCATGTAAGGTTGCTTCAATGATACATTGAGAGAATCACAAGTCAGACAAACATGACACCTAATTGTCTCACCCATGATGGAGATCAGAGAGTATTTCTTACAATTGGTGAGTGCATCATTCCCACCCTTAGATGCCTCAAGGCAATGCATTATTAAGATTCATACAATCTCAGATCTTGAGTGGGGATTTTCAGAATAACCAGAGAGTGAAATATTTACACACGAGTTAGTTTACGGCTCAATTTCCAGCCAAATGGTTAAAGTCAAGCCTGCAACGGCCTTTTTTTCCAGTTTTAGCTCAGTGACTGGTTTCCCCTACTCTATTGCTTAGTCTGAGCACCAAGCACGGCAGTAAATTCCATTTATTATTTACATACAGTATGGGCCTTTCGTGATACTTCCATCGTTATGATTGAAACATATGAGAAATGAATTAAGCACTTGATATGTAGTGTATTTAGTGTATACGTGTACATCCTGTCAGAGAATAATTTAGTGTTCCAAATTTGCACAGCAATTTTGAGCTTTTGGGGCTTCTCTTCCACAAAGTCATTAAAATCCCTAGTGCTCTGTGTACAAAATCTGCTGTACAATTTTTGGTTTCGATGATAACAGAAACCTATGCATTCATGATGGCGTGTGTATGTATGTGTGTATGTGTGTGTGTCTGTGTGTTTGTGACACTTTGCTTGTTAACACGATATCTCAAGTTAGGAATATCTGACACTTTCCAAAGTTGGTACATAGATGAGCCATATTGAGAGGAAGAACCCTATTGTTTTTGGGTGAGGTCAAAGGTCATTTAAGGTCACCAGGGGTCAAAGTCTGAAAACCTTGTTAATGCAATATCTCAAGGTAGGAAACTTGGATAGATTTCATATTTAGTATGTGGATGTGTTATGATCAGGAGATGGTCCCTATTGTTTTTGTCAGAGGTCAAAGGTCATCTGTGGTCACCCGGAGTCAAAGTCTGAAAATCTTGTTAACACGATATCTCAAGGAAGGAAGCTTGAATATGGGGTATGCGGACGCATTATGGGCAAAGGATGGTCCCCATTGTTTTTGGTAGATATGAAAGATCATCTGGGGTCTCCAGGGGTCAAAGCCTGGAAACTTTTTTAAATATGATCTTTCAAGACAGCTGTTTGTCCATTTTTCTGTGTGTTGTTTGTATGTCTAGCTATGTATGGCTTTTATGAAGGTCGAAAGGTCATCTGGAATGACAAAATTATATTTTGAACATGCTAGTATAACATTTGAATGAGAAGATAATGGTGCATGATGGCACTCTTTGAAACGGAACATTTATGTATCATCGAAACCTCAATGCAAAAAATTTGCATTCTGGTATATTTGTGTAGCAATTTGTCCATTTTGCGATGCGATACCGGATAAATTATTCCCTGCATCCTGTAATCCTTACTATATCTGTAAGTTGTCAAATGTTCTTCATTTTCTTTGTGAAATCAATACCCCACCTGTCTTTTGTTTATTTTGTTTAAAGGAAACATTACAAGCAAGAAGTTGGAAGTAAAGCAAAAAAGTTCAAAAAGTGATCTGGTGAAGATGCTCCTGCTTGTGGGATGCCTGTAGTCTGGAAACCTTGACCGAAGCGACCATACTGTACTAGAGAACTGTTGCATTTTCCAAGCTTTCAAACTCATGAGAATGAGAATGTTCTGATTTCTGACATATACCTGCAGTGCTACTTAAAATGAACAAAAAATTGTAAAGCATGCACTTGGCAAATGTAAAATCAATGTTGCATAATACACCCAAGTGATTTACATATATTGTGAACAGTTTATAGGGGAAAAGAGGAGTTCAAGCCCCTGGACCATTAAATAGTCCATGATTGAAGTCAGTGCTTATGAGCTTGCCGTGCACAGTTGATCATCCTCTACATTCTGTTTTCAGAGATGAAAATGTTAGCAAGTATGGCAACACCAGTAATGATGCCAGACAAACCTGGCAGTTCTCTGTGATGAATGGCTTCAAGCTTAACAGTATGTTCCTTGAGGCAAGGATTCCTAAAACTTCAGTAGTATTCCAACCTTGTTATTACTGGGGGTTCGAGTGCAGCTTGCTTGACTTAGGGGAACATCTGTTCAGGTTATGGTGTAATTATCAGAGGACTTTGTTTGCTTCACATAGAGGTTATGCCGTTAATACCATCAGCCCAGTTTCATTTGCAGTTAATATCCACTTTTGAATGAGTATGACTGGATACTGTAGTAACTGTCATCCATTTCTATAAAGTTGTAGGAATTCTTCATATGTAACACAAATTGCAAGGCACTTAGAAACGTAGAATTTTATTTGTCATTTGGATGTCTGTGTGCAGCAACCCATAATGCCATTTTGTTCTAAGAGACTGCCTTATATTGACTTTACATACAGGACACCATCATCAGTTAAAAGAACTTTTCACAGTCAAGAACTACGTATCCAGGGGGCCGTTCCACAAAGAGTTACGCACGATCTTAAGTTTGATTCACCATACATAAGCCAACAGTAAATCGTACTTAAGATTGTGCGTAACTCTTTGTGGAACGGGCCCCAGTGCTGTAATTGGGAAAGTTTCTAATCCCAGCATGTAGAAATTTCCTCTTTTGTGTGGGTGCTTGTGAATATTAAATGACTGTGAGGTTGGGAACAGCAGTAAAAGTCATTAACTGGATGTACTGCAGCAAAATATCTGTAGAAGTTTCTACATGCAGTATTGGTGGGATATAGTAAATTACAGGCTTGTTATGTAATTTTTATTTGTTTTATGTATTAACAAATGATGTCATACCCAGACATGTAGTCAAGATACGACTTGAGTCCCAACTCCCAACCCTCTGACTCTAGGTGACTTGAAAATTTTGGGGTAAATTTCTCCTATTGAAATCACACAGGGACTGGAGTCGATGACTTGTTGAGTCGCTAAAATAGCAGCAGTTGACTTGACTTGCCGGAGAAAGAGCGACTTGACTACATCTCTGGTCATACCTAAATAAAGGGTTTGTGTAATAAGTAGGGTTTCCCCTGGGTCTTGGAAGTTGGGAGGTGGCACTAGTCCATGCAGTAAGATGAATCCAGCTTTGGCACCAACAGGGATGGAGAAATATCACTTCTTCAGTAGCTAGTACAGCACATGTGGCAATAAGAGCAAGTTTTCTTGGAGGTAGTGGTCAAAATTTGTGAAGTGGCCACACTGCAAGTAGAATTTTCATACAGTAGGTAAGACTTTAATATGAAGTGATAGTTGATTGATGGGTGCTCCCTATCTGAATATTTATGTTGTGACCTCAACATAGGTTTTAGATATAACAATATTAATGTTGGACCTGTATGGAACAATTCTAATCAGGTTTGTGTGATTTAAATCACAGTGATTACAATCAGGCTTGAAATTGTGATTTTAATTGAAAAAAATCATGATTTAAAAAAAAATCTGATGGAAATCAGTTTATTTGATTTAAATCATTGATTTTCAAAACAAAATCAACAACCCTGATTCAAATAGACTCAACACTGAATAAAAATGAATAAAAAGGTAGCAACATTTATCCCTGCTTTGACAATAATATTTATTGTAGTATTGTGGACACTTTTTGCATAAATAATTCAACAGTGAAGCCACTATGGCCATAGATGTCCCACCTGCAATTTTCCTCTTGTGTTTTGCTGTACCATATACAGACCATAGCTGTTTGGTGTTCACACTGAAAACATATTGGGGTTGTCTGTGAGTGGATTCTTACACCAGTTATACTATGACTTAATTTTAAAGGTTAAATGCAGTACCCCCAATCTTATTTTGAAGAAAAAGCTAATTACCAGAATTTATATTTTGTTTCTCTTCAAAGTATCTTTCAATTTTATGACTTCACTATTGCATATTCAAGGTAAACCAAGCAGTTATTTCTAGTAAACTTTACATTTGAAGAGAAAAAATGTTGTCATATGATTCTCCACAGCCAATCACAAAACAGGACAGTCCAGTAAACTACTACAAGTTGGGATCACTCCTGTTGCCCTCTTAACACCCTCAGTGCACTCACACGTTGTAGATCCTGATACTTCCACAGTGCTGTCTTAACCATGGAGTTATGGAATTACAGCACCCAGTCCAATCTGAATTTATCAGTGTATAAATACTGCTAGTGTTTTCATCCTTTTTTCTGGGAAGATATTTTGCTTGGTAGGTCCTTAAGTTCATCTTTCTAGCCTGCCTTATGAGAGTTTGATCCTTTGACACTACCATAATTCTCAGACAAATACTTGATAGTCACAATGCTTTACTTTTGATCGAGATTGCCAACAAATACAGAGATTCAACTGCAAATACTACTTTTGAGTGATCAAATTCTTTGCTGTTTTGATTTCATCGTGTAAGACATCACAAGGTTTGCATATTGAGCTCATGTTAATGCATGATAAAGTGCAAATCAGAAATTAACTTGTGAAATAATCAGTTTTTAACTAATTTTGATGGGAATTGTTGCAATTTTCTTAGATTTTGATGCTTTTTACACCAAATACCCAACTTTGTCATTTTCATGTCACACTATAATGTCACACTATAATAACGGATAACAAATGACTAGTGCAAATCTAACATTTCAGTTCTGCCCTGTAAAATGATTCCTTGTAGAAACCTTATGCAGCATGTCTCTCGTCTCAGATGATGAATGATGAGATGGCTGGTCAGTTAAACCCAGTTTATGATTTGAATATGAGATAGGAGAAAGGCAATCATCATTGATTTCCAAGATAAGCAAGAAACTTTTGGAAGACACTGATATCCAGGTTTTGACAACCAACTTCTGGATCCCTCAAAGTTATCAAATGTCTCACCATCAATCGATTCTTTTTCTGTTTTCTGGACTTCTGAATATAAATATCCTGGGGGTACATGTCCTCATAAAGGGGGTTATTTTCATCCACCCATACCATGTTTTTGATGCCTCCATTCTCTTTCATGTTTAGTGTGTTAATCTGGACCGTGATAAAGGAGAAATTGACCCCATCAGTGGCTACTCCTTGGGTGACCACAGGTGTCTCCAGGTCAGAAGTGTAGTCAGACTGTTAAGAATAAGATAAAGAGAAAATGCAATAGGTCAAAATAATAAAGGAATTGCAGCAATCATAGCCCTCAGAAGACAAGTTTTCCTAAATGTAAAATCATCTTCTGGATCCAAATTTGCAACTTAAAGGGAAAGAACAGCTGCTCCACCTTACTTGAAAACAGCAAAATATTTTCTTATATGTCTCTAATAACAATCTATGAAAATCAGACATTAGGATTTTAGACAGTGTGAGATAAAGTAGTACTAGTCCGTAGGCTCCAACAATGAGGGAGAGCTATCAATATTATTATGGTAAGAACAAAACACATACCTATAATAGAAATATCAAAAACTTCTGGCAGGCACAGTTTAAGGGACATACTGTAATTTTTGTGAGCTAAAACCAAAAGAGAGTTTTTCTGAGCATATGTCTGCCTTTAGCTCTATTAATCAACACAAAAACTTGGGAGTAGAAAAACTGGGGGAAGGGAGGGCGGAGGGGTGAGGAGTGGGGTAAAGCCCCTGAACCCCCTAAAAGCACCCCTGCTGTGAAGTGACTTCACAGGTTTTCATCCTGTCATAACAGTCAAGAACTTACACTGCATTAACATTGTCCTACTAGTTCATCAGAGTCACCAAAGTATGAGGATACTGGTCTACTCTTAATCAAATTGAAGTGACTCCATTTTTTTGTTTATAAAAAATTTCCATTGCAAGATCCTCTTCTAGAAAACTTGCACTGCAAGTCCATAATCTGAAGGCATGAAACAATCATCAGATCAAACATTCGATCTGGCTGTATCTATCACTATCAGTAAAATCATCTAAACAAGGAAGTGATATAATATTTGTGGGAGATTTGGTACTGTACTACAGCGTGGGCTTCTAGTGTGCTAAAAGCCGTTTAACTTTTAAAAACAAACTGCCTAAAAAGTGTTTGTCACTTTGACAGTGAAAACATCAGATCATAACAGGTATTGGCCAATGTTGTGATGAAAACACCAGCCACTGGATCAACAGCAAAAAACCACGTTAGGTCATCCCGAATGTGAAGAAAATGAAAATTCTTAAATTGTTCATCATTTTCAAAGCTGCACATTGGAAATAACTGTATTAAGTTTGGGGAGAAATGTTTAACAAAAGCACAACTGGGTTAAGGGTTACTGGAGATGCAGGAAGGGTGGAGAGAGGGGATTAGAGGAAACATCAGTAAACTTGTGACAGACTAGGGTAGAGTATCTATCTAAGAAGGTCCAGATCTGGTTCAAATTCCAGTTGAACCTATTAAACTTGGGTCAACTGGATACAGTTGGATTCCAGTTAGTAGCTAGCTGAAAACCAGTTGATCTAATATACTAGAATTTGGGCAAATGCAACTGGGTTGATCTAGTTGTCCCAGCTGAAAGCTTTAGAAACCAGTGTTACCTAGTTGGTTTAATATGAAATTTGGGCAAAACCAACTGGAACCAGTTGAAACCAGTTGAATTGGTCAACTGGATTCAACTGGAATTTGAACCAGAAAGGGTTTGATTCTGGGGCTGGTTATGCAAAAGACTTTACAAATGGAAGCTCCTGCCATTGTGTGTGATGCTCTGCATAAGCTATGGGGGTAAAGTTAACAATTCAATGCCCCACAACTGGAAATCTGGGCATTTGTGTGACCTGGGATGTGAAAACCTCAGCTGGAGTAAAAGCAATGACAGTCGGGTGTGAGTGCAGTACACGTATGTTACTGCCAGAGCCTCTGGATACACAACTGAGGGCCTAACTGGCAAAGTTTCTGAAGACTAAGGTTGAATGAATATCTCAGAATATTAATAATTCCTTGCTGATGTGAAAATATTGTGTGCCTGTGCGCAAAACACTCATTTACGAATGGTGAGAATCCATGCTTATTGGGGTAGGCCTATTGTGCCTGACTGGCCATTGCGTTTACAGGCCATCTCGTAAAGGAAACAGTGTATTCCCGCTGCAACAAGTTCTCGCAAGACCATCTGATCATGAAAGCTAGATATATCAATAAAAACTGGTCATTATCCACAAGTTAAAAAAGACTGCACATTGTGTACAAGGTACAGTTACACAATAAACCTATACGTCTGCACTGTTACTGTACTGTACGACAACAACAGTTTCACATGATTGACTCTTTGTATCGGATGTGACGTTCTTTGGACCGACAGAATACTATATCTGAAGTTTATAAGACTTTAAAAAGTCTTTATAAGACTTAGTTTTAAACCCAATCTAATCTATCTTAACCTTCAGCAAACTTAAAAAGTTTGAAAAGTGAAAGCCAAAGAAGGGCATTTCCAAAAAGAAAGGATACAGACTCTCATATATCTCTGACGTTTTAACTATAGGCCATTGGGATGAAACAACATCTGCTGCATTTAGTTGCTTATAAGAAAGGAAGATGTTTAAGTTACTTTTAATTACTAACTTTTCTTGTAATGCTTTAATCTTGCTTGCAGATTTTCACAAGAAAATAATTGGAACAAAACACTCACCCCATAAAGTTGCTTGGCTCTAGAGAAGCCGTCAGCAAATGCAAACATGACAGCACTTGCACTAATGTGTTGTGTGGACCAGCGTCTGGTATTGTATATGACCCGAGTATGTGCATTGGGAAACGGGTGGGGTTCATGATAACCTGGAAAGAATAAATGGGGGTTTCAAAGAGGGATGAAAAGGTTCATGTTTCTGCAAGATGAATAAAAAAAATGAAGATTTGATTTCTACATTCCATAGAGCAAATTACATTTTCCTATATTCATGTTGGGTATTGCATACTGTACATGCCAACGATACTCTTGCTTTTAAATACTCCCATGTGACATTATTTTGCAGCATGTGAAAGAAAAGAGTTTGCAAAAGGGAAATGCTTAACTGCAAAGTACTTCAGCCACTGCACAAAGGCGATGAGCAAATTCAGGATTTGCAAAAAAATCTTAAAGGGAATTCCATTACCTTTCATTACATGGTGGGGATTTTTCACCATTAATTTTTTGCAATGCAGTGGTGTATTTCAGAGATTTCACTTTCCAGATTTTAGTTTAAAAACAGATTTGTTTTTTTAATACCCATAAAAATTCAGAGACTGTTTCAAGACTTCAGGTAACATTGTCTATGCCAGAAAGTTTGGTTTAAGGATGATAAATAAATCTGCAAAAAAAGAAAAAGGCAAAATCTGCTCTGTTGCAATTCAGGTCCAAAAGTTGTCCAATTTTAGCCATTGCTAGCAATAGTGATTGTTGTACAAAATGCCCTCTATAGATGGCATTGGAAGAATTGTAGAGTACTGAACAGATATCATGTATTGCACATTTATCGCCTAAAACTTGCGCAAAAGCTACTTCTACAGTCAGTTTCCAGAAAAGGGATCAAAGGCAAAGGCTAGTCAGAAAGTGAAGATTAAATCTACTGTGAAGTGGCTTTCCTTAGGAGTAAATTTCCTATCATCTCACTGAACAAAATGCAAAAATTTTCTCATTTTGTGTGGAATGGACATGTTTGTCCAAGTCCATTTGATGTCAAACAGATATGCAAATGGCTGAGGATTGGACGTTGGTGGACAACGTTATATGGAGTTTTATGACCCAGTTTCTAACCACAAGTGGAGCCAGACAGCTGTTTTCCAGTTGTGGTTCACTAGATTGTTTCTCCTACTCCATTGCTTATGCTGAGTACCAAGCACAATGGCAGCAGGTCCCACTTTTAAAATCTTTGGTATGACCCGACCAGGACTTGAACTCCAGACCTCCCAACTGCTTGTTGGATGCTCTTTAACCACGTGACCGTACAGATGGACAATGTAAACAATGTCTTAAACTGAAGAGGCAGAGAAGGGCTGCTGCATATATGTCCATCATGAAATCTTCATCCCCAAGGTTTGGGGTGATGTGGGGTAACAGTAAAGGAGTTACAACCTACAGTTGTAGTTACAACCAACAGTAAAGGAGTTACGACCTACAGTTACATCAGCCTTGTTAGATGTGTCAGAATTTACACTTCACAACAGCCCAACTAAACTACTTGGGCAGAAACAATAATTACTTTTAATATCCTTCAAAACCCCACATTGTTCCTGATACCACTCACAATCTGTTACTTCGTTGACAATTCTTACCTGCAAAATTATAATTAGGTTGATAGATATGAGTTGTTAATAAGTCAAGGGTTGGTGCTAGAGGATAAAATGACGGCAATTCCATTTCCTTTGTTCTCTCTACTTCCTCTCTTGATGCAACCACTGCTAAAGGTGTCCTAGATGAAACCATGACACCTGGGCGACCTTTGACCTGAATTGTATCTTCCTCTGCATAAAAAAGGGAAAATTGTGAAAGGCATGGAAGTACAATTTTGTTACATGACATTGTACATACATGCCAACATTGCCATCTCATTAAAAGGGAACATGCAGAATGTGCCACATGCATACAACTACTACCCTCAAGTGGACAGACTCAATGGTCCAGAGGACCAAACTCTTCTTTTTCATATCCACATGTTTACAATATATGTAGGTGCAGACAAAATTAACATTATTTTAACAACCTGTTGCTTTGTGATTTACTGATCTGTTTCAGCAACAGGATGGTTTCAACACTTTGCCAGAAAATAAGAATATTCTGATTCAGATGATATCTTTTAATACATTTTCTATAACATACCATTCACAGTCAAAGATGCCTGTTACAAGATTCACTCATACTTGCAAATGTTGTCACCTCAAAAAATAGAACAAACAGCAGGTGATCCACTGTGTGCCTGCATAGTGTGCATGACAATTGCATGAGTGTTTGCATGGCAAGCACATTAGCGTTTAAATCAGTGGGTGGGTCCCAAGGGGCTTAAATTCATCTTTCCCTTTCTAAATTTTCACAATATAAAGGTAAATCACTACGGTCTACCACTCAAAGACTGTCATCATTGCTGAAACTGTTGCTTTGATTACATTTCATTTATTTTTGTTTCTTCACAGTGCATCAATGACATTAGGGGTTATTTCTATACAAAATTAAATTTTCAATACCAGTGTGAAAGGAAGTGCTCTGAGAAACCTTTATAGGCTTTACAAGTGGTAACAATCCCTGATTACAAAGAGAGAAAAACAAGGAAACAAAAGAAAAGAAAACATAGCTGCAGCCAATATTCAACAGGTTTAAATAAAAGGCTAATAAATTGAAACTTTCTCATCATTTCTCATTTTTCTGCTGGTTTTAAAGTTCTGAAACCAGGAAAATTCCACTCAAAACAAAACAGTATGCAATTGTCTCAATATCTACAACTTGCCAATTACTGTCAAGGAGGCCTGTTACAAGATTCACTAACCTCTGTCCCAGGTACCTGCCACAAAATGCTGTTCCTCTGTTGTCCTATTGAGAGACATTTCAGGGCCTAAGAAGTTTGTCAGTCTTAGAAGACTCCTTACTTGATTATGTCTGGAAAGAGAACAAGAATGGATGCACTGTATGTTCTACAGAATGAAATGAGAAGACATTTGGATTTAAATTATCAAACAAAGCCTGATCATAGAAGAAGAATATATTTGGATGAATATTAGAAAAACCTGACTGCCCTCCAATCTGGTCCAAAATGAGTACGGGTGTATCTCAGCAAGTACTACCCCAAATTCTACGTTTTTAAATAGACAAATTTTCCTATGAATGTCCATATTTTTCTTCCATAGTGAAGTAATATAAAAACAAAGTTCCCTGCAAGGATCTTCTTACATGCCATTTTTTTGTGCACAAGCTACTAGACATTCAAAGTCTAACTGTTGTTTGAAACTCTGTTATGAGAATAAAGAGAGATGCACCACAAAGCCTGATTCATTCAGGGTTTGACTCAAGATTGTCCATTTTACAGCTACAAACCTGTCCCTCCCTGCCAACTGTTAAGGGTTTTCTAGTTACAATGTATTTTTTTTCCACTTTTTTTAAAGGAGCTCATTACAAAGGATCAAAGCATGCATTCTTTGCAACAACTTGGTAGAAATCTTTATCACTGTTCTACTTCATGTCAAATCATAAAATGACCAATACCAGTTGATGTTTTTGCATTAAAATGCAAACATCTCAAAGTGAAAACAAAAACTAATGAAGGAAAGACCAGAGAAATATGTAGACCCAAAAGCAATATGGAAAAATTCCTAAAGAGTGTTGGAAGCTTTGACTCTGCTACTTTTCAATCTGCAAGGCAATCTTCAAGTTTTTGATGTGCCTTCAAGTTTTTTTGCCTTTATTTTCCCACAGAAATTTCCAAGTCGATGTAACATTTGTGTCTTATAGAATATCCAGATTCCCTCACTTGTGGTGATTTTGAGTGATTCACCCAACTGAATCTCCTCTGGTCTAGAGGTCTTAAAGACGACCTTTGATAGTATTATAAATACATTTTTGGAAATTTTGTGGTCTTGTATGCTTAGAAAATGTAGCAAGTGTGAATATCAATTGCATTCATATGTATTACAAACCTACAGTATCTAACCAGTACAGTACAAGTATGAATGTACGTCTGCTCCAAAGACAAAACATCTTCCAAAAGTCAGTTTAGCTTCTGAGTAAGTGCAAAATACTTGCCCTTAATATTTTCTTGAATCTGACAAAAGACCTTTTTGATGCCTTTCAAAGTTGGGTAAACCCAGATCATTTACCTAAGAATTGGTAAATTCTGAGGAAACATTTTGCTGGAAAATGAGACAACACTCTGCACCATTCAGCATCTGAAACCCTTATGGAAAATTATCAAACTAAGAGGGACACTCTTACCCCTCCCCCAAGACAGCAGACACTGGTGCATTGACTTAGCAAAAATTCCATGAGCAGCACTTCAGCAAAACTAGATGAGGAAGCTTGATCTAACCACTACGACTCAATTAATGAGATATGCCTGACAGATCAGCTGATACAACTAATGGCAGTCTTACATGTATCTGTTCTTTTTGATGACCTTTTCCTCACTGTCATATTGCCTACAGTGTCTTATAGATGATGTCAATCTCTCTTCCATGTTAGGAATCTCAATAAGGGAGGCAGTCTCCTGAAGATTTTTGGGCATCTGCAGGAGGTGAGACAAAATGAAATTTGATTAAACAATACAGTTTGATTTTTTTGGAGTTAAATTCCTCAACTTTTAAGCTTCTGAATAATTACAGACCAATCCGGAGAGCAAAGGACAGTCTTAACCTTTCACTTTCTTTGCTTACCTGTACCATAAGTAGTTGCACACGGAAATGCCTCTAATTGATTCCCGCAATTTCACTGTACAGTATATCAGGGTTCGAAATTACCTTTAGAAAATAAATGAAGACAATTTAAGGCAGATGTACCCTACTAATGGCTGCTTAGAGTCCTGATCAGATTTGTCTAGACTGGAAGCATTTGGTCTGGCTTGGTTTCTTGGAGTTTTACGACTCAAATTCTGACCCTCTGGGGTAATCTTACAGAGTCCGTGGTCTTTTTCTCAGTATTGGCCACTAGATTATTTTCCCTACTGCATTTCCTATGCAGAGCATGAAGCGCAAAGTCAATAGGTTCCAATTGTAAATGAGTGATTCATGAGCTTACAGTAACTTGAAATTTTATACATAATTGAAGATAACACTGTGTAGATGCAATAAACAGAGATGTACGAGTACCTTTTTCAAAACTACACATTACCAAGTAACAGTCACAGCTACAGAGATGTTAATAATTATCAATTTGTAAACAATCTTTAAAACATTTTCTCATAGCTGTTCTCTGCCTGCTTGTACCCAAGGCCACATCCCCTACTAATCCCCCTTCCCTTCCCTTTGCTGTACACAATGAAAACCTGCTGTGTACCTACTGTACCTACCTATTGTATCTATCTATTGTAATGAGCTGAAAAGAGCCATGTTCATGCCATCAAGGTAGGCCAAAGATCTGTGGCTTTTGGATGTCACCTTTTAGGCCCAACTAGGACACCAAAATGTCTGCCACTGCTAAGCTAAGAAAGAGCTGTTCCTAAATGCTACTGATTTTCAGGAAAAGGAAATAAATATGAGACCCCTGAATTTTCTTTGAAATCTTGAACAAAGTCAAACATCCTTGGGCTAAAGACTTGATAATCTAATGAGAAGTTGAAATAAAAATATTGGCAAGTTTAAAGGATTAAAATCAAATGACAGGCTCAGGAAGACAGATATGTTCTTGGTGGAAAGAGAGTCTGATGCTGCGCCCCTCCCCCCCCCCCCCCACCCAGACTGCTGGATCTCATGAAGGTGACTGTCTCCAATCACAGCGTGGTCCCGTAGATGATACTGTTATGTAACATACCATGAAATATTTCAATTGAGGTTAACTTGGGCATAATCCATTTTCACCAGCAAATTTACTAACTTTTCTGTGTTTTCCAATGTAAATCCCAAGTAATCATTGACGTCAAGTTCATCTGTGACCTAATTTAAATTCAAAAGGAAGCCTTTTCTAAATGTTTCCCCAAGATTTTCACAACCATAAGAACAGGCAAAAAGAAGTGTGCTTCTGGAAGACTGCCAAACTACTGCAGCACACTGCAATACTTGACATGATTTGTTGGAGTTTAATATCTTAACTCACAACCCTCTGGAATCGAGAAGCACACACTGCCATTTTTCCATTTGTAATGGACTTAATTGCTTTCTCTAATCCATCACCAACCTCTAGCAGAAGAATCCTTTATTTAAGTCTTTGACATGACTAGGTCTGGGAATTGAACCTTGGTCTTCCCAAGTGAGAGTTGGATGCTTAACCGCCAGATCACACAAGCAGCGCATAGCAGGGGAAGAGTGGTATGCCACTGGGAAATTGCACAACTAGGTCACTGTGATGTTGAAATAAATTGGTGTTTAACTTACTGGTTCCTCCATTAGTACACTCTTTGTCATCCAGAGTGTCTGGCTCACTCCTTCTTGTAACCTACATGATGAATGGAATGAGAAGATTGGATCTTTCTTGTACAATGGATTTTCTTCTGACTGCCGAGTAGGCTCTATCTTTCTTTCAAGATCTGGAATCCACTCCCTGATGTAAAGAGAAATCAGTAAATCATCTAAGCTGTTTTTTACAGAACATCACTGATATGTTTAAATATATATAAGAAATTCATCTGGGCATGGTTTAAAATGGACATTTTACATGCTCTTTTACTCTGTACATAGGAACTTGTGCATGTGCATGGTATGCCTGGTGAACTAAATTTGGGGGTGGTTGCCCCTTTTCTACTACTGCTGATATATAGTGCTATATCAATCTTTTATAAATAAATTATTCTAAAAAATTTCTTGAATTTTC
Organism: Holothuria scabra; assembly: GCA_037179385.1. Classification (NCBI taxonomy): domain Eukaryota; kingdom Metazoa; phylum Echinodermata; class Holothuroidea; order Aspidochirotida; family Holothuriidae; genus Holothuria; species Holothuria scabra. The sequence continues at coordinate 5,528,673 of CM074189.1, read as the reverse complement.
AACTCCTCATTACTCACTCTGACTAACATTCTCCTTGTAAGCTATTATTTACTGTCTGAGTTTTCTTTCAAATATTATGACAATTTTGCTACAGTAGGTGCTTGGTTTGTTTCCAATAATTTTTTGGGCAAATTGAAAAAAAGATGGATTTGTATTTCCAATTGTTAACAAATACTCAGCTCAAATAGCCATAAGCTACTTATACTACACTTAAGTGTAAAAGGTGCACTAATTCTCTAAGTCAGGCCCATATGTAAAAATCTACAGTAACACACATGCCAGAGTTCTATTTTACCATTGTAAATGGTTTTATACAGAACCACTGACGCTGTGCAGTGATATGTAAATTTACTCTTATAATTATAAAATTTTTGCCATTTTATAAACATTAAAGGTACAGTAATTGTTATGATATAGAAACGGAACTGATCTAACAAACTGGGTGTGTAAAAAGTACTGTATGCACAGAAAATTTACTTTTTAAGAGTGCATTCAGGCTGTATGTACCTAGCATGTGTAACTATAATTTGTCTAATACTGCATCACAGCATTCCTGTTAATAGGTAGATTGGGAAAGATAAGTGTAGAGTCCATGCTAAAAAGAAATGTGCAGTAGGTGAATGCCTACAAGTACAGCCCAGTTCTGTACAGTATTATTACTTAAAATGATAAAAGGCACATTTTTGTAGTTACACAGTGTGGTTTTTTAAACATCAAAGGCAGATTAAATGGATAATAAGGAATCACTTCCAATGGGAATTTTTTTCAAAAATCACTGTTAACCACTTTACAGTAACTTTGACTTTGACTTTTATCCCTGCTCTAAAGCACCACTGATGCTACAGCTCAGAGTCTACGATTTCCTTTACACATTTCACTGCAGGACCCAAAAATGAACTTTGACCTGCTTCAAAAGGTGCAGCCCTGGTTCTCCATCACCTAATGAACAACCTTGCCAAACCTGAGCAAAATGGTACACAGCCCCTGCAAGTTGCAGGCTTTTGTAGGACTATATTTTGACCTCCCTTCATTGAACCCCTTTTTCATCCTCAAACCACCCACATTCCTACTTCAAATGTGATACGTTATCTACTTAATGTAAAGGGAAACACTGTACTGCATTTGTTTTTTACAGAAATGTTCAGCTTTAAAATCAATATCTATGTATCATTTTCAGTCTCATAGACCCAATTTTCTTTTCAGACTCATGGACCTTCCGTCTCATGAACTGCCTTTGATATTTGGTCTAATGAACCCTATTACATTTTTGGCCTCAGTCTTGTGAAATTTTTGTCTTGCGGGCTGTAATCAAGAACAACTTGTTCACCCAAACTTTCAAATAATGCAACTGCTGCAAGTCTTTTAACACATAATGGTTTGAGGAGACAAAGCTAGTGGTGGCATTCATAAGATTGAACCGTTAAATAATGATGCAGGCTATTTTCTTTGTTTAGAATGCTAGTGCATTTTTAACACAATATTTCCCTTTGAGACTCCTGTCAATTTGAAAGATAAGAACTGTAACACTAGGAGTTGAAATATTTCACTTTTTGACCTCTCACAACCTCAAGTGACATTGACCTACATCTTGTTGCCTTAAGAATCAAGACCTAATCACCTTTAAAAAGGATTACTAAAGGCCACGTAATCTGCAGATAAAGGCCACAGAATCTGCAGATACAACCTTTCAACAACTGTAGACAACAGATAGATAGATAGATAGATAGACACACTGCAATTACAACAATTCAATTGCAGGGCTACTGTGCATTATAATATGAGGCTTTTATAGGTTAAGTTAGGTTAAGGTAGGTTAGGTTAGATGGGAATTTACAGCCCACTTTCTGACCAATTCATTCAAGTTGAGCCGGCCATGACCCTTTTTCCAGTTGTTGCCCACTAACTTGTTTCCCAAACTACACTGCTTATATGGAGCTTTTGAGTGAAACGAAAAAACACAACTGCTCTCATAGTATGAATCTGTCTCAACCTCTTGTGGACTTGATCTGTTGTAAGAGCAAAATTTTGAATTTTGATTCCTAGCTAGTCTATTTTCTGGTCTAATGAGAGCAAAACTCAGGGCTATCTTACATTTTGCTAAGGTAGGGTGGATCAAACCCAAGTTTGTCATAGACTCTTCGATTCAGACTTTTCCTATCTTCAAGGGAACTACGTCTGATTTCTGCCATTTTCTCCTTTCTGTAGCCTCTTTGAGGTTGACTTGTGACTGCTACCAGGCAGCAGTGCTGATGATGCACCTGCAATATTCGTCTGATGGGTTTCAAAGCCATTCTGGGTTGATGTCCTGTGTGACAAATGGAGTGAAGGTTACAGTATAAAATATTAGAATCTACAGCACACTTTTACAATATGACACCAGAGTGTAATCTGTTGTAATATCTGCTTCAAATCAAACTTTTTTAAGGAAGTTTGATGTTAATTGAGGCTGCTGCATTGCACAGGGCAGTAATACTGGATCAGTAGATGGACTAAATGCCAGATTAGACAAAAATATGCAAAAATGTGGTGGAACACGAAACCTTCACAGAAATTTTCTGCCATATCTTAGCATGCCAAGGTTGTGCAGTTTTTCCTGTTAGCCTTGTGCCAGTTATTTTTTTTTACAGTAGATGGGCTAAGAAACAACTGGTGCAAGGCTAACAGGTATAGTATACAATTAAGTAACAGTACTACACAGATTCAAAGTGCTCGGATGTGGCAGAGGAGAAAATCATCTTTTTCAAGCTAGGTGGTGTTATCAATGTTTTTTAGGGATAAACTTGTAATGGTTTTGTTAAAAGGAAGTATACACCTGCTTAGAAAAGATTTCTGATATGATTACAATTTGAAGTAAATATTGTATTGTTAATTTTAGGATTTTTGTACTAAGCCAACACCTGTAATGACACTTTGTGCCAATTTCAGCTATACACTGTAGGGCATATTAGAGTTGCAGGTAAGGCTGCAGTACACCTGTATACTTAAAAAATACTAATTTCTATTGCATTCTATTGGCCAGAGCCAAAGCTGTCCAGGTTCTATAGTATGGGAGGAACTGAATCGGCATTGAAATTATTAATAAATTAAATGTAATGCTGAATGTGTCACCACGACACCACAGATTTTCCATAATGCACTAAATCTCAGGAAAAAATTGCATTTGAAAAATGAATATCTTCTGAATAATACACTCAATTGAGATGTAGTTTTCACCTCTTGTGACTTGTGAAAACTGTGACTAACAACTATCACATTGCATCTGAGGGCAGTTTTTTTCATGACACACTGTTACTGTAGGCCAACAACTTCCACTTGCCTCAGGAGTGTTTAAGCTAATGCCTATCTTATGCTCATACGTCCTTTATTGGAGTACTCATCTTCTGTTTGGGATCCCTACACTGTCTCCCTATGCAATAAGGTTGAGCAAATCCAATGTAAGGCTGCTAGGTTTGTTTGTAATGACTACTCCCCACCCCCGAGTAGCGTGAATGAAATGTTGTTCCTCATAACCGGCTGCTTTGTAAATTACAGAACTATGGTATTAGAGGTAACACCCTTAACTGGATTACTAATTTTCTTAAGTCCCGGAAGCAGAGAGTCGTAGTGAGTGGTGATTTTTCTGATTGGGTAGATGTTATCTCTGGTGTCCCCAAGGTACAGTCTTAGGTCCCCTGTTGTTTTTAGTTTACATTAATGACCTGCCCGATAACATTTCTTCTGAAGTAGGCCTAAGGCTTTTTGCTGACGACAGTGTAATTTACAGACAGATAAAGAATAATCTTGACCAGGTTCAACTCCAAAATGATCTAAACACCCTCTCTGAGTGGCAAAATAAATGGCAAATGCACTTAAATACCATGAAGTGCTTTACTAAGAGGATTACTCACTTTAGGAATCCCAAGTTTTTTAATTATACTCTAGATAATGATACTCTGGAGTCTACCGATTGCCACACTTATCTGGGAGTTGACATCTCTAATACCCTTACCTGGAATAGACATATTAATCGCATCACTTCGTCAGCAAATAGATCTTTGGATTTTATTAAAAGAAATGTATACTCCTGCCCCAGGAGTGTTAAAGCTAATGCCTATCTCACACTTGTTTCACCTTTTTTGGAGTATTCATCTTCTGTTTGGGATCCCTACACCGTTTACCTATCCAATAAGTTTGAGCAAATTCAACGTAGGGCTACTAGGTTTGTTTATAATGACTATTCCCCCCCATAGTAGTGTGACTGAAATGTTAAATGACCTAGCCTAGGCTAGGGGCCTAGGCTAGGGTGGGATAGTCTCAAAAATAGGCATAATGCCAGCAGGCTAGCAATTCTTCACAAAGCCAGATTGGGCCTCCTAGCCTTGCCAATCAACAACTTACAACCGGTCCGGCGGCCCTCCAGGCATCACCAGGCATTAGTGCATTATCTGTGCTTACGTACGTTCACCGTTGTGCTATACGACAAGCTAAATATTGTGACAAGGTAAAGACGGCTTGCGCGGTCTTGATTTTAGCGAGGGGAATGAGGGGTAGGTGGAATTCAACTTCTGAATACGGGATATTTACGGAATAAAAAGCAACATTTGTTAGAAATTTGAAAAATTTTGCAGGGCCTATTTCTAGAGTATATATATAGCGTGACAATCACCGATATGTTTGCTATATGACAAGCTAAAGTGTACATACAAGGTAAAGACGGCTTGGGCGGTCTTGATTTTAGCAAGGGGAATGAGGGGTAGGTGGAATTCAACTTCTATCTGAATACGGGATATTTACGGAATAAAAAAAAATATTTTTTAGAAATTTAAGAAATTTGAAGGGCCTATATAGGGACTAGCTATCTTACGTATATACTCTCGAAATAGGCCCTGCAATTTTTAAAATTTCTGAATAATTTTGCCTTTTATTCCGTAAATATCCCATATTCAGACGTTGAATTCCACCTACCCCTCATTCCCCTGGCTGAAATCAAGACCTCGCAAGCCGTCTTTACCTTGTTATAATATTTAGTTAGTCAAAGAAAACACTATGGATTTAATAACAGTCAAGAAGCTATATATATACTCTCGAAATAGGCCCTGCAAATATTTTAAATTTCTAACAAATGTTGCTTTTTATTCCGTAAATATTCCATATTCAGAAGCTGAATTCCACCTACCCCTCATTCCCCTCGCTGAAATCAAGACCGCGCAAGCCGTCTTTACCTTGTTATAATATTTAGTTTGTCATAGCTAGAAAGCACCATGGATTTAATAGTCCAGAAGCTATATATTAGGGCTGTGACGGTTAATCGGTTAACCGGTTAACCGACCGACTCGTCGGTTACTCGTGCGTCATTCCTCTTCATAGATTAACCGTTTTTGTATTGCCAATAACTCAGTCGCCGCGGGGTGGCTTTGTTGGTAAACTGTTTCACAAACATCGCGCAACAAACAGTGTCAGTTTCTCACAAATTATCGCTCGAACAATAACTGTAAAAAGAGTTTTAAAATCGGCCGTTCGATTGAACGGATTAATTCCGCGGCAGCTCCCCGAATTAAGTACATTATGATGAGTGACAAGTGGCGCACCCTTTGTTACTTTCGTTGGCAGAACTTCGTGTGCTTGTCTCCTAATCCCTTCAATAGCAACACCAAAGCACAACTTTAGAAATTAGTGGCATGTTTCAGAGGTTACCAAGCGAAAAGAAAGCCACTAGACAAGCAGGGAGCTGTAACAAAAGTTACCAAGCCCTGTATTTCTATGGCAATAAAACCTCCGCGAGACCATGATTAGGGCACAAAAGTATATTTGAATAAGTCTTCCCACTGTAGCTAATCGAAATATTTTATCATGCTACACCTCCGTAAATTTCATTATTTTTCATTGTTAGTAGCAGTATTTCGGAAAAATTTAACCCGTAAAAATACGATCGTTAGCACCAGATAATTCCCGTCATTTTGTTGTTTGCCCAATATCATATAAAATGGAACATTCCATGTTGACTTTTATGAATAAGCATACGCAGTTCTTTGAACCGACTGGGTTGTAGTTGCGACAATGTACAGTACTGTACTGTAGAAGTCAACCCTACGATGCACGTAAAAATAACGATCTATTTTTTAGCGGTCTTGGACAGCAAAAATGGACTCGATTAACGTTATCTTATGGTTTCTTTCTGATATAAATAACCCCGTAAATTTGCCACTTCTTGTCCAAACCTTACCGTCTTGTTTCAAAATAATCAGCAAATGAAATGCACTTAAGTCAGACCCCCGAAAAAATCCAAGTACGCAGAGATTTGTGCTGCCGTTTCTTGGTGAATTTAACACGGGGCTTGGCCGGCTGCACAGGCGGGCTATGTAAGCCTGGGAAGTGCGATCGTCATGACGCAAACTCCATGGGGAAATTCGTTCGGAGGTCTGGTATTTTCACACACTAAATCCCATAGGCGATGGCGCGAGTTGTGATTGGCTGGCTCAGAATCAACGTATTTGAACCAATCACAATGCAGAGGCAATTCAAATTTTGCAATAGATCGTGTGCATATGATGTCACCGAGCAAAACATGGTCCCTTGTTTAATGGTAAAAACGGATACGCACGCAAGTCTACTGCATGCATGAGACCACGTGCTCAATTGTTTACGTTCGTAACGACGTCATATGATAACATTCCATAAGTCCTACTGTAAATGACTTTACGGTAGGAATGCTGGGAATTCCTTAATTTATGCAGGAAAATAGGGCTTGGTTGTGCTATTTGCAGCTGGTGGGCCGTTTACAGTGCAATTGTACAGATCGCTACTATGACACACACGTGAGCGCTGTACATGTATTGAACACTGCATCGCAAGCAAGCTGCATCAAAACAGCGGTGTGGGAGTGTTTCATGAAATAACTGACAATATAACGTAGGGTCAGGCGGGAATACAACAGTTGGTGGAATGTTAAAAAGTGCACGTGGTCTGAAGAAAGCTTCAGTAAATGCGGGATGGGTTTTTACTGTGAAAAGATGATATAAACTCAGCGCAAAATACCAACATTTTTGCCACATACTTACATGTGCGAACATGACTTACGGCGCCATTTTAGACTTGCACTTTCCTGTACAAAAGTGATGGCGCTCTTTGGAAATGTTGACTTTTTGTTGTTGTGTGAACATTACGTCATTTTCGGTTAAACGGTTAACCGCCGGTTAATAAAATCGGTTAAACGGATAGTGAATTAACCGAAAATGCACAGCCCTACTATATATATACTCTCGAAATAGGCCCTGCAAATTTTTTAAATTTCTAACAAATGTTGCTTTTTATTCAGTAAATATTCCATATTCAGAAGTTGAATTCCACCTACCCCTCATTCCCCTCGCTAAAATCAAGACCGCGCAAGCCGTCTTTACCTTGTCACAATAATTAGCTTGTCATATAGCAAACATCAGTGATGGTCAAGCAGCCGTATATTTACTCTCTCTTAATAGGCCCTGTAATCATTTTGAAGTATGTGATTTTTATCTACTTTTCTTGCTGATGCTCGACAACCAGCCCAACAAGGCTTTCATTGACGGCGCAGTTGAAGCTAGCCCTGCAGGGTCTATTTCGAGATATAATTAATAACGAATAACGCTAGGACGGTATTGACTGTTATGCCTCGCCTAACGTTAGGCTATTCTTACACTTTAGGCCTTGATTACAGGTTAGGGGTTAGGGCTAGGCCTAACGTTACGACTAATTAAGTTCCTAGCCTAGACCCTACCTAATGCCATGGTGAAGACAGCATCACCAATGGCCTAACGTTACCTCTAAAGTGGGGCTTTCATTTAAGAAAATTTTCGAAATCAGATAACCTTTGTCAAAATCAGCTGTCACTCTCCATGCACTTGCACCTGTTACGTTAGGAACGGTAGCCTTTCAAAAATTTCCCAAGATTATGATCAACATATCCCAATATTGACCGTGATGAAGTACGCAGCATTGACGCAGCACGGACAATCTCACTAATTCCCAAGATCTTGAGAAATAAATTATCTTGCACCATGCCGGTTTCACAAATCGCTTCCACCAAATAAAGCAAACTTTCCTAATGGAGGATACAAACCGTTAATAGGCCTACATCTGTCCGTTCTTCAATTTCGAACAGTTGCAGCTGCAATTGTTCATCGCTTTGTCTTTCGATTATCCTTCGAAAGTTTTGGCAGAATTTGAAGGTATGTGGACCCTGTGGAATCAGTTACTGTCTGCGTTTAGGCTGGGTAGCCAGATCTAGATTTAGTATACTAAAAAGGCAAAAAGGCATTTTGAAGTGAAATTGGCTGACATGGGTGTCCGGAAGGGGGGGGGGGGGGAAAGGGGGGGGGGCACTTCCCCCCTGGAAAATCAAACTTGTGAAAAATTAATTAAAAATTGAAATAAGAAAAAATTAAATATAAATCATCAAAATATCTTCACTCACAGCGTCATTTTCTACTCGTGAAATATGCGGACATTTGACCAGGAATAGCAAAAGAGAAGATAACATAACATAACATAACATAACAGGTTGAAGGGCAAAGGAGGGCCAAGGCCCCATAAGATGCCCTGAAGTTCAAGCCCTAATCAAAAGTCAAACCACCAAAGCTTGACAACAGCCCCAAACAATCAGATTCTACCACAGCCGTGGAAAAACCTGTCAATGTTATACCTTAAAGCAGTGAACTGAGGGGGAGTTAACTACCCAATCTGGTAGACAATTCCACTTGTTGACAACTCTATGGGAGAAACTAAACTTCCTAATGTCAAGCCTTGCAAAAGGCTTTTCAAGCTTTTTACAATGCCCACGCACCCTAGAATTACCTTGAACCCTTAAATAACTACAAGTCAGAAGGGGATTCCTTTCACAAAGGAACTTGACAACCTGGAGCATGTCTCCACTAATCCTTCTCAGCTCCAAGGTGGTAAGCCCAAGATGTTTAAGCCTAGAATGATAAGGCAAAGTTCTCACCTCAGGAATGAGGCGAGTGGCTCTCCTCTGAACCTGCTCTAAAAGAAACTTGTCCTTTTCATAGAAGGGACTCCAAGCCTGAGCTGCATAGTCAAGATGGGGTCTTACCAACTGCTTATACAAATTAAGCACAATATCCTTACTAAAATTGATGAAATTCCTCTTGATCAATCCAAGCACTCTATTAGCCTTTACAGCAGTGGCTGCACACTGCCTTGATGACTTTAAATCCCCAGTAATTACAACACCCAGATCTTTCTCAGAGGTGACATTACTTAAAACACAACCATTCATGTTATAATCATAGCTAAAACTTTTGGGACCAAAATGAAGGACCTTGCACTTATCTGCATTAAAAGACATTTGCCAGGTCTGAGACCAAGAAAATAACCTATCCAGATCTTTCTGCAGCAGTAAGGCATCATCCAAAATGCTAATCTTCCTATAAAGCTTAATATCATCTGCAAACTTACTTATACGAGATGTAAGAGAACTATCAATATCATTGATGAAAATTAAGAAAAGAAGTGGGCCAAGGGCAGAACCCTGCGGTACCCCACTTGTGACTTCTTTCCAAGAGGAGAAGTTACCATTGACAGCAACTCTCTGAGATCTACCATGAAGCCACGAATTTATCCAATCAGCACAATTGCCCTGAACCCCTAACCTATGCAGTTTAACCATAAGCCTACCTAATGGAACTTTATCAAAAGCCTTTGAAAAGTCAAGGTAAATGACATCAACTCCATACCCAGAATCAAGAGATGAAGAGACATCTTCAAGAAAGCTCAGTAAATTAGTAACACAAGATCTGCTTGGCAGGAAACCATGCTGTGACAGATTAAGTAACTCATTATCTAAAAGATACTTAAGTAAACTATCCTTAATCAAAGATTCCATAACTTTGCACACAACACTGGTTAAACTGACAGGCCTGTAATTGCAAGGATTACTTCGATCCCCCTTCTTAAAAATTGGAGTAACATTTGCTACCCGCCAGTCAGTAGGAACAAAACTCGAATCCAGACACTTCTGAAAAATGATGGAAAGAGGAACTGACAAAATCTCAGAGCATTCACGTAAAATGGCTGGGTGGACCCCATCTGGCCCAGGGGCCTTACTAGCTTTCAAATTCTTTAACTTTTTACAAACTTGTTCCTCTGAGAAAATGACATAACTGATCGAAGAAGAGACATCAGAACCCGTACAAGTCCCCAACAAAGATGATTCCTCAGTAAAAACAGATACAAAATAGTCATTTAACAAATTAGCCATATCCTGATGGTCACTAACCAAAGTATTATCATCACCTTTGAGAGGCCCCACACCCTCCTTAAGCTTCTGCTTAGACCTCACATAGGCATGAAAAGTTTTGGGGTTTATCTTAACCTCCTTGGCCAACTGCTTTTCAAACCTAGTTTTAGTTCTATTTACCAAATTTTTAACTAAGAATTCCTGCTTCTTGTAAGCTGCTAAATTTTCTGGACTTTTACTGGCCCTATAGCGACGCCAACACTTACGTTTCTTCCTAGTTGCTCTAAGAACTTCTCTAGAAATCCAAATTGGCCTATTTTTAACCGCAGCTTTCTTAAGTGGGATACACAACTTTGTTGTGACAGAAACAACATCCCGGAAAGCACCCCATGCCTCAGCAGGGCCTAAGTGAGACAAACGGGCCGCCCAATCTATGGTTAAAAGCTCCTTAGCACGAGTAAAGTTAGCCTTGCTGAAATCTAGAATTCTAGAGATTGCCAAAATTGTACTAGTTGTCAGGTTTGTAGTGTGCATATGGCATCCGACTATTGATGAATGCGTTAGTCTTGGTTTGGTCCCATGCTGATCTCAAGTGGCGACGCGCGGATGTAACTGGTATATACAAGTTGAATATGGGGGGGGGGGGGTATGATTCATAATTGGGTAACGGATATAGGCCTATATAGGCTGTTTGACAGCGTAAGTTTTATCCGGCATAGGCGTGCGAGGCCGTGACAGAGAGGCAGATTTCCCTTCAACAATTTTTTACATTGAAAATTCTAAAAATCTAAAAATTACAGACATGAAATTCCTGTTTCAGGGCTGGGTACATGCAGCTTATAACACTCGCCGAGTGTCGTTTCCGGCCATCTGGAGGGTTTGTAAGGCCCAAAATTTTCTTGTACGCTCCGCGCCAACCGATGGTGGCGCTCCGCTTAGATAGTGTACACAATTCAATCATCCATGAATGACCTTGCCCCCCCCCCTGTAAAATTTCTGCGGACGCCCATGTTGGCTGAAAAATGTGCATGATGCTAAATCGTTTTATGCATACAAGTTATACTCGTTCAGAATTGAAAAACAAAGAGAAACTGATTTGGTCCACATATTCATACCTGCCAACTCTCACTGTTTCACCGTGACGGAGTCACACGGTCTCACGGCAGAGGTCGGCTCGTCAAATTTTCACATCTCATGGTGAAAAATCATTGTTCCAGCAATTTAGATATAAACACTAAGCCTCACAGCAATTGTCAAAATTATAGAGCCACTGACTTTACTATATCTCTCAAAATTCCGATTTTCATATTCAGAATTTAAAGTTTAGAGATTTTGGTAAGTTTTTGGTAAAACTGTGAGACTAGACCGTGATGATGGCAAAATGTTTGTGGTATTGATATAAATGGAGGCATTGTTTCACTTTGTTTTGGAAGAACACTAGCTAGTTTATCCGTCCTTAATTAATTCCGCCACCTCCGCCGGCCTAAAATTCGACCCGACCCTAACACAAATAGGCCTATGCGCTATTAAGTTTCCATTTAAACTGTGCATACTCGTAAAATGGGGTTATGATATACCATCGTTAGCTAAACTGAAAGAATCATGATTTTGACCAGGACATATTTCTCTCGAAAATACATTGAAATTTAATCAAACTGCAACATTTTTCATGTAAATTCAATCATACCTGTAATTAGTTCTGGCCAATGTAGCACCATCAGCAGGAGTGGGCAGGAGGGGGGGGGGGCATCCGTCGCATATGCATGGTCGTACAGGAGTCTTTTTCTCGGGAGCCTGAGTGACTTTTGCGTGCGACCCCAGATCTCATCCCATTGGCATATTCTCTGTCAAAACTTTGAGATGCTCTCGTGGAGTTTGAACTTCAGGCTGCCGGGCAAACATTGACCCCAACCTCTATTTGGCAACCCTGGTATGCAGTTACTTAGACTGAGTTTTACGTCCCAATATTCAACCAATTGGTTCAAGTCGAGTCGGCCAAGGCCTTTTTCCAGTTGTGGCTCACTGGCATGTTTTTCCATACTCCATGATTGTTTATGTTGATGCACCATGCGCAATGGCAGAGGTTCTTTTTTACAGTCTTCGATATGACCCGGCCAGGACTCAACTAACTCCCATCCCGACCTCCCGACTGCAAGCTGGATGCTCTAACCACTTGGCCATGCAGTCGGTCACCCCCTTGTCACCCCGGTCACCCTGGTATGCAGGAAAATTGTTGGGAATTAGTTCCGAGCAGGTAGTAAAAAAGGTACCAAATTCAGGTTTCTTCATGTAAATCTCAAGGTTTGCTTATTTGAAGGTTGGCAGGTGTGCATATATGCTCCAACGGTGAACTAGTAAGCAAATAATGCTTTAGCTGCAAATCTTGAACGATCGAGTATTTTACGTCTGTTGGACGGTCATGTGACCACCTGCCCCAATCTAGAGCCTATGAGACATATTTTCCAGGCTAGACAAACAGTCAGAGGGAGGAATTGCGTGGTATTGTTTTTCAGCAAGAAACCATTTGTATAAAGCTACAAAGTCTTCAGCCTGAAAAAGCTCCAGGCATGGATGCAATTTACCAAATTCTTAAAGGAGGCAGCCCAACAGTTGAGTGTGCCACTGCGTGAGATCACTTTTACGAGTCGGTTTGGAGAATTCCGTAGTACCAAATGATTGGAGATATGCCAATGTTGTACCCATTTTCAAAAAGGAAACCAAAAGTAATCCTGGAAATTTCATCCAGTAAGTCTCACTTCTCACATTTCCAAAGTGATGGAATCTATTATCAGGGGTGAATTGGTAAAACCACCTTTATGTGTACACTTTTTCAAAATTCCTCCCGACCCACTGGCAAAGGCCTTTTGGCCTAACCAAAACATTTATACAATTATCTCCACTTTTTTAAGTTTGACTGGTAATTTCGAAGAAAGAATTTCAATGGTTAGAGTATCAAAATATGTTTATTGTATCATTTCTTTGGAAGGTATGTGTTCTCCTTCTCCCGTGCCTTTCGTCAGACTGTATTCGTTCGTCACATGAGCCCATTCCTCTGAAAAGGCCTGCTTTAAAAGTAGACGATAAACTTGAACACGGTAAACATGTTGTCATTAAAATATCTGAACTTTATTTAAATCAGTTCTCTTATATTTATTTTCCTTTAATGTTACTTTTCCTTTTGGCTAAAATAAAATTTAATTAAATGATAAATTTGCAACAAAATTTGTTGAACCATTTTTGATGGCGCCCTCTCGTCAACAAGATGTTTTGACGTCATATTTTAAGAGAGTACTCGATCAACCATTGCCTTTATGGCTTTCACCTGGTTTCCAAGTTTGCAGGCTGAATGAAAAAAAAAAAAAAAGAAAATGAAAGTTTTGGTATGAAGAAATAATAAAAATAGAAAATAGTCGTTGTAAAGGCATACGATAACATAGGTGGTTTGAATCAGTGAAATAATTGGTCAACGTAAAGTCTTTGATCTGTTTCGCGGATTGCGGGCGGCAACTTAACTTTTTCCAGCAGTCGGAACGTTCTGGATTGAAACAATAAACCCACACGAACGTGAACCCCCACATGTACACACAAACGAACATCTCAACATAACACGCACATGCACTCAAATTGACGTTTTCTCAAAGCTGTGGAGTCATCTGTACACCACAATCTAATGTTTTGTTCATTTTGCCAGTTGTATTCTTATCTGCTTGCATTATTTGGGAGGGAGGGGGGTCAACACGATATTATTTCCCCAAATACTTTCGTTGGGACGATACCTGTCCCCCAATTTTTCCCTCCCCTTCCCAGGATCATGACGCCTCTGATGTCTCATGACGCTTGGTAGCTTTCAATAGTTTACACAGCGCATGCAGTAAGTTCGTAGTGTAGATCTGTAAAGTTGATCATAGTATCTCATCAGAACAAGTTTTTGTCTACGTACGGTACGCCACGTAAGGATGAATTATTTCACGTTGTTGGACTAAGGGGGCTAATCAAGCGACTGAGATGGCCCGGAGATCTACACTCTAAAAAGTTGTGTTTAGAAATTAAACACACATTTTACGTTCACTTTGTAAAATACTTTTAAAGCCTAAAAATGTTTAGCAATTAAACACTACATCATTTAACAATTAAACGGGTTTAAAAGCGAATTTTTTAGGAACTAAACTTGTGTGTTAAGAATCTAAACATGCTCTTAAAGAAGGGGCATAAAGAGTGTTTAGATAAACGTTTACTTCCTAACCACCGTTTTAAGAGTCTTGGGCGAGACAGGGCCGTCGGAAGCGGGGGGGGGGGGGCTGGGGGGCTGCAGCCCCCCAATAATTTTGCCATGTATAGTTTTTTTTTTTTTTGAAGTGAACATTTTATTACAACGAAAGGTCAAAATAACGACTGCTTAGATACTATTTACAAGCCCGGGAAATGTAATTTCCGGCTGTCTGAGGGGTTGCGATTTTTCAAAATTTTCTGTTCGTTCCGCGCCAACCGATGGTGGTTCTCCGCTTAGATAGTCAGCCCGAGTCAGCCCCCCAATCGAAAATACCTTCCGACGGCACTGCGAGATTTGCTGATAGAGAGTGTTTTCAGGGTTACTTCTTTAAGATGGGACTTTTATTTGGACTAATGGAATTTATTTTTAAGTCGCAGTATTTTGCAGTCTTAGATGTAGAGATTGGTCCCTTTTTAATTTGCAGTCCCGTACAATTAGATGACAGGCAAGATTTTAAATACAACTGCTTCGGATATGTACTTGTTATGAGAATTCCATTTGAAACCAAGGTTTTAGGTCTAGACTGAATGGAGATAAAGCCTTATGAACTCAAGTGACAATTAGGTAAATGTTTAAGACAAAATAGATTACCATATGCAGGTCCGGTGTAGCCCCACCTGATGAAGAATCAAAGAACATCATATCTTATTCAGCAAAAACTACAAAAAGTTAAAATGTGTAAGTAAAACGATTAGGTAAATGGCAGTGGTTGTGCATGAGAACGGTTAAAGTTGGATGGACCCGTGATTATTTTTTCCATTCTTTTCAATTTTTTTCGCATATTGTTGGCATTACAGTCACTCATTTTGCAATCGGTTCAGAATAAACATGCATGACCTGAACAAAATGTTTGTTTAATGTTTACATAGGCGCACGATACGGGAAATAAACCTCCACAACATTTTTTTTAAAAAAATCGCAACAATATGATGAGAATTTGTGGGCACGAATCGAAAGAATAATGCAAAGAATGGGCATTTTTTGCAACGTTTACATATTTCGGACAGGACGTCACACCCTTCACATCAAATTTTAGGCCCCTGCGCTCATAAATGTTTATCAAAATTAGTGACCACACGTAAGTACAGAGAAAACAAAAGGTGAAGGAGATGTTTATATAAAAGATGTGCTTAAGCAATAAAGATGAGACCGAGGGCTACGTATATTAATTGTTTAAATGTTTTTAGAACGAGCGTAATGCCTTTATTTTCTTTCAAGACACCTTCTTTAATGGGACATGTTGGTGGCTTTTCACCTGGGTCTTGTAAGAAAAGCAAAAATATTCCACACCATGTCTTTCAAATCCAGTCCCCTCAAATACACTTTTCTAACTCAAAATATCTCAATTCAAATTTCACATATTTTTGTTTAAAAATAACTCTGCTTTTCA
Source organism: Holothuria scabra (assembly GCA_037179385.1). Taxonomy (NCBI): domain Eukaryota; kingdom Metazoa; phylum Echinodermata; class Holothuroidea; order Aspidochirotida; family Holothuriidae; genus Holothuria; species Holothuria scabra. Next base: position 5,512,806 of record CM074189.1, on the reverse strand, counting down.
ACAATTAGCAGAAAGTTATGTTAAATGGGCACATTGCCTCTGTCAGATTCCTTTTGTTTTTCTTGATAATTGAACGTTCTGTTTTTCCTTGAAATTTGATACAATTGGAATGTTTGAATATATTTTTTTCCGTACATCTTGCATTACCCTGAATGATACGTGGATTTCAACCAACAATGTTGCTTACTGTTGCCTAAAGCGGCATCAAATTATAAATTAACTGTTTGAAATGTCAAATTAAAATGCCCCTATGACATCACAGGTTTTCCATAATAAACCAAATCTTAATAAAAATTGCATTTCTTTAAAATTTGTACCTTCTGAACGCTATATGCTAATGAGATGCAATTTTCAACTCCTTAAAGAGAAAACTTTCATGCATATTTTGAAGGTAATGAATTTTTTCTCCGCAATATGCCTTTAAATGATCCGTTAGTTTAATTTTTGCCATAGGTTGAAACAGTGTTTATTGAGTAACATGATACTGATTTGTTGGATGACTCCTTGGGTTTCTAGGCCTATTAGTAACCTAAGGAGCCTCTATTGCATTATTTGGAGAGGTTGGAGAGTTGAAGCCGAATATGTCCCATAAAGTTCAATACAACAAGAAACCCTTTAACGAGTAATAGCCTATATTGGAAAAGGCCGAGTAAGTGTTAATAATAATGATGATGACGACGACTACGACGACGACGATGATGATGATAATAGTAATCTTATATAGAGCTAAAACCAATTGCTCGAAAGCATAGTTCAAAGGGCTTTACAAAACAACATACAAATTACACTAGACATAGGAGTGCAAAAACAGGTAAGTTTTAAGTCTTTTCTTAAAAATTGCAAGGTTGGTGCTCTGTTTTACATTCATTGGTAAATTTTTCCACAGTAGAGGTGCAGAATGTGCAAAACTTCTTTCACCATGAAAATTTCTAAAGATGTTAGGACACACAAAGAGATTACAGTCTGCAGAGCGTAATTGTCCATTATGGACATATGGTGTAAAAAGATTGGAAATGTAGGGAGGAGATCCATTTTTGATGGCACGAAATGTGAGGAGTAGAATTTTAAAACGTATGCGAGAAGAAACAGGTAGCCAATGAAGTTCACGGAGTATAGGAGTAATATGGTCTCGCTTGCTTTTATATGAAATGATCCTTGCTGCAGAATTTTGAATTAAGGCGACTGTTCATTCGATTGACTCAGTGGACGGATCGTTTGGACTGAATAAACCATGGAACTGTCGGCAGGCGAATCAACTTAAGAACTGACAGACGAGCGAATGCTAATAAATATTGAATTTAGCTGTGATTTAGGAAAAATGGACAAGTTCGAAATGTTCGTAGGAGACTAACTAAACCTGACGTCATGAAAAACAGGAAGCACAACTAAGCATAAATAAAATTGAGTATGCAACGAAAAAGACGTCTACCAATCAGATGAAACCTTGTTAACAGTGCATGTCAACTGATTAATTATGCCTTCTACAACGAATTAAAAACCCCTAAAGCGACCATTGACCATAAATTTTTCTCCCGCCATCGCCATCCCTGTTCTGATCCTTTCTACGAAAGAATATACGTGAAAATGTGACTGTCGTGACGAGAGTATAAACTGTCTGAAGAGAAGGATGTATAAGCTTACGGGTTGATTGGTTCTACGTATTTAAATGATCGCTTCTCGACCTTTTGGTTTAAATCATGTGTAGTATCTGTTCTTTTCATCCAGTTTAGAATGGATAGCTTCTTCGGGAAGCAGTTTATAGTTTGGATTCGCCGAACGAACCTTTGCCAGAGGGTCGGGAGGGCTTTGGAAAAAGTCTAGAATGGAGTGATCTTTTCGCCGGTCTGGCAGTGTCCGTTTTAGTAGGTAAAAATAGAATGGAGTGATGTATTAAGTACATTCGAGCCATTTGAACAGCCTTTTGTCTAAGGTCATGTGTAGTATGTTTTTTGTTTCATCCAGAATAGAATGGAGCCGTACATGACGGACCAATGATGTAAATGGTCTGAGGGCGATGAGGCTGGTCACGCATTGTCCTTCAGTGGACGTAATGGCTTCTTTGGGAACGAATGACTGATAGACCTGTGTTGGGCTTCAAACCGCAATCGGTTGTTGTGGGGCATGTTTACGGTGGGGACAATGAGTAACCCTTTGTTGCAATTGCCTTCTGGAAACCCTTCGGGCAAGGTGCTCTTGTATTTTGCCCAGTTTGGTTTGGGTTCCCAAAGAGAGCGGACTTGCTGCGGTTCGGTCTCTTCAGGATTTTGGTTTTGATTCTGGTTGGGTGTAAATACTGTATATGCTGTACATACTGTAAAAATCAGTAGCAAGTAGACGCCAGTCCCTCGCGTGACTTTGGGATTGAGGCCCCTCGGGGAAGTTATTGTTGAAAATGGGTTTGTTCTGGTGTTCTCGATGTTTCAGTTTTTGTTTGTTGGGTAATTGTCGTTTGGTCTGTTAACGTTGTTGTCCTTCCCTGGCGTCTGTGGCTGCTCGATCGGTGTTGGTGGTTTTGTTTTGTTTGGGAGGGCGTTCTTGGTGTTCGGTTTTTTGGTTGTTGCAATGGCCATATTTTATCGTTTAGCTGATCTTGCCCTGTCCGTTTTTAGCACTTGAAAAGGAAAATTGACTGATAATCAATAAATCTTACCAGTCCCAGCATCCATTGGGGTTTAACTGTGAAGTGACGGCTTGTGGGTAGATTACAATAATATCGTTGAGTTCAGCGACTTCGTTATAGCCTGTGTATTGTGGCACCAAGTCAGTTACTTGCTCCCTGAATAATAAAGAAACGTTAGGACGTCATTCACTTTGTCACTAACACGGACTTTTTGTAAACGCATACGGTACAAACGGGATTCCCCATTTAGTCCACAGCCTCTTATTTCAACTTCTCGAAAAGTCCCCCGCTCATGCATCGACGTTTTCCACAGTCGTACGTTAACTTCATATCCACAAAATTAGGCTGGCCCCATAAAATGGTAAATGTGACAGAATAGATCGAAGGGGGGGGTGGGGGGTGGCTGCAAAAGACGAGTTTTAAGATCCTGTTTAAATCTGAATATCAAATGAAATAACTCGATATCATATAATATTACGTGACGTATCACGCCCGTTCATTTACCTCACGTCACTTTCAAACAACTGCAAGTCAATGGCCTCAGTCCAGTGGTTTAGCCACGTAGGGGAGGGGGGGGGGTCAGAACCCCCATGAACCACACTTGTAATGCAAAAAGACCTAAAATAGCGGTTTTTTCTCTCTACCCTTTAACTTTTCCCCAGTCATTGAGAAACATTTCGATTCACTCTTGTGTGATCAACATACAATGCTGATCACACAATCAATGCCAGGGTTTTTTGCAGTGGTAGCTGACTGCAGGGTCTGTCAGTTTCTGGCCTAATGGGAAGGGTTTGAGAAATGATTGAATTAAAAAAAGAAAAATCGCAAATTGCGATGGGGGGGGGGGGGATGCAGGACATCTGTCTCCTCTGCATGGATACGTCACAAATGTATGGAATCAGCTTACTTCACAGGTCATCTTTTCAACACATTTTATGCAAAATGCTTTCACTTATTTTAATTCCATCAGATAACGTGATTCTGTATTGTCTGTCAGTTGACTCTCTCACAACTTATTTAAATAATGTTTGTATTTGGGGCTGTAGGTAACCAGAAAGCCCAAGGTTTAGCAATTCCTTCCCGAAAGGGAAATGCTTTGTTACACTGAGGTTTATCCCTGAAAATTTCGCGGTTTTTTTTATATCCTATATGATATTTTTGAATATCGACGTTTTCTGTCCTAACATAGTTTTTAAGATACGAACAGAATTGAGGAAAAAGACTTAAAAAAAAAAAAATAAATGAATCTCACAAGGGATATTCAGTCCAGAGGCGGTTGTGTAAAAATGATTCCGCGAACTTTGCCATGCACCACTACCAACAAATTCGTTTTGTTACTTCTAACCGTCTGAGATCACAGCATCCGCAAAAGGTGTTCTTAAACAGGGAATTGAAATAACAATTACCAGTCCCCAATACTTACTAACTGCACCAATCTCCTCGACCATTTAGTATCTAACTGCCTATCCAAAACGTACATTTTACAATCATCTCTCCATGCAGGCGCGTAGCAAGGATTGTGTCATGGGGAGGGTTTTGGTGTCATGGGGGGGGGGGGGGTTGGGGAAAAGTCCAAGGATAGAGAGAAAAAACCGCTATTTTAGGTGTTTTTGCACCGCAAGGTTGGGTCATGGGGGGAGGGGGGGTTCTAGCCCCCAAACCACCCCCGTGGCTACCCCACTGTATCTCTCCACTTTCAAAAGATGCCTTCATTTTTATAAATTTTTGCTTCGAATTTAACTGATCCATTAGACAAAGTATACCATCCTTACTGGTTCCTAGAAATTTCCATTGTTTAGTTTAAACTAATTTCGTGTAAAAATTTCAATTTAAAATGCCTTACTTTCCTTGGAGGCATCCGTGGAACACAACATGAACTTTGCAATCTGAAGAAAGAGGAAATTACAACAATGTGAATTTAAAAAGAAATTATTACCCCAAAATGTTTAAGCACTTGTCTGCAAGTCTTACAGGGCAACATGAAAAATAAACATTTGGATATTCGAGCTTAAAAGCGTTAATAAGCTAGGTATAGTTACAAACTTTATCAGAATTTATCACAAATTTACCAATAAATAGGGTAACATCTTCTTTCAGGCGCGCAGCCAGGATTGTGTCATGGGGGGGGGGGGGGGGTTGGTGTCTGGGGGTTGGGAGTTGGTGTCTGGGGAGTTGGGGGTTGGTGTCTGGGGAGGGGTTGGGGCACGAAATGTGGGAAAAGTCTAAGGGTAGAGAGAAAAAAAACCGCTATTTTTAGGCGGTTTTTGCATTGCAAAGTTGGGTCACGGGGGCCTTACCCCGCAAACCCCTCTCCCGTGGCTACGCCACTGTCTTCTTTGCCCTTTCATTAAAAATGAGTTGAATATGTAAAATTTTAATGTCATCTAATGACTGGCTAAATATATCAAATGTAACCCTTTGTCTTCTCAACCTTTTATTTCAAAGACAGATAGAACATTAGTATGTCCAGCTGTATTATAGATTGGAAGTTAACTTTGTATATTCTTGAAAAACACTTTTATCACTTACCCAACTGTAAATCTCTTTGATAACTAATTAAGAGAGATTTGTATACTGAACCAACAAAAGAAATGCCATCATCATGCACTATTTTACATTTCAACCCTGGCTACGTACCAAATTTGGCTTTCCTCATGAAATTCCTGATCCCATCCACAATTTTTCGCTCATGGACTGATACATTGTAGATAAGCCTGGGTCTAGAAACTGTTTGACGTCAACAAAAACTCGTTTTTTAACATCAATGTTTATATTTTTTCTCAAAGGGATATAGACATGCCAGTAAACGTACTATCTTGCTTATAGCAGTTAAAGTGCAGTATCCTAAGGAAAGACCCATTTGAATTATTTCTGGATTTTTTACCGTTCTCGAAATAAACTTTTGTAAAGGCAAAAGCGGCATGTCGTCCCGATCTTAATAAACAACAATGACATTTTCTCCTTTTTTCTTCCAAGTGTAAAACAAGGGTTAGAGCATCCGACGTGCGGCCGACGGGTTTGAAGTTCCCCACACCGGGTCATGCAAAAGACTTTAAAAATGGCACCTACTCTCATTGAGCCAAAAAGCCACACGCCAGTAAAGGGCCGTGGTTACCCAAATTAAACCAATTGGTTAGAAACTGATGTGTAAAACCTCATCTAACCTCGCCCCACCACGCCCCTTGACTGACTACTGACTTACTCAATCTTCCAAGTATCTGTAATAATATTCGGAATTACATATGAATATTCATACTTGAATTCAAGTTGAACAAAGCATTTCCTGCTGGTAAATTTTACAACTGAAGAGGGAGCTAATGTCACCACTTTATGCGTACGGGTGTCAGATTTCGTCGCTCTTCGGCTAGAAAGAATGCATTTCTTAACCGTGACATGTACCGTTCGAGCTTAGTACCTTTTAGGAATGTATCATATTGGACGCTTCTTATTCAAATTGGGGTAACCGCATGGGAATCACAGCCGATTATGAAATATTATTTCGGTGTTTGTAAGTTCTCATGTTCCTAACAGTGATCAAACGCACTGGTATTCTTCGTTTTCATGTTAAAACCATTTCAATAGAACTTCTAATAGAACAACGGACATGTTGAAGAATGCCACCCCAAGTTTGCCGTTTAAAATATTAAAAGCATTACACTTACTGCTGAATCTTCTGTTACAACCGTCAGGTACATAAATGTAGCCAGTCGTGTCCATTTTGCATGAGTAAGTAGTGAATTCAGTTTGGTCAAATTCATACAGCTGAAAATGAATTTAAAAATGTTACATTTATTATCATCATTTACGTCATTGATTTGACAAAAGTTCGTAAGTTTGTTTCTTGTGCACAATGTCTTTATGACAGTTATTTATCCGTCAGACAGTCCCAATTCTCAAGACCTAGTCCATTCATACTTGGTAATAATCCTGAACTCCTATTGGTCCATTGTGGTCAGGTGACCGTGCGTAACCCGTGATAGATCCCAAAAACCGTTCTTTATTCTCAACGGATAAGACACGTACGTTCTTTATCCTCCACGGATAAAGCACGGTACAAATCACCGGCGTAAGAATACAGTGGTTATTACACTAGCGCACGGACGGTGTTTTTGTTAATGTTGTACTGACCAAGGTAGGCCTACGTGTATTTGTTTTATGAATATACATCATAATAACAACAAAACAACCAAAGAATGGATTTCTCAGGAATAAACTTTGATCTAAACTTTAATTTAAACACATTAGACGATATAGGCCTAGGCCTAGAGACTGCAAAAATTTTTGCAAGATTTACAAACTTCTCAGATGAGGACCTCGATGAAATAAGTGAAGCGAGGAATGAGAAATCAACCAAAAACTGCACCAAATGGTATGTCAAACTCTTTGAGGTAGCGGGCCACTAATTATAAGTCCCATTGACTTACACACTAAATTTGGCTACTTCCGTGCCCCCTAGCTCCCATTAGAAGTTTTCAACCAGGACATGCTACCTCTCTGATCAAAGCTCACAATCTCGACTTCCATGGTACTTTCAAATTTACATACCATGACCATTGAAATTTTGAACTAGAGAGCCTTGAATGATAGGGGTGTGTTTCCCGCCATAATAGCTACTCAAAAACGGTATTTCACAGAGCGGAGTAATACCATAAAAATGGCACTAACATTGGTCAGATTGCCTTGAATTTTGTGCAGTCTGTATTTCAACTCATTGTCTACGAAATCCAAATGCAAAAGCTATCATATTTTGTAAGTAACACAGTCAGAAACAACATCCCATAGAATTTTTATGGCACTTTGTCTGTCAGTAAACATTTTCCCAGACACGAGTATTGGAGTAAGTGGTCCGCTACCTAAAGTACGTAACCTCAACACCGGGGAAGCGCTAAGATTTGCGCGACAAGGTGTCAAGCTCCTCAAGGTACGAATGCAGCCTACAACCGCGCAACAAGAGTGTCTATATTTGTATTGTGTCCGTATGTGACTATTTGTTCTCTAGTTTGAAACCAATAAAAAGGAAAAACGTGGAGAAAACCTGACCATCGTGATACGTAGCAGAGATGACGACCGTTTATTCCTCATGGTCTGCTAAATTTGCCATAATTCGACTAAATATGAACTTTGCCCCCAATTGAATGTCGCTTTGGACAAAATTTCGACAACCCAGCGAGTTATTAAAATATTGTTACACCGAAAAATATTGTGTAGAAAAAGAAGTGCTTCAATGTACATCGTAGAAAATGAGCTGAAATACAGACTGTGCAAAATTCAGAAAAATTTGACAAAATTCAGTGTCATTTATCAATTGTATAACTGCGCTGTGTAATGATGTACCTTTGAGCATCGACAAGGATGGTAAAACACGTAGCCTACCGATCATTCCAAGTTCTCTACTGAGCTGAAAATTTCATTGGTCATGAAATAAAAAGCGGAGCCCACAGTTTGAGGTTTAACCAGAGGGTTGGTATTTCCAGGTGTGAAAACTTGTACAAGAAACTAAGGGCCGGTGAAGGGGCCTGACTTAGTGGGTAAGTCAAAGAGAAATATAATAAGTGTTGCGATAACTCTTGCTTTATAAATACTTAATTTCTGACTTTATCACTGCCACAAATTTCAAACATCTTTTAGAAGGACCAAATCCAAGAACGTCAATTAATGAGGGGCTGATGGCTGCTTTATGGTCTACCTAAAATTTAAAATTGCTATACGACTTCTTTCGAAAGATTTTCCCGAATATTTAAGGTAGCGAACTTGCAATAAAATCTTCAATGACTTACACTCTAATTTGAACGAGTAAAATGACCTCTCAAACACTCGTCGAAGTTTGACAAGGTCTACGTCACCCTTGCGCAAAAAGCTGACAATTTATCCTTTGATATTCAATTCGATTTATTACAACCATGTCCCAAAAAAGTTTTGCTACTAGAGCTCAACTTAGCTTCCGTACCCTTATCCAGGCCTATTTTACTCACTCATCAAACACTAGGCTGATATATGCTCGCCAGTTTTCAATCCCATAATTTCTTCAGAATTGCTTCAGATGGCCTACATTTTAGAGTAAGAGGCACTTCAGTTAGTCAACTTTGATATTAAATTGACGATAGACCCCATCCTATTTAGTGATATATTGCAAAAGTTGTCCTAATGTTCCCCCTTGATAATATTTCGGTAGGATGACGGCGTATATTATATTGAGACGGCAATAAGTACACAAAGGAAGACTTGGTCAAGTTCAAAAGAACCACTGTCTTTGTTACAAATCAGCAATCCATGCCACGAGGACAATAGGCAGCTAGGTGCTTAAGCCTACCCCCTTAATGAATAGTTACCTTAGAAAAAAAAGCTTTTTTGCATCGACGAGTTATGAATATTCATTCCAGAGCGCTTTTTACTAAAAGCAAGAGTCGCTCTCGAAAGATATACAAATTTGGCCTCAATATGATCAGAAGCCCCGGCTACATTCGTAGCCGGGGCTTCTGATCATATTGAGGACTTTCGAATCAAATGCTAATTACAGTTAAAATGGAATAGTATTTATCTTAAAATGGGAAGTTATTTAAAAATCATTTATAATAGTCAGCAAAAACACTTTGTTATGGGGGGAGGGGGGGAAGGTAACTTTGACCGACCTTATCATGTTAAGTATATATGATAACGTCCATATTAACATGATTTAAAAGTTTACGGCAGGTCATAATTAGGAAAAGAAAGCCCCGTAAAGAAAACAAGAAGCAAAAAGACAGTCAGAATGGAAAGGAGTCGATAAAATATAGGAGGAATAAAAAAAAAAAAAAAGAGAAAGGAAAAGTAGCCGTAAAAAATCGACAGTTCCATATTTGGAAACACTGGACACAGAAAGAACACCTTTGAAAAGATAACTGCATGGTTTTATCATGAACATTTTTACACTACTTACAAATTGTTAAATGCTCTAAGCAAATCACTAGAAACCTGAATATTACAGCAAAACACTCAGCCACGATTCATACCTTTTTGAGGCGGGGGGGGGGGGGGTGTCCTTTTGGAGTTTAGATTGGAGACGTAAGTGAAGATTTAAGTCTGTTCCTTTAGTAGTTGTAGCTTCCTTAGGAAACAGTTTTATAGTTTGGTTACGCTTTACGGCTCTTTGTCAGAAAGTCGAGAGGACTTTAGAAAAAGTCGTCTTGAAAATCAGTTGGAATACATGTTTAACTTGTACACTAAGTCGGCAGCTGCACTACGTACAAGTGAAATTTCCGGAGAAAGGGATTCAGAGCAACTAAAACGCACGCCCCGTTTCTTACGCATTCTAAAGTATTGGTACCGTATTCCATGCTGTCCGAAACATGCCCTAATAATTTTGCAATGCTTGAACGTCCCCCATTTTTCGCCAGTCATTAACGTAATGCTGGGATTGAAACGCGTGTCGTCATGGCCATGAGTGGCCACAGAAACGAAAAAACATTCAAAGTTACTGTCAAGATGATTCAATTTCCCAGAAACGAATGTGTTCCAAAATCCTACATGAAGTCCTAACAACAGACAAAGGATCTAAGTACAGTACACAAAATACCAAAGACAAAGGCAAACAACCTAGGCTTTAAACGCCCTAAAATGTTAACTATGTTGATTTGTAAAAATGAGTCAACAGACTAAACAACGCGGTAACGCTGCTTGAAAGTAACGTAACGTCAACGTACGACAGTAATATACACTCTTAAATCAAAAGAGTGAACTTAGTCACTCTTTGATCGAGTGAAAACTGTAAATTCGCTCCATTAGAGTGATAATTCACTCCAAGAGGAGTGAAGTTCCCTCCAAAAAGAGTGAAGTTCACTCTAAAAAGAGTGAAATTATGCTACTATGCAATAGAATTCAATTGTTGTGGAGAGTTCATCATCGTTGATGCATTGCAGAAGACCAATTGGGCATATAAGCAACGGAGTTGTCCTTGTAATAAAATTGTTGAGTATTTAACAACAACATTTTCTCTCTTTTTTCGTCATTTAAAATAAAAATATTGGGTGTATGAATGAACAAGGTTAATCAACGCTGGACCTGTGCATTGAGTAAAGTATAATGCACTCTCGGCGGGTAAATGCTATCTCCGGGATGCCCTCGGGATGCGCCCCTTGCATTAACTTAGTCTAAGACCGGCTTTAAAGTCTACTTAGCTTTGAGCTCTCTATAATGCTTATCTTTTGAAAAGTTCAAACCAAAGAGCAGGATAATAGTTCCTACATCCTGCTTTATGGTCCAAACCAGGTTTTGGATTGTTGAAAAGATAAGCAAAATATTAGGGCGCAAAGCTAAATAGGCTTCAAAATTGATGTTTGGTGGACACAAACTAACCACAGTCTTGAAACAAGACTAAATTTCTGTAGACTAGTGGTAAAACTGTTTTTTCTTTTCGGGTGACGAATGAGTGCCTCGAAATATAATTTGTATCAAGAGAAGCTAAATACTCAGGTTAGTAAAAAAGATTATAGGCATGGTATAGAGGGGAGCAGGGTGTAACAGTAAATGTTTGTTACAGAGGGGCAGGGTGTAATAGTGGATGTTTGGGTTTGGTAAAGTGGGAGGAACATAACAGCAAATGCACACTAGCTGGTTTGCGGACTGCACACAATAACAACTTTGTTTAACAGTATTCTGAATTTTTACCTGTCTTTGCAAGGCATTTATATTTTAACTTTAAGAAATTTAGCACATAAACACCGTTGTAGAAGCTTATAAGTTTTACCTTTTCTAAAGTGCTCCCGACCATGGGCGTCCGCAGAAATTTTGACGGGGGGGGGGGGGCAAGGTCATTTATGGATGATTGAATTATGTACACTATCTAAGCGGAGCGCCACCATCAGTTGGCGCGGAGCGTACAAGAAAATTTTGGGCATTACAAACCGTCCAGATGGCCGGAAACGACACTCGGCGAGTGTTATAAGCTGCATGTACCCAGCCCTGAAACAGGAATTTCATGTCTGTAATTTTTAGATTTTTAAAATTTTCAATGTAAAACTTTTAATTGTTGGAGGGAAATCTGCCTCTCTGTCACGGCCTCGCACGCCTATGCACGATAAAACTTACAACTGTCAAACAGCCTATATAGGCCTATATCCGTTACCCAATTATGAATCATACCCCCCCCCCCCCAATATTCACCTTGTATATACCAGTTACATCCGCGCGTCGCCACTTGAGATCAGCATGGGACCAAACCAAGACCAACGCATTCATCAATAGTCGGATGCCATATGCACACTACAAACCTGACAACTAGTACAATTTTGGCGTAATTTTTGCAATTATAAATTTCCAATAGATGTCACGAATGATGGTCCCCAAATTACGATTTCACTATTCAGCATACCATCTTCTCTTTTGCTATTTCTGGTCAAATGTCCGCATATTTCACGAGTAGAAAATGACGCTGTGAGTGAAGATATTTTGATGATTTATTTTTAATTTTTTCTAATTTCAATTTTTAATTAATTTTTCACAAGTTTGATTTTCGGGGGGGGGGGAGGGGGGCAAGTGCCCCCCTTGCCCCCCTTCCGGACGCCCATGCTCCCGACCCTCTGGCAAAGGGCCGTTCTGAGAAACCAAATTTTAAACAGCATCTGTCCACTGAAGGACAACACTTGGCCTCACGGCCTTCGGACCATTTTCAGCATTGGTCTGTCATGTATGGCTCCATTCTAAACTCATTAGCCAAAAGTCCGAGACGCGATAAGGTTGCATGATAGTTTTTAAGTTTCTGTTTTCAATATTTATGTCCATTTGCATAAGCCTACTTTTCACGCGTTTAAATTCAATTTCGTGGGTACTATAATCAGTCTCATTGCTTCAGGCCTCATAGGGGCAATTTTTCTTTACACGAGGTTAATAAAGACATTTTGAACTTTCAAATTTGTTTCAAAGTCAAGGTTAGAATATGAGATAAGGGTAAGGCCTATGTGGATAAGGGATATTTGGCATGTTTTTTTTTCTTCAAAATCTTGTCAAAATTACAAAAAAGTTCGGAAAGGTGGCATATTGGATTAATGGGCGTGACCTTTTCCCAAGAATCTGATTAATTCATTGGCAAGAGTTGCCCATACCCCCTTGGAAAAATTCATGCCCGTAGCGAGGCAACATACTGGAAGGGGCAAAATGGCATCGGGAGGAACATTTTGCTGGGGCAAAATATATAAAAATGTACTGAGTTAAGGTAATTTTAAGAGAGGGGAATCTTAGTAGGGGAATTCCCTTGCCCATTCGACGGACCTGCATTTTTCCATGCACATGATCTCAATGAATAATTTTTATTCATACATACTTAAATTAGTGAGGACAAAAGGGTTAGACCTCTTTGTTGTGATTTAAGAATTAAGTTAGTTCGGTGTCTTTACAGGATTTTCGTTAAAGTCGGATAAAACACTGTTTTTCGGTATCTCCGGAAGTATTTTACCAAACCTTGTTTCTTAATATTCCTGATTAAATGTTAATAATTTTATCCATTCAGCGCAGTTTACATATGATAATAAAGAAGCTGAACAATTGCCTCAATCTGTATCCAAAACGGTGACCAAACTAATGAGTGTGAAGTATTTAACTTACGTTGGCACTGTTGAACCCATCATTTATACCAGGTTTCTGTAAGTAAAAGTAAGAAGAATTTAGTAGTCAACAAGGTAAGAAAATTGACTCCAATTTATTCTACATTTATAGCTAGAAAGTGGTGTGATGAAAAATAGTGTATGAGAGATACGACTTTAAAATACTTCGAAACGATATTGTAGATTACAATGAAGTTATGGTAATACAGTACATGTCATCTCATGTCATGGTGACCGCTTTTGAAATCGCAGTTACAGAGAAAAGTAGGACAAAAATTTGATGTGTGTCATTTTTGGTCACAAAAATATAATTGACAAATTGACGTCAACTAAAACATACAGTTTGTATATTTGCAATATGGAAAAGGTTCAGTTACGTCACAGAATAATAAATATTCATTAGGAAAGATTTGAAATACTAGGGTGTAAATCTCACGATTAGGTTTCCACCATAAATGTGGTTGAGAATGTTGTATGCCTCGTCAGAGTTGCAATCGCTGATGAAGGGTTCTTCGTTAGCGGAGCAGGGATTACCGACTCTTTCTGAAACCTATAAAAATTCAAGATATTTGAAATCCTTTCGGTTAGAGTGTGGGTGGTCTTGAAGGGATCATAATACCAGTATGATTATCGTTTGATCCAATAAGAAATTTAAGGAAATGCCAAACAATCTTTTTGAGTAATTTTATTTTTCTCTGAGGCATCTTGCATTTTAAGAATATAAAGTCAACTTTTTCTAAGAAAACAATTTCATTTCTCTTCATTCCACAAGGTCGTACACGACAAAACTTTTTTAAACGTTGGTAACCACACTGCTGCTAGTAAAATTGAAGATTGCTCCTCCGTCTAGCATCCATTTCGATACCCCTGGACAGACTACAAACACTGATTTAAAGTTTTGCCAAGGCCATCTGCCACATTTTGTGCGTTCTATATAACTGGGCAGGCTCGGCGTAACGGAAAATATTTGAGTGAGGGCGGGAAGTGGGGGGGGGGGGGGGTTGAATGCCAGCAAAAGTATCTAGGTTTGAATCCTACTGCTAGCAAGAATATCTAGGCGTGGATTCTACAAGACATGTTTTGGTTTTACATATCCCCCCTTCGATGGCGGGAATTGATGTTTCTCCGGCAGTCGGGTAGTCTAAGCTACATGTGCATTAAAACTTCCACGAATATGCTGTAAGCATCCCTTTCGGGATGTTCCCCGCTGTCCAGGGGGTGGGGGTAATCCTTCGTTTGCGAGGAGTGTTGTGTTGGAATCTTTGTGTAACAGTTGTTTTTGCACAGAATATCGGGTTACGACACGGTAAAAACTATTCTAGTAAATGAATTTGGGAATTGCAGCACATGGGATTAAGGTGAGTGTACTGGGTGTAGAGGCGGAAAAAGGATTAAAAGAGTGTCTAGTGAAAGCCACGGGGAAGAATTTACCTGATGGGTGGTGCTTCTCCTACCAACAGATTGAAATAAAATTTATAGTTGAGTTCCTGTTTTGATTTTATGTCATGTTCGACCGTTTCAAAGGAAAATAGTCTAATAAAAATAAGCAATATCAAAACATCGGGACTAAGCCACCCCCTTTTCGCCGCTGCTGTATTACTGAACGACCTGTAGGCTACCGTGGGCTACATATCATCGCTCATCAACCAAAAATTTGTATAAAAATGACAATTCCCTTATTATTTCCATAAAGAAGGGGACACGAGGATATTCGTAATTAAGTTTTGGGTGATGAAAATGTCTCTTTAATGTATATGGAACTCCGTGGCATGTATAAAATTAGGATATTTTTTCGTCCTCAGTTTTTCAACCACGGTACCTAGCTCAATGAAAATATAAAGTATCTTACAAACGCGTGCCCTGCTGGAATTGAAAACTGTTTCTTGATGTTTGCAGTATCGACAAAGCTTGCGTAGTAATCAAACAACTTTTCCATCACGCCTGAAAAGATGAAAGAAAGGCAAAACGAATTCACAGAATATGATTGTGATAAACTTGAGATGTGACATACACATGAGCAATGCGCGCAAGCTCCCTGCTATAGCACCACATACTTTGAAAAGAATTAAACAATAAGGGCCTGAGAATTTCCTTGGTTGCAACATAAAAACCCATTTTCTTCAAAAAGGACATAGCAATGATCTTGAGACAACGTCACTGTAAAGTTATGATCTAATGATTCAGTGCTGATTTGGACATACCGACCAAGCATAGGCCATGGGTGACATAGTGTTTTCAAGCAGACTGCCTTAGTTGAAAGCTACGTATTGAATGCTATGGCAATAATTGTTACAACCTGTACAAAATTTAAAAGGTAGACTCATAGAAAAAAAGTATCCCAGTACTGAAGACTCTCGGCATTGTGGCTAGCATGAGATCATGTGTAGTACCTGTTATTCTCATCTAGTTTAGAATGGAGCTATACATAACCAGAGAGCTGTAACAGCTTCCTGACATAACAGACCAGTGATGTAAATGGTCTGAGGGACGTGAGGTTGATCAAGTGTTGTCCCTCTTTGGACTTATAGCTTCTTCAGTTTAAAGTTTGGTTTCGCTGAACGGCTCTTTGCCAGAGCCTGAGTCGGGAGGACTTTAGAAAAGAGTTCATGCTATAATTATAATGAATAAATATATGTAAGTACAACAACGGTGGGCCTATACGTGAGCACAACGCACATTGAAAAACGTGCTTTAACCATATGTTGTAACTTCCCGCCCGTTCTCTAGCAGAAGGGTTTCAATTCCGAATATTACATGTTCAATTTTAAAACTCACTTTGTTAAATTTTTTTAATGATTTAACAGGTATTTCTCTCTTGACGTTAACACGCAATAAGCGTTCAAAATTATTTGCCAACCCTTTAAAACTTTATAGTTAATTTTGATGAACGCGCGTCACTGTCACATATACCAAATGGCGCCCTTGCGTTTATTTCACCGTCTGAAGTTTTACTGTGTTTAGCCCTACTTATTGTATTGTTACTTCTATACACAATTACATGCATATATATATATATATATATATATATATATATATATATATATATATATATATATATATATATATATATATATATATATATATATATATATATATATATATATATATATATATATATATATATATATATATATATATAACGTAAAAGATGTAAGCCTCAATAGAGCATTGCCTAATAGCTAGTACTTTTTCCATTACTATTATTTCTAAGCACGTGAGCAAGGGGAGTGTATCTCCCCGAAACGTAGTGCGTTTTTAACAATTGAGCTTTGCCGTTTTAAAACTTTTAAGTTTTGAACTCTTTACCGTTTTTAATATCTTGTTGCCTCAGAAGATTTGACACGATATTTGTCTTCAGTATTTTATTAAAATTTCAGTTAGTTTTAACAGTGTGCCGTGTGTTTCGTGCATGTTTCTTGTTATCGTTTATACATATATATATATATATATATATATATATATATATATATATATATATATATATATATATATATATATATATATATATATATATATATATATATATATATATATATATATATATAAATGCGGGCTATCGTGGACATTGCGCATTTAAAATTGAGTCAAATCGTGGAATTTGACATTAAGTGAACATTTTCGTGTCCACGTATTGTTCAGGCCTCTCGAAAGAGTATTTTCTGCAGAGTGAGTGACTCCAAAGTATGTCTCTTAATAATACAGAGCGCCGTCTATTTTGGTTCAACAAATGAACCCGATTCAATTACTCCCTCAGTAGACATCAGTGGTTAAAATGAGCGTGATAAATATGTTGCCTGTTTCATATTGGGTCAGATTGTGGACTTCTAATAAAGTTTACACACCTTAAGTGGACACGATTTTATGTGAAGCCAACATTATATCTCAAATACAACATGGGACTTTAAAGAAGCCTCACTGCAGTACTGGAGACATGCCACAGTGATACTAACACCATGGAGTATCACTCGTACATGCCTGAATGGTGCATAATATCATCTACCATAGTACCATAATAAAACGTCCACCAAAGTACCCTTTTTAAAGCATGTCCACCTTAGCCCGCATGTACGAATATATATATATATATATATATATATATATATATATATATATATATATATATATATATATATATATATATATATATATATATATATATATATAATGAAAGCGTCACCATCTTGTTCCTTCTTATATATATATATATATACAATAAAATGTTCATCTTGTTCACGGTGTCGGCTACTACCATAATTTCATAACGGTAAACCACGATCTGGCCACACCCCCACTCTACTGGATACGGCATTTATATTAAGCAATTATCAACTGCAACACGCAACCACTGACCTCCCGCAGTGGTTAGTCTATTGTGCGTCATGTTAATCCTAGCTTTGTCTCTGGGGTGTGTCTAAGTTTTCTCTGTTGGGTCAAAACCACCTCATATGTGCCACTTAGGTGGATCATCATTAACAGGCGATGTACATTTATGAAATGGAATGTAGAAATTTAGAGTTAATTGCGTGACAGAAGGGTGCGGCAATGCACGAAAATGTTTGACGCACCCAAATGCACATTGACCGACCTTGTTTAAAGGTCAGAGTGTGCATCTATCAATTGATACATACGTTACCTTGTACGACCACGCTGTCTTCTTTCCCACTGAAGAGGTATACCTTATCAGATCTCATGTTTTCAACTCTGTCAATGTAAAACGAGGCTGCCGCATTTTCTGTAACCCACTGTAGGTATCCCACATTAATGTTGTCTGGTTCTTTCATGCACTCACCAGTAGCTTTCAAAGCACTGAACTGAGCACAATAAAAGGGACCTGTAATTGCATGTTAAAAATAGTACAATTATTTTGAAACAGGTGAAAATTAAAGGCTTAATCCTCTCACTTTAAACTACAATTTTTGAAAAAGTCCACAGAAATTCTCAATTGGAAAAGCTCTTTGATTGACAGCAAATTATAAAAATGCAGAATACTGAAGCTCATATTACACAGCTGGCACTGTACTGAGACTGTTTTGGTTACGCATTGAGTTCTTGTAAATGCTATCTATGAAGTAATAAATTGAGATTGTGTCTGGATGAGGATAAATTTTAGTCAGTTACGGGAAAGGCTTAAGTATAAGTTAGTAATGATAATTGGAACTGAGAGAGGTTTGGCCTTTAACGGAAAAATCGTTGAACGTAAACATTTAAACATTCATGCTAAAATATGCTTGCTAGCTGACTTACCACTATGAAAGAAACCAAAGACCACACATACCTATAACTTTTTATTAATGATTAACTAATTACGGCACTGCATTAAAATGATGCATATTACACGATAAAAAGTCATCAAATTGAGACTTACGGTCTTTCACGGTTCTCCAAACAACATAATATAAATCATGTTAAAATATTATCGACGAAACCAGAGTGACCTCTTCTGATAAAACTAAAGTTTTCAGGTACTCAAGTTTGTTGGAAATAATCTGACTTAGTTAAGCAACGTTTAGGTTTCTCGTTAAATCTGCAATTATTATATAATATTTCAGTATGAGAGTTTTTATTCATTATTATTTCCATTTTGTAAATTTCTTACTGGGATGTTGTAGGCTGCTAGAGAAAACCTACCCAGCCTATACTACTGTATTGACTCCCTCAAAAAAGTACATTTGAGTTCAAATATACAGCTTGGGAGATGTTGCACCAGAAATCCACATTGGGCTGTGTCAAAGCAGATTGTTGTACTTCGACCTTCGCTGTATTTGTCCGCTCATGCTACCAGTGCAGAAAATATGTTACCAATGAATAGTGCTTTGCCGAGAGGATTCAGGGATACAACACTGTAATTAACGTCACAGAAATGTTGTAGAATTACAAAACAGTCAAAGAATAACTGAGTAAGGAAATACAAAGCGGACATGGAAAAATGCGGTTTGTTGAAACAAATTGACAGAATTTTTTCCTTTTTCCTTATGTTTCTTTATTCTTTGTTTTAAAGGTCTACAGAAACTTCTTACAGTGAATGATGCCCATGAGCACACAGACGAAACGCTAATCACTGGTTCATTGGACATTGTGACCCAGCCGAAAGTGCCGATTTTCCCGGACCAACGGGCTTATTATCTTCCAAAGGAGTTAAGAAAAGTTTTACTTGTTTTGCAGCTACAGTAGACAACAACACTTCGTTACGGAATTTTCTTTTCTGTTAAAGAGAACCATGGAAGACCACATATCAGTGCCCCCAAAATGCTTTTAAAAATTCAATTCAAACATACTCCTGCAGAGTGAAGCTTTCTGTCCTCAAAAGGCCCATGGAATTTCGCCAAAGATACGGCCACCTTAGATAGAAAACCGCTAATGACAGATTTACCGTGGAATTTCTACCAGGTGTTCCTAACCGAAACAAAGACTATAGGTTTATCTTACTGATCAAAATATCAAGAAATAATGTTCGATTGTACTTAAAGGGAAAAATCTTTAATTTCGAAACACAAAAATCCCTTTTTGTCCCAGATAACAATAATTTGATATATTGGTCTGACGAGTTTTAATTCCCGCATTTTTTATTTTATTTTCGTTTATAACTTCACTAGATCTGACCAAGTTTTCATGTTTCAAAATCATTTAGCAACTAATTTAGCCTGGGAAATAGCAACCAATCTTTAAAATCTTTTGGAGGTGAATGTCCAGTATCTTAAGGTTAACCCGTTAACCGCAAAATGCGTCATAGCCTCATAGCTGGATTCGGAAATTCAGCTCAAAGTATAAATGTCCAGCGTTACAGAGGGCAGAATTTTCTAATGGATCACCTCCAGGGAAAAACTAAATAATAGTGCAGTTCTATTACATGAATAATGAAAACATTAAAAGTAGTCTACCCCCTGCCACGACTCCGGCTCCCATGAAAGTTTCAGAGTGGGACACGTGCATTTGTACCGTCATGTAGGCTCCTGATGACAGCCCACTCACTGACACCTGGTTTGAATCTGCGCCATAGTAACCTGCAAAAGTAAAACAGGTTCATACTTCTCAGTGTCTAAGGATAAAGTCCATTTCATTCAATTCTTTGAAATTGATCGAGACCAAGAAGTATCTTCGATATCTACAAATGATAAATTTTATTACAGTCTGTTTTGTCTTTGCTTAAATGATGTGGGGAGATGTTTTACCCTAGATAGCCAAAATGTTTTGTTCTTGGGATATAACTGGTTAATGATTACTGCTGGTTTTTATTTATTCTAAGCTAGCGTTCATTCGACAGTCTTTTCCCCCTCCCACCTTTCAAAACTTTAAAGATTGCTTTTAAACATTCTTCATTGAAGTTGCAAATTCACTTTGCGACTGAAACGTGTGCGCAAACCTTCACTCCCACTATTGCAATTTGTAACTCTCATTGGAGGCTCGAAAGCACTGCATCCGCCCCTTCTCAGAAGTGGGATGTGTCTTTACTCACCATGTTCTCATTTTTCATTATTGAGTGGGTGAGCTTTTGGAGTTTCTGGATTAGTTATTTCTTTAAGAAGGATTGGCTTCAATATCTGGAGAGTAGTATGCAAAGACTTACCAAGCTCGTAGACAACTGCCTCGCAGCTCGACAAACTCGTTGCAAGAAGAAGATAAAACACCCCTCCGAAACACATGTTGGTATCTCTTAGAAATGGACACAATTTAATGGACTGTTACTTTAGCAGCTTTGTGTATGAATGGCAAAACAACAATGACACTGGACTTGGTAGAAGGTTGCATGCAAGGAAAATGCCTTCGTGAGAAGAATTTTCAGTTATTCAGCTGTTCGGACTACCGTGTGGCTTTTAGTTTACAATTCAACTAGACTGATAACAACCGAGTTGTCGTTGTTGTTATACAAAATATTTATATCACAAACTTTGTTCCCACAAACAAGAAAATGACAGAAAAGAACATATGTAGAGGAAAGGGGAAAGATAAGAGAGCCGACTGTCACGTCAAGATAAAGCAAGTTTCTAGAACATCTATATTGCAGCCACACTCACATTCTTTACAGAGGTGTTATTCCCATTGCATACGCACATGTGCAGCACATCCTACACACAGCAGCGTAATGATCACATATATAGCCACATCTTGAACTCAGACTTGCAGCATCAGTGTAGTTGTGAGGTTGGGAGCTGAAATCCTGGCAGGGTCATACCGAAGATTTTGGAACCTGCTGCCATTGTGCTTGGTGCTCAACATAAGCAGTGGAGTAGGGAAAACAAGCCAGTGAGCCACAACTGGAAAAAGGTCGTAGCCGGCTTGACTTGAACCAATTGGTTGGACACTGGGCCGTAAAAATCCATCTAACTAACTGACTGACTGTCTGGCTGACTAACCCATCTAAACCTAGACCTAGTTTTCGAGAACTTTTAAAGGGAAATGCATACAATGATCCAACTTGGATTAGTACGGTAGGCTAGTCTGACATATTTTAGAGCTGCTTGAAAGCCACGTGAAGATATGTTTCACATTAAATTATGAGAGACATTTACTAGAGTAACTAATTAGTTTATCTTCAGGAACGTGGTGGGGGACCAGAAGGTCGAATGCCTCCCTTTCAGTGTCGAATTCTGAGGGCCGATGGGTACTGTTGAATACGAAATTTCTTAACTGGATAACGATAGCGCTTATCCCTAACCTAATCCCTAACAGTAAAACGAAGACAATCGATACAACAAAGTGACAATAGCCAATCACGAAATTCTTTTCAAAACTGTGCGACTCAGCTGAATTTTTTCCGGTTTTTTTTAGTATGTACTTAATTCAAACAGGAAAATTTGCCGATAATATGACATATGGCAGTGATGAAACTGGCAAAACATTGTACCAGATTGCATCTAAAGGTCTTCAATATCTTTCATGCACAGAAAGTAAAAAGTGAGTCACTATCCTAAACTTGAGTCAGTTTGTCCCCATATAGTGAGTCACTTTAAATAAAGGAAATCATCATGAGAACAACTCAATTTTAGGACAGTGACTCACTTTTTTATTTTCTGTGTGTTGCATTCATTTTGCATTATTCTTATTTACCGTACAAGGACGAGTTCCTTGATGTTCTGTACCGTTCAATTCCTCTCAAATAAGTTATTTATAAACGAGTCCGATTAGTGAAATGATGGTCCAATTTAGACGTCCACATCTCGCTTCCATCCGATTTAATCTTTCACATTTTTTGCTTATCTATATCATGGATGGTTTTATATGAGGCCTGTTGATTCCCTAATTTTCACTTGATATGAGCGTTTATAATTGCATATAGGCCAGTAAAGTTTAGACGGTTTAAGGCTGACGGACCACACTGATGGCCACCGTAACTGCTCGGATTAGTTTATACATACAGTGGCCTCGCCAGAATGTCAAATGGGAGGGGGATAATCTCCGGAAGCTCTGTGGTTTTAACATACCTCTGAATGAAAAATAGGTATCAGGGGAAGTATATAATTTATTTTTGGTTATCCCTACATAACTGACCTCACGGGGGAGAGGGATGGGGGAAGGCTCAAATTTTGGGGGAGTGTCCTCTCTTGCTCCCATACATACCCTTCATCACGTTAACAGAAAGTCAACTGAAATCACACAAACGAGATGTCAAAGTCAAGGAAAAAGCACCGGTCAATATCAAGATTAAAATCACTCAAACAGTCATTTTAGCTAAGAAGTAAGGTCATGGGGGTGAAGAGCGCCAAGTTTATGGATGAGACGGTTTTCAGTTGTGAGACGACCAACTGGAAACAGGTTACAGGTTTTACAGGTTAAGGCGGCAGTGAAAAAAAGTATTTAATAGTAAAGTAACAACAAGAAATTCGGGAAGAACGGGAGTTGTACTGGATTTTTAGGATGAACACCCTCGCCCCAGTGGTCATGAATGTAAAAGACTTAAGCCTCAGAAGACAGTGCACCCGACTTAGTTTTGTTATCTCGTATTCTTCTCTTTTTTTCTTGAATACTCCCTTTGTGTGCTTGTGCTACGGCTTCAGTTTAAGTTTTGCACAAGAAAAAGGAAGACGTATCCTTCCGAAACGTCGTGTGTGTATTAAATTTTATAGCCTTTAAACTTCGAGTTTTGAAAGGTTTGATACTGTTACCTTTTTACCAACTTTAAACATTTGTATTGCCTTGAAGATTGATACGAAC
Source organism: Holothuria scabra (assembly GCA_037179385.1). Lineage (NCBI taxonomy): Eukaryota > Metazoa > Echinodermata > Holothuroidea > Aspidochirotida > Holothuriidae > Holothuria > Holothuria scabra. The sequence goes on along the minus strand of CM074189.1, from coordinate 5,489,463 downwards.
TCCCTTTTTGGTCAGTTTCGGAAAGAGAAATTTCATTGGATCGTTTTAAAAGTCATGCTATGTGTCCTGTGTTTGTCTCTTTTATGAGAGCCATATCACACGTGGTCCTATGTATTATGGTGCATGTTCCAAAGGAACAAACTTATGGCAAGTTGTGTTATGTGTGCTACGATAACTCTGCATTATTTGCATCTCCCAACTTTGAAAGAAATCATGCAAAGCACACTGTCATAGATTGTAAATTTTGGTTTCCCCAACCGCAAACGTAATGAGGATGGTGGAAATAACTAACTGGGCGCCAATGCCAGAAATAAGAATAAATTACAAAAGTAATGACAATAATGCTTTGAAAATGAAACTGTCACTGATGCTTTCCACATCTGGCCAAATTTGATGCCGAAAAGGTAAACACTCGTATTTCAGGACACTTTTGATGGAATTGAACGGAATTTAGGGAAACCAAAATGGCAGAAATGGCAAAATGGCTGCCTGAAACATAAGTCTAATAAGAATGAACGAAAAATAGATTTCACTCATTTGAACCTAACATATGTCCATAAGACACTAATCTTTTGTTCCTGTGTAATGTCCTCAGCCGTTTATTAGATATTGCACAAAATGATCTTATCAATATTCACAACTGGTTCTGTGCTAAAAATTACCTCTAAATGTAAAGAAGACTGATTTTATGATTTCTTCGTCACCCTATGTGGTTTTAATGTACGACGTTTTAATGTTACCTAAATTCTTTGGCGTGTTTGTTGATTCGCACCCTAGGCCTGGATTAACCATATTCATTACATTAGTATTATAATGAGAGTTTCTTAGGGAGTGGGGTGCTCAACCGATTTTGACAACTTCTCTCTAGAAGAGTATTGGTTTCCCTGTATAATACACGTATATTCTTTCGCTGTACTCGTTATCCCTACCCTATGCAAAACGCAGGAAAACTTTATCAATAGAGAAAACTACATGTAAAACTGTTTTCACTTTTAAAAGAAAGTTAAAAGCTTATTTCACTGCAAACTACTTTTAATTTTTTCCTCTCTTTTTTTTAGAGCTTTTTATTCTAGTGATTGTTATTTTCCGTGTTGGTTTCTTTCCCTTCTAGTTTTGCTTATGTTTTTCTGTTATTTAGGGGTGTCAACCTCCACACGCTCTTAGGAGCTTCAATTGCCACTCCTAAATCTCATCTCATCACCTCTCTTTTCCTTTTTTCACAATGTACCAATCTTTATGTTACAGATTGTATTTAAGTCATATGATGTTATTGTCATTAAATTTTATTTGAGATTGAAAAAAAAAGTTCTGACGTAAGATAACTCAGCAACTAATTTTTTAGAGCAGTTAGTAATATCCGGTGCTTTGCTGTAAACCTTATTGCACAAATCCTTTCCTTTTCATTTTGTTTCATTTATTTGTTTTCCACAAGATGTTATTTCAACAATGGATAAAATAAATTGTCTTCCTTGAAATTTGGTTCGTGTGCACTTATGCATAACACTTCGAAATCGTAGATACATTCAGAGTATTTGAAGGAGACATTAGTCACAAAAATAAACCCTCCCATTTTTGATATGTAAATAAAAAAGTTACCATTCGTTTAATAATCTTAGGTATACTTAAATTGGATATAAGGGCATCTAAATAAAAATCAGAAAAAGAAAAACTGAAAGGGGATGTAATAGAGGACGTGGAAATGTCCTTCCCTTAGACTCTAATCATACGAGGCTTGGCAGGGCAGGGTGCTACCTCTCAAAAATCCGCAATATGTCAATTACGGGTAAGCGCTCGGAGATATTCGGGAAGCCATTTGAGTCTTCAAAAATCTGGAATGCTTTAAACTTTAATCACAAAGAAAATCCCAAGGAGTGTTCGATTTGTTTAAACAATTTGCCCTAAAAATACAGAAAGCATCTTACTTGGGGTAAAAATGGCTCCCGTGAAAGAAATCCTGGCTAATCCACTGATCCTATGTCATGAAAGCCCATTGTAAAACAGCACAAAACTTCCCTTAGTAGCATTCGAAATACAAATTGGTCTTGGTGATTTAACTATTTATCTATACTAACTACTATTTATGTCCACTCAGACCCTGGAATGATATTCCACAGGGCAGAGCAGACGTTACTTGGGCTATGGTTACTTTGGATTATTGAATTGGAAGAATTAACAGAACTGGAGAGGATGAGCCAGGGTAACAACGAGAACAGAAGTGGGTGTAACTGGGTTTGTAATGAACTTCCTGAAGGGAATCATGAAGACACGTTTGTAGCCCTGGACTGGAAGCCCGAAGGAACAGAATTTGTACGAAGGCTAAAAACAACATGGATACTGGTGGTTAGGAAAGAAAAAATAGAGTAGGGTGGAAGATATGGAAAGAAGTTAAAGATACAACAAATGATAACATTTGCTCATAATTTTATTACAGTTCTGGGAATTTTTGAGGATAAACTACAAAACCCCTATTCCTTACGTGGCTCACGTGCCTCAACCCCACTTAATGACGCCCATCCTTCCAGCAAGATGCAAAAAGTAAATGCAACATTACGACTTTTCCTTTAAAGTCATACAGTTCAGTCAATTCTCACCCCATTCTGTTGGAAACTGCAGAAATTCTTAATTGTCACAGCTCTTTGATTGATATCAAATTAAGTGTAGAGTTTTGTTGCTAAAATTACGCAGCATATGTAGACCAGGGGTCGGAATCCTTTCGTGTGCGGGCAAACTTGCCACTTGACAAATTAGCGGAGGGTCAAAGGGGTAGTTGAAATAGCATTCTCACGAAGTCAATTAGCGATGCAGGCCATAGCTAACTATAAAAACGGTTTTGAAGGGTTAAGACAACGTGGGTAACTACGATACGGATATAAAGTGGCTGAAACTTATCATCAAATTTTTTTGTATTACCGGCCTCCCTGATACAACTGCTTCAGAAGTTTGGTGTGAAGATTGATTCTGCATACCTCGCGCAAGAAGTTCCTGGAGGAGAGGCGTGTAAGGGAATTTGGTAGTTGATATACGTATTACAGGCCGCGACCACTCTCCACGGGGCGAATTCTTGACACCGGCGGGACGAACTTGGCCCGCCGGCCGTACGTTGCCAACCCCTGGTGTAGACTTACTGTGCTCAGAGTGTTCTTTTGACACGTTGGGTCTTTTATATTCACTCTGAAGTAATAAACTGAGATTGTGTCTGGATTACATTAGGAGTTTTAGACAGTTGTGGGAGGGGAACAAGAAAGTACATTTAGGGATTTGGGATTGTCTGGGGTGCGACGATTTGGCCTTTAATAACAATCAGGTTGGCGCATACTTGTATAATTGTCTGAAGGGATAGTAACATTTCCTAAATTTAACTTGAAAAAATGCAAATATCGCTCTTTGACAATTGTAATTGGTTTTTACAGTCTGAAATCAATTATTTCTGTATAACAAACGGAGCATTTCCCTTCAGTATAGTTTATGTGCAGATTTTGCCGACCTAACATTTTTCGATAGGACATTGAAGTGTTCAAGAGATCAGTTCCACTTCTGGTGATTCCATGGTGAAATTGACAGAAATGGGAAATGGAGAGTTGGGCGGGACTTAAACGTCTCAGTTTTGTGAAAAGTCTGAAAAATTAAGGAACTATTGGAAAGATTTATGGAAAGATTTGTTTATGGAAGTTTGTGGTTTATCAGTGAAAGAGTGGTTGTCTTTAAACAAAACTCTACCCTTCTTAAGTGCAAAATCGCGATGACCACCAAGGATTATATGCTTATCGTACCAATCAAGGATCGATGCTTGACCTTGAAGCCAATAACTTCTTTGAAAAGAAGGTTGACACGACTTCCTTTTGGCCTCTGGCTCTAGACTTTCCGGATTCATCTATAGAGGTCGTGCAACGACGTCACTTCTTTACGCGTCTCTCCGTTTTGTCGTCCATGGCGTCCATTTTACGACAATCATTTCTGAGGAGGTGTCATGTCCCCTTATAGGAATCACACCTACTGCGCATGATCATTGACGCCATTACCCCAAATGAAACAGCACTGACGTCACGTATACGACCTATAAAGCATCACCACAGTCCTGGAGTTATGAACATTAGTTTAGAAGGTTGCATTATATGACGGTGCACCTCTTACAACAAGCAAAGGGTTAATCTTAATGGCCATGATGTTGGGGAGGGAGTTGCAATACCCAAAAAACCGCGCGTGACCCTAACCGATATTTTTCTTTTTTTTGATAACTGAGTTGAATGAACGTTTACATATCTCCACACTTTGGAATGTAAGGAAGTAGGCCCTTTCCCCCCTTTTCTCCAGAACTCTTCCGAAAATAGGTAGCCCAAGTTTAATTGATCAGTTTACATTACTTTTGATTCAATGAAGTGGAAGACAAGAAAGATTGCATTGAATTTTCCAGATTACGACACAATACATCAAGCTTCCCAATGGTCCAAGAGCACATGAAAAGAGTCATGATCATTACTTCTCGAAATTAAAAAAGAACCTAGAAATAGCTTTGGTCAATTCAGCTGCTCAATATACCTGTTCACGCCATGTTTGCACAACTTCAGCTACTCAAGAATCCCTCTCTTAAAAGACATACGGACACGGATCCAGACATTTAGAAGACGGAAGACTGAAAAACCCATAGAATATTGTCCTAGATTAAAATTTTGCTAATTTTTGCGCATTGATGTTGCTCATGCGGCTGGGGGAGGGGGGGGGGGGTCGAAGACCAGACCCTGTTCCATCTCTATTTTTCCTTACTTAATTTTCCATTTTCATTGAGTTTATGTCGAATAGGTAAAAGAAGACAGCATGCAGCACACACGATATTCATCATTGTTAGCTTGGAATTATATTTTTAATGTTGTTCTTAAGTAACAAACATTTTATTCAGAGGATCTTGATGAATTGCATTTCTTTCTAAATAATTGGGAATACATCAATGCTGGTTTTACGGAATAATTTTGACAATTTGTTTGCGTGAATCCTTTTTGGCATTTTTATATACTTTTTGACACTTTCCAAGTTAGGTTTCCAAAACACGATCAATCATTTCCTTGATTGCTTTCATTTGGTATCCTTTGCTGTGGGCTGTGAAAATAAAAAACAAAACAAAAAAGTAAAAATAAATAAAAAACGTTCCAAACTTTCGCTTTTACTTGGCACCTATTTCGTACATCTAAGGCTGTCATCTAAAGGTTAATGTCATTAAGGTCATGACAATTTGCTTCATTTGTTTCATCTTGTTGCTTTGCACAATGGTCTTGGATATCAGCTCAATTTAAATTTTGTTTTCTTGTTCTTGTCTTAATTTAACATCATCAGCTACCTAATCCCGAAGGTTACAAACATAGACAATGGTTCGTCGGTTGGTCGGTTGGTCGTTTGGCCGGTTGGACGGTTGGCCATCCTTAATATGCTTCTAATAATGACTATACTTACCGCGTCTATATACATACAGTACCATGATTACTCCCCATGATTGCTTAATACGATTAATTAACTATTTACGACGACTTCTTACAATGAATAAACGTAGTATGACTACTTACAATGACTATACTTATTATGGCTACACAAAATATGACTTCAAATTGAAAGTATACTTACTATGATATATTTAATATGACTACTTACTTTGACGATGCTATTACAATACTTACTATGACTACTTATGATGACTATACTATGACCAAATACTGCTAGTACTTACCGTAGTAAATACCAGTGTATCCCCACCTGTAAGTATTAAAAAAAGAAACCAAGATGTATTTCAGTAAAAATTAGTTACACATGATTAAGTGTCAGAGTCAAGTACAGCTGGAATACACCCAAAGGTAAACAAAGATAAAGGAATAATTGCTCTGTTAAATAAAGTAAACAATTGTCCAGCTTACTGTTGGGATAGAATATAACAGAGACTCGTCGTTTGGATTGTAGTTTTGGGATATAGATAAAAGGGCCCGTAAGGCCTTGTAAAATTTTCAATGTGTGATGCCAGAGGATTGTGAACATTTTGTATTAAAGTTCTCTTAACATAGTCTGTTTGTCTCTATTAAATTATACAAAGAAATAAGATTGGTTAATGGGTTAGATCAATGGAGAGAGTGTCTTTTCTGGTTGAAACTTCTGGATGCAAACAAGATAACAGGCCGGGAAAAAACTTTACTTGGGACCCTTGGATTTTCTTAGATTGAACAGGAAAATATCATAAGAAATCGTTCTTCCGGACAATTCCTCTCTCCTAACAGTGGACTTAATAAATTGTGAGAATTTTAATTGTTTGCAAAAATTAATTATTTGCAATATTTTGACAAAAATATTGTTCAGAACTTGATGGACTGAAACATGGATGATCACATTACCATAAATTTAATATTTTTTATACGAATCACGGGTTTGGTTAGCTAGATGGAAGTTATATCAGAAATAGCGAGGCTTTACAATAACGTCATGGATTCGGCATGCTGGAGGACACTTATACAAGCCAAGTGCACACATATCGCTTTTTGATGAGCGCTCTGGACAGTGTGAACTGTGTCCACGCGATGTATACACATTCGAGCAAGCGTGTCGAGTGTGAACGTAGTTAAATGTACTCCAACATAGCCGCTAGGGAGTATTGTGACGTCATACGAAAAACATTTTTAGTCATACCAATCCCAGCAGCCATTCAAATTCATAGCTGACACCGCTGCCTGTGGGTATATGACGATGATGTCATTGAGTTCGGCAACTTCATTGTAACCAGTGTGCATCGCATACTCGGCTTCAAGAAAATGTCTTCACAAAAAATAAATCACAACAAATAAAATATTTTATGAAATAACGCCCAACTGGAAATGAACTTGTATAAACATAGAGTGGGCAGGTACGTAACAGGAAGGCAATGTTCTTTTATTTTAAAATCTAAAAACCTAATATTGCATGTCGGCAATGTCGACGTACAATGAAATGCAGGGGATGGACTGAACAATAATGCAATATAGATATTCCCGTCTTGAGCTCCTTCTTGACCCAAACCATAAGAACCCAAATTGCTCATATCCGTGAGCTAACATTGGATACAAGGTAAAATTATGTAATCAGAACGATCTCTCTGCATATTGTAGAATGTGAGCTAGCACGTTGTAACTTTTGACTTTGATGTCAAATGCAAAAGGTAGAAAGGTGCAAAAATGCATAGGTCCTTTCCACTACCCTGTTCTCAGTATTGAAACACCTCAACGTTTCTTACGATCACGAAATATGATGTTGCATCTGCATTATGAATCTTTCACACAGTAAAGAAATAGAGAACCGTTTTTGTTAAAGAATCACGCTCATAGGAGAGAATAATAACCTAATTCTTCATACAACAATATGTTTGATTTGGAACAAACTTTAACCTTACGGAAAGATGTAACTGGAGATTAAAACGCTCGAAGCCCTCTAGATGTTTTGTATGTTTTTGACGTGATTTCTTAGACGATTTTGCGTCACCGTTTTGTACCGTAGATGTTTATGAAATACGCGGGAAGCGTATTGGAGTTTTTGTTAACTGTCCACCCCGGAAGGATGCACCTGCGGCAGCCAATGTACCGACACATTACAGATGGTCAAGTGGCGAAAGCCTCTTACTTCGCGCAAGTGAGAAATCTCTGTCTTAAAACATAACTGGCACTTTTCTAAAATGGAATAGCTTACCTTCCCTGCTGACAGCCGTGAAGACTCACATGTACTCTGCAATCTAAAACGAAGGAAAACATGGGAAAGTCATTTCAGTTTAAACACAAAGATTTGTACTCATAACTGTAAACAAAATTCGTCAAGTAGTGTCTGAATTGACTAACCACGTTAATCACTCATATTTGACTAATTTCCGATGATACATGACTAATTTGGTAGTTATGAACTGGACAATATTACTCAAAACTTAGTCAAGGAGGCTTAAATTAAAAGTTGATAGACACTAATGTAACTGGTCACATTTTAGTCAAGTATTAGTCACTATTGTTGACGAGAGTAATACGTTAGTTTAGAAAATGCTTTGATTAATTTGTGTTTAAGGTAAGGTCCTTTTTCAAAGTTTTTACCTTAAAGAACTGAATGTATGACCCTACAGCTGTTCCCAAATTGGTAATATTTCGTAGTAGCTTGTCTGTTGTTCTTGACCTTTAGAGAGGGTCTGGAGAACCTTTGAATTAGTTTCAAGATTGGTGGCAGTTTGAAAAAACTACTTCGGTATTTTTGGGGGAGGGGGCTGTGCTCATGAGCACATCCTCCAAATCGTTGGGATGAACAAACCAATCCCGCACCTACAACACGTGTTCCAAAATTTGAGTTTACCTGAAAATTTGATGAAATCATTATTTCCTCATCCATAAAACAAGGAGAAATATTTAGTGTGGGTTCCTAATGTGTCTTAATTGCCTTTTTGGTCTAATAATTTGCATTTTAATCTACCATAAAGTAGGGCTGAGACCCTATTTTCTTCCGGGTTGGGAAGACACTTGGATTTATGCTTAGTGTCGTTATGCACCTACTGCACGAAGACAAGGGGACGCCTTTCACTATGTGCTGAAGTCTGTTTGGTATGCCACGCTGTGCCCCACAATTTCATGCGCCAACAAATTACCGATCTTGTTTAAAAACAGAGTACATACATTTGCTATACTGTTAAAACAGATGGAATCGCTATAGGTCTTCTATTACAAGGTCCCCCAATTTATCTTAACAGATATCCATAGGCACTATTTCCTGCTGTTGCCTAAATTTGTCTTATAGGCTATTGGGAAGGGATGTGGTGTCACTAAAATTTACTGTCCCAGAAAACATTTGTCTAATTTTACTTTACCTTGCTTCTTACACCCCCCCAAAAAGAATACGTTGGCCCCCCCCCAAAAAATACGATGCTCCCTAAAAACCATTCCGCCCTCCCTCTTCAGCATTTTGTCTTGGGCAGCGGGTGAGACTTCATGAAATGAGTATAATTACTTACTGCTGTTTGGCGAGACACAACCAGTAGGCACATACACATATCCGTCTTTCTCCATTCCTCCCAAAAGTTGATTAACAAATTCTGTCTGATCAAATTCGTAAAACTGAAGAAAAAATCATTAATATTTTAAAATGTACCCTACAATCTCAAGCTGCCTCGAATACCTGCTCCACCAATCTTCAAAAAGCTCGGTTACATGTCAGTTTTAATGCCATTCATAATTGTATTCGTTTTTACAAGGAAACGGAAGCTTCAGAGATGAATTAGGGTGTTTACCGTTACGTCACTGGTTGACGTTGGTTGGCATAGAGCATGCGCAATCGCACTTGCGCGTGTTAGCGCATGCGGGGCTGCACGCAGAATGTAGATCAATTGGAATCTGCTTTTCATTGTGACGACGGTGTGAGCTCGCCTTACCAACTCTTTTGACGCACAGCCGTTGTCGAGGATAATCATAATTCCTTGCTCATCGATCTGTAGCTAATAACCTATTAATTCATCATTTCCATGTAATACCTGTTATTCCTCTGAACGTTGTTTTGGATGTTGTCCTGAGCGACAAGTTGAATGATGAGTTCAGTTGTGTGCAGTGTGAGAAGTGAAAGTTGCGAGTTTGGTCATGTTTGGACATGTTTTGGAGTTTTGAGACTTGTTTTTGAGGAACATTGTGTGCGCTGCGTTGCTGGGTTGTACTGTGCGGGTGCCACTAGTGTGTTGACAAACCGATCACGAACCACTAAACAATCAAGATATTATTCAATGTCTGTAATTCCCAATCAAGTGCTGAAATAAAAGTTGTAAATCAGAAGATCTAATTTTGAACTCCGTCTAGTATTCGAATCCTTGTGCTGAGCACCGGCGTAACCAAACCTGACTGTCCGGGGGGGGGGAGGGGGGACAATAGCATAGAGGTTTCCCGATTTTGTACTAGTTGAGAGCTGTGTTAGTTTGTGGGTGTCTTAGGGCCTTAAGGGGAGTGTTGGGGGAGCAACAGTTTTGGACCATACAACTCACCCCACCCCATTGACCAAAAGGAACATTTTTATGCTAATTTTTTTTGCTTTTTCTATGAGCAAGAACAAATTTTTTCAAATAAATAAATTTAGGGTTTCCTGTAGGAAAATTTGCATTTTTTTTTGGGGGGGGGGGGGGGACTATCAAAGAATCTGCGTTTCCTATTAACATGAATCTGAGATAGCATGTCGCCTGAAGATCGTGTTATCTCAGGAGAGCGGATTAATAGAAATTTTAGGGAAACGGCACTGTAGCGGCTAGGACAAATTATCCACTGACTGCTTTATGAGCGATCACTCACAGCATTGAGGGTTGCGATGTAAGGCGCGCGAAGCGCGCGGAAAATTTTGCCCTTTTTTAAAATAATAATTTTTAATATGGAACTTTTATTAGAAAGAATTTGGAATTTTATGAAGGAAAACTTTGGAAAACCGCACTGTATTTGACGGGTGTCTCAAATGGTATATTTTCGAATTTTTCACTTTTTCGAGCAAGTGTACAATCGTCCTGCCTCCTGTAGCTACGCCACTGCTCTGCAACATTGAACATTGATAAAATTTTGACACTTCAATAACTAAAGAATCCATCCACAAAGACTAAACAACTGACAGGGTTGAAAGGTATCTGATGACAGGTGTGTATGAGAGCATTTGAGTACGGTAGGCCAATGGTTCCCCTGCTTAAAATATGAAGTCTTGTAGAAAGACTATCTTCAGTTGGCGCGGAGCAAACAGAAAATTTTGAAAAATCGCGACCCCTCAGACAGCGGGAAATGGCATGTCTCGGGCTTGTAAGTAGTAGCTAAGTTTTTCGAATTTTCTTGCAAAGTGAACACCACTATATTAATGATGCTTCCGGGCCGAAATTTCTGCCCTTTTGAAACAAAAATTTGTTGATGTGGAGCTTATATTGCAGAAAGCTTTGGATTCTGGGTTTCCTGTGAGGAAGTTTAAATAGTTGGGGGGATTACTGAAGAATCTGCACTTCCTTCAAATATTGGTGGCAAATCTGAGAATGATTGCTTTTCTAAAGTCCTCCCGACTGTCTGGCAAAGAGCAAGAGAGGAAAGTCTTTCCTCCGATAAAGTGGACCTCAGATATTATTTCGTTAACTTTAGGCGACTGAATGAATGTTCATGTATTTTTCTAAATGAATGTTCATATATTGACCAAAACAGTGTACCATGAATGCAGATTAATCTTGCTTTTGATGTTATAGTTGGCCCACTCTTTTTCCTTTCTTTCCTTCCTTTCCTTCCCTTCCCATTTTTTGCGTCCGGGGAGAGTTTGCCCCCACCCCTGCCCCCTGCCCCCCCCGCTGGTGTCGCTACTGGTGCTGAGCTATTAGTTCTACAACTTTACAAGTCTAACTACGAAACGAGCACCTCAAGGCTCCGGATTCTCTAGCTGCGGATACGATGCAACTTTGTTGTTGCCGGAAAACGGGCAGTGGAATTACGAATGAATATATATTTATAGAGGACCCAATAATACCTAACAGATTCACATTAACAAACGTCATGATGCGTAAATATGCATGAATCTCTAAATATAATAACTTAAAAATGTATACAATATTATTTACTTTCTTTAGATCACGCTTCCATTTGAGGCCTCAGCTGTTGTCAATGTGGAATTGTCGCTGAATTTTGTTGAACAAGAGATGTGATGCAGAATTCTAATTAATCGGATTCTTTCCTGTTTGCATCGAACTGAATAGTTAAACTCTGACCGACCGGAGCTCAAATTCAGCCAACAATTTCCCAAAATCCATCAACAATGCTGTTTCTTAATGTTACTCTTTACATTTGAAAATATGCGGTTTTGGTCCGACTTTTTCGGGCCTAGTCTGGGACAGTGTTGTTGTCGAGACCAGCGTATCCGACACCGAGACCATGACTGCGACCAGAAGGTGTCTGATTTTGTTTTACACCCTATAAACAGCCCTCTCCCACTAAAAAGCGTTCTCCTGGTTACATTTTTGTGTGAAGAACATGCAGCAAAGCCTCTTCTTTGCTGCTGGGAGTTGTCAAGGAACTCGTACTTCCGCTTTAAAGACCCACTCGCCGACTCAAAGAAGAAAGTGTAGCCCTTACAGATGGAGTGTGTGGACTAATAAGATGAACAATTTTTTTCCTCAGTGATAAGCCTTTTTTCATGATGATGAAAAAGCAAACTATTGAAAAGCAAATTATGAGTTTACAAAGGAAAGGTGAGATTAGATAAAACTGATTGAAATCCACAATAAAATAACAATGGATAACAAGCACCTCACTTAAAAATGAATAAAGTTACCTATGCATCTTACAATGTACGTAATACTTCACTTTTTTATTTTAAATGTTACTCATCATTTTAAAAAAACAAAATAAAATGATAAATTTACGAGACCGAAAGGTTCCGATACCGAGACCACAGGGTGTGGAGACCGAGACCGGGAAAAACTGGTCTCGAGACCGAGACCAATACTACAACACTGGTCTGGGATGATTTAAGGCTGATACCTTTTTCTGGCAGTCTGGTGGAATCAACAATTTTGGATCCGGCGCATCTCCACTCAAGCAGATTGTGCAGAGGGCAATTGATGATACTATTGGTCCCCTCAAACTCACAAAACCATCAATAATAGATACCTTACAGTAAGAGACACAATAGGTCTGAACAGAATAAAAAGGACGCATAGAAGTAAGGGAGAAGGAATGGAGTTTTTTAAATGGAAGGGGTAATGTCGGGGCACAAAATCACTTGAAATTATAATCAATATGTTTTCGGTGATGAGATCATTAACAGTGGCGTAGCTAGGATTTTTTCCGGGGGGGGGGGGGGGCAAAGGTATGAAATTTCCCCAAAACTTTTCCCGGTCAATGTGTATGTATTTCATATAAAATATGCAAATTTACAAGTATAACAACATTACCATGTCATTTTGTAATATTACCTGCATTTTAATCTTAAAGTATAACATAGAGCAATCGGAAATAACAAAGTACATTATTTTGGTAAACAATATCTGGTTTATTTGTATGTAGTAACGCAGTGGCGTACGCAGAATTTCTCTGAGGGGGGGGGGGGGCATGCAGTATGGTCTAAGGGGAGGGGATGTCCGGGAATTTTTTGACGTTTTCAAGGAGCCTAGATGCAAAATGGTGCAAGATTTTCGACTTTGACAGGAACAGTGTTAAAAGTTAATCGTGGTGGTTCATGAGGATAAAACTGAAACTTTTGTGTCTTTACATGCATTCTTATGCCATTTATGCTACCTTACGAAGTAAAACTTGTCATTAAATTTGCACACTTTTAGGAGTCAAAATAAAAGAGCATTGATCGGTACAGGATTGTGGGTTTTCTTGACCACAAAACGTTATTTTATCATAAAGATTATCTAAGCGGAGCGCCACCATTGGTTGGCGCGGAGCGTAGAGAAAATTTCGAAAATCAGACCCCTCAGATGGCCGGAAATAGCATTTTCCTGACTTATACGAAGAATCTAACGAGCCGCTTTCTTCTTTTGTCTTTTGCAATAAAACACTCACTTCAAAATATGTTCGCAAACTGCAAAGTGATCAGAGAGTTAAGAGCTAATTTGACCCTACCAATGCAATTTTGCCCAAAAGACTGAACGAAGCGCCACCGATGGTTGGCGCGGAGCGAAAAGAAAATTTCGAAAAATCAGACCCCTCAGATGGCCAAAAACAGCGTATTCATGTATTTAAAGAGAATCTAAACATGTAGTCTTTTTTTTTTTATCGATGCCACCAGTGGGAAACAGAGTCTACCATTTTAGGTAAAAATTGGAATTTGATAGAATTTGCCTAGGTCTATTTATAGGAATTAAAAAAAAAAATGGCATCACTGAAAGACCTTGCAGGGACAATCCTTCCCCTTTGAAAATTTTTGAAAAATTGGGTGTCCTTATTAGCAATCTGGTGCCACATATGCTATCTTTTGAATAAAATCTGTGTTACTAAAGTTAGACTACGAATTTTTAAGAACAAAGAAAAAATGGCATCTGTGAGGGGGCCATGGCCCAATGGTCTCCCCTTCGCACGCCACTAAGGAGGCCTAAGAGTGGCTCGATCACACAGGATATCCTGTTCGAACAGCAGTCTGTTAACCCTTTACCGTTGTGCTCCGATCGGGGCATATTTGCGCGCCTCGGGAGTGGGCGGAAAAGCGGACGTACCCCGCCCCGCATCGGCTTCGGTAGGCCATTGACCCCGTGACCTTGAACTATTGTCTCTCTCGCTGTTGTGACCGAATTTCCGGGTAGCTACTCGCAGTTTCGAGCTCCGCGTGAAACAGTAAAGATGTGTGACAGCCGAGCTCTCCGCATGGGTCCAAAAGGACCCAAACAACGGTAGAGGGTTAAGTGTAGAAGGCTACAAGGTACCCATTGACCCGTTTATTTTTACACCCCAAGTGAACAGAAAGCTATTTTCCCGAACTTGACTGTAAGCCTCCAAGGATTAGGCTAAGTAACAAAATCTAGGTATGCTAATGGATCCCGTTCATTCTTATTTTTAGACTAACTTGAAGTTTATCGTTGGCAATGGATTGTTTCAGCCCCATCCATCGTTACGAACACAGAGTAAAATCGGTATAGCTACTACTAGCTTGTAGAACAACATAATAACCCCGGGGGTCTATGGTAGTGACTTGTCAGTTTTCACATCCTTTTACTGAATTCCAAAGTGCACAACGCAGAGACTGTGTACGATGGGATAAGTTCGGGTTTACAGCCTTTCAGTGTTAGTTGCACTGTATCAGCTGTTGTTAAATACCTGAATGTGTGCACTGAAATGCACTGATCATAACCCCAGTGCGTATACAAGAGAACATTAAATCTGCTACGCGGCGAGGACATTTCTGTGGAACACGAGTAGGGCCGGTTCATGCGACACTGACGAAATCTGAGTTAATTTGTTGTTGCATGAAAATACGAATTATGTATGAAAAATGTCTCACAAATGCTTATTCTACCAAAGATTTTGAGAAATTTTTGTAAGAATAAGAAAATTTATCAAATTATCAAATTTCCCCACTTTCATCAAATTTCCCCAAAAAATTTTCCAGGGGGGGGGGCAATTTGCCCCCCTGCCCCCCCAGTAGCTACGCCACTGATCATTAATAACTAGTGGGTTTTTCATTACAGCTATGTTCAGAGTTGTGCAAAAATCTCACACGTCACACACTTTAGAATAAGCTAATATCACCGACTTCTGGAAATAGTTTTGATTAGATCCAATTCGGAAGGAAAAAACTCAAGTACACCCCAATGGATATCGGCGCCTAAGTAGCCTTGTCTAATTTTGAAGAATAAATAACATTTCAACAATTTGTAGCGTCGGAAGCTGTTATCGGCTTTGATGAAAGTTGTTTTGGACAGCCGTCTTAGGGAGAGATGCTGGGGGGGGGGGGGAGGTTGGGGGGTCGGAAAAATTTAATATGTCATGGTGCGTGGGTGCAATGAGGCGGAATATTTGAGTAACATAAAAAGGAATAACACTCCGCGTGTTTGAAATATTTCACATAGGAAAATATAAAGGGACATTCCTGGACTGAGGGCCCTGAGCATCCTTCAGCCTACCGCACTTTAGACTGGGCAAAGCTCCCTGCTCCCCCGTTTTCTAAGGCCTTTTACACGGCAACACGGTTGCTTATCTTTAATATACTTACTTGACCTAGAGCTACAGTTGATGTGTCTGGTTTCTGAAAAGAAAAATATGGTATAATTTATTAACCTCTTCAGACATCTCCAACAAAAATGTTTATTGAAAAAGAAGAACTGCCAGTGGCGATGAATTAAAAGAGTACTATTGCATTGGAAGTTTTCGAGATTGTGCAATGAAGTCACAATTGTGACGTCAGAGTGAGGCAGCCACGTCTGACAGCAAACTATCGTTATGTGAATGATCAGTGTTTTAGTTAACAATCACTTAATACGGCAGAAAAAGTGGATTTCTTCGACTAACCCGGAAATTTTGTGTATATAGCTTAAAACTCCTCTTTCAGAATCTGCCGGGTGACATCGCGTCACCCTTAAGCGTTTTGAGAAATCCAAGATGGTGTTCAAAATGGCCGCCATTACATATTTTCCCCCAGAGCTAAGCTTTCGTTCAACCATGAATGGTAATTTTGGTGTCTAATGGTACGTTTTGGAGGTCAACCAATCCATTTAAGTCAATTGCGGACGTTGTAGGAAATCGTGTGGCAATAAATCAGAGATGGCGGTCATTTAAGACCCAATTAGGCCTACCACAGCCATACAATTTTCCTAAAGGTACATTCAGTCTATGATAGTACTGAGGGTAACTAATGGTATATTTTGTTGGCCATATGATCCATTCACGAATGACTGACGTTTTCGGGGGTCACGGGATGTTAAATCGAAGATGGCGATCATCTTGGCTGCAAGTACAATCGCTATATTCTCTATTTCGCTATAACCAATCGTATTCCGACTAAAATACTACTGCAAATGTCTATTGGTATGTTTTTGTATCAATCAAGTCATTCTAGCTTATTGTAGAAATTTTGGGAATCCCGTGACAATAAATCAAGATGGCGACCATTTAGGACCCAATTGCATACATTATGCTTTCTCGCTGTAATAGCACTTCAAGCGTCTAATGTTATGGTTTTGGTATCAAGCAATCCATTCCAGCTAATTGCAGATGTAGTGGTGAATCACGTGATGTTAAATCCAAGATGGCCACCCCAAATGGCTACCAAATAAACGTGAACAGGCGGTACCATTCATGTCATGCAATCAATACCAATAGCAAGGGGAGTGAAGTTTGGGTCGAAAAATTACAATAATATGGCCTACCTGTCTACCCAACTTGGCAGTCATGCCCTCCTACTCATTCGTCCTCTCCAAAAACACATCCACTCCTTCCGCTCCGCCCCCTCCCCATCCCCTACCCGTAAAGGCACCAACTGTTGCTGTTCTGCGCCCTAGCAGAAATGTACAGAAAGTGGTTCCTACTGCTCCCAGCTATGTTGGCAATCCTTTAGTCAATTGTAATATTATGTACTGGAAGTGGTTGCGACCGTCAGACATTCTAGATTCTGCAGTTACCCTTCAGGAGAATCTTTCATCTACCATATCACGACCATGATTTGGTGAGTATACCATTTGATTCGCTCAGAAAAAGAAAAAAATTGCATAAGTTATGAGACAAATGACCATAATCTAACCAGCATGTACCGTTTCGTTACCGTTTTAAAGTATCATCACGAATGCTCCGACCAGTGATTTCGCTGAAGTGGTATGTTGGTTTCCTCATAGTTCAAGAAAAGCCCAATCTCATTTTACAGCCCACGTTAACTTTGATCAAAGTGGTAGGCTACAACATGGTTGCACTGCATGACAACGGAAAAGTACTGTGGGGTATTTATGGCATGGTCCATGTGTCAATCAGATCCACCCATGGTGACCACTTCCCATGAATGCCATTTTGGAAGAGAGGTGGACGTGAGTAAACATATTGAAAATATCGGTATTCATTATGCTTCTAAAACTATTTTTTGTTTCCAATTGCTCATTTGTGTAGTGAGATGACAATGTGGAATCAATAGATTGAGGTAAATGACAACTTTTTACTTCCTCCTTATTATGATTGATCATTAGGAACAGTGTGAACAGATTTGCATGGGAGGCTGAATTGTTCTATTTACATCTCTTCATGCAGTTATCATGTTTATATACCACATCATATTCGAGCCAATGAAGGCCATCTAGTTGTCAAAATCTATTGATTTGATATTTTGAACAATACACAAAGGAACGAATCAGAAACGGAACAATATTTAGGAGCAGAATGAATCACTTAGCATATTCATCAGGCTAAAAATACAGTGAGATATTACGCCCTCACACCCTCTCCCTTAGTCCCTCTTCCTGCCAATTGGTCACTGTGACAGAATGGTTGATCAGCCACATCGACCGTTCCACTATACGGCATGCTAATAAAAATGATAAGTACTGCGCATCCCTTTTCAGTGTCCATGCATTGGCATTATGAGCAGACAGACTACCACTTTAATCAACCACATAGATATGCAATGAGCCGAGCTCCTCTCTAACGTAAGGAAATTGATATACCAGTTCCGCGAAATTAGTGGTCTGGGCATTTGCGATTAAACTTTACAATCGTTTCCACCTAGTTCACGTCAATTACAATTATTACCATATTTTCATTCATCTTTTAATTGATTAAGTTGTTCATTTCTTTCATCTGACCGAACCTAATGGTAATGTCATGCTTTACCAAATCATGGTTATTACATGGTAGGTTTTGGCCTCTCACGAAGGGTCAATTGCAGGATCCAGATCGTCCGAAGATAGTAACCACCTCTAGTTCATGATATCACAAGGAATTTTCAATGTAGCCAAGATGAGAACGAACTGGTTGCTACTTTCCGTTGACTGCATTTTCCAAGGGCCTAGAGTAAAAGCAGTGTGGACTTCATTATGGGAAAGGGAGGGGTTGAACGTATGTTGGAGAAGGAAAAAGGGGAAGGAGGCGTGAACGACCCAGGAAGGGTAAGGAAAAGTAGTGCTTCTACTTTGATTACTTCATTTCATCGTTCCGTCTTGCAAACTACAATTTATAAACAGTGGCTATATGTGGCGACCATCTTGGATTTAACATCACGTGATTCCCTAACCCGTCCGAAATTAGCTTCAATGGATTGCTTGACACCAAAGATGTAACATTAAACAATCACAGTACTATATAGCCTGAGTATCCAAGTTATTTGTGAGATCATAGTATGTAATTGCGGCCAAGGTTTCCACCATTTTGGATTTATATCACGTGATTCCACAGAACGTCCACAATCCTTAAATGGATTGCCGGAAAACAAAAACATCTGATTAGACACTCGCAGTACCATATTATAACGTAAATATAAACATAATTATGGGAGAAACTAGATACTGTATGCCAATGCTCCCAAAATAGACGCCATCGCAGATTTCTCATCACGTGATTCCCCAAAGCGTCCGAAATTGGCCTAAATGGATTGTTTGACCCCAAAACATACCAATAGACACTTTTCTACCATTCATGGCTAAATAGAAGTTTAATATTTTAGAGGAAAACATGTAATGGCGGCCATTTTGGACGTAATCTTGGATTTCTCAAAGCGTTCAACGGTGAAGCGGTGCTACCGGACAGATTTCAAAAGAGGACTTTTTGAACTATAGAAATCAATCAAGCAAAACAAACTTCAGGTCCACAAATATTCTGTCGGACTAACTCATTCCATCACGGTTTCAGTTAAAAGTCTTCTTCAGTACGAGAGTTACTTAAAGAAACATAATAGCAGCATAAATGAAAAGCTCATTCTGTTTTTATACCGACAAGATGAACATTATCCTCCTCACTTTATGTATAGCCGCATTGAAAAGTTCCCGCCCATCGATGATACAGCCACAGTGCGGTATATTAAATGATGCCGTCACTTGCACGACCTCTTCATAATGCAGGTCTATACCGTAGATAATCTTTAAGTTTTGGTTTAATTTCCTGTTTAGTTTTATTATAGTGACCATAACTACTTTCATGCTTCTCATTCTAATAATTGGTGTAAAGTTCTCTATAGAAGCATGATGAATTGGGAGTTATAAATTACACAGAACTTTTGAGGAATAATCTATCATATATAACATGCTCTGGTGTACCCATGAAGCATCTGGAACTGCGTTCCTGACATGAAGGAAATTGATATTTTCAAATAAGAATATCATGGGCTTAGAAAAAATGTTGGTTGTTGATCTGGTCTGATGGCTCAAATTATTCTTTTACATTCTCCATCTTCTTTAATTGTCACTGAAACATTTTTTACTTCAGATCACACGCCTCATGCCAAAAGGCAAAGCACCCCCCTGCTTTTGCAACTTGATTTTCTTTTCTCTCCCTTTTCCGATTCCCATTGCTTTGTCTTTCTCTCTCTCGTCTTTTATAATCCTTAATATTTATTTGTCTTTTTTTGTTTTTCCTTGAATGCATTTTGCCCTTTTCCCTCTTTCTCGATTCCTTCTGCTTCAGTCCATCCAGCTCTACTTTACTCCTCTTCCCCATTCTCTCTTTTCTGCTTTTAAAGTTTCTAAAATCTGATACTATTTTTCTGGACCCAGCCTGCTCCTCCCCTTCGGCTATTGCAGAACAGCCGCCATTCTTCCGATCAATTTACAATTTTTCATCAATGGTCTAGGGGTGAATGCGACTTTCTGGTAAAGCCTTTCGTACCACTAAGTTCCCACCGTAGATATGATTCAAGATATCGTATGCCAGGTTGAAGCCACAGTTACTGATCCATGGTGTTTTGGACGCAGTAGAGCACTCGTTTCCGTAGTTGTCGGTGATCTATTGGAAGACGAGAAAAGAGGTACTAATATATCTTCGAGACAGAAAAATGTTTCGGGATCACATGAATGGTTTGTAATATCAGCATTAGTAGAAGCCCAGTAAAAACTTGTTTCCCGAGAAAATTACAAAATATATGTGCAAAAACTACATATGGGCTATGCTGGATCAGTCGACCCTGGATCGACCCATAGGGGGAAATCGGTATACCATCAGAACGTTAAGGCGAAAATGTAATAATAAAATACATGAGGATATATTTTGCCTTTGCGTTTTGAGATATAAAAATACACGTCATTTCAATGGCACCTCAAATATTTGTGTAATGTGTTAACGGATGCATGTACGTAAGTTGGTACTGAAGAAATTAAATACACGAATTTACCATAGCTGCGTATTGACGTTATATATATATCCCCATCAATTGACCGATTTTGCCTTTCTTTCAATTGAATGCATCACTGATACCATGGAGACCAACAAGAAACTCCTCATCCGTGAAATCTACTGGACTGCTCAGTTACGCACAATATACCCTTACGGCCTTAACAACAGAAATGAACTTGCTTTCAAAAAGCGTTTAAAGAGGAAATCCTCTCTAATAGCCCTTTGAAGCCCTGTAATTATTGTAGATATATTGATGATATTTTCTTCACTTGGCTTCACGGAGTAGATGCGCTTCGTCATTTCTTAACTGCCTGTAACGATGCTCACCCTACCATCAAATTCACCTCGGAGTTCTCCGATACTGAAATCCCCTTCCTAGACGTACTAGTTGGACTGCGTAGCGATAATTTTGTCACCACGCTTTACTGTAAGCCCAATGATACTCATACTTATCTCAGTTTTGAGAGTTCCCACCCGCACAGCCTTTAGATAGCCATTGTGTACTCCCAGTGCATCAGAATCAAACGTATCTGTTCTTCCGAATCTGAGTACAATAAACATATTTCAAACCTTGTTGGTCATTTCCTGCATAACGGGTACCCCTTTTCCATTATTAAAAGGGGGATTTCAAAAGCTTCTGCTCTATGTCGTGAAGACCTTCTTGAAAAACCGAAAACCACTAACTCTCGTATTCCTTTAGTTGTGGATTATTCCAGTAAAACTGACAAGTTACTCAAAGTGCTACGTGAAGATTTTGAAAGTCTCAAATCGGACAGTTCCATTCACGATCTGTCCAAAGACCCCCCTCTCATGTCCCGTAGGCAACCTCCCAACCTTGAATCCCTAATTACCTCTTCTAGGCTTCCCAGTAGGTCCGACACGGGCAACCGGAAATGTGGAAAGCCTAGATGTCAACTATGTAGTTTTTTGATCACCGACCCCTAATTACCTCTTCTAGGCTTCCCAGTAGGTCCGACACGGGCAACCGGAAATGTGGAAAGCCTAGATGTCAAGTATGTAGTTTTTTGATCACTGACCCCTGTTTCACCCCTCCCGGTACCAATGCCCGCAACCGCCCGGGTCCTTTCAATTGTGATACCCCAGCGTCGTGTATTTGATTTTTTGTAATAAATGTGTGAATGGTAGTTACATTGCTCAAACAGGTTCGAAATTCAGGTTCAGATTCAACAACCACAAAAAGACAGTTAAAGATAAAGCCATCAGTTATCCAGTCGCCAAACATTTCAATCAATATAATCACAACCTCTCCAATCTCAAGTGTGTCCTTTTAGGCTCTAATTACCCCACTCTCAACAATAGACTAAGGTCCGAGAGTAAGTGATTTATGAAGCTTAAAACCCATATCAATGGTTTAAACTTGGATTTGGGTGTTTTGAGTGATTTTCCGTTTGCCACTCGTGGTGAAGCGTGACTATGACCTTTTGCAATAAGTATACCATTGAGTTCAGTGTACTATACGGTCTCCGGTATATTATCTTCACTTCACTGTTGGTACTGAAGAAAGGCACAGGTGTGCCTGAAATGTACACTGTTTTCTCTGTATTGGAAATTTGTGCTCTTATGATGTCATCTTTGTGTAACTCGCTACTTTTCATCGCTTTCATATATATATACATATTTATTTATATATATATAAATAAATAAATAAATAAATATATATATATTTATATATATATAAATAAATAAATAAATAAATATATATATATATATATATATATATATATATATATATATATATATACAAATCATCTAGGGGATAGGGATAATCTTTTGGATAAAAAGGAGAGGGAGTGGATTTGGAATTTGGATTGTGTCTACCCAAAGGGTCTCAACATAAATGACGGTTTTAACTGTCAAGCCAAAAAAACGACGTGCTCGTAGACTGTAGCCGCCTTTTTATCCCCTTTTATGTCTCCTGCTTCTACTTAGCTTTTATCTCCTTTGTTAGTGTCCTAGTTTTTACATTTTATCTTTTGTGTTGGGTTGGGTCTGTTTTTAGTTTTCTAGTAAGTGCTTTTTGCCTCTCATCCGTTTTATAGTGTCTGTTTTTCGTTTTGCCTTTTAGTTGTCTAAACACGTTTCTGAGGAAGGGGCCGGTGGTCCTGAAAGCTAAATATATGCTCTTGTTTTACCAGTTTTTACTATTTGTTATATATATATTGCAGACAGTATATATATATATATATATATATATATATATATATATATATATATATATATATATATATATATATATATATATATATACTGTCTGCAGATTGAGTATTTTCGCCCCATTGCTTCGGTATGATCGTGTTCTGTTGAGCACTTTTAAATTTCGAGACGGTATATTGCTTGTGTAGTCTTGGCAGTTTAGCCAGGGCGTAATACTATTCGCTTCATGCATAGCACGCTCTTTGAGCTTGTGAACTTTGGTATTCGCAAGCAATGTACCGTGAATGGGTGGACTGACGCAGGTTATGCTTGTTTCAGTCTTGTCATTCCGTCTTGAAATCTACTCTGAGCTGCACTGAGGAGACCTAACAAGGTCGAAACAGTACTGTCTGCAGATTGAGTATATATATATATATATATATATATACATATATATATATATAAATATATATAGATATATATATATATATATATATATATATATATATATATATATATACATATATGCAATAGAAAAACACACGCAATCTATTATCTATCTCTCTCTCTCTCTCTCTCTTTATATATATATGTATATATATTAACTTATTTATATTAACTTATTTATATTTATTTATTTATATTTATTTATATATGTATATACAACGGTGTGTGTGTGTGTGTGTGTGTGTGCGTTGTTTCTACTTACGAAGGCGTGACCAGAATTCATCAAAAAGTTCTTCTTGACGTTTTCTGGCTTAACAAAAGGACTGGAGCCACCGCAATAATATTCATCTAAAGCCTCCATTACTCCTTCATGAAAAAAATAAAATAAAGATAATTTATAACCAAACACAACAAGGGAATCTACTGAGTTACTGATCTCATTAATAGTTCAAGTACTAAACTATAACGAGCAGCATGCAGAATGGTTCAATTCTGAGTGAATTATGCCTTTAATTACTTACTTTTTAATATAGAATTTTGGTATAAACTGGTTACAAAACGCCCTAAGCACAAATTATTTTTTGACTACAACCATTCAAGGCTGTAGTCGAGTCCGGACCCATTTCAGAATTTGAAGAACTCGGTAAGAGAGTTTGATTTTTTCTCCATTGAGAAAGTACAGAGACTCGAGTCTGGAGAAAAAAATTTCCGGACAGAGACTCGAGTCTGGAGAAAAAAATTTCCGGACAGAGACTCGAGTCTGGAGAAAAAAATTTCCGGACAGAGACTCGAGTCTGGAGAAAAAAATTTCCGGACAGAGACTCGAGTCTGGAGAAAAAAATTTCCGGACAGAGACTCGAGTCTGGAGAAAAAAATTTCCGGACAGAGACTCGAGTCTGGAGAAAAAAATTTCCGGACAGAGACTCGAGTCTGGAGAAAAAAATTTCCGGACAGAGACTCGAGTCTGGAGAAAAAAATTTCCGGACAGAGACTCGAGTCTGGAGAAAAAAATTTCCCGAGAGAGACTCGAAACTGGAGAAAAAATTTCCGGACAGAGACTCGAGTCTGGAGAAAAAAATTTCCGGACAGAGACTCGAGTCTGGAGAAAAAAATTTCCGGACAGAGACTCGAGTCTGGAGAAAAAAATTTCCGGACAGAGACTCGAGTCTGGAGAAAAAAATTTCCGGACAGAGACTCGAGTCTGGAGAAAAAAATTTCCGGACAGAGACTCGAGTCTGGAGAAAAAAATTTCCGGACTCTTGACTTTTGACTCTCTGGACTCGACTACAGCTTTACCACTAGATACTGTGGGTAAAGTCTTATCAACTCGCTGAAAGGTGACCAATGCACCGTTAGTGATTTTGATAGTACATCTAGTACTTTCTGCTCATGCAGTCTTAATTAGACAATTTAGAGGCCGACATTGATTTTGCAAATGACGGAAGAAAAAGGTAGCGGTACAATAATTGTTCTTTAATAGAGAAATCATATGTTACTTTCAGCTTTTGGACTTGTCCAGAACTTTTTTGCCCTTAACCAATTTTAAATATAAACCATTGCAGATAATCATAATTAATTCAAACATTGCATATCAACAGTGTAACAAAAAGCAGAAATAAAAATTTTGAACATAAAACTAACCAATTACAAAAGATTAGGAGCCTCCTTTATTGGTCAAACTAAACATAAAGTCTTGTAGAGTCTTCTGTTAGAGACCTTTCTACTTGCAAAACAGATTTAAACTTTTTTAAAAATTCATTAAAATGTGGTACTTATTCTTTAATTTTCTTAGTAAAGATGTAGTATAACAAAAGAAAAAGTCCTCTTTGGTGAAAACAAATTGCTGACCAAGAGTCGTTTGTTCAATATCCAACAAAGAGGATGATGTTGTTTTACAGTCCCAAAGAAGGTGAGAAATTGACCCGTAAGCTAAGTTACAGAAAGTACATAAGTTGTTTTCTATTTTGTTCATCAGAAACAATAAATTTTTGGTGGCAAGTATTATGTGAAGAAAATGAAATTGGAAGTATTGAACTTTTTCCAGGAAATACAAATTTCTTAGTTAATGAAACTCCGGAACCGTCGGAATTTTCAATTTTTGTAATACAATCCCATTTTTCGGCTCGTTTAAAGTGTTCCCTTCATAATCCCTTGAATGACACAACTTCTGCCGGGCTCCAGGTTATTGCCCCCGCCCTTTGGAAACTTGGATACCTGTCCGGCGAACCTCAAGCTCTCGCTTCATTTTAATTCGTCCTTTGTTTTATGGTGAAGTTTCACTGCTATGCTCAGCCTTCCTACTGAAATTATTCTGTAGGGGTAGACCGAGGTAAATAGCTCTTACGGGAAAAGGGTTCACAGGCACCTTTAGCGAAATATGGCAAGATAATGGTTATATTCTACCATCAATGGGAAAGATATATCTTCCATAATTTCCACACTTGTTTGGAGTCAGCAAAAGATGTGTTTCTGAGTTTTGTAACAAAATATTGCTTTTCAAACATTTTTTCTTGGATCAGGTTTTCATCCTTACTCTGAAAAACAATTGGGATACACGTACAATGTATGCACTCTGGCATCAGATGATGATAACTACTGAGCCTTTTACGTTTTCAGTATATACCGAAATAAATATCAAACTTGGCTTTCAACTGGGCTAGATTTCTTCTCTCTTTTGGGGTGAAATCCCCCTCCTAAGCTTTTAACCCCGAATAATTCCATCTTAATAGTATATTCATCCTCCTCCTCTTTCCGCTCCAAAAATCAGTTTTATAATTAATAAATTATTATGTTTCATGTATTATCAGTAGAATTAGGAAAGAAACCTAATTTTGGCATTAAAAGGAGACCAACGGAGAACGCCATATACTTAACAACAGCATGTGGAAGGGCAAAAAGTCCCCGTGGTATGGCAAAAATAGCTTTTTAATCTATTATTAATGCCTGATATTCAACCATCATAGAGGTTTCAACGAAACCACACTGAAACGTTACTTCTTATAACACTTAGTGTGAAAACATAGAGTGTTTATTCCCCTTTTAGCTATACATATGTTTTAAGGGAGGGCTTTTACTCTAGTGTACCTTATGGTAATTATTCCTCCCTCGCTAAGCTGAACTGAGTTTTTAACGACCACAGCACACGAATGTATTACATAATGTCAAATAGATTAAAAGGTTAACTTCAAAAAATAATTCCAAAGTCGGTTCAAGTTCAGTCCCGGTCTTTAAAAGCCTACCCTTCAAATACGGGTCAAGTTCTCATCTTAATATAGCAAAATCACAGCAAACAGTGAGTTAAGTTTTGTGAGAGTTTAGAGGGTATACTGGTGCCTACTACATTGCGTGTGTGTGTGTGTGGGGGGGGGGGGCACTGTGGTCCGGCCCTACTTGTAGTGTTCCACTGCCTGTTACTACACCCAGGCTGTCAATTTATCATTTAAACTTTCGTTTAACTCACCTTAGCGTTCTTGTGTCTTGTGTTAAACTTGTTATATCAAAGCTATTAGAAATAATGTTTTGAAAGGAGGCACGGCGGAACGGAAAAAACATTGGCTCAGTTCCAACAAGCCTACATAAGCGGAGGGCCACAATGAGTTGGCGCGGAACGTAACCGAAAAGTTTTGACTTTACAACCCCCTCCCACAGCCGGAAACTTCTTGGAGCACGTGGCGAACATGGGGTCAGCCCCTACTTTTCATAGGAGTGTAGCAAGCCCCAGTTCCGGTTCCACCGCCACTGTTTGAAAAGCGATATTTTAGTTTTCCTTTTAAAACAACTGTTTCATAGCCTTTCCTTTCCATCATCGGTGTATTTAAATTGAAATAGGCCTCCACGTTCTACACCTTTGTGGAAACTGTACACTCAGACACTAAGGCTACCCTCTCTCGGTGCCTTATGACTGACTGAGTTGATATAGCAATAGTGATAGGTTCTGTGCAAGTCATTCAGTGTCGATAGGCTATCAGCGCTGATAGCCAATCCTCCAGAAAGTTTCTGTGCGGCCAAAATTTGTTATCACTATACTGTTAGTGGTGTTGGTAGAGCTAGTTTCTGAGCGACTGGTACTGGTAAACTTAATTGCTGAATATGTAGGACATTCATTATAGAAAACGGGTAACTAAGCTGTTGGTGAGCATGGATGTTTTAGGTTCCGAATACGCACTTTAAATTGGAGTGGAACAGATGTATTTTACATTACACTTAGTGCATGTTACAAAATAAAATTGCATTTTGGAAAATGTTTTCTCTTTAATTTTAAATGTAAAACCTGACTTTGAAATTTACACTATTAGATTTCGTGGAGAGATTTTGACAAAGGTCACATTTATTTATTTATTTATTGTAACAGATGATGAGACAACTATCTGATGATACCTATATCGGCATGTGCCCGTAGGGGAAGTTATGTGTCAGTGTATGTGTATGTTTATGAAGTCAGTGTGTACTACTTTTCCTGAATGTTGGGACGATGTATCGCAAAGGCTAATTAAGGTAGCATGGGTATGTAACGTTGCCACTTTAATGTAGAAACTGACAATTGAGAACATTAGCCGCGCATACAGTCGTATAATTATACTCATATTATATAATGTTATTATTGAAAATCTGTAGAATTGACATCTGGCATTGGCAGCCATATGATAGACGATACTACTGGAGACGAAAAAACTGCCTGGTGCCGGACTCGATCCAGCGATCTCCTAAAACCCTCGAAGTTCTGTACTGGACAAAGTGAATGGGGGTGGGGTGAAAATATTGTCCCTACACTGCATCGGTGGTACAAACCTGGTACAACTGTTTCATCATTGGTCCCACTGTATAGGTACACCATATCATCTTCCATGCAAATACAACTGTCAATATTTCCGTTAACCTCCCAGCCGGCGGTCGTCTGCTTTAGATCCTCAACACCAATGTTACCTGGGTTTGTCATGCACTGTCCCAATGCCTTCATTAAATTACATTGAGCACAGTAATAGGGACCTGAAAATAACGTCATGATAGACATTAACGAAAAGACAAAATAAAAAAGAGAAATTATATGTTAAATCAACAGTGATACATTTCATATATAGAATAATAGAAACATCGAAACTTTAAAGTTTTCTGCAGTTATAGTACTTACCTGAATCTTATGTAACAACGAAATATTTTTTTATTTGCTCTCCATTGATCATGACTCTTATTTCATATCTTTTGTCTTAACAACAAAATACATCACTACATTAAACAAGACTTCAAAGAACCGATGAATAATAAAATAAAAAGCATGGAAGAGAATAGTAACATAAATTACAAAGATAATATACATTGTTTTGGTGTAAGTAAATTAGCCAGGACACATATCCATCCAAGTGAGCCAATATTTCTCCCAAAAGGTCTTTAACATATTCTTTTCAAAAATACACTTTCGAAAGGAATTATTTTTTGTTGTTAAAGTAAAATCGGGACAAGAGAAAAGTTAAAGATAGAGAAACTTGAGGAAGAGACGGTGAGACGGAAAAAGGAGAGAAGGGGAAATGTAGAGAAAACTAGAAAAAGAAGGAGAGGATAACTAACTATCTAACTAGTGACGAAACCATGGTTTTGCAAGGAGGGAGCACATTAGTGACTGACACGGGGAAGGGTGTAAGGGGAGGGGTAGACACGCAATTTTGCCATGTTTTGCCAGTTTCATCATTGTCATATAATTGTATTGTAAGCAGATTTTTTCTGTTTGAAATAAAAACAAGTTAAAAAATCCAAACAGGGAAAGATTTCGACATGGAAATGGGGGAACAATCTTTGTCCCTACCCCTGATCTACGTCCCTGGACCAAACAGGTTTTACAAAGGAAGAGACTGGTTCAAACAGCGAAGGGATGACTAGTGAAAAGGTCAGACTAGGGGTGGTGTGATGACTGCAATTGGCCCGGGGAAGTGAAGCGCCGAAGGATCATGTAAAAGGCATTTAGGGATGAAGAGAAGCAAACTATTGAAGGAAAGAGCTTTAGAAGACTCGGACTCGGTGTGGAAGTAAGTACCAAGAAACGGGGGGGGGGGGGGGCGGCAGAAAAATGGATGAGAAATATGGGATGAAAAAGAGGAAAGAGTCAAATGAAAAAGCGATGTTTTGAGTATGATAGAGGTAGAGAGATCCGAATAAATGCAGTATATTTCTTAATTTTACAAGAAGGAGCAATTCAAGCCACAATCCCTGAGGATTTTCTGTTTCGCTCCCGAAAGATTGAACCAGACTGTTACAAGTTAAGGCCTAAAACTCCAACAAACAATCAACCAAACTTTTTCAAATTTAAAAATCGAAAGGCAGTTATTGTATAATTCAGAAAGTTAGTAAATAAATTATTCATTACAATAATTTGGCTCTGTAGATTGGACACCTTTAATGACCATCTTCCAGTAAAATCTTTTGAGGCAGGTGGCCATTCCTGTGGTTTTTTTTATTTACGACATTTATAAAAAATACTACTACATTCCAGTGCAGTGGCTTAGGGTAATAACAAGGTCACCTTGAAGGCATGCAGCTAATTTTTGACAAGGATGGAACGGGCGATGGCTCGGTCAGTCCTCTGATATCCCAAACTACACAGAACTGTAATGTGAAGTTATTCATACGTAGAGATGAAGTGTATTGTTATGCAATTACGGTCACAAGGTAGGATACATAGCATCACGTGACTCTAAGAAGGGTTTTTTTTACCACATTCAAGCCACATATAAGATTTTGCAAACCAGATACTTTTGACCAAAGAAGAGGGTGGTCTACCCCATTCCGGACGTCAAAGCATAAATACATGTAACACGCTGGTAAATGCTAAGACATAAGTATTCCAGCTAGTATAATGATGAAATACTGTTTCGACTAGCGTTATAAACATGAATAATTAATATTCTTAAGTCCTGCTTATTAAACCAGAATAGGCTAACATTTAAATTACGGGTGTAGTCACATCTTACAATTGTTACTTGTATTGAATTCTATCTACCCACATCTTCCGGATGTGATTGTATTGAATTCTAAATATAAACACTAAAATGACATCAAATAAAATTTCAGATTAATAAACCTCGTTTCTGTTTTATTAACTTGAGCTTCAGTCCTAACAATAGTCTTACTATAATATCGTTTTAACTTTAGTATGTTCTTTAGATAATTCTTTAAATAGTCAATAGTTTTTTGTTAGTTCCTTATTTAGTTCTTTAGTTTGTTGGTGAGTTAGTAGTTACTTACTTAGTCGGCTTGTCACTTAGTCATTCTGTCAGTCAGTCAGTGAGTCATTCAGTTAGTTTTTTCAGTTGTGACTGACTGGCAATGTTCCCTAACAAACTTCATTAATATCATTGGCGTACCTCCTGCAACGACACCAACTCCCATGATGGTGTCGGAAAAAGTCACGTGAATCTGTACCGCCATAAATCCACCCGAAGAAAGTCCACTGACGGACACCTGCGTCTTATCCGCTCCATATCTTCCTGATCAAAAAAAAAAAAAATTAACTGAACCATTATGCACTTATCAGTTGTAATACCACTTATCAGTTGCAATACTGGTACCATCTGACCCCTGGCAAGCTTAGGCAGGTCAATGTTCGTTGGAAGGTCCAAACATATTTGTGCATTGACACACCATCTCCGTCACGCAATTAACCCAACATTTAACGCTTGTTTCCTGAAATGCCACACCTATTAGGTTGTTCAAGTTAATAAAATATTTGGAGACGTTCGATACACAATGGGTCACAACCACGGACTTACATACATGGACATGATACGCGTACGTCCTATCCGTAGATGGTCGCCACCGACTGAGACAAAAAAGGCGCACCAAGATGGCTGCCGTGAACCTATAAATAGTCTGATTTGGCGACGACTCTGTAATATTTTAAACAAAAGTTTAATTTGAATGGGAAACAATATAATATTCCTGCAATATGTGAAGTAATTTTGACCTTACCTTGCCATATTTCAAAAATATTTCAAGTTTCTTGCAAAATATGGTGATATACTTTGAGCAAGTCCAAACTTTAACACAAAATCATAGCAGACGGCCATCTCGGTGCACTTTTTCTCACACCTACGGTAGCGACAATCTACCGTTCAGTATGCTCTGTCCATGTATAGGAAGTCCGTGGTCACAACTCAGACGAACATGACACACATGAATCACCACTGTCAGGAGATCATAGGGTACATTAAACAGGACACATTTCACAACATTTACGGCTCCTTTTTTTAAAAAAGAACTTTTGCAGGGTTTCGACAGGCTAAATGCTACAAAGTTTGGTATCACACATACGCGGTATGCCTACCAACGACTTTGTCTCTCTGTGATTCACAGGCGTAGAAAACCTCTTTTTCGACTGGAGAGTGGAGACTGAAGGTTGTTTCGGACATCGGTCAATGTTATATTTGAGGTGCTTCAGATGCAATCTGAGGCAATATTCGTAAGGCGACATAATTGCACATGTTTTATTTTTTTTTAAAAGTAACACCTGATGATTTTCTTCCTTGGAACGAAGCTAACTTCCCACGCTTACGTCACTAGATGTGTTTTAACTCTTGCTTTCCTTGAGCCCTATCCCCCACTCGAAGATGGCGTTAAGGAATTAAATATTTTCAAAACATTTATTTGGCACACTTTGTAAACATGTAAATTAACGTAACACATACATTCTTAAACATTCTGTTTCAAAACAAATTTAATTGTTAAAAACCCTAGCCTTGTTTAGAGTTTACACGTTTACATAACGAAACAAAATAAGTGTTTAATTAGTAAGCACATTTTGTAAGCTGTAGAGCAAAAACGTTGAGCGACACAAAAATACTTTTTGTTGCGAATTCTATGCCTGTAAATAGACGAACTGGGAAATCCAGCTGCCAGCTTGTGGTCCACTTCATGTTAAACGATACAAGTGTGGCAATACTCTTTGTCACTTTCCAAGAAGAAACACACATTGGAATCACAACTGTCAGTTTTTCCAGTTGCAAAAAAAAAAAAAATAAAAAATAAAAAATAAAAAAAACTTTCCCAGAATTTATGTACATATGTACCAGGTGCGGATCCAAAGGAGGGGGTTGCTTTAAAGGCCTCAGCCCTCCCTTTTTCCCTACATCAGCAGTAAAACGTACGGGAAATTAACAGCGCAACTCCCTCACACCCCTGTGTTCTCTTAGGTCAGCCCCCTTTTCGAAATGTCTGGATCCGCGCCTGTGTACATTTAAAAGTCACTTGACTATAGATTCCAAGTTTGGGAAATATTCAAACATTTTCTTTCATGATAGAAATTATGGATGTAGATTATTTTAACTAAACTTCTAAGCTTTCGAAATGAGTTTGGAGTAATTTATTTGATAGCATTCCTCTATACCGGAGGTCGGCGAGACCGTAAATGGAAACAAACGCTACCAAATAAAGAGGTCCGAGAGATCTGATATGAGAAAAGCTTCGCTATACGGAAAATGTTTAAAGGTCGGAAAAGGTAGGCAGTCTCGCCATTCTTTCCTCATTTTCGGTGTCGTGGACCATGTTTCATATTTGGTCTCGCGGTCTCTACAAAATGGACATCAAGGCATAGAGATCTAGAATATTGTAAATCATTGGTATCGTGGACTACGTCTAACTGGTAGAGAAGTTATTCCCCTAATTATGAAGCTCGGTTTTAAGGAAACGGGTGAAAAATATGACTTACCGAGTTTTCCATCAGCGGGAATCTTGAATGTTGGTGCAGGCGTTTCAGCAGGTGTTTCGTCCGTGCATGAAGTGGTGGAGCCTATTAAGGCAAACGCTAATACCAGCAAACGTAGCATGGCGTCAGAATAATGTTCACTCTTCTCTAAGATACAAGTCACTAGCGCTGCTAAATAACTTCTAATGACTACGACTACAACTTAAAACACTTTTATTCTTGCATGATAACTCGAATGAATATGTAATTTATTGATGATTTCTTCTGATAATTATATCAACAGTTGGAAATTTCCCACGTCATTCTAGAAATAATGCTGATCTTTGAAACGAGCCTGCGTTAGTGGTTTTATCCATGTAATTGTGTATTGAAATAAAGCCAAGTTAGCAGTTACAATTTGTTTTTATTTAGCGAAATAAAAATATTGCAGGTTTTGCCGAGGCGACGTTAAATTGTGAGTGTACTACACACTTTATCGTTTCTCTGCAAAACTGACAAATTTACAAACCATTCGGGAATCCTTCTCAAATGGGTGTCACCTTTGTCAGTCTGTAACGATGACGGTCAGTTTCCTTCACGTTTTTCTCTTTCTTGGTCTC
Organism: Holothuria scabra; assembly: GCA_037179385.1. NCBI lineage: Eukaryota > Metazoa > Echinodermata > Holothuroidea > Aspidochirotida > Holothuriidae > Holothuria > Holothuria scabra. The sequence goes on along the minus strand of CM074189.1, from coordinate 5,455,819 downwards.
AAGAGCACAATTACTCCACACTGTTAGAAATTTCTCTGTAAAATTTACATAATTTTTATGGCAAATTTTTTTCCAACCAAATAATGTTTTTTTTACAACCAGACTGTAATCATGAAAAAACATTAAGTGTTTGTTTTTTCTTTACAGTTTTTGCATGTATATTAGTTTACAAATGTCTACTGTAAAATCGAATAACAGAATTGTTCTGTTTTTTTTACCTTAATTTTATGTGAATTTACAGTCTACTGTTTTCATTCTCGGCGTTTTAATATTTATTATAATATCGCCTTTTTCCTTTCATATGTTATTACGTAACATACACTTCACCATTACGTAGATCAGGTATTTGCTTATCAACGTAATGTGTCGTTACGAAGTTATTTTCAATCAAAACAGAATGAGGATACTTTTGTTATCACATTGTTGTCCAGTAGACTGCTATCTCTAGGAACTTTGTAATTGGAAAGTCACATTTTTGGTACAATATAATAATTGTTTTTAAAATAAATATGACAAAGAATGCAAATACATTGGTTGCAAACATTTCCAGACAAGGTAAACAATAAGTTTATCACTTCCTGATTAAAAAAAGCCAAAAAAGATATTATTCAAAGCAACAGCAATCCTTTTGTTAGGAAAATGCCTACAAAATAAGCTCCACCCATTTATGCAAAATGAGATTTACGTCATAAAGTGGTAAATTTACAGACTCTTTCAAGTAAATTTGTGAAACGTTTTTAATTCGATCAAGTGCATGAGCGCCTGTGGCGATGAGTTGACATCAGTATACCAATTGTCAGTATAATAAATGTAAGTTAATTTTCAAATAGGGCCATAAATTTGCCAAAAATGTTTTCTTTTTTTACTGAAACTTCGCAGAACGATGCATGTTATATATTGAAAATTTTCTGGCTATTTCTTATTTGTTTGTTTGTTTGGGCTTATTTTTGTTTCTTTTTCAGCGTAAAAACAAAATGAATGTTTGTTAAATGACAGTATCTTATGTGAAATCAGAAAAATACAAAATACTGTTAAAATTTCTGTGCATTTACAGAAAAAGTTTTACAAAGCAGTAAAATTTGGTTAAAAAAGCAGACAGAAATGGTTTTTCAAATAAACAGAAAATACATGTCAAACAACCTTTTTTTATTGTAGAAATACAAAGTGTCTGTAAAGATACAGAAAATTTCTATTAAAAGTAAAATACAGAAAGTTTAAGTTAAAAAAAGTCTGTAAATTTACAGAAATTTTTAACAGTGCAATACTAACGCAAAATGGAGGCATATTTTGTTTGCTTTAAGTACCGTAGCAGATGACTAATTTAAAAGAAGGGTTAAATGTCACATCACGCTTTGTTCTATGCAATTCGATTAAATTTGCTTTAGAATAGATCTTAAAATGGGCAGATAAAGCTGTCACATTTTCAACAAAAAGTAAACTTGAAGAAAAAACATACGACATCATGTCCTCACATTGAGTGCACAATTTTTTGTTTTTTTTTAAACTTCACAATCAATTTTCTCCGCAACCATCCCATATTATCAGAATGTTATTGCAAAAGTGACGTGAGAACTTAACAAACTTTACATTCCCCACAGGGGTCCCTATTCCTTTTAACTTCAAGGTCATCACAACAGTCTGAAGAGCAAAGTATTTCTTGTCAATGCGAGGAAGTGATATAACCTCTGCTGCCCTCAAAACACTTTGGAACACAAATGTATTGATGCCATTAAATGATATCTCGAGAAATACATGTCGGATTTGAACGGAACTTTCACCACACTGTGTAGATTTGGTTCCTCTTCCACCTAAAGAATTAAATCTTTGCTTTAACTTCCTCTTTAAAAAAAATTGTTATTCCGAAAATATTGACTGACAAATGAAGTGCACTGAGATAATATTGGATGTTGCTTCTGATTGTGTAACCAGGGAGCTGTAAGGAAAAGAGACACATCAAGTTAATCTGTTAGACAAAATTTACTTGAAAATAATTAAATATTCTTCAAGCACCGAAATTTGATTGACAGTTCACTTTTTTTTTTATTGTTGACTTTTGTTGACTTTCCTACTTAATGATGACCTCCTTCTTTTTAAGTGCAGTAATCCTGCAACAAAGACCATTGTCAAGATGCTGCTTTAAAGATATCTGCTCAACCTACACATGAAAAGCGTTTTCACGGTTTTAGGTTGGAACGTCTGTCCGTCACTTTTAAGTTGCACGATTCCATTATTATTCTTATTTCTTTATAAAAGAAGGAATAAACCTGTTTGAAAACCAAAGGGGTCTTAATTTCGATAGTGATATTTCAAACAATTCCGGATTGTTCCTGAAATAGCGAATAAATTAAATGAATCTTTTCTTTAAAAATAATAAAGAAATACACTCTACCCTTTTAAAAAGTGGCACTTTGTGGCACTAGTTGAAATATATTTTGCTATCTTTGACGGCTGGCAATGTAATACTAATGGGGGAAAACCATCCTCAGAGCTCTTTGAGATTTAGCAGACGACGAAAACAATTGTCCTCAATGCCAAGTCCCTGTTAGTTTAGAGGAATTTCAAGAATCAGACAATGCAAAACTTAAGTGGCGGCTACGCACATAGGACAAAGGAGGCGCATGCGTTGTTTCTCCTTCCCTTACAGCTCCCTGGTGTAACTCATAAAACAGGATCACTTTTTCATATGCTCTTTTGTAGATTATGAGCTGATATACAGATTTTACAGGATGGGAAACACATACCTATCACTGGTTGTTCAAAATTTCAGTGGTCATGAAGTACAAACTTGAAAGTGCTATAAGAGCCCACACGGTGAGCTTAGGCCAGAGAGGTGGTGTGACAAGGTTGAAAACTTCTATACAAGGAGCTAGAGGACCGGGGAAGAAGCCTGATTTACTGTGTAAATAAAAAAAAATGTAGTTATTTTTGCGCTAATTATTGCGTTATAATTACTTCCTTTAGGCTTGTCACAAATTTCAAAAGGCATTCGGAAGGAGCAAAACCATTTACGTGAATTAATGATGGACTGTGGCTGCTTTATGGTCTACGTGAATATCAAATTGGTATGAATTCTTTAGAAAAGTCAGGCTCTGAATATTTAAGGTACTAACCAACTTGCAATAAAAGCTCCAATGCCTTTCACATTATTTTGAATACGTTAAACGACATCTAAAACACTTGTCTAGGTTAAAAAGTTTTAAGCTACCTCTCACAAAAGAACTGACAGGTTATCCATTCATTCTAATTAACCGTTACCCCTATTTCCAAAGAGAAGTTTTGTTACTGGAGTTCAACGGTTCCCTAACCTTATCCACACCTATTTTTACTTACTCAAAGACTGATTTACGATTTTTAGATTCCCGTCCCACAATTCCCTCAAAGTTGCTTCAATTGACCTACATTTGGCATCAAAGCTACTTCAGCTAGCGAACTTTTTACATGAAATTGACAAAGGCCCCATCCAATTTGGGTAACATATTGCAAAAATTGTCCCAGTTCCCCCTTTGATCATACTTTGGTAGGATGGTGCCTTATTACCTTGAGACAGCAAGCAATACACAACTGTAAAGTTTAAAAGAGTCACTGTCTTCTGCTACAAATCAACAGATCATGCAAAGAGAGCAACAGGCACTCTAAAAGGTGAATACTTTCAATAGAAACAAAAAGCTGTTTTGAAGTCGATTAGTTAGGAATATTCATTGCAAAACGTTTTCCACAAAGCCAAGAGTCGCTTGGGGAAAGGTATTCAAATTCAGTCTCAATATAACCAGTAGCCCCGGCTACCATATTGAGTCCTTCCCATTACATTTCATATGGAAATCGTATTTGACTGAAAACGGAAATCATTCGAAAAATCATTTCCAATTGCCCACCTTAAACACTTTGTGGAAAGACCAAGGGGTGAACTTTGATCGACCTTATCATGCTAGACTATAGACGATTCCGATCAGCCCTTGTGTTTAGTGACTGTATGCAGCTATTACTGGGGGTTCATCAGCCTTAAATCGTCTTCATTTAAAATTGATCTAATCAAGATACAATTCAGTGTACAACCATCCATGATAAAGGTAAGGAAGGACATTGAAGGACTAAAAGGTAATGGGCCCCAGTTATGTCCGACTAAAATCAGACCATCACTTGACTGTCCGGATTCATCTAAATGCAATATTATCTGAGTTGACATGATCCGGAAGTTTACAGTAGGTCATGGTTAATAAAACAAAACCTTATCAAGAAACCATGAAGTCAAAAGAAAGTTGGAATGCAAAGTAGTTGATAAAATGTAGAAGAAGGGACACAAAAAAAGAGAAAAACATCCTTGAAACATTGACAGTTCTATATTGGAATCATTGGTAACATCAATAACAACTTTTGAAGAAATAACTGTGCTGTTTTATCACGAACATGTTTACTTTACGAACCAAAAGTTAAATACTCTAAACAAACTATTGCTCTTTAAAGTCGTGTTTAGCAATTGGACACTAATTTTGCCTCCACTTTGTAAACTCGTTTAATTCTAAACATTTTAGTTTCTAAACACAAATGTTTAGCAGTTAAACATGCGGAATGTTCAGGAATTACACTCTTAAAACAAAAGACATGACTCAGTCACTCTCTAGAAGAATAAAAATTGTGAATTCACTCCTTTTTATTGTTAATTGACTCCAAGAATAGTCAAATCTACTCCAAAAATACTAAAATACACTCTTGAGAGAAATCTTTCACGAGTGTCAGCAGAAATCACTCTTTCCTAAGAGTGGTCCCTATAGGCACTCCATCAAGAGTGAAACTTAGCTCTTTTGGAATAACTTTCACTCCTTTTGGAGTAAATTTTCCCTCTTATGGAATGAACTTTAAACTGCCACTTCTCTTAAAATAGTTTCTCTCTCTTTATTTTAAGAGTGCAGACACGTGCCTTTATCATCTAAATGTGGTTACAAGGGGGGGGGGGGGGGGGCTAAAACATGTGAGGAAAAATTAAATGTTTAATTCATTAACACCTTATTTATTGTAGGGAAACATGGAGAATACTGCATGTCACTCACGGCGTATTCCACTTTTTGTGGGGGAAATTTCATTTCCACCATCCTCAAACATCCGGTTGAACAATAAGAAAATCCTGAACATAAAGTTCTGTGAAAGCTTTTGAATTGGATCATGACAAACCAGTGGTGTAAATGGTGTGACGGCCGTGAGGTTGGTTTGTTAAGCGTTGTGATATATTGGCCGCAGCTTTCTTGAGGAGAAGAAATCCAGAAGGAGAACAAGTTTGGTTTCGCCGTATTGTTCTTAGCAAGAGAGTCGGTGAACTTTAGGAAAGGCTAAAAACTATGGCACGCCAAAAGGCTCACCAAATATGATGATGTTCTAAAAATACACGTTCATGTACTAAACTTACACGTTCATGTACCAAAAATATTCAATGATGTACTAACTTCATATGATCATGATGTGAATTTACTGATGTACATACGATCATGTACTGACATTTAGTACATGATCGTATGAAATCAGTACATGAACGTATGAAATCAGTACATGAACGTATGAAATCTGTACATGATCGTAAGAAGTACATGAACGTGTACTTTTACTACATCAAATTCGGTGAGCCTTTTGGCGGACTTCTGGTACGCCGAAAGGCTCACTCTGTATGGCGTGCCGAAGAGACAATAATAACATGATGATCTTACGTTTTTACATATACAACGTGTGTTTTAAGATAAACAACGTGTGATTTTACATGTACAACGTAACATTTAACATGATGAACTTATGGTTTTAGTACATGATTGTGTAAATTTACATCATGATCATATGAAGTTAGTACATCATCGTTTTTTTTTGGTACATGAACGTGTAATTTTAGTACATGAACGTGTTATTTTAGTCCATGAACGTGTATTTTTAGAACATCATCATATTTGGTGAGCCTTTTGGCGTGCCATAAAAAACTGCAGGTGTAGTAGTTATCTTACACGACTATTTTAAGCATTTAAGGCTTGCAGGCCTTCACGTTGCTTCTTGAAAAGCAACATAGACGCCCAGTAGATCAAATGCGGTGTGGGTTGTAACTGGTATCTGAGTTTGTTACATGATATGTGCCCACTTATTAGCTATGCTTTCATTGTGTTCAGACTGCCTGAAAAGCAATTAACACATGCTTGATTGGTATAGTAGCTAACCCCAAATGTGACGTAACTTTTTGTGTATTTTAACATATCTTTTACTGTCAATCAATTAATCAGATGTGAAACTTGACTATATCAAGTGTCTTTGCAGTGAACTTCATTTCCTCCCCAAAGCGATAAGAGGTAATCAGGCGGAGAAAGCTGATGTAACAAAAAGTAAGAAGAAAAATTTCATCATGTGAGTGAATGAAAAAGAAAAAAATCGAATTCGTCACAAATTTAATTTCAATTGATATTGCACTAAGTTTTGAAATTTTTTTCGAAACGTCGGCTATGTAATGCGTCAACCTTTACTAGTGGGAACATTTCTTTAGCAAAATAAAATACCACTTTGAACTAAGTGGACCTTTCTCAAGTTGACATACACTTCAAGCCCAGTTTCAAGTATGACTATGTACTGTCATAATAACTTGAACATATTATCTAGGCCTCACCTGCCAGTGTTTCCGGCTGAGAGAGAAAGGGGGGGGGGGTGGATTCCCCCTTTCCAAAAGTTTCCAAAAGAAGCTGGGTTAACCCCTCCCTTTCATTTCCATAAAAATAAAAAATTGTCAATGTCTGGGAATTCTTTTTTAAAAAGAGGACACCTTTTCAGCAATGTTTGAACTTACACAAATAAATGGTCTTTAAAACCCTTCGAATTGCACCTTACAGGGGCCTTGAAGCAAGACGATCCCCCTGAACCCACCTATAACTTTAACCTGAGAAAAAATCATTTACAGTAATATATTACATGCAGAAAGCAATCTCATATGGTCCCTACGTATATCAAAATACAACCCCTGGTAAACCAGTGTACACATTAATACACATAATTCAGAAAGCGTGTAATTTGTATGTAACTTACGTTTACCTATCATTTAGTTTAGAATCACATAGAACAAACTAAACAAACAACTGGGGTGGCTAGAACTCAAACAGTAGCACAGATAAGTAAAATTATCATTTATCGTAGTCGCTCTTTGTTTTAGGATGCTATGGGAAAGTTATGAAGACCTGATTGTTTGTTTTTCAACGGTACATTAACATACTCAATCGCCTCCAGAATATTAGTACACAAACATTGAAACGCATATTAATTTATCAGCGTAATTTTTCTCATGCCAGTGCTAGTATGGATCCCAATTCTGACATTTTACAGGTCTTTATTGGACACCTAATTATGGTAACACCCCGTAATGACTCTCCGGTCTTTAACGTCGTATACAATGTTTTATAATATCTCCGCCCATTCTATTCAGAATAAACTGATAAAGTTAAGTTCAAGTACACATTAAGAGTAAGTATCTAAAACGGTGTTAGGGAATCAAATGTTTTTCAAGAGTGTAACGGGTTGTCTTTTTTAATCCAGAGAGAGACAGGGAGCCCAGGAAAGTTTGTACTTCATAGAATTTCAGGAAGCCTCTGCCTTACAACATTTTAGTACGTATTGCCTGGAGTTTGGTTTCAGCCACTTCCTTCAATCCTGGAAGATAGTTTGCCCCTTTAAGAACATTGCCAGTGTATCTGCTGGTGCTTGTATGATCTTCCATCAATGTCTCTTAAAGCTAGGCTGCTAGGAAAGATCAAATTCGTCACACGGTTTTATTCAAAATTAAAATTCCATATACAACAAAGCCCAGAGAGCTTGGAATGCATTGTAATTTTCAAATGGTTTTTTAGACCTTTGAGGTTCATTTTGGAAAATTTAATCCAAAGGGTTGCAAAGGGAATATTTTGACTGGGTTAATAGTAGAATATCTCTATAGCTGTCAAAGTGCTTACAAAAGCGTAGATCTTATTATTTCCCTCAGAAATGAGCTGACATATTCTTTGTTACATTCCAAATCCAGTTACATGCGTGGAACGTCTTCAGTCTCCTCTCCCGTATTAATATCCGTAGTCAGCCCCCTCTCGCCGCAATTGCGTAAGTCAGCACATCTTATTTTTAGTTTACGCACCCGGCATCCAACGGTGCTATTCATAACATTTAACATCTTGATCAAGCCTTAATACTAGTAAGTACATCATTTGCTACTTTCCTTTGAATACCCCCTTTATTACTTTCAGATACTCTAAGCCCTGTATTAGCGGGGAGTTAGGCCATTACTGAAGCAAGTCTCCCTGCAAATAGTCAAGTTTAAAGGCCGCCCTCTATAGTGAATTATGCGGATGAAAGGTGTAATGACATATTGACCAAGACGTCATAGTCAGGAACTGAATTTTAAGACTTCATTAAATCTATCCAGTTATGTTGTTGGGAATATAACTGATGCTAAATTTCCCTAAAAATATTCGGGGCGGAATCCGATCCGAATTCAATCAGGGAGGGAGTCTCTCGCAACTCCCTGATTCGTTGCAGTGCCACCGGAGTTTGTTAGTTCTATAAGAACTAGGATAGACCACTCAAACGCTATCAGACGACAAATATGCAGCCATTAACAGGCGCGGATGGGAGTGGGGGGGGGGGGGTATTTTACGGCCCCACACCACCCTTTTTCGCCAGATCAACAATAAAATATACTTGAAATTACCAGTGCAACTCCCTCATTTCCCTGCTTCCTCTTAAGTCAACCCCCATTTTGGGAATGTCTGGAGCTGCGCCTGATTACTGAAACAAATCTCCTTGCAAATTGTCAATTCTTTGTCATTGTTATACAAGAAAACGGACAATTTGTACGTAGCCTCCATTTGTATGTTTACCTATCAGTTAGTCGGCCTTTATCTCATAAATAAACTTCTTAGAAACAGCTGGGGTGGCTAGAACTCAAACAGTAGCATAGATAAGTAAAATTATCATTTTTCAGGGTTAAATTCCATGATTTCATACCAGTTGGCAGAAACCATTCAGGTTCCAAATGGTCTACACCGTGTTTTTGGAAAGTTTCCTTTCAAAACCATTTATTACCATTAGAAAACCAGTAAGGATTACTATTTGCATTTTTAAGACCAGTTGGCACCATTCATAAACCATTTGAAACTATTCAAGACCATATAAGTACAATGTGTTTTTGCAAATGGTCCGAATGAATTTTTTTCTAAAAGTTCCCTCGACTCTCTGGCGTCCAGGGGCGAAAACCAAACATTTACTCCCGGAGGAGTTCTGCTCCCTTAAGGAGCTAAAAGTCCCAAATGGACAAGTACGCCCTCTAAAGGGCAAACATGTGTGGTCCTGCTCTAGACTGGCTGAATAGAACAGAAGCCACACCTCGGATGCAGTTTAACGTCATGCCGAGGTCCGAATGAAATTTATCCCAGGGAATTAGTCGCTGTTTATTTAGGGAGTTGTCCTTGACCACACCCTGGTTTATTTAAGGTGGCTTGAGGAAAGCTCCAAAGACCTGAAGCCCGCCATCCATTTGGTTTCATTGGGAGGAAAAGGTGCAGTATGGTCTTGACCAAGATTAACAGTTATAAAACATCTGTGAAATTCACAAAGCAATTTGCATCATGATTTCGTTGAGTAAAATCACTCAAACACGAAGAAAAGGCTTTGGCTTCGTACTCTGACAGCAAAAAACAGGGCAATATCAGAAGAAGATGACAGACGATAAGTACTTATGAGAACCGAAGTATGTACGTTATGTGAGCTACGCATGAAGCTATTCTGGAACCAGGGAGCTGTTATTAACAGCTCCCTGCTGCTACTGCCAGGTCAATCCGCAAGACTATATAGGTGTTCCCTGTGGGGAAACAAAGGAATCCGTCAACTATATCGTAATTTTTCAATCTTCTCCAATCAGGGTAACGTATTTGCCAAAAATGAAAGAAATATAGAATAATTGGGAAGTACCGCTTTAAAACCAATCATTCTCCGGCCTGTTTCAAAGTGTACCTCAAGTCTAAAATTTTAAAAATATACGTTTTAGAGGTTGAAAAATAAATCTCATTCATACAACTTGCTATTGTAACAGCTTGACTATTGCTGAGATATAAAATTTGCGTTGCAATTTATTCACTTAACACAAAATGGTCCATTGTGCAATAATTTATTGCGTTCTTGTTGTGCAACTCACATTACCTGCTTGGCCTCCCTTTGAACTCAAAAGTCTTTTCATGACCTGTAATGTTCCCTGTTTGCTTGCAGAGCATGTTATATAGAGAAGACTTAATTGATTACACCCCGTAAGAGTAAGAGTGCTATTACATACTGGAAAAAAGTGCAGAAACTTTCAGAAAAAACAAAAGAATACAAAGACTGTAATTTAAGTAATTCAACCATGGCATCACAAATTCTTGCACGACGTACCATGATTTCAAATTGAGTGAATAAACTTCAACATTTTATATCTCATCTTAGGAGTGTCCTATGGAGATGGGAATTAGACTGTTTGATCACTTTTGATGCTCTTTAGTATATTCTTTTGCAATTTTAGATTTGTGTGGTACACTTTAAATCTTGTATAAGACATTGCCCGAAATGACCGATTATTTTAATGTTTTCAATTCCTTGTCCCCAAAACAGAAAACGACATGTTCAAAGTTAAATTTTCATGGAAAATAAAAATGATAACAAGGATTTGTAACATATTCATTTAGTTTGTGGAAAAAGGCTTTCCTCAGCTCCAATTCATAAAATAGTTATGCAAATAACTTGGGGGGGGGGGTGGGGAATGCGCACTGTTTAACAAGAAATTTCCGAACTGGCTAACGGTAACCTTAATTCCTAACCGATTCCCTAACCCGAACAAATAATACAATCGATAGAATACAATGGCAGCAGCCAATCAAGAAACACCGTGTTAAACAGTGTTCGTCTACCAAAAACATCCCTCGAATGATGGTCAAATATTCGGGCGAAGGTTGAAGAAATGCTGGGACGTTTCCAACTGCCAAATTGACAGACAGGACAGACGGGAGGGTGTTCAGGTGAAATGTCCAATAGTTTGCCATCTACCAAGATTCAAATTCGTAGAGGCAATGGTTATGAAAATGGGGATTTTTTCAATAGTATAATGATGCATTGTGAGAATGTATTCCTATAAGCCTGAAAATTCATTTGAACCCATCTCGTAACATGATTTTTTTCAAAAAGTTGTGGAAGTAAGATCATTTATACTCGGGTTTTCGTGCAGTCACATACACAATTTCATCAATTTAATATATATGGAATAGCCAAGAATTCCAATAGAGTAGCATGTTTTCAACTCCGTTCTATAGCCCCCCACAACACCATTTCATCCAATGGTATAGTAGTACATTTTATCTGCTAACTTTCTGATCAAATAAGCGACTGCAGATCCCTCTCATAAGCTGGGAAATAACATTTTTAACTCTCTGAGGAGTCCGATTTCTCAAAATTGTCTGTCCAGGTATGCAGACTAAATGGTGGTCTCCGCTTAAGTAGTGTTTCTGGCTGGATTTAGTTTGAAGTGAGCGTCGTTTTTCTACAAACGAACTCTCTTAATTCCTTAGATTGAATATCAATCTAAAAGAGTGAAATAAGGAACCAATCTTAATATCGAATGAAAATTTTCAATAGAATAAGTTTGATTTTCAATCCATTACATTGAATTTTTCAATCGAAATTGCAGAATGGTCCCTAATTTCAATCCAAAAAATTAAGAGAGAAAAACCCAAAATTGCTACTCCTTCCTTATAGGTCTAGGAAATACCATTTCTGTCGGTCTGAGGGGTCCCATTATCAAAATTTTCTGTACGCATAGCAGAATTTTGGGAATCAATTGATTTTTTTTTGCAAACGAAAACTAAAAAGCTGCTTCTTAGATCCCCATGAAAGCTTACTAAAATCCGTTTTCAACTGTATGAGGCGGTCAATTTTTCACAATGTTATGTACTCGCTATTATAACTAATTTTGACGCTCCACTAAGAAGGTCTTACTGGCTGAAATTTAAGTTGAAGTGAACGTTTTTCTGAAAACGAAAGCTCAAAATAGCGATTGCTTAGTGTTCTCTGTAAGCCTGGGATAATGCTACTTCCGGCGGTCTGAGGGGTTCGACTTTTCCAAATTTTCTGTTACTTCCCTTAGATAGCCTTGGTGGTAGAAAAACATTTTCGGACAGAAATATTCCTCTGCCCCCAAAACTGAAATGAACCCGAACGCCTATGCCTACACATGCTTGTCCGAAAAAGTCCCCCTTTGCCACCCACCTTACAATTTATGCACAGCTTCTGGTCAGAAAGTTGGTTTAATAAAATATAGTATTTTGATCCAAGCCGGAGTGTCCATATTCATCAAAGATTCGAACAGAATCGGAGACAGATCGCCCCACATGTACGTTATGCACTTACAAAAGTTTACCGTCAAAACGCTTTTGACCTGCTAGATAAGATTTTGGTAAGATTATTTAGATGGGGGTCTTAGTATAAATCTCCTTGTGATTCTGAATTATGGAGATAAACTGACACATTCCTTGAGAATGATTGACGTATATGTATACAGCATATTTTATTACTTTTCTGTCTATTCGCAGGGTACCAGTTCTATTTCAGGAGCCTCGGCTCTTTTACATGATTTATCTCTATGGATCATACATGTAGTTACAGCAGAGAGTTGTGGAATCTCCCTGGTTGCATCTATATAGAGATATCAAGATTTCAGGCCAACGGTGCAAAGAAAGGAAACTCTTTCCCGATTTGTCTACTTCTCAGAAGACAATTTGAAGGGGAAATGAAAGCACAGGCAACCAGTAAACAATTTACACTAAGATTTAAATGCAAAGCAGACGGAAGCATTAGGTGTCAACTTATCATTATTCAAAACAGATTTGGTATCACGAAAACCAGTGACTCAAAAAGCCAGCAGGCTATTTGATTTTTTGAATTGATGCTCCATACGTGCGTAATGCACATAATTATACAAAATAATTGTACTCATTTATTCTGCATAATTTATACATCTAATCACCGGCTATGCCCCACTTCCTTTAAAAGTTAGCGATTAATGATCCTCCATTTATGAATTAGTTACATAGTGTGATGGAGTAAGGCCCACTTTCCAACCAATCGGTTCAAGTCGACCCGGCCACGGCCTTTTTCCAATTGTGACTCGCTGGCTTGTTTTCCCTATCCCATTGCTTACGTTGAGCATCAAGCACAATACATTATGTAGGGTGCTGTACTTGACTTAGCCTACAGTACGCATATTCCTCGACTTGAACCAATTGGTTGGAAACTGGGTCGTAAAACTCCATCTAAGTAACTAAAATCTAAAGAAAATATAGGCCTAAGTCCTATTAGAGATTTTTGTTTCGTGTTCTTGTCCTGATATAAATAATGAGTACGGCATCTGATGAATTACGGAGAACAGTTTTAAAAACATCTGATGACACTTTACCAGTCCGTGTTGATATGCTACCTAGACATAACCCTGGTTATTTGTTTCGTCAGGTTGACCAGTAAACTGGTGAATTTAACTAAATATCTGGTTATTGTTATTAAACTTTTTTAGCAAATTGAATATCTCGTTAATTTGAATAAGAAGTTCTGGGTAAACTAACCAAGATTATGTGGACGGCATGCTGAAATGAAATGCAATAACTATAAGGAGATATTTTAGGGTGCTTATTTTCTAAAAAGACATCCTTTTTAAAATACCCAAATCCTTCGATATGAATTGAATTTCTCGTTAATTTGAATAAGAAGTTCTGGGTAAATAAACCAAGATTATGTGAACGGCATGCTGAAATGAAATGTAATAACTAAGGAGATATTTTAGGGTGCTTATTTTCTAAAAAGACATGCTTTTTTTAAAATACCCAGATCCTTCGGTATATCTGTTATATCTACTCTCCACTGACTCGGCTGATTGACGGTACACCCTTGACTATTACAGCAACTTGTTTGAATTTTCGTTCAAATTTGTGTGGAAGTCCGATGGTCCATTCCTATTGTACGGTGGGTTAACTTTAAGTCATATATCCAACATCTTAGGCAGATCCAGTTCTCCCAACCTTCTTACTTCTAACCTGTGGCGAAGCGCTCGTACGGTTGTCTCCTCCGAGGGATCCGTTTGGCCTGCGCCGGGTGCATATTTTTTACATACTGCAGTCTTCAGGTTGCACCTTTACTAGCCCTGTTACCAATTAAAGGACTTTATATTATATAGGGTTGTTTGAAGAAACATATCACAAAGAGCTCAAACAGTCGGACCGACCGACCGACCGACTGACTAACTAACCAACCAAATTACTAACTTACTGACTAACTAACTAACCAACTATCTATAAGGTGAGGAAACTAAGTGAAAAGCGTGGAAAGCAAAGAGTTAGATCCTACTGAGGTGAATAATTTTCCCCCTTTTTTACAGCGTCCGCCTCTGACCAGGGGGCTTAAACTCCCTGCTCTGACTGAAATACCCATAACTCGGCCGATGCGTCTAGCTTCTCACACAGATGTCTAAATATCATTCTTATCCAGACACAAACAAACGGCAAGGCCCTAACGTGTAATAAAATCACTCTCAATACATGTTGTTTAATATGAGCTGCTTTCAATTTTTAAATTTGATGTCATTCAAGGGGTTGGGTAGATGTGCGCTGTTTAACAGTGTGATTCTTGGTTTTCTGTTGCCATTGAATTGTATGGATTGTATTCTTTGTTCGGGTTAGGGATTAGGGTTATTGTTAGCCATTTAGGAGTTTCTTGTTAAACAGTTCGCAACGTGTCAAAGAGCTGTGCCAAATGAAAATTTTAAAAGACTCCTGGTAAGATTGTAGTTTTGGGTGACGAATGAGTTTTTAAAAGGGCAAGAGCAGTCACCACAACTTGAGCTAGCGTATGAGACTGTCCTGTTTTTATGGTTGGCTCTTGATAGTCACGTACGTGGCAGTATTTTAATCTCAAATGTGAAACAAACTAGCAACTGCTTGGTTTACCTTGAATATACAATATTGAAGTCCTGAAACATTATGAAATTGAAAGTATGAAACTTGTATTTATTTTTTTCGGTGTTAGAGGATAGCTTTATTACCTTTCAAGGTGGATAAAAGATAGCGTGCGTATCAATACTATAAATCCGATCAGCTGATGAAGTTGACAATTAGTGGGGTTCATCAGTCCTAATTCTTCTTAATTTTATTGTCTATATGCAATTCTAGACCCTCAAATTTAGTGAAAGGAAGGGGTGTAACGTTCAGTCATATGTGATACAGGTAAACAAAAATTGATTACGGTTACGGCCAACTAAATAACCACTCTAGTGTTCGTATCCGTAAATACAAACGTTCTTTCCATGTCACCTCTCTTCTGTATCAAATCTGATGTCGATGCCCTTTTAGAAAAAAAAGTTACATACTCCGACACACAAGCAAACATAAAACATCAAAATTTCGTTCTTGACTTCTTGAATTTTTATTTTTGGTCTTCATTACGTGCAATCGAAATAAGGAATGTTTTCCACCAAAAAAACTTTGAAATGAGCTCTACGAGATGTAACTTCCTGGATCTTGTAATCAACAAGCATAAGAAGACGATTTTTTTCATAATTGTTGTAGAATATATTTTATGGAAAGGACGAACCAGTTAATAGTCTATGATCACCTTTTTTCGAAATTTCAGAGAACCAAACAGACGAAATAATCTCATCAAATTAGTATCCTTGATGATTTAAATAGGATCAAAAGTTTACTTTTATATGTTAATAGGAGTTTTCGGATGTTTTGAAAAGTCGCCAGTAACATCTGAGGAAGATACAGTGTTATTTCCTGTTCTGGTGAATTATGAAGGGAAGACAGTAATTAATTGCAACAATCTGCTACGTTTTGCCTTTCTATCGCACCGGGGTGAGAGTTGATAACTACCAAATTGCTCCCCTACCCCGCATCGTGTATTTCATAGAATGAAACCTATTAACATGTCCATTTCTCTCCCATTTTCGGGTCACTCTGCGAACACCGATTGTATTAAAACCCGATTTTTTGTGAGTATGAGTCATATCTAAGTCGGAAATCGCCATATACTTGCCAAATCTGTCAAAGTAAATCATTTGTATCACAGGATTACGAAACTAAATACAAACTATCTGTTTTGTAACCTCCCATCGACATACATTGATAACGTGAATGCAAAGGAGTATGCATTCATCGCCACCTTTTTACAAATTCTCTGATTAGTGCTTTTAAAAATGGTAGTATCAAGAGGTTCCTAAATATTGTTAAAAGGGTTTACAGACTTCGTTAGCAATATCTATTTAATATTTCTCATGCCATTTCATATTTTAGCCTACGGGTTCCAACCGCCAACTCTCAACTGAACTATAACCGAATCCGTCCACTCTTTCGGATAAAATTCTTCCTGTAAAATAATTAATGTCCCTATTAAAATTCGGTTCAATCAAGCTGTCCACTTCAAATAGGTTCAACTGGTTCTAGTTAGTTTTGTCCGCCGGATTTTATATTTTATCGGCTATAGGTAGTACTCGCTTGCTTATTTTGTATTCAAATGTTCATTAACATAATCAAAAGCTGCTTTGACTGTTTCAATATTTTCTGCCTCCTCGTCAGGAATCTCGATTTCTATAACAAAAGAAAGACACAGAATCATTTTGAGAAAATAGGAAGGTGTGTCATGAATGCATCAACGAAAGCCATGAACAAAATATCGAACGCGGATCGCCTCTCGGCCTTTTGGATAAGATCATGTGTAGTATCTGTTCTTTAAATTTCATCTAGTCTAGACTGGAGCCATACATGACAGACAAATGATGTATATGGTCTGAGGGCCGTGAGGTTGGTCACGTATTGTCCTTCAGTGGACTTAAAAGCTTCTTCGGGAAGAAGTGAAAGTTTTGGTTTCGCCGAACGACCCTTTTTTTCAGAGCGTCGGGAGGACTTTAGAAAAAAGCTTTTACTGTCTTAAGCGATACTTGACCATCTTACAGTTACATTGCTATTGATTTTAAAGTTGCAAAACAAAATGAGAGGAAGTGTATACATTTAAAGGACCAATCCTCTCACCCAAACTACAATCTGGTAGGAGTTTACCAAAATTCTCGATTGGCTCAGCTCTTTGATTGACAGGTAATTCAAACAATTCAGAGTACCAAAGCTTAGATTACACAGCATGAACTGTACTGAGAGGGTTTTGATCATACACATTCAGCTTTTGAAACTCACCCTAAGCAATAAACTGAGATGGTGCCTGGATGAGGATAAATTTCAGACAATTGTAGGAGGGGCTTAAATAAGAAGGTTAGGAAAATTGGTATTGTTTGGGGTGAGAGAACTGGACCGTGTTGGAGAAATGATGGTGCCTCTTAACCATCGTTTAAGCAAAAGTTTCTTCAGAAAAGTTGGAATAATGTTTAAACAGCTACTAGATATACACGAGCTTTAACGGTAATTTTATCAGTTTTCATTTTTATCTGAAAAAGGAATTTTGTCATGTAAGAAAGATACTCTTAAGAAGGGAAGAGCAGTCAATTCATGAATCACTGATGGGTCAAGAAATGCTTGTAAAAAACAAATATCTTCTTTATTTGAATTTGATTAAGAACAGAGCATTAGGAAAATATGTGGAATATGAAAAAAAAAGTTAAGAACAATACCAAGATGTTAAGAGGAACAGTATTAGGCAGACCTTCGGAAGAGTAACAAAGAAATACAACAACAGAGAAATGTGGAAGGTTTCAAACGTCATTTTCAAAAAGAAATGTAACGACAGCTATTTATCTGACGCCTTTGCTGTATCTAATAGGAAATAATAATAGGAAGTAATAAGTGCCACAAACTAATCATTCATTTAAAGGTAAAGAGCAGTCCCTCAAACTTATTTTGAAGAAACAGCTAAATAGCACAATTTTCATTTTATTTCTCTTCGAAGTACCATTCATTACATTTCATGATTAAACTATCGCATATTTAAGGTAAACCAAGCAGTTATTTCCAGTACATTTCAAATTTGAAGAGAAAAGATGTCACATGACTACCAACAGCCAATCATGAAACTGGACAGTCTACTTCACTGCTTCAATTCGGGATGACATGCTCCTGCCCTATAAACCCACCTCTTAACGTGACATTTTTCAAAAGCTGTCAGAAGTAAAACCAGTAACAGTCATGAGTTGCGGCGGTCACATAGACAATTTTATCAATTCAGCTTCTCGAATTTAGCCAAGAGTTTTCACTAGAGTTTCCATTTGCATTTTTTCAATCGGCGTTGCATAGTTCTTTACCCCGAATAGATACAAGACTACTTCATCCAGTGTAGGGCCGTACATTTTACTTGGTTATTCCCTGATGGCACTTAGAAAGTTGTTGATTCTTTTATTAATGAAAACAAAACTTCAAAATGACAAAGGCCTCATTTCTATTTCAGTAGTTAAAAGCCTGAAAAAGCAATTTCCGTTTTTCAATTTTTTTTGTTCGCTATTGGCCAACTGATGATGGAGATCCGCTTGAATAGTCTTTCACCAGAATTGCATTTTCTGCAAAAAAATCTTTTTAGTAGCTTTATGATCACTTTCCGGTTCGCTGATATATTTCAAGTGAATATTTATTGCAAAGGAAAGCTCAAAATACGGACTGCTTGGGCTCTACTTATAAGCCTGGGGAATACCGTTTCCGGCTGTCTGGAGGTTCGTGCAAATTTTCTGTACGCTCCGGGCCAACTGGTGGCGCTCCGCTTTGATAAGCTTTTGGACAGAATTACATTTTTCGGGTAAAACAAACTGCTGCTCAAACTGAAATTCTCCCGTACGCCTATGGCTGCACCATGGGTTTGGCCGCCCTTAAAATGGGCTCTGCCCCCCAGTTATGCATTTCTAGCTAAGCCATTGGCGTCAAGTAGTGAAGGGGCAAGTCTTGCAAAGCCGTTTTCAATCGTCACAAAACTTCTGTTCTTCACATCCAGGCTGACTTTATTTTGTATCCGATATTGATAGTGCAATTCCGGTGTTTAATAAGAAAATGCTTACCAAACTCCTCTTCCAAAGCCATGACAAGTTCCACAGTGTCAAGAGAATCTGCCCCAAGATCGTCTACAAAACTTGCTTCATCAGTAACCTGTAGTATGGAACATCGGTAAACACTAATAGAAGACTATGTTTTTTTGGAAACAACTTGAGGGGCATCCCAATAGCAACGAAAAAGTCTCTGAATGTCAGGAAGAAATTGTCTCTCTGTTTGAAGTCAAATACAGCAGGGTGAAGTGTAGCCTGGGTAGCGCCTCTGTGGCTGCAGCCTTTAGACTGCCCCTCGGGTTTTGGTAGTGATGAGCTGATCGAAAAGACTTTGTCCGCTCCGCGGGCTATGTGTAATGCGGCTGGGCGCGTGTGTGTGTGTGCGTGTTTGTGGTACTTTGCTTGTTAACACAATATCACAAGATTGGAATGACCGACACTTTTCATGTTTGGTACATATCTGTATCAAACAACCACAATATTTTGGTGGAGATTAACGTCCATTTTAGGTCACCAGCATTTGCGCATAGGTCAGTGATGGGTCACCATGCATTTGTACATATTCATTGAGCCGAACCCGGCCTCCGTAAAAGTCGATTTCCAAAGGGACTCTCTAGAGGGAATCTCTTCGAAATTTGATTAGACTTGGCTCACAAAGCGAATCAATTCTATCACTGTCTTGAATTTGTTGATTGAAACATTTGAATAAATTATTTATTCAGTGCCCCTTTGATAAGATTCGTCTTTGATTTAAAGAATTGTTTTTGGGTTGCGTGAGTTTTCAAATATCAATATACAATAGGAAACAACATGAATTAATTACCAAAGGGACTCGCACACGAACTTAGGGACTCTGACTTGGACTTGAATACCATGAACTTGGACTCGAACACTGCTTGGGTGGACGCAACTGCAGAAATGCTTAACATCTTACACACATCTTACACTCTAAAAAGGTGTATAGGAATTAAATGCTTCGCTAAACACTTTTGTCCACACTTTGTAAACATGTTTAGGTGCAAAAAACGCGTCTTATTCAGAAGGATTTCATTTTAAAACACTTTAATTATTAAAGATATTTAACTGTTAAACGTATTAAAAGTGTTTGATTGCTAAACACGTTATTAGTTCAAGACTCAATAGAAAATAACATGAATTTACGAAGGGACTTGGATTCGAACATGGAGACTCGGACTTGGACTCAAAAACCATAAACTCGGGCTGGGACCCTGCTTGGGTGTACGCGACTGCAGCAATGCTTTCAACTTACACCCACCCTATCAGTCCTTACTACACCTCGTTGAGGAGTTACAGTGTGGCTCTGATGGAGTAAAGATGATTAAGATAAGTGTAACATTTCTTTCATACACATCGAGAAGCATGTATACTATTCTAAAGAAATTCTCCTAAGGCAACGATTTGCAAACAAATTGACGAAAAACTCACTTGTTCTTCTTTCACACCCAGTTGCTCAGCAATAAGTTTTGTTACTCTGTCTCTAACAGTTCCTGCAGACTCTGAGAATACCTATAAACAGATAAATCGAATGATAAACATAAACGTGTGTATACAAGTCAAGGAAATCAAGACCAGAATATTACTAAATATAACATAAAATCTGTCGCCTCTCTACATTTCATAGAAAACTACGATAATTATATCATATGTTTTATACGATGTGATCTACAACCCGACTAAGGCTAAATGTCCCGTGAAAACTCCTGCAGATTTTCGGAAACAGAATTACTCTTTTCTGATTAACACATGTAAAATTGCGAGTCCCTGCAGGACTTGAACGTGACAAATGCAGGAAACTGAAGGACAATCCTTCAATTTACCTCTTATTTGTTTTTTTATTATTTACCTCTCTTGACAAAGTTCTGAAGAATTTTACAGGGATTCCTTCAATTTTTTTGTAGGATTTCTTCAGGATTCTTTTGGGCCTGGGATATGAGTTGAAGAAAACGTTGACTAGAATCTGCTTATCGCAGAAGTTTATCGTGTGGATCATGTCGTTAAAACTTTCAGTGCTTGCCTAGCTATAGCCTGGGTGATTTTGTTCATTACTTCTCGAACCTCCTTAAGGGGTTTTGAAGCAAAAACTCTTGAAAGTCATTGACACCTTAGGTGACTACAAAATAAGTGTAGGTAGAATTATTTAGTAACACGACCATGTATTTGATTTTTGCGTTCTTCACCGTTAAGTGAGATTTGGAGAAATGTCTTACAGAGATCTCGGAGTCTACTCGTGTAACAGTCTATGTCATACTATGACGCAACATATATACTTTGTTATCATTGTCGGCTGCCTTCTAAAGGTTGTCAAATTGGTCTAGAGTTTTGTTTCTTAATTTTGAAAGAAAATGACACAATAATAAGAAAAAGTACTCAATTTAAATATTAAGAATGCAATCACAATTACCAGGGGCTTTAAGAAATATTTTCAAAGGTGCTTTTACAATGCTAGCAAAGCGAAGAGAATTGATTTAATAACTGAAAAGTATTTTCGCAACTTTCACTCTGCGAACGAGTAATTTTGACGCGAGTCTTCAATTGGGAATATTTAAATCGCCTTGCTCTGCTATGCTTTGTTTTGCTGACGGTATGAAAGCACCATTACGATAATTACAAAAACAGTCTTACCATCAGAGACAAAATCAAGAGTAAAGAAAATGTTAATGTCTTCATCGTTGATCGCAGGTTTAGTTGTAGGACAAAGATGTTAATTGTTCGGTGAGATTATTGACGGCTGCCCACATCCAACAATAACAGGCTGAATAGATTGAAAAGTGATTCAATTCCATCGATGCGTTATGTACTTATAATAATGTAAAATTGATCTAAGACGTACGCGTCCTCCAAAAGGATTTTTCCCTGGTTGCGTTTTTCACGTTCTGTTAAAGCAAGGTAGGCGTGGCCTAGAAGGAACAGAACCAGAACAACCTCCATTGGTTATTAGTTCTGTTAAAAATGGTCACATGACTGGTTACCTTAGCGATTTTGTCATTTAGACGACGTCACGATAGACCTGCCTATCAAAATCTAACACTAACCAGGGAGCTTTAACAGCTCCCTGCACTAACAGACAACAAGAAACTACCCACTGTGCGATCTAAACATTATCACCTCCTTGGTTGAAAGCGGATTGTGCTGGTTTGTGTTTTTGTACGCATAAAGTTTTCACGAACGAGAGTACATCTTACTACAAAGAAAGTAAGAGCCATTATCTTGCATAAATAGTCTGAATTAAAATTTCTAAAGGTCAAAATGTCAAAAGTGTTACTAGGGGTAAGTTTTACCAGATTTAATATCGGACTACGGGTAGGAACTTTCCCGCGGTATTTGACTCTTCATACGGGAGACTCTAGCAACTTCCGTCCTTGCAAAAGCCAAATCAGTTCTGCGCCGCTCTCACCCATGATGACAATGAAAACATATCTTTATATATGTTGCGTGTTTCACTGATATGCTCGTGTCAGTGTTGAAGATGTCATAAAAAACCTCATAACCTCATCAAAGCTAATGGTCTTGCTCACATGCCTGCTATAGCATCATCTCTTGAATGTAAGGGTGGTATGTTACCAGTGTGGGACTCTGAATACTTCCTGGAAACAACGAGTTCATTCTACCATAGGCCAGTTACGTCAGGAGTGCCCCAAAGCTACCGTTCTGTGCCCATTTGCTTTCCTATTGTATAAAAATAATATTGAAAAAGTCTCTCTAGCTCTATCCGTCATATTTGGGAGTATTGTCATGCAAAAGATTCGATGACTACGTTTAACATGGTTCTGAGTCAGTTGGCTATAAGGCAAGCTTGCTCCGCAGAAATATTCCATGTTTATCTAAGCTTTAGGAAGTATTCCTACTGGATATCACCAAAACTTTACTTGACTTTGCCAGGGACCTATTGCATTTCCATTTTTTACAACTCATTGTCTTTAACGGGGTAAATCTTACTACCCCCATCCATGGGGCGATAGGTGCCTTTATAGGACAAATCTTGGCACCACACTTTTATAGATGCTTTTTCAAAGAGGACGGAAGAGGAGTTCTCTTCAAAACTTTGATTAAATTTGGTTAAGAATAAATCGATGCTACTCATTTCTAAAACACATCTACCAAATATTTGATTAGATTATTTTTTCAGTGCCCCTCTTATCTGGTTCCTTTCTCAATTGGGAGAGACATTTATAAAGTGCCCCCCCCCCCCCGTTTGCAAGTGGCGCCAATCTTATTTGATCCAGGAGACTTCCAATACGAAACTTAACCCTTTACCGTTATTCGGGTCTTTTTGGGCCCAGACGGAGAGCGCCGTAAAGGGTTAATCTAAAGTATCTGCACCACGGGGCTGTGCACACACGCAGAGAGAGTGGCATCAGCTTTGCAGTAAACACACTCCACAGGCTTTTATTAAACCTTTACCGTTGTTCGGGTCCTTTTGGACCCAGACGGAGAGCGCGGCTTTCACCCATCTTTACTGTTTCACGAGGAGCTCGAAACTGCAAGTAGCTACCCGAAAATTCGGCCACAACAACGAGAGAGACAATAGTTTAAGGTCACGTGGTCAATAGCCTACGGAAGCTGATGCGGGGCGTGCTACGTCCGCTTTTCCGCCTACTCCCGAGGCGCACAAATATGCCCCGATTGGAACACAAGGTGAAACGGTTAAACTACGTTACAAGACTGTGAAGATAGTGCAGGAATCTATAATGACCGTAGAACTGCTGAGGGGTAGATTTCAGTTTTTGGAATTAAATAGATCGACCTGCAGCCAGCAGATATCCATAAAACGACAAATGATGTCATCTATAACGTTATTTTAAAAGCTTGCCCTTGGGGGGGGGGGGGCTGGAGTGACGCACCCGCGTGCGCTCCCTAAAATTGTCTAGGACTCATTTTTATTTTGTTGAGTATTACTCTGCCTACCTATTCATACATCATGTTGTACTGTCATGAGAATAATTGGTCTGATAATCTGATCATAGCAACTTCAGTCTACACACTTTCAAGATTTCCGATAAAATGACAATTGAGTGATAACCAAGATCTCGACAGTGGGCCCAGATTTCCGTAAAACTAATTTCCAAAAGGGACCTGGAAAGAAAAATGGGCAGCAATTTGAATCTAAAAAAGTCTGGCACTTTTCAAATTTTCAATACACACAAAAATTCGTGCAAGTGCCTGTATTCTTCCCAACAATTTCCCTAAAACAACATAACATTGTCACGGTGAAATTTTCGTGAAAAATCCCAAACGTACATGTTTGAGTAACATTCTGGAAGCTTGAGAAAAAACAATGTTTTCCCAGCTTTACCTATCATACAGATTGTAGAATATTCTTGGAACAGATGTAAAAAATGTGTCTCAATTGCTAGATTTCAGACGGGAGGGTGAACAGTTGTACACAGAGCCCAAATTTTTTGCCCGAAAAAAATCAATCAAAATCCACCATGCGACGTACCGTATTATAATACAATACCATATCAATTAAAGAAATTCAAGACTGAATCGTCAGAAGGAGAACATTCGGACAGCGTAATCAAGATTAAGAAACTCCAATATGAGCCACTGTAGATTGCGCAAAACCTTTACTTAGCCCGCTGCTCTGCGGATCTAATATTGGGCGACGGTGAAAACAAAAATCGTGGTGAACTTAATCATTCAATTATATTATGAATTTTATGGTAAAGTAACTTCTCACAGTCTGACTGAAAATCCTTTGAAATCCATTTTTGTAGCGATACAGAGCGGTTCTTCTCAACGGGGGTAACAAGTAGAATCATGATTAGCCTGGAGTATGGACAGTCGTATAGACAGCGTCACTGATTCAGTGTATATGGAATTCGAGCATGTGTCGAGGGTTTACAGATATAAGTAATTCTCAATTGGATTTTTTAGTTTCCGTCCGAAAAAATCAAGACTTAACCACTAACTAAGGTAATGTCATAAATTCCCAGAGACTGATATTTATGATTATTTTAAATGTGATCATTTGAAGGACCAGCCTCCGCTATCTCCGATCATGGAAGTACTACCTCGGAGGTAGTACTTCCATGCTCCGATTGCGGGATCGGGAACAGTGGTGTAGTTAGGCTTTGTATCGCCCGGGGCAAAAAAAAAAAAAAAAAAAAAAAAATCGAAGTTAGCTCCCCTACCCACATTTTCCAGGGTAAAATTATGAATGCTTATTATTATTTACATCATGTGTTTAAGTTTTTTCAAAGCATTATATCATCAAAGGCAAGTACAAACATCTGTGATGTTCGCCGAATAAATTAAATCCGTTTGGTAAGAGCAAATTACTAGGCTGAGTTGGTTAATTAGATGACATTTAACGACACACCAACACAAATGTTATACAGTGTCAGTCAACTCGATAGAAAGTTCAAAGTTTAAATGTATTTTAAAGTCTGGTTGAAGTACAAGTTTGATTTCCCTATAGTCGCCTCTTACGACAGGCGGGAAATACCGGGGGCATATTCGACAACCCCCAGCACACAGGGGACAATTAGGCGCTGAGGATGAGCTACTGAAGCAGGCTGCTCAAACACATGGGGCTAAGGCTTGCAAAGTTCGACGAAACTTTTTGGGTGCATTGTCGTTGTCCCCCTTAATTGATTCGTCTTGGGTTACTGAAGTTTCTCAAATTTGAAAAGTTACATTCATAGTAAAATGGTTTGTAAAATGGGCTTACAAGCTCCATTTTCAATAATTGTCTTACTTTTGTGGCAATTTTCTGATAATTTTGCAATTTGCATATCTTTTGTTTCATTAAGAGAGGACATTTTGCTGCAAACAGAAGCCAAGAATATCAACTGTCTGAAATCGACTTGCAGCCTGAGAATAAAATTTCCCACTGTGTGAGGGTTATATTGTTCAAAGCTTTCCGTAGGCCTACGCATCTGATGATACTGGCGCTTCACTTAGTTCTTCCTCACAGTCGTATCGTAATAGATAACTCTGGCAGTTTTTCCGGCATAATATGACTTACCTGATTTCTATCAACTTGAGAAGGTTTCGACTTGAAGTTTTGCAAGATCACATATCCGGGTAAGTGTGGTTAGGTGGGGGAATTGACAAATGTGATAAGGAGAATAAGGGTAGGTCATTGATATTTTCCTGCTTTCACCGTCACAAATCATCTTGTAACTTTGTCGAGATTTCGAAAGCTGAAAACAGCTGTGCAATCAGATAAAATAGTTCTTTGCTGGTAAATGCCTTGATTTGTGGTTTAAAGCTCACTGTATTACTCGATAGTATAAGTTGTCACGGCAATGATAACATTTCTGCCGGTAGGAAGCTTTCTGTTTACTATTGTTGAATTTGGTCTTATATGACATGATTTAGTGAACCATGAGGTTCGATAAAGATGTAACAATTTCCTTTATGGCTCCATGATACGCACATTAGTCCTGGCCTTAATTTTACGCTACCGTATGATGAAGTATAGAATCTTGTAACAGGACCCGTGTGAATAGCATCTCTGTGTCAAAGAGTTCAAAAGACAAATTGGCCCATAACGTTATTGAGACATTTGTAAATATGAAGACAAACTTTAAATTAAATACGTTTTTTGATAGGAAGTGAGTAAAGCTTTTCACCCAGAGGCAGAAAAAATCAACATATCCCATATGTTTTGAAATGCTTGCAGACCGCTGATGCATGTAGCATTAGCACCATATAAAAAGAGCATTGCAATAATCTAACCTAGAGAGTATAATTAAGTGCATTGACAATCAGATGTCGCGTATCCTAATCAAGAAAACGGCAGATGAGACGTATATTGTGCACTTGCAAATCCTTTAGCTGATATGAGACGTAATTTGCTTGGTCATGAACATAGAGAATCAAAGAAAATTCCAAAGTTAGGCTACGTATGTTCAGTAAAGGATGGTTCAAATTCGCTATCACCTACTGCAAGCGAAAGCTTCACGAGGTTATCTATACCTAGTTCCAGAGATGAAAAATTCAGTTTAACCATTATTTAATTTTGATTTGCCTTGAGTCATCCAGTGTTTGATATCGTAAACGGAATTCTGTAAAAATTACAAAACCCTTTCAGCAGCAACAGCTTCCGCAGGATTAAAGGGCTAATTCTCTCACCTCAAACTAAAATTTAGTGCGGTGGTGGTCCACAGAAATGTTCAATTGGCTCATGTATTTGATTGACAGCTAGTTCAATAAATGTAAGGTACCATAGCTCATATTACACACATTAGAGAATTCATCCGCTTGAAACTAGGCGTCATGACTTGGCCGATAGCGTCATGACTTGGACGATTTTTCAACCGCAAATAACAAACTGACTTTGAGATAGTACTATCAGGTGTTCACAACCCAAACAATGACTAGGGTTGTACCTCACTGTTGAAAGTACCAAGGAATAATGTTTGTTAGTAATTATTAACACGATTTTCGTTTGTTTTGGAACATGAAGTACTCATGTATTTTGTCCCAAATATAAATAATTTGACAGGTTTGTCTGGAAATTTGTAATTTCATTCCCGCTTTTTAAATTTCATTTTCGTGCATAACCTTACCAAATCTAAACCGATTTTCATGGTTCTAGATTCATTTAGTAACTATTAAGCCACAAATTCCATTCTAGTCTCATTTTACATGGAAAAACCAGAATGCAAAAATGCATTGAGGTTTTGATGATACATAAATGTACTGTTTTTCAAATTTGACATCATGCACCATTATCTTCTAACTCAAATGTTATACTAGCATGTTCAAAAAATGATGTTGTTATTCCAGATGCCCTTTAGACCTCCACAAAAGCCATACATAGATAGATAAACCAACATCTTGAGATATAACTTTAACAAGATTTGAAGACTTTGACGCCTGGTGACCTGAAATGACCTTTGACCTCCACCAAAAAAGAAAAAGGGCACATCTCCTGACTAAAACGCATCTACATACCAAATGTGAAATCTATCCAAGTTTCCTATCTTGAGATATCGTGTTAAAAAGATTTTCAGACTTTGACCCCCGGTGACCCCACCCCAGATGATCTTTGACCCCCACCAAAAACAATAGGGACCATCTCCTGACCATAACACATCAACATACCAAATATGAAATCTATCCAAGTTTCCTATCTTGAGATACCGTGTTAACGAGATTTTTAGACTTTGACCACCAGTGACCCCAGATGACCTTTGACCTCCACAAAAAACAATAGGGACGATCTCCTGACTAAAACGCATCAACATACCAAATATGAAATCTATCCAAGTTTCCTATCTTGAGATACCATGTTTAACGAGATTTTTAGACTTTGACCCCCAGTGATCACAGATGATCTTTGACCTCTACGAAAAACAATAGGGACCATCTCCTGACTAAAACGCATCTACATACCAAATGTGAAATCTATCCAAGTTTCCTATCTTGAGATATCGTGTTAGCGAGATTTTCAGACTTTGACCCCCAGGGACCCCAGATGACCTTTGACCTCCCCAAAAAACAATAGGGACCATCTCCTGACTATAACGCATCAACATACCAAATATGAAATCCAATCAAGCTTCCTATCTTGAGATATCGTGTTAACGAGATTTTCAGACTTTGACCCCCAGTGACCCCAGATGACCTTTGACCTCCGCAAAAATCAATAGGGACCATCTCCTGACTAAAACGCATCAACATACCAAACGTGAAATCCAACCAAGCTTCCTATCTTGAGATATCCTGTTAACGAGATTTTTAGACTTTGACCCCCAGTGACCCCAGATGACCTTTGACCTCCGCAGAAATCTATAGGGACCATCTCCTGACTAAAACGCATCAACATACCAAATATGAAATCCAATCAAGCTTCCTATCTTGAGATATCGTGTTAACAAGATTTTCAGACTTTAACCACCAGTGACCCCAGATGACCTTTGACCTCCGCAAAAAACAATAGGGACCATCTCCTGACTATAACGCATCAACATACCAAATATGAAATCCAATCAAGCTTCCTATCTTGAGATATCGTGTTAACAAGATTTTCAGACTTTGACCCCCAGTGACCCCAGATGACCTTTGACCTCCCCAAAAAACAATAGGGACCATCTCCTGACTAAAACGCATCAACATACCACATATGAAATCCAATCAAGCTTCCTATCTTGAGATATCGTGTTAACGAGATTTTCAGACTTTGACCCCCAGTGACCCCAGATGACCTTTGACCTCCGCAGAAATCAATAGAGACTATCTCCTGACTAAAACGCATCAACATACCAAATATGAAATCCAACCAAGCTTCCTATCTTGAGATATCGTGTTAACGAGATTTTAAGACTTTGACCACCAGTGACCCCAGATGACCTTTGACCTCCGCAAAACACAATAGGGACGATCTCCTGACTAAAACGCATCAACATACCAAATATGAAATCCAATCAAGCTTCCTATCTTGAGATATCGTGTTAACGAGATTTTCAGACTTTGACCCCCAGTGACCCCAGATGACCTTTGACCTCCGCAAAAAACAATAGGGACCATCTCCTGACTATTACGCATCAACATACCAAACGTGAAATCCAACCAAGCTTCCTATCTTGAGATATCGTGTTAACGAGATTGTCAGACTTTGACCCCCAGTGACCCCAGATGACCTTTGACCTTCGCAAAAATCAATAGGGACCATCTCCTGACTAAAACGCATCAACATACTACATATGAAATCCAACCAAGCTTCCTATCTTGAGATATCGTGTTAACGAGATTTTCAGACTTTGACCCCCAGTGACCCCAGATGACCTTTGACCTCCGCAAAAAACAATAGGGACCATCTCCTGACTATAACGCATCAACATACCAAATATGAAATCCAACGAAGCTTCCTATCTTGAGATATCGTGTTAACGAGATTGTCAGACTTTGACCCCCTGTGACCCCAGATGACCTTTGACCTCTGCCAAAAACAATAGGGTTCTTCCTCTCAATATGGCCTATCTATGTACCAAGTTTGAAAGTTCTCGGACATTCCTATCTTGAGATATCGTGTTAACGAGCAAAGTGTCACAAACACACACACACATACACACACACACGCACACACACACACACATACATACATACATACACACGCACGCCATCATGAATGCATAGGTTTCTCTTTTCATCGAAACCAACAAACCAATCCTTAAGAACATTTCGAAGATGGATGCTCAGTGTCTTAAGGTTAACCGCAAAAATACGTCATTTCACAGTGGATTCGGAAATTAACCTCAAAGTATAAATGTCTACCGTACAAGGGGCAGAAGTCTGTAATGAGCCTGTACTCTACAGAGAGTGTTTTGGTTACACGTTGGGGTCTTGTATACAATCACCCTGAAGCAATAAACTGAGGTTGTATATGAGGATGAATTTCAAACATTATGTGAGAGGGGCTTAAAGGCCCAGTTCTCTCATCCCAAACAGTACCAAATCTCCTAACCGTCTCACTTAAGCCCCTCCCACAATTGTCTGAAATTCATCCTCATCCAGAAATAATCTCAGTTAACTGCTTCAAAGTCAGTATAGAAAAGCTCAATGTGTATAACCAAAACACCCTCAGCACAGTTAACGCTGTGTAATATAAGCTTTGGTACCCTGCATTGTTTGAATTAAAATGTCAATCAAGGAGCTGGACCAATTGAGAATTTAGGTACACCCCTACCAAAATTGCAGTTTGGGGTGAGAGGATTGGCGCTTTGAGTTAGTAGGTTAGGAGAATTGGAACTGTTTGGAGTGAGAAGATCACACCTTTAAGTGAGACATAGAGCCGATCATCATCAGCGTAAGAATGAAATCTAACATTATGACGAATGATGTCGCCCATTTGTTTTGTTTAAATTGTAAATTGAATTTGCCCATAACACAACCTCGTCGAGGAACACCGTAGTTAAAGGACAAAGGCGTACGGGGGGGGGGGGGGTGGTGGTAATTTTTTGAGGGGGCAAGAGCAATTTTTGCTCAAGTAATGGCACCTTTTACCATGTTTTGCCCGAATGAAACAGCTGTTTTGCCTGAATTGGGGGAGGGGGCGAGTGCCCCCTCCTTGCAATCCCGTCTCGTACGCCTATGTGGGTCAGTAACAGTTAGTAACTGCTAGGAGGAAAGTGAATGGAACCCTTGAACATTACACTTACTAGTATAGCTCATAATAATTTAACAGTCGGGTTTCCTCTGATGAAATGCTAGCAAATTCACCCAAAGAATATGTGCTCGGCAAACCTGTCACATCAGTAAATGTAAAATCATTGTATTTTTCAAGCGGAGGGGAGCAACCGCAAGTTCAGACCATTAGGAATCGTTGGAACCCTTTCCTCAAAATAGCCAAAAAAAAAAAAAAAATGCAAATCGATTACATGAAAGAATTCGTTAACCGGGCGCTATGAATAGAACAGCAAAGCATTCGTTCTAATCCTACTTGGGTTTTCATGGCTTAACTAGAGCAGTCATAATCCATCCAAAGATGATAATAGTATGATGTGCAGGCAAATTCATCTCGCCAAAATGCTAAATATCTATTTTAAATTCTAAATGCTAATCGTGTTCAATACCTTCCTGACCAATTAATTCATATCAGGCGTATCCAGGGAATGGAAATCGCTTGAATATACAAGTGAAATGACCTCATAGAAAGGGGTCCAAGTTCAGGGGGTCTTTGGAAAATTATGTGCTCGACCCGGGTATACAGGCAAGGGGATATGCTATCATTCTCCAGCATTTTCATGCAATAAAATGACATTGTTGTAGAAAAGATTAACTATTACAGCAACCACATTCGCCGATTGTATGATGTCGTAATGTCACCTCAGTCCTTAAGCCTGTCATCCACTGTAAAATGCAGTTTTTGAACATGTAATTTTGATTAGTTGATGAGCACTCTCGACTGCATACAGCAGTGGAGTACCCTCCTTCTGCCACCGGTGCCACCATAAGAGAAAGGTCTATTGGGATTTCTCTTCCCCTAAAATTTGGATTATGATGCTATCTTTGGGGTATCATCGGAACTGTTCATATGTGACAGGAAATTACCATAAATTAGATATTTGTAATTTTCATAAAATGAAAAAGGAGAGAGCGATGCTGGCAAGAGTTGGGTCTGTTGTCAGCAAACCCTGGGAAGCCTAGTTTCATTTGTATTAATTACTGGCTTCTATTTTCTCTGTTCTTGGAATTTCTTACGACAAAATACGTGCGTAGGGTTCGCAGAAATATTCTTCGACTCATATTACCAAATTGCCTTCTGCTCCAGTGCACATAAAGAGCATGTATACCTGGAAACCACCTAAATTGGGTGTTTGGAAAGCTCTAGATTATTTTTTATGAAAAAAAGGGGTACTGGCCTGATGTATTAACGGACTATTTCACAATCATCGCATATTTATGAATTTTGAAGGGCAATCCAGAGAAACGGCCTCGTGGCAAAGCAAGATGGGAGGGTGGGGAATCGTGGATGCAGAGAGGTTAGGACAAACAAGTGCGGTCTAGAATGTTCATAACCATCACAAGTTTACGTACAACTTGGGGAGAGCGAAAAATTCCATAACATTTTAAAAAATGTATAAAATGAGTACTTCTACATTTAGCCACAGATTAGATGAAAAATAGCATATTTATGCGAAATCAGTACCTGGCTACCGTAGTTTGAGTTGCTTCATTGTTGCAAATGTGATCGAAACAGACCCATTGCAATAATGGTCAGTGCGAACCGTGACGAGCATGCGTCTAAAGTTTCCTTGAAAGAACCTGCAGTCGAGTTCTACATCGAGACACATTCCATTCCCTAACAAAACCTATAATCCAATTAAAGTCGGGTATTTTATTTTAATGTGAGGTTTGCACATGCCTTCAAAACGCTGTTTTAAATTTCAGTAATAAATGTGACCGTGGCAGTTATTTACGGTAGCTTACACGTCGTCAGCCTCTGTTACATGCAATCATCCGATATCCCAGATCCCCCAGATAAGTCCAGTTCTCCCAACTTACTTTATTATAAGTCATCACACTAATTCATCCGTTTTCATTCAGACACAATCCTACTTTATTGCTGCATGGCACACCCTGATAAGCATACAAGGCCCAAGTGTGTAGTCAAAACATTCAGTTCATTCTGTATAGTGGGTTTATATTTTTTAATGTCAATCAGCGAATTGATTATTCAATTGAGAATTTTGGTAGGTAGACCCTCGGTAAAACTGTATTTTGGGGTGACGAAAGACTACCTTCACAGCAGCGGATTTAGGCGGGGCGCACCCGACGCGCGCCCCCTAAACTTTTCCAAAGCTTATTTTTTACTTTCACTATAGATAATTTAGCCTTCTTGTTTCTACATAATGTTGTATTATCTTATAATTTTCAAACTACGTTAATATAATTGTTGCAAACTAATAGCAATCTAGAGCACACAGTTCCAAGTTTTCCGATAAAATGTCAATAGAGTGATATCAAGGGCCTCAACCGTATTTCGGACCACGCTTTATGTAGAACACTCAGCGTTTTCTTGCAATTCATCTGCTATTTGGGTTCATCAAATGTAGAGTCACGGTGTATAGCATGTATACAAAGCGCATGGCCAAACTTTACATGAGCTTAATGTCTATGTTCACTTATTTTATACAATCTGTGATCCCGTTTCTTCCTTTTTTCATGAACTAGAGATCTATTTGTCACACAAACCAGACAATAAGGGGAAACGTTCTGTTCTAATATGTGCAAAATGTGAAGTTTGTTTAGGAATGGTCGAATTATGCTCTTTTGCTTTTAGCTTAAAATGTAAATGAGGGAAAATCATTTTCAGGATGGCTTTGCTTTTTGGAAAGTTCTATTTGATCATTGATAGTGAGCTCAAGAAATATGGCAGAATATGTGTTTTAATGTAACCTTTCCATGTTATCATTGAAAACAAGTATTAATGGTGTCTGTTGCACTTGATCTTATTTTACTCCCTTCCGGATGTGTATGCTAATCAATATATTTTGAATAATTCTTATTAAAATTGATAATAAACTTATCTATGCCACTTCTTTCACGGTCACTGAAACTTATTAATTTTTATGAGAGAGTCGACTGAGTGCTTAATTAGAATGATTTCTGCCACAAATGTAATTTTACTATTTTTCCTTTTACATTGTATTACGGAAAAATTCTGCAATCCCGTGAAAGTGGAGACTGAATCTACATGCCACTAAAGAAATCAATGATAACGCAAAGCGTTTAACAATGTTTATCTCTCATGCACATGACAATAAAGTGGTGCATTTCATCAATCGAAAGACTTTAAAAGCTGCAATCTCAAACATGAATCGTACAGCAGTGCATCGTACTCTTGGTTGGACATTTTCACCATCGTCTTTGAATCTGCTGGAGACAACAAAATTCAATTCTTTCAGTTTTTTTACGTTCATAGAATTATAGGTTGTAACGAATTTTTATTCAAAGTTAAAAAGGAAAGATTCTACTCCCTGTACCTTGTGTGAGGACTCCCTTTATCTTTAGACCAGGGGTGTCGATTTGGGGGGGACGGGGGGACAGGGGGACATATCCCCCACTTTTTTGAGTGGAGGGGACACTAACGTAAAAGTCCCCCCCCCCCCCAACTTTTTGCGGCGTGAAACTTAAAAACTAGGCACTACCAAAAGGACTATACACGTAGGTTATGAAAGGTGTCCCCTACAGATTACGATCGACTAGCTTTCTGTATCAAAAATACCACGTTTACTTTGCAAGTTCCCAAAATTTTCGCGCGCTCCGCGCGCTTGCAGTCTCATTGATGTTCTTTTTTAAGTTAGATATTAAACATACATTATTCATCGGTCTCTATGATTATGTCAATTGTTCGTGTGCATAGTGCAGCAGGTGTGGTTGTGAAGGAGTACAATATTTAGGAATAGGAAGAAGATGGATCGTCCCCCCACTATGTTCAAATGAAATCTGTGGTCTTTAGTGACTGACCAGACTGGCAGGCTGAAATTGACAAACACTTTAAGGAGACTAAAAATTTCTCTTTGCACAGTCTGCATGCAACTTTTTTAGAAAAATCTATTATTTCTAACGCAAAATCTCAACATGCTCAACTCGTTCTTTTGTATGGCTATTCGACCATTTCGTATTTACAACATTATCATAGAAGTAAAATCACACTGACGTTTGCTAGATAAGAGACTTCAATTAGGAATTAGAGGTACACCTCTATCCTCTGTCTGCAGATAATGTATGATGAGGTGTCGTTCGAAAAATCATATTTTAATGTTTTTTGTATTAACAATCTTACACAGGTATAAGCCTCCGCAACGGTAGCACCGCACCAGTGGGTATCATTCCCCCATCCCTCGATCTGTGATTTTCCCGTAGTAAATTGAAGTGCGATTTTCATCAAGTTTTTCGCACTTTGCATCTGGACCCTACTCTTAGACACCCAGTGGCGTAGCGACAGGGGCAAGCGGCTCTGAAAAATGAAGAATTCGGAAATTTGCTATTTGTGAAACCAGTCGACTTTGTGGTTTTGAAAATTCATGAAATTCCGAAATCTCCCTATTAAAAGCTCCATATTCGTCATTATTTGTGTCAAAGGAGCAAAAAATTGCGATTCCTAAGCAGAAGTGCTCTCTCTTAACTCGAATAAATTTTCCGAGATCTGGACATAGTAAGTGAAAAAAAAAGAAATTTGCTACATGTGACAACCAATCATCAAGTGACATAAGAAACTACAGTGCTATTTTCATGATTTTTCTTTCATAAAATTCAAAATTTTCTCCAAATATAAGCTCTGGACTCAAAAAAATTGGTCAGAGAGCCACATTTCGTCGGGGTGGGATAACATTATGTAGCAACAACGATCTTTAGTCGCCGTTTAATCTCAGATTTGCCAACAGGAAATGCAAATTCTTGAGTAATTCCCCCACTTTTCAAATAAGCTTCTTACAGGAAACCCAGAATCAAAACTTTCCTGCAATACAAGTTCCATATTTTCAAATA
Source organism: Holothuria scabra (assembly GCA_037179385.1). NCBI lineage: Eukaryota > Metazoa > Echinodermata > Holothuroidea > Aspidochirotida > Holothuriidae > Holothuria > Holothuria scabra. The sequence continues at coordinate 5,419,821 of CM074189.1, read as the reverse complement.
TTTGAAAAATGGCAAAATTTCAGCGCGCTACGTGCGCCGAAAATTACGGCCCTAGTTCAGTGGTGTTAACGCTCAAAAAATCATAAAATCTGGATGCTTGCCTACCCTCTCCCCTTCCCGAAAATTTGTCAAGCAACGACGCCGTACAACCGTACCAGAACAGGAGAAAAAATTTAGGCCAGATGCCCCCCCACTTTGAAAACCAACTAAATCGACGCCCCTCCTTTCGACATTTTTTTGGAAAGATATTTCATCAACAGGGTTTAAAGAGTGATCTTAGCTTGAATCAAGATCAAGGAAATTTTGGTTTAGTTCATGAAGCAAGTTTTTGAAAATTTTCTAACTTTTAATTGAAAGGAACATTTTTTGGCAAACAGAAGCTCAAAGTAACGACTGCTTAGTTTCTACTTACAAGTCTGGGAAATGCTATTTACGGCTATCTGAGAGGTCACGATTTTTCAAAATTTTCTGTACGCTCCGCGCCAACCGCCAAACGGCCGTGCTATCTTTTGGTTTGAACGATGGTTACCAATTTTCCCATGATCCTCTGTACATGTATATATAGGAAGTCCGTGGGCATAACATACGCCCAAAGACCCACGGCTGTTTGTGTATTTTATCATTTTCAGAATGATGGTCATTGTCAGAACTTTAGCATAGGGGTCTATACTTTTCTTTTTGTCTGCACTTAGGGTTATCATAAGCCTATTTATTTTCTCGCAAGGAGGACATGCATGGCCACCCTGGTGAAGAGGTCTAACTTAGGAGGGGCCCGGATGGGGAGTTAGGAAACTTTGCTGATTTACCGCAATGGTGTCTAGATGCAAAAAAGGTGCCATAAGTTGTTGCTTTTACCAGAATTTTTTCTAACTTGAAGCAAAATTAGGGAAAACCTGCGATCATTAAATGCATGAAATCCAGACACTCACGGTGGCGGTAATTTTACAAAACCACCTAGACACCAGCAAGAATCATGAAACAGGACGTGTCCTGGTAAAACAGAACGTCTGGTAACCCTACCTGCAGTGCCACTGTGAGCACTGTAGGCTTACTTTGCTACTTCCGGTTGATCACTGCCATTACATCGGCATTGCACGAATAGCCTAAAGGCCTATGTGGTGATTTATCAATTAGCCTGATAAGCATTATGAGAAATAGTGCAGTCCTGCATCATTTATGTGCATCACGAGATTCCGAGTCAAAAAGTAACAAATGGTTGATATCTACAACAAGCAACCAACACAGTACTGCATTATGTTAAGGTATATCATTTCGGCCCAAGTTTTAGTACGTACCCGGTTACAATGGTACAGAAACAATCATGGACAGTAAGTGGTTTCGATTTTCGAAACCACATTTCTAGTTTTCTATGGTTTCACTGAGGTCAAGTTATGCAAGTCATTCTGTCTAGAAAAAAGTGAAAATATCTACGGACAGTGACGTAGTAGTGGATGGGGTGGGTGAATGTGAGGGTGGGGAAACGATGCGTACATTTTGAAATATTTTTTACTCCATTAGAGAAAAGGAAGAGCATTAGAAATTAAGCCCTAAAAGGTTTGTGATTCGCAGTGCTCAAACAAATCTCACTATATATGCCACTGACTTTGGATCAGATACTACAAAGATAAACAAGTTATGAACAATTGCACAGTGAAAAGGCCTTGTATCATTCATTTGATGACAAAATTCTCTATATAAATTTCACTTCAGAAAAAGTTTTGAACGAGCTACATTTTGAATTCGATTAAGAAAAACGAGAACAGTTTTATGAACTCGATGTATGAGATACGATCCATGTTGATCATTATTTAACAGACAGTGGGGCGTGGCTGTAAATATCAAGAGAAGCTTAATATACAACACAATTGATAAAATGTGAGAAATTAAAACATTTTTAAGAAACTTACTTCGATTGAAATTTGCTTTAGAACAAATGCTGTCGATGAAAGCATTTACACGAACAACATCTGTCCTTGACTGAACGTTAACGGATCATATGGAGAAAATATATAAACACAACAAAGCTGATATTTACTTCTGAAGCGAATTTAACATTAACATCCTAACATGTTGCGGATAAATTAGCACCAACGGTTTTGTTGACAGTGTAATAAGTTTAAGCTACTGTCTCCATCTAGACAGACAAGTTCATTTGGCTTTACTTATTGATGTGTCTTAAAAATTTCAGAAATGCAGACTTGTCTTAAGTACACGAATATAGTTACTAACAAAACAGTAGCAATCAAACTTCATTCTTATTACATTACTAACATTAGATGTCATTTCCTGTGTTTAGCACCGGCCTCACAGCGTTCACAGGAAAATGCATCAGTCCCAAACTTTCTCTCTAAACGGACAAAGCATACTGCATTGACGTCCCTTGCGTAAATCGTCTCGGCAGTATATGTGAAAATGGGAGAAAAATGGTCGCATGCCACAGTCTCGTAAGCAGATTGAAATTGGACTTGCCTAAGTAGCTCAGATTTTGCAAGAAATGTCACCCGATAGTTCCAACTCCTTTGGCAACTTCGGAACAGAGATATGAAATAAGGTTCAGGCAGGCGCGTACCCAGGCTTGTGACAAGGGTAAGTGTTTGGGTGTCATGGGAGGATTTGGGGTCACGATATGAGGGATAAGTCTAAGAATAGAGAGAAAAAACCGCTTTGCTAGGTGTTTTCTGCATTGCAAGGTTGCATTATGGGGGGTGGGGGGAGGGTTCTAACCCTAAAACCTTCCCCGTGGCTACACCACTGGGTTCAGGTAAGCTAAGAATCAATAAAACATGGAAAAACCACACACGTTTCTTTTTATCCTAAAATTTAGGAAATCTGTGTGTTACCCTGTCTCGCTGTATACAGTGGCGTGCCATGAGGGGCATTCTTTCCCTTTGAACCTATGAATAGGCACTTTAGTTACACATATTTTACTTCAAAAGGTAGTATATGTGGCACCAGACTGCATTAAAACACACCCAATTTCTGAAAAATTTTCATCAAACGGGGAGGGACTGTCTCCCCAAGGCCCCCTCAGTAATATTTTTTTTTTATCAATTCCTAAAAATAAGCAAATATTTTCAGAGTCCACATTTTACTTCAAAAGGTAGCATTTGTGGCACCAGATTGCAAGTAAGAACACCTACTTTTCCAAAAGTTTTCAAACTGTCAAAGAGGAGGGTATTCCTTAAACTCCTTTCTCGGCCAGCAGAGATGTACCAGACGTGAACTTAAGGTATTCAGGTGCGGTAAGCAAAAGTTGATCTTTCAAAAGATGTTGGGAGTAGAATAATTTATAGTCGGGAGTTTGGGCAGTCACATAGACAATTTCATTTATTTGCGTATCTTGAATTAAGCCAAGAATCGCAATGGAGACACATTAGCATATGTTGAATTCAGTTGACTGTACAGTTTACCCTGAAAAGAGTCAAGACCATTTCGTCTAATGGGTAGTGGTACATTTAACGTGGAAATTTTCTGATCACTGAGCAAGCTGCTGATTTGTTTATTATTGCAAACCAAAACTAAAATTAAGACTATTTAGATTCTCTTTACAACCATGAAAATCACATTTTCGGCCATTTGAGGGGTCGTGAATTTTCAAAATTTTTTCAGGCAAGAGAAATTGAAAACTTAAATATTCCTGCATGCCTTTGCCGATCAATGAATCTTCCATTTTGACTCTTTAAGGTGGATAATTTTAAAAAGTTCTTCGTCAAAAGATAGCGTACATTTTATTAGCTTGCAATTAAAGACACAAAAGTTCCATTTTTAATTCCAATTAACCATAATAGTTCAACTTTTAAGACTATTCCTGTCAAGGTGGAAAATCTTGCACCATTTTGCATCTTGTCTACTTGAAACGGCCGAACATTTTCAAAGGGAGTGGGCACCCCTCTCCTGGCCGCCGATCACTCAACATACTGATGTCCCCTTACCTCAGGCTGCCTACCCAACCGGCTATATATTGCAAATCCCCACTTACAACAAATTTATCAAACAATGCAAAAACATTGATTTGTACTTTAAACCTTTTGCATGCAAACAATACACACTGGAGTTACCTGCAGTCATAAATGTATGATACTAAATGTCAGGAAAGCCAACAGACTGGTATATATACTACTTTGCTACAATAGACTATCCCTTGTAGAATTTGCCAGAAAATTGTCAGAATTTAATCAGAAGGATTATTTCTGACTATGTTTAATCAAATTCACACTCCTGATTAATTATCTGAAAGCAATCTGACAAACATTTCCGGAAACTAGTCAGAACATAATCAGAAGAAAACTCTCTGGTAAAAGATGATCAGAAATTCCCATCTCTCTGCAAGTTTCTCACTTCTGACTTTAGTCAGAATTTAGTCAAAACTTTATCAGAAGGAAACGTTCTTACAAAATACAGTATAATCAGGGTTCTCATATCTTATTTAAGTTTCTGACTTTAATTTGACTAAATAGGCGTTCTTGAAACTGACCTCTACTTCTGATTTAAGTGTGATTATAATCCAACTTTCTTTCTGACTGAACTGCAAAGTATGTGAGATCTGAAAATTTCTGACAAACAACTATAGGTAAATTGTGCATGCTGGTGTATATATAGTCCTGACGAAAATCTGATTTACTTCTGACAATATGTCATAAGTTGGACCTATTAAAACAGTATCATGGGAAACGTGGACTTAGGCAAATTTAAAGAAAGTTGGGACTTAGATTTTCTTTGAGGTTTCTGACTTACCCATACACAAATGATTTCTGTACAAGCTCACACACTAGTGCAGACTCAAAATAAGGTTGCATTGTGTGCACTTGTATTCAATAGCAACCGAGGACCTTGACCTGAATAAACACCTATTACCTGAGGACATTTTTTCAGCCGAGGACCAAAATCGCGGTCCTCTGCTAAACATAGCTGCATTGCAGTAAAGCAGCTAGCATTTCCATCATGTAGGTGCAGTATGAGGTAGGGTCCTCTACTAACCAGGAAGTTATGAATTGGTGTGTGAAAATTTCAGTGGTCCTCAGGTGTTTGTGATAGATATTGTGGACTTTCAGTATTGTGCAAATAAAGTGTACTTAGGACACACATGTAACTTCCCAGTGGGTGTGTATAGTTCCCTCTAGTGGATAGTAAATCAATGTATGTACTCATTTGCCATTCTCATGGTTATAAGTGCAGGTCCACAGGTGAATATTAATACAACACCATGATACACAGGTCCTCAGTTTGAGATAAAAACGCGTATGTGTGTACAGTATTTTTATATACACTTTATTATAAACTTCGCTGTGAAATAGTTGAAAATAAAGTAGTTGCATTGTTCACAAATTCAAACTGACAGTTTTTGTTTAATATCCAGCATTCAAGTGTAGCACATTAGTTACAGCTATAAGCAGAAAACATTTTATACCACATAGACACATACATATCCACAGCAGTGTGGTCGATATAAAAACTATGCAGGTAACCATCAGAAGTTAACTGACCAAGTTAAATCAATATGTCATGCAATTAGCACATAATTATTTCTCAAGCATTTTCTCATTTTACTTAGACATAAGTTTTTGACCATAGTTGCATTTTCCATTTTGTGTCAACATGTTTCATGAGATGCTTTTCCAGTATGTAGGCAACATTTTTACATTATTACTATACAGATGTTGATACATTATTATAAACAAGAATCCTAGCATTCACTTTTAATACAGTACTGAAGATAGTGATCACAATACCTTAATACACATGCCCCAAATGCATTTAATTATCTATGCATCATGACTATGCTGTTTAAGAATTTAAATTAACTAACTTGGTGTAATACTTTGCTTAAGAATTCACCCCAGTCCATCCCAATTTTGATACCAAAGCTGAGTATTTTGCCATCTCTGCTTTTAATTTATGATGATAAATGAGTCATGCAGAAAAATAGCATGAAGTGCATTGATAATAAACAATTGATCTCTTCAAAGCCTTAGTCCATAGTAAAGTCACTCATTATCTTCAGGCACAAATCCAGGATTTTGAGAAAGGGGGGGCAGGGGGGCAAAGCCGTGGCGAGGGATTGTGGGTCTTCCCCCACGGACATTTAAGTTCTAAATGCGCTAAGATGCGATTTCCAGCATCTGCGAAGCATAAAATATATTAATTTAAGGGGGGGGGGGGGAGAGGGGAGACAGCCTTTAACTGTACGGGTTACCACCATTATATTTAATATCTCATGTAAATTGAAATGGGGGGGGGGGGGGAGAGGTAGCCTTTAACTGTGTTACCACCATTCTATTTCATATCTTACTGTAATTTTACTTGATTCCTTTGACAAAGAATATAGCATGCATGGATCCAACATTTGTTTTTTTTTCTGTCCTTTATCCAGATGTTGAAATATCCATTTTTGTCAATGACTAGGTAATTAGTGCTCATAAAATGCCTAACGCTGTGGGAGTATGATTGGGTAGGCCAATGTTTCCTTAATGATTTATTGTTGACACTTGCATGAGCCCATGGTTACATATATAAATTAACCATAATATTACTGTGGTAGCTACATGATCATTATAGGAAATAGTTGTCAGATTTAAATCAGAATTGCATGGTGCATTTCTAATTTAATTTCTGACTTAACCTAATATTTCGTCATACTGTATATACTAAAACCTTATTTATCCTAAAATCACTTTGAGATTAAAATTCTGACTATACTTTGACTAGAGTTTCTTACAGAATTTCTGACTAAGTTATCAGAAAATACTGCTTCTACAAAGTATAGTCAGGTTTTTGGAACAATCTGGTTATATGACATTTTCCTGATAAAATTTTCTGATTAAATTTCTGATAAAATTTTCTGATGAAAATATCTGATTAAATTTTCTGATTTAAACTATCTGTTTAACATTTTATGATTAATTACAGGACATCAGAATATTGTCAGAAGGATGTTCCAAATACCTGACTTAACTTATGATTTTCTATTATATTCAGAGATTATAGTCAGAGATATAAGAAATTTCCACAAGAGATAGAAACAATGATTTCACCGTGCACATTGATCAGAATAATCTTTCTACAAACTAGCTGTGAGCAAAACTTTTTCTTATTGTTAGACCTATGTAATGAGTATAAAGTATATTGGAGCTAAAGTAGAGGTAAAATTGTGCCTTGTGATGCACACATTTCTGGAAGTGCTATCTTATACAATATTGTATGTATTCTTCACATATTCCGATATTTGGACCTTTTCAAAAGGTTTTTAAACCAGAGTGCAGAAAATGCTTGAGGCTTTGATGATATAGTATTATTCAAAATCACACCATGATGTTCCACATCTTTTCAGTAAAGTGTTGCACTAGCATGTTTGGAAAATAATTTTGTCTTTTCCCAAAGGTCATTAGAAGGAGACAAAATAATTTTGTCTTATCCCAATGACCTTTGACCTCTTCTAACAACAGTACGGTCCATCTTCGAACCATAACATGTCCAAAAACCAAATATACCCAAGTTTTCTATTTTGCAAGATTCTGTTAACAAGATTTTCAGCCTTTGACCCCTGGTGACCCTAGATGAGCTTTGACCTCAATCAAAAACAAAAGGGTTCTTTCTCTTAATATGGAGCATCTATATACCAAGTCTGATAATTGGTCCACACTCCTGTCTTGAGATATAGTGTTATTGAGCAAAATGTCACTATTGCACACAATGCACCCCCCATGCATCATCACTGTATTGGTTTCTCTTATCAACGACACCAGAAACCATAAGAAAATTTGTGGCAAACATTCTTAGAGAACAATTTACCAAATAAAATGTACAACTGAGTAGTATTAAAAACAGATGAAAAGTAAAAAAAAACAAAACAAAACAAAACAATGATCAAATCTCTAAATTATTTGATCAAACCTCTAGAAACATAACCTGATATTATATGTTCAAGATGACAAGATGTGAGTATAAATTTTCCAGACTATACATCAAATAGCAGCAACACTGCGCTGCATTTATACCATGGGTACCAAATATTTTTAAGAAAGCATCGACATGTATTCATAGCTACAGATGTCAATGCCAATGGTGTTAAAGGTAAGCTGTCGCCGTATATTGATAATATTTATAATATGTATTCAACATTAATTCTAAAATTCATTTCTAGCTCTATTATCGATATCCGTTTTTGAACAACATACATATAAAGAAAACACTATATTATAGAAAATATCTACTACAAACTGTGATTTACTGATTCAACTAAAATATTGATATTCTGCAGCAGTGATTCATGACTGATATCCTGGTGTGCACAATCACTGATACTCAATGCATTGATACTGTCACGTTTCAATGAAGCTTAGGCCTAGCCCAAAATCTTATGGCAAAAATATGTATAATATGTATATTATACGTATTTTGTCACAGATATATCAACATTTTGTTTTGGCAATATCGCTACTGCTTAGTTTAAGGTAGTATGACATGTCAGCAAAATAACCTTACTTTACTTTAGCAGTTATGGTGTGACCTTTTCTATGGAAGAATCTGTTGGAATTGTTTCAATATCTTTCACCGTTTTAAAGATATACCTCTTCAAAGATCAAGTATGTTTCTGAAGCAACATGTTGCATATGCAAAAATAATGATGTGGATTGAGTGTTGCAAAGTGTTGACATTTCTTTTGTTAACCCTATCTTAATTATCTCTTAATTACTCATCACAAAGTTTATGGTTTGGTAATAGATACAAATGATTTTCAAGGACACAATTTAAACTTCCAAAATAAAACAATCAGGAAAACCTAACCTAACAACTGTCCTTGAAATGAGAATTGTAAAAACAAAAGATGACATAAGCCATATATGGCATGTTCCTCTCATGATATCACAACATTTGCATATTAAGCTCATATTTATTAATAAATACAGATCCCTATTTAATTATATAAGGATCTGTAAATTTTTAGCAACTACTCCTTAATCTCTTAAGGTCCCTTATGTCTGATTGTTATCTAATTGTACTTCTTTTGTGTTATATGCTGTATTCCCTGTATTACTAATTGCTGGGCTTGCTCATAGTTCAGCTTGCTGACTTTCATTTTGTCTTCAGCAACTGAGGTAGAGCATGGTAGCTTGAAATATGTTGTTTTCTACATTTTACTGGATATGATGAGGGAGTCACCCTATCTTTTTTTTCGTTATATTGGAAATTCAGTATGTGCTTCTATATATATACATATATATATATACATATATATATATATATATATACATATATATATATACATGTATATATATATATACATATATATATATACATGTATATATATATATAACGCTAATTCCCACCTTAGGGGGAAATTGTTATATCTGCGCGTACATAGGGCGAAAAAATAACAATGAAATACAAAAGAAAACGTATTCGCCCTAACGTCTAAAAATATAAACAACGTTATTTCAATGGCCAGCCATGCGTTCGTGTAAACAGCTAGGTGTCTGTAAATTTGACAACTTTGAAGAAATTGTATCTACTTTGTAAATCTAGGAGGGGGCCTTTGTCCGTTTACGTATTCCTATAGAAAAAGTGTGTAGAAACGTTACTGCGAAACTTATATTTCTCCCCCCAAAATTTTTCCCCTTAAGGTCGACTTTTCAACAACAACTTTCCCCCTAAGTGGGAATTAGTGAAATATATATATATATATATATATATATAACACTAGATTGGACATTAGGGGGAAATTTGCATATGTTTAGGAGAAATGAAAACCAATAAAATACATAACTGTATATTTCGCCTTTAAGGAAAAACATATGCATGTACATAAATTCAATAGTCCATTAGTTGTACGTGTGAACAGATAGGCCTCCGTAATTTGGTCAATATTGAAATAATTACGTAAATTAGGTACCCCCATATGTATTTTACTATACACTAATGTATTCCCATTAAAACTGTGTGAAAAGGTAAATTTTCCCTATCTGTTACCACCTACAACTAATGGAGTATTGAAGTTACGTACATGTTTTTCTTTAAGTGCGAAATATACAGTTATGTATTTTATTGTTTTTCATTCGCCTAAACATATCAAGATAAACAAATTTCTCCCTAATGTTCAATGTAGTGGTATATATATATATATATATATAACGCTAATTCCTATCTCAGCAGGAGAGTGTTAAATCTGCTTGTACGTAGGGCGAAAAAATAATAAAAAATATAAGAATTTGCCCTAACGTCTAAACATATGACTAATGTTAATTCAATGGCCAGCAATCCCTTCATGTTTACAGCTAGGTGTCCGTAAATTTCACAACTTTGAAGTAATTGTATCTACTTTGTAAATATAAATATATATAGATATGTATATATATATATATATATATATATATATATATATATATATATATATATATATATATATATATATATATATATATATAACCGTAGTAGTAAAAATTAATGAATAATTTCAACCAGGCAATGGTAAAGTGCTCAACCCTGTGAAGGGAGCTGTAATATTGAAAAGGTTGCAATAAGTTCCAATAAGAAAAGAACTTAGGTAAGAACTTATTGCAACCTTTTCAATATATATCTATCTATATATATATATATATAGTTTATACTATATCTTGGATCGGTATAAAATTCATGATCGAATGTATTACTACAACACTTTCGACCTATAAAAATATATATATACATATACATATTATAAAAATATATATATACATATAAATATTAGTGAGTTCCACGTATGCTCCTTATCAACAAGAAAACCAAACCAGAAAGCCAAAAGGCTTAGTGATTCCTTGCTGCTAAAATGTAAGGCCTTTTTCACATTGACATTGCTTTGCAATGTTTTTCAATTAGAAGGGCTCCATAATGTGCCCACAAAGTACACATGCAAGGCATCCAATCTTGAAATCCCCCTTGCCCGTCGTGAACCCAAATGACATTTGACCTCCACCAAAAACTTCTGGGACCGTGTATTGGAAAATCAACAGGGATCATCTACTAAATATGACCAATCCACACACTAAATATGAGCACAGTCACATGTACCGTTCTTGGGATACGGTGTTTACGAAGTTTTGACCTTTTGACCTCTCATAACCCCAAATGACCTTTGACCGCCACCAAAAACAATAGGGATCATCTACTCAATATGGCCAATGCACACACCAAATATGAGATTAGTCACACTTACTCTTCTTGAGAATCCGTGTTTACAAGCAACTTCTAAGGAATTTACCTACTGACCTCTTGTGACCCCAAATGACCTTTGACCTCCACGAAAATCGATAGGGATCATCTACTCAATATGACCAACCCACACATTAAATATGAGCATAGTCACATGTACCGTTCTTGAGATATCGTGTTTACGAAGTTTTGACCTTTTGACCTCTCGTGACCCCAAAGGACGTTTGATCTCCACGAAAATCAATAGGGATCGTCTACTCAATATGGCCAATGCACACACCAAACAGGAGATTAGTCACACTTACCCTTCTTGAGATACCGTGTTTACAAGTAATTTCTAGGGAATTAACCTATTGACCTCTCGTGACCCCAAATGACCTTTGATCTCCACCAAAAACAATAGGCATCATCTACTCAATATGACCAACCCACCCACCAAATATGAGCATAGTCACAGGTACCGTTCTTGAGTTATTGTGTTTACGAAGTTTTGACCTTTTGACCACTGGTGACCCCAAATGACCTTTGATCTCCACGAAAATCAATAGGGATCATCTACTCAATATGGCCAATGCACACATCAAATATGAGATTAGTCACTCTTACCCTTCTTGAGATACCGTGTTTACAAGCAATTTCTAAGGAATTTACCTATTGACCTCTCGTGACCCCAAATGACCTTTGACCTCCACGAAAATCAATAGGGAACATCTACTCAATATGACCAACCCACACATTAAATATGAGTATAGTCACATGTACCGTCCTGGAGTTATCATGTTTACGAAGTTTTGACCTTTTGACCTCTCGTGACCCCAAATGACCTTTGATCTCCACCAAAAACAATAGGGATCGTCTACTCAATAAGGCCAATGCACACACCAAATATGAGATTAGTCACACTTTCCCTTCTTGAGATACCGTGTTTACAAGCAATTTCTAAAGAATTTACCTATTGACCTCTCGTGACCCCAAATGACCTTTGACCTCCACGAAAATCGATAGGGATCATCTACTCAATATGACCAACCCACACATTAAATATGAGCATAGTCACATGTACCGTTCTCGAGATATCGTGTTTACAAGGTTTTGACCTTTTGACCTCTCGTGACCCCAAATGACCTTTGATCTCCACCAAAAACAATATGGATCATCTACTCAATATGACCAACCTACACACCAAATACGAGGTTAGTCACACTTACCCTTCTTGAGATATCGTGTTTACAAGCCAAAGCGTCACATACACACACACACACACACACATACACACGACATCACCATCGCATAGATTCCTTGCCTGCCTTCGGCAAGGAATCAAAAATGATAAAAACGACGGTTTTCAGAGCACAATAGTCTGTATTTGAAACGAATATCTTGGACACTCCTGTGCCCTTTAACTGCGATGTAACAAATGTAGCAAAATTGAAACTAACAAAGCTGTAGCACAAACCGCCAAACACTCAGAGATGAATTTATGTGCACAGTACGCACTCCTCTGAGAGAAAAGTCGCAGCGTGCAAGAAAGGTGAACTGTTGCTGAGGACTAACGGATGCTAGCAAAGCTTAAACCACTGAGAACGCCCAAGTCTTTGTTTAGGCCCTGTTTGTGCGTATTAAGGGCTATAATCCACTTACTCTCCGCTCGGAGTCGCTGGTTTGTTGTAGTGAACCCCGAGCAGAGGAGTATACAACGCAGATTAGAAAAATTATGCCCTAATCTGCAACCAGAAAGCCAAAAGGCTTAGTGATTCCTTGCCATCAAATACCTTACCTGCTTTCAAATTGACAGTGCTTGATAGATTTTTCTTTACATTTTAGGCACAGAATTTTCGCAATTTTACCCCTGGTGACCTCAAATGACCTTTGACCTCTACCAAAAACAATAGGCTTCTTTCTCTCAACATGACAAATCTATATACCAAATATGAAAAGTATCTGTTACTCTCATCTGGAGTTATTGTGTTTGCAAGCCATTTTCGAAGTTTTGGCAATTTTACTGCTGGTGACCTCAAATGACCTTTGACCTCTACCAAAAGCAATAGGCTTCTTTCTCTCAACATGAAAAATCTATACACCAAGTATGAAAATTGTCGGGCAATACTATCTGAAGATATCATGTTTACAAACCATTTTCGGTGTTTTCACATTTTTACCGCTGATGACCTCAAATGAACTTTGAAATCTACCAAAAGCAATAGCCTTCTTTCTCTCGACATGACAAATCTATATACCAAATATGAAGAGTATCTGTCACTCCTTTTTGAAGATATCGTGTTTACAAGCCATTTTCAGTGTTTTCACAATTTTACCGCTGATGACCTCAAATGACCTTTGACCTCTACCAAAAACAATAGGGTTCTTTCTCTCAACATGCAAATCTATATACCAAGTATGAAAGTTGTCGGGCAATCCTACCTGAAGATATCGTGTTTACAAGCCATTTTCGGCGTTTTCGCAATTTTACCGCTGGTGACCTCAAATGACCTTTGAACTCTACCAAAAACAATAGGGTTCTTCCTCTCCACATGACAAATCTATTTACCAAGTATGAAAATTGTCGGGTAATCCTATCTGAAGATATCATGTTTACAAGCCATTTTCGGCGTTTTCGCAATTTTACCGCTGGTGACCTCAAATGACCTTTGACCTCTACCAAAAACAATAGGGTTCTTCTTCTCAACATGACAAATCTATTTACCAAGTATGAAAAGTGTCGGTCACTCCTATCTGAAGATATCGTGTTTACAAGCTATTTTTGAAATTGTCGCAATTTTACCGCTGGTGACCTCAAATGACCTTTGACCTCTACCAAAAACAATAGGGTTCTTCCTCTCAACATGATAAATCTATATAGCAAATATGAAAAGTGTCAGACATTCCTATCTTAAGATATTGTGTTTACAAGCAAGTGTCACAAACACACACACACACATATACACACACACTCACACACACATACACACACACGACATCACCATCGCATAGATTCCTTGCCTGCCTTCGGCAAGGAATCAATAATGATTGGAAACGGGAAGGTTGACTTTGTCGATGATTGACTTTTTGTGATTGTTAAATCTCAACCTAAACTTGGGGCGCGTCTGACCAACGTAGTTACCTTCCTCGCACGCAGTACTACATATACAACATTAGGAGAAACACAATCAAGGGAAGGGGGTCGGATAGAAATAGTTGAACCAGGTGGAGTAAATGATCGATCTGTTAAAATGAACTTGACATCTTGGCTTATCGCATTTCTTATCACCGGTGCTTAAAGACACATAAATATTTGCCTAATTTGGCACTTAGGGGGAAGTTGTTGTTGAAAAGTTGACATTAGAGGAAAACATGAGTCTTGTCTTAACATTTCCACAACTTTCTTCTATAGGAATACGCAAACGGACAAGGGCGCCCTCCTAGATTTACAAACTAGATACAATTACTTTTTTAAAGTTTTCAAATTTAGGGACACCTAGCAGTTAACACGGAACAGATGGCTGGCCATTGAAACAACATTTGTTATATGTAAAGACGTTAGGCCGAATTCTTTTCTTATGTATTTTATTGTTATTTTTCGCTCTATGTTCAAAAAGAGGTAACAATTTCCCCTTAAGGTGGGGATTAGAGTTATATATATATGTATATATATATATATATATATATATAGGTACAAAATGAAAATAAGAAGCCACCAGACACACGACCTATCAAAAATAATCCATAAAAATTTATTAAAACGAGAATGTTAGCTGGATCGTTAAAATCTTCAATGCAATAAGATGATAAAACTGGTTAAATCTTTGAAACGGTAAAATGAGTATACACCTTGCACCACAACGTTTCAAAAAGGTAAACTTTTCTTGATCACGTATAAAAGTACACTGAAAAGACTCTCAGAAACCAGCACATGGGATAAGAACGAATAAAGGTGAAAGAGCAAATACCGGAAGATTATCCTAAACGCTATGGCTGACGTCTTTAATATTCATGCCTACTGGATCAAAGGTATTCAGACTGTAAATCCACTTTAGCTGTACTTCTTCTCGAGTTTTCTTGTTATTGTTAATAAGCTTTTCAATTCCAATGAGCTCAAAATTTCTACAGGATTGAAAATGTTTGCCAAGGGGTGTATTACCTTTACGTATTTCTTGCCTATGCCCATGGTGCCTAATCCTCAGTTCCCCGCCTGTCTCTCCCACATACTGTTTTTTACAACCTAAATAATTGACAAGATAAACGAGTCCTTCCGTATTGCAGGTAATGTCGTGAAAAATTCTGAACTTTTGAACTGTAGAATTACTCTGTACCAAATTAGTTTCTTTAATAGCAGTACATGTTACACAGCGATTGGAATGAGTTTTAACACATCCTTTGCTTGACTCATTAAAAACTTTAGAAGTTTTAGCCTTAACAAGAAGGGACTTTAAATTAGGAGGTTGTCGGTAAATACCGCAGGAGGTAGTGGGAAGTTATCCTTAAAAGTCTCCCACATTTGTAAAATTGGGGAAATGTTTCTTAATAATCTTGGACAAAGGGGGGAGTCGTGGATTACGAGTAGTGACTAAAGGAGCTAAAAGGTGCTTCTGCTTTTTGGCAGCAGACTGGGGATTAAGGAGGCTGTCACGGGACACTTTATCTGCTTCTTTGGTTTAATTACGAACCTAAGCACTAGGGTATCCTCGTTCACTGAGATTATTTTGAAGCTTGGTCAGGTTCCTATGAAAGTCCCTCTTATCTGAACAGATAGATTTAATAAGAAGTGCCTGTCCATAAGCTATGTTATCTAGGGTATTACGACTATGAAATGAATCATAACGAAGATAGAGATTTTTAAAATTAGGCTTAACAAACAAGTCGGTACTTAGGAGACCTTCCTCAGTACGCTTCATAAGAATATCAAGAAAAGGAATAGAATTAAAATCTAAATTGTAAGTGAATTCTAACTCAGAGGGATACAGATTATTCAAAGCCTCCATAAAAGAGGTAAAGGCATACATATAGACATATATATACGCAGAGTTGTAACAGAGTCACTCAAAATCGTCATTTGGAGTCAAAAGGTCACAAGTCACAACAAAAAAGGTTCCTAATAGCTGCGTAAGGGGTTGTAGACTTATCTTACTGATGATTGCTGGGGGGGGGGGGGTGCACAAGAATGGGTCCATTCAGAGTGTGTATCAAGTGTGTGGCTGGCTCTCCTCTTCACAGCCACAGCATATGCAAAAGGGGCTTGGCTTAAGACCACACTTCAGTGACTCTGTGGACAATAAAGGCTCATCTTCCAGCAATGGTTGCCATGTCCTTTGGTTATGGTAACAAAAGGACCTTCTCAGAAAGCCTTAAATGGATTATTGATTAACTGTGCTTTACTTGGGATGCAGTTTCAGTCTGTGTAGCTCTTTCACTGAATTCAACCATGCATGGAGAGCTACTTCTTTTCATACCAGTCTGCCACTCAAAGCATTTACTATGGAAAGTTTTTGTTAGAGAAAACTCACAGCTCTCCTGCTAGCTCATTAAGCTGAACAATGGCTTGGAGTTTTGCACATCAGGAAACTAAGGGAAGAATTGGAGACAGTCCCTAACTGCATTGCATGCTATGTTAAGTCATTGCATTGATCCTTAACTTTTAGAGCCTCGTGAGGTTGTTTGCACAAGAGATTAAAAAGAGATGAAAACTCTGGAAATATGTGGAAGGAGCTGTGGATGGTGCTGCACTTGGCTAATGGTACTTGTTTTCACATGTGTGTGACAAACTAATGAAAGTGTCTAAAAAAGTTTCTGCAATATTTCCCATTGCATCACTGAACATTGTTGAACATCACAGATTATACTGAACACAAAAGCAATTTTATTGCACTAACATACAATAACAAATGTCTTTTATACATAAAGTTATAAACTACTACAAGAGTGACAGCCAGTACTGCTGGAAAAGGCCACCTATAAACAAAAAGTCATGTGAATGAGAGAATTACCTTTATGTACCTCTCAATATTAAAATTTACCCAACAGGAATACCTCTTTCATTTGTGGGTAAAGAGAAGCAATTAACATAAAGCATCTTGCCAAGAACACTATGTAGTAAACATGACAGGATCTTAACTCTTTGACCACAAACATCTGACACCACAGTCCATTAGTCTACCAAACTCATACTTACTACTTGTTTCCTTCAAGTTTTTTTCTTCACTTGATATTCCAAAAAAAAGACACCCATTATTGCAGTGACCACAAGAAACATAAAAAAAAAACTCGTCTCCTGCACAGATATCCAAGTGATTGCCATCTCTTCTACATACTAAATTCACATCATACCTTTCTTCGCTTTTACGAATGACTTTGAAACCTCTGTCTGAGGGGGAACCTGAAAAATTGAAAGAATATTTCATAGTATCATGAGGTTTAATTTAACTACTCTATGTGGTACAACTGATTCAGTAATATCCTATTTCAAATAATTCAACAGTGTTCCATATCTTCTCAGTCAAATGTTACATACTATCATGTTGTAATACATATTTGTGTTAACCCAGATGACCTTCCACCTCCACTTCCAACAATGGGGGCCATTTTTCTCATCATAACACATGAAAATACTACATATGAATCCTATTCAAGTTTCCTACAGTGAGATGTTGTTGTAACAAGGTCTCAGGGTTTGACCTTGGGTGACCTCAGATGAGTTCTGACCTACCATGAAAAATGATAAAGACCATCTTTTCAACACAATACATCCACATACCAAATATGAAATCTATTCAAGTTTCCTTTCTTGAGATACCTTTTGAACAAAAACAGTTCTGAGAGTTTGACCTTTGGTAACCTCAGATGACATCTGACCTCCACCCAAAAACAAAATCAATGATCTTCTCTCCATAATGCCATGGGAAAATCTGTCAGCTTGAAGAACGGCGGAACGAACTGGCTGATCAGGGAAAGAACTGGCCGATTTTTCGACGTCATTTAACCACAAGAGTTGTTTGCTTAGTCGGCGCAAATATTTACCCTGCACGAAAGACAAGAACTGACCACTGTTCTGTTACAGTTTTGGTGCTAAAAATTTTCTATAATTCCACCAAACCTGGACCGATTTTTCTGGTTTAAAATTAGTTTTAATGGCAACTTATCCATGAAGTTCAGTTTTACCGCATAAAACTCCGAAAATTACGTCATTATGCTTCGAGCCACTTTTTGTCCACTGCAAGTGAGTTAACCACAAAAATGTCACATCTGGAGATATAATCCCTAAAGCAGGCGAAGGCAATTTTGTCTTTCCATCAAGGGGATGAAATCTGTAATGGCATCCACACACTACATATGAAAATTTACCTGATTTCCTACATTAAGGTATTGTGTAAACATTGTTTTCAGGTTTTGAACTTGGGTGACATCAGATGACCTTTGGCATTGATCCACCAAAAATGATAAGGATCATCTTTTTCAAATAATGTATCAACACACCAAATATAAAATCTATCCAGCTTTCCTACCTTGAGATACTGTGTTAATAAAGTTTTCAGGGTTTGAACTTGGGTGAATAAAAATGACCTTTAACTTACACTGAAAACGATAGGGACCATCTTTTTAGCATAATGCATCCATATACTGCAAATGAAATCCATACAACTTTCCTCTCTTGAGATGTCACTTTAAAAGGTTTTCAGAGTTTGACCCATGGTGACCCCAGATGAAATTTAACCTCCACAAAAAACAATTGGGAGAGCCCTCAATATGGGACATCTGTGTACCAAGTTTGAAAACTGTCCAAACATTCCTATCTTGAGAGATCATGTTAATGAGCAAGGTGCCACAAACACAAGTACATACATACTCTACATCATGATGACGGCACAGGCAAAGATTTCCCTTACCATCAAAACCACACACTCCAGTGAGTCATTGGCATTGGGATTTGTCACTCTGGATCAGGATTCAAGCCACACCAGCAGATTACAGCCACCTGTTATAGCATGCACTTATACTTACAAACTGGCATGTAGGGCAAACTGCCAGACTATTGGCTGACACAAAAATATGTTTTTAAGAAAAATACCATTAACATTAACCCCCTCAACCCCTCCCCCACCCCCCTTTCCCCCCACCCCCTGGCATTCTCAGCATCATTACGTGTTAAGCCCGATGTGGAATTTTCTAGCAAGTACCGCCGACCGACGGTCTTTTGAAGTAAATAATACTGAATCAGATACCACAATACTAGATAATGGTGCTTTGATCCCGCCTGCCTGCTCACACCAGCTCACCTCCATTTACAAAACTTGTGAAGTGTGAATAAACTTTTAAACTGTCTAGTGTCCACGGAGAAAGTTCTCTTACAGAGATTGTTCTCAAAAAGACAATGGACTGTTCTGTGACAAACTGGGGCAGCAAAGCTGCTTACTCATTGCCAGGTGAACTGTGGGCTAATTAAAAAGGATCATCTAACTGATACATGCTTGATTACATGGTTTAGTGAAGACAAGCAGAATGTGCAAGCTCAGTGCCCTTTGGAGAGAACACGTAATGTACTACAGCTGAACTTAAATCCTCTAGCTGGAACCCTTCTTTCTTTCAAATTGACAGTGTTTGATAAGATTTGTCTTTACAATTTAGGCACAGAATGTCAGGGATTCATTTGACAAAGATCAAAATACACTTATATCATGTTGATAACCTACAGATCCCAACAAGCCCTGACCCCCAGTAATCCCAGATGACCTTCAACCTCAACCAAAATCAAAAGGGTTCTTCGGTTCTCTCACCACCTCTGAATACCTGACATGACCTCTGGTCTGTAACCAAAAACAAGAAGGTTCTTATAGTGTTAAAAAGCCATTTGAGAGGTTTTTGTAGTTTAACCACTGGTGACCTCAAATGACCTTTGACCTGCACCAAAAACAACAAGGTTCTCCCTTTCCACATTGCAAATCTATATCCCACATATGAAAAAGTGTCGGTCACTCCTGTCTTGAGATATCGTGTTAACAAGCCATTTTTGATGTTCTTACAACTTAAACGCAAGTGACCTCAAATGACCTTTGCCCTCTACCAAAAACAATAGGGTTCTTACTCTTAACATGACAAATCTATATACCACATATGAAAATTTTTGGTCGCTCCTATCTTGCCATATCCTGTCTTCAAGCCACTTTTTTAATGTTTTCGCAATTTTACAGCAGGTAACCTAAAATGACCTTTGACTTCTACCAAAAACAAAAGGGTTCTTCCTCTCAACATTACAAATCTATATACCAAGTATGGGAAGGGTCGGACATTCCTACCCTGAGATATACTGTTTACAAGCCATTTTTGACGTTCTTACAACTTAACCGCAGGTGACCTCAAATGACCTTTGCCCTCTACCAAAAACAATAGGGTTCTTACTCTTAACACGACAAATCTATATACCACATATGAAAATTTTTGGTCGCTCCTATCTTGCAATATCCTGTCTGCAAGCCACTTTTTTAATGTTTTCGCAATTTTACAGCAGGTAACCTAAAATGACCTTTGACTTCTACCAAAAACAAAAGGGTTCTTCCTCTCAACATTACAAATCTATATACCAAATATGGGAAGGGTCAGACATTCCTTCCCTGAGATATTGTGTTTACAAGCAAAGTGCCACAAACACACACACACACGTACAGAACACACCTGTACTCAATGCCTTATGGGGCACAGAGAACAGTTCCCTATAAGGAAATCGGGGGAATTCCCCTTTAGCTGTTTAAGTCATGCAGCATGTGAATGCCAGGAGCTCTTGCATATCGCGTGAGAGAGCTCATTGCAGTGTCTGAATTTTCCCGTAGCTACGCCAGCTCTGTGTGAGCGAGGAAAGACGTGCGAGGCTTGAGCTCTCCTAAGCGGCTTGTACCCTACAAGGTATCGTTTATAGGTTCACACACCCTCATCAACTGGCTAATACACACTACAGGTGCAGCACACACACACACACACACACACCTACCCACGACATCACCATCGTATAGATTCCTTGCCTCCTACAGCAAGGAATTAACCAGAATGCAAAAATGCATTGAGGTTTCGATGATATATAAATTTTCCATTTCAAATAATGCCATCATGCACCATTATCTTCACAGTCAAGTGTTACACTAGCATGTTCAAAAAATAATTTTGTTATTCCAGGTGACTTTTGACCTCCATTAAAGACATACATAGACAAACATGCAGACAGAGAGAGACAGACAGCTATCTTGAAAGATCACATTTAAAAAGGTTTCAGACTTTGATCCCCCAGCTGACCCCAGATGACCTTTGACCTCTGCCAAAAACAATGGGGACCATCTCCTGACTATAACGCATCTACATACCCAAATATGAAATCTATCCAAGCTTCCTATCTTGGGATATCATGTTAACAAGATTTTCAGACTTTGACCCCTGGTGACCCCAGATGACCTTTGACCTCTGCCAAAAACAAAAGCAACCATCTCCTGACTATAACGCATCCATATACCCAAATATGAAATCCATCCAAGCTTCCTATCTTGAGATATCGTGTTAACCAGATTTCCAGACTTGGACCCCCACTGACCCCAGATGACCTTTGACCTATGCCAAAAACAAAAGCAACCATCTCCTGACCATAACGCATCCACATACCAATTATGAAATCTATCCAAGTTTCCTACCTTGAGATATTGTGTTAACAATGTTTTCAGACTTTGACCCCTGATGACCCCAGATGACCTTTCACCTCCACCCAAAAACAGAAGGGTTCTTTCTCTCAATATGGTGCATCTATGTACTAAGTTTAAGAACTGTCAGACATTTCTATCTTGAGATATTGTGTTAACAAGCAACGTGTCACAAACACACACACACCCATGCATACATACATACATACACACGAACGCCATTATGATCCCATTAGTTTCTCTTATCATCGAAACCAAAAATAAAAAAGAAAGCATTCACCACTGCACAGCTTTCCCAGTTACTAGTTAGGATAAACATCATATGTATTGGAATAGGTTCACAATGTACATAGGCTAGCCTAGGCCTATGTGCTATACCTTAGGCAATGGCAAAAGTGCCAAGACATGCTGAAGAAAATTATATCGTAGAGAAAAACTTTAAGCCTTAAGCTCACAAAAGTATTGCACATTGTTGTATGAGGGACTATTACACACGCCTTGACAATATTTTTGATGTTCTTGGCCACATGGATTTTTATTGCCCCTTTTCAGTACTCGATCCTGCTTTGTGAAAGGAATGTAGGCTACTGCTGACTAGCACAAACGTATGCAGAAAGTACTAACGTTAGCTCACTTGCTGAATCAAACCATACATTTTGGGCTAAAATTTCTCAGTTAAGGGAGGTAGACACTTGGTGTTTTCAATTTTTCCAAAAGCCAAGAATTGACACTGTAGAATATCGTTAATTTATTTACCTTTTTCCCCTTTTATAATGGCGAACTTTTTCCGAGATTCCATTGTCGAAATTTGCGAGATCCTTTAGCTAAGCTGTACACACTGAGAAAGCAGTGAATGTGCCGCGAGTAGTTGTTGTGATTGCTTTACAGTATGTGATCGATCATTGGTGTATGGAACAATCACAATTTCCACAAAAATTTCCTGTTGAAGTTCACCTTGTCTTCTTGGCAGGTGTCGAATGTGCACTTCTCCTTCGTTATTACGTAGTGCAAAATATTGAAGCAGTTGCCAAACACGTCCGCCAAGCAAGCTATATTTCAGCATGCATCTGCTCAAATCTTATGCCATCCACATGTGTTCAAACTGCTAATTTTAGTTTTAGGCTTAGTGCAAGAGAATTTTGGGCCGGGCGGCCAATGTTTTTGTTTTTGTGCCAGGGAGGGGTGGGGGGAACTCTTCAGATTTTATCCTGGTTGTGCACCTGTGGTCAAAAACAGCTAGTGGAGAACACTGTTACCTAAAAATGACATTCATTCCAAGTTTCCTATCTCAAGATGTCGTAATAATTAGGTTTTCGGATTTGACCATGGTGACCCCAAACGTACTTTGACCCCCACCAAAAGTTATATGGTTCGTCCCTTGACAATATTGCACCTACATACCAAGTATGACATTCATCTAAGTTTTCTATCTCAAGAAATAGTGATAACGATGTTTTCGGATTTTGACCCCTGGCGACCCCACATGACCTTTGACCCCACCAAAAACAGTAGGTTTATTCTCTTGATAATAACGCATCTACATACTAAGTATGACATTCATCCAAGCTTTCTGCCTCAAGATATCGCGTTTACAAGGTTTTTGGGGTCTGACCCCTGGTGACCCCATACGACCTTTGACCCCCAACAAAAACAATAGGGTTCTTCCTCCCATTGTGGAGCATCTATGTACCAAGTATGGCATTCATCCAAGTTTCCAATCTCAAGATATCGTGTTAACGAGGTTTTCGGGGTCTGACCCCTATTGACCCCAAATGACCTTTGACCCCCACCAAAAACAATAGGGTTCTTCCTCTGACAATAACGCACCTACATACCAAGTATGACATTCATCCAAGATTTCTACCTCAAGATATCATGTTAACAAGGTTTTCAGAGTTTGACCCCTGGTGACCCCATATGACCTTTGACCCCCACCAAAAACAATAGGGTTCTTCCTCTCACTATGGGGCATCCATGTACCAAGTTTGAAAACATTGAGACCTTCCCTTCTTGAGATATCGTGTTAACAAGCAAAGTGTCACAAACACACACACACACATACATCCACACACACACACACACACACACACGCACATACACACATACATACACACACACGCCATCGTGAATGCATAGGTTTCTCTTTCATCGAAACCAAAAAGGGTGAGCTGTAGTATAAACTGGAAAGCACTCCATGTGAAGGTGTATAAAATAAATATAACATAACTAAAATGCAGGTCACAGTCTTCAAAGTAGTCTTTTCCTTTCACAGCAATGGGGAGTAACAGCCTTAAAAGCTTGATTTACTGCAGTCTTTATAGAGGTTTTGCTGACCATCTTTTCTCTGAATGATATTCAAACAGGTAATCAGGGCAAATGCGAGAGGGAGTTTTGTCAGATGGACATATGTTGTGACAAATATTGATTTAAGACAGTACCATAGTTAACATTTATCTTCTGTGTGAATACAAAGTTATAATTAAGCACTGGAGCTTTCAACTTACGAATTTCCAATCCATATGACAGGATTTGATTCAGAGGTAGCAATTTAATCCGGGGACCACTCTGAAAGTCTAACATCAGTTCGTTCATGGTAACAGCTTTGTCATCTTTTAAAGAGAAATGTGGGGACATTTGTAAAACACAATTACACCAACCTTTTATGAGTTGGTATGATACAATTTTACAGATTACTTTCTAACCAATTGGTCTAGATCAGGATGGCTAAGGCCATTTTTCCAGTTGTGACTCACTGGCTTGTTTTCCTGACTCCAATGCACATGCTGTGCACCAAACACATAGGTAGTAGTAGGTTCCATTTTTAAAATCTTAGGTAAAGCCTGGCCAGGAGTCATATTCCATTTGGTTCAATATTTATGAGAAAAGAGCCATTAAGTGTATGGTGTAAGAAAAGTTTAATAAGAAAACATGTTGTATAATTGACAAATGCACTTCTTTAGACTGAATTTTTAATGTAACTTGCACAAAAAATTTGGTGTTGCAATGCTCATTCCACATATTTTAATTCACCTTGAGGGAACATACCCACAGTTTACTTTAAAAAGATTTAAAACCACCCAAGCAGGAAGGATAGATCCATGACATGAGAACCTAGGCTACAGTGGCTTTTGTGTCCAGCTTAAAGGAAAGAATATATGCACACACATCACTACATTGAACTTGACTTGAAAATACCTGACATTTGCCTTTTATGACAGGTATTTAATTAGCAAAGTAGCTGAGGGACTTTTCCCCTGAATGACACATTAACATCCATATATAAGGAATAGTATACTGTAGAGGGCTTTCACTGATGTGACAAGTCCCACACCTTTTGAATGGCAAACACTGGCTAACTTAGTTGGCTGAGAGGCATCTGACAACCTGTGTGTGACTGTAGCACTAAAACACTGTTGCTCCTTGCCCCTTGGTGTGCGTGGCTAACACCACATGACAGTACTCTACTATGTTACCCAGCTTATTACGGCTAGACACTTGCAAAAGCAGGAAGCTCTAAACTGCATTTTTGTTACAAAAATTTGGTGCCAACCCCTGTCAGGGATTGATCATTTTTTGATACAATGATTCACCATGATTCACCTCTGCTGAGTGATAAATGATTACGGGTCCACCTGACATACAGTATCCACCACAAGTGATAGAATAAAAAGTAGACAGATTATCCTTCTTAAGCTCTGGCAACATCGGCAAGCAAAAACTCAATAAAAAATTCTCCATATAAAGTAAAACAGAGTACATAGTAGACACAGGGTCCCACAGAAATTAAGGCATCTCTGAGTCAAAGTGGAAAATATCACTTTCTCCATAGTGGTCCACCTGCAAGTGTACATGTGAGACAAACCAGCTATTTAAGGAAACTGTACATAATTTTGACTATATAGATGAAACAAAAAAAAAAGGTCTATACAGAAACAGCAAATACTTTCTTGTAACATACCTGACTGTACATCCTGACCTGGATATTCAGGGTTTGTTGTTCTATAAATAAAAGATACAAAGTTAATCTCATTTATGTAATATTGGAAAAGCAAAATATTGCTACTGTATCATTAACTTCTCCAATTAATCTCAATAATGTCGAAGTGGAAATTGCCCATGTGATGAACATTAGGATTTTCTGAGCAGAATTTTTGTGTCACAAGAAGGAGCATTGCAGTATTTGTTTATACAAATCCTTAAAGGGGCTCTTGAGTGTTTTCTTAACCTGTTAAGTTTTCTCCACAAACCAATGACAAATGGTCAAACTTAGACAATCCCTGTAGCCTACATACAAATAACTATCTTATGAGTGAGTAATTAACGGTTCAAGGTCGTTTTCAAAAATTCGTGACCAGACACTTTTTCAAATTATTTACAAAACCATTACAAGTCAGGACACTAGAAAATTCAAAATAATGTTTTCTGTGACTTTTGGACTTGAAACTGGACTTGTTAGGCTAACTTGAATCATTGTTATGTGGTAATGACCCCTTGAGAATCTCATTACGTTATTGATATCAACTCAATGAGCCTCTTTAAGCTCTACCCAGAATAATTTTGATTATTTAATAATTTCAATCATTGCAAATACTAATGAACACAAAAGATCTTACACTTTAATAGCCGATAAGGGTCTTCGGGAGGCTGAAAGGCAAATATAAGTATATCACATTTATTACGTTAAAGGGTGTCAAAAAGAAACCAAAATTTTTGAAATAAAAATCATGTTTTTATATATTCCTCCCAATTTTTCATGTCTCAGTGCTAACAGGACCATGGGTATTAGGTACTAGCTGTTTCTTTCATGCGAATATATTGTTGGAAAAACATCACCTATTGACAGACTAATACAAATCTTCTATAATTATTACCCTGCTGTACATAAATTCACAATGAATAATTTAATGCCACATTTAATACTAGTTTACAATTTTTTGCTAGAGAGCAAACTACCACTTTCTGTTTTGATACATACCTTTGTTATATACTGTACCTCTGCAATTTGATGTATGGCTGCATAGCTGTTTACACAAGGCTTATAAGTATCCCTGCATTTTGTGCTGGAGCGCTACACTAACTCCTGAGTAAACATTCAGATTAAAACACAATCTAAGCCCCACATATAGGAATTTCAGCTGCACATATCCCAAAAATACCTGTTCTTCTCTAGGTACAATGGAAGCTAACAGGTAGGCAACACATATCACTGTTCTTAAATAATTTCCTGCGAAACAATTCACCCTAAAATTGTTTTTCCCTCAATGTTGTCAAGTCAAACATGTACAAGACACATCCCATCCACAGTCACTTTACTTCTAATCAACTTTCAAGTCAAGAACAAGTGTCACTTTAGTTGCACTCAAATCCAAGTTGACAGCAATTTGGTGTAATAGACCTCATTACAATTTTGACCCCACAACCACTCCAACCAGAATGCAAAAATGCATTGAGGTTTCGATGATATATAAATTTTCCATTTCAAATAATGCCATCATGCACCATTATCTTCACAGTCAAGTGTTACACTAGCATGTTCAAAAAATAATTTTGTTATTCCAGATGACTTTTGACCTCCATTAAAGACATACATAGACAGACAAACATGCAGACAGAGAGAGACAGACAGCTATCTTGAAAGATCACATTTAAAAAGGTTTCAGACTTTGATCCCCCAGCTGACCCCAGATGACCTTTGACCTCTGCCAAAAACAATGGGGACCATCTCCTGACTATAATGCATCTACATACCCAAATATGAAATCTATCCAAGCTTCCTATCTTGGGATATCATGTTAACAAGATTTTCAGACTTTGACCCCTGGTGACCCCAGATGACCTTTGACCTCTGCCAAAAACAAGATGAAACCATCCTCTGACCATACGGCATCCATCCACATATACCAAATATGAAGTTTATCCAAGTTTCTTAGATTGAGATATGGTGTTAACAAGATTTTCAGACTTTGACCCTCTGTGACCCCAGATGACCTTTGACCTCCACCAAAAACAACAGGGACCATCTCCTGACTATAACGCATCCGTATACCCAAATATGAAATCTATCCAAGCTTCCTATCTTGAGATATCGTGTTAACCAGATTTCCAGACTTGGACCCCCACTGACCCCAGATGACCTTTGACCTATGCCAAAAACAAAAGCAACCATCTTCTGACCATAACGCATCCACATACCAATTATGAAATCTATCCAAGTTTCCTACCTTGAGATATAGCGTTAACAATGTTTTCAGACTTTGACCCCTAGTGACACGAGATGACCTTTCACCTCCACCCAAAAACAGAAGGGTTCTTCCTCTCAATATGGTGCATCTATGTACTAAGTTTAAAAACTGTCAGACATTTCTATCTTGAGATATTGTGTTAGCAAGCAACGTGTAACAAACACACACACACCCACGCATACATACATACACACGAACGCCATTATGATCCCACTGGTTTCTCTTATCATCGAAACCAAAAATAAAAAGAAAGCATTCACCACTGCACAGCTTTCCCAGTTACTAGTTAGGATATTGCAGATAAACATCATATGTATAGGAATAGGTTCACAATGTACATAGGCTAGCCTAGGCCTATGTGCTATACCTAGTAGGCAATGGCAAAAGTGCCAAGACATGCTGAAGAAAATTATATCGTAGAGAAAAACTTTAAGCCTTAAGCTCACAAAAAGTATTGCACATTGTTGTAGGAGGGACTATTACACACGCCTTGACAATATTTTGGATGTTCTTGGCCACATGGATTTTTATTGACCCTTTTCAGTGCTCGATCCTGCTTGGTGAAAGGAATGTAGGCTACTGCTGACTAGCACAAACGTATGCAGAAAGTACTAACGTTAGCTCACTTGCTGAATCCAACCATACATTTTGGGCTTAAATTTCTCAAAGTTAAGGGAGGTAGACACTTGGTGTTTTCAATTTTTCCAAAAGCCAAGAATTGGCACTGTAGAATATCGTTAATTTATTTACCTTTTTCCCCTTTTACAATGGCGAACTTTTTTCCGAGATTCCATTGTCGAAATTTGCGAGATCCTTTAGCTAAGCTGTACACACTGAGAAAGCAGTGAATGTGCGGCGAGTAGTTGCTGTGATTGCGCTTAAAGTATGTGATCGATCATTGGTGTATGGAACAATCACAATTTCCACAAAAATTTCCTGTTGAAGTTCACCTTGTCTTCTTGGCAGGTGTCGAATGTGCACATCTCCTTCGTTATTACGTAGTGCAAAATATCGAAGCAGTTGCCAAACACGTCCGCCAAGCAAGCTATATTTCAGCATGCATCTGCTCAAATCTTATGCCATCCACATGTGTTCAAACTGCTAATTTTAGCTTTAGGCTTAGTGCAAGAGAATTTTGGGCCGGGCCAATGTTTTTGTTTTTGTGCCAGGGAGGGGGTGGGGGAACTCTTCAGATTTTATCCTGGTTGTGCACCTGTGGTCAAAAACAGCTAGTGGACAACACTGTTACCTAAAAATGACATTCATTCCAAGTTTCCTATCTCAAGATGTCGTAATAATTAGGTTTTCGGATTTGACCACTGGTGACCCCAAATGTACTTTGACCCCCACCAAAAGTTATATGGTTCGTCCCTTGACAATATTGCATCTACGTACCAAGTATGACATTCATCTAAGTTTTCTATCTCAAGAAATAGTGATAACGATGTTTTCGTATTTTGACCCCTGGCGACCCCACATGACCTTTGACCCCCACCAAAAACAGAGGGTTTATTCTCTTGATAATAATGCATCTAGATACTAAGTATGACATTCATCCAAGCTTTCTACCTCAAGATATCGGGTTTACAAGGTTTTCGAGGTCCGACCCTGGTGACCCCATACGACCTTTGACCCCCAACAAAAACAATAGGGTTCTTCCTCCCACTGTGGAGCATCTATGTACCAAGTATGGCATTCATCCAAGTTTCCAATCTCAAGATATCGTGTTAACGAGGTTTTCGGGAGTCTGACCCTATTGACCCCAAATGACGTTTGAGCCCCACCAAAAACAATAGGGTTCTTCCTCTGACAATAACGCACCTACATACCAAGTATGACATTCATCCAAGATTTCTACCTCAAGATATCATGTTAACAAGGTTTTCAGAGTTTGACCCCTGGTGACCCCATATGACCTTTGACCCCCACCAAAAACAATAGGGTTCTTCCTCTCACTATGGGGCATCCATGTACCAAGTTTGAAAACATTCAGACCTTCCCTTCTTGAGATATCGTGTTAACAAGCAAAGTGTCACAAACACACACACACACATACATCCACACACACACACACACACACACACACGCACATACACACATACATACACACACACGCCATCGTGAATGCATAGGTTTCTCTTTCATCGAAACCAATAAAATGGCTAGAGCAGTTGCCCCACAATTATTTTGAAGCAACAGCCAATCTCACAATTTTATTCCTATTTCTCTTAATAATTAGCTTAAGGGCTTTAGTACTGCACTTAAGTAAAACCAATCGGATACTCCTTACAAATTTAACAGTTGAGAAGCAATATTGTCACATGATCCTTCAGAGCCAATCATGAAATAGGACAGTTTACTTCAAGTTGGCCCGGGTGACTCCATGTCTCCTTTCAAGACTGAATCACTTCAAATAATTTTACTGAGGAGAAAAAATATTGTCACATGATCCCTTAGACCCAATCATTGAACAGAACACTTTTAAATTAATACTATTTTCATTCAAAGTAGGCTAGGGTTACTACATTTCCCCTTTCAACAATGAAAAACTTCAAATCTTGTTAAAATGCATGAAAAGAAAAAAATGAGGAGAAAAATATATTGTCACATGATCCTTACAGAGCCAATCATTGATTTGGTTAGATAGGGTTAGATAAGAGTTTTACGGTCCAGTTTCCAACCTACTGGTTCAAGTCGAGCTGGCCATGGCCTTTTTTCCCAGTTAATTGTGGCTCACTGGCTTGTTTTCCCTACTCCATTGCTTAAGCAATGGAGTAGGGAAAACAAGCCAGTGAGCTTACAAAAAAAGGTGTGGCAGTTGGTTCCAAATTCGCAGGTTTTCACAGGTTTTTTCCAGGGTTTATCACAGGTTTTTGCATGAAAACCTGTGATTTCCCTTGACATTGACGCAGGTTGATCATTTGTCACAGGTTCGACACAGGTTTGCCACGGGTTTGACACAGGTTTTATGTGTAAAACGTGTGGTGATAAAAACTAGGGATAACAAAGAATTCTTCCACAAAACCTGTGGCTTGATATTAAAGGCAAGGAAATGTGTGCAAAACCTGTGTCAAACCTGTGAGTAGAAGGTTCCAAAAACGCAGGTTTGTCACCCAAGAACACACGTGATTTTCTTTGTTTTTCCACGCGTGATCCCACATGGTGCAGACACAGGTTGACGCACCTTTTTTTGTAAGGGTTATGTGTAGCATCACTCACAATGGCAGTAGGTTCCTTTTTTTAGGGTCTTTGCATGGTATAAATCGACCTGGGAAGCAAACCTGGGCCTTCCACGTAAGAGGCGGATGCTCTTACCATTAGACCAAACATGTTGTTGAGCCAATCATTGAACAGGACAGTTTCATACTATTCTCATTTTAAGTTGGCCAGGGTGAATGCAATTCCCCTTTAATTACTTCACACCATGTTAAAAAGCATACCCTGTGTTGAAACGGCAGTGTCTTGTTGAACATGTTTCTGTCTGGTGTCACTTGGTTGTCTATTGGTTTTGTCTAAAAAGGAAAAAGAAGAAAATGATTGAGGCAAACTAGTGCAACATCATACTAATGAAACAATGAATTATTTCAAAGGTTTGTGCTAACAATCACAACTGACAAAACTGCAAATTTAGGGTGAAAGTAACAATGGAGCCAGCCTAATCAACACTGTCAATGGTGAACAATGTTTGTGTTTGGTGATAAGTAAGTAAGTAAGTCTATATATACTGTAGAGCACACATCATTCTTTGATAGGATGCAAATCATCAAAATTTTAACCTTCTCAGCTATGCAATCTCTAACAGACATTACTGCTTGGTAGTGAAGTGCCATATTCTCGTTAATAGAATTCAGATTGCAGAAATAAGCTTGAGTGCTTAGAATACTTACATGCTGCTTTAAAAGAAAATTTAGGTTGTGAAACAAGCTTTTAATTCAATTGATTTAATTCAATTAATTCAATTTGAGGTTGGGTGAATGACCCTAAGCTTCTACAGAGGTCTCTTTGCTGCATGTGCCAGATGGTGGTGGCTACTCTTGGAAGAGAACTGATACCAAGTTTAAGAACCCAGAGAAGCATTTCTATCACATGACAGGGTTAGCTACTTACTTTCTCCCATCAGTGGTTCCATTTCTAGTTCCTCAGCACCATTCTGTGTTGTTTCTTGATGTGCAGTAACTTTGGGAGAAAAGAAAATTAAAAATACAAGACAGACTTCATATTCAAAATAAATCATTTTTGTCTCAGATTTTTCAACCCAATGAACAACCCCAATTTATACACGTTAATTAATTTATACCCATCTAGTGGTAATTCCTTTAATATATATACACATTTTTGTGAAAAAACTAATTCCCCCAAATTCCCACCATAAGAAATGTATGCATTTTCGAAAACAGGGGTATAAGACACCCAGTTGGCAGTCCACCAATGGGCTGGACAAAGACTGGTCTAGCTTCCAGGAACTTTGGAGCTATGGGTACACATATTTTGGAGTCATGTTCTATTAGGGGACAGAGACTGCTTTACAATGTAATTTACTCTCTTTTGGACTCTCATAGTTTGAGGAAAGCTCTTTCTTTTATGCTATATTTTATCTTAGGGAAACTGATCAATTAAAGTTTATGCAAATTACATGTATTGTCTTGACAAGACAGCAGCAACAGCATCAGTATTTGGCTATTTTGGGGGGTAAATCCACTGAAGCCAGCATCAGCAATGTTACCTATAAAATGTATTTCAGTTTTTTCTTATTTTTCTCATTGTTTTTGAAAGCTCATTTAGTAAGCCTTGTTTGGGA
The DNA here is from genome assembly GCA_037179385.1 of Holothuria scabra. Lineage (NCBI taxonomy): Eukaryota > Metazoa > Echinodermata > Holothuroidea > Aspidochirotida > Holothuriidae > Holothuria > Holothuria scabra. Next base: position 5,386,930 of record CM074189.1, on the reverse strand, counting down.
AAATGCAATCCACTTTTTACTTTTTCACATCCACTTTTGGAAATATACCATATTCTTTCATTTTATCGGATTGTTTGGTTTATTTAAACAATAGTTAATATATACTTCCCTGGTTGGGAAACTTAACGTGTACCTATACGCACAAACGTACAAGCCCAAGCAGGTACGTGGAGAACTTCAGAAAAGTGTGTCATGTGACATTGAAGGTGCACACAATCGAATTGGGTGTAAACACTGCATTAATAACCAACAGAAAAAGTACAAAAAGTATGAATGAATAGATTGGTGTTTGAGTCAACTGGAGTACCGAAAAATAGGTGATTACCTTCACATGCACCCAAGAAGGCCATTTATCTTATTTTGCCTAGCTTTGTTGGGCCTATTCCAGCGGCATAACCAGCGGGGGGAGGGCAAACTGCCCCCCCCGGACACAAAAAAACGAGGAGGGAAGAAAAAAATTGGAAGGGAAGAAAGGGAAGTAAAGATAGGAAAACTAGGAAAAGAGAGGGAAGAAGAGAAATGGAAAAAGAGAAAAAGGAGGGGAAGGAAAGGAAAGAAAGGCAGAAAAAAGGAAAACGGAAAAAGAAGGGGAAAGGAAAAAAAGAGAAAAATGAGAAAAGAAAGAGAGTGGGCCATTTATAACATTAACCCTTTATCATTGTTTGGGTCCTTTTGGATCCATATGGAGAGCTCGGCTGTCACCCATCTTTACTGTTTCACACGGAGCTCGAAACTGCGAGTAGCTACCCAAAAATTCGGCCAGAACAACGAGAGAGACAATAGTTTCAGGTCACGGGGTCAATAGCCTACGGAAGCTGATGCGGGGCGTGCTACGGTAGCTTGTTAAGCCCACTCCAGAGGCGGGCAAAAATGCCCCGATTGGAGCCCAATGGTAAAGGGTTAAAAGCAAGATTTGCATTCGTGGAACACTGTTTTGGTCAATATATGAACACTGATTAAGAAAAATAGAAAAATATATAAACATTCATTTAGTTGCCTAAAGTTAACAAAATAATATCTGAGGTCCTCTTAATTGGAGGAAAAACTTTCCTCTCATGCTCTCCTCATAATATAAAGCTATATTTCTGTGAGTATTATCTTTGATCCAGTCATCAACACATTCAGTAAAATGACCATCGTGGAACTTAATTATAGGACAACACAGCAGTTTATAGTTTGGTTTCGCCAAACAGCTCTCTGCCAGACAGTCCGAAGGACTTTAGAAAAGTAATCATTCTCAGATTTGCCACCAATATTTGAAAGAACTGCAGATTTTTCAGTAATCCCCTGAACTCTTGAAACTTCCTCACAAGAAACCCAGAATCCAAAGCTTTCTGCAATACAGGCTCGATATCAACACATTACTGTTTCAAAAGGGCAGAAATCTCGGCGCCCGAAATTTCCATGCTGAAAATATTTTCGGTACGGACCTAATACAAGTTGTGTTCACACTTTAGAAAAAAATCAGATTTATTTAAAAAAAGTTGTTCTTGCTTGTAGAAAAAGCCAAAAAATAAGTATAAAAAATGTACCTTTTGGTCAATGTGGTAGGGTGAGTTGCATGGTCAAAATTGTCCTCCCCCCTGCCCCACTTTCATATTGCTTCCTACATCACTGAACACAACACTTCCCTTAATAAGGCCCTAAGACACCCACAAACTAACACAGTGTGCATCAACTCAACTGCTCAACTAGTACAAAACCAGGAAACCTCTATGCTTTTGCCCCCCGCCAGTCAGGTCTGGTTACGCCACTGGTCTATTCTAAAATACAAGACACTGCAACCAGCTTGTGAGATCACTTTGCAACCGGAATACGCCATGTTATCATGTGTTAGTCTGTGTGGGCTTAACAATACCAATAGCCAGCATTCAATGCAGAGAAATGCATGCATTAAGAGGGAGGAACGTGTTTCAAAAAAGGTACGGGCTGGAAAAAACATGTATTCTGAGTTATACCCTGCTAACTAGGAATTAGCTCAGTGCTGTTTAGAGACTGCTATTTGCCGGCTAGCATATTACGTTACTTAGTAATGACGAGACTACACTGTATAACTGTTTACTAGCTGTAGCCTACTGTTTGGATGGCAACCTCATGCATTATGATGTGCACTATGTCTGTCATTTTTCATAACTGTTTTCTAGGGATCATCTACTTAATGTGTGTAACCCACACACGAAATATGAAAGTAGTCACATTTACCCTTCTGAGTTATCATGTTTACAAAGTTTTGATATTTTGAACTCTGGTGACCTCAGATGACCTTTGCCCTCCACTAAAAACAATAGAGAACATCGACTCAACATGCATGGCCAACCCACACATCATATGAAATAGCTTGAAGTTTCTCTTCTTGAGGTATCGTGTTTACAAGCAGTGCCACATACACAACACATCAAATACACGTACACGACATCATCATGGCAAAGATTCCTTGCCTGCCTACGGCAAGAAAACAAAAATCATGTCGAAGACTGAATTCTTTTAAAAATTTTAGCAGATCATCATTTAGAGGGCAAATTAATGGGTAAATTACAAACCAACTTTCATTGTGAGCAGCTTAACCACACACCTAACCAAAAGATATCACACATGACCAAGTGTCACAAGTGCATGTGCCTTTGGGAGTTACACCACAGCTCGTTCTTGCCAAAATTATACTTCTGTAGGCAGAATCTATCCAAATGGATTTGTGAGGTCGCAAAAGAATAAATTTTACTGCAAATGGATCAAAAAAGTGAAAATTCTATGATAAAGTAGTGGGTGATTCGCTGTCCTTAAATTTATTCTGGGACTTTTCACTGATGTCAAGGTTAGCATCTAGAGAAGCATTTCTTTCATACCATATTACAAAATTAGCTACTTACCTGGCAGGATCGGTGGTTGCCTTCCTGATTCCACTACGCTATTTTGTGGTGGGCCTTGCTGCTCAGTACCTTTTGTAGAAAAGAAAATAAACCAGAAACTTTATTTCGTTTTTCACATCATCATAAAAGTAATTATGTATACAGTATTTACACGAACAATGACAAAAAGGTTTCTTAGCTGTGAATATTTCAGTCATGCCTGTAATATTCACAGGCATACTTTAATTCAGCAATGGACTTCAGATGGCCTTTGACACGCCCACCAAAACAATAGGGTTCTTCCTCTTCATATGGTGCATCTTCGTACCATGTTTGAAAACTGTCAGACATTCCTGTCTTGAAATATTGTGTTAACGAGCAAAGTGTCACAAACACACACACACACATACACACACACACATCATCATGAATGCATAGGTTTCTCAATATCAACGGAACCAAAAACAATCAACCCTGACCTTCACTTCATATTCTTGCACAACTAAGTGCTGGAAGTGGCTAAATATCCAATTTTTGTCAAAAATTTGACAGAAGAATAGAAAACAATCATTTAAAGTCAGATTTTAAATGAAAAAACATGAAATAAACATTCGTGACACATTGGGTGATCAACTGAAAACAATAACTCCGTCAGTACTTTGTCATCTATAGTGTTGCACAGCACGTGATCAATTTGCTGAAATAACCTTATACCCAAATATTTGACTTTTAAAATATGCACCCCAAAATAAAATGGCATCTTTCATTTGGTCACATTAAAATTTTCAAGAAAAATAAAAAAGATTAAAAAAATATTTTACACAGCTTAAAATGAAACAATTTTTCTCAGCCCACTTCACTAACGTGGGCAAAAATTTGTCCAAATGGTACACCAAATATTTGGATCTACATTGCAAAAAAGTTTTGGGTTGTTTTCAAATGTCAGCTTGCACAGACAGAAGAGAGGGTTTATATGTACAGTGCCCAAAGTTTAACCCAGCAAATCAATCAAAATCTATCTCATCAGAAATATTAGGGTAATAAGTTTAATGTTTGAATTGAAACGAATTAGATTACAATTATGCAGGCTTGCACATCATACCGTAGTTCCTTTTTGTCAAAATTGGGTAACATTGTTGGCTGCAATTTCCAAGAAACGAAATAGTGGACATGTCCACCAATATTTGCAAAGTCGTTTTGAACCGGTAGCCTCAATTATCCACAAAGTATTTTTTAAAATGAGGTAATAGCCCTCCACACCCAGAACAAAATGACCGCTTGTGAATAATACAGTATTAATTAGTAAATGTGAATGGGGACTCATTTTCAGCCTGAGCTCATGTATCAAAAAGCAAATTATAGCACTTTTTTGCATCAAGACCCCCCAAGACATAAAAAAAAACAAGAGCCCAATGGGCACTGTGGTTCCTTGCTGAATATTATCAGTGTGAGAACACAATATTACTGGCCAAAAAAATGGGACATTTGGGTCTAAAGCAAAAGATAAGAATGATTAGTGATTTAAGTGCTGCAATTTGTTGATAAATTTGCTGGGAAATGTCATCAAAATTTAAAGCATCATGTTTGTTGGATGACAAAATTTTGTATGTCACAAAAACTGGTTGTAATGTTACGTTAGTCACATTAAGACACCAAAGTAGAATTAGGTATCAAAAATAAAGTTAAAAGACTGAAATTGTTTTAAATTAACTGTAACTTTGTTCATATTACAAGTTGCAATGATATATTAATATCTCTTGACCAAAGATCCTCACATTCTGTATGCACCAAATCTAATGCTAGTTACATAAGACACCATTTTGTCCCACTTTTGGTGTCCTCGTAACCAACGTAAGATTTGCATTTAAACTTTCCTGGTCAGCCACCCATTGTAAAAATAAGGGAAGAGCAGTTTATAAACATGTTAAATTTCTATTCCAACATACTTATAAGCAATTCACATCAAATTACATTATTGATGAGATTTTTGGTGCATAAATGTGATTTGGTGCAAGTTTTGGTGTCTTCGTAACTAACGTTAACATTTTGTAGCCATCCAATACAGAATACAAAAGGAAAGACAAACAAGTTTAATGTAGAAGTATAGACCAGCATATCACCAAATCACAGCATGAAAAATGAATAATGGAATTACGGGTCACAGTCACATTTAAGCCCAACAAAAGTAAGGAATGTTATGTTTTTATGCCAGTATTGTGTTCTTGCACATAAGAATTGTATGGCCAGTGGAAAATTTGATAAATTGACCTCCAAAGTAGAGCTTAGCAAAAGCTCATACCCAAAGTTGTAATATCTTTACAAGGGGTATTTCAGTAATAATATTCCATGAAATGAAAGATTAAGTTTTTGAGGCCTAACTAAAATTTATCTTGCATAATGCTTGGTGATCCTTCAAAAACATTTCCTAATTTCAACATGTATTCAAGCTTGTAATCAAACTTACTATTATCACCAATTAACAATACACAATGTAGTCTAAGAGATAAAAAAAAAATACCTATTGCACATCTCTCACAGTGATTTTTTACCTGCTCAAATAAAATTTGCTATTACTTCAAAACAATCTACCCTATTTTCTATCTCTATACAGAAAACAAGATTTATTCAGCAATTAAGCAGAAAACAAGGAAGGGGTGTGATAATTATAGAATGACAATTAGGTTATATCACATGAGATATGATCCATACATTGCTTCCACTGGCAGAGCCAGTTTAAAGCAGTGTGACCTGTGCTCATTGAAATCTACAAATTTCAGTTACTGCCCTCTTATAACTTCAAAAGATCCAAAACCTGTGAATGACCCAAAGGAAACATTAATGAACATATTGGCCAAATTTCTTAGGTATTTGAGTGTGTGAGCTGATTTAATGCAAAACCAGGTGAAGTAAAAAAATCTACAGAATGTTACATTTCTCACAAGATTTAAATAACATTTTCAGTGGTTGACCTACAGTGACCTTGATGTCCTCTGACCTAAACCAAACACAAAGTGATTCGAAATCTCTCTTTCCTACCTTAAAATACTGTGTTAAAAAAGTTTTTCAGTGTTTGACCCCTGGTGACCCCAGATGACCACGGACCTTCCCAGACAAATCAGATTTTGTCCTTATACCATAACACATCAGCACACCAAGTATGACAACTATCCTATGTGTTGAGGTTTTTAGTTTTTGACCCCTGCATGGTGACCCCAAATGACCTTTGACCTCCACGAAGCATCTAATCTTTGTACCATAATGCATTTATGTATAGAGTATGATGTCTATTCAAGCTTCTTTCCTTAAAGGGAAATATTGCTTTTGTTTCACAAGAAAATTTCATCCTTTTCAAACTACAATTTATTGACACAGAGTGATTAATAATTAAAAATAATGCAGCATGGTGGTCTTCTTTTCAGGAATAAGTTGCCCTCAGACTGAAATCCAGGTACAGCATTTGTTGCTCAATTAAGATCAATATGTTCACCCAAACTTTCAAAATTTCAAATAATGCAATTTCCAAAGCTCTTCTAGTTCCAATATTTTGAGGACATGAAGCTATTGCTGGGGTATATGGTGGATAATGAATAGTTTGATGGTGTCCTGCGCTATTTTCTTTGAACGCTATGTTGGAACACTTTAAATGCAGTATTTCCCTTTAAGATAAAACTTGTTCACAAAGTTTATAGTTTTTACCTCCAGTGGCACCAGATGACCTTTGATTTCCACCCAAATCTACTGGATTATTCTTTATGAAATAATGCACTCCACATATTACGTATATGAGACCTATCTAAGCTTCCTACTGTACTTTAAGATATCATTTTTAAAAGATTTTAGTATTTGACCTCTGTTGACCCCCAAATGACCTTTAACCTCTCCCAAAAACGATAGAGCACACCTTCTCGGTATGGGGGATCTACATACCAAGTTTCAGTTTAGCCCAACTTTCCCTTGTTGGGTTATCTCGTACCCAAGCAAGTGACACAGACACTCACACACATGAACAGCTAGCACACACACACAGTATCGCCATTGCATAGATTCCTCTAACTACGTCCTTTCTTAATCAAAACTTATTCCAAACTTCTTTGTTTTCTGTAGCTCTGGGTTGGACTATTGTAGCCAAAGCCCATTCAAAGCAAAAAAATTTTTTTACGAAGTTTTTATATCATTTGCCGAAAGTTGAAGATTAAAAGTAGAGTTCTGCCATACATTACACCGAAATAAAAAATCAAAAGTGGTTTCCAAAAACAAGTATTGTTACATCATCAATCCACTTTACATTGGACATCTTGAAACGAAAACCGAAATTGTTATATGCAACTTTTCACACTTCCAAAATGTCATCAGGGAAATTTGCCAGGACTTGGAAGAGAAAGTTCATAAGGTGGACAATTCATTTGAAGTTTACAAACCATGATAATCTAAAACAGTCACTTGTAATCTTCTGCTCTCTCCCACCAAAGAGCAGGAAGATGTTTGCTTCAACTAGCTGAGCAATTGATTTTCTTGTATTTGCTTATGCTTGGATGACTTCCATCTGCATTTGGTAATAGATTCAAATCCAGGGTCCCCATCAAAATGCTAGATTTGCAGGGTAAGTGGTGAACAGAGTTCTAAAGCAACTGTCTTCATAATGCATTGACCAATTGAAGATTAACCCACCTCTACTGCCCATTGTATCACTTCTGATACAGACAGAGAGCGCTGCCCACACACGTCTTTACTGTTTCACTTGGGGCTCAAAACTGCGAGTAGCTACCCGAAAATTCAGCCATACATAACAACGAGAGAAACAATAGATTAAGGTCACAGAGTCAATACCCTACGTAAGCTGGTCCTGGACATGCTCCGTCTGCTTTTCCACCGACCTGCAAGGCGTGCAAATATTCCCCGATTGGAGCCAGGCACTGTAAATTTAATCTAAAGTATCTGCATCACAGGGCTGTGCACACATGCAGATGAGCAGCACCATCAGCTTCGCAGTAAGCACACTCCAAAAGCTAAGATTAACCTTCTACTGCCCATTGTATCACATCTGATACAGACAGAGAGCGCTGCCCACACACGTCTCTACTGCTTCACGCAGAGTTCGAAGCTGCGAGTAGCTACCCGAAAATTCCGCCACAACAACGAGAGAAACAGTAGATTAAGGTCACAGGGTTAATAGCATACAGAAGCCAATCAGGGACATGCTCCTCCACTTTTCCGCTGACCCCCGAGGCGAGCAAATATGCCCCCATTGGAGCCAGGTACTGCAGAGTTGAACTAAGCCATTTCTATCAATGGGGCAAGATCCTTTTTGGTTCACGTTCTTTGTTGACTTTTTAGCCCTCAAATTTTCTTCAGATAGTTATGAAGGCAATAAAGATCACTCACTCCTAAATACCACCCAGTTTCCAACCCATTGGTTCAAGTCTAGCCAGACACAGCCTTTTTTTCCAGTTGTAGCTCACTGGCTTGTTTTCCCCACTCCATTGCTTATGCGGAGCATCTCACACAGAGGCAACAAGTCCCATTTTTGGAGTCTTTGGTATGACTTGACCTGGGAATAGAAAGAGGGCCTTTGGCATGAGAAGCTGATGCTCTAACTCTTGCATGGAAACTATAGAAAGAACCAAATGGAAATCTGATCTATCATAGTTAATCAATCATAAGACCACAGGCTTCCTCAAAGCAGGCTACTAACCAGGAAGCCAAAAGGCTTAGTGATTCCTTGCCGAAAAGGGGTGCTTTGTTGTACTCATAAACCACTGAAAACGGTGACCTCAAATGACCTTTAATCTCTACAAAAGACAATTGGGTTCTTCCTCTCAACATGGCAAATCTATATACCAAAGTGTCGGTCATTCCTATCTCAAGATGTCGCGATTACAAGGTTTTCTGTCTTTGATCTCTGGTGACCTCAAATGACCTTTGCCCTCCACCAAAAACAACAGGGTTCTTCCTCTCAACATGGCAAATCTATATACCAAATATGAAAAGTATCAGTCGTTCCTAACTCAAGATATCACGATTACAAGGTTTTTTGTCTTTGATCTCTGGTGACCTCAAATGACATTTGACCTCCACTCAAAACAATGGTGACCTTCCTCTCAACATGGCAAAACTATATACCCAAATATGAAAAGTGTCAGTCATTCCTATCTGAAGATATCGCGATTACAAGGTTTTTGGTCTTTGACCTCTGGTGACCTCAAATGACCTTTGACCTCCACCACAAACAATAGGGTTCTTCCTCTCACCATTGCAAATCTATATGCCAAATATGAAAAGTGTTGGTCATTCCTATCTCAAGATACCGCGATTACAAGGAGAGTCACAAACACGCATACACACATACATACTGCACAGACACACACAGGGCATACCCGTATTCAATGCCTTATGGGGTACACAGAACTGTTCCCCGTAAGGAAATGGTCGGCATTCCCCTTTAGCCATTAAAGTCACGCGGCACGTGAATGCCACGAGCGAGGGCGGGCTTTTGCATATCTTGTGACAGAGCTCATTTCAGTTGCCGAATTTTCGGGTAACTACGCCAGTTACAAGCTCCGCGTGAGCGAGGAAAGACGTGCGAGGCTTCAGCTCTCGTGAGCGGCCTGTACGCAGCAAGGTATCGTTTACAGGCTCATGCACGCATATAAATTGGCGTGTACACACTACGCATACACCCATACACACGCACACACACACACATACACACGCCATTACCATCGCATAGATTCCTTGCCTGCCTTCAGCAAGGAATCAAAAATGAGAAATGGGATATAGAATGATTGTTTTTGTTCATATCGAGTGCTATATCAATAACATACAGAAAAACTTAAACTTCAGTACCTGATATTTTAATGTCTCATAAAGTGATCATAAATATTATCTCTTCTAGCTAAAATATCCCCAAATAGATGATAAAAGATAAAGACTTAATGGGCACGGGTGAAAAATATTTATTTCTCAGGATTGGATTGAAATTTTCCATACCTGCATCTTTATATATTTCCTCCTTTTCATACTGTAGCCCACCTCCAAAAGCCCAATTTCCTGAAAAAAAACTCCCATAATTTTGTCCTATTTACATCCTTGGCAGATTAAGTCTGATTATAAATGATAAGCAGTAAACTGCTAATAATAGATAATAACTTTGGTTTCCATTTACCTTCTACAATCAGGGTACAACTGGTGCTAGCAATTCCAGCAGAATTGACAGCAATACACAGAAAAATTCCTTCAGCGGCTCTGTTGGTTATTAAAGTAGTCAGTTTGGCAACTCCTTTCGAAAAGGTTGTGTTGTAACCAGCTTGGGAGGCAAGCTGTTTGCCATCCTTGAACCAATAAACGGTGGGGATAGGATGCCCTTTAACAACACATTTAAGCTCTAATTGCATTCCAATATTGACTTTCTGCTTGTCTAGAAGGGCCTCAGTAACCTCAGGCTTGGCAGAGACTGAAGAGAAAAATATAAAAGTTTGTAATTAGAGATGACGTTGCGAAAAGCAATCTGACCTTGACCGTATTTTCTACATTAGTACTATATATTCAACTATGACCCACCATAACTAACAGAGGGTCTAATTTGTAAAGCAGCTCCATGTATCCAAAATAAACTTGACAAAATACAAGATAATCATGCAATAGATGGATAAAATGGATTGGTCCAAGAGGTTCGGACCCCTCTCTTTTCTCGGAATATAATGTGTAAAGGGGTCCTGACCAAATTTTCGGGTATTGAAAAATATGTTGCAGAAAGAAACTAAGACAGTACTCTTTCTTGCTAACCAGAAATACTAGCCTGCTGAAACTTAACAACCAATATGAGAGAAGCAATATAGAAGCAATGACATGAAGTATTTTTCAGTACTTGGTGTGAACTGTAACCAGTGGTGCCAAAATTCAAAACACATTTGAAGCAGTTCATTGAGTTGGTTTATAATATTCAACTGAATTCTCCAACATATATTTTTACATACCAATGACAAGTGGTCATACTTAGCCAATCCCCCCAGACAGCAAAAAGCATTGAACTTCTGATGAATGAATGTTATATTTCAAATAATCTTTACACCTCTTTTAGTCCCTGGTCAAATGCTTTCCAAATTTGCCGAAAGAATACAGTTTTAGAGAATACAATTTTAGAGATTTTAATTTTTGACCTATGATGGCCCAATGACAATCTGAAAAATTCTTGGAAGGTTTTACTTTTGGACTTCTGGTGTTCCCAAATCACAAACTTGGGAATTCTTGGGAAATTTTCCTTTTTGATCTTTGGTGACCTCAGAAAGACAATGTGGGAAATTTTTCAGAAATTTTGCTTTTTTTGACTTTTTGTGAGTCCTGGGAATTCTTGGGAAATTTCATTTTTGATCTCTGGTGTTCCCAGAATATGATCTTGGGTATTCTTTTGTTTTTTGATCTCTGGAGACCAAAATGACATTTTTGGGAATTCTTAAGCTTTGCTTTTGATCTTTGATAAACCCTAGATAACAATCTTGGGAATGCTTGGGAGCTTTGGCATTTACAGATGCATTTTGGAAAACCTTGGGAAGCATTGCTTTTTCATCTGCAGTGACCCCAGATGAAGATCTTGGAAATTCTTGGACGAGTTGGGCTAAATTGATTCTTCTCATCTCACAGAGTAAACAATTTTGACCTTAGAAATGAGACAACCGGAGCAAAAATTTCCAAAAATGCAAGTTTGCCCAGTTGGACACAAGCATGATGATGGTCCATACATCAGTAATAAACAAACAATAGCCCTCCCTTACAACCAAACATGCTGTGCAAGAATACCTGTGTAATAGATTGCCTAAGTACCTCTTAGATACTGCAAAACATACCCCATGAGGATACCTAGAGTGCCTGTTAGTTTGCATCCTGGTGGACATAACTTGGAACAAAAGAAATAATTTCATCCATGTAAGAAAAGCAGCAAAATCACAATGTTACTTACTAAATTTTTTCCTCTTGTACAATAATAGCACAACCATCGATGTTGCTAGGACACCAAGGCCAATAACAGTGGCGATACCACCAAAAAACCAGTGGATAACAGGACAAAAAGCTGTGAAAAAAAGGAACTTGTTACCACAATAACAGAACTAGAGCAGCTTTGCTGCAAAGTCTCAATAGTTTAGTAAATGTATGATCAATGGTAATCTTAAAACAGTGGAACTATATGCTTTTATTCAAATTTTTAATGAAACAACAGAAAAAGAAAGCAGCTTTTAAGTGATCAGGTATAGTATCATGCATAAAGATGAAATATGAGAAAAACTTTCTGTATCATGCAGTCTTTCATACAGTACAAGTGGGCTGGCCATTGCAGTGTAGTATTCAAACACTAAAGGCAGCGATTACGAAATACTTTTAACAAAAAAATTCTATAATAGTACTTTAATATCATGAGTGATAAATATAATCATCATAAAGCATATTGAAACTAGCAAGTAGAAGCAATTATCCAGCTAGATGGAGGTAAGTGTTACAAACAAAAGCTTTTTCCTATGAAGCTATTTTTCCTACTGCCTTTTGCTCCATTTTTTCAACCACCATACCTAATGATATCTCTTAAAGTAAATAATATATTGAAAAGAACAGAGCTCCTGAAGGTTGATACTTTGTTTTTGTAAACTGTAAATGAACTTCCCCATTGCAACACACTGATGGGGCAAACATCTTTGTCAGACCAGACAAGATCATGTAACAGCTACCTCATACTAATAGCAGGGGTATATAGCCAAAGACAAAATAGCAGATGATGCACACAAAGCATAATGGGAAAAATAACTTTCAGCAATGGGTTGAATGGCTCTGTTTTGTTTTTTCACAACTGTTTGACAACCTTTAAGCCAAAAAAATTACAATCCATAAAATTATCAAAGTTAAACTTCTGAGTGCTACATCTATTATTACACCATGGTACAGAACTACAAGTTCTCATGATAAAAATGTAACACCTCCCTAACGTGATGATGCCTTATATGATATCTAGTAACAGCTTATGACCGGCTAGTGTGACAACATCTCAATATATGTTGTGTATTGAGATAATAATAGTGTAACGCTGTGTTTTCGAACGTGCGGGTCCTTCGGGTATTTTGCGAGCCTCTCTGGATTATGCGGAGCTTCTAGAATTATGTGGGGTTGCTCTGCCAACATCTGTACATTCTTAGGGGATTATCTTGCCTTTGTACCTGATAAGAGGCTCAGCCTCCTGTTAATAAATGTCCCCATTCATAGATCATATCCCCAAGTCCTCATAGATCATGTAACCTTACGTAATCGCTTATGTAACTTGATGTAATGTTTTTAAGTACATGTTTTTAGTGATCAATGTCTGCTAGGGATAGAGTGACTTGCGTTAAGTGTACAGGTGTTTATTGTTTTCTGTTCATGCATATTCATTCTTTTGTTATCTCGTCATGACTGTAAAGAGCTGTGCATACTTCGTTCTATTGTGTAGTTTAAGTTTAAATGTAATTGCTGTAATGTAAAGAACGAGAAAGGGTTGGCCAACAGAAAGAAAAGAGTTCTCTCCAAGGCAGCAGTAAGTGAGGATCGACTGAGTGTGAGAAGTTATTCCAGGTCTGGCGGCAGGTGTACCACGCCCTGAAGCCGTCAGCCTGTAGCTCCGGGAAAGGTGTACCTGCAATGGATGTAGCCTTGAAGAATTTTGTAGCTTTGAGTTTCGTTTGGTTTTAAATACAAGTTTACAAAGTGTTACTGCAGATTTGAATCGTCATTTTTGTACCTGTCTTGGCTCCCTCAGCGTTCTGACCATTCAGAATACAAGACCTTAGGCCAAGAATCCCACCCTGCAGCCTAGACGCTACCCTAGAAGCAATCACAACCCCCAAAATCGTTACAATAGTATAATGCAGAATGGAACACTGAATTGCCAAATTTACTGAAAGACAAATCTGGACGGAGCCTGATGGTCTCATTTCAGTCGCCCATAACTGGGGTCTATCACCTTTTAGTCTTTCAATTTCCCTGCTTACCTGTATCATGGATGGGTGTACACTAAATTGTATCTTGATTCCCTCAATTTCACTGAATATGATAGTTTGAAACTCATGTGGACAATAAATGAAGACGATTAAAGGTTGATGGACCCCACTAATGGCTGCCTGCAGTCACTTATAACAAGCACTGATCGGATTCTTCTATGAGGCACATCATATTGTCTATTTCTAAAACCAAAAAGTCAAAAGGATCCAACAAAGGAGGAAGAGTTGACTTGGTCGTTGGATGTACTGCCTTGCACATTAAAGGTCCACAAAACAAATCCCAGTGAAAGTACTTGGAAATTTCTGGGAACTGAAATTTGTTTCCATTAAGAGTGCAAAAGATTATTGTTGTATGGTAGAAGGAAAACTGAGTATTGGTTTTCTAGGCGGTTTCAGTTCTTATTTGGACTGGAAACATGAGCAAATGGCATCAACTATCATCTCATCTGGAGAGGAATTGATGTATTTTGCTTCCTCAAAATGAGCCAATGGGCTTCTGCAGCCAAATTCAACGCACAAAATATATCCCACTATTCTTTGCCCTTGTTACTTGGAGAAGAAGCCTCTAGATCTGTAGTGTTGTAAATATATATTAAGAGCACTGACTGAGAATTAGAGAAATCTGCCCCTTGAAACTGGGTGTCATGACTTCGTCGATAGCGTCAGGACTTGGCCACTTGATGGAAGTAAACAGCAAATCGCAAACTGACCTTGGAATTTCTACCGAGTGTAAACAGCACAGACAAAGACTAGGGGTGTATCTCACTGCTGAACTTAAGACATCAAGAAATACAGTAACGCTTGTTTGTACTTATAAAAATGCTTTGTTATTTTCTGGAACATGGAATACATACTTGGTATGCTTTTGTCCCAAACATCAATAATTTCACAGACTGGTCTGGAAATTTTTAACTCTTTTCCCACATTTTTTAATTTATTTTCTGGACCAATTGTCATGATTCAAAATTTATTTGATAACAAATTTAGTCACTGATGTCGATTCTAGTCATGAGACTTGGAAATACAAATCAATCCTTAGTAAATGGGTCATTCCACGAGGTTGGGACACAAAGTGTGACATTTGTGTCAAATTATGAATATACTGTACTTGGTGCAAACCATTGTTTTTTTCTTAGTTATCCATCTAAACATAAAGGAACAATGAAGAATGTCCTAATACAGCAACAAATATATATTACACAATGACATCAATGTTGATTTCATTTTTTCCTCCTATGTTATACTATGCTAATATTACCTATGTAACGAAGACACTGTGAATTATGGACCCCAACTAAAAACAGGTTGCCTGCACTAGTCATAATCTACCTTGGCAATGTGATCTGAATTAGAAAATTCGTAAAGGCATGTTCTGGTGGCTTTTCACCTCTGTCTTGTAAGAAAAACAGAAATATTCCAAACCATGTCCTTCAAACCCTATCACAATGCCATTTTCCTAACTCAAGATATCTCACTTTAAAGATTGGTTATTTCTGTTAATAATACCTCTGCTTTTCAACAAAGTCATAGAAAGTTATGCAATGTGGGCACATTGCTTCAAATTCCTTTTTTCTTTATAATTGAACATCCTGTTTTTCCTTGAAATTTGATACTGTTGGAATGTTTGAATATCTTTTTCTTTAGATCTAGAATTAACCTTCACCATACGTAGAACACAACCAACAATGTTGCTTAATATTGTCTGCAGCAGCATCATAATTATAAATAAATTGAATGCAATGTCAAATTAATGTGCCACGATGACATCACAGATTTCCCATGATGCATCAAATCCCATGAAAAATTTGCAATACTTTAAAAATTTGTTTCTTCCGAATGCTATAAGCTATTGAAATGAAGTTTTCACCTTCTGAAAGAGAAAATTTCTCTGCTTATTTTGAAGTTAACAAATTTTGTCTCCAGAATATGCCTTTAACCTACTACTTCTGTGTATATTCCCCCCCCCCCACCCAAAAAAAAAAAACAGAAATGGGACACCAAATCATTTTTTTGTGGAAAAGTTAGTACGTATAGTAGTACCTATGTAACAGAACTATACCGATGTAACATTTGGACACCATGAACATACTTGCATCTTACACAATTTGTGTGCTTAAAATTATTACCAAATATCCATGGATATGACTGTGGCAATTATAGTACACATATTTATATTCTTTGTGTGAAGCATGTAGGAAATGCATTAAATCTGGGATTTTTGTTATGCCCATGTAACATCTTACATGTGGACACCATATGAAAATTCCATCTGTAATATTCAAACCAGGTCAATTTATTGCTCATATGTAAAATAATCATCAACAGAGGTATCATTTAACAAATACTAAAAACAAAGTACATATGATGGACATGTACTTGAAAAACAATACAGTTTATCAAGACTAGTGACCATACAAACATAGACAAAATGATGACAAAAAGAAAAGAGAAAAACTTGACAGAGTAAAGAGAATTGAGACTAATAACTAAATATTTGCTAATGGTAACTACTGATAAGGAAAGATTTCAAATTCCTTTGAAAAGAATGGAGTGAAGGGCTTGATCTAACACTGGGGGAAAGTTTGTGCCAAACATTATGACAATAATTTTGGAGAACTAATTTGCCGTGTAAAGTTTTGTGATTGGTTACTGAAAAGAGACAATTGTGGCGGGTCTGCATTGGGAACTGGGCTACATTAGGTGGCTTTATTACATTAGATAATACCTTCGGTGGCATATCATTACAATATTTAAAAACAATTACACCCATGCAATACCTGTGGATATCCTTGATTTTTAATATATTATAATCAAAGTACAACTGATTTGTACTGAACTGTCTCGGTTTCTTTAAGAGAAGCTTAAGTATTCTATTTTGAAATGTCTGGAGAGGTTTAAGGACAGTAGCACAGGCTGTACCATAGACTTCAATAGCATAAGTAAGTCTAGAATAAATAAAAGAGTAGTAAATCTGAACTGCAGTATCAACTGAAAGAATGTCACTAATATGATAAAAAATACCAATATATTTAAAGAGGGAATTGCGTAAGTCATTCACATGCTGTTTCCATGTTAAATTTTCGTCAATAACTAAACCTAAATACTTTGTAAAATTTGATTTCTAATCCTGGTACCATTGAAGCAAAAGCCATCAATGCAAGCATGATTACAGTTTTTTCTTGAATGAAAGATTGTAAAGGAGGTTTTATCGACATGGAGGGTAAGTTTATTTGACTCAAACCATATTTTTAATTGACTTAGTGCATCGGTAACCATTTCAATCAAATGTGAACAGTCTTTACTGGCTAGAAAAACGTTTGTATTGTCGACAAAAAAGACGAGTTGATACATTGGGGGCAGCATGGTGAATATCATTAACATAAATGAGAAAAAATAGAGGTCCTAAAACAGAACCTTGGGGTACTCCAGTGGTAATATCTGCATAGTGTGAATAGGAATTATTAACAAAAGTACATTGCTTTCTATTCGATAAGTGACTAGAGAGAATATCGTAAGCTTTGCCACGAATACCGCAGTGTAGGAGGATTTGCAATAATATTACATGGCAACACTGTCAAAAGCTATATAGATATTTTTTAAATACATACCTTGACTCTACAGCTTTGATTATTTGTTTACAGTAGTAACTTGCTGTTCTTTAACTATTGGAATCAGTTTGGTGGTGAGGGCATTTCAGTGGGGAAATCATGTGATCTAAAAAATACCTACGTAATATACCTATGGGAGGTAGACACCACATGTTACATGGGTAGGACAAATTTGATTCCAACACTGAGAAAAAAGGCATGTTCCCTGTCATTGTCTACTAACAGCAAGTTGTTATGTCACCTGTGTTCTGCAAATGCTTGCATGAGACACAATAAAAATTTTATTTGTCAATGGAATGTGAAGAACCTAATTTGTGCAACATTTTAAAGAGGCTCATTGAGTTGATATCGATAACTAAATGAAAGTCTCAAAGAGTCACTACCACATAACAATGCCTATAGTTAGCATAACAAGTCAAGTTTCAAGTCCAAAAGTCACAGAAAACATTAAAATTTTGAATTTTCCTGTGTCCTGACTTGTAACAGTTTTGTACATAATTTGAAAAAGTGTCTGGTCACGAATTTTTGACAACCGAGTTCAACCGTTCTGTATACTCACTCATAAAACAGTTATTTGTTATGTAGAGTATGGGGATAGTCTAAGACTGACCATTTGTCATTGGTATGTGAAGAAAAATTAACAGGTTTGGAAAAATTTGTTGAATTTCATGAACCAACTCAATGAGCCGCTTTAAGTCACAAATTTTTCACCAATTTTTCAAGAGACACCATCAAAAAATGGGAAAAACTAAAAAAATTCATGGCAGTGTGTCAATTGTACTACTACACAACAAAACAAACAATCACTGCAATTCATTTCATACCACACTTAAATTGATACTGTGTTCACATCAGATTTAATAAGTGATCTCTCCCAGGTACTGTGTATATATGTAATGTGCCCCAACCTTGTGGAATGACCCAAATCTTTTGAAGGTGGATGCCCAGTATGATGCTGTTTGCCATAAAACTGTGCCACTTCACTGCTGGAATAGGAAATCAAGGTCACCATGTAAATGTCCATCTTTCAAGGGGCAGAATTTTCTCATGAGTGAATACACAAATTTTGACCACACAAGCATGATACTGAATGAGGGTCCGGTTGCAAAGTTACTTTTCCAGCAAGAGAGAAACTGAAGGGGAAGGGATTGCACCTTTGATGAATGATGGTGCCCTATTTCTTCACAGTATCAGCATATAACCTGGCCAGGCTTGTTAACTACCACAGTAGTTAAGCTTCCAAAATATTAAGCCTGCAGAACAAAACTAAGAAGTATGGGAGAAATACATGATCTCTTGACCAAAAGGGTTATTTTATGGTGCCAGTACAAATCAGTAAAAAGAGGACTTTTCCTGTAAAAGAAGACATCTAGTATTTCCTGGATGGGAAAAACTTGGCAATCACGCCCAAGTCACAAATGTGTATTTCTTTACTATGCCAGTGATGTTTACCTACCTTCCGTACAAGGCTCTAACCTTGATTTAGAATCATCTACAAAGGATGGTGATGCATCTGAAAAAGATCACAATTCAAAGCATTTATTATGGTATTGAAGACTGTACATCCACTTTTGTATTCAAATCTATGATCTTGTGAGAAATATTGTAGAACTGAATTAACGGCATATTCTAGTGGCTTTTCTCTTCAATGTTGAAGAGAAAAAAATATTCCACACCATGTGCATCAAAACTTTTCTGCATATTTCAATTTCAATTGATTTTGCCTCTGGAAAATGCCTTTAAGCATTCAAGATTCTGAACTTTTATTCTGTGTTCATAGCATGCAGGGGGAGTTGTGAGAAGACTATTGAGGCAGGCTTTTATTTTGTTCTTGACATCATTGTCTATTTTATGATTGTAATTATTGGCTTCAACAATTGTCATTTCCCACTATAATCATTATCCTTCTAGTCATTATGGCTGTTACCATCACTATGACTATTTTTTATCAGGTAATTAAAAAGTGCTTAGAAATGAACAAAATTATGAGCTACACAATAAATTTCATTAAATCTGAGATAAACCAACACAAAAGTTAAAGAAAACAGAAGAAGTAGGCAAAGGAAATACTGTAAATATGGGGACTATCCACCAAACCAAGTGTCCACTCAATTGAAGGTTCTGTAGACTAAATCCCTTCGACCAAAATCTTCTTCTGTTAGAATAAGGCTAAGTGTTCAGTTTAGATACAGAATAAGATTAAGGATAAGACTTTTGCTGTCCTCTAAGTACAGTTTGATTAAGAATTACACAAGATTAGGACTCAGCATGCACCAAGAATGTTCAGACTGCACATTAAGCTTTTATGCTCACTAGGTTCATATTTAATATGGGAAATTTTTTTGTAATTAAGTTGACAATCTTGGGAGATTTTACTCTTTGATCAAAGGGAATCCTACATGCAAATTTTCAGAACTCTTGGAAAAATGATTTTTACTTCTGTGACCAAGGCCAAGCTATAGATAGGGTGAGCATTCTTGGAAAGCTTGTTTTTTGATATCAGGTGACCTCAAATAACCTTCAAACTCCACCAAATGGAAGAGTTCTTCCTGTCAACATGACAAATCTACATACCAACTATAAAAAAGTGTTAGGCATTCCCTTTCTTGAGATACAAGTAATATCTAAGCAAAGCAAATCCACACACATAAAACACTACCATTGCACATAGATTCCCTGACTGTAATTGGTAACTGGAACAAAAAACAATTTTCACAAAAGTGCAAAGCAAAATTTCCAGTTGGTGGGGGACAAAGGATCGTCTGTCTGAACCAGAAAGCCAAAAGGCTTAGTGATTCCTTGCTGCTGAAATGTAAGGCCTTTTTTCACATTGACATTGCTTGCAATGTTTTGCAATTAACAGGGCTCCATAATGTGCCCACAAAGTACACATGCAAGGCATCCAATCTTCCTACACTGAGATCCCCCTTGCCTGTCGGGAACCCAAATGACATTTGACCTCCACCAGAAACTTCTGGGACCATGTATTCACTATGTGCCATCTACATGACAAGTTACAGGACCCTACAAGTGACCTTTCTTGAAAGACTGTGCAGGAAAGCTTGTCAGGCTTTGAACATGCTGACTCCAAATGAACTTTGACCTTTGGAAAAATCACTAGGGATCATCTACTAAATATGACCAATCCACACACTAAATATGGGCACAGTCACATGTACTGTTCTTGAGATACTGTTTACGAAGTTTTGACCTTTTGACCGCTCATGATCCCAAATGACCTTTGACCTCCACCAAAAACAATAAGGAACATCTACTCAATATGGCCAACACACTCGCCAAATATGAGCACAGTCACATGTACCGTTCTTGAGATATCGTGTTTACGAAGTTTTGACCTTTTGACCTCTCATGATCCCAAATGACCTTTGACCTCCACCAAAAACAATAAGGAACATCTACTCAATATGGCCAACACACTTGCCAAATATGAGCACAGTCACATGTACCGTTCTTGAGATATCGTGTTTACGAAGTTTTGACCTTTTGACCTCTCATGATCCCAAATGACCTTTGACCTCCACCAAAAACAATAAGGAACATCTACTCAATATGGCCAACACACTTGCCAAATATGAGCACAGTCACATGTACCGTTCTTGAGATATCATGTTTACGAAGTTTTGACCTTTTGACCTCTCGTGACCCCAAATGACCTTTGATCTCCACCAAAAACAATAGGGATCATCTACTCAATATGGCCAATGCACACACCAAATATGAGATTGGTCACACTTACTCTTCTTCAGAATCCATGTTTACAAGCAATTTCTAAGGAATTTACCCATTGACCTCTCGTGACCTCAAATGACCTTTGACCTCCACGAAAATCGATAGGGATCATCTACTCAATATGACCAACCCACACACCAAATATGAGCATAGTCACATGTACCGTTCTCGAGATATCGTGTTTACGAAGTTTTGACCTTTTGACCTCTGGTGACCCCAAATGACCTTTGATATTCACGAAAATATATAGGGATCATCTAGTCCATACGGCCAATGCACACACCAAATATGAGCATAGTCACATGTACCGTTCTCGAGTTATCGTGTTTACGAAGTTTTGACCTTTTGACCTCTCGTGACCCCAAATGACCTTTGATCTCCACCAAAAACAATAGGGATCATCTACTCAATATGGCTAATGCACACACCAAATATGAGATTAGTCACACTTACCCTTCTTGAGATACCGTGTTTACAAGCAATTTCTAAGGAATTTACCCATTGACCTCTCCTGACCCCAAATGACCTTTGACCTCCACGAAAATCGATAGGGATCATCTACTCAATATGGCCAATCCACACACTAAATATGAGCATAGTCACTTGTACCGTTCTCGAGATATCGTGTTTACAAGGTTTTAACCTTTTGACCTCTGGTGAACCCAAATGACCTTTGACCTCCACCAAAAACAATAGGGATCATCTACTCAATATGACCAACCTACACACCAAATACGAGGTTAGTCACACTTACCCTTCTTGAGATATCGTGTTTACAAGCCAAAGCGTCACATACACACACACATACACACGACATCACCATCGCATAGATTCCTTGCCTGCCTTCGGCAAGGAATCAAAAATGTAATCCTACCAAAACACAATCTTAGTGACATCCCAACCAATAGGAGTTGCATAGTGCAAAGAAAATTTTGAAAAATTGCAAACAATCAGTTAGGTGAATATAGCAATTCCCAAGTATGAATGTTGAATCTATGCAGTCATTATTTTGAACTTTTGCTTACAATACTGTAAATTGTTCACTTAACAAAATGTGAGCAAACAGCAAAGTGCTCAGAAATTTAAAATTCATAATTTGCCAATTACCAAACTTTGCATCAAAAATAGGCTACAACCAAACATCAAAAAGTTCAACAACATATTATTTTCTTGACAATTTGCTCATGTGTTCAAGCCATCCACTATCATGAGGAAGCAAAAAACTTGGAACTTGTTCAACTCATTAATCACTTCATGATATTCACACACTTCATGATATTCACACACTTCATAATATTCACTACCTTCATGATATTCACACACTTCATGATATTCACTCACTTCATAATATTCACTCCCTTCATGATATCCACACACTTCATGATATTCACTCACTTCATGATATTCACTCACTTCATGATATTCACTCACTTCATGATATTCACTCACTTCATAATATTCACTCACTTCATGATATTCACACACTTCATAATATTCACTCACTTCATGATATTCACTCACTTCATGATATTCACTCACTTCATAATATTCACTCCCTTCATGATATCCACACACTTCATAATATTCACTCACTTCATGATATTCACTCACTTCATGATATTCACTCACTTCATAATATTCACTCACTTCATGATATTCACACACTTCATAATATTCACTCACTTCATGATATTCACTCACTTCATGATATTCACTCACTTCATGATATTCACTCACTTCATAATATTCACTCACTTCATGATATTCACACACTTCATTTTATTCACTCCCTTCATGATATTCACACACTTCATGATATTCACTCCCTTCATGATATTCACTCACTTCATGATATTCACTCACTTCATGATATTCACTCACTTCATGATATTCACACACTTCATGATATTCACTCACTTCATAATATTCACTCACTTCATGATATTCACTCACTTCATGATATTCACTCACTTCATGATATTCACATACTTCATGATATTCACTCACTTCATGATATTCACACACTTCATTTTATTCACTCCCTTCATTTCATTCACTCCCTTCATGATATTCACACACTTCATGATATTCACTCCCTTCATGATATTCACTCACTTCATGATATTCACTCACTTCATGATATTCACTCACTTCATGATATTCACTCACTTCATGATATTCACTCACTTCATGATATTCACACACTTCATGATATTCACTCACTTCATAATATTCACTCACTTCATGATATTCACACACTTCATGATATTCACTCACTTCATGATATTCACTCACTTCATGATATTCACTCACTTCATGATATTCACACACTTCATGATATTCACTCACTTCATGATATTAACACACTTCATGATATTCACTCACTTCATGATATTCACTCACTTCATAATATTCACTCACTTCATGATATTCACACACTTCATGATAGTCACACACTTCATGATATTCACTCACTTCATAATATTCACACACTTCATGATATCCAGTCACTTCATGATATTCACTCACTTCATGATATTCACTCACTTCATGATATTCACTCACTTCATAATTTTCACTCACTTCATGATATTCACTCACTTCATGATATTCACTCCCTTCATAATATTCACTCACTTCATGATATTCACTCACTTCATGATATTCACATACTTCATGATATTCACTCACTTCATGATATTCACTCACTTCTGATATTCACGAAAAACATGGGAAACTCTGAAAAGCTTACACTAACTTTCAGTTCATGTATGACCTACTGTACTTGATTGTACTGTCAATTTTCCCTATTTCTCTACTTTCTCTCTTTGAATTCCTGACTTTTCATATGAAAAAATAACGTGGTCAGCTTTTTGCTCTGCCCAAAACTTTGCACTGCTGCCCACATCCTCCCACCCTCCCCCCTGCCGCCAAAAAACTTGACAGGGCATTACCCCTAACCTAGCCTTTACTGAAAATACCTTTGCTGCTACATGTAACCAAGTACTATATTTACCTGGTATTGGAATCCTACAAATGTCTGTCATTTTGCCTGAGTGAGTGCAAGTGCAATTTATTTCTGTGACTTCCATTCCAACCTTCACACCAGATGGGGGATCACAAGAAACAATGCCAACCACATCTGCAGTCTTGCATTCTGGACTGGTATATGCAAGGATCTTCATATCAGGGCCAACCTGAGTAACAGACACAACTGAGTTTGGACATCCTTCAAAAGCAACTGTAAGGGAAAAATCATCCAAGTAATGATTCAGTTTTACAACTTCTCTTTATAGCAGGCTGAGTGGCATCACCCAACGCCTATTGGGTAGGGGAAAATATACATACTAAGGGACCTACCTAAGGTAGAATCCCATTTGGTCCATTTCTCCAGAACACATTCTACCCACATGGTCTTGAATGGTGTCAAGTGTCGTCTTTAATAAATGGTTAAAAATGATGCCAAGTTCCCAACTAGTAATCTAAACTGGTTTTACAACAGCCAATATGGTTTTAAAATGGTAATAATACTGTAGGTTCTAAATGGAACATTAACCAAAACACATTTGACACCATTTGGGAACCTCAATGGTTTCAAGTGGATTATGTCTAATTGATAGAATTTCCCCCTGCATGGGTAGATTCCAAGGCTAAAAAGAAAGGACTGCTGCAGGCCATGTATTTTACCTTACATATTGGGTACCTTCCTTACTTTCAACAAGCCTGCAGGGACTAAACAGATGACATTAAATCCCAAACTGTGACAAAGTTCACATACCCATACTGTTATATATGAATGCACATGTAGTACATGTCTCTGAAGTTATAAAAGTGTTGGAACAAATTTCATGTAAGTGCTGTGTCAGAATTCCAAGTTAATGGAGATGGTCAAGTATGCCCCAACGTAATTCAGAATTAGTTGATCCATCTCAGTTTTCCAGTCTTCTACTAAAACATTGCTCTTTCTATTTAGCATTTAAATTGTCGGAGATTGTATTCTCTGCTCTATTGTCCCGCCTTCTCTTTTACTGGGCCTTGTCTCATTGTTCACCATTTAGCTTGCTTTGTCTCATTGGTCCCTATCTCATTAGCCCTGCCCCCATCATTCCATTTCATTCATCCCCTTGCTGTCTCTGAAGTCCACATGAAGTCTCCATGGTCCTGTCTCATTAGTCCAATAAGATGGGGCTAGCGAAACAGAGGACTAGTAATACAGGCCTACAGTGTAGACATTGTGTTACTATTATCTATAGCTGCTTTCCCCGACTGTGTGAATTGTAAGTGATCAGGGCTCTTCAAAATGGGTTGGAAAATTTTAAGATAATCTTAAACATGCTCTGAATTTTATACACTTCATGATATTCACTCCCTTCATGATATTCACTCACTTCATGATATTCACTCACTTCATGATATTCACTCACTTCATGATATTCACTCACTTCATGATATTCACTCACTTCATGATATTCACTCACTTCATGATATTCACACACTTCATGATATTCACTCACTTCATAATATTCACTCACTTCATGATATTCACACACTTCATGATATTCACTCACTTCACGATATTCACTCACTTCATGATATTCACACACTTCATGATATTCACTCACTTCATGATATTAACACACTTCATGATATTCACTCACTTCATGATATTCACTCACTTCATGATATTCACTCACTTCATGATATTCACTCACTTCATGATATTCACTCACTTCATGATATTCACTCACTTCATGATATTCACTCACTTCATAATATTCACTCACTTCATGATATTCACACACTTCATGATAGTCACACACTTCATGATATTCACTCACTTCATAATATTCACACACTTCATGATATCCAGTCACTTCATGATATTCACTCACTTCATGATATTCACTCACTTCATGATATTCACTCACTTCATAATTTTCACTCACTTCATGATATTCACTCACTTCATGATATTCACTCCCTTCATAATATTCACTCACTTCATGATATTCACTCACTTCATGATATTCACATACTTCATGATATTCACTCACTTCATGATATTCACTCACTTCTGATATTCACGAAAACATGGGAAACTCTGAAAAGCTTACACTAACTTTCAGTTCATGTATGACCTACTGTACTTGATTGTACTGTCAATTTTCCCTATTTCTCTACTTTCTCTCTTTGAATTCCTGACTTTTCATATGAAAAAATAACGTGGTCAGCTTTTTGCTCTGCCCAAAACTTTGCACTGCTGCCCACATCCTCCCACCCTCCCCCCTGCCGCCAAAAAACTTGACAGGGCATTACCCCTAACCTAGCCTTTACTGAAAATACCTTTGCTACTACATGTAACCAAGTACTATATTTACCTGGTATTGGAATCCTACAAATGTCTGTCATTTTGCCTGAGTGAGTGCAAGTGCAATTTATTTCTGTGACTTCCATTCCAACCTTCACACCAGATGGGGGATCACAAGAAACAATGCCAACCACATCTGCATTCTTGCATTCTGGACTGGTATATGCAAGGATCTTCATATCAGGGCCAACCTGAGTAACAGACACAACTGAGTTTGGACATCCTTCAAAAGCAACTGTAAGGGAAAAATCATCCAAGTAATGATTCAGTTTTACAACTTCTCTTTATAGCAGGCTGAGTGGCATCACCCAACGCCTATTGGGTAGGGGAAAATATACATACTAAGGGACCTACCTAAGGTAGAATCCCATTTGGTCCATTTCTCCAGAACACATTCTACCCACATGGTCTTGAATGGTGTCAAGTGTCGTCTTTAATAAATGGTTATAAATGATGCCAAGTTCCCAACTAGTAATCTAAACTGGTTTTACAACAGCCAATATGGTTTTAAAATGGTAATAATACTGTAGGTTCTAAATGGAACATTAACCAAAACACATTTGACACCATTTGGGAACCTCAATGGTTTCAAGTGGATTATGTCTAATTGATAGAATTTCCCCCTGCATGGGTAGATTCCAAGGCTAAAAAGAAAGGACTGCTGCAGGCCATGTATTTTACCTTACATATTGGGTACCTTCCTTACTTTCAACAAGCCTGCAGGGACTAAACAGATGACATTAAATCCCAAACTGTGACAAGTTTCACATACCCATACTGTTATATATGAATGCACATGTAGTACATGTCTCTGAAGTTATAAAAGTGTTGGAACAAATTTCATGTAAGTGCTGTGTCAGAATTCCAAGTTAATGGAGATGGTCAAGTATGCCCCAACGTAATTCAGAATTAGTTGATCCATCTCAGTTTTCCAGTCTTCTACTAAAACATTGCTCTTTCTATTTAGCATTTAAATTGTCGGAGATTGTATTCTCTGCTCTATTGTCCCGCCTTCTCTTTTACTGGGCCTTGTCTCATTGTTCACCATTTAGCTTGCTTTGTCTCATTGGTCCCTATCTCATTAGCCCTGCCCCCATCATTCCATTTCATTCATCCCCTTGCTGTCTCTGAAGTCCACATGAAGTCTCCATGGTCCTGTCTCATTAGTCCAATAAGATGGGGCTAGCGAAACAGAGGACTAGTAATACAGGCCTACAGTGTAGACATTGTGTTACTATTATCTATAGCTGCTTTCCCCGACTGTGTGAATTGTAAGTGATCAGGGCTCTTCAAAATGGGTTGGAAAATTTTAAGATAATCTTAAACATGCTCTAAATTTTACCCCAAGGTGCTGTGACAATTCTCTTTTCTGACTTAACTTAAAGTCTTAAAGCCCTTCCTCTAAATTAAACCAAATCATGAGATCACATTCAAGACAGAGCCATAGCCTGCTCCACAAAGCTGTCATATCTTGGCTTGAAGTGAGTTTAAATTGCTGGAGGTGTTTTTGTCAATTCACACATGGCATGAACTCACCATAATAGGGAATGCAGCTGACTAAAATTTAATGTTGCCAACTAAAGTGAAAGTGTCATGTATTTTTTGAATGGATACCTGTGCCATCACCTAATTGCTTTGACTCTCCACTCTGTAAAATCACTTATTCTACAAAATTTACCTATCATCGTATTCCAGCTAGGCTATTATATACAACAGTACAAGTGCAGTATTCCAGTATTAACTTGGGAGTTTGTTTGCTACACATATGAAATCACTCCAATATAAGTTGGGTTCTAACAAATGGAAATAGTGATTTGTGAGAATCATATGACAGGATTTTGCTACGTATCTGAACTGAAGGAGCAAACTCTTTGGTT
Source organism: Holothuria scabra (assembly GCA_037179385.1). Classification (NCBI taxonomy): domain Eukaryota; kingdom Metazoa; phylum Echinodermata; class Holothuroidea; order Aspidochirotida; family Holothuriidae; genus Holothuria; species Holothuria scabra. Next base: position 5,358,469 of record CM074189.1, on the reverse strand, counting down.
TACTTTGAATATATGCAATATTTAAATCCTGAAATACCACAAAAGATACTATAGTTGGAAGAGCAATATGAGGAACTTGTTGGATTTAAATGTTGTTTCAAACATAAGTAAAAGTTGAAATGACAGCTTATACCCTTCAAGTATCATTGTGTCACCATTAGTCAGTCAATTAATAGAAGGTCTTGTACGTTGTATATACAAAGGCCGTACGTTTCGTAAGCAGTGACAGACTCAACATACTGACCAGCACATTCCTACTACTGTACCTCAGACAGGGATGACTTTGATGCCAGTAATCTCTCCAGTCAACTTCAAATGTTCCATTCTCTATTTCAGGAGAAGGTCACACTATACAAGTGTGTCTGTTGAAAATTAGAGCTTTTACTCCAGTCCAAAAGACATTCTTTAGTGAAATCTGCCCTGTTGTCCACCTCGTTCTGGTGATGCCAGCAACCAATGCTGTTAGTGAATGCAGCTTCTCCAGAATGCAGGGTCTCAAAACATATCTCAGAAGCACCGTGAGCCACGCAAGATTACATAATGTGAAGCAACTTAACTTACACCGCAAGAAATTTGGTCAAATTAACTTACATGATATTGGGAATGAATTTGTTTCATGTAATGAACATGGATTGAGCCAGTTTGGGAATTCTCTGATATGTAAATTAAATCTTAATAGTCGTTACACCTTGGAAATCCTTTCGTTTTTCTTTTTTTGTAATGATGAGTACAATAGTAACTGCTCAATGATACCTGTATTTTCTCTTGTTTTTTCATATATGTGAACTGCTTTTTCATGCAATCTGGAAGGTAAATTTTTCAATCATGATGATGGCAAGTAGGCTAAATGTGACCACTCTGGCATGGGAGGGGTTTTGTTTTCAAGTGTGGGAAGTACCATTTCCTAAAATCTGGGAGGCATTTTGCAAAATTTTCTCCATACCTGAAGCGTCAACCATGGTGGCGCTATGGTTGGCGCGTAGCGTAGTTTGACCTACCAAACATGCTTGCCCTCCCCGGCTGTTAATTATGATAGATGGCCACACTCTGATCTGCCGTACCAATCCAAAATAGCTTCCAGAGCCATGGACAGGTAGAGAAGTGCAACATACTATATTTGCCCTTCTACAGGGCAGGGTTCGATAAATCCCCCGCCCGACAGTCCAGGACAAGTGAAAAATGACTTGGCAAGTGAACTGCTCAATGCTGTAGCCCACCGGGCAAGCAGCACAGAAGTCTTCTTCACATTAGAATTCAATGGCTAGTACTAGATAATTAGATATGGACTCAGTGCATATTCACACGGACAAGTAGACTTTGGGAATCCCTAGCTTGATGGACAAGTAGTAAAAAACAAATTTGTCGAAGCCTGCTACAGGGTAGGGTCATGCCAACTGCCAATATTCACTTTTTGTTTATCAGTGGATTAACTGAATTCCCTTTTTGATTTGACACCAGCCATACTGTAACCATACTGTAACCAGAGAGTAGAAGGTCCAAATGGCTTTTTGATCTCAATCACAGAGCCAAGTTAGGATTAGCCTGCAGAGCAGACTCTGTATGTAGTAGCCAAAAGATGGTGCTGTCTCAAAATCAAAATACACCTCTATAAACAGTATAATATACAGAGTCTGCAAACCTTTGTCCAGTTTCCATTTACAGGAATCCCGCATTTTGAGGGACGAATTAGTAAACATGAGATGGTCACGTGGTGCCCGAAACAAGTATGAATAGTGTATTTTGGTACATACTGATACAACGAACGGCGAACAACCTAATTAGCTTTTGTAGGTGGAAAATGTGTACCAGGCCATACGTTCGATGCATTAATATTACCTATTACGCGAGATATAATTTAGTATTTTAATTTTTGTCGTGACGTCATATTTGGTGGTCGTAAATGAGATTCGCTAGAAAGCTGGCAGGCTATTGTATACCGTAGTTATGCCATGTAACTAAGTAGTTGGAAACGTAAACGGTTCAACAGTGAAGCCGTTGAAAGACCCATAGTATTATTAATAGTAGCGAAAGTAAGATTTTTGATATCTGAATGTAGTAGTTGAAACGCAAACACAATAGCCTGCTTACAGCAGGCTAAGTTAGGATGAAAACATTTCCTAATAGCAACAGGTCTATATCTTAAAATAAGATGAGTGAGACTGTGCATCCAACTACACAAACATTAATACCAGTTAATAATGATTGTGCTCAGAAAATATGTTTAAGGTAATGATCAGATCAGATGAATGCCACAATATAGTAAAGCACTTTCACTGGAGTGAACACAACTACACATTCACTACTCTAAGCAAAGCCATGTTCATTAATCGAAACCTACAGCTTCGATTATTGGATTTGCTCAGTTTGTCAAGTGAACTCGTGCCTTCTTCCTTGGTTCGGCGAATGAATATCTTCAGTGTGATGAGAGTCTATTCACACGAACAATACAAACGTTGTACAGCATTTCATCTACCACGCAGTTATTTTGACTTTTTCACGAAGTGGAAATTTCGACTATTTCCCCGGTTTCACCAACTTGACGGTGTTCCAATAGAATAATCAGCCTATTTGAGGCATGTAGGAAGTCTTCTTTTCGAAGGACGATAAGTTGTTACGCAGACCTATTGACTTTCTTTATATACTTGATTTGATCACTCATAAAATAGTCCCAGACTTGAATGCCGCTACGCAGACTAACGCTAGTACTTGCTCCACCACCACACCATCGAAAATCCCCGCTTGTTTGACAACCGCTACAAGTCCGTTGGCACGTCTCGGCTTAATCTACGCATTTGCAAATGCCGAATCTGAGGTAGAAACATCTTACAGCCCGTCCGTTGCCTGCGTGAAAGGTACATTCCTGACACAATGGTTAAAGATGTGTTGGCTGCAGAACATTTTTCTCTGAGAATGTGTGCATGGTAGGCCGTTTGCTCATTTTTGTACAGCACTTAATATTTACTCGATCGAGGCTTAAAATCAAGTGGTGCAACATTGGGCTTTTACGTTTCGTTTCAGACAATTTTCAGTGGCTTCGATCAGTACTCGCCTGCAAGTTTTCACTGATTGCTCCATCTGTATTGTGCAACTACTACTTGACGTAGGACCGCCCTGTCATTTAACCCTGAGAATATAGATGCAACTGACATATGAGAACAACTGATAGTCAATGATGAACTCACAACTATGATACTGTACTGGAGCCATGTCAATGTTCCCAATTCCCAGGGTTCTAGCTATGTTCCAAGGTGGGGAACACTGAACCCCTTATTGGAAGCCCCGAACCCTGGTAATAAGGAACCTTGCAACCCTCACTAACCCCTGAAATAATACTAAAATGAGGATCAAACATCAACCTTGGGAACATTAAACCTCAGGGGCAATATGAATCTCAGGAACTTTGAACTTGGGAAATCGAACCACAGGCACATTGAACCTTGGGAATAATGTACCTTGTAATCATCGACAACCATTAAAATAATACAAACAACTGGGAACATTGAATATTGAACCTCAGGGACATTAAACCATGGGCACATTGGACCCTAGGAACATTGGGTAAACCCCCCATGCAATGTTCCATTCAATTTTCATCTATACAGTTACAATGTGATCCATGAGATTTGGCAGCCATTTTGGTATCCATCTTCTCATTTTTTTCCTCTACCTGTACCATGAATACTTGTATTCAATTCAAAACCTGAACTGGATCTGATTATTTTGAGGTTTGAAATTGGTTCCAACCATCTGTGGAATTGGAAATCAAAATTACTACTAACCAGAATGCAAAAATCCATTGAGGTTTCGATGATACATAAATGTTCGGTTTCAAAGAATGCCATCATGCACCATTTTCTTCTCATTCAAATGTTATACTAGCATGTTCAAAAAATAATTGTCATTCCTGATGACGTTTTGACTTCAATAAAAGCCATACATAGCTAGACAGGCAAACAACAGACAGACAGACAGATGGACAAACAACTATCTCGAAAGATCATATTTAAAAAGGTTCCTAGACTTTGACCCCTGGAGACCCCAGATGACCTTTCATTTCTGCCAAACACAATGGGGCTAAATCGAGGGTAGAAAATCGCATTTATTCCGCCTAAATAGGGATACTTGGCATATCTGCCTTTGACCTCCACCAAAAACAACATGGACCATTTCCTGACCATAACCTATCCACATACCAAATATGAATTCTATTCAAGTTTCCTACCTTGAGATATCGCATAAAAAATTTCAAACTTTGACCCCGAGATGACCTTTGACCCGAGATGACCTTTGACCTCTGCCACAAAAAACAGGAGCATCTCCTGACCATAACGTATCTACATATTAAATATGAAACCTATCCAAGCTTCCCATCTTGAGATTTCATGTTAACAAGATTTTTAGACTTTGACCCCTGGTGACCCCAGGAGACCTTCACCAAAATTAAATAGGACCATCTATTGTTTAAAATGCATCCACATACCAAATATGAATTCTATTCAAAGTTTTCTACCTTGAGATATCGCCTTAACAAGGTTTTCAGACTTTGACCCCTGGTGACCCCAGGTGACCTTTCACCTCCCCTAAAAATATTACAGACCATCTCCTGACCATAATACATCTACATACCAAATATGAAATCTATCCAAGCTTCCTATCTTGAGATATCATGTTAAGAAGATTTTTAGACTTTGACCCCTGTTGACCCCAGGAGACCTTTGATCTCCGCCAAAATTAAATAGGACCATCTATTGACTAAAACGCATTAGGGCTGTGTTTTTTCGGTTAATTCACTATCCGTTTAACCAATTTTATTAACCGGCGGTTAACCGTTTAACCGAATATGACGTAATGTTCACACAACAACAAAAAGTCAACATTTCCAAAGAGCGCCATCACTTTTGTACAGGAAAGTACAAATCTAAAAATGGCGTCGTAAGTCATGTTCACCGATGAAAGCATGTGGCAATAATATTGTTATTTTGTGCTGGGTTTATATCATCTTTTCTCAGTAAAAGCCCATTCCGCATTTACTGAAGCTTTCTTCAGACCATGTGCACTTTTTAACATTACACCAACTGTTGTATTTTCCCGCCTAGTCCTATGTAATATCGCCAGTTACTTCAAGAAACACTCCAACACCGCTGCTTTGATGCAGCTTGCTTGCGATGCAGTGTTCAATACATGTACAGCGCTCACACGTTTGTCGTAGTAGCGACCTGTACAACTGCACTTTAAACAGCCCACCAGCCGCAAACATCACAACCAAGCTCTATTACATTGCATAAATTAAGGAATTCCCAGCATTCCTACCGTGAAGTTGTTTACAATAGGACTTAAGGAATGTTATCATATGACGTCATTACGAACGAAAACAATTACGCACGTGGTCCCATGCATGCAGTAGACTTGCGTGCGTATCTGTTTTTACTTCTAAATAAGGGACCATGTTTTGCTCGGTGACATCATATGCATACAATCTATTGCAAAATTTGAATTGCCTCTGCATCGTGATTGGATCAAATTCGTTGATTCTGAGCCAGCCAATCACAACTCGCGCCATCGCGTATGGGATTTAGTGTGTGAAAATACCAGACCTCCGAACGAATTTCCCCACTGAGCTTGCATTATGAAGATCGCACTTCCGAGGCTTACATAGCTGGCCTGTGCAGCCGGCCAAGCCCCATGCTAAATTCACGGAGAAACGGCATCACGAATCACTGCATGCGTGAATTTTTCGGGGATCCGACTAAAGTGCATTTCAGTTGCTGATTATTTTTAAACAAGACGTAAGGTTTGGACAAGAAGTGCCAAAAATACGGGGGTATTTATATTAGAAAGGAACCATAACATACGTTAATCGAGTCCATTTTTTTGCTGTCCAGAACCGCTAAAAATTAGATAGTTGCATAATTTTACATGCATCGTAGGGTGGACTTCTACAGTACAGTTTATTATCGCAACTATACAACCCAGGCAGTTCAACGAACTGCGTATGCTTATTCATAAATATCAACATGGAATGTTCCATTTTATATGATATTGGGCAAACAAAAAAATGGCAGGAATTATCTGGTGCTACGATCGTATTTTACAGGTTAAATTTTTTTCCAAATTCTGCTACTAACAATGAAAAATAATGAAATTTACAGAGGTGCAGCATGATAAAATATTTCGATTAGCTACAAGTGGGGAGATTTATTCAAATATACTTGTGCCCTAATCATGGTCTTAACTAGAAATGAAAACTCTACAAGCAAGCAAAGTTGGCTACTTAACTGGTCCACTCGAAGGTGCTTCAGTCTGGCGCGCAACCGACTTCTTCGGCTGGGCAACCGATTTTAGTGAATTTTTGGACTTTGACCCCTAGTGACCCCAGGTGACCTTTGACCTCCCCTAAAAATATTGCAGACCATCTCCTGACCATAACGCATAGATACCAAATATGAAATCTATCCAAGCTTCCTATCTTGAGATATGTTAAGAAGATTTTTTGACTTTGACCCCTGGTGACCCCAGGAGACCCTCTATCTCCGCCAAAATTACATATAACCATCTATTGACTAAAACACATCCACATACCAAATATGAATTCTATTCAAAGTTTCCTACCTTGAGATATCACGTTAACAAGGTTTTCAGTCTTTGACCCCTGGTGACCCCAGATGATGTTTGACCTCCAACAAAAACAAAAGGTACCATCTTCTGACCATAACGCATCTACATACCAAAATATTAAATCTATCCAAGTTTCCTACCTTAAGATATCACGTTTACAAGGTTTTTAGACTTTGACCCCTGGTGACCCCAGATGACCTTTGACCTCCACCAAAAACAAGAGGGACTATCCCCTGACCATAACGCATCCACATACCAAATATGAAATATATCTAAGCTTCCTTCCTTGAGATATTGTGTGAATGAGATTTTCAGACTTTGACCCCCGGTGACCCAAGATGACCTTTGACCTCTCCCAAAAACAATAGGAACCATCTCCTGACTTTAACACATCTACCTATCAAATATGAAATCTATCCAAGTTTCCCACCTCGAGATATCGTGTTAACAAGGTTTTTAGACTCTGACCCCTGGTGACCCCAGATGACCTTTGACCTCCACCAAAAACAATGGGGTTCTTCCTCTCAATATGGCGCATCTATGTACAAAGTTTGAAAACCGTCAGACATTCCTATCTTGAGATATTGTGTTAACGAGGTTTTTAGACTGACCCTTGGTGACCCCACATGACCTTTGACCTCCACCAAAAACAATAGGGTTCTTCCTCTCAATATGGCGCATGTATGTATCAAGTTTGAAAACTGTCGGACATTCCTATCTTGAGATATCGTGTTTACAAAGTTTTTAGACTTTGACCCCTGGTGACCCCAGATGACCTTTGACCTCCACCAAAAACAATAGGGTTCTTCCTCTCAATATGGCGCATCTATGTACCAAGTTTGAAAACTGTCGGACATTCCTATCTTGAGATATCGTGTTAACGAAGTTTTTGGACTCTGACCCCTGGTGACCCCACACGACCTTTGACCTCCACCAAAAACAATAGGGTTCTTCCTCTCAATATGGTGCATCTATGTACCAAGTTTGAAAACTGTCGGACATTCCTATCTTGACATATCGTGTTAACAAGCAAAGTGTCACACACACACACGCACATACACACATACATACACACACACGCCATCATGAATGCATTGGTTTCTCTTATCATCGAAACCAAAAATGATGGTTGATATGGACCACTACAATTTTCACCATTATTTGACTGTCATACTTGTTAATATTACTACGTGGTCTGGCACAGCCTTTGTTTTGGCCTGTTATGATACATCTTTGACACCATTCTCAGTTAATGTGATCTGTAGATCAGTAAGGTTGGACTGTAAGCTATACCCCTTGTGTTGCGGTTCAAGCCCTTCCACCTCTGGTCACCAGTTGACTATGGAGAATCCTGCATTCTGATTGGTTGAACACTGACTACTTACACTATTCTACTTGCAATCTACTTGACCAACTGCATGGTCAGGTGGTTAGAGCATCCGACTTGCAGTCAGGAGGTCAAGTCCTAGGCCGAGTCCTGGCTGGGTCATACCAAAGACTTTTAAAAATGGAACCTACTGCCATTTTGCTTTGTGCTCAGCACAAACAATGGAGAAGAGAAAATAAACCAGTGAGCCACAACTTTAAAAAAAGCTGTGGCGGCTTGACTTGAACCAATCTCCAACTTGAACCAAACTGCATCTAACTAATCTACTTGCAATTATTGCCAGTAGAATACTCATTTTGATAGGTCGGTTTCTATATCTTCAACTGGCACACTCTTTTATACATGTATGTATGAAAATTTTTGTGTAATAATGGAACAGCAGTCAGCAAATTTATTTTTCCAGTGTGCAGTACTGTAGAGCGATTCACCTAATCTCTTATTTTACAATGTTCTTTTTGCTGATACCAAATTACAAAACAAGTTTAAATATACATACCTTCAGGATGAACAACCAAAGTGTGTTTTGAATAGTACTCCTCATTATCTACAACACAGAAGTAATCACCACTGTCTGTTTCCTGCACATTAGGTAGCTCCAAGCTGCCATCTGGTCTCAGAACACAATTTTCTTTTTGAATTGCATCACAATGTCTTTCACCATCATAGATATATGCCAAGTTTTCTGTTCTAGTAACATTTCCCCTTTTCCACACCAGTCTTGTAAAACTTTGTTTAACTTGTACCCCACAAGGGACAGTAATGGTCTGCCCCACGGTAGTTATTTTTTCCAATACATTCTGCGCTTGACCTACAGTATTAAATAAAAGAAGATACAAAAGAGAAAACTATTTCCCATAAAAATCACAATTAAGAAATTCATCAGCATTCAGATTATCCTGCAATTGCAAGCAGAAACACATTTGTTTTGTTTTTGTTATATACTATTATTACTATTCATTTCCTCTAAATTTCTCTTGTTTGCATTTTCTTGTTTTTTTGCTCAAGAACAAAATACATCATAACAGAAACGAAAACTTGAAACTAATGAATATTAAAATAAAAATGCATTGAAGTCAACTAAAAGATTATACACCATTTTGTTGGAACTACATTACATTAAACAACAAATCATTTATCAGTCTGGCCGACCAAGGCATAACTACAGGTTATGCACACAACAACAACATCATGTGGTTTCATTAGAAAAAGAGATTCACTTCCCCTCATGGTGCCAATATAAAGTGAACAGTAGGGTGAAAGAGTCTTGAGACCAACTACAGTATTAAACTAAACTATTGGGCTAATTGGTTGTTTGTTTGCCTGACTGCAAATTAGGAGGACACTGCAGCTACAACAGGTCTGAGCGCATTCCTTGTTAAATTTTACATCATTACTTTAAGGCCCTGTCACACTATTCCAGGCAGGCTACACAGGCTTGTTGTGGGCACAGTTTTTGTGGCACGCAGGAAAATTTCTGCCAAGATTTGGGTCAATTTCGCATGGAACTTGCGTGCTGGATGCGTGATACCTGCGTGGATCTTGCATGTTCTCCATGTGACATGCATGCTACACGCGTGAGAGTTCCGTTTTAGCTGAGGGACACATACGGCATTGCAGGTCACTTGCGTGCAGGTTACGTGTCACCTGCCTGCAATGCACAAGGTTTATGCATGCCAATGGTGGGCATATTTATATGGCAGAGGTAGTCGAAGAAAGCCAGCAACTTGCCCGCAGCAAGCCGTCAGATTACCAGCAGAGAGGCGGTAACTTGCCCGCAACATGCCCTCACTTTCCTCGTACACCTCGCTCCATACCCACAGAAATGATGGACTACACGCAGATTGGCAGTACCAACACAGTTCCTTGCCAGCAAAACGCACGCTCCATGCCCGCATCTGACACGCGCTTTCGCCAAATTGTCACAGCTCCACGGCCAACCTACTTTCTTCAAGCGGGTTAACTACTTGTGACTTGCAGCCGCTACAGGCCCCCTGCGGGTGTTCTGTGGAAACCTCTGCGGGCAAACTCACGCAATTTACCCGGAACAAGTTTTGAGCATGTTCAAAACTTGGCTGCGGGCAACTTGAACTTGCATGCGCACCTGCGCGCAAGTGCGGGCAAGATCGGGGCGCGATACTGCCAGGTCCGTGCTAAATGCTGGGACCTGCGGGCAGCAAAAATTGTCACCCTCAACTTGCATTCAGTGCTTGCCAGGAATAGTGTCGCAGGGCCTTTAGCATTGTACAGGAAACATGGGGAATTAATAATCCAAACAAATCAACCAGTACACCCAAAAAGAAGCTTATAAAATGGTAACACTCACTTCCTATCAAAACACTAGGAAGGATATTACTCAACAGAATTGTAATCTAAACTGAGGAAAAAAAGTTTGGCCAGGCGCTGCTAAATTTATCCAGAAGGACAGTACTGTAAGCTGAGGTGTAAAAGCCCTAATTCATGGCTTGTTTAATGCAGTTCATTTGGAATGCATTGCAAACACTTAATCACAACTCTTCTAGGGAAATTCCTGCAACCCTGGAGACAATTCATTCTTTATGACATTATATTGCTGAACCATCATTTAACCTGGGGTGGTTCAGAAAGGGGACAAGGCTGGTACGACCATGGTACCTCTGTTACAGAATTTCCAAATATTTTTGTGAAGCAGCAGTCTCCAAGAAAGTAAAGGTATGAGACAAGGTAAAATTCTTGCTGACAACCAGCTCTGACCACTTACCATTTAACCGCACTAAGATCTTGGGCAGATTTTGCATGCTGTACATTTTTGTCATTTGTTTTCACAATTTCATGCAGTGCTAAAACAATATGATACTCCACACAGAAGACTGAATAGAAGGCTTGCATCAGGTCAAGTAAGAGAACTCATATGTTGAGACAGTTGAACATTGATTTAAATGCTCTTACTTTCTACAGTTGTCTATGTGTCAGGAAAGCAGCACTGACTTAAATTCCCTGCCAGAACTCCCCATCTTTTCTTTTAAAACACATTAATTTAAAAGCACCTTTTGGCACCTTTTTGTAATTATTCTTCTAACATACTGCTACATACTGTACTTTTGCAACAAATGTGTGATTCCTTCACAAAGTGTACAGAGAGGTTAATTCTGTTCTCTGCAAATCAATTCTGCATAGAACCCAAAAGAGAAGAAATGACTAGAAAGCCAAAAGGCTAAGTGATTCCTTGCCCTAAGATGTATATATTGTAACAAACATGACAAGCATGAGATCCCACACAGATATCCTACTTGAAATATCATGTTAGCAAGGTCAAAACCTTTTAAAATTTTGTAACCCAAATGAACTTTCATCTCCACTTTTAAACAATAGGGATTGCCTACCCTACTGCATATGGCCATCAACATGCTAAATATGAGCAATTCACAAGCTAAGTATGAGATCTCTCACATTTACCCTCCTTCAAATATCATGTTTACAAGGTTTTGACCTTTTGTGACCCCAAATAACCTTTGGCCTCCACAAACAAGAGAAAACTCCCAAACGGATACAATGCTTGCTACAGGTAATGAATTGTGTATTGTTGCGTCTAATAACTTAATAAAGAAATAAACATGTTTACTTTAATCAAAATTAAAGCACTTTATTTTGACAAGTTTCAGCTATTGGGGGCAGCTCTTTGTATTTTATTTTTTGACGAATGCCCCTCTCAATGGCTATGATGTCCTTGAAAATTAACAAACACTGATAACCTATTAACCCAGAATCTAACAAGACATGTAACTTTGCTTTTTGTCTAATTTTAGATTAATTTTAGTGGCCGAAGGCGATCAAACTGGAACACTCATGCGGTTGGTCACAAAATTTTCCAGTTGATTGAGCTTGGGGGGATCAACATGGGGGGATCAAGGGCCAAATCTGAAAGTGGTCATCACCTAACCTAAAATTCGAAGATTATTCTCTGGAGTGTATTTACCTATGGTATCATAGCTAAGGAACCAGTGATGAGGAAAAATATAAAGAAATTGACATAAGTTACAAAATCATTGAAATATGGGTATTTCAAAATGCAGGTTGCATGAACTCTGTGTGGTGGGACGGAATTTGAAAATATTTATATAATTCCATATGGAGGTAAATTTGGGTTCTTTCATTTTGCAGAAGGAAAGGAACCTGTTCAAGATAATTTGGGCACCTGGGATTCATATCAGTGGCACTTTTGGAAAATTGAAAAAAATAAAAACAAAAATGCCAAATTCCGTCCCAACACATTTTTGGTCATTTTAATTTAATTTTCAAAGGTGAGGCATAGTTCTAAGCAAAAATCTGAAACTCCACAAAGTATCAATCATAAATGAAACAAACAACAATATGTAAGCAGAAGTTGGATAAAACAAATTGAGTAGGGGTGGTAGTGGTCGACATATTCGTGGTGGCCATCAACATGCTAAATATGAGCAATTCACAAGCTAAGTATGAGATCTCTCACATTTACCCTCCTTCAAATATCATGTTTACAAGGTTTTGACCTTTTTTGACCCCAAATAACCTTTGGCCTCCACAAACAAGAGAAAACTCCCAAACGGATACAATGCTTGCTACAGGTAATGAATTGTGTATTGTTGCGTCTAATAACTTAATAAAGAAATAAACATGTTTATTTTAATCAAAATTAAAGCACTTTATTTTGACAAGTTTCAGCTATTGGGGGCAGCTCTTTGTATTTTATTTTTTGACGAATGCCCCTCTCAATGGCTATGATGTCCTTGAAAATTAACAAACACTGATAACCTATTAACCCAGAATCTAACAAGACATGTAACTTTGCTTTTTGTCTAATTTTAGACACAACACACAAGTTTCCCTTGTTTGATACACTGAAGGCATTAGTATAAAGCTTGCTTTGATTACCTGGAACTACTTTAATAGGCCTTGCTCAGAGGACTTAACAGAGGCAGACACTGTTTTTTCAGTGAAAGGTTAAGTCCATTGAGCACCTGGTTCAACAGGCTGTATGATTTATTCTGTCCAGACACTGTGGTTTGTACTGGCAGTCAACTGTGATAAATTATGTCAGATAATAGTGATCAGTTTGAATAGAGTTGCAGGGTCAGTTACAATTTGATTCATCCAATTAGGCAATCTCCATTGATGCATGCTCAATGGTATTTGATCCAATGACCAGTAGTTATAGTTCTTTTTTTCATAAAACTAATAACCCATAGTAATTAATTCTAATTTCCAATTCAAGCATCCTCACATGTCCATATGAGGACAGCTAGCAGCATAAGGTTTGCCAAATAATAATCTTTGATACTAAATTCAATGTTGTCTTTAAGTTTTCTTTTGGTTATCAAAGATACAATGTTGTTAATGCTTGAAAAAATTTCTTGTGCATCACACAAAGCAGTTGATCTGTTCAAAGTTTACACTTCTGAAGTCAGAAAAGTCCTCTGCTTTGTGTGCACAGACACCTCCAGTATTTGCAAACTCTAGCTTCAAATGATACCCTCATACAGCTTTTGTTTGAACTCACATGTTACAGACACAGATACTGCAGGAACTTCCATTTAACAGTAGGAAATAAATTTCATGAAAACCTTTTTATACTTGTGGCAAAATCAGCATATCCATGCCAAATACCCCTCACAGTTACCCTTCTTGAGTTGGAACTTGTTTATAAGGTTTTGATGTTTTGACCTCTGGTGACCCTAAATGACCTTTGACCTTTACCAAAAACAAAGGGGATCATCTACTCAAATATGAGCAATCCACATGGTAAGTATAAGATCCCTCACAGTTACCATTCTTGAGATACAGTGTTTCAAAGGCTTTGGTGTTTTGACATCTGGTGACACCAAATGACCTTTGACTTCCACCAAAAACAACAGGGATCATCCACTTAATATGGACAATCCACGTGCTATGTATGAGAACCCTCACGGTTACCCTTCTTGAAATACAGTAATTACAAGATTTTGACCTTTTTACCTCTGGTGACCCCAAATGACCTTTTGACCTCCACCTAAAACAATAGGGATCATCTACTCAATATGGGCAATTGGCATGGTAAGTATGAGATCACTCACATTTTTCCTACTGGAGACATCGCGTTTACAAGCAATCTCCAAGGTATTTACCATTTGACCTCTGGTGACCCCAAATGACCTTTGACCTCCACCAAAAACAAAAGGGATCATCTACTCAATATGGCCAACCCACACACCAAATATGAGATTAGTCACACTGATGCTTCTTGAGATACTGTGTTTACAATCAATTTCTAAGGAATTTACAATTTGACCTCTTGTGATGCCAAATGACCTTTGACCACCACCAAAAACAATAGGGATCATCTACTCAATATGGCCAACCCACACACCAAATATGAGATTAGTCACACTGATGCTTCTTGAGATACTGTGTTTACAATCAATTTCTAAGGAATTTACAATTTGACCTCTTGTGATGCCAAATGACCTTTGACCACCACCAAAAACAATAGGGATCATCTACTCAATATGGCCAACCCACACACCAAATATGAGATTAGTAACACTTACCCTTCTTGAGATATAGTGTTTACAAGCCAAAGCGTCACATACACACACACACACACACACGTGCACACACACACACACACATACACACAGCATCACCATCGCATAGATTCCTTGCCTGCCTTCGGCAAGGAATTAAAAAAGACCCACCCCTCCACATGGACTGGCTACGGGCTTGTCACAATTTCCCTTCTTAAGATATTGTGTTTACTTGAGCAATTTCTAAGGAATTACCATTTGAACTCTCATTACTCCGAATGACCTTTGACCTCCACAAAAATTGATAGGGGTCATTAACTGTGCTAAACAAAAACAACTCACACACAAAATATGAATGAAGTCACACTTACCTTTCTTGAGATAATGTGTTTACAACCAATTTCTAAGGAATTTACCATTTGACCTATAATGACCTTTGATCTCCATAAAAATTGATAGGGATCATCAACACAATACAACCAACCTACATACCCCAAATATGAGCAATAGTCACATGTAGTATGTACCCTTCTTGAGATATTGTGTTCACAAGGTGTTTGTTTCCACCAAAAGCCATAGGGATCATCTACTCAAAATTGCCACCCCACACACCAAAATGAGATTGGTCACACTTACCCTTCTTGAAATACAGTATTGTGTTTACAAGCAAAAGAGTCAAATACACAGACACACAGGACATCACCATCGCATAGATTCCTAGCCTGCCTTTGGCAAGAAATCAAAAATGTTTCAAATGACACACCTCAGTCCTGTACTGGTAGCTTTGCAAGCACTACAATGTCAAATACTCACATGCTGAAAACACTGCTATACACAGCAAATAAGTTTTCAGTGGTAGGATCATTTTGTTCATTCAGACTTGAATCTTCACAGGAATCTACAATAAGTATGCTGGAGAGTGAAAGAGTGAAAGAAAAAAAGGGAAATTACTGATGTTGTCACCATGGAAGAACTAGAGCAGCGATGCTGCAGAATCTCAACACTTTGTGGATGTTAAGGAGACAAAGTTACCATATTGTTGCTGATGATATTTGATGTAAATGCAGTCCTCCTTTGGCGCTTTGCATAAAAAGGTTATCCATTATTGATGCATTTCATGCTCAAAAATGATCAAATTCACAGACACCAATTTTTATATTAATACTGTAACACATAGTGAGGTACACGATAAATTGTGCACCATACTGAAAGTTTGTAAAGTAGAAAAAATTAACCAGATATGCAGATCAGTGACATCTTCTAATACTGTATATCCAACAGTTCAATGACAACTTTTTTCCTCCTGCATTCCACACTATTTTCTCTCAAGTCACTCTTCCTAATGCTATTTTCACAGTCTCATTCACATATTTTGGTATTTCACAATTTCTGAAGGAGTGAGAGCTATTTCTCTGCTGACACTGTATCTTGCATGTTTGCATTGTTACACTGTATGACAAGTGTGTAGAAAAAACACCCATTCAAAACAGTATGTTATAGATCCTTAAATTTTGTGCACTACTGTACAATGTAACTCCATAAATTAATTGTAAATAAGTTTGGAGAGCCAAGACACAAACAAAGACTACCTTTTCTGTTGCTTGTATCCAACTCTAGGAGTGTGTTCCCACTTGAGAACGACCAGGCAATCAGATCCGGTTCAGACCCCTCTAAGGTAATCAATTTGCAAGTGGGAACGCTCCCGTTCCCCAGATCAGATCCCAAGAGCTTAATCGCCCCTTCGGGGAGGATCAGGCCGCACACAGGGGATCAAGGAAACAATTGGGAATACAACGGGGGATCAAGGTGATTTCAGGTAAACGACTTCCTGTTACTTGAACCTGATAAGGGGATCAGATCTCCCGAAGGCGATCAAACTGGAACACTCATGTGGTTGGTCACAAAATTTTCCAGTTGATTGAGCTTGGGGGGATCAACATGGGGGGATCAAGGGCCAAATCTGAAAGTGGTCATCACCTAACCTAAAATTCGAAGATTATTCTCTGGAGTGTATTTACCTATGGTATCATAGCTAAGGAACCAGTGATGAGGAAAAATATAAAGAAATTGACATAAGTTACAAAATCATTGAAATATGGGTATTTCAAAATGCAGGTTGCATGAACCCTGTGTGGTGGGACGGAATTTGAAAATATTTATATAATTCCATATGGAGGTAAATTTGGGTTCTTTCATTTTGCAGAAGGAAAGGAACCTGTTCAAGATAATTTGGGCACCTGGGATTCATATCAGTGGCACTTTTGGAAAATTGAAAAAAATAAAAACAAAAATGCCAAATTCCGTCCCACCACATTTTTGGTCATTTTAATTTAATTTTCAAAGGTGAGGCATAGTTCTAAGCAAAAATCTGAAACTCCACAAAGTATCAATCATAAATGAAACAAACAACAATATGTAAGCAGAAGTTGGATAAAACAAATTGAGTAGGGGTGGTAGTGGTCGACATATTCGTGGTGGACGGAAACACAGTGTGGTGGGACAGAATCCACAATAGGGACATATAAATACAGCCTGTCAAACCAGATTATTGCAATCTTTTCAAGGATAAGGGGGCTGGTAATCTTCTTTCATACATCCGGTGACCACAGATGACCTTTGACCTTCACCAAAAACAATAGGTTTCTTCCTCTCAATATGGCAGATCTATGTACCAAGTTTGAAAACTGTCAGACATTCCTATCTTGAGATATCATTAGGGCTCCATCGGAACTGAAAATTTGGATCCAAAATTTGGAATTTGGACCGGAACTGGAACCTGCCGGAACTCTTGGGACTCTTTTTGAGTTCCGGCCAGAACCAGTATTTAAAATGCATTGTATAATGCCTGTAATAAAGTTGTGTTACTAACTTAAGTCATAAAACCAACTGGCTTAGTGATTCCTTGCAGTTGAAATTGTTTTTTTTACAAATAGGACAGTATTTCATAAAACATCCACATATTGTACTGTAGTATTCATCAAATGTATCCAACCTTCTTACATTGAGATATCAACAAATCATATACATCAGAATCGGAGATGTGTACCCTCCATCACCTCAGATGACCTTTGACCACAAAAACCTGGATCCTGTTCAATACTGTATATCACATCCACACACTATGAGTGAAATGAACACTATGTATTTAAGACTCCCAACTACTGTAATTGAAATATTTTGTAAACATGGTACTGGGATGGTGACCTTGTATTACCTATGACCTCCACCACAAACAAGAGGAATCATCTACTCAATAATTATGAGCCATCTGCATGTCAAGTATGAGGACCCTACAGTATAAGTTAATAAAAATGTACTTTTGAATGAAGGAATGGGAGTGTAATCATGGCTGTACGGGACAGGGGCGCTGCAGCCCCCCTCCCCAGTTGGCCAAAACCTTGCTGAATCAGGCAGACTTTGGTGCCTTAATTGGGCAGAGATTACTGTATGTCCTGGTTGGGGATCTGGAGTCGTGCAAAAGTCAATGCCCCTCTGAGAGAAAGGGTTACATATGGCCATGAGCTTATTCTCAGGGTACGCTTTTTCTAATCAAGCATGGATATCATCTTTTACTCTTTTACTTTTTGTGAGGAATTGATTAAAATTTGACATCTTTGTGCTTGTTTCTCTTCTTAAAGAGGCTCATTGAGTTGGTCCATGAAATTCAACAATTTTTTCCAAACCTGCTAAATTTTCTTCACAAACCAATGACAAATGGTCAATCTTAGACAACTCCAATAATACACATACATGCAAATAATGTTTTACGAGTGAGTACTTAAATGTTCAATTCAGATTTCAAAACTTTGTGACCAGACACTTTTTCAAATACAAATGTGTACAGGTCAAGACAACATAAATTTCAAAATTTTAACTCTTCCCATGACTATTGTGTATGTAACTTGACTCATTTTGTTAACTATGAACATTTTCATCTGATAGTGACCCTTTAGCAATCTCATTTAGTCATGGATATCAACTCAATGAGCCCCTTTAATACTTTAACGCTAAGAAAGGGGAAGAGAACCCAGTGTGATTTTTTTTTTCTTGCATTTTTACTTGCAAGAAATTAATTGAATAATTGATTGTGCCATTCTTTACAAAACAAATTAAGGTCAGGATACAACCACCTAGCTCTGTCACTGCCTCATATTGGTGAAGTCAGTGTCTGAAGCAAAGGAGTCAGAATGTAAATACTAAGTCCATGATTAAAAGAAGAAAAAGAACATGTACTGTATGAACTTAGCTTTATGCCCATTGTGTTGAAATTGAAGGTCACATACAATACTGAACAAATTAAAAAATTACAAGGAATGTAGTTTTTATTGCAGTATCGTCAACTTGTTAGTGCATGAAAATGACAAAGGGTACAGTATTCGATGTAAAAAGCATTAGACACTAAAGTAATTGTCTCATTTCACCATCAAAATCGATCAAGTTGACCCTTTTAGAGTGTAATTTCAGATTTGCACATAATTATGCATACACATGAGCTTAGTATACAGGGACATGCCATATGGCTAAATGTTATCATGTTTTTGCAACCTTTTTTCAAGGACAACTGTAACATTACTGTAGTTTGTCCTCCAGGTTTTACTTTGAAAGTTTAAATTGAGTCCTTTAAAATCTTCAGTGTATCAATTACCAAATAGTAAAGTATTTAATGAGTAATTTAGAGATAATTAGTATAGGGTTAATAAAAGAAATGTCAACAAGTGCTACATTCTACACCCCTTTCAATAGCGCTTGTGGCTTCAAAAACATTCAAACTTTGAAGAGAATCATCAAAGATACAGACATAATTCCAACTAATTTTTCCTTTGGAAAGGTAATTCTCTAACTGCAAAGTAAAGTCAGGAGTTTTTGTTGACATGTCAAGCTACCTTTAAGCTTAAATTTTTCCTTTAAATTGAAAATAAGGAAGTACTGTGTTCTTCAAATGTTCAGCATACTGTAATATAAATATCACATGAACACTTTTGACATAGAAGAATGAAGTTGTGTTGCTCAGGATGCTGATTAAAGTTAAAGACCTGGGTTCACAAAAGAAGTACTGTATATGACTATTGCATGTATATCTGTTAAATGTACCTGGATCTAAAACAGCATTCACCATGCACTACTCTTTCTGCAAACTATTCATTACTTTGAATGAAACTTCTTAGCAAGATTGATTTACAGTTAAAAAAACTTAATACATTTAGGGAGAGCAGTTGTTTCTCATCCCTCAACTATAAATGTAAGGAAATAATACCTCACTTTGGGGCTTAGTTAGTCAAGAGTTCTCTCGAGTAGACAAACCAAAAACTGTATGAAGTGCAACCTCAAATTGATTTCTTTACTGCTATCATATGTAGAACTGCAAATTTAATAGTTTTAACTGTTAGTTAAACAATAAAAGGATCTGGAAAGAAAACTCACAGATCTTTTTTCATTTGCCCTTTAATGAAAGTCTGCAGGTATGTGACTTGAAGCAAGTATGAAGTTCCAGCCAGGTACTTTTAAATGGATCTGGCCGGAACCGGAACTTAGCAAAATTTGGGTTCCGGCCGGATCCTAGTTCGGGTGCAGTCCTAGATAAAGTGTTTAGGAGCACAGTGTCACAAACACACACATAAACACACACACCCACACACACACATACATACACACCTATGCCATCATGAATGCATTGGTTTCTCTTTATCATCGAAACCAAAAACCCTGACTTACTGTAACACCCAAAAGTCAGGTTTTAGGCTGTTTAGTTGTAGGGAGTTTTAGTAAGCCTAAGGGCTATTTCATGTAACATATACATGTGAGATCCTGTTTGAGAAATGGATGGGATTCTATTCCCATTATTTTCCAAGCTCAGTATGGTTATGGTAATGTGATACTGTATGCAAAAAGCAAGACTAATATCAATACTGTAGGGACAAATGTGAGGTCCTGCCCCCTTAAATAATCTGCATCTGGCATGATTGTTAAATTTAATAACTGGTAATCATAAATCATTACTACCAATCAAACTGTTGCATAATTTGTTGAACACTTTATACAGGGTTTGCATTAGCCGCAAAATTACGGGAATCCCCCACAAAGGGTGTCAGCTCACGCACAGAGAAATCTTGTTGAGGGGGAATTCCCACACAGATTTTGGTACGGACCCATTCTGCTAAATTATGCAAAATAATTCCAGCTCACAAGACTGTAAAGTCCTTACATTCTCCTCTGAGAGCTTGATAACTGTTGTGGTGCAACATATTTGTCTGAATGTCTGTATAGTTTGGTTGGGCTGCTTTCAAAGTGTCTCCAGACTAATGTTATAGGCTGGCTTGGCATGCATCCATACAAACAACAAGCTCCAATTATTTGTTCTAGTTACCTGTTATATTGTACCATTTTACCAGACGTCAGTTTGAAGCCCATTTTGTATGTTTGTTGACATGTCTTGGATAAAAAACGTCTGTTTACCGTTAACACGCAGTGAGGAAACACTGCTAAAATTGGACCACTCATGCTTAATGAAATAATAATCTTTTAAACATGCTGTTAGTGCTACTGAATTGCCCCACAATTGCCTCGCAATTTTGTGTTACAGTAGGCTAAAAATTGCATTAATAACTATCGAGTAACGTTAGGAACGTAGGCCTAACATGCCCTTGTTATTTAATGTGATTTTAATCCTAACCTATAGCCTAATGTTATGATACTGTACATACTTTTTGGCAGAGTGGTAACTTCCAGTCTTAATGTCCACAGACCAAAATGTCCCTGCTTTTTTGCTACCAAAACGTCCCCGCTTTTTACCAAAACATTCCTGAGATACTATATATGGTAGACCAAAACGTCCCTGCGTAAAGAATTTGAATGTCCAGGTGACATTTTTAACTTAAGAAGGAATTAATGTGAGGGATGAAATAGAAAAAGGAATATAAATGTAAGGATGGATTTAGGAATTGTGTATTTAAGTGTGATGACTGCTTAGAATTATATTGTAGGCCTTTGATTTGTGTTTAGAATCCGAGAATGGAGATGAGTTAGGCCTATTGGATGTTAAGCCTACATACACTATATAGGCTAGGGAAAATGCAGAAAAGGTTGGATAATTGACATACCTTTTGACAAGATATTTATATTTAATATTCTAATATTTCTCTATTAATTGAGAAAATAGAGAAAAGAACAACATGTTTAAACATAGCCCACATATAACGTATATCCATTTAAATCAATTATGCACAACAGGTAGGCCTAGGGCTTACCAGTTGAAACATCCCCCGACCAAAACATCCCCGCCGTTGGTTAAAACATCTTCCGGTCAAAACCTCCCTGTGTCAAAACGTTCCCCATGATGAAACGTTCCTTCTTACTTTTTATTACATTCTCCTCCTCTGCTTGATTACCTCTTGTCGCCTCAGGGAGAAAATGAAGCTCACTGCACCCACACTTGATATAGTCACATTTCACGTCTGATTAATCGACTGACAGTAACAGATATACTGTATAAAAATACACAAAAAGTTACGTTACATCTGAGGTTACAGTAGCTAACAGATCAATCAAGCATATGTTAATTGCTTTTCACAAAGTGTGAATGCAATGAAAGCTCAGCTCATTTTAGGGCACAGATCATGTGACAAACTCAGATATCAGTTACATCCCACACCCCCTTTGATGTACTGGCTGTGTCTATGTTGCTTTCTCAAGAAGAGACGTCACGGCATGCCGTTGTATATATTGTAAAATGAATTGAGTTGTTCAGTTTAGTTGAAACGATTTTAGTGGTTTGTAAATTCAGTAAAAACTTGAATGTATATTATGTATTGTGAAATTTTAATAACATCGAAAACAAGAAAGATTGCTTAGGCCTGTAGTGTACCTGTTGCACATGTAATTCATCATAAATAAATTTATTTTACATGAAGCCTTTGCATCAAAATGTCCTTTTTTTTTTTTTTAAAAAAAAGAGAACAGAAGTCTTATCAAAAGGTACTTCAATCATCCAACCTTTGTCATAGCCTATTTTCCCAGTGCATGTAATCATCCAATTAACAATAGACTCATCTCGATTCTCAGTTTCTAAACACAGCTTAATTACAGTTTAACAAACAAAGGGCCAAACCTCTCACCCCAAACTACAATTTAGGTACCCGGGTACCAAAATTCTCAATTGGCTCAGCTCTTTGATTGACAGCTAATTCAAACAATGCAGAGTGCCAAAGCTTATATTACACAGCATGAACTGTATTGAGAATGTTTTGATTATGCACATTGAGATTTTGTATACTCACCCTGAAGCAATAAACTGAGATCGTGTCTGGATGAGGATGAATTTCAGACAATTGTTGGAGGGGCTTCAGTAAGAAGGTTAGGAGAATTGGTGCTGTTTGGGGTGAGAGAACTGGGCCTTGGTTCATCTAAGCACTCCTAACAATTGAATAGACTATTCCTAGGCTAAATCCATCCTTTCACCTACAGTATATTCCTATTTCTAATTCATCTCTCACGTTTCCAAACTTTCCATCTTACGCCAGTTAACAACTTGAAATTTTCAATTGGACATTCAAACTCTTTATGCTGGGACGTTTCGTATACCATATATAATATCGGAGTAACTATAGAATACCCCGCCACCGGCGAAAAAGTACCTTCTTTTAAACGTGGAGGCGTGCATGGTCACAGTGCCTTTTTTGACAATTGAATGCTATTTTGAGAACCACTCAACATAAGTCTTCTAGTTTCCCAGTATGTAAATTTGTCATTATTTTTCAGTATGTATGAATATTTGTGAACAATTTGCAAAGTT
The DNA here is from genome assembly GCA_037179385.1 of Holothuria scabra. Lineage (NCBI taxonomy): Eukaryota > Metazoa > Echinodermata > Holothuroidea > Aspidochirotida > Holothuriidae > Holothuria > Holothuria scabra. The sequence goes on along the minus strand of CM074189.1, from coordinate 5,335,164 downwards.
TGAGTGGAGGCGCAGTCGCAGTCATTTCTAAATTTGTCACTATTTTGCATCACGATATAATGATGCACATTTGTGTGAATATTTGTGAACAATTTGCTACAGTATGTCCATTAAGCCTCCACTTTTGAGTGGAGGAGCAGTCACAGTTGAGAGACCGTTTCTAAATTTGTCATTTTTTTGCAGCATAAAATAATGACACATATTTGTGTGAATATTTGTGAAGAATTCACTTAGGCCTACTTCACTATAAGCCTCCACTTTTGAGTGGAGGCGCAGTTGCAGTGACCGTTTCTAAATTTGTGTATTTTGCACTTGTCTTTTGTTATCTTCACTGTGACTGGGCCTCCGGAGGCGAAGTGAGGTCTCTTAGTCTTATTGGCGGGGTATTCTATTGTTGTTCCATAATATCACGGGGACACTTTGTTAAAAAAAAAGCAAGGACATTTTGGTAGCAAAAAAGCGGGGACGTTTTTGGGGAGGTCTCGATTGGATACCGGCCTAGGCCTATACTAACGTTAGGCTAAGCAACCTTTGTTTTCGATGTTATGAACGTTTCACAATGCATAATAAGTTTTTACTGAATTTACAAACAAGTTGAATCTTTTGACCTTACGTAGGCCTAGGCTTAACTGTACAAGTCACTTCATTTTACAATCACAACGAGGGCGGTTTGACCTGGAGACGTTTTGACCAACTGCGGGAACGTTTTGGTCTGGGGACATTTCGACTGGTAAGCGTGGTAACAAAATAATGATTTCACTAAAACTTGGTCTAGCTTAGGCTAGGCTATGGCAGGTTTACACTGCTTTCTCGCCAAGAAGCATTTCTTCTACTTACTTATACAGAAATGGGGCTTCGAACCACTGTTTCACCTGACTCACCGATGCTGTGTAAAAAAGCTGTGTGCAGTGAAAGTAAGCCAAACTTTTTTAAGATTGTTGCATGGGCTACGCAATACAAGGTTATGGCCGCCGCACCTTTGAAGACAGTAATTATACGAATGTTATACACACACATGACGGTTCTTCAGTGTATGCATACTTCAAGTTTATATGCACTTTCTCAGTGTATGGACTTTATTTTGTGGAAGTGCTGCCGAGAGGACTTTTTAGACAGTATTAGGCCTATGTGTCGGGCGCGTGACGATCTCACATTAATAACCCAATCCGTCTATTTTCTGGATATCCTACGGGCTTTCCATGTCGCAGGACTATTCTCTACTGTATGGCCGGGGCTTTCCGATCCGATGAGTCACTTCAGAGTTGTGACTGCGCATGTCAGGTCATAGGTCACAAGGGACGAATCTGATTAGCGCCACAGAGCAGGATATTATCCTACTCTATGATTAGCGCTTGTTTTAGTGACTGTAGGCCGCCATTAGTGGGGCCCATCAGCCAAAAAATCGCATTTATTTATTGTTTGCATGGATTTCAAACCCTCATATTTACTGAAATTGGAGGATTAAAGATACAAATTAGTGTATAATCATCCATGATAGATGTAAGCAAGGAAATCAAAAGGTTTAAAGGTGACGGACTCTAGTTATGGCCGACTGAAATCAGACCATCATCACCAAAGGCTTGCTGTCCGGATTCGTGTATTCCAAAAAATGTTCAAAGAATTTCAGCAGCAAGAGATGAACTTATTTTTGATTCCTTGCCGAAGGCAGGCAAGGAATCTATGCGATGGTGATGTCGTGTGTATGTGTGTGTGTGTGTGTGTGTGTGCGTGTGTGTGTATGTGACGCTTTGGCTTGTAAACACGATATCTCAAGAAGGGTAAGTGTGACTAACCTCGTATATGGTGTGTAGGTTGGACATATTGAGTATATGATCCCTATTGTTTTTGGTGGAGATCAAAGGTCATTTGGGGTCACGAGAGGTCAAAAGGTTAAAACTTTGTAAACACGATATCTCGAGAACGGTACATGTGACTATGCTCATATTTGGTGTGTGGATTGTTCATATTGAGTAGATGATCCCTATCGATTTTCGTGGAGGTCAAAGGTCATTTGGGGTCAGGAGAGGTCAATAGGTAAATTCCTTAGAAATTGTTGTAAAGACGGTATCTCAAGAAGAGAAAGTGTGGCTAATCTCATATTTGGTGTGTGCATTGGCCATATTGAGTAGATGATCCCTATTGTTTTAGGTGGAGGTCAAAGGTCATTTTGGGTCACGAGAGGTCAAAAGATCAAAACTTCGTAAACATGATAACTCCAGAACGGTACATTTGACTATGCTCATATTTAATGTGTGGGTTGGTCATATTGAGTAGATGATCCCTATCGATTTTCGTGGAGGTCAAAGGTCATTTGGGGTCACGAGAGGTCAAAAGGTCAAAACCTTGTAAATACGATATTTCGAGAACGGTACATGTGACTATGCTCATATTTGGTGTGTGGGTTGGTCATATTGAGTAGATGATCCTTATCGATTTTCGTGGAGGTCAAAGGTCATTTGGGGTCACGAGAGGTCAAAAGGTCAAAACTTCGTAAACACGATAACTCAAGAACGGTACATTTGACTATGCTCATATTCAATGTGTGGGTTGTTCATATTGAGTAGTTGATCCCTATTGTTTTTGGTGGAGGTCAAAGGTCATTTGGGGTCACGAGAGGTCAAAAGGTTAAAACCTTGTAAACACGATATCTCGAGAACGGTACATGTGACAATGCTCATATTTGGTGTGTGGATTGGTCATATTGAGTAGATGATCCCTATAGATTTTCGTGGTGGTCAAAGGTCATTTGGGGTCACGAGAGGTCAAAAGGTCAAAACTTCGTAAACACGATAACTCAAGAACGGTACATTTGCCTATGCTCATATTCAATGTGTGGGTTGGTCATATTGATTAGATGATCCCTATTGTCTTTGGTGGAGATCAAAGGTCATTTGGGGTCACGAGAGGTCAAAAGGTTAAAACCTTGTAAACACGATATCTCGAGAACGGTACATGTGACAATGCTCATATTTGGTGTGTGGGTTGGTCATATTGAGTAAATGATGCCTGTTGTTTTTGGTGGAGATCAAAGGTCATTTGGGGTCACGAGAGGTCAAAAGGTCAAAACCTTGTAAACACGATATCTCGAGAACGGTACATGTGACAATGCTCATATTTGGTGTGTGGGTTGGTCATATTGAGTAGATGATCCCTATCGATTTTCGTGGTGGTCAAAGGTCATTTGGGGTCACGAGAGGTCAAAAGGTCAAAACTTCGTAAACACGATAACTCAAGAACGGTACATTTGACTATGCTCATATTCAATGTGTGGGTTGGTCATATTGAGTAGTTGATCCCTATTGTTTTTGGTGGAGATCAAAGGTCATTTGGGGTCACGAGAGGTCAAAAGGTTAAAACCTTGTAAACACGATATCTCGAGAACGGTACATGTGACAATGCTCATATTTGGTGTGTGGATTGATCATATTGAGTAGATGATCCCTATCGATTTTCGTGGTGGTCAAAGGTCATTTGGGGGTCACGAGAGGTCAATAGGTAAATTCCTTAGAAATTGCTTGTAAAGACGGTATCTCAAGAAGAGAAAGTGTGACTAATCTCATATTTGGTGTGTGCATTGGCCATATTGAGTAGATGATCCCTATTGTTTTTGGTGGAGGTCAAAGGTCATTTGGGGTCACGAGAGGTCAAAAGGTCAAAACTCCGTAAACACGATAACTCGAGAACGGTACATGTGACTGTGCTCATATTTAGTGTGTAGGTTGGTCATATTGAGTAGATGTTCCCTATCGATTTTCATGGAGGTCAAAGGTCATTTGGGGTCACGAGAGGTCAGTAGGTAAATTGCTTAGAAATTGCTTGTAAACACGGATTCTCGAGAAGAGTGAGTGTGACTAATCTCATATTTGGTGTGTGCATTGGCCATATTGAGTAGATGATCCCTATTGTTTTTGGTGGCGGTCAAAGGTCATTTGGGGTCATGAGAGGTCAAAAGGTCAAAACTTCGTAAACACCGTATCCCAAGAACGGTACATGTGACTGTGCTCATATTAAGTGTGTGGATTGGTCATATTTAGTAGATGACCTGGTGATTTTCCCAAAGGTCAAAGTTCATTTGGAGTCAGCATATTCAAACCTGACAAGCTTTCCTGCACAGTCTTTCAAGAAAGGTCACTTGTAGGGTCCTGTAACTTGTCATGTAGATGGCACATAGTGAATACACGGTCCCAGAAGTTTTTGGTGGAGGTCAAATGTCATTTGGGTTCACGACGGGCAAGGGGGATCTCAAGATTGGAAGCCTTGCATGTGTACTTTGTGGGCACATTATGGAGCCCTGCTAATTGAAAAACATTGCAAAGCAATGTCAATGTGAAAAAAGGCCTTACATTTCAGCAGCAAGGAATCACTAAGCCTTTTGGCTTTCTGGTTAGTTTGTAAATTGAGGGTGATGCATGAGTTATATCATAACTGGTCAAGTGTAGGAAGAGGAGTGGCACTTTATGTGGATAATAATATTAAATCTTCAGCTGTTCAGACCTCCTTTTCTTCAGTGGCTTTGTTGGTAGAGGTGAATATGGGACAAGGTACAGTAGTCCCCTATGTGTTGGTTGTATATACAGGAGCCCCTCTAGCTCTGACGAGAATGACATTTTTTATTCCTTGCCGAAGGCAGGCAAGGAATCTATGCGATGGTGATGTCGTGTGTATGCGTGTGTGTGTGTGTGTGTGCGTGCGTGTATGTGTGTGTGTGTGTATGTGACGCTTTGGCTTGTAAACACGATATCTCAAGAAGGGTAAGTGTGGCTAACCTCGTATTTGGTGTGTAGGTTGGTCATATTAAGTAGATGATCCCTATTGTTTTTGGTGGAGATCAAAGGTCATTTGGGGTCACAAGAGGTCAAAAGGTCAAAACTTTGTAAACAGGATATCTCGAGAACGGTACATGTGACTATGCTCATATTTGGTGAGTGGATTGTTCATATTGATTAGATGATCCCTATCGATTTTCGTGGAGGTCAAAGGTCATTTGGGGCCACGAAACGTTTTTAGCCCATAGACATCAAATCCCATGAATTAATGATTTACGACAAAAGAAAGGGAAGTGCCTACACTGTTAAAAAATTTCTCTGTAAATTTACATAATTTTTATGGCAAATTTTTTTCCAACCAAATAATGTTTTTTTTACAGCCAGACTGTAATCATGAAAAAACATTAAGGGTTTGTTTTTTCTTTACAGTTTTTGCATGTAAATTAGTTTACAAAAGTCTACTGTAAAATCGAATTACAGAATTGTTCTGTTTTGTTTACCTTAATTTTATGTGAATTTACAGCCGACTGTTTTCATTCCCGACGTGTTAATATTTATTATAATGTCGTTTTTTTACCTTTCATATGTTATTACGTAACATACACTTCACCATTACGTAGATCAGGTATTTGCTTATCAACGTAATGTGTCGTTACGAAGTTGTTTTCAATCAAAACACATTGAGAATGCTTTGTTGTCATATTATTGTCAAGTAGACTGCTATCTCTAGGAACTTTGTAATTGGAAAGTCACATTTTTTGTACACTATAATAATTGTTTTTAAAATAAATATGACAAAGAATGCAAATACATTGGTTGCAAACATTTCCAGACAAGGTAAACAATAAGTTTATCACTTCCTGATTAAAAAACGCCATAGAAGATATTATTCAAAGCAACAGCAATCCTTTTGTTAGGAAAATGTCTACAAAATAAGCTCCACCCATTTATGCAAAATGAGATTTGCGTCATAAAGTGGTAAATTTACAGACTCTTTCAAGTAAATTTGTGAAACGTTTTTAATTTGCTCCGATCAAGTGCATGAGCGCCTGTGGCGATCAGTTGACATCAGTATACCAATTGTCAGTGCTCTGAAATTAGGGCCTTACAATTTCTTTTTACTCAAAAATGTGTGACAAAACACCAGTTGTATGATATTTATAACTAAGAACGTAATAACTAAGTATGCTTTTATAATAAATGTAAGTTAATTTTCAAATAGGGCCATAAATTTGCCAAAAATGTTTTTTTTAAACTGAAACTTCGCAGAACGATGCATGTTATATATTGAAAATTTTCTGGCTATTTCTTATTTGTTTGTTTGGGCTTATTTTTGTTTCTTTTTCAGCTTAAAAACAAAATGAATGTTTGTTAAATGACAGTATATTTTTATGTGAAATCAGAAAAATACAAAATACTGTTAAAATTTCTGTAAATTTACAGAAAAAGTTTTACAAAGCAGTAAAATTTGGTTAAAAAAGCAGACAGAAATGGTCTTTCAAATAAACAGAAAATACATGTTAAATAACCTTTTTTTATTATAGCAATACAAAGTGTCTGTAAAGATATAGAAAATCTCTATTAAAAGTAAAATACAAACAGTTTAAGTTAAGAAAAGTCTGTAAATTTACAAAAAATTTTAACAGTGTAGTCAACAAAGCATTCACTAGATGTGCAATAGTATGAACATCACAAATCCAGTTTAGCCAGAGCTTAAAACACAACCACGAATAGTACACAAAGCGAAAAACCTAAAAATGCAAAATGCGCCCGCACACTGTAACGCATTTGGGAGACTTTTAATCGAAACTTTTCGATATGTGCCTAGTGATTGGAAATCTGCTCATGCTACCCCCTTATTTAAGAAGGGTAGCAGATCTCTGCCTGCAAATTATCGACCGGTTAGCCTCACCTCTATGGTGTGCAAATTAAAATTTGTGAGTCGCTTGTAAAAGATAGTGTTATAAAGTATATGATCTGTAATGATTTACTGTCTGCCAATCAGTACGGATTTGTTTCAGGTACTTATAGATCTTGTGTTTCACAACTTGTGGATGTATTTGATGATTGGACGAAAGCTTGGGATGCAGGCAATGGTATTGATGTTATTCATACTGATTTCATGGAGGCTTTTAACAAGGTACCACATGAAAGGTTGTTAGTGAAATTAAAGTCTTATGGTATGGTGATGTGTTGGAATGGATAAGGCAATTTCTGATGAATCGTAGACAGAGGGTTTGTGTGGAAGGAAATTTTTCTGACTGGGCAGATATTGCAAGTGGTATCCCTCAAGGTAGTGTGCTTGGGTCAGCTTTATTTCTCGTATATATTAACGATTTGCCAAGTTATGTTACGGATTGTAGGGTAAAATTTTTGCTGACGACACTAAACTATATAAGGAAATCCAATCGGAGAGTGATTGTAGTGTTCTTCAGAGTAATATTGAGAATATCCATGAGTGGTCAAGGAAATGGCAACTTCGCTTTCATCCTGATAAGTGTCATGTTTTGAGAATTGGTTGCTCTCATCCTGAGTTTTGTTATGGTATGTTAGACAACGAAGGCAAGCGTCATAGTCTAGAAGTTGTGACTTCAGAGAAAGATCTTGGAGTTATTGTCGATAGAAATCTCGTATTCAGGGAGCATGTTGCTCAGATTATCACAAAAGCAAACTGTATTCTTGCTGTAATTAGGAGGTCATTTAGGTTTTTGGATAGAGCAACAATTATGCTTTTGTATAAAGCTCTAGTAAGACCTGATTTGGAATATGGATTACCTGCTTGGTCACCTTTTTACACACGTGAAGAAGAGACTATTGAATCTGTGCAACGTAGAGAAACTAAGTTAGTGCCTGGATTAAGTGAGTTACCATATGAGGAGAGACTTAGAAATTTGAATTTGTTTTCACTTACTCATAGGCGTCTGAGAGGTGACATGTTTTTCATGTAAGTATTTCCATGGACTGATTACTACTGACCACAGGCTGTCTGAATTAGTACCAGCATGTTCTGTTACAAGAGGGCATACAAATCCAGGTTCAAAACTTTATTGCGGCAAAAGTTCTTTACTCAGCGTTCAATTGATCATTGGAATACTTTACCAGATGATGTAGTAACCTCTAAAACTTTAAGTATATTTAAATGTAGATTGGATCGATACTCATTGGAAGAAATTGCCTGGATTGCTTAATTAAAAGTATTAATTTCTAAGCAGTACTTATTGTCACTATATGGATTGGTTTTCCTTTCTTTTGGAGCGATGACCCTGATAGCAAAATTTGGTCGACCCGATGGCGATCCGCTGTAGGCAAAACCGCCGGCCCACCGGCGGTTTGTCCGGTGGCAAGCCAGCGGTCCGCCGATGGCAGCGATGCTGATTGGTTAAACAACTGTATGACGTCATGGAAGGTGTGATTCAGCTGGCGGACCTCCATCGGCCCACCGTTGGCCGTTTTGCCACCGGCGGACCGCCGACTTTTGCTAACAGGGGAATTGGCCTTTGGCCAGCAACATCGAAGTTGATGTGATGTGATGTGTATAGCAAAGTAAACATGTTTAAGTTATTTGCGGTAATGATTCGGCATTGGGCACAGCCATGATAAAGAAGCAAATTAGCTTCACTTCAGCAAAAAAAAAATTATATAGGCGACCAAAAATTGGTCACAAAAACAAAAAAAGAAAAAAAATACTGGGATTGAAAATTAAAGGTAGGCTACCCTTTCAATTTTTTACAGAAAAATTGATTTAACCTTTCGTTAAACTCAGCGCCACGGACTTCCTATACAGACGAGTCCGGACAGATTGTGATGGTCCGATTTTAGTCGGCCATTACTGGGTTCATCACCTTTCATCTTTAAATATCCTTCCTTACCTGTTCCATGGATGGTTGTAGGTACACTGAAGTGTATCTTGATTTTCTCAACTTCACTGAATATGAGGATTTGAAATTCACGTAGACAATAAATGAAGACGATTCCCCTCTAATGGCTGCCTACAGTCACTAAAAACAAGCGCTAATCGAATTCGTCTATACAAGTATGAAGTCCGGGCTCAGCGCGTGCTAGCTGGAACCACTGATCTGTAAAAGCGCGCGGGGTCTACTAGTGGCTAGCCGTACGCGAGAGAAGTCGTTTGCGAAAATAGACATTGCAACACTAGCGTAGCCAGCGGGGGGACAAGGGGGGCATAGTGCCCCCCCCCCCTACCCACAGAAATTTGGGGACGGAATGGGCGATGTTGAAAAAATTGAAGGAGAGCCTTAAAAAAAAAAAAAAAAAAAAAGAAAAGATAAACGGCAAGAGGAGGAAGGGAATCGGGGACATATTTTTACAGTTTTTCGGGGGGGGGGGGGGGCTCTTAGTCGTTACGATAAAGTATGCAGTCCCCGACGGCGACTAGTCTCCCTGATGGTTTACCTGTTTTTTGCTCTCAAGGGACAATTTCGATAATAAGAACCCCAAATTTTTGGCGCGCTACGCGCGCTGTAGATTCACTCCAGTTTTTTCAATACTTCCATTCCACATATCTAGAGAGTGTAAGTCCTGTAAACCTTACCAAGTGACAGGTAAGCAGTTTACACCGGTTATGTAGAGGTCGTAAATTTCATCCCATATCACAAAGCCTAGTTGCTGTTCTCTTGTGTGTGTCATGCGATAGGTCAGTTGGTGGGCCACTCACGGAGCATAGTTTGGCTATTTTGTCGGGTATTCCAGGTGGTTTCGACACAATGTATATTATCCCCGATACGGTCTACAACCCCTGGAGTTTCTTTTTTTTTTCTTTTGGTTCTCAATGATTACATAGGTTATGTTATTTTTGTAAGCCTACCAAAAATTTTCGCGCGCTTCGCGCGCTTTGCAATTTCACGATTCAGAATCTCCCTCAGTATCGTTACTTAGAACTTACTTAAATGCCGGGACAATTGACCTATATAAGTTTAAATAAGTACATATTCTTTTAGTGTAGGCTAACCCCCAAAATTTTAGTCCGCTTTTCTACGGTTAAATCAGTGCGGAAATATCTTCCTCTAGCATATACAAATTTTATGTCGTATATGACTCGCAATGGCAGGTATAGTGTACGGGTTTTCTTCAAATCCCCCTCACCAACTCATCGACGGCATCCTGGCTGTCGGGGCTTGGGTCGCTACCCACCCTACCCCTCCCTCGTTCGGAGAGTGGCCCTTCGTCGGGCAAATCCTGGCGCCAAGCCTGGAGGCAAGAGACATTTTTCCAGTTATGACTTGTATATGTGTAATGAAGCAATGAACTAAAATTGGAAGCTGCATTTTTTGGAGAGCGGCAACTATTTTGGAGGGGCGGCCAATTTCACTAGGAGGACGGGTCGCCCCTCTAAAACCCCCTGTGGAGTACACTGGAATCTAGTATAAAAAGAACAAATATATAGCACCATATTGCATATAAGCTCTTCGAGACAGCACAAAAATTCAAAATTGGAGGGGGACACCCAGGGAGACAGGCCCGTAGCCGGGGTGTTCAGGGGGTTCGCACTTACTCCGGCCCAGACCACTTTTTTTTATTTTTTTTTATTTTTTTTTGCTATTTAAATGGAGTTTTGGCGTTTTCAGGGCAAAACGTCAATTCCGCGGGTTTAGCCAATGTAAGCTTTATGAATAGCTGTTTTGTTTCAGTGCAACACAATTCCCTAGGGCCCCATTGACACGTAGAGTAACCCTCATACAGCCACACACTAACTCTCGAGGGAATAAGGAAAACATTGATACAAGATTAAAAATGTCAAAAAATTCCACCCAAGGTGTTCACCAGATCGATCAATTTTGATGTAAAATTGCAAAATCTCCCTGTCGTAAGAGGGAGAGAACCACACCTCTCCCCGTTCGGTCGCTCGGCTCCTCACCTGGGCGCTTCGCTCCCACGAGAAAATGCCGCACCCCAGTGGCGTCGATGAAAAAATGAAAAAGTGGGGCTAAAGGTATTTTCAGCCCCTCAATATTTGTCAAGTGCTCCAATTAAGAAGTGGGGAGAATTTCGAAGTTGGGCCAAACATATTCTTGCTTAGGACACTCGGGAAGTGCCGTTTCCGGCCATCTGAGGGGTTTGTAAAGCCATAAATTCCTGGTACGCTCCGCGCCAATCGATGGTAGAGCTCCGCTTGGAAACATGTATTAACCTTTTCATAGATTGATTTTTTTTTTTGCATTAATTGAGAAATTTCAGAAATGAGATCCATATTCCAGACTGGGTACATGCAGCATAAAACACTCGGGAAGTGCCGTTTCCTGCCATCCGAGGGGTTTGTAAAACCAAAAACTTACTTGTACGCTCCGCCCAACTGATGGTGGCGCTCCGCTAAGATAGTCCTGTCGGTCAAGATGGGGGACGACGAGTCGACTCCCCCCCCCCCACAAGAAAATCCTGGCAACGCCCCTGCATTCAATACAAGCCCTTCTTTCCCCTCCTTCAGATAATTTAGAAATATAATTAACATCCTTATCAACCAATTATTGTTATTGTTTCTTAGTGACAAGAAACAACCTGTTTTTGAAAGATACCGAATAGTAAAAATGGCAAGACACACAAACGGTGTGATTATCGAATCGTAAAAATACCAAGACACATGCGGTGTGATCATTGTTATTATACAAACACAATGAGTGTAATCTGTATTGACCATTTTAACTGACTGTCTGGTTACACATACGGTCAAACGTGCACTTAGGATAGTTCCGCGCCGCTGTACATGCACTAGTGCCCTCGATTAATTACCGTAATATCTAATTCTTCTAACCAGTTCACTGAAATTTCCCCCTTAGACCTTTTTGGTTTCCCGAAAGGGAAATCCTTTGGACTCCTGCAGACAACACTTTGCAAAACATGTGTAGGATCGTGCATTTTAGTGTTGGCTCAAGCTATGATTTGTAAGCTCAACGATTGAAAATTATTTCTTTGTTTCGCCTTGTTTCTAGCAGAATAGTACCAAACCAAAGCCTGTCTTTATTTTGGATCATCGAGGTCGTTGTTGCTTGGGTAGATCATTGTTAAAAGGGACAGCTGTGTGAATGGCATTGCTGGACACCAAAAATATATTGCAATGTGTGGCTTTTTGTTCCTTTTTGAAAGAATACTGTAACTTTCATCGTGTATGTTTATAATTTTTGATTGCATAATTGCATAAACATCAAATTTCGTCTCGAAATATGTCCACATAGGGCCGTCAGAAATATGTGTACTTCTGTAAAATGTAGCAATCTTTATAAAGATTGTTTCGCTAAGCGGTTGTACATTACTTAACAGCAGGGCATAGTCAAATATTTTCATGTTTTTACAAAGTGACTGACATTTATACATCAGGACTTTGTCAACATTTTTGCTTAGAATTTTAATTTTATTATTTGTTATCCATGGAAATGTACTTTGATGCTCTCGCTAAGAATTGTGAGGTATTTTTTATTTTTTAGTTCAAGATACAGCTTTACTCCCTATTATTTAAGTGGAAGCCGTTGTACCGTCTAAAAGGTCACACGTCGGGCCGGCTTTTCGACCGCAGTTACGTAATAGCATGCACAATGCATGCATTCGGGTCAGTTAGTGGTTGTGACCTTATATCAACAGAGAGCAAAGTAAAATATTGCCGTGTTTCTTGCATAGAGGCTAACATTTATTCTGATTTGTACATACTACCACAAAAATTTTGTTTTAAATTATTTTTAAAGCGTTGTCTTCCATTTGGAAACTTCAACGATACCTTTGGTACGAATTGTTAGGAACTTTTTGGCCAAGATACACTCTTTACTCCCTATGATTAAGTAGAAGACACTGGAACTCCTAATAGGTCACCTATCCGGTCGACCTTTCTATTCTTTATCGCAGTGAAAACACAGGCGCGCCGTGACTTTCAGTTTCATTGAATATTTCGTCGCGTCACTTAAACTATGGAAGTACTAAACCAGATCGGGTTACTGAGTCTCACTCGCTGTCTTCACAGCCTAAAGTTCTGAAGTTAGACCCGAAGAAAAACTCTGCAATTAGACTACTTTGTTTAATAAGCTGTTTTGTTGTTCGAATCTCGTCGTCAATGTCAAGGGAAAACCATGTTTTCATGCAAAAACCTGTGATAACCCCTGGAATAAACATGTGAAAACCTGCAAATTTGGAACTAATTGCCTCACCAGTTTTTGTAAGGGTTCCATTGATATTAGTTACTATGAAAATTATACCATTGTATTTTCTTATGATTTTCTTGCCAACCACATTTTGCAAGTATTTAAAGCCGTCCATTTTCATCGCCTTGCAAAACCAGAACCTTTCTTTGTATTACTGATTGGTTTTTCATGTCTCACAAGTTAATATGACAATATAAGTAGAAATTGTAATTCATGCATGTGTCTTTCATTTTCTGCCCCCTGGTTTGTACTTCAATTTCATGTATTTCCGAAGTATTACCAAAAGATCACATTTCAGGTTCAATAACTCTGAAGATAACAACTTCAACCAGCCCAAATATTACAGATTAATAAACTTTTCATTTGTTTCCTTAAAACAACACCTCAAAGCCAAGTTCAGCCCAACTCACAAAAACTGACTACAAACAGTGGGCCATCAAAGCTCATCTACACCTTAGCCCTCTCCCGCTGTGCTAAAATCGGAGCATACTTGCGCGCCTGGCGAGTGGGCGGAAAATCGGACGTAGCACGCCCCGCATCAGCTTCCGTAGGCTATTGACCCCGTGACCTTAAACTATTGTCTCTCTCGTTGTTGTGGCCGAATTTTCGGGGAGCTACTCGCAGTTTCGAGCTCCGCGTGAAACAGTAAAGATGGGTGACAGCCGCGCCCTCCGCATGGGTCCAAAAGGACCCAAACAATGGTAAAGGGTTAAATTTATTAGTAGTTATGACCGCAAACTTCGCTCTTGGCCTGTAATTTATCAAGTATATCTCTTCTCCCGGCCTCCCCTGAACCCATCCCTTGTAGGTTTTTTTTGGACTGCCCACATCTGAAGAAATATTTCTCCCTTCTTTCGGGAAACTTTTCATACTTAGGTTTTGATTAGTGATCATGTGGCTCTATTTTGTAAAGCTGAGATGCTTCTTCAGATCAAAAAGAAACCCCGGAGGCTTATCTGGAAATTCTCGACACCAGTGTCTCGAAGGGCAATTTTGCTGCTATGAGAAGTGACGGCCGGAGTTTTGCAATGGGGTACTTCAGTGGGGGGGGGGGGGGGGGCAAAAAAGTCGTACGGTAGATGAAAACTGGCAGCTAATTAAGTCCTTCCTCGAAAGAACAGTTCAGAAGAATGTTCCCACCAAAAAAACCGGAGCTAAAACATCTCTCCCGTGGGTCACTGATCATCATCATTCGGTTGTTGATTAGAAGAAGGGTCGACAACTGCATATTTTTGAAAAAAAAAAAAAAACAACAACAACAACAACAAATAAGATGCATGAGAAATGTGCTGAACTACGTTGTAGAATCAAAAGAGAGGTTCATACAACTCATACATAGTATGTCAATGGGATGATTGGTGATATAAAACATGACACTAAACCCTATTGGAGGTACAGAAATGGCATAAAGAAGGACAATCATGGTATTCCCCCTCTTAAGACAAATGGCAAATTAGCAACTACTGATCTAGATAAGGCCTGTGCTTTCAATGCTCAGTTCACAAGTGTATTCACCAAAACTTTATTTAATGTCATCCCATTCTGCAGACCAGCTTGCGATAGAATGGCTGATATTACCATATCTACCCATGGTGTTGAAAAATTGTTGGGCCTAAATAAAAATAAAGCTGTTGGACCTGAAAACGTCCACCCTTGGGTCCCTAGGGAAATTGCCTCAAATTTTGCTCCTATGCTGAGCCACTTGTATCAGCAATCCCTTTCTAATGGAAGGATACCTGTCGACTGGAAAAGGGCGAATGTCTGCCCTATTTACAAAAAGAATGATAGATCTCTCTCTAGCAACTATCGACCTGTTTCGCTCACTTGTATTTGCTGTAAATTGTTAGGATACTATAAGATCCAACTTAATCATGGAAGTACTACCTCGGAGGTAGTACTTCCATGACTAAATGGGCTTTTTCGAGTCAAACAATACCCTGTCAACAAAGCAACATGCTTTTAGAAAGATGCATAGTTGCAGGCTCGTAGCCAGCCCATGTGGAGGGGTGGGTCTTTTTTCCAAGATGTGGGCCTTTTTCAAAATACGAAGGCGGCTGGCGCGTGCCATAAGCATGCAGTTGCTAGCGGTCCGAGCGTGCTTCCCCGGGAAAGTTGGAAATATGCAGAATATTGAACGGAAATTCATCCCCAATATCAAGATCAAAATATTTCATAGCTGACCCATCAAACACAGGGCTGGAAAAATTGACCTCTCTCAAGTTGGGATGGGTCGTTCGAACGCTCCGACCCCCTGGCTACGGGCCTGAGTTGTGACACCCAACTACTAGTATCTGTCGTCGAGAACTGGGCTTCATCTTTGGATTTGCTAAAGCAACCCGACGTCTTTATCCTTGACTTCGAAAAGGCCTTTGACACCGTGCCTCATGAGCTTCTAAAAACCAAATTGTTTAGCCTTGGTGTTTCCAAACAGGTTCTCAGGAGCTTTTGGAGTTAATCAGTCTATTCGTTTCGTTTATTTGTTTTTCTACATCATCAAAATGTATGGATACACAAAAGTAATGAATACAGTACATACATAACACTGAAGTAGATGGAAGTAAAACTAAAAGACCCTGGGGGGCTTGTCGAGAGTTCTGCTCCCCAAAACAACAAGAGCAAGTTACCTAAAGTAATTGTGTAGCAAAGACAAATAAGCAAAAAGAAAAAAAGGAAAGAAAATTCAAAAAACTAAAGGGAAAGGTAATGACTAAGAATACAAGACCGGAACTAACCCTTACAAAACCCCTCTTAACAACCCGTCCCCCTCCTCCGGCCCCCTCCCACCCATGAAAGCCCTAGACTTCCCACAAACAAAATGCGAATAGTAACAAAAACATGTATAACGCATGCACTTGAACAGTATGAAAAGTCAACCATGAAGTTTTAACCTTATAAAAAATGATGATGAAGACTACTGAAGAATTAGTACAAAGCTACGTAGTACTGGGTGAAACCTCTTCGAAAAGACTTTATACTTGACCTGTTAATTGATGAATTAGGTAATGAGTTCCACAGTTCCATAGCTTTGTAGCTTAGGGTCAACTGTGAGGATGAGATACGGGTAACAATAGTATATGCAGGAGAAGAGATTGACGAGTAAAATAGTTGTGGACTGAAGAATTTTGGTGAAGAATTCTCAAAATAATTTCGGTAAAAGGCTGTGCATGAAACGGATAGGTGAAAGAAGCAAAGGATGTTGAGGTTGATCATATCGAACAGTTTAAACAGATTGAGAGACTTATACAACTCGCTGGTGTGGTCACGTGGTCCGAACAAAGAAATAAAACGAACAACTCTCTTTTGCAAAAGAACCAGTTTGTGAAGGTAGGAGGTTTTTGTACATGACCAAACTGTAGAACAATATATTACACAGGATGCACAAGGATACACAAGAGTAAGGTAAATTGTACGGAGAATACCCCTTGGCAACAAATGTCTTAATCTATCAATTACTCCGATTCCTCTGGCAATTTTTGAAGAAATATGATTGATGTGCTCCTGCCAGGTAAGCTTGCAATTAATAATGACACCGAGAAATTTTACACTTTTGGATGGATCAAGCTTTTGCCCATTTATGGAGATATTGAGTACATGATGATGAATATTATTAAATACCATAAAATTTGTCTTACTGATATTAAGAGACAGCTTATTTGCCATGAACCACTTAGAGAATAGGCTAAGTTCATTAACACCACTGCTTTCAAGTTGATGAGGGTCATTCCCAGTGAAGAAAATGTTTGTATCATCAGCAAAGAGTACAACTTCTGCTTTCTTAGAAATCAAAGTAATATTCTTATAACTAATAAAGAGCAAGGGCCCAAGAATGGAGTCATGCGGTACACCGCAACTCACAGTTTGAAATTTTGACTTTACATTGTTAAATGATGTAAATTGTAACCTTTTAGAGAGATAGCTTTTAAACCAATTTAGGCAAATACCTCTAATACCAGCGCATAGCGCTCAAGTTTCTGTAAGAGAATACCGTGGTCAATTGTGTCAAATGCATTTGTAAGATCAATTCTCTTGAATTTTTATCGTGCAGATGTAGAGAGCGTGCTTACTTCTTCAATTACTATCTGGTACGACCGTGTCAGCAAATCCGACATCAACAAATTTTCCTCTGTCATTTGTTCGGCTGGAAAGATCATCGGTATTACACTTCCCCCACTTAACTCAATCTTCTTAGACAGAACTACAAAGAAAATAGATAAAATTATGCTAGATCCGACTCACGCTGCTAATAGCTATTTTAATTTCTTGCCTTCGAATCGCCGTCTTCTTACTTTTAAAGGCATATTTTCATCATCCCAAACAGTTCCAATTCTCCCAACCTACTTACTTCTAGCCCCTCCCACATTTATCTAAAACTCATCCTTATCCAGACACAATCCTAGTGTTTACTGCTTCATGGCTTGTCCCAGTGGCCATGCAAGTCCATAATGTGTAATCAAGACACTCTCAGTGTCCATGGTGTGTAATTTAGCTATGATGCATTGTTTGAATGTGATGCCAATCACAAAGCTGTACCAATTGAGAGTTTTGATATGTGTATACTGAAACTGTAGTTTAGGATGACGAATGACTGCCTTTAAGGGTAATATACGTTTTACGAATAGTTTTTTATCCTGAGGCTGTTAAATTTTATAATCTTAGTTGAGTTTTTTTTTCTGTTGTTATGTTCCCGGAGCTTGAGAAACTTTCTAATTTTCGATGTCTTTTTATAGCATTAAGATTAAGAAATAAACTGAATGGAATTGAATTGGTAGATTGACGACTTTCTTTCTAATCGCAATCAAGCTGTGGTAGTGAATTGTACCCGGTCCCCTTTTGATGATGTTGTTTCTGGTGTTCCCCAATGATCTATCCTAGGACCCATTCTTTTTTCTTGTGCATATTAGCGACAGAGTAAACTAGAACAGAAATGCTGTTGTGAAGCTCACACAACCTGTTTTGTCTGTTAAAAAGAGAAACTCAAAGTTGAACCAAATTTTATCTGTAATCTGTTTCCTAAACCTCCTTACATTACAAAGTTAAATGCAAGGAAGTAAAGAATATGAAGACAAAACATTTGTGATTTTGCAAGTAGATCTACATCTGAAATAGCTTTATGGTAGATCAAAATATCACTGTGTATTTTCTCAAATCATGAAAGCCTGGACTGTGTATTCTTAAAGGCATTAGGCAGTAAGATAAAATTAATAACTTATGTATGGTGTACCTGTAAAATGCTCAGGTATTGCAAAGTACATTCAGTTGCACCTAAATCCACAAGTAAACACTGCATGGCTGTGTACTGATTAAAATAACACAGAGAGACTTAAGAAGCCCCTACTGTACTATGCTTATTGAACTCAAACAGTTTTGTTGGTATTGCTTGGCTTGGCCAATTTATGATAAACTGAACAGAACAGAGTGAAAGGTATCTCTGCAACAGATAAGCAGAGTGGTGTTATATGGTCTGTTGTAACTCCCTGGTTACAACTTATTCGCCCCACACTAGCTGACCACAGCTAATTATGAGACCACCTACACAAGCATACAGTGACAGTACTGTGAAAGCTTTGTTCAATCAGATGTAACACGAACCAGGTTCAATAGCCTGCATATATGTGCAAGATAAGAGCTGAACACACAACCAAGCACACTGGTATTAGTGCAATAAATAAACAACCAACCGCTCAGCATGCAAAATGAACTCACCCCTAAAATATGGCTGCAAAACAGAACTTAAATTTCCTACATTACAATGTTAGTAGGTGTGTATGAATGCTCCCCTCCAAAGCAATCACACACCAAAATTTCATCCCCAAATCTCAATCAAAACCTAAGTACTAAAAGTTTCCCGAAAGAAGGGAGAAATATTTCTTTAGATAGGAGTAGTCCAAAACAACCTTCAGTAGCCAAGTTACAACGTTTTTCTTTGGGTTTAGTTTCAGGCTGTGAAAATAGCACGCGAGACTCGGTATTAACCTATACACTACTACGACCCGGTTGAAATGACGCGACGAAATGATTCAACGAAAGTCACGCAAGTGTTGTCACTGCGAAAAAGAATAGAAAGGTCGACCGGATAAGTGACCTTTTAGGAGGTCCAGGTGTCTTCTACTTAAATTATAGGGAGTAAAGAGTGTATCTTGGCTAAAAAGTTCCTAACAATTTGTACCAAAGGTATTTTTGAAGTTTGCAAATGGGAGACAAATCTTTTAAAATGATTTAAAACAATATTTTGTGGAAGTATATTGATGTATAAATATCAAATAAATGTTAGCTCCCCATGCAAGAAACACGGTAATATTTTACTTTGCTCTCTGTTGATATAAGGTAACAACCACTAACTGACCAGAATGCATGTATTGTGAATTCTATTACGTAACTGCGGTCGAAAATCCAGCCGGATGTGTGACCTTTCAGACAGTACAATGCCTTTCACTTAAATAATAGGGAGTAAAGCTGTATCTTGCACTAAAAAAACCTCACAATTCTTTGTGAGAGCATCGAAGTACCTTTTACCATCCATAACAAGTTGTAAAATTATAGTTCTAAGCAGAAATGTTGACAAAGTAGTGATGTATAAATGTCAGTCACTTTGTGAAAACATGAAAATATTTGACTATGCCCTGCTATCAAGTAATGTACAACCACTTAGTCAAACACAGCTTCAAGATTGCTAAATTTTACAGAAGGTACAAATATTTCTGACGGCCTCATGTGGACATATTTTCTAGACGAAATTTGATGTTTATGCAATTATGCAATCAGAAATTACAAATATCCCCGATGAAAGTCACAGTACTTTTTCAAAAAGAAACAAAAAGGCAAACATTGCAATATAAATTTGGTGAATTAAGTGTCCAGCAATACCATTCACACATATGTCCCTCTTAAAAATGATCTATCCTAGCAGCAACAACCCGAATCATCCAAAATGAAGACAGTCCTTGGCTTGGTACTATTCTACTGAAAACAAAACCGAACAAAGAAATAATTCTCAATCGTTGAGCTTACAAACCATAGCTTCAGCCAACACTAAAATGCACGATCCTACACATGTTTTGCAAAAGTGTAGTCTGCATGAGTCCAAAGGATTTCCCTTTCGGGAAACCAAAAGAAATGAGGAAGATGAAGACTGCCGTTAAAAAGTGGACCCCATCTGCCCTATTTGATAACCTCACACATGTGTACATGTGTGAGCTAATAAACATAGGAGGGAAAAACTAGAAAGACACGGTTTCTGAAGTTTTCTGAATTCGTATTAAAACTATTTACATTATGAATGGAATATATACAACTAATGGGTAAATCACAAAGCTTTATACAAAACCCCCAACCAATAGAATCAAGTGACACATACAGTTATACAGGTCTGAGTACCTGGCGCACTAAGGGGCTAGCAGGCTAAATTGCGCGGACGCCGGCTGAATGGCGCTGGCGTCGGCTAAATGGCGCTGGCTCCGGCGTAGATCACGGCGACGACGCACGGCGTAGAGAGGTTTCGCCAAATTTCGCTGACGCCGGTTACAGCTCGCCATCGCACGGCGTAACAATTAATGACTGGCGTCTACACACGTACTGCGCAATTTAGGTGACTTCAAGCAACCATCTGCTTCAAGTTTTCCGAAAAAATGTCTAAGTGAGAAATCTACCCTAATTTGTTTGATTTGCCTAATCAACCCAACCACAACCGATGAAGCGTAACCCGAGGTAAACGACAGAAGCCTTTCTCTTCTCTCGTGTTTCATCTTATAAAACACTTCGACATCTACGGCAGCCCGCTTCATACAGCACATGACGGTCCCCTTCGTAAAGACGTAAACTTCCCATAGCCACTCACAGCCCTGCATTACTAGGACTGATCGAAAGCCAAACAGGTACCTACATACAATTTACATATAACTTCCCAATGAACGATCAACTCAAAATGTAGCAATAACACATTTCCAATCCCTTGCTAAAATAATAGCTTATCCCAGCACTACTTGACCCCGCATGTTACCAATTCAACCAGTGGCGTAATGCTCACTGGATTCTTTCCTAACTTTTCTTGAAGCACTTAAATTACGTATGTCCGGTCTCACGAGTCAAACGAAAACCCTTATCTACTGTATTAGGATGCTTGAAGGCGATGAATTCCGACTTTGTAGCTCAAAATTAGTGTTTCCCTGCTGATCGAGGTAAACAAGAGTAAGATCCCCGAAAACAAAAGCACATTTTGTTACAATACCTTGGGGTCACGATTTCTAAAGACCTAAACTGGGATAGGCACATTCAGTCTATCTGAAACAAAGGCAATAAGATTTGGGGAAGCCTCTGTAGAAACCTATCTTCCTGCTAACGGTAAAGGGAGCTTCTTGTAAGGCTCTTCTTCGGACTGTTTTGGAGTACGCTCGTTGTGTGTGGGATCCACATCAGTCCTAATAACATGATAAGCTCGAAAACATACAGAGTAGATCGGCTCACTTCAAAAGTTCCGAAGAAGAAGAAGAAGAAGAAGAAGAAGAAGAAGAAGAAGAAGAAGAAGAAGAAGAAGAAGAAGAAGAAGAAGAAGAAGAAGAAGAAGAAGGAGAAGGAGAAGGAGAAGGAGAAGGAGAAGGAGAAGGAGAAGGAGAAGGAGAAGGAGAAGGAGAAGGAGAAGGAGAAGGAGAAGGAGAAGGAGAAGGAGAAGGAGAAGGAGAAGGAGAAGGAGAAGGAGAAGGAGAAGGAGAAGGAGAAGGAGAAGGAGAAGGAGAAGGAGAAGGAGAAGGAGAAGGAGAAGGAGAAGGAGAAGGAGAAGGAGAAGGAGAAGGAGAAGGAGAAGGAGAAGAAGAAGGAGAAGGAGAAGGAGAAGGAGAAGGAGAAGGAGAAGGAGAAGGAGAAGGAGAAGGAGAAGGAGAAGGAGAAGGAGAAGGAGAAGGAGAAGGAGAAGGAGAAGGAGAAGGAGAAGGAGAAGGAGAAGGAGAAGGAGAAGGAGAGAGGAGGAGAAGGAGAAGGAGAAGGAGAAGGAGAAGGAGAAGGAGAAGGAGAAGGAGAAGGAGAAGGAGAAGGAGAAGGAGAAGGAGAAGGAGAAGGAGAAGGAGAAGGAGAAGGAGAAGGAGAAGGAGAAGGAGAAGGAGAAGGAGAAGGAGAAGGAGAAGGAGAAGGAGAAGGAGAAGGAGAAGGAGAAGGAGAAGGAGAAGGAGAAGGAGAAGGAGAAGGAGAAGGAGAAGGAGAAGGAGAAGGAGAAGGAGAAGGAGAAGGAGAAGGAGAGGGAGAAGGAGAAGGAGAAGGAGAAGGAGAAGGAGAAGGAGAAGGAGAAGGAGAAGGAGAAGGAGAAGGAGAAGGAGAAGGAGAAGGAGAAGGAGAAGGAGAAGGAGAAGGAGAAGGAGAAGGAGAAGGAGAAGGAGAAGGAGAAGGAGAAGGAGAAGGAGAAGGAGAAGGAGAAGGAGAAGGAGAAGGAGAAGGAGAAGGAGAAGGAGAAGGAGAAGGAGAAGGAGAAGGAGAAGGAGAAGGAGAAGGAGAAGGAGAAGGAGAAGGAGAAGGAGAAGGAGAAGGAGAAGGAGAAGGAGAAGGAGAAGGAGAAGGAGAAGGAGAAGGAGAAGGAGAAAGAGAAAGAGAAAGTGTGTGTCTTGTGTCTGCAGTGCACGGCTATGGCAAGGAAACTTTCCAATAATTAAAAGAACCAAGTTTTTCGGTGGAAAAACCCAGTTTATCGGTCCAAAAACTAAGATTATAGGCAAGCAATTTGATGGTGCTTGACGCCACATCGGTACACTCAAAAGTAGTACTGCAGTTGCAGTCACGTAAAAATTCGGGTTCGTATCGTGTCTGGTGGCAAATTTATAGACCAGAAAATGATTTTACGTGATTATTAGGTCATTTTGCGTTTACAAAATCTCCTTTGTGGTGTGAGGTTTACTCTTCCTAATTATAGGTATTTCTTCAGGTTAGTGCGAATGCGGCAGTAGCGTAGCTAGGATATTTTCCAGGGGGCCAAAGCTCGAAAATTTCCCCCAAACTTTTCAAGGTCAATTAAGGTGTATGTATGTACAAATAAAATTTGTTAATTTATGATAATAACAAGATTATCATGACGTCATGTAATGTTACCTATGTTAACACATGACCTACAGGACCCTGTAGCTGCCTACTATATATAGGACTAAGACAATATCATTATGGGTCCGTTGTCACATCCATCCCCAGTGGTTAATGAAATTAATTTTCCGAACAGGTTAAAAAGATTAATTTTCCGAACCAGTCCTCTAAAAGTAAGGTAAACATCATACGTTTTTCCAGGTTTGCAGGGTTATTATGTCTAGAAAGCTATTTTTTAGATCCATCCATGCATGGTTAGATCAGTCTATAACCTGCCCGGTACTAGCCTGTAGGATTAGAGGCCATTAAATGCTTAAGCTTAACCCAGGGCGCTGTCAACCAATAGGTTGGAAACTGGACTGTTAAACCAGGGAAGTGTGATTACACCTCCCTGGTTAAACTTCGTCTAACCTAACCCAAGACTATGTCAACTTTAGTGACGGGTGAGATTGATTCGCGGAGCGTGACTAGGTTCGCGCGGAGCGTCCTGCCAGGTTAAACTTCGCTAAAAACACCCCTAGATTGCAGGAAATGACACTCCCTGTGCCTCATTTCTGCATGCTTAGAATGCAAATTGTTTCATGTTCTCGGAAAGTTTTCAGGAAACAATATGTGCACGATGTTTATAAAAAGGAAAAATTATTGCAAACCCTGAGGCCTACCGGTATATATGTGTATTGCTGACAGCCTTAAATCGAAATATAAATATAATATTTGTGGAACGAAAACAAACGGATATTGTGATAATTAAATGAGGGAATATTTCGTTCACGTGGCTGTGATTATGTTACTTTTTATTAGCGACGTATTATCCAATAGTGCATCAAGTTGATGAACATAACATTAGCTCAACACCACGTAGGGACCTAGCTCGATGATAGTTTCCTGTGGTCCGGTCGTAGGCCTATAGCTTGTCAGTGTTGCGCAGTATTAGCTGCACTGATCAAAACCACTGATCTACATACCTGGATGTAAGGCGTGCACGTAACTGCCAGTATTGACAAATTGAAGCAACCGGAAGTCCCGCGGTGGCCGTTTTGCAGGTGGCAAAAACATTCAGCCGATGCACAAACTTCACTGATTCCTATAGCAGTATGTGCACTGAGTGACAACTGACAAACATTTACTCTCAGCCAAATTTCTTGATTTTCTGACTGACACATTGTATGCAACCTAAGTTACTGGAGACGACAGAAATGGTGAGATCATGTGCTGCTTTTAATTTCAATTATGCAGCAACAGACTGCATGTTTACGAAGTTAGAAACATCGACGCATGTGCTGGTTTCATGGTAGGCCTTAGCCCGCGGAGCGCACGAAGTCTTTTCGTTCAGCTGAGGGAGGCAGCCTTAAGGGGACGGCAGCCACAGAGGCGCTACGCATGCTAGGTAGGCCTACGAAATGGGAGTACTTCAAATTCATGTTTTTACCAGGCGCCCTAGCAAAGTCTCCCTAGTTACAAGTAAAGACCCCCCCCCCGAGTTACAAATTCACTCCTGACAAATTCGCCTCCTATCAAAGTCTGACCTTGATAAAAGTCCCCTGCTGGACAAGCCAGGTTTCCCCGAGGCTAACAAAGTCCGTTGTCTCCGACAGGATTACACTGTTCTATGCCTCCCAAAGACTCATCACCACTCAGCGTATACTGTTCTATGCCTCCCAAAGACACCCCCCCACCCCGAAAAAGTAACCATTTTACCGGTAACATTCTTACGGGATCCATTTCATAACTCAATGTGGTTTTGCACCCGAGATTATGATAAAGGACCCATGGGCCCAAGCCTTAAGTTGAATCCAAATGACCCATATGGTAAACTAGTTCTGAGGCTCATTAAAACAACTGATCGTGTGTGGGAGAATGTGGGTAAACTTCAAACCTTTAATATCCCTTGTGCATGTGGAATAGCCATATGCAAGGGTCTCTTATCAATCTCGGTAAATGCCCCCACCGGTATGGACTTACCCATAAGGTACCCAAATAGGTTTACTACCTATATTTGATAGCACGTTTTTTAACATTCTTTTAGGGACCGTTGAGTTTGGCAGGAGGCGATTTTGTTAGGGACAACTTTGTTAAGGGCGGCTTTGTTGGCCAAGCTGGCTACTTTTTCAGGGCCGGGTGACTTTGTCGGGGCAATTTGAGTGACGGTATTGCCCCACTGTGTTATATACGGTTTACTGACAACAATTCGGAAGCATCGGCATTCGGCTTGAAACTGCAAACCTCCTGATCTTCACTTGGACAGTAGGCCTAAAGTATTCAACAATATTTCTGAGTAAGAGTTATGTCGCGTGATTTATTGACTTCATACCGCTTCAACACTCCTACCCAGTAGCGTAGCCAGGATTGTGTCATGGGGGAGGGGGGGGGGGTGTTGCTGGCCTGGAGCACAACATGAGGGAAAATTAAGTCCAAGGGTGAAGAGAAAAAAACGCTATTTTTGGTGATTTTTTTTTTTTTTTGCATTACAAGGTTAGGTCGGGGGGGGGGGGTGGCGGTAACTCCCAAAACTACCTCCGTGGCTACGCCACTGCTCCTACCTATGGAGTGAAGCGTAATTCACTTTCATTCATAAAAGGAATATTAATTTGAAGTCACACGGTCGGTATAAACTGAGGGGCCCTGTGGAGCTCTCAAGGAAGACTTTTTTAGGGAAGGGGATTCTGTGTGGACGACTTTGTGGGCTCGAATTCTTAGAATGTGACTCTCTACCCCCTCTCCACCTTTTATTAATCGAAGCCCACGGCTTCGATTGTAAGATTTCTAGACTTGCTCGGGTGCTTTTCCGCCTTCTTCTGTGGCTCGTCCTCAGATGTATTTTCTTATCTGCCGTATGGATTGACACGCGATCACTGCAGACGTGTCCACACCATTGGACAAATACGCAGGGCGATTTAGCCACGTTGTTTCGCAGTGTTTCCAGACGTACAGAGGGAATATTCAATATCATGGTCTCATATTACCTTAAATTTCATATTTATTGCCTTGATTAAATATACGTAACCGTCCGTATCGACTTTTGTTCTTTTAGTGGACTAACGCACATAAAAATTTGACACGTCAGTGCTGTGGAAACAGTGGTATTACCATGCTCGGATCAAAGGGGCTAGTGAAAGGCCTAGTCAAAGGGGATTCCTTTTTTTCTCCAACGTTTCCATATTAAAAAACAATTTCCCAGATTATCGTCTCAATTACCTTAATTTTCATATTCAGTACTTGGATTATATAGAATTAATCTTATTCTAGCTATTTGTGTTCTTTAGCAGGGGTTAAACACATGTAAAGAATGACAAAACTTCCAGTCTACTTTCTCCAAATTATTTTTCACTGAAATTTACCCGCCAGTGTTGTTCGAAGTGGATTTGTTGTTCAATTATTCTTCAATTCCCCCCTTTCGTGTAAATACATATTTTTACAAAACTTGAACTGTATTGTGAAACAGTATGCCTACCGTACGAACGTGTGTGTCGGTGATAGGTAATTGTGTAACGTGGCGAGTCGTGTACATGTAGGCTACTTATAGTTCTCAAAGGAACTTGCAATCAGACATGCCAACCTCCAAAGTAACAAAATCTTGAGATTTTCGTAACGAAACCTGGAGATTGGTACCTCAGACCTGGAGGTTCGAAATTTGTCTTGTACTATATCGTAAAGAGTTTTTCATCACTGGGAAAATATTAGAGGATGAGGTGGGGGTTCTGGTCAGGGGAAATACTGACTCCACACGAGCTTTACAAGGCCTCTTCCCTTGACAACCAAACTCATTTTGGGAAAACAAGTTACGGTCTTTCTTGCTAAGGGGCTGTCACCCCTTCATCTTCCCTATTTTTCAAATAACTTCCACAGTTCTAGAGAACGTTAAATACTAGTCACACGTAATGATATGTCTTGAAATTAAGCTGGACAAATACTTCTCTATAGTAAATGTTAAATGCAAAACGGAGTTTTATATTCTTTCATAAATTAAAGACGACATCAAACATTAAGTTAAACTTGTATTGATGACAATACAGTGTAAAAGTTTGCCTTTCTCTGAATTTATTTTATGCTTGTCCAAGGCCGTAGCAAGGGGGCGGCACTTTTTGGGTGCACAATGGATAAGGCATCGCTGTCCTGGGGGAGAGGTGTAAGAGGAAGGGGTTCCCCCTCCCCCTTTGAAAATTTTTGCCTATCTGAGAGGGCTAAGATGCAAAATTGTGGACTTTTTGACATAAATTAACTGTTACAGATGACACAGTGGCATTATAAGATATGTGCGGTACCCGGGTAGGTTGCGCAAGCTGTTTGTATGTGCATGTGTTCCATTCTTCCATAGCAGTAAAAATTCGACCCATACTTTGATTTTTGGGGGGGAGGGGGTACGTCCTCGTACCTACGCTTGTCATATATTAAAAATATGAGCATCCGGCGGACTGAATGAATACTTACTATTTCGGCTGTTCTATTTTCCGACAAGACAGGGCACCCGACATGTTAACACGACAGGTGGTCGGTAGGTCCAATGTTAGACCCGTTCGCTATCAAAGTTTTTAAGTCCCAGAGGTATAGAAGACACGAAATGGAATATTCTTTCTTTCCAGTTACTTGTTTTATCTAATAAGCATAATTCACAGCATATATCACAACGATGAATATCCTTCTCATCAGAAAAGAATGAAGTATTTTACACAATCCTTGAATATATCACAACATCTCTATTAATTTCCTCCTTTTGGAATAAAACACACTTTCCTGTTATTAATTCGTTACAGGCTTTTCGTTCTAATACTCTGTTAGTTTTACACTTCTAAATTTTAGTTTCAAACTTTTTGCCACGCTGGCTAAATTATATTTTCTTTTACTTTATGCCACTCTGGCTAGATTATTACACTTATTTCTACCTTGTGCCACGCTGGCTGATTTGCTTTTTTGCTTTGTCAATCTCCTAACTTTTTATCCCTTGTGCTATACAAAAAAATCCTTTTTTCTTGGCACACTTGCCAAATTACTATCTACTTATTTTCATCGTCCTTGTCACTGACCTCCCAAGGTTACCCTCCTTCTACAGTTCATTGACTGTTCCCTATTTCTGCTCTTTGTTTTGGCCCAAAATTTGTGTTCATGCTGCCAAACTTCCAAGTATTTTGAAGGTCACCTGTTAGTTAAGTTCACCACTAATGCGCTCTGTTGGTTTTTGTGATAATCCTTCCTACAAACTATTCCTGGTAAAGTACCCTTTGTTTGGGATACTTGGTGAGCAAAATAATGTTTCTTTTCTCATCATTTCGGGTAACTCCACTATTAGTCAACTTTGGATCATCAGAGGTGATGAACTTTTGAGAGGTTCTTTGTATGAGTCAACTTTTCTCAACTTTGATCTCAATTTTACATCTGTTAAACTGGTGGCGCTACATATACGTTAACTTCTTTTAACCCTTCTGACCAACAGGATATCGGTTAATTGTTGGCACGCAGTGTAGACCTATGTCATGCAGGGATAATATGCGGTGTTTGCAATTCCGAAATTGCATGCAACCATATTGTCTGTGCAACCATAGTTATAATAACTATGATGCAACGTACATGACCGAAAAAGTTGCATGTAGGTTGCTTAGGCTAGGGTACGCATGCCAACTCGCCAGGCCTATGTGTATCAGCCGGCCTACGCCTAGGCCTATATCGCTTTGCGATTGGATCTCAAACCCGTTTTACGAGTAAGCGTAACAAGTAAAGCTGTTATTTTCTATGTAGTTTAGAGTTTGTATTTCTTTGAATTATTTTATTTTACCGTGAAATGCAGGGGTGGCCCCAGGATTTGCCCGACAGGGGGCCAAGCTCCCCGACAGGGGGGCCATAATTTTAAGGCCCCGACAAAGGTGATGATACGTTCCGGTGGGATGTGACTTGGCAGAATTTGAGGCGCGCTTAGCGCGCCGAAACTTTTGGCTTTCCTTTTAACTAATACTTCAAAATCTGGAGTTTTTTGAAAGAAATTTGGCTTTTGTCAGTACCATGAAAAATTTTGGGTCTTTATTGAAGAACATGTCCTTCATATAGCAAACATAAAAAACATTATATAGACGACAGCTGAAATTCTGTGAGGTTACGCGTTAAATCGAGACGAGATTACAAGTTTGCCCGGAAAGTTTTTCCCTATTTGAAAGATTTGAAAATTAAGGGCTTATTGCATTGAAGAAATTCTGGAATTTTATGAAAAAAATTGTTTATTTGGTAAAGTTTTAATGAATATTTGGCTTTTTAAAGTTAGCCTATATGCCTTTCAAGAGCAAAATTAGGTAGTATGCCGAGTGATTAATGGAGTTGGCTTTGGCTATTTATTGTACGGAGTATCCATCGGAATAGGCAAATTTTGCCACTTTTAACAATATGAAGCTTATATTGGAGAAAGATTTGTAAAGCTTATGATAGTTTGGGCGTTTTCTGGAAGAATCTTACCTTCTCATGAGAAAAAAATCAAGCAGGAGGTGATCTGTACTTTTTGTTGTGGTTACTGAATATTATTATGCAGATTCAGGCCCTCAAACCATATTGGAACATTTTCCCGAGGAAAAAGTTTGTTTTTGGTCCAAAAAGTGTTATCCTCGCCCAAAAGACCATCTAAGTCGAGCGCACAGAAATTTTTGAAAAATTGAGAACGCCCAGACAGCAGGAAATTGCATTTTCCGTGTTCAAAACTAGAATTTAAGAAGACAGCTTTCGAGCTTTTTTCGCAATAAAATTTTCGCTTTATAATACTTCCCCAAAACGAAGAACAATTTACAAGCATACTTTGTTCTGTTTAGTAATCTGTTCGACCAAAATACTTCAGACTATAAATGGTTTTAAGTTCCAACGTATTTGAAAATATGTCATGTCACAAGGTACCTTCAAGTAAATTTTTCAGTCAGACTTATGGGGAGACTTTCTCACACTACTGTTTATCAGTAACAGATTCAGATAGGCATTAAAATACCGTTACAAAAGAATAGAAGAGTGCAAAAACGAAAAAAAAAGCAGTTCAAGATCATCCATCCAGTAACTTTCAGTCCTTTACGTTCACTTTTAGGCCTCCGCGAAGGAAATTGCCGTCCTTCTCCGACAGGGTAGGAGATAGGACAAGGTATATAAAATGAGGTATAACGGACAAAGAAGAAGAGTTTGAAAATCGATTCCGATATGTATTAAGAAAACATTTCAACCCTTACCCCAAATCCAGATATGGATTGATATCTGGATATATCTGGTTAAATAAAGCCTTTATATGGCCATATCAAGCCAGATATACGGCCAGATTTAGATACCTCGATATAATATATCAAGTTTCATATGGCCATATCAAGCCACATATAAATTGATGAAATGCCTTCCAGATATGCAAATAAAGTTTGATATGGCCATATCAAGACAGATATAGCTTGATTCAATCCCTGTCCAGATATGCAAATAAAGTTTGATATGGCCATATCAAGCCATATATAAATTAATGAAATACCTTCCCAGATATACAAATAAAGTTTGATATGGCCATATCAAGCCAGATATAACTTGATGAAATGACTTCCCAGATATGCAAATAAAGTTTTATATGGCCATATCAAGCCAGATATTACTTGATGAAATGCCTTCTCAGATATGGAAATAAAGTTTGGTATGTCCATATCAAGCCAGATATAAATTGATGAAATACCTTCCCAGATATATAAATAAGGTTTGATATGGGCATATCAAGCCAGATATAACTGATCAATATACCATGACAGAATTACATATTAACTTTTAAATAGCCATATTAATACTTTTTGTTTTAATTTGTGCACCTGTCCTACATAAAGACCTTCTCTGCAAGCTGAACAAGTATCAGCAAACCAAAATGAGAACATTCAAACCATATTCAGCCATATTATACCAACATATGCAAATGACTGTACAATGTAGGCGTGGTCAGGAATTTAGGGCCCTGATTTTTTTTCGTTGTAATTAAGGAAGTTATATGTGGAAAATCATGTACCATCAACAAAATTTATGTTGGGATATTGCCCCATATGATAATTTAAACCAACGATGCGGTGAAGACATTTAAAAGTAGGAATTTCAAAGCAGTATTTTTCTTCACTATTAAGTAATTTAACAACTTCAAATACTTAAGTCAATGTTATACAAAGGACATTTAACTTTGTTAAAAATGTTCAGATAATCCTTAACATTATGCCGGCTCAGAAGGCGTGTTTGCCCTTTGGATGGCGTACTTGTCCATTTGGGACGTTAAGCTCCTTACGGGAGCAGCACTCCTCCGGGAGTAAGCGTTTGGTTTTCGCCCCTTGGCTCTTCGCCAGAGAGTCGTGGGGACTTTTAGAAAAAATGCCGGCTCAGAAGGCTTCTGACACGCTTTACACAAAGGTAGTGCACGAATAAATTTTGGTCCAGTCATATATGGTCCAGATATGGGACATATATGCACCATACTCGTCTCCTTAATATGGGATCAATGCAGTAAATCTTTATATAAACCAGATATGGCACTGCTTTATATGGGATCAGTATGGAATAGCTTTATATAAACCATATATGGCATTGTGTTATATGGTTCATATCTGTTCCAGATAAAGACCTGATCCAGATAAAATGTTGTCTGGCCCATATATGGATAAGATCTGGTTCTGGCACAGATCAAGGTTATATCTGCCCAATTTTTTATCTGGCCCAGATATAAATCCCATATCTGCAGCAGATATGGGCCAGATATGAAATCCATATCTGGCCCATATATGGAATTTCATGTCTGGCCCATATCTGGATTTGGAGTAAGGGCATAATGATTTAAGCATTGTCGCAAGGTTAGCACTTGATTAGAATTGTGAACATTCATTATTTAATGGGGAAATAATTTCACCAAATTGTTCTGCATTCGGATGAAATACAGCCCGTAGATTAACAATTTTGGATTGTGATGAGTTTTCGAACCATCACATTAACCAGTTTGAGGTTTGGTATCTTGACCAAGCCTGCACCTAGACATGGACGTTGGAGACTAGGTAGGGAGATCAAAACGTGCCCCGATTCTCTCCCCGGTTATGCCTACCTGTTTTTCATCGGCCTGTTCATCAACATCATCATTGGTATGGCGCAAAGACCCATTGAGCGTAGACACAACAAACTATATTTAGGCCAGGCCCTTCAACGATATCACATTAGCGGCTGGACTTGGCCTAATGTTCATTCCACCTTCAATTGTAGTAGAATAGTCCTATATACAGTACTACCCTTACAGTAGTGGCCTACTTTAGGTACTGTAACTTAGTATGGTTAATAATAGTATTTGCATTTAGTATCTCGGGCTAAAATTTAGGCACAATAAAACTTCTCGTTAGGCCTACCACATCTCATTTAATTCTATCAAACTTACGTACGGAATAGAACTCCCATTTTCTCTCTTTATCAGACCTTTTGGTAATACCTGTGCATTTTTCGAACAGAGGAAACAAAGTTTGTCAGTTACTAGTAATTCGTAACAGCTCTATCTCGATCTGTACCACTGTGTGTATTACATACGTAAACACTGATTCCACGAAATGTTGTGTTGGGTGTACCAATATGGCTGACATGCTGCACTATAGTACTGGCTTCAAAAAAAAAAAAAAAAAAAAAAGACGTCACGCTGTTTCCAGTGTTTTATTGATTCCTTGCCGAAGGCAGGCAAGGAATCTATGCGATGGTGATGTCGTTTGTGTGTGTGTATGTGTGTGTGTGACGCCCGCTTGTAAACACGATATCTCAAGAAGGGTAACTGTGAGAGATCTCAAACTTGGCAAGTAGATGGCCCACATTGAGTGGAAGATCGCAATTGTTTTTGGTGGAGGGCAAAGGTCATTTGGGGTCACCAAAGGTAAAAAGTCAAAACCTTGGAAATTGCTTGTAAACACGATATCCCCAGATGGAAAAATGTGAGTGATCTCATACTTACCATGCGGATTGCCCATATTAAGTAGATGATCCCTATTGTTTTTGGTGGAGGTCAAAGGTCATTTAGGGTCACCAGAGGTCAAAGCATCAAACTTTGTAAACAGTATATCTCAAGAAAGGTAGCTCTGAGAGGCCTCATACTTAGCATGTGGATTGCCCATATTGAGTAGATGATCCCTGTTGTTTTTATTGGAGGTCAAAGGTCATTTAGGGTCATCAGAGGTTAAACCTTGCAAATACTACATCTCAAAAAGGGTAACTGTTAGAGTTAATATTCATTAGTGTACAGGGGTTAAGAGTTTTGAATGACATGGGTAATGTAAGATGCAGAGGTAAGCTTTTGGAATCCACTTCATTATGTAAATGATCAAGTTGGGTAATTTCAAAATATGTACCGAAGCAAACTCACGGTATTAAGAATGTCTAAAGTGCATAAAAGTGCACATTATTTGTGCCAGTATTAATACACATAGGAGTAAGTGGGTAGAACAAAATCTGAAAAAGTTAAAAAGGAAAAAAAAACTGTTCATCAGGCTGACATGTTTATTACTTCATCTTTGTCATAGGCATGCTGATTTTGCCACAAGTATCTAGGCCTATAGATTTTCATGAAATATATTTCCTACTGTTAAGTGGAAGTTGCTAGCAGTGTCTGGAACATGTGATGTAAACAAAGGCTGTATGAGGTTCATTTGTGGCCATAGTCTGAACATATTGGATATTGTCCTTCCATGCCCACCAATCAGAGGAATTGTTCAGTGGGGAACTTCATAAGTGTAAACTTTGAACAGATCAAGTGCTTTGTATGATGCACAAAATTTCTTTTAGAGCATACAAACATTGTCTCTTCCATAGCCCTAATGAAAACATGAAGATAACATTAAATTGTTAAAAGTTACAGACAAACCTTGTGCCACTGTCCTTATAGGGACATGTAAGTGGGAACTAAATAATTAAATACACCACGCATAATTAGTTTTATAAGAAGAACTAAATAACTGATCATTTGGATCAAATACCCTCCAGCATGCTTGAACCGAGATTGTCTAATTGAAAGAATCAAATTGTAACTGACCCACCAGAGTCTGTGAAAATTACTGGTCACTGTTATCTTACCTAATGAATCACATTTGACTGCCACAGTGTCCTTAATGATTTTCTCATTAAATCATACAGCTCAATGGACATAACCATTTCCTGCCTGTCTAGAAATAGTGACTGACACTTACTGAGCCCTCTCAGTAACGCTTATTTTTCAGAAAGTACTGTAGTTCAGGTAATCAAAGCAAGCATAATAGTATCTACTGTGTATCAAACAGAGGACGCTTGTCTTGTACTCTGTCATGTGGTGTTCCTACATGCAGACAATTTAAGGCAAATTACAAATCTTGTTAATTTCTGGATTAATAGGGTTCCCATTTTTTTTTTATTTTTAAGAACATTGTAGTCATTGGGAAGGGCATTACACCAAAAAACAAATACAAAAGGGCTACCACTAAAAGCCAAGGTTACACCTTCCTGTTGAGATGTCTCTACTGTATGTTCTAATGTATGGATGACTAGGTAAGGATTAGGGCTTGTTGTAACACTAACCTCAATGGAGTCAACTTTTTGGATCATAGAGACATCATTAATATAGAGAGCTATCCTTAATACCCGAAATTTTGATTTAAACGAGCATGTTTTAAAAATACCCCTTTATCAAGTTATTAGACAACATAGTTTACCAGCATCATAACTGTGTTGGAGATTTCTCTTGTTTGTAGAGGTCAAAGGTTGGGGTCACAAAAGGGCAAAACCTTGAAGACATGACATTTTTATGTGGATATTGAACTGTGGAGGGATCTCATACTCAGCTTGTGAATTGCACATATTTAGCATGTTGGTGGTCTTTTAAGGTAGTTACTCCCTATTGTTTTAAGCGAGGGTGAAAGGTCATTTTGGGTCACATGATCTCAAAAGGTTTCATCCTTACTAGTATACCTCAGTATTTGTGAGGGATCTCATGTTTGTGAGCATGTGGGCATCCGTGTTCATTATTAGAATATATCATATGGCAAGGAATCACTAAGCCTTTTGGCTTTCTAGTTACTCCAAGATACATTATACACGGTCTAGTCACGGTACGGGGTACGGTACGGTGGCCAGCTGTCAGATCATCTGCTCATATTGGTGCAACTCTCAACATATCCTAGCCGCATGTCGAATACGTACATCAGTGCCCCCGCAAACCAAGTTTACATGGTAAGTACTAGGCCTAGGGCCTATAGTCCTTTACTGAGGACTAAAGCCCAGCCTGAGTCTAGGCCTATGGGACCTACATAGCTAGCTGAGCTAGTCGATGTACTACTACGCATAGACCTAACCATAGTTAGCCTAAGCCTAGGCTAGGTCTATGTTAAATAAACGGCCTAACCTAGACTAGGCCTGAAGCCTGAAATCATGGTTTAAATAATGATTATAATTGAAGAAATCATGATTAAGCCTAGGCCTAAATAATTAAATATGATCAAGCCTATACCCTAGGCCTTAATCGATTTATTACATTTAAGCTGTTGATTTAAATCATGATTAAAAAAAATAAAAAACCCTGCATAATTTTTTGACAGCCCTTACATGGTACAGTGGGCAGACTAGCCGATAGGTGCAGGCCTAACCGTTTGAAGTTTTAGAGGTCAGGCCTGGTATTGTTACGCAACAGTTAGGCCTAGGATTTGGACAGTTTCCTTGATATTAGCCTGCGGAGCAGACTCTGTAGTATTCGAAAGACGGCGCTCTCTCAAAATCATAATACACCCCTGTCTCTAAACAGTATAATTTACGGAGTCTGCAAACCTTCGCCCAGTTTCTTTTTACAGGAATCCCCCATTTTGACGGACGAATAAGTAAACACGATGGTCACGTGGTGCACGAAACAAGTATGAACAGTGTATTCTCGTACATACAACTGATACAACGAACGGGGAACAACCTAATTAGCTTTTGTACGTGGAAAATGTGTACCAGGCCGTATGTTCAACGAACATATATTACTTATTACACGAGATATAATGCAGTATTTAAATTTATGTCGTGACGTCATTTTTAGCCGTCAAAAATGAGATTCGATAGAAAGTTATCAGGCTTTTGTATACCGTATGTATGCCATGTAACTTAGTTGGAAACGTCGACTGTTCAGCAGTGAAGCCGTTGATAGCTCGTATATAGTATTATTTATAGTACTAAAAGTAAGATTTTGAATGTCGTGGTTGAAACGCAAACGCAAGTACAACAGCCTGCTAACAGCAGGCTACCTTGACATAGCCTTGCAATAGGCATTAATGTTAGAATGGCTTACGACAACTTGGAATTTAGATAATATTAGGTGTTGCCCTAATTTCTTCAGTGGCTAACTTAGGTTAGAATGCCTATGTTACCTATACAAAACTATATCATAGCCTATAAGGCCTGAGTTAAATGTAGGCTTCAAGATTTCCTCCAGTTTTGAACTGTTTGGTAAATATTTACAACAAATCTGATTGCAAAGTAAGAACAGTTAAAGTATTTTGTATAATTGTGAGTAACCATGCCGTCACATTGATTCTAGAGAAAGCAACATAGACACCCTTGCCCGGTAGATCAAAGGTGCCGGGTGTGGGGTGTAACTGACATCTGAGTTTGTTACAATGATCTTTGCCCTCATATGAGCTATGCTTTCATTGTATTCACACTGCGTGAAAAGCAATTAACACATGCTTGACTGGCCTGTTAGCTAAACCCAAATGTTACATAACTTTTTGTGATATCTGGTACTGTCAATCAGTTTATCAGATGTGAAATGTGAGAGCTCCTCAAGCGACTACATGATAAGAGGTAATCAGGTAGAGAAGGAAGATGTAACAAAAGTAAGACCAATATTTAAACATCATCAGGTTGTAATCCGCGTCCAAATCGTCAGATTAATTTACTTTCTTAAGCGGCTGACAATATTAAAACAAGGGACAAATTTCCTGATCTGCTGTTGGACATCTAGCAGACGACTTACCAGGCTTGAACTTAGTTCCTAACACCTTGCTAAGCCTATTGAGTCATAAAGAACAGCACACAAAAGAGATTAGTGTCGGCAACTATTATGTCTCAAAGAGAAAGTTTCTCGATGGATCTCCATCTAAAAAAACCTAACTGACAATACTATCTAAGCTGAGCGCTACCATCAGCTGATGTGGAGAGAAAAGAAAATTTTTAAAAATCTCTACTCTTCAGATGGCCGAAAATTGTGTTATCATGCTTTTAAAAGTGTACCTAAACCAGGGAGGTGTTATTAGTCTAATAACACCTCCCTGCGTAAACAGTCTTTATTTTGCGCTTTCCTTTGCAATAATGCAAAACCAGCAACGTGCTAAGATATCAGAATTTTATTGCAAAATGTATACATTAGATGAAATGGTATTTAATCTTCAGGGTGATCGGAATTGAAAATATGCTAATGTTTCCCTATTGCAACTCTTAGCTGAATTCAAGATCCGCTGAATCGATGCAATTGTGTATGTAACTGTCCGGCGAACTCCCGACTATAAATGCTTTTACTCCCAACACATGTTGCATGATAAATGGCCAACTATTGTTCACCGCACCTGAACATCCTCCACTCCCCTGTCCCGTTCTCGTACGTCTTTACCGGCTGCGGAACGAGCCTAAGGGATGGCCCCTTCCCTTTTGAATTTTTTATGTTAAGGTTGCTGTCCTTACATGCAATCTGGTGCCACATATGCTACCTTCTGTGAGGAAGGGGGTGGGGTGGCATGGCCCAATGCCCCTCCATAGTTACTTCACTTATGGGGTAAAATACAATTTATTGATGTCCATAATAAAATAACACTGCACAAAAAGCACTCCCTTAAAAAATGAATAAATACATAAGTAAAGTTATCTATGCATCTCTTACAATGTACGCAACACTTAATCAGTTTTTTATTTTCAGGTATTATTTATTTCGTGAAAATAAAAAATTAAACAACAATTTTTGGCCGGTTTCGAGGCGAGACCAGGACAATTTC
Organism: Holothuria scabra; assembly: GCA_037179385.1. Lineage (NCBI taxonomy): Eukaryota > Metazoa > Echinodermata > Holothuroidea > Aspidochirotida > Holothuriidae > Holothuria > Holothuria scabra. The sequence goes on along the minus strand of CM074189.1, from coordinate 5,297,229 downwards.
CGAGACCGCAAGGGTCCGAGACCGAGACCAGAAAAAACTGGTCTCTAGACCGGTCTCGGTCTCGAGCTCTACAACACTGCTAGAGGCATCGCCACGGTGATCATGAAGGCCATGACAGTAAAGCTTAGAGAACTACGTATAACACACATCAGTGATATCTCTTTGAGACGTAACAATATTACCATCAGAACCGAACAAACTATAAATGCCCTTGTTGATGGCGGCACGTTTTTCTAAGTTAAAGCAGAACCTGTTAGGTTTTTCACCAAACTCTGTTGAATTAGCCTTAGCCCTTATCATCACCCCTGCCATAACATTCTTCCTTAGTAATTCTAACTCTTGTTTTTTTTTTTTCTCATTCAAAATACCCAAAGAACCACTTTCCGTATTCTTCTCTAGACCTGCAATTTCTTTGCGTACTGCTTCTTCCTTACATGCATTCTCTTTCTTCGCAAAAGATGAAATTTTATTGACTCTCCTTTGACTGTCTGATGAATAACAATAAAGTATCAAGCAAAATATCACTTTCAATATTGAAAACTGTATCCTCAACGGGAGTCGCTAGTATGTCCTTCATATCTGTTTCCTGGGTGACCGCATATTGTCTAATTCCATATATCAATTACAGTGTCGACAATTTTAATAAAATTTGGGTTGTTTAATTAAGAGAGAATTGTTGAATTTCCAATATCCCCTTCCTCTCAAGTGTGGTGAAAAGACAAACATAACTCAATAATTTGAGTGATCTGTCCTGTAACGAGGTAAAATGTCGACCTTTGATATAAAGTTTAAAAGATTATTAAAAATCAAATAGAAAACCAGCCTTGCTTGTTTGAAAGGGTTTGTTCTTTCCCATGTATATCTTTTGGTATCCCCATTGTTGTGGACCCTCCATGGGTCAACGAGATTTTGCTCATTCTTCACTTGGAGAACTTTGGCCTGAGATTGTGGATTGTTCAAATTAATATACTTTTCACAATCTAAGGTGAAATTTTGGACAAGTTTACTGTCCTCACACAAAATTTTAAAATCAGTTTCATCATTCATATCATTTATGAAGGAATTAATATACCCAAAAAAGAGGGGTATCACCATTTGGTCCATAGATATTAATAATATTCAATTGATAGTCACAAGCTGTATGCTTTAATGCAATTAAATTACCCGTCTCGTCCTTATGTATACATTTTACTTTACACGCTAAATTTTTATTGATTAAAATAGCAACACCTCTAGAATAAGATAAGTAACTACTAAAGAATAAACCATAAACTCACTCCATTCGATAATCCAAATTATACATCCTGTAGACATACAATATTGTATTCAGTTTTTTTAGAAAGTGAAAAACATCAGCACGTTAACCTTTATCACACTCTTAAAAAGTTGGTTAAAAAAATTCACCAACACTGGTCACGTATGTCAAATACCTGAAATTGGGTAAGTTTCCCCAATATGTGTTGTTTATTTGGTTGCCCCACAGGCTGGTTACCCAATTAAGTGGTAAAAAACCCCTTGGATAACCCATTAATCAACAAATATTGGGTAAACTTTAACCAATTTAATGTATTTGACATACGTGACCAGTGTTGGTTAGTTTTTTAACCAACTTTTTTAGAGTTCAGGTAGTCCACGACAATTCAAAGATAGAATGTCAAGATAACTCATTTATATTTTTTTGCAGTTTGATTCTTAAGGAAGAGCCGCTTATGATGGTTCCCTCTGAAAACTGAGTTGAGAGCAGAAGTCTTGATATGTAAAAAGAAGTAAATACCGTAGAGAGAACATATATCCAAAGAATCCAAATAAAAAGGGAAACAAGAAGCCACATACTTATTCATAAGATAGATGAAACGTGATGAAGTATCCGCTTTGGTGCTAATAAGTTGATTTTGACGTTTGAACTTCAATCTTGTTGCCCTTGACTACCAAACTATCTTTTTTTGTCTAAATTTCGATCGCAAACAACATTAGAACCCACACGAAGTGCTTTCAGACACCCATTCTCGATGAAAAGTAACTTGTCATAATGAAGCCACGCTCTCTTGCCTCCTTTTCTTTTTTCTTCAAGAAGCAGGGGAAGGAAAGATTTTCGTTTCTGCATTACAATAGTAGTGAAATCGTGATTCTCGTAGAGATTCCTGCCATTCATCTCGGGGCGTTCTTTGAGGCCGCCTGAACAGCTGCATCCTTGTCTTTATAATTTTGAAACATTGCAACAATACCTCGTGGTTGTGCGGGAATTTTTTGTGGTCCAATTTGAAGTGTCCTTTGAACACTCTCTGGTTGAAAATTTAAGTTCATTTTTCACAAAATTTTCGATGTATTCTTCCATATCTTTGAACTTTTTCTTCTTTCTCAGGTACTCCTTGAAACCTCAAATTATTTCTACGAGACAGATTCTCCAAATCGTCTGCCTTGTACATAACTTCACAAAGCATCTTATAATGTACATTTTCTTCGACGGATTGGTTCAAAACCTCACTTTCTTGACCGTAAATTGAGGTGGTCTTCCCCAAATCAGATTTAATTGTTTTAATTTTGGTTTTAAGTGCCTGATTTTCTTGATAAAGGCTTGACATAACATCAAGAATATCCACAAATGTATTCTTCAAATCAGCAATTGATTTTGAATTTCTTATCTTGTCTTTGAGTTCCTCACGCCATTTGGTACAGTAGTGTCCTCAATGTCTTCTACACGTGTAGCCGCCGCATCCAGCAAAAATGCATCGATCCTCCTTTGGGAAGAAGAGCGTCTTACCTTGTAAATATTACTTGTTTAACTGTAGCTACTTTATAACCAACAACTGGTTTCACATTCGAGAGGCAAAAACTCAGAAAAGCAGAAAAATTTGACCACTCTCCTACTCAAAATTTATATCTGGCTTTTATCTGGGAATATGTGGCTGTTATAAAATTTTACATGGCAATATGAAACCAAATGTAAAACCCTGTATACGTATCTTGATACATTATATCAAGTTTTATGTGATCATATTAAGCCAGATCTAATTTGATGAAATGCCAGTCCAGAAATGCCCTAGATATGCCCAGTCCAGATATTGCCCTAGTAGAACCACCACCAGAGGAAGAAAGCCTACGATAACGGGGACTGACTCCAGCCAAAACACTTCTAGGAGATGGAATAACTGGCAAAAAGCTGATTCAACACCAAACAATGTACTTCTGAAAAAATGCCATATTTTCCCCGAAAATACACCATGAAATTTGTCATGCAAAATCACATATGTCAATTTAATGGTAAACTATTCAAACAGAAGGAGGGTGTAGCGATTGGGGTCTCCCTAGCAGGGGATATAGCCCAAGTTTTATATGATTTGTGGGACCGGGAATTGAAGAAAAAACTTGCAATCGAAGGTATAATATGCCTTCTGTACTCCCGTTATCTTCATAATATATTCTGTGTGATTGTAAAAACAAGTGAGTATAACACAGATATCAAAACCATGGATAAACTTTGTAATCTTGCTAATACCATTGACCGTAATGTACAAGTAACGTATGACTGCCCTCAGCCTCAACACCGATGGAAGGATGCCAATGTTAGATTTGAAAGTTTGTGCTGAAAACAAAGTGGGGTGATGATGGATTCTGTTATTCAATTACCCAGCATACCCATTACTCTAAGCCTATGAACAGTAAACAGGTCATCCACAAAGATGGTACTCTTAATATGAAGACAAAGTTACACATACTGACAAATGACCTTGTTAGAATAATGAGGAATGTGTCTCTAAGTCTTCCTGACTATGAAAGAAAATCTGCCATACAACATTTTGTTAATAAGATGCAAAATAGTGGTTATCCAAAATCTTATCGTTCTGAAGTTTACTACGGAGCAAAAAAAAAAAAAAAAAAAAAAAAGAAGAAAAAAAAACGCTTCAATAATATAGTCAGCAATGATAGAGATGGTATTGTTCCAATGTTTAGACCTAAAGCATGGGAACAAGAAAGACGTGATAAAGAAAAGGCAAGGAAAAAGTTCAATTGGTTTAAAAGAGGGAAAAACTTAGCTGAAGCCTTGTTGTTTGTTGAAGCCACTCCTAACTGTGGATTACTAAAGAAATATAAAAGTATTGTGAAAGAAACCGAACTGAAGGTGAATGTTGTAGAGAGGGCTGGTACAAGACTTGTAGATACATTAAGTGAATGTAATCCTTTTCCTAGTGTTGTTTGTCTGGACACTGTTTGTAAATTATGTAATATAAAGTAAGGTATTTGTAAGAAAAGAGAGGTTGTACATTGTATTCGATGCACTAATTGTAAGGGTGATTTCATGTATGTTGGTGAAACCCTATAAGAGCTTAGGTGAACGATATGATGAACATTTTTCTAATATGAATGAAACACACTGTGTCTTTTATAATCACAAATCAAATTATCACAATGGTGAAGATTTTGAATTAGATGTTTGTATTCCCACACTGAGGACCCAATACGAAGACAAGTGGCTGAAAGGGTATGTATAGCTGAACTTAATCCCATGATGAATAGATCTGAAGAGTTGTCTACTGGAAGGATTGTCAAGAGAAGCACAAGACTATAGAATGGTCCTTACTAAGCTCACCAGTGTAATGTTCATTCATCCGTTTCTGACCCTCTTTCTTCTTGGCAGCACTCTTGTGCACCTATACCGACCTAGACCGAAAATTTAAGAATATATACTGGAGTAATATGGAAAAGAAGAAATGAACGTCTTCATTCTTTCTGTCTTCCTTATGGTAAACGTAAGAGTTGGCATGGCTACAACTTACAAGAAATCAAACCTACAGTCCAGATATGTAAAATAAACTTTTTTGCGGCCATATCAAGCCAGATATAACTTGAAGAAATGCCTTTCCAGATATGCAAATAGAAATTTATATGGCCGTATCAAGCCAGATATAACTTGATGTTATGCCGGTCCAAATATGTAAATAAAGTTTTATATGGCCTTATAAAGCCAGATATAACTTGGTGAAATACCTTTCCAGATATGTAAAAACAGTAAAGTTTTAGGTGGCCATATCAAGCCAGATAAAAACTTGATGAACTGATAGTCCAGATATGTAAATGAAGTTTTGTATGGCCATAACAAGCCAGATATAACTTGATAAATACCAGTCCAGATATGTAAATACAGTTTTATACAAGGCCATAACAAGCCAGACATAAATGATTAAAATATCATGTCATTTATTCATATGAACTTTGATATGCCCATATAAGTGTGACCTTTTGTGTTTGTACAATGACATACATCATACGATCGACACCTAAATGTTTTTCTTTATTTTGCAACTAGAGACAAACACTTTTCAAGGCTCCATGTTTACAACTTACGAGCTTCTAAACCATTTATTCTAGCAAGCAATATCAGAGACTACGAAAAATCAGCCGAATATGTGAAGGTATTTTCAAAATAACGGTCCTGATTTTCGTGTATAAGCCATGCCCATATGGCGATGCTCATGTTTGGGTTGTTCGTATTCACTTCAAGATCGCTATTGATTTTCGTGGAGATCAAAGGTCATTTGGGGTCACGAGAGGTCAAAAGGTCAAAACCTTGTAAACACAATATCTCAAGAACGTTACATGTGACCATGCTCATATTTGGGTTGGTCGTATTCACTTCATGATCCCTGATTTTCGTGGAGGTCAAAGGTCATTTGTGGTCATTAGAGGTCAAATGGTAAATTCCGTAGAAATTGCTTGTGAACACGGTATCTCAAGATGGGCTAGTGTGACTAATCTCATATTTAGTGTGTGGGTTTGCCTTATTGAGAAAATGGTCCCTAATGTTTTTGGTGGAGGTCAAAGGTTATTTGGGATCACGAGAGGTCAAAAGGTCAAAACTTTGTAAACACAATATCTCAAGAACGTTACATGTGGCTGCGCTCATATTTGGTGTGTGGGTGGGCCGTAGTAAAATGATGATCCCAATTGATTTTCGTGAAGGTCAAAGGTCATTTGGGGTCAGCAGTGTCAAAGCCTGAAAAGCTTGTTCGCATAGTACTACAAGAAAGGTAACTTGTAGGGTCCCCATACTTGGCATGTGGACGATGTATAGTGAATAAATGATCCCTATAGTTTTTGGTGGAGTTCAAATGTCACTTTGGTTCACAAGGGGTTAACGTCTCAATATCATATTTACACAATTTCCCATGGTTGGAGTCTTGCATACTGCAAAGTTTCACACATTGTATGTGGATGTGATGTCGTAGGCAGAACCGTAGTTCTAGGTGGTCAAAGGTCATCCAGGATCTCAATGTAGGAAGAAGCTTGGATATCTTGCATGTACATTACGGAGCACCGTCAATTTGAAAAACATTACGGAGCACTGCCAATTTGAAAAACAGATAGGCTTAAATTTCAGCACAAGGAATCACTAGGCCTTTTGGCTTTTTGGTTCATGCTTCAGTTTTATTTTTCCATATCACCTCATAGATGCTTAAGAGACTTATCAGTAATTATGAACAATGTAACAAGATAACAAGTGAAAAGGTAATAACAAAAAAAAAACAAATTTATAGTCTTATTGCAGGAAGAAAAATACTATAGAAAAGGTAAAAATACAAAACAAACCACATCCGATCTCAAAGCGTGAGTTACAATAAATGAGGGCGGATCAGTGAGGGAAGGAAGAAAGACTTGTTGCTGGTCTGAAAAGGAGATTGGAAAGGGGCACTAGAAACTGTAAGTAAAGGGGCAACAAAGCCTACTTAACTAGGAGGCAAATGTTTTAAGGGTTTTTTTTTCACAAAATTTACTCAACTTAATGAGGACATTTTTACTGGTTGATTGAAAAGGGTGCTTCAATTTGATGGCGCTAGGTCTTTTTTAAAATAGGATTTCAGGAACTCAGATCTTTCCTTGGTAAAATAGGACACTAAAATATGTAATGAAGTACGTCTCCTGTGGTAGCCAGCTTCTACCTAAGGTCGTCATGCGCGACAGGACTACCTAAGCTTTACGCCACCATCAGTTGGGTATTTTGCTCACCAGAAATTGGTTTGCTCTCCAATTTCCCCGGTTTTCATGTTCTGTTGTAGCGAATCACCAGGATCCGAGTGTCCTTGCATTCTGTACATATAGATTGTAAAGATTTTTCTCAAAGAAAGAAAAAGTCTTTAAGTTGGTTTCTCATCTAAGTCTCTCCTGACGGGAATACTTTCCCGCCTTAAAGTAATACTTTTAAGGTTACTTAGTGCTTTTTGTGAGGTTTTCGATGCTGGTCAGGAAGAATTCATGAAGGTTTACCGGCGGGTGGTTTCCTTCAGTATTACTTAGACTACCTTCGTGCTGTTCGGCTCAGCAAATTAGCCGATCAATCCTCCTTTTATGTACATTAATCTTATTTTCTTTCAAGGGTGAACACTACTGTATTAGGAACGTAATTTGTTGTGGGCGGAGCGCGCCAAAAATTCGTGTCCTTTTACAAATTTGTAAATATGAAGCTTGTATTGCAAAAAATAGTTTAGGTTCAGGGCTTCCTGTAAGGAAATTTGAATATTCCGGGGGACTATCGAAGAATCTGCGTTTCCTATTAGCATATATCTGACATAGCATGTCGACTATTGTTGTTACATTATGTTATCCAAGGAGTGCGGATTGTGTCTTCACGGCAACATTCAAAGAACTCCCGAAACGACACAGTGTGAACGCCCATGCGAGAAAAAGGTTCTCGATGGATCTCCATCGAACAACACCTCCCTGATAGACATATGTCTAAACTTAAGAATCATGGTATATCTGACACAATACACGTTTCTTCTTAAATTTAATTTGTGTTTGTATACAAAATACGTACGTACATGAAACAATGGTGAATTGACTTTGTAGTGAAATACAATTGTCTTACTGGCAAAGACATTGTTTTTGAGGAACCAGCAATATTAATGAGTGTAGTTTACCTGTTCAACGAGGTATACATGGACGATGATGGGAAAAAGAACACACACGATACAGGGAGGATAAATAGGGAAGAGAGAGGTAACAGAGGTAGCGGCCTCCTATCAAATGTAGCTCATCCTCCTGAGGTCCGAAAATTTTTAAAAGGGTATCTCCTTTAAACCTCTTCCCAAAGACAGCGATAAGTCGTCATTTCATTCTCCTGGCCACTCACTTGCTCCGGTCTTTGAATCTATCCCACTTATGATAATACTGTACTATGTACTTTTGTGTTGTGAACTGCTGTAGGTTAGGTTAGATGAAATTTTATGGCACAGTTTCCAACCAAGTGAACTCATGTAATCTGAGCTGTGTATTATTGGGTTGTAGGCTAAATTAGCCGTAGTCTTGGTCAAGGCGCTTTTCCCGAGGACAGAAAATCGACATTTACCGGAGGTTTGCTTCAGTAACAACAAGGGTGACAGGGAGGTTCTCAAGCAAAGTGAGGGTGCACCGATGAGGGCCACAGCTCTGGGTCACTCTGCAGACGTTTGCATATGCTTGTAACCATTGACCAATCAGAGTGAGCTTTACTTGAAGATATGTTCTAAGGTTTATGTCAATCAAAATACAATCGCTTGTTAAGAATTAAGAACCTGAAAACGTTAAAATAGTTCGGGGATAGGCCTATTTCTTCAAACACAGGAGCCGATCGAGGAGCCTTCATTCTGAAAAAGAGGTACTGGAGACAAGTTTTAGTATGGTTTAGGTATCGATTTAATAAGCTCATGCACGTGACGTCATCCTTTGATAAACCGTGTTATAGCTGTGTCACCAATGATTGGCAAGTTTCTGTTGCACTGTTGTCATACCAGTACAAACAGTGAGTTTCATGCCGTCTAAACTCGATGAAAATGAGATTTTTATTTATGCTTCTATAATGACATGTCTTTTTATTTATGTTTCTATAATGATGTCTCTTGTGTTCTTCTACTGATAAAACACTTATGGCACGCCAAAAGGCTCACCTTATATGATGATGTACTAAAATTATACGTTCATCTACCAAAAATATACGATGATGTACTAACTTCATACGATCACGATGTAAATTTACACCATCATATACTAAAACCATAAGTTCATCATATTAAATGTTACGATGTACATGTAAAAATACAGGTTGTACATCTAAAACCACATAACAAATTCCATTTTCAAAATGGATTTTTCTTCCCAAAATGGACAGCTGTAAATATACTATATCACACATATCTTATGTATTTTTGAGCAAATGCTTAAAAGGTCAGTGCTAAATACTCATGGGGTATGGGAAAATTGAAATATTTAGCTTTTACACCACAAAAATGGACAGGGGTTGTGTTCCATGACATGAAAGGAATAACATGAATTTGGGAAATCCATTTTGAAATTGGAACTTGGTACACATTGTTCATGTAAAAACGTATGATCATCATGTTATTATTGTCCCTTTCGCATGCCATAATGGTTGCGCCTTTGGGCGTGCAAGAAGTCCGCCGAAAGGTTCACCGACATACGATGATCATCTGAACTCACGCGATGAAGTCTTCTTCTTTTTCTTCAAAACGGTGAGACATCCAAAAGGACATTCATACACCGCGTACGTGCCGTGTGATCAGTCAGGCCCTCAAAGAGTTCATAATGAAATCCACTGGCTTTGGGTGACTTATGGCCCCCGCAATTAGACTCTCTGGGAGGTTATTCCAATCCCGAATAGTATTAGGGAAAAAACTGCACTTAAAACAATTAGTCCTAGCAGAGGGGGGGGGGGGGGGCGAAAGTGCAAAGCATGCATGTTACGAGAACAACGCGTAGGTTTGCACAGATTAGACAGGGGGATGTTAGCTTGGCCGTAAATACCTTTGGCAATAATTATAAGTCTGCAACGTCTCCGGCGGTCAGACAAAGTATGTAGACCTAGATCTTTGAGCAGTGCGGTCATAGAGCCAACTTCACGGGAGTACTCGCCGGATAAAAACCTAGCAGATCTTTTTTGTACTCCCTCCAATCTATCTTGGAGTGAAATCTGATGTGGATCCCAGACGGAACAAGCATACTCCAACAAGGGCCTTGGTAAACCTTTACAGGCCGCCAATTTAACATCTTTGGAACAAAAGGAGAGGTTCCTGCGTAATAGGCCTAAGATCTTATTTCCCTTATTACAAACAAGTTGGATATGTTTGCCCCAGTTGAGATTCTTAGTGATAATCACCCCCAGATACTTAATTGAATCAACCCTCGTCAGATTAGCCCCATTAAGAGTATAATTATAGATTATTGGGTTATGCTTCCTAGTAACAGACATAACATTACACTTAGCCGGGTGGAATCTCATACCCCAAGTTTTGGCCCACTGGCCCAAGTTTAGTAAAAGTACGCGGTCATGCACTAACTGCTTACGATGATGTACACTGATTGCTTACGATCATGTACTGATTTCATACGTTCATGTACTGTACCATCCGTACATGTACTGATTGCATACAAACATGTACTGAATTAATACGATCATGTACAAAATGTATACGTTCATGTACCAAATTGAAGGGGCATTAGGCATAAGTTACCTCTATGCAATCTGGTCACTGTTTGTTTACACAGTTCATCACGCTTCAGTGCCAGCATAACCAGCGTACATGTGTCTAAAGAGGTAAGCCTATTGTCCTGGTCTGCTGTGGCAGCTCTGTTGCAAACTTGGCTTGCACTGAATAAACAGTCTCTGCTTTTATGAATTGGGTTATAAGTTGGACTCTTTGTTTAGATAGTGCTGGACATGGCAGCTACTATTGACAGATCAGAAAGCTGATAATATGACGTCGGGTTGACCTTGCTGTAACATCACTTTTTCAACAAAAAGTGGGTTGTCGGGCATAGGCGGGATTACGGGGGGGGGGGGGTTGGGGGCGAGGGGGGCACTTGCCCCCCACTTTTTTCCAGAACTTAGTTTTTACGTCTTAGTCTGGTTGCTTTTACTTCAAAAATACAAACTGGAACTGGCAGAGCTACGCGAGTGATACTTATTTAAGTTGTATAATGTTTAAACAGGTCAAATACTGCATTGAAATCTAAATACAAACAATATTCTTTCAATAAATGTCTTCTTTTTGACACGCTTCGCGTGCACCCGTTTTAAATATTTCAGGATTCGGGGTTACTTCTTGTAGAACACCTCTTCCATTGTCACTGAAACTTTTCACCAGTGACCGGGCCGTACACAGCTGAAGCTCAACAGTAACTAGTGAAAGGGGGAGGCAGGGAGGCGGTCATCTTCTGGTCCCCTTCTCTGACCAAGTGCCCCCAAGATTTCTGAAAGGACGATGATCGTATTTTACTCTAATCTGGAGCCCCACCCTTTTTCGGCTGAAGTGAAAAGAGGCCAACCTTTCTCTAATTTCCATTATTTCTCTTTTGAGATGTCTCAGAACTAGTCATTTTTGGCGTGTTCTGTGCATCCCATCACAGATAAGAACTCAGTACAAATATCCTCAGGGGTCACCTTTATTCAGCTGTAGTGAAAAGGGACCACTCTTTGTCTAATTTTGTTTCAATTTCACTATTGAGATGAAGTAAAAATTCATTTTTTCGGCTCGCTCCGCGCGCCCCTTTACAGGTAACGGCTCTGTGAAAGTCACCTGAAAAAGACTATGTATAGGAAACCAGAGTATGTTTGTGCTTCAGTAAGAATGTAGAGGGGCGCCGTTATTCAACTAAGTGGCCCATCCTTTCTCTAATTTCCATTCAGTTTTAGTACTGAGATGTCTTAAACGTTAAATTTTTCGGCGCGCTTCGCGCGCCCCATCATAGACAAGGGCTGGATACACATCATATGAAAAGCCCTCTAGCTTTCTGAAAAGAAGATCTGGGGCACCAAGGAGGAAGCCCCTGAAGAACCTCAATTTTAAGGAATCCATTCTCCCTCCCCGCACCCTCTGCATTATCGATCCGGCCGACTTAAATCATATGGAGTAAGGATATAATTGAAGAAAGTCAAATTGTGATATTTGTGTTCTGTTCAGTGCCCATCTTATATGTAATTTAAAGTTTAAGATAAAATGCATCATTTGAATGCCTACATTCATTTGAATGCCTCGTAAGCAGTTAGTACATAAACGTGTACTTTTACTACATCAGTATAGATGATCATCGCACGTCGGTGAGCCTTTCGGCGGACTTCGTGCACGCCGAAAGGCTCACTGGCATGCTGAAGGGACAATAATAACATGATGATCATACGTTTTTACATGTACAACATGTGTTTCCAGACGTACAACGTGTGTTTTCACATGTGCATCGTAACATCTACCATAATGAACTTATGGTTTTAGTATTGGTTGGTGTAAATTTACATCATGATCGTATGAAGTCAATACATCAGCGCATATTTTTGGTACGTGAACGTATAATTTTAGTACATCATCATACGCGGTGAGCCCTTTGGCGTGCCATAGACTTCGTGATGGAATGAGCAACCGAGAATCAAAAGCAAAAGCCTAATCATTCTTCCATTATAATCATTTGTCGTCCAGAATGGCGTCGCAACGATCACTCAGTTTGACATCATCATCATGAGGCTGGTACTAGATCTCTTGCTAAGAAATGGTTACGGTTCCTATCGCAAGTCACTATCTCAGATGTCAATATCTGATTGTCGTTGAAACCTGTCAAATAGGAAAGTCAAAACAGCAAGGTTGTTTGTACAGATGGCCTACAAATATCACTTTGTCTTAAGGCCTTAAATGTAAGGTGATGCTTTTACTTTCGTTTCCGGAAAGAAAATCCAATTGATTACGGTACAACAAATTACTCGTGTAGTTTTATAAGCTCAACTTAACAAAAGTAAAAATGTTAATATCGAAAGTAAAAGGTAAAATGTCGTGTGAGGCAAATTTACTATGTTAAGATTTGGTTTGAAGCATCGTTGGCTTAATTTAAAAACATAAATGTAAATAGACACACAACATCGGCACAAGCAGCAAGTTCAACCTACACGAGTTTTTTTTTTTTTTTTTTTTCATTTTTTTAATGTCATTGAGTAATTCGGGAAAAAAGGTCATTCCCGCGGATTGTTACATCTGCAAATTAGCATCATATCCTACCTGTAGTGAGAATTGAAATGATGGTAGCATATTGTAGTCGCCGAAGAATTCATTGCAAACCAAGAACTCCTCTCCGGGAAATATCCCTTCATATTTCGAACTTTTTAGTGTGGTGCTGTCCATGTACCAGATTTAAACGGTGTGAGTTAATTGTCATTCCATATACAAGAGGTATAGGAGGGAGGTAGCGCCCTTGCGATATTTCTTCCCAACCCATCCCACCCCATCCCATCCAACCCCACACCACCCCACCCCCAAAATAAAATTTAGCATTGTCCTAGTACGGTCTCAACTCCCAAGAATATATGCATATCCTTGGATCAGTTCGGTTTGCTGGAGTTATACAGTACGTCTCTACTTATTATATTCTCGTTCAATCTAGAGTTAGTTGGTTACTTAGTTAGTTAGTTAGATGGAGTTTTACGGCCCAGTTTCCAACCTTTTGGTTCAAGTCGAGCCGGCCACGGCTTTTTTTCCACTTGCGGCTCACTGGCTTGTTTTCCCTACTCCATTGCTTACGCGGAGCATCACACGCAACGTGAGGTGCACACAGCTTTTCTTTCCAGTTGGGGCACTGGATTGCTTTTTTTATATTAATTTCATTGCTTATGAGAGGCATCTCGTTAAGAGAAAGTGGGTTCCATTGTTTAAGTATTTGGTATGACTCGATCTACTGGGTGACTTAGAGGTGAATGCTCCACTTCCAGGCTTAACACCACTAGAAACAACCCCCATCCCTACAGTCCCACAGTCTCTGGGATGCCGTCCGGAAAAAAATTCCAATTATAAAGAGAATTTGCGTTCGTTCTTTTAGACAATTTTTCGGGATGTCTTACTGTATACCACCTTAAAAAAACAAATTTTTATGCACTATCGTTCGTTTCGAAGTACAAAATTGGTAATATTTTTGCCTTATTTCAAGTTTGCACGGCAGTTTTCCCTTCAGAAAAATTGAAGCTAAACGTTTGAGTTCTTTCCAACATGCTCTGCGCCTGCCAAACTACTTGGCTCGATTGTGATAGAACCTTGATCTATACCCGGTAAATGAGAGGTGAACGCTCCCCTAGTAGACCTAACACCACTAGAAGCAACTTCCTCCCTACAGTCTTACACTGTCTGGAATGTTGTCTGTAGGAGATTTCAATTATAAAAAAATTGCGTTATTTCTTTCCGGAAAATGGCTTTGCATATCTTGTTATACCATCTTAAGTAGTTCAACTACTGTTAAATGCGGTAGAGATGGATGTGATGCGTGTAGTTGTGTAGAGGGCATCTTACATGTTGGCTTTTCCAGGCTTTCCTGGTGGATAAACTCATCATTATACATAGCTTTCTCTGCGTCATTAAAGTCACTCAAGCCTGTCAGAATGAATAAAAAGCATGTTCGTATTGTAGTGTAACTTTCTACTACCAATGCATAGGATTTATTGCTCTTTCGTTTAACCACCATTCAGTACGTATTCGTGACACATAGAAAAAGAAAATCACCGTGATGTTGCATATAGTGGGACGTACTTTTTTGTTTATAAGCTTATTTTTACTTTCAGTTTAGTGTTTTTCAGCTACTGTTAAACTATACCTTTATTATTTATTCTAAAAGTATAAATCGGTCCACTTTGATAAATATAGCAAGCCCGAATATTCTTTTTCATGTCTTCTGGGATTGTGAAATGACATATAAAGAATAATATTAATTGATAACGGGTCTTTAAGATAACGACATAGTACTCAATATGGTCATAACTGATGGAAATTTTCAGAGCGCTACGTTTTAACGTTTTTTTGATTCATGTTTAGCAGATATTCTTTCATTTTACATTCAGACATTACAATACCGTGCCAATACATCTCCAACAGTACAACACTGAATCCCCAAACATCTGTATGGCATGTGTATTGTTTCTCTTTTGCTATAAGGAAGAATTAAACGTAAAATGACAACTCACAGCTCGTTAAAATTTTGACTGCCACTAACTTGTGTCTAAGTTGCAAGCAGGGGACTTTAAATGTCACGCCGTGAGCCTTATCTACAACAAAATAACGTCATTTATGCCTATATCGTTTCAAGGGCAACGCAAAATAAAGCTACGCAGGGTTGTAAATGGCAGGGCAATGCAGGAAGTG
Source organism: Holothuria scabra (assembly GCA_037179385.1). NCBI lineage: Eukaryota > Metazoa > Echinodermata > Holothuroidea > Aspidochirotida > Holothuriidae > Holothuria > Holothuria scabra. Next base: position 5,282,077 of record CM074189.1, on the reverse strand, counting down.
ACGTCATTACGCTGTAGCTGTTCCGCGTCGTGAAATCTAAAGCTTACTATCGGGGTAGGCGAAAAGAAGCTATTCACCGACTTGGAGTTGACCACTATTGAAGTTGGAAAATAAACAACAACAAACAACAACAACAACAACAACAAAGAAATAAACCTTCTTTTAAAAAGTTCATCGACACATCTGCGAATGGCGGTTTCACTGGAGTTATCACGTTTATGACGGGGGATTTCACTAATGTGACGTGACGAACAGAAGACGCGGAACTACATACATAATTCGTAAAAGCAATGGTCATGGTGCTATACGATCCACGTGTTGCCTGATTCAACGGTGGATATATTGGACAAATATCCCATCTCTTGAAGCAGCTTAGCAGCGAATGTGTAGGGTCCGTTAAACCTCCAGTCCGTAACTAGGGGTTTGAAACCATGATAAATCAATGAAAGTTAAGTTCCTGGTCCAGTTGTTGCAGTCAACTCGCGGAACGTTTATTACTCCTGTACCTACATGTTCTGCATGTTGCCTTACGTTTTCTGAGATTTTTGACAAGTCATAAGTTTCATAATTTTGAATTAAAACTTGTTTCAAGTTTTCTTCTGAAATCTTCTCAAGCATGGTACAATTCGACTTTGAAAAGATCAAAGAATTTACCCTGTTGGCTGTCATTATTATCGTGGTTTATTGTTTAAATAGAGTGGAATTTTTCGTCCGCGATCATGCTAAAATGCTCCGAAACTGGATTTACGTGGCTACTTTCCCACCTCAGACGTAAATATAGAAATATATAAAACATCAGCAGATGTTAAAAAAATCAGGACTTGTAATTTGAACAATGACCTGTAGAATTGTTAACGGTCCGTTTATAGTGACATGCGTGCAGGGATTGTGTGGTTGGAAGGGGTATATTGCAAATGTTGAATACCACAGACTGAGATTGGTAGGTGAAATAGGTAGGAACACTGAAACTGGCGGAACGAAAAATAGTATCCCCTAAGGACCAATTTTTAGTAGTCACATGATTTATTACGTGTGCTGAAGTTCCTGTTCGTTTGGTGTTTACCAATTGAAAATCATGCTATTTAGAAAGTGTCAATAAAGATTGTACAAAGTTTCAGTCTTCGCTGTCCTTCCCAGGGGCTATGGGGAGGGTGTCTTTCCCCTTTGGAATATTTTTGCATGACAGAAGGGGAGATGTAAAATTTTTTAACATTTTCAAGCATTAATTATTCATAACGACAATTAAATACGCTGCTGTTGCTTAGTCAGACTCTGTCAGACTGAGTGATTTGCCCGACCTGCTGACCTCCGGGACTAATTCCAGAAGTAGGGCATATACATCACCGCACTGCACAAACTTTTCATAATTAAAATTATTTTTTACTTTTGTCAAATACTCTACCGAAAACTAGAAAAACCTCGGAGGGCAAAGAAATTGATTTTATACAAACTCAAAAAAGATTTTGTCAGTCTTCTGGCAAAAGGTATGTTTATTATGAATGAAGAGGCTGTTTCTTTGTATTAACCCTTTACCGTTGTTTGGGTCCTTTTGGACCCATGCGGAGAGCTCGGCTGTCACACATCTTTACTGTTTCACGCGGAGCTCGAAACTGCGAGTAGCTACCCGAAAATTCGGCCACAACAGCGAGAGAGACAATAGTTTAAGGTCACGGGGTCAATGGCCTACGGAAGCCGATCCGGGGCGGGCTACGTCCGCTTTTCAGCCCACTCCCGAGGCGCGCAAATATGCCCCGATCGGAGCACAACGGTAAAGGGTTAAGCTAAAATATCTGCACCACTCGGCTGAAGGTTTACGTGCACACACGCAGAGACAGTGGCATCAGCTTTGCAGTAAACACACTCCACAGGCTTATTTTAACGCGGTGAATATCGACACGAAATCACACCAGATGTTAGCCTGAGTTTCATTCTATCATTGCGTATTATTTAAAAGTGTTAAGGGCTTGTTAGTTCATCATGTATCCTGTAATATACGTAACATCTTCCTTACATGCTGTAACACCATCACCGTATGGGGTACATTGTTACAAAAAATTATTTTATTAAATATCAATAAGGAGTACGTACACGTTTCCAAAGATTTCACCTTGTCAACAAAAAAGTGGGAGTAGCTCCCAACACCGAAAATAACTTTGAATCAGTATCTCTTGTTTCTTAGTACGTATAACCAAAATATTCCATTACCGGCCCGCTCTCCCCTATAATTTTATGTCCGTTCTCGGTACGCGTGAGTGCTTTCCGGGCAGCCTTGTTCCGGCTCTGAAGGGTTTTGTGATTTATCATAATGAAAGCACTGACGAACAAACAAACGATCGGAAAACAAAATGATACGGCCGTGGATTACATTGAACGTGTGGATAATTGACGGTTTTTATTTGAGGCCAGTCTCAAAAGAAAGAAAAAAAAAAAAAATAGGTCTACTTCGTCACTGGGTCACTCTCCCTACAACTTACGTGATGCACAACATACTCCTAGTACCTCAGCATTGTTGGGATGGTTATCCAGACTCTTTACGATTTTCAATTCTTTCTTAAAGAGAGCCTTTTCATCGCAATGTAAAAATTCTACGTCACATGAAACAAACATTTCACAATTATGAATTGATGAAATAAAGAGCTGTTAATTAGCACGTACAAGTTGGTGTCATATAATAAAAGCATTTAACTCTCACTGCATTTAAAGTTTCTTTTGGCACTGGGCGGCCTCCAGAGAGACTTACAGCTTAGACGATCCCTGAACCAAAGAAACTTAATTCATCTCGAGAATCATGAGGCCATAGTTTTCATCGTGAATTGTGAAATTTAATAGCATTAACAGCTTGGTTTAATTTGAATATGCAATGTGTAAATCCTGATATATTATGAAAGATACTTGGAAAATAAAAGAAAATTGTAAAATAAAGCTCCCTTTTCCAAGCAGTGGCGTACAGTAGCTAGGATTTTTTACGTGTGGGCTATGGGGGAATGGATACTTTTGTGGGGGGGGGGGGGGGGTGGTCTGGAGTTCAACATCTAAGCCTAGCGCCACCATCAGTTGGAGCGGAGCGTACAAAGAAAATTTTGGATTTTAACACCTCTCAGATGTCTGGAAATGGCATTTGCCATGTTTAATCGTCTTTAATTCTGGCGAGAAAAATTTGCAATTTTTCTCAGATTCGAACACAATTTTGAGATACTGATTAGCTCAGTTCATTACTCCACTGAACAATGCATCCTAGGATTGTTAATCCGGAATCCTGCTGTATGCTGCAAGCAGCTGCTCCGGTGCACGCCTATGTAAGGTATTTCCATAGGCGTAGAGGAGCATTTCAGTTTTGGGAGAAGAAGATTTTTGCCCAGAAATGTAATTCTGCCCGTAAAAGCGGAACGCCAGCACTGGTTGGCGGGGAGCGTCCAGAAAATTTGAAAATTCGTACTTCAGACAGTCGAAAATGACACTTCCCCGACTTATAAAGGGAATCCAAGCAGTCGCTATTTTAAGTTTCAATTGCAGATAAACGTTCACTTTAAAGTGAAATTCAGCCACAAAGACTAAGCGGAGCGCACACATGAGTAGGCGCGAAGCGTACAGAAAATTATGGAATATCCGACCCCTTAGACCGTTGAAAATGGCATTTCCCGGGCCTATGGGGGCGGATCTACGGAGTCGCTATTTTGAGTTTCCTTTTGCAAAAAAAAAAAAAATGTTCACTTGAAAGTTAAATTTTACTATGAAGCGGTCTAAGTGGAGCACCACCAGCGAGACTTACAGGAAATTTTGGAAAATCTGACCCTTCAGACAGTCAAAATGTCATTTCCTATGCTTTTGGCGGGTCGAAGCAGTTGCTACTTCGAGGTTTCGTTTGCAAAAAGTGTTCACTTGAAACTAAAATTCTGCTAGGAAGACTATCTACGGGGAGCTCCACCACTGGCTGGAGCGGAGCGAACAGAAAAATTTGAAAAATTGGACCCTTGTGACAGTCAAAAATGACTTTTCCCAGGCTTATAGGAGTATCTAAGCAGTCGCTATTGGATCAGAAAATTACCAGATAAAATGTATCACTACCAATCGATGAAATGGTTCCCCATATTAACGGGGGAAAACTACAAAACGGAATTTACAAACATGCTAATGAATTTTAATATTGTGACTCTTGGCTAAATTCAATATATCTGATGAAATTGTGTGACTACCCGAACATCCGACTATATGTGATTTTACTTTTGAAAAATGTAACATTACAAGTTGTGTTTGAACGTATTTTCAAGCAGACTTATGGAAAGACATTCTCACACTGCATCATTAAATTATCGAAAAACAAATTACCCGATTTTCATATTGCCCGTATTTGGCTCTAAGGCAGGACAGATAGTAAAATTTTGGGCACCTGAACACCATCCTGTCTGTCCGTTTCATTAGTTCGGCAATTGCGAACGTCCCGGCATTTTTTTTAGCCTTTGCCCGATTATTTGACCATTTCGGGCAATTTTTGCAAGACTACAGTATGAAGTGGGGAAAATGAAAACCTGTTTCCACATTCTAACCAAATAGGTCGCAGATCTTTGTTATTTTCCATGAAAATTTTTCTTTAAATATAGCGTTTTCTGTTTTTCGGCAAAGATTTGAAGCTATTAAAATAAGCGGACATTTCGGGTATTGTGTTGCACAAGGTTTCAAAACAGGCTCAAGAATTATTGTTTCTTTTAGGCCACAGCCTTCCCAAATGTGTCACGAATTTTTTTATGTTTGATTTTTCGTAACCATGTTAGACTAACTATAATACTTTTCCATCTTAGGGCAAATGCTTGAAAGAATTTGGATATTCACGATTTCGGGCATTGTGTTGTGATTATTTGTGAACAAAAAGTCACGAATAACCTGCAATGTCCAAAGATGTAGCGAATTTTTGGAACATTGACTTCTTTTTTCATGAAAATTTTATTGCGAATATATGACGTTTCTTTCCCTTTTTCGGGCATATCTTTTTAATATTTCGGCAACATCTAGGAATTTTCTGAAAAACCATGCCTATTTTTAAAAACTAAAGAGCTGTCCAATTTTTTTTTTCAAATTCTGCCCGAATTTTACCCAAATTCTTGCCCTAATTTAGATTTTGTGTAAATTTGGGGCAGTCTTCCCCCTGCCCCGTCTCGTACGCCACTGGGTATGTCCACTCCACCCAAGAGCTAAGTGAGATCCTGTGAGGTAACAGTGGTAAGGTTGCGATCATTGAGATTGCATTGACCCAACATGGGTTTGGTTGTAGCACTGGCAGCAAAGACCGTGCAAAGTGCAAATTCTTTCCAACCATGTTTGACTCAAATATTCTACCCACCACACCAAGTATGATTTTGGAACAAATTTGTGCATCCCCAGGAATTAAAAAAGAATCCCTACAGGAGATAGAAACCGGCCGGATGCTAGGAGCTCACTTAAATCCACACCAAGGTAGCCAATTTTATTCACTTCAAATTTGCTAGAAAATTATCCATCCACAAACCCTACGAGTAAAAAGTCAAGGGATTCCGAAGGTATAAAGCTTGTCACAGTCTACCTGTATCTTTTCCGAAATTCAGTGGGGCACAATTGCAGAATACCCTGCAACTGCTTGGATCTAACGCAAGGGTATCTATGTCTTAGTAGCCGGATAGCCCGGTTTGAATATTATCGACCAACATGGGCTGGGCGATTCAGTGGGGGACTGCAGCCCCCACCCCCCACCCCGTAACTACGCCACTGGACTTTCAAGATAAGTTTGGGGTTTTCTACTAAGATACAAGCATGAACCTTATGGTTAGACTTATTCATAATATCAGGATTACATTGTTTAAAATATCTGAATTTACTTCGCTTTCGAATTACCTGATAGAAAATTGACAGTGACGTCCATAGAACAATGATTCCTTGCCACAGTAGCATTGCAAAAGAAGATACTACCATGCTGTGTTAGTTTTTTATCTATGGTTAGGCTGATGCTCATATCATGTTCGTTGTTAATATCTGTCAAGTAACGTGATTGCTGATGTTAGTTATCTTCTTAGTCCCCATGTAGACTTGAATTATATTCCACCGCTAAGCGCATTGGCAAACGATTATTTTTGGTAGAAAGGTTGAAACGAAAACATTGTAATAGCCTCTGGTAGATACATTGGTGTAACGGCAGAGCGGAGAGGGGGGGGGGGCGGGGGAGGAATATGGTCCCACAGTCGAATTACGAAAAGAGCTTATTTTGTGACGAAACAAAACTATTGCCTTCAAGTGATAATAAATGTTGCACGGAGTTGCATCTAGGGGTTGTTAAAGAGGAGAAAAGAACCCTCCCCTCAGACCCCATCCAGACAGGCGATCAATCCCCCCCCCCTGCAGCTGCCACTACCCACAGTAAAAGAACCTCGCCACTGCAGTGGGTACATAATTATGTTTGTGACACTATTTGCCCGACGGACGTAATGTCTCTCTGGATTTCAGTTTTGGCATCGCCTCTACTAACAGAAGTACATCTTAAAAAATAAAACGGTTACATTAAAGCTTGAAATAGAAAAGAATGCACAACATCTTGTCTATTACACAGCTCATAGGCTGTTTAAACCTATTTCATTTACACACGACAATATTCTGATTTAGAAAGATGGAAAAGGAATGAATTTCCGTTTTTAAAATTTTCAGACCACCTACAATCTAAAAACAGTATGGTGAACTATTCACCAGTGGCGGATCCAGAGGGGGGGGGGGATTGGGGTATGCATACCCCCTCCCCCCACCGGGATGGTAAAAATGGTACAGATAGCCAGGCTAATTGTTGCCTAGGCCTAATTACTTTTTAAAAGAAATACAATAATAGTTGTGATACTTTTGTGTCTTATTCTTCAATAAAATGAAAAATGTAATTTTTTTTCCATCTCATTTATTGAGCTAAATCAAATTTTTTTACATATGTACAATCTTTGAAACAAAAATGACAGTTGGTGTTACACTTGTTTTTGTAAATTAACTTATAAACTTATGAGCGGAAAACAAGACGTTCTGTTTTTACTTCTGCTAAGGCTGAAAATACATTGTGAAATCATACCGAAAAAGTACAAATAACTAGTAGAAATTTACATATATCAATGATATATACGATATATACATGCATTCATCTCATTATCATTGTAAGGACATTCAAAGTTTAACTAAAGTAAAACAATTAATTATTGAAATGTATTCTCAAAATATAGGGCTCTCACCTCATTTTTGTTTTTGCTCGCAATATGAAGCTCAACATTTAATAGAAATCTGAATTTTTTATGAAAATTTCTAGCATCAGGTTTAATATTCTCAAATTTACAACTAAAAATATAATATTTAGCATTCAATAAAAAAAGTTTAAAGGATGCCTCAAGTCATCCAGATAACCAAACTTCACAAGTTCCCAATCAACGAGAGGTGCATTTGTGAAACACAGCTGTAAAATGTTTTGCCAAAATTGCATAATTAAAGAACAAGACCAAAACAGATGTTCTAATGTTTCTGGCTCGCCTTCACAAAAAGTACAAAGAGGGGAGTCCCTAAACTTGATTCTGTGCAAAAAAACATTTGTAGCTACTAATCTATGAATGAAACGAAATTGAAAGAACTGAAGTTTTGCCTCACGAACTGCCAGGAAGGGAAGGCTGAATATTCTGGTCCAATTATAATCAATATCAGTAGACTGCTCCCATTTCCTAATTTCACTGGGGGTCTGCAGCTTCCCGGTGATGACATAGTCATAAGCTGCTTTAACAGGTCTTTTACAAGATGTGTAATAGATCAAACGAGAGTAGTTCTCAGCCAAATCAGAATTTGGTTTAATGTTCTGTCTCCAACTTTGAGGTATTGCAGAGAGTATACCATAGTAAAGCATGAAAAGGAATCCAATATCAATATCAAACTTTCTGATAAAATCATTAAACTGTAAAGCGTTACCAGTATCATCAAAGAAGTTTTTAACATGATAAGCATTTTTAGCGTGTAAAACAGATGAATAAATAAGCTTTTTATCGATCTTAATGAAGGAGTTGTTCAACACGCTTTGATTCCCATAATTATCAAGATCTAATGAACGAAAACCATACATTACAAACTCCTTGAATGAACCTGTTAGTCAAAGTGATATCATTTTTCCGGAAATTACTTTAAAACAGCAGTTTTCCTCCATATTTCTTTAGAGCAAACTCAAATAAGATTTTCCATGGACTTCGACTATCATCAAAAAAAATTAAACCCATTTGCACAGTAAACCTTTTGCCTTAAGCTCAATATCAATCATATTCAAATCACCGTTAGCATTTTTGTTTAATAATACTGATCTTTTTATTTTATCTGGTTTCTTCGACCAAATAAATTTATAAAATATCGTGTCTAAATCACGAAAGAAGTTTTTAGGTGGTAGAGGCAGAACAGTGAAAAGATACACAAGCTGAGACAGGGCAAATGTCTTAATAATCAAAATCTTTCCAATTGGTGTGAGGTCTCTACAAGACCAAAGATTAAGTAAACTTTTGATTCTAGACAGTTTAGGCAAGTAGTTAAGATGAAAGAAATCATCATGATGGTGAGTAAAACTGATCCCTAAGTAGGCAATAGGCTTATCGCTGGAGTCAAAGGGAAGTCTGATAAAGTGACAGGGTTTGTTATTATAGAGAGGTCCTAGAGGAAATAAATGGCTTTTTGTGAGATTAATATTTAATCCAGACATTTCAGAAAAAGTCTTCAAGACTCTAACCACTTCATGAATGGAATTTGCAGAGCCATCGGTGATAATAACCGTGTCGTCAGCATAATTAGATATTTTGATACATTCACCTAAAACATTGATACCACAAATATTATTATTTGAATTAATTAACAAATTTAACACTTCAGTACAAGTGATAAAAAGGTACGGGCTTAGAGGGCAGCCTTGCCGTACACCTCTAGTTACCCTGAAATAATTTGTAGCATAACCATTGTTGAGAACACAAGTGGACATGTTACAATAAAGAGTACGAATCCAGGTGAGAAAATCCTTTCCAAAATAAAAGAAAGTGAGAGCATTGTTTAAAATTTCCCAGTCTAAACAGTCAAATGCCTTCTCAAAATCTATAAATAAGAGAGCCAGGGAACAGATTCTGTTTCACAAAAGTTGATAAGGTCCAATACAAGTCTAATGTTTTCTCCAATGTAACGCCCCTTTAAATAACCTGTTTGCTCATGACTTATTAAATCTGGGAGAACAGCCTTCATACGACTGGCTAAACACTTCGTCAAAATTTTGTAGTCTGTATTAAGTAAAGCAATAGGGCGCCAATTTTTTATATAACGAGGATCCTTAGATTGTTTCGGAATTAAAGTAATACATGCTCTGCCCTGCTCATCGGAAATACGTCCACACTGAAAAGCATAGTTAAAAGAATTTACCACAAGGTCACCTATGTCATCCCAGAAAACCTTATATAACTCAATGGACAAACCATCTGAGCCTGGGGACTTTTGAGAAGGCATAGATTGTAAGACACGGCTGCATTCATCCAAAGTAACTAAGCCCTCACAACTAACTTGTTGCTCCATTGAAAGCTTAGTATGATTAAGGAATAGTGTTACGAAAAAAAGCTCTGACGTAACCTCATCTCTCTTAGTATGTAAGTTATTATAAGTTATTATAATATATATATATAGTATATAAGTTATTATAGCGTTCATAAAATTACGTTGGGTGGAAGCATAGTTAGAGAAGGCAATCGAAACAGACCTTATACTCAATTTACATGCCTCCCACAGAAAGCATGGATTCTTTTCACTGCAACTAATAACAGTATTATGAATTACGCTTCTAATAGTTTCAATGTAAGAAGCATCATCTAACAAAGCAGTATTAAACTTCCACAGACCTTTTACCTCGAATTACTCCCAAACACAAATCTAAAGAAACACCTGAGTGATCCGAACCTAAGAGGGAAAGAATGTTGCTATCACTAATCGAGGTCCTAAGGTGTCGAGAGACGACAAAAAAAAAATCTAGTCTACAGTGTATAGCCTGGTCAATGTTGGAGTGCCCGGTGTACATTTTGCCTTTCGGATTCCGATCGCGCCAAATGTCCACTAGATCAAATTCTTCCATTACACTAAGCAGTTTTTCCCCTGAAGTTTGTATGCTGTACACCTCCAACTTTATCTAAATCAAGATTGAAAACCAAGTTAAAATCACCGCCCCAAATGACAGAGTCCCACTTGTGATTCCGGACGAAATTACCAATTTTTGAGATTAAGTCAACTCTGTCTAAATTATGACAATAAATGCTGATCAGTTCTAAAACATCATTCTCAACAGTAACATTCACAATGACATACCGACCATCCGTATCAATAGCAACATGATTAACCAGATGAGAAATCGAAGTCTTGCAAAGTATTGCAACACCCCTGCTTAACTTTGTGCCATGAGAAAAATAAGCATTCCCTCCCCATTCGTTTAACCAATATCTACAGTCACTTGCAATGGAGTGAGTTTCTTGTAAAAATATAAAATCGTACCTTCTGTTATGAAGTAGAGTGAATAGTTCTCTGCGTTTGGAGTGATTCCTAATACCTTGTATTAAATGATAAGAATCTACAGGTCGGCATCAATTACCTAGACAGTGGAACATGAATACTGTAATATGATGGAAGTAATGCAGAGGATAATAAAAGTAACTTACGTTATAGTGGGAAAGGGCTAGGGTAGAGAGGTTATCCATGCAAAACATGAATTCCGCAGCCTGGCCTTTACACTCAAAAGTGAATGTAAGGCACGATGATTTTGCAAACACACATACAACACATGTCTTATGTAAATGAGATCCTTTCGAGATGGATGAAAAAGGACCGAACGGTCCAGTCAAAAACACGAAAAAGAAAAAGGAAAGTCGAAACAACTTCCGTGTACGGGAGTTGAAATGGTCATAAACAGTATGACCACAGGGCTGGCCTGAATTAAACAAGTCATCATCATCGCCGCTGGCGTCGCTGACGTCCCTCCACAAAAAAGGGAAATTATTTTATGTCGCTCCGGGGTATGTATAACTATGATGAGAGCTGTGGCGTAAATTCGAAAGGCTTTCCTAATGAGTCTCTCCATCTTCCCGCTGAAAACCGTAGCTTGGTACCTTCACCATACAATCTTTGGTGAGATCATCCGTTATGAAGTAAGACTCTTCCTGTAGGGCACGGCGTTGATGCTTTAAAGCAACTACCTTATCTTGATAAAAAGATAGTTTTGCTATGTCTGGGTCTCCCTGGTATTAATCTGCCATCTCTGTGGGCCCTCTCTATTTTGATATTTGCGACCCCTACCTTCTCCATAACAGATTTTACAATGTCCTCGCATTTTTCGTGATCAGTGACAGGAAAACCAACGATTCTTATATTGTTTCTTTTTGAAAATCTCCCTTGCACATTTGATTTTGATGAAAAATGTAAATTACTATGAATCTATGTTTCATATCATTTAGTAAATTTTCGTTTTGTTTACACATAGCGCAATGACGAATGCTAAATCTAGCGTTTCTCAGCAACAGCCGTTGGTAACGCCGTTTGTGACATCACATGTGTGTCAGTATGTCAATACGTGGTGATACGACTACTTTCGAATAATGGGCCTACACTGTTAAAAAATTCTCTGTAAATTTACATAAGTTTTATGGCAAATTTTTTCCAACCAAATAATGTTTTTTTACAGCCAGACCGTAATCATGAAAAAACATTAAAGTTGGTTTTTTCCTTACAGTTTTTGCATGTAAATTAGTTTACAAAAGTCTACTGTAAAATCGAATTACATAATTGTTCTGTTTTGTTTACCTTAATTTTATGTGAATTTACAGCCTACTGTTTTCATTCCCGACGTTTTAATATTTATTATAATATCGCTTTTTTACCTTTCATATGTTATTACTTAACATACACTTCTCCATTACGTAGATCAAGTATTTGCTGATCAACGTAATCTGTCCTTACGAATTTGTTTTCAATCAAAACACATTGAGGATGCTTTGTTGATATATTGTTGTCAAAGAGGCTGCTATCTCTAGGAACTTTGTTATTGGAAAGTCGCATTTTTTGTACAATATAATAATTGTTTTTAAAATAAATGTGACAAAGAATACAAATACATTGGTTGCAAACATTTCCAGACAAGGTAAACAATAAATTTATCACTTCCTGATTAAAAAACGCCAAAGAAGATATTGTTCAAAGCAACAGCAATCCTTTTGTTAGAAAAAGGCTTACAAAATAAGCTCCACCCATTTATGCAAAATGAGATTTACGTCATTAAGTGGTAAATTTACAGACTCTTTCAAGTAAATTTGTGAAACGTTTTTACTTTGCTCCGATCAAGTGCATGAGTGCCTTTGGCGATGAGTTGACATCAGTATACCAATTGTCAGTGCTCTGAAATTACTTTTTACTTAAAAATGTGTGACAAAACACCAGTTGCATGATATTTATAACGAAGAACTTAATAACTAAGTATGCTTTTATAATAAATGTAAGTTAATTTTCAAATAGGGCAATAAATTTGCCAAAAATGTTCTTTTTTAAACTGAAACTTCGCAGAACGATGCATGTTATATATTGAAAATTTTCTGGCTATTTCGTATTTGTTTGTTTGGGCTTATTTTTGTTTCTTTTACAGCTTAAAAACAAAATGAATGTTTGTTAAATGACAGTATATTTATGTGAAATCAGAAAAATACAAAATACTGTTAAAATTTCTGTAAATTTACAGACAAAGTTTTACAAAGCAGTAAAATTTGGTTAAAAAAGCAGACAGAAATGGTTTTTCAAATGAACAGAAAATACATGTTAAACAACCTTTTTTTATTGTAGCTATACAAAGTGTCTGTAAAGATACAGAAAATCTCTATTAAAAGTAAAATACAAAAGTTTAAGTTAAAAAAAGTCTGTAAATTTGCAGAAATTTTTAACAGTGTATCCTTGAAACGAAGGCTTGTACCGGGATGTTGCAGAGTGTGTAGGCGATACAAGTTGAGAAATAAATGAATAGATGGGAAGAGGATTTAGTTCTGATTCAAGATGATTGGCGGTTTTATTCCGTTCGATCTGCTGCACCAGTGTGTGAGTGTGACCAAAACTTGCAGGCTGGGAGTTTTCATGTCTCGGGGAGATCGGAGCACATGCAGTCCCCTGATTGCTTAAGTTAAATAAATATTAAGGAATGTGCTGATTTAATTGACCAATAAGGGTGATATTGGCCACACCTTGAAAATATAGGATACAGAATACACGTGTAACTAGGGTGGGGTAGTTTGTCACGTTCACCGGTAACACGTGACGGGTAACAGGAGGCTTAAGCCCTGGGAATCTAGGACAAAGGAAAAGGAGAGTTGCTCGTAAACAACAAGATGGGGTTCCTGTTAAAGGTCATGAAGGAGACTACATGACACTACCTACAGTTTACACATGACATAGCCTAAAACCGTGTGACGGTAATAGAAAACACCCGGTATTAAATTCACATTGGCCGTATAGTCCGTTGAAGTAATGATTACCCACACTTTCAAGACCATTTTTTGAAAGCTTGGGAGTTTAATAGTGGCTCAAAATATTGAAACATTTCGCACCATTTGCATCTCGCCCCCTTTTTTTCTTAGACACCCAGGCGGAGCAGGGGGCTCTGAAAATGAAGAATTCGGAAATTTGCCAATTGTGAGACCAGTGTATTGTGTGGTTTTGCCAACTCATGGAATTACGAAATTCCGAATCAATTTTCTCTAATAAAAGTTCCATATTCGTCATTATTTGATTCAAGAAAGCGAAATTTTCCGCGCTTCGCAAATTGTAACTCCTTAGCAGAAGTGCTCGCTGATGCCTTCACTTTGGTAAACTTTTCCGGGCTCTGGAAGTGACAAAGTCGGAAATTTGCTACACTTTTGACTCCAGATCACCAATGTTAACTATATACAGTGCTATTTTCATAAACTTTCCACATTATGTAGCAGCAACAATCTTTGGTCGCCGCCCAACCTCAGATTTGCCGATAGAAAACGCAAGTTCTTCAGTAATCCCCCAACTGTTCAAATTTCCTTGCAGTAAACCCAGCATCCAACCTTTTTTGCAATGCAAGCTCCATTTTTCAAATATTTGGAAGGGCGAAAATTTCAGCGCGCTCCGTGCTCTGCAAATAACGCCCCTATAGTACAGTGATCATTCTTAAAAACATGGTAAAATTTGGATGCTTGCCTACCACCCCCATTTCCCATTTCCTGAATTCTAATAGGCATCAGAGACTGAACAACGGACATACCTATGGTGGTGCTTCGTTCAGTGTTCATTTGATGTCTCATCCACATGCAGGCCCCCGTCCCCCCCCCCCACACACACACACTGCAAATTCGTGGATCCGTCACTGCTGTGCACCTACTCAAAACTTTGGTCAAAAGGTTACCAAGTAATGGTAAGATTTGGTAAAGTTTTACCAAAGTTGAGGTCAGCAGTTTGACCGTAGTTTGGGTCTGTGTATAGTTGACCGAATCAATGGTCAAATTGACCGTAATGTTTTTAGAGTGTAACCGTCCTAGTAGCATGCAGAATCAAAAGAACTGTGGAACTCGTACGCGTAATAGGTGATGGTTCCTGTTCACAACCAAATAAAAAGATACCGTAGTTAACCGAACGAAATACGATACCCACGATTCCTCATTCTGTTTTATATGGCGCGTTCATTCTTTATCACTTCTCGCTGTGGTGTTTTTGGCGAGAATCGAACCTCCCGTTAAAACAGCCTACGTTTGTCCCTGAAACAGCCTACGTTAAAACAGCCTACAGGTATATATGCATACGCAAATAATTTTTAATCAATTGATTTTGATGATATATAATTAGTTTTAAAACTATTACTCAAACTAGACTGCAGATGAACCTTATTCCTCATATCGTACTTCATCTTAATTTCGTATTCGTTAGCTACAAGTATACATTTACTTGCTATTGTACTAGTGGGTGATTTAATCATGCAATACGTTTTTAAAAAAGGATTTATGACTGGAGAATTTGGAAGTACTTACGTCTACGTCTAAGGCACACTAACACAAAGATACTGATTGCAAATAATATTAGACAAGCAGATGTCACAAAAATAATTATCCAAGCAGAAGATATGAAAGGAAAAGTTCGGAGAAATTCTTTTCCTTCTGTCGTATCTGTCGATGAGAATGGAAATCCCGGTTTGTATTTATGATGTCATAATACTGCAAATGTGCTTGTTTCCTTTTAAAAAAGACAGAAATATTTTAAACCATGTCCTCAAACCACTGTTGCAATGAAATTTTCCTAACTCATATTTAAGACTGGTTATTTACTTTTCAATGAAACATACAGAAAGTTATGTAATGTGGGTAATTGGGCACATTGAGTCGGATTCATCTTGTTTTCTTTATTATTGAATGTCCTGTTTGTCCCTGAAATTAGATATGGTTGGGATGTTTGAATATCTTTTCCTGTAGATCTAGCACTACTCTTAACCATATGTAGGTATAACAAACAATGTCGCTTAATATTCCCTGCATCGGCATCAAAATTATAAATAAGATGAAATGCAATGTCAAATTAATGTGCAGCGATGAAATTTTCCATAATGCACCAAATCTGAGGAAAAAATGAGTAACTATGCAAATTAGTATCTTCGGAATGCTATATGCTATTGAGATACAGTTCACATTCTGAAAGAGAACACTTCTGTCTGCATATTTTGAAGTCAATGAATTTTGTCTCCGGAAAAAGCCAAATTTAAGACGAGAAATACAGTTTTTAATATTTTTAACTGTTATCAAATTGCCTTCTTCGAAATATTTCATTATTTGATAACTACTTTCATGACTGCTTTCATTAAAAAAATAGTTCCACTCATTAATAAAAGGGGCTGTTAAAGCTTGCAGACGCATGGATTTTTATTTCCTCAGTTTTTGTGACGGAGGATTCGGTCATTTTTATTACACATTTATACATAAACAAATATGTAATAGAGTACTTTCACATTATACGCCACAATTGTGGATCGTCAGATGCGTCTAAGCTAGCTACACTAAATACGTACTATATAGATTTTTCACGTCAAAGCAGGCGGGCTTGTGACGTAAGGGAAATCACTCTATGATATATCACCGACGTCACGTAATTTTGGGTTCTTCTGTTCAGGGGGGAAAGCAGCTCCCGTATGTAAAGCATTTTGCTGATCAAACGTTCATTGTGTGTCAGTGAGCAGTGGCACGGTCAAAACGTCGAAACTAGGTTTATCGCTCATTATTACCTCAATTTTTATTATTATGAATACATTATTGTATGATCATGATTATTAAAAGGATCATCATTGTCATCATTATGTATATAAGTTAACTGTGAATGTGTTATACCCGGCAGTACATGGTATCCGAATAATGGCATTTACGTGACTTCAAATGCAATACTTTTGCGGCACACTTAAATGAAATATTCACAGTAACCGTATCTGAAGAGTATTCATGACTTCCCCATTGACTCGTAAGGTCACTACCATCGTATTTTCTCATTGGATAAAGCATCAAGGTGTTTCCCAGATTCGTCTTCTCTCCCTTCCGATTTTGGATTTCTTGTCGGGTAGCGTTTGATGTTAAATCAACCGTATTATCTAGTGACCATTGTATGAAAGTAAAAGGCTCCTTCTTCGTCACGTGAAAAGTTATATTTACGATTTGGTTTTCCAAAAAGCTTTTGGAATCTGCTGCTAATATTCCTTGAACTTTCGACAGCAGGAAAAGTTCTGGTATGATAGAAATTAAGAATTGTTCAAAAAATGTCGTTTCCTGTCTGAGAAACTGACTACTCACATACTTCGAAATATCATCTGAAATTACGAGGAAACAGCCAGAAATAGATATTAACGGAGACAAAATCAAAAGTTTGGGTAGTGGATAGTATCATACCTTCGACATAGATAATTATATCCTCTTCTGATAGAGTTCCACCCCAACTGTATGCTCTACATTTATAACTACCAGCGTCTGATTTGTTTTATAGGTCCGATAAAACTACAGTTGATTCAAATGATGTTTAGCTAAGGATGTTATATACTTGTTCCTGAGGCAAAATGATATGAGTACCACCACATTCTTTAAGGCAATACAATTTCACTTAAGGGAAACCTGTGGAAACACAAGTTAAGTTTACTGACGCATAATTATCGACATACTGGGACGGCGACGCAAATATTTCACCTGCTGTTGCTGTAACTGTTAAGAGAAACAAGAAAATCGTTTTCACTGGGGGCTTCTATCATGAGTTGCAGTTTATAATAATATAGAATTACTGTACGATTTTGCGATGTAAATAAAATCTTAATTTAAAATATATTGATGATATGATATGATATGGTAGAAATGTGTGACTTTAAGAAACTGTGATTAACATGTTTTGGGTTTATATAATCGCATAAATTATACTTATTTTGCAGAATATTGTCACAAACGGCACCTCTTATTCTTGTTCAGTGATTATCACAGAGGCATTGAAAAATCCCATTACCCTTCTCTTACATTAACACTATGCTTCTTTTGTTATGGAAGAAAAGGTTTTCCACTTAAACATGAAACACTCATGTTTCGACAGATGTAGGTAGAAGAACACACTCTATTTGGTCTGTACACAAATAAATTCTTGAAATGATCCTGCTTTGCAACTAGGCAGTACAAGTACATCAAATATCATGTACTAGTAATGTCCAGGGTTGCCAGCTTAAGGTTGGACTTAATAGTTATCTATCTAACTAGTAAGGTTTTCAACCATTAGTAAATACTATAGATTGTTCTCACTTGACGTCATAAGAGCCTTTTTATGTGGGGTATTTCACTGCCTGCATGTCTGAGGATAACCTCGGTAAATGTAGGCCTACGTACAGGATTGAGTCTTAGAAATGGCAGTTGTTTACCCCCAGCGTCACTGAGCCTATCCATTGCACAAACGGACGTTTTACTCACATTCTATCGTCAATGTTAATATGTCAGACCGGCGTTCCTCATTTAATTCGATACATTTTAATCACTTTGCAAAATTGGGGTAGAATGTTAGCCACGATTGCTATTCAAAATAACCTTCAGTGATTTGTTTTCTGTTATGAGTTGCATTCCCAGTGATGTTTTTGTCGTTTAGCAACCACTGGAGTATCGGTCTTTCCGACGTGTCGTTCAATACACATGATACATTATATTTTGAGCCCTCAGTAAATAAACGCCCTTGATATAAAATAGAGTGCTTTCCTGAAACATTAAAACAGAAAACAAAACATTTACTTGTAGGCATAACAGTGGGAGCAAATATCAGCTAAATGATATAATTGTATGCACAAAGGGAGAAACGAGTGAAGGAGAAAGAGGGAAGAGAACACTCTGACATCCATGAAATGGATCGGATACAGTGTACTAAAGTAATTAAACACCCGGTTGCTCATGGAAGCCAAGTCGATTACTTAAAAATATTTTACCGTTCGAGAGAGTATTTTCAATAGAGTTTGTTGGATGATATTTGAAAAATATTGACATCCTGAATGATGTTTTTGTGTTAATTTAATCATCGCAGTATGGCGTTTATTATCTTTTAGGCAATACTTCTTTGTCATATGCTTTTATCCTTACATTCGCTTCCAGAAAATTTTACTTTTGACGTAATTGTTGTTGACCAAAGAGACAAGGACTTTCTGTTATTATAAAGAGTCATTCTACACTTCGGAAGCCCTGCAAGTGCTTCGGTTATAGAAAAAGACCGTATTACAAATAAGAAGCATCATAAACTTGGTTTTTCGAACTATGTGTGAGCGAGTTCGGTAACTATTCATTGCCGCACGGAACTATGGAGCACACGAATACAAAAACTGAGCTCGCGGACGGCACCGCGCCCAGTTTTTATCATGCAGTAACTGTAATGCCCAACAGGTCAAAAAATAGGGGTCTTTCGCAAACTTTCAGATACCGCACTTGAATTATTGTTTTTAATGAGGAAAAAATGAAGCGTACTATCAAACGTTATCCTACAATTGTTTTAAAGTTTGAGTTATTTTGCAAGGGTTTAGTGACTTGCAAATAAAAGCAGACCTTATGCAATGGCATCTTGTGCTGGTTATTTGAAGGAAGAACAATGAGAAACACCCACTGTCTTACTCTATTCGTGGACAGAGCATGTGACGCGATGTTACGTCACAAAATAATGAGTATAAATTTAATTTTAGAGCCCTGTGATACAAATTATATATTTACACAGGTTTGCAAATTTCTGGTTCTTTCTCGGAGATGGAGAAGATTTTAACAAAAACTCACAAAAAATCTGATCGGAATCCGATCCGAATTCATTGCAGCGCGTGTGACGTCGGCTTTAGGAAAAATATTACCCCCCCCCCCCTGAACTTATGTTAAACACCAGATATCAAATTTGGTGTTAAAAGCTACTAATTAGCCGAAAAACTGCAACTTTTAGTCATTCCAATTCTAAACGAATTTTTCCTCGTTACACGCTTAAATCAAGACTTTTCATGGTATTTCCATCAGTTTAGTGTTTTATCCATAAACCTTATAATCAAGCAAACACATTCGTCAACGGTGAGGGGGGGGGGGGGGATCTAGGACATGACCTCCCCACTATTAAAATTTATGACGAAAGCAATATATTTGTACAATTTTGTTCATTATCTGGCCTCATATATCCAACTCTTATCCCTGAATTAGATTTTAAAACTACGTATATGTCAAGTTGTGAAGTCATATGCCCTAAAAAGTATATACTATGTTTTGCATTTTAACATGCTTGGGTGTTATATCTTATTACTGCGGACTGGATGAAAATTAGTGCAGTTTAATTGAATGGAATGATATCATCACCACATGTAACTTAAGGGTGACCTTTATAGCTATCCTCATTACCACGTAGTTAGCAAAGGGGGGTAGCGGGGGCACACGGGAAATTTTCACAGCTATATTTGTATTAAATCGGTCTCTGTAAATTTCGTAGATTTTAAGATGAATGAAATTATTGTCAAGACGCAACTCATAAGGGCTTGGAAAGTGTCATTTGCTCGATACGTGGTAATCATTTTGGCACCCGCAGTAGGTATACCACCACAAATTTACTTTGTGCCTACGGTTAAGTTATGATAAAATAAGTATGTTACTTCAGCAGGTAACGAAAGTCCTATGTACTATTATTGTAAAGATAGTTGTCTTACGTTTTGTCCTGACAAAGATGGATGTGTTTAAGTCTCCCGATTCACAAGTAATCCTTGTACCATCCAGGTTTGCGGTGACTTCCTTTATTTCTAACAATCTTTCCTCGTGGTATTTGTCACAAGCTGTGAGGTTTTGCACATAACGATGTAAGAAATCGGGCTCCATTCGCCATCTAATAAAACATTCACTTCGTAGACCACCGTGAACCCGACAAACCAGAATCAATTTCGAACCTTCCGTCCCAGGCACATAATTATTTGTTTCGTGCGGATCCCAGTTATCGAAATTTTTTGAAATGCCAATAAATTTTTCGGAAGCTGTGTTTTAAAGGAAAACAATATGCGATTTTTATCTTTTCCTGTAAATATAACTTTCAATAACTTACAATAATTGTAATTTCATATCTTTCGTGGTACATTATATGGATAACGACAATTCTTTTGGGTATTTTATAAGGTTATTCACTAAAGTATTATTAGTGGGTGAGGAGCTCTGAAATTGTGTAACGTCTAATAATTTCATATGTTTGGTAACTAATAATCTAAACTGGCCGTACTACGATTCTGTTCATGGGGTCTATTTTATTGAGCATCATTTCAATGTAGAGTGTACATGCAAACAAGGAACAGTCTCCTTACAAATTACTCTTAAGTTGTAAGTGGGTGCCTTTTCCAGACCAGTGGCGAAAAATTGGTATATTCCAGAATCACATATTTCAACAAAGCTCAAGGTAAACGTCACGACATCACTTCTTACGAGAGAAACGGATTCCCCGGTTTCCCTTCCTTGCACTCTCCGATAAATTTCACTGTTGTTTCTTTTCAATAGCAGATGCTCGAACTCCGTGAACGCTAAGTTAAAAGTTAAAGTGACGTTTGATCCTTCTTCATATTCGAGCTCCCTGACCTCACCTAGGAAGGAAAAAAACAAAAAAACAAAAAACAAACAAACAGCCAGCCTGATATAAGAATATAAACAGTGATGTAACATCTAAACATCATGGGACAACACCCGCTCCTTCGGAATCTTGACTAACAACAGGGAGATGCAACTGTTTCAGCTATCTGCTTAAAATAAATTGGGGAACATAATTGTTGTTAATATTATTTTCAACCTGCCAACGATCGATTATACCGTAGTATAACGCCATTCCAAAAGTGTAAATAACAGCTCACCGACCTGTTCGAGAAACCTGGCGCTGGTGAAGTTAGACATTTAACATTAGCCAATAATTGGGTCAATCAGCCTTTAAACTTCTTACCTTTATTGGCTTCATGTAATAATATATTCTCATATTCAGAGAATGGTCATCAGCGTAAAACCATTATAAAGATGCAGGTTTATAAACAAGATATTTTAAAATCAAAGCCGGTGGCATCAAATTATGGAGGTGACTACTGTTCACGTTGGAAGCATAACATGTCCATTGTGTCATTTGGACTGAACTACCCTTGCTCTAAGACGGGAATATTCGGTGTACTTGGCAGGCAGTGTGGTGAGCTTTAAAGAAAATTTCTCCCTGTTCTTTTTTTATTGTAGATATTTTTGTACCAAGGAACAGACAGACTGGTTAGGTTTAGACTAAACTGTCACTGAATAAATTAGGATTACTAAACCATGTAAATTGCATTGCTTTAAAAATTCTATGTAACATAGGCCTAGAAGGAAGAATAAATCGACTCACCTCGGCTTTGGAGAACACTTAGCAGGAGCAATATACTAACTGTTAATAGGTTGATATTCATTGCACGCTTAATGAAGCTACATTAACCCAACTAACCGAACCAGTCAAGCCGGCATGTATTGTGCTTAGCCTGGAGAACTAGCTTCTTGGAGAGCACACAATCTCGCGATGATTTTGAGTGTGCTCGTTTGCATCATGGAAGGAAATAACATCAAACTGAAAGCGAAATATGACTGTCAACGATTTGCGGTACTTCCTTGCAGTGCTATTCTTAGTAAGGTTTACGTTACACTGCCAGAGAAAAAAGGATAGCTATTTTCATAACATAGAAAGTAGCAGGGCGGATTTAGGGGGCTGGAGGGTCCGGATCCCTTCCAAAAAAAAAAAAGAAAAAAAAAAAAGAAAAAAAAAAGAAGCAGAAAAAGGAAATAAAAAAGAAGAAAATTCAAAACAGTTACAAGGCCCTATTTCATTTCAATATTAATAATGTGACGTGTTAGAGTCAGTGAATATATTTCAACATTTTTTTATCTTAACAAAGTAACTATTAGTGTAAATTTACTTTGTGCCTACGGTTAAGTTATGATAAAATAAGTATGTTACTTCAGCAGGTAACGAAAGTCCTATGTACTATTATTGTAAAGATAGTTTTCTTACGTTTTGTCCTGACGAAGATGGATGTGTTTAAGTCTCCCGATTCACAAGTAATCCTTGTACCATCCAGGTTTGCGGTGACTTCCTTTATTTCTAACAAAATTTCCTCGTGGTAGTTTTTTTACGTCTTAGTCTGGTTGCTTTTACTTCAAAAATACAAACTGGAACTGACAGAGCTACGCGAGTGATACTTATTTAAGTTGTATAATGTTTAAACAGGTCAAATACTGCATTGAAATCTAAATAAAAACAATATTCTTTCAATAAATGTCTCAACGCTTCTTCTTTTCGACACGCTTCGCGTGTACCCGTTTTGAATATTTCAGGATTCGGGGTTACTTCTTGTAGAACACCTCTTCCATTTTCACTGAAACTTTTCACCAGTGCCCGGAAAAAAAAAAAAAAAAGAAGAAAAAGAAGCAGAAAAAGGAAATGAAAAAGAAGAAAAAATCAGAACAGTTACAAGGCCCTACTTCATTTCAATATGAATAATGTGACGTGTTAGAGTCAGTGAATATATTTCAACATTTTTTTTTATCTTAACAAAGTAACATCAAAAAGAAACTTGTAATACTAGACTTTAGGTCCGCTTTATGTTATGGTGATATGGCGCTACCCTGTTAGCAAAAGTCGGCGGTCCGCCGGTGGCAAAATGGCCGACAGCGGGCCGATGCGGGTCCGCCAGCTGAATCCCGACTCCAATTACGTCATACAGTTGTTTAACCAATCAGCATCGCTGCCATCGGCGGACCGCTGGCTTGCAACCGGACAATCCGCCTGAGGGGGCAGAGCTGCCTACAGCGGACCGCCATTGGGCCGACCAAATTTTGCTATCAGGGTAGTAGCGCTGTTTCACTTGGCAGTTAAAGAATAAAATACCTCCAAAAGATTCAGCAGGAATTGTTTTAATATCTTTTACCCTCCTCTATATACCTCCCCAAACTTTGATGTTTTCTGAAATATTTCATCGCCTATGAAAAACATGATGTGTAGTGTTGCACAGTTTTAACATGTATTTACTAACCCTAAAAATTTCTGTACTAATCAACGTAGACGTAGGATGCAGGGACAGACTGCAGCTCGCTAAATCTTTTTTGTGAAAATTCGGGGAAATATGAAAACAATTTTCCAGGCACTGGTATGATTTTAACTATGTTCTATCACAAATGGTTCTGAACTTGAACTACCAAAATTTTAGCATGCCTGGCGTACTTTAGACGTTTCCTCAGTTTTGTCCTTAATACTTATACCTTCTGATAACAACCACTGGAGAAACATCAGCAAAAGTCAAACTTTTGTAGGAATTACTAGGTAGAAGACTCGCCTTGTCATTTGGAAATCGATTGTGATGGGGAATTGAAACTGTCTCGATGCAGATCCAGAATGCAAGTTTTGTCATGGAAATGTCGCATGTAATGCAAAATTTCAGAGCGTTCCGCGCGCATTCGTTATGCTTGGTATAGTTTCTTGACCACTTTATAAGTTACAGTATACAGTACTTCAAAAATTTTCCAGAGAAAATATTCTCATCTAGGTTTTCTTCACTTATCTTCCTCCAAACCCTCACAAAGCAAAAGTCTGTGGAACATTCTATAGCAGAGGCTCAACCTCCTTCATCTAGGGTTACAAGACATCCGGCTCTACGCTGATACCTGGAGGAATTTGTGAAATTGCAAAAAATGTCGGGATTTCATGTATTTTTCACGGGATCTGAAGGTTTTTCCTAAAATGCTTGCTGACTAAATATTTTGGTCGCAGTGTTGGCCTGACCAGGTAATATGCTGTGAATAGTGGATAATAATAACAGTACGCTACCTCGTACTACTTCACAAATGCAAGGACCATAGATGCCCTCGTACCCTCATCTCGCGTTTGCAAGATGCACTGCACGTGTAGTGACGGCCAAGTGCATATCGCGCGGGCTACCTACTATTGCACAATTAGTACTTCGTCTGTTACCTTCGTTACCAAACAGCACGGCCTGACAGCCCCGTGTTCCGAGCAGGGGGATTTACGCACCACACTGCACGAGGTATGAAAAACTTTTCCCAAAGTCGTCGGTAGCATAGACACGCCCCAATCATATTTGTTCCCTCTTTTTTTGGAGTGCCAACATCGTGAAGTCAAGTTTTAGGTGGGATATTAAGATAAAAAAAAAAATCCGGTACGCACCGCGCCAACCGATGATGGCACTCCCCCTTGATATACTTCCCACAATTCCCACCCCCACCCTAGTTAAGATCCGGGATCCACCACTGTCTATGAAATTCATTTCGAGTGAGTCGGATGGGTGGATGTGACCACAAACGTTGTCCTCCTTTCATGACTTTTACCACTAGTATTTGTAAGGAGTATTATAGTCTGGGCCCCGAAATTATTTGTGCCAAGGTCTCCAAATAATAAATTCGGCCTTATGTGCCCAACATCATAACGGGGAAGTTTCAGATTTACCGACTCCATGTCCGCAGCTATGCAGAGCACTAAGCGAATTTATGTTAAATTTAAAATATAATGACTCTTTTTTTAAGGATTTTAGGATCTGACTTAAAGAAACTCTCGTTAAAGCAACAAATATTGCATTAGTTTACATCTAGACACCCTTGAAAACCGAAAAAATTTCCAAGAGAGAGAGAAGTCACCCGTCCTAATAGACCTCTCCCCCGGACGGCGATTCATGTGTGTTCTCCTTTACAGAAAAAAGGAGCCACGACCCCCGTCACAAAAAGCGAATTCTAAAAAACACACCTATACGTTTAGCCCATGCAAACCTGAAAGGGAACAACAAATTGTCCACCAGATTGCGTCTAAGGGTACTTAAATGTCCAACCATTTCTCAAAGGGGAGGGGTGTCTCTCTCCCCTTACACCCCTCCTCCACACCAGCAGTAAGGCACTGCAGTTAGCCCCTAAAACAAAACTACTGCCTAAACCTGAGTAGATAGTATATGTTCACTCATAGACGTGTTGCAATATGCGTTCCCCCTGATTCATTATGATCTATTGGCGCCAGACTACAAGGTAAAGAAACCCTGGTTAAAGCAACAGATATTGCACCATTTTGCATGTAGACACCCTTGAAAATCATAAGAAAAATTTCCACAAGGTAGGGACAAGATAGGGGAAACCTTCTTCCCGTAGATCCCTCCTCCATGATGCAATCCATGTCCTCTTTGCCAGAAAATAAATATGGTAACCCTACTTTCATCACCCCAACCCCATTTCCTGTGGTCCCTGAAAGATGGAACTACTGGCGGAAGCACACGGTATATTATTGCATATTTTTCCCCACTACTTGGGAAATGGCAGACATGGAATGCGTATTCCAAGGCGGGATACATGCACCCTCATATCACGTGAAGAGTGCCATTTCCGGCAATCTGGAGGGTTTGTAAAGCCAAAAATTTTCTTGTACGATCCGCGCCAACTGATGGTGGCGCTCAGCTTAGATAGTCTTGCCGACACTTCCCCTGACCTTGCCGTCCCCCCTTCTGGCAAATTCTGGATATGCCACGTAGTAGCCTACTTTAGTAAGGAGAGCAGCAAAACTGAAACTCAGATGAGTTTGTATTGCAATAAAGGTATATTTTGGTGATTGGGGTATTAAGGTTATGTTGTGATCCCACTCACATACCCCCCAAAACAAAATCAGCATAAAACTGCACTTGTGGGCACATGCGACGTGTTGCAGGTACAAGCAGTATAGATCCTTCTTATGGTACCGTACCTTAACGATGATGACGTATGTATGGCAAGCCATTTTTTATTAACCTTGCAATTTCACGTAAGTGGGAACTGAATTCCACTTAAGTTAAATTGAATGTCACTTGTGGAACTTTCACTTAAGTGGAATACATTTAAGGTGGAATTCCGAGGTAAATTTTAAAACGGCTTGTCATACTTATGACATGTTCCCTTGACTTTTTGCTTATGAAAGTGGCGTAGATGTAGCCTAATTTGTCCTATTTGAGCAATTTTTTTAATTGGTAATATGTAGAAAGATTCTCTTGATTCAATGACGTTTTACTTTTGTTGAGTGAAGGGCAAAAAATAATACAACTCCTGTTACAAATCCTCACTTTATAATCTGACGCAACACAATACCGAATGGCCGAATATCACGATTCTTAAAAAAAAACTTGTCCCAAAAGCTAAAAAATATCATAATCACGATAAAAATACAGATATTATCGACAGGGTGGGGCAGCTTATGTGAAGAAACAACCTACCTCATGTAGTTTCATTTAGTTTTTTTGGAACACATTGCCCGAAAATGGCCTAATATTTAAACTCTTTCAAACCTCTGACCGAAAAAAGGCATCATAGTTAAAATACGTAACAGTTGCACATCATACTTTGCTTTTGTTGAAATTAGGAATTAATATATATTGACAGAAATTTTGTGGAGCAAAGGAGCAAACCACAGGGACATTTTTAATCTAAGCCCTTCAATCAAAAAAAAAAAAAAAAAAAAAACTGTACCGCCACCTAGATAATGAAGAGCGGGGAGTTATGGCTCTACTCTGAACCTTCTTAACACCAAAAAGGCTATACCTTGCATTTTATTAGTATATTTGTGATCGTTTTACCCTTTCTTTATCTTTTTCGCAGTGAACATTTACCACAAGCGAAGGCTGAAAGAGGCGACTAGGTATAGGATCTGCTTACAAGCATGGGAAAGCCATTTCATGCTTTAAGGGAATTTTCTCTACGAGTCAGCTGATGGGGGCGTTCTGCTTAGTAGGTCCTTCGGACAGGATTACACTTTTTCGAGCAGAGTTTGAAAATGAAGGGGAGGGGGTAAATGGGTGATTCTTTAAATAAGGGTATCAATTTGTGACGTCTCAATTTTTCACCCAACTTCAGGAAGAAGAATTTGAAGTGCGAAAGTATTCTCATCTTTTGATAGTCGATGTACTTATTGAAAATGGTGTAGTGTGAGTCAATTTCATGGACTTCTGAGTTTCATACATCATCTTGATTGTAACATTTAGCGAAAGTCACTTGTTCCCCGTGTAAACGGGGCATAAATAATGCATTAACTGCTTTAAAAGCACATCTGGATATTGTACACGACAATTTTTGTAAGTGTAATCGCAAGTCCTGATATCTGTATAGTGCCGATAAGTATAGTATAAGTATAGTGTCGATGTTCCCCGTTTAAATGGGGACAAAATTTTCACGGGGAACAAAGTTTTGTCGGGTCCCCTAAGGCAGAGATAATGGCAATTTTCCAAGCAGAAAATAGTTTTTTTTAATGAAAATGGATTCATTGCCGGTAGTATTTATCAGAAATATTACTGATTAAACATAGAAGTAAGAGAAAACCAGTTTTTGAAATAGCAAGTTAAAAATGCCACATTTTTTGCCCTAAAACGTGCTAATTTCGGTCATTTTCCCTGCATAATTCCATTGTTTACGAATATTTTGAATATATTTTGTAATTGATTTATCCAGATTGATTGATGGAATAACATCATTAAAATGACCAGGGCACTCAGACTTAAATAATGACACCCAATTAATGCCCATAATCACCGTTGGTACCTAAATAAAAATTCACCCAAATCCTAGCAGAAAATCATACGGCTCCGGAAGCGCGAAGGGTCAGTTTGCAAATAGCAAACAGTCTAGAATTCACTGGATATTTATAAAAGGTAAACTCCGAGCAGAATGAAGCATGTTTTGGCTACATATTCGGTTACGTCGCTGTTGGCAGTGGTTGGAATGCAGCAAGTGCTGGAGCATATGCCGCGTGCCTGTTAGGTTTTGCGCCCGCATCGATCTCGCGATTGCACGCAGAATGTACACGAATTAGGAGCTACTTTTCATTACTTTTCCTATCTTGAAAATGGCCTGAAGCAGTTCCCTGCACCCTGATCGCACTTTTACAGTGTGTTCTCTGAATCTCAACACTGGCCAGCAATTCCTTTAGACCATTTTTTTTGCACTAGAAACTTTTACTTTCCAAACCCAAACACAAAATATCCAATGGATGTACCAGGGAGGTGTGATTAATCCCACCTCCCTGGATGTACATATTTAGGTAAGGACTCTCTGGTCAGAATACATCTTGAAATACCAGTAGTTTGGAAGCAAACTGTGTGCTACTGCTGGGTATAATGATCTGTGTAATTCCATCAAACTGTTTCATTTTCAGCTGCTTTGTTTTGGCAAAGATACCTACAGGGGGAGGAGGGGGAGGGAAAAAATCACTAAAAAGCTGTTAAAAACAAATATATGGATATTACCAAAGATATTACAAGTTCATAATATCTTTGGATATGACCTAAGAGTTTTTATTGACTAGAGTCCAAGATCAAAATGGCGGAAATTATGCCCTGATGGGAGTGGTCCTAGTAAGTCAATGGCTAAAACCTGCCACGGCCCTGTAGGCAGAGCAGTCGGAATAAGGGGTTCTGGATGTGTCCTTGAACTCACTACCTGACACCAATGACATGATTTGACAAATTTCTCCACATCCTTACTTGTCAATATTTGGCCACCAAACCTTGATTCTAAAAGTTCGTTTCGTGCCAACCACTCCCAAATGACCTTGGTGGGCCAACTCTACACACTTCATTCGAAGCTTGTGAGGAATGATTATGAAGAGTTTTTTACCCCTCAAAACCAGATACCCGATCTTTGCAATTTCATTCCTCATTGGGTGATAATTCACACAGGACTTATCCCATGATGCTAGGTTAAGACACATCTTAATCTCAATCAACTCTGCATCATCTTCCGTTGCTTCTTCTACCTCTTGACCACCTATGGCTCTTGCTACAGCACATTTGGCTACAAATCTTACATTACTTGACCTTCTAGCTCCTTCAACTTATTTCAATTACTGGTCTACGCAAACTAAGCGGTATTCTGTACATACGTTGAGCCAAAGACTATACACTCTCATCAATGTGTAAATTAAACTTATAGTCTTTCAGTTTACCAACTCCCTGAAAACAGTCCCTGTACTTTTGAAAAAGACCGTCATCAATTGAATTTACCAACTCTTCTAAGACTCCATACTCCTATGCGATATCTCTACCCAGAAGTGCTGGTCCTTCACCATCAAGAACAAAGAATTCTGCCTGTAGCCTGCGTGGCACACTATCAATTCTCTTCAGTGAAACATCACTCAAAAACTACTCATACACTTACAGCACGTTGGACGCTTTTTCAGACTTGATCTTGTTTTGTTTTAGATTCTCCAAACTCCCCTTATCAATAATTTTTACAGTAGCCCCACTGTCTATGTTATCACATTGAACGGATTAGCCTACTGGGAGTGTTTTGATTACACTTTGGGGTCTTGTATATGCTCACCCTGAAGCAATAAACTGAGGTTGTATCTGCACGGAGGATGAATTTTAAACGTTATGTGGGAGGGGCTTAAGTAAATAGGTTAGGAGAATTGGATCTGCTTGGGGTGGGAGGGTGATGCCTTTAAGTGAGACATAGAGCTGATCATCATCAGCGTATAGAATGAAATCTAACATAATGACCACGTATGATATCGTCCATTAGCTTTGTTTAAATTATGAATAGAACTGGTCCGATCATGGAGTTGCAACAGAAAATCCCGTCAAGAAACACCGTAGTTAAAGGGAAAGATCAGTCATCGCGATTTAAAGAAGTTTAGTAGACTGTCCTGTTTCATGACTGGCTGTTGCCGAGAGTCATGTGACTTTTTTTTTTTTTTCAAATGTGTAATTAACTAGAACTAGAAGTTACTGCTTGGCTTACCTTGAATATGCAATACTGGAGCTACAAAATATTATGAAAAATACTTTGAAAAGGAATAAGAAGAAAATTGTCATACTTAACTGTTGCTCCAAAATAATTTTGGGGTACTGTCCTTCATCTTTAAGTTCAGACTGCACAGGGGAAATGTTTTCAATACAAACACAATTCGAACTACCACCAGTCAAGTAGCTTCTGAACCAACTCAATGAAGTACCGTGTACACCTCACAGTGCAAGCGCTTTAGTAGTACCGGTAATTCGGTAAACAGGATCAAGTGCTGCAAACAGGTGAAGTAAGACAACAAAATTACGGTACTTCTTCCATTCGGTTGTGGAGTTTGTTTGAACGTGGGAATAGTGAGGTTACCCCTTGCCACAATCGCCTCCGGGGCACCTTTGGGCAAAGTGTACCTGTACATTTACCCTGTTCTTTCAAAGTGTTTTTGCCTTCAGGCATGTTGTTGCCTTCGGACGTGTTTTTGCCTTCGGGCGTGGTGTTGCCTTTGGGGCGTTGTTGCTTCCGGGCGTGGGGTGGCCTTAAGGGTGGTGTGGCATGTTATTGGTTTTTGTTGTCTTGGGGGCTGGTGTGGGGTTGATGTTGAAAGCGGTTGTGGGTGAGTTGGTGGGCTGTTGGGGTGGGGTTTGAGCGTCTTTTTTCGTTTGTGACAAACCTTTTGGTTCCATGTTTTGTGCGTAGATGGTTAATGGTTAGCATTTGTGTTTTTGTCCGGCCGCTTTGAGTCGTCTATTTGTTACAACGTGCCTGTTCCGATGTACGTTTAAAAAGGGAACTTAAAATATCGCTGTTGACTTTCAGAATTGTTGATTTTCTTCTTCTTATTCTCTTATTTCTTCTTAAGTAATCCTTTTCCAATATTTATTTAGATATATATATATTTTTTGCACCCTTAAGGTACCCGATACAGGGGGTCTGCCTGTACAAGCTTTTAAGCTTTTTTCAGACCTCCCCCACAATTTAGTGTCTAATGTAAATACTGTATCATAAGTATGTATATATTATTGTGGAAATCTTCTCAATACAATACAATACTCAATACTCAATACTCAATAGAATTACAGTCTCAGTATTCGATTTGCCGTCTGGCAGACTGGTTAATTTCGCCAAATTAAGTTGTACTTGCACGTATGGTAAGTTAGTTGAAATTTGAACACCTTCTCAATCAGACCTTGGATAAACACAATATGTTAGATACTGTCCTGTATTTAGCCAACTTATCAATGTCCAGAGTTGATGTCTTTATGATAGGTGAAATACCAGCTTAGCCAAGTGATTTGGGGAAAACACCACTCTAATTAGTCATCATAGGCGTACTGGGGTAATTTTTTTGAGAGGGCAAGAGCAATATTTGCTCAAGTAATGAAGTAATGGCACCTTTAACCATGTTTTGCCCGAATGGACCAGCTGTTTTGCCCGAATTGGGGGAGGGGCGAGTGCCCCCTGCACCCTCGCCTCGTACGCCTTTGTTAGTCATTAACAGCTTGGTAACTGTTGGGAGCAAAGTGAATGGAACACTTGAACATTACATTTACTAGTATAGCTCATGATAATTTAACAGCTGGGTTTCATCTGATGAAATGCTAGCAAATTCACCCAAAGAATATGTACTCGGCAAACCTGTTACATCAGCAAATGTAAAATCATTGTATTTTTCAAACGGGGAACAGCAACCGCAAGTTCAGACCTTTAGGAATCGTTGAAACCCTTACCTCGAAAAAAATGCAAATCGATTACAAAGAGTCTGAACCGAGTAATTATTTGGCCATTCCCGAAAGAATTCGTTAACCGGGCGCTATGAACAGAACAGCAAAGAATTCTTTCTAATCCTACGTGGGTTTCCATGGCTTAACTACAGCATTCATAATCCATCCAAAGATGATAATAGTTATCATATAAGGCGGATCCAGGGAATGGAAATCGCTTGAATATGAGTGATATGGCTTCCTGGGAAGGAGTCTTAGTTAGAGGGGTCTTTGAAAAATTATGTGCTCGAATCGGGTATACAAGGGATGCTATCATTCTCAATTTCTCCAGCATTTTTCAGTCCTTATGCCTGTCATCTACTGTAAAATGCAGTTTTTGAACATGTAATTTTGATGAGCGCTCTCAACTGCATACAGCAGTGGAGTACCATCCTTCTGTCACCGGTGCCACCATGAGGGAAAGGTCTATCGGGATTTCTCTCCCCCCTAAAGTTTGCATAATGATGCTATCTTTGTGGTATCATCGGAACTGTTCATATGTGACAAGAAATGACCATAAGTTAGATATTTGTAATTTTGATAAAATGAAAAAGGAGAGAGCGGTGTTGTTAAGAGAAGGGTCTGTTGTCAGCAAACCCCAGACGCTCCAGTTTCGTTTGTATAAATTGCTGGCTTCTATTTTCTCTATTCTGAGAATTTCTTACGACAGAATACGTGCGTAGGGTTCGAAGAAATAATCTTCGACTAATATTACCAAATTGCCTGCTGCTCCAGTGCATATAAAGAGCATCTAAAACTGGAAACCACCTGAATTGGGTGTTTGGAAAGCTCTAGATTATTTTTTTTATGAAAAAAGGGGTAGTGGCCTGATGTTTTAACGAACTATTTCACAATCATCGCATATATATGAATTTTGAAGGGCGATCCAGAGAAACGGCCTCGTGGCAAAGGAAGATGGGAGCATGGGCGTCCGCAGAAATTTTTACAAGGGGGG
The DNA here is from genome assembly GCA_037179385.1 of Holothuria scabra. Lineage (NCBI taxonomy): Eukaryota > Metazoa > Echinodermata > Holothuroidea > Aspidochirotida > Holothuriidae > Holothuria > Holothuria scabra. The sequence continues at coordinate 5,249,045 of CM074189.1, read as the reverse complement.
GGGGGGGGAGTCATTCATGGATGATTGAATTGTGTACACTATCTAAGCGGAGCACCACCATAGGTTGGAGCGGAGCGTACAAGAAAATTTTGGGCTTTACAAACCCTCCAGATGGCCGGAAACGACACTTGGCGAGTGTTATAAGCTGCATGTACCCAGCCCTGAAACAGGAATTTCATGTCTGTAATTTTTAGATTTTTAGAATTTTCAATGTAAAAAATTGTTGAAGGGAAATGGGCCTGTCTCTCACGGCCTCGCACGCGTATGCACGATAAAACTTACGCTGTCAAACAGCCTGTATAGGCCTATATCCGTAACCCAATTATGAATCATGCCCCCCCCCCCCATATTCACCTTGTATATCCTATTTACATCCGCGCGTCGCCACTTGAGATCAGCATGGGACCAAACCAAGCCAACGCATTCATCAATAGTCGGATGCCATATGCACACTACATACCTGAAAACCAGTACAATTTTGGCACAGTTTTTACAATAACAAATTTCCAATAGATGTCGCGAATGATGGTCGCCAAATTTCGATTTCACTATTCAGCATACCATCCTCTCTTTTGCTATTCGTGGTCAAATGTCCGCATATTTCACGAGTAGAAAATGACGCTGTGAGTGAAGGTATTTTGATGATTTATTCTTAATTTTTTTTATTTAAATTTTTAATAAATTTTTTCACAAGTTTGATTTCCGGGGGGGGGGGGGGCGCCCATGGATGGGAGGGTCGGGAATCGTGGATGCAGAGAGGCGAAGGACAAACAAGTGCGGTCTAGAATGTTCATAACCATCACAAGTTTACGAACAACTTGGGGAGAGTGAAAAATTCCTTAACGTTTTGAAAAATGTATAAAATGAGTACTTCTTAATTTAGCCACAGATCAGATGAAAAATAGCATATTTATGCGAAATCAGTACCTGGCTACCGTAGTTCGAGTTGCTCCATTTCTAGGGCAAATGTGATCGAAACAGACCCATTGCAATAATGGTCAGTGCGAACGGTGACGAGCGTGCGTCTAAAATCTCCTTGAAAGAACCTGCAGTCGTGTTGTACATCGAGACACTTTCCATTCCCTAACAAAACCTATAATCCAGTTAAAGTCGGGTATTTTAATTTAATTTGAGGTTTGCACATGCCTTCAAAACGCTGTTCTAAATGTCAGTAATAAATGTGACAGTGGCAGTTATTTACGGTAGGTTACACGTCGTCAGCCTCTGTTACATGCAGTCATTCGACATCCCAGATCCCCCAGACGAGTCCAATTCTCCCAACCTACCCAGATCTCCCAAATAATTCAAATTCTCCCAACTTACTTTATTATAAGTCATCGCACTAGAATTCATGCGTTTTCATTCAGACACAACCCTACTTTATTGCTGCATGGCACACCCTGATAAGCATACAAGGCGCCCAAGTGTGTAGTCAAAACACTCAGTTCATTCTGTATAGTAGATCTATATTTTTTAATATCAATCAGCGAATTGATTATTCAATTGAAAATTTTGGTAGGCTCCCGGTAAATCTGTATTTTGGGGTGACGAAAGACTACCTTCAAATCAGAGAGTTGTTAGAGAGCTGACATATACCCATTAAAATCGCATAAATATTAATCTTCACGGTATCGACGGTGCACCCAACGCGAGTTTTCCAGGGATCTGCACTGGGGCACCTGGCGGAGCCCCGGTGCGGGTGCAAGGGGAAAAACCACCGGAGGTTCTCGCACGTACTATAATAATAATTCGCAAAAACCACCAGTATGCCTACCATTCATTTTTTTCGAGCGCTCAATATTAATTATGCGTTTTGCAAGATGGTAACGTAATCTCATTTCTTTCTACGCCACTTAATTTCGATGAATGTATGTATATGGTGCAAGTCGATAACTACGCTACTGTGTACGGTACGGAAACAAAGTCCATGCACTTGCGTGCCGTAGCTTACCAAGCTGCATTCTTATGTCCGACGCCATGTATACGGCATATATACCAGCAAATTCAAAAGCGACACAAGCAGTGGCGTAGCGATGGCAGGGTGAGACTGTTCAGAGGGCGATTGACCCCGAAAAATCCGGAAATCTAGAAAACTGCATTGCGGCTTCCAAACTTTTCCTTCACACCATTCCGTATTCTCTCCAATACAAGCATATTTTGAAATATTTCTTTGAGAAAAAGGAAAATTTTCGGGGCGATGCGCACTGTTTAACAAGAAATTTCCTAACTGGCTAACGATAACCCTAATCCCTGACCTAATCCCTAACCCGAACAAAGAATAATATTGATTGAAATTTTCTCTTATATGAGCTCTTGATTTCCAAGTGTTTGTCTACAGCACAACGAAGTTTCAAAAACCGTTTTATATGCCGTCGGATAGCTTCAACCCGCAGGACTAAACATTACTATTAAAGTCACACAACATCAACGACACTAAAACAGTAGGCTAGTCACTGTACAACATTAGATTTGTTAATCAAGAGGGCAAATTCTGCAAAAATCCAAACGTTTCAAATTTTCTTACAGACACCTAGGATCTAAAATTTTGCGCACCATTTTCTGCTCCATATGTTCAAATATTTGTCTAAGCAAGGCAAAAGTTTCCGCGCGCTTTGTGCGTCGTAAATCACGTACCCATTCACTCTGTTGACGCCTGATTATCATCGGAAATGTGAACTGTTATAAGATTTGCCTGTAGTTTAGTACAAAAACACTGAATCCAACTTTTTCTGCAATACAAATCTAATATTTTGAAATATTTTTTAAAAAGGTGAAAGTTTCGGCCCGCTTCGCACGCCTCAAGTTGCGTACTTACTATACTCAGAAATGAGCATCGGATTAGAAGGGAAAAAAATTATATATACATATACTGTATTTGCCAAAGCAGTATATATACGGCTCTGGAAGGGCCTATATGCTTTTTAACACGCCTGCTATCGGTCTGTTAACAATATCGCTCCTCTACGAGAGCAATATAATACACCAATAGAAGGCGTTTCTAAAAAGGGAAATACGGAATGCTATACTGTGCTGAAGCACGGGATTTTGTAGAGGTAGTTGTCATTTCCCCGGGCAACACTCACCTGCCCACGAGAGACTTGGCCACTGGTATCAATTATCCCCTTCCTGTGCACATCAGAACTCCACATAAATCAGGATTCCCCCTTGTGTGGTGGACAATAGGGCATGATAGAATTTGTAACAAAGAATAAACAAACAAAGTAAATACAACAACTAAAGGCAAACACATTTTTAACCTATAGCTATCGTTCTATTTATTTAGATTCAATTTCAATATTTTATTAACTGTGTCCATCATTGCTATATTTCTAAGTTTCACAAACTTCTCCTTTCTCTTTATTAAAAAGATGTGCGAAGAAGAAGAAAGTGTTTGGCAAAACAATGATGTAAATTGCACCTGCAGAGATGTAGCAATTTATAAAAAAGATCGAATAGAAAAGAAAAAATACTACCATCGATATTGCAAAATTAACAGCATTAAAAAGAAACATTTAAAAAAAATGAAAGCTGAAAGGGTAGCAAGCTATTTCTTTTAAAATCAAGGCAAGGTATATTTAGATCATTTCCTTTGGTTTCACCGAGGTCAAGTTATGCAAGTCATGCTGTTCGGAAACAGGTGAAAATATCTATGGACAGTGACGTAGCAGTGGATGGGGTGGGTGAATGTGAGGGTGGGGGAACGATGGGTACATTTTGGAATATTTGTTACTCCATTAGAGAAAAGGGAGGGCTTTAGAAAAATATGCGCTCCTAAAAGGTTTGTGATTCGCAGTGCTCAAACAAATCTCACTATATAAGCCACCGTCTTTAATTGGATCAGATACTACAAAGACAAACAAATTATGAAAAATTTGATCGTGAAAAGGCCTTGTATCATTCATTTGATGACAAAATTCTCTAAATAAATTTTACTTCAGAAACAGTTTTGAACGAACTACATTTTGAATTCGATTAAGACAAACGAGAACACTTTTATGAACTCGATGTATGAGATACGATCCATGCTGACCATTACTGAAGAGACGGTGGGCCTGGCTGTAAATATCAAAAATAGCTAAATATACAACACCATTGATAAAATGTGAGAAATTAAAATATTTTTCAGAAACTTATTTCGATTGATATTTGTTTAAGAACAAATGCTGTCGATGATAGCATTCACACGAACAGCATTGGGTCCTTGACTGAACGTTAACGGATCATATGGAGAAAATATATAAACACAACAAAGCTGATATTTACTTATGAAGCGAATTTAACATTAATATCCGAACATGTTGCAGATAAATTAGTACCAACGGTTTTGTAGATAGTGTACTGAGTTTAAGCTACTTTCTCCATCTAGACAGACAAGTTCATTTGACTTTACTTATTGCTATGTCTTACAAATTTTAGAAATGCAGACTTGTCTTAAGTACACGAATATGGTTACTAACAAAACAGTACTAGCAATCAAATTTCATTCTGATTTACATTACTAACATCAGATATCATTTCCTGTGTTTAGCACCGGCCTCACAGCGTTCACAGGAAAATGCATCAGTCCCAAACTTTCTCTCTAAACGGACAAAGCATACTGCATTGACGTCCCATGCGTAAATCGTCTCGGCAGTATATGTGAAAGTAGGAGAAAAATGGTCGCATGCCATCATCTCGTGAGTAGAAATTGGACTTGCCCAAGTAGCTCAGATTTTGCAAGAAATGTCACCTGATAATTCCAACTCCCTTGGCAACTTAGGAACAGAGATATGAACTAAGGTTCTGGCAGGCACGTTCCCAGGCTTGTGTCATGGGGAGGGTTTTGGGTGTCATGGTAGGGTTTTGGGTCACGATATGAGGGAAAAGTCTAAGAATAGAGAGAAAAAAACCACTTTGTTAGGTGTTCTTTGCATTGCAAGGTTGGGCTATGGGGGGGGGGGGGGGGGTTTCTAACCCCTAAAACCCTCCCCGTGGCTACACCACTGGGTTCAGGTAAGCTTAAAATCAATGAAACATGAAAGGAATCACACACGTGTTTCTTTTTATCCCAAAATTTAGGGAATCTGTGTGTTACCCTGTCACGCCATATACAGTGGCATGCCATGTCGGGCATTCTTTCCCTTAGACCCTATTAATACGCACTTTAGTTACACATAATTTACTTCAAAAGGTAGTATATGAGGCATGAGATTGGATGAAAACACACCCAATTTGTCAAAAATTTTCAAAGGGGAGAACTGTCTCCACAAGGCCCCTTCAGTGATACTATTTTCATTTATTCCTAAAAATAAGCAAATTTTTTCAAAGTCCACATTTTGCTACAAAAGGTAGCATTTGTGGCACAAGTAAGAACACATACTTTTCCAAAGGGTTTCGAACTGTCCAAGGGGAGGCCTATCTCTTTCTCTTTTCTTGGCCAGCAGACGGAGATATACCAGACGAAACTTAAGGTTAAGGTGTTCGGTGAGCAATAGTTTATCTTACAAAAGATGTTGGGAGTAAAATTATTTATAGTCTGGAGTTCGGGCAGTCACATAGACAATTTCATCAATTTTGCGTATCTTGAATTAAGCCAAGAATCGCAATAGAGACACATTAGCATATTTTGAATTCAGCTGTGTAAGTTTCCCCTGAAAAGAGTCAAGACCATTTCATCTAATGGTAGTGGTACATTTAATGTGGAAATTTTCTGATCACTTAGCAAGTTGCTGATTTGTTTATTATTGCAAACCAAAGCTAAAATTAGGACTATTAAGATTCTCTTTACAACCATGAAAATCAAGTTTTCGGCCATCTGAGGGGTCGTGAATTTTCAAAAATTTTCTGTAGGCTCCGTGCCACCTAACGGTAGCAGCTACGCTTAGACATTCTTTGAGGCGAAATTCCATTTTTCAGGTCAAAGTATTTTTCAATAACTTTCTCATCACTTTGCAGGTTGCGAACTTATTTTGAAGTCGGCATTTTATTGCAAACAATAAAAAAGATAGCGACTGCAGAGATTCTACATATAAGTCTGGAAAATGCTATTTCTGGCTATTTAAGGGGAAGGTTTTTCGTACCGCTGTTATTGACCACCGATCGTGCATCAAGTTTGATCACAAGTTTCTCTCTGAGACAGTAGATCTTGTCCCTTGGGTTTGGCCATTTCCAATTAGGCCCAGCTCACTGCATCACTGACACCTGTATGTTGTTCTGCTCCCCCTTTGCTTTAATTTTGAAAATCGAGGTGACAGTCCTATTTATTCACATGGAATTAGAGAAGACTTTTGTAGTCTAGGATACCACAGAGGCGTTGCCCTTACTAAATCTAAGATCTACAGCTCTATGTATAGTTCGTCAGCAAGTTCTAAGGTCCGGTTTGTTGGTTGACCATGCACCACCTATTAAAGTGGCCAGGTTGAAAAGAGCAGAACCAGGTGAAAAGCTTAATGCTTTTAATATTAGCCTTTAAGAGACGTATTCCCGATTTTTTAATTCTTTGCTTAGGATCAGGAGGATACTAACTCAGACAAGCTTTTCTGTTTAATTTTAGGAGACCATACCTCAGCCACAATTAACTCTCCTATTGACATGACCTCCCTGCCTGGGAGGTTGCGTATTTGGATGGTTCTTTCGCCTTTGAGGTTCTGGGTGTGAAAGCGAAGAATTATTGGAATGTCTTCTGTCAATGGGATGGTCAACAGCATTGTCCATCATGACAAACAATAAAATTACCAAATACTGTCTGACAAGTGTTATATACGATGGGATACAATGTATAATGCATTTCCAGGTTATTTTTGAGTTCTCATCCTCACAACTTTTTCGATCCATATTTTCAAAAATTTGAATGTTTGAGGTGAGATTCTTGCCTATTCCACAAATTTAGACATGTTTACTACAATATTAGACCAAAAGCAGATTGAAAACTGATACTTTTTTATTTTTAGTCCATGTCCCCTCCATCATGGAATTGCCCATATACAGTTGAAGGCCTCATGCTCTCTGCCCAAACAGTTCGAATTCTCCTAAGAATTGATCCTGTGTGCTTGACAAAATGGAAAACAGCTAACATTAAATTATTCGGCCCAAACTTTTCACACAACATTTAAACAGTCCATTTGAACAATGAGGACAAATAAATAATCCTCATCACGAGAATTCTGCAAAATTTTGTTCAATTTCTATGAAAACAATGACAAAAGATGTAAAAACTGCATACAGTATACTTCACTCTTAAAACCTTATGAGGGACCACCTATGTACCAGCAGCATAATATCCCTGTGGTGCAGCTTTAGTGTTAGCATAGATAGCTGCCAATGAGCCTACAGCTGTATATCTCTGCTTATTCAATCATGACAAAGTAATTGTAGGCTACTAGTTTCATTTCATGCTTCCAAATGCTTCATTTTTTGTGACTGAACTTGCCTACAAACTCTAGGCATTTGGACAGTCAGTTAATTCACAAGTACTTAGAACAGACAGTGTGTGCACATGACATGACAAGCGTGCCTAGGTTACTGTGTGAAATATGACAGTTTGCCACACTAATATACAATTTCGGTAGTGTTTAGTAGTACCAAAAGGGTATACTTGAGTCAGTTGATACAAAATCATGACACATTCACTATATGAAAGATGTTTTAAGTGACTGAATCATGGTTTCATAATGTTACTAGTCTGAGTACTTCTCAAGTCATTTTTAACAAAATACATAAGACTGAAAAATTAAAAACTGGTCATGTTCAATAATATTCCAACCAAAAGTGACTAAGAAGTCTCATTCCATCTACAGATTCACTCTACATTGTAGAGCAAAGCACTCAATGAGGATGAAGAAGAATTGAACAAAAGAACTGCTTCTCATAAATAAGAAGAGTTCCTGGTACTGTGAAAGATGTCACTAGCTGACAGTACAATTAAGTTACATTTACAGAGAAAAGTACTTCGAATTCAGAAGACAGAATTTTGAACTAAAGAAAATGGAATCTACTGTTTTAGAAAATGAATTGAGCAAATGGAAAATGAGAATTTACTAAGTAGAAATTCTTTTTTTTCAAAGTAAAAAGGATTGCATCCCACCCATGCCTTATATTAACTGCTATGGAATCAAACATGTCAAATGACTAAATTATCCTAATAAAAAAAAATAATTTGTGCTTTATCTAAACTATCTTTGTTACATATCTAAGTATAGAATCATTCAATCATTTATTTAGAAATCCTTTTTGAAAGTAAGGTGTTGCATAAGCACTAAAACAAGTCAGGCAAGTACATTTAGCAGGTAAGTAACATATAATGTGAATATTGGAATGCATGTTGCTTGGAGAACCTTATTTATGATGCTCTCTGTAGCTCCTTCCATGGCTATCCCTCCTAAATTTCATTACCAAACATGAGACTGATCTGATTGCAACCATGACTATTTGGGATGGGAGAGGGATGGAGGCCCAAATTGGTCAGGACTTTGCAGAATCCGGCAAAATTCTGTGACTCAGTTGGACAGAGATTATGCCCTGGTTGGAGATCTGGATTCAAGCAATATTTCAATCCCCCCCAGTGAGAAAAAGAGTGCCATATGGCCATGATTGCAACTCCCACATTAACAGGTGGATACTGTGTCAGCATTTTATATATTCTACTATAGCTTCAACTTGTACCCAAAAAGTGTTCATAGGGCTGGTGCATGACAGCATCGTAGAGGATGCCTTTATGAGATCATATCATATTTCATACTCTGCAGCTGAAAAGATTGGTGCACAGAAGGCTTTTGATATATATAAACAGTGTTGAAATGGAGTCACCCAGTATCGAGTCTCAAGTCACTTGGAGTCACAAAGTGTTGAGTACTGAGTCATGTTGAGTCTATAGAATTTGATTGGCTATGCTAAGTCACTGATTTTTTGACAGTCTGCCACCCCCCTGCATATAGTACACACATTCTCATGAATCCATTGTCACACGTCAGGGTAAACCTGCTGTAATAAAGGTGACAATTTCAAAAAGTAAAACTTGCTTCCTCTAGGCAAGGTGGCCATGGCATAACATGGAAACAAATAGGTATTCAATGTACACTGGGTTCTATACAGATATTGAACTCATTGATGGAAGCTGTGGCTTAAGGCTGGTACTTGGAAAAAATGTTAGGCTTCAGCTGTGCTTCAGACTGTAGGGGTGTGATTAGCATTACATAAGAGATGGCTCGGGTCAATCTGAGTCACTGTGGACGAAGACTCGACTTGAGTCTGTAAGTTTTGTGACTCAAGTCATATCAAGTCTTTTGAAATTTATTAAATGGTCAAGTGGAGTCAAGTGGAGTCTTTGGCAAGTGATGACTTGAGTCGAGTCCCATCAGTTTGTGACTCAAGTCAGACTAGAGTCTTTGAAATCATGACTAGAGTCACATCTTGGACTTAAGTCATTACAATACTGTATATGAGCAGAGGCACCAAATTACTTACAGTATGGCAAATTAAGCAGTATGGTACAAATAAGTGAACAGAATGATAGCAAAGCACATTCTTACTTTATGCACTACATCACACTTTCCCTACCATCTAATGCCAATTTATTTATCCATAAATTAATGATTAGTTATTACACACACTTTCAATTTCACATCGCCTTCCATATTGGCAAACTACATAGCTACGTGTTGTCTTAGTACAGCAGTGTGCACTGACTGCACACATGCCCATTTTTCTTTTGGCCATTTGCATGATGAAACGTTCCTTCTTACTTTTTGTTACATGTTCGTTCTCTGCCTAATGACCTCTTATTGCTTCAGGGAGAAAACGAAGCTCACCACAAGCACACTTGATATAGTGAATGTTTCACATCAGATTAATAGATTGACAGTAACAGATATATTAAAATACACAAAATGTTACACAACATTTGGGGTTAGCTAACAGGCCAGTCAAGCATGTGTTAATTGCTTTCCATGCAGTGTGAACACAATGAAAGAATAACCCATTTTAGGACGGAGATCATGTAACAAACTCAGATATCAGTTACACCCCACACAGCCTTTGATCTACTGGGGTGTATATGTTGCTTTCTCAAGAAGCAACGTCACAGCATGGGCAAATTATGCTAATAGATCAATCAGCCTCTAGGAAAGTGACATTTTGGAATAAGGAGTCTATAGCCAATTTCCTACATTCATTTGAAAATATGACACTAGATTATGAAAGAACAGATCAAACATCCCCAGATAATTTAATCTTGTCTTTACTGTTAACTCTTACCAAGACTCTGAGACAAATTCAAGTTTTTGAAAAACAGATTGTGTCATTGCTGCTTGACAATAAAAATCTTCCTAATTTGACTGTATACACACTACGTGTGTGGATGGGCAGCGACCCAATTTCCAAGTTTTGACAAGTTCTTTGTTCCTCAAACTTTATGATAGCAAAGTTAACAAGTTTGTTGTCATAATTGGGCGGCCAATGCCAATAAGTTACATTTGACATATTTTTGCAAATTTGGAAAGATCAACAAAGCAAACTGCAGTGATTCAAAATAAATTTGGTGATCAACTGTACAAACCTAACTATGCAGTGCACATTTTGTGTTGGGTAAGATATCTAAAGAAAAAATCTAGCACTACAACCCTTGCATTCTTCATCAAACAAACTTGCTTTCATAAAAGGGCTAATACATCCCTTCTAAAATAGAAGATTAGTAACCATTGTCCCAAGCATCAAGTGGAATACAACACATTTAATCAGCATTGGGTTTAATCATTCATCAGTATGTCTTTACTGTTACTCAGAGCAATGGCAACCAATACTGTAGCTCCCACTTAGCTCCACACTATGCAATCAGCACCCATTCACATCACTAGAAAGTCCATACACATTGCATTGCAGCATATGAATCACCTACTGTACTTCTTCAAATAGTTTCACTCAATTTGGGGACTTAACTGTTCCTAATACATGTACTACAAAAAGCAAATGTCTGATAAAATTCCTGCACATTTTTCATTGCATCATTGAACATCACAGGTGAGTACACTTAATACAAATGCAATATAATAGTACTAACATGCAAAAATCAACATCATTCATAAACTAGTACAAGCATGATGGCCACAAAGGCTGGAAAAGACTAGGTATAAACAGAATGTCACATGACTGTGACAAACCTTTATGCAGCTCTCTTCATGAAAAGTTACAAAACAGGTATACCTCTTTTACCTGTGGGTGAAGAGATGCAACTGTTGAAGCATTTTGCCAAGGACACAATGTAATGAACTTGACAGGATCTGAACCAGCAAACTCTTGGACCACAACAGTCTGATTACATAGTCATTCATCAACCAAACTCGTAACTACTCCGTGATTTTCTTTAAGTTTTGTTCTCCACCTGATATTCCAACAAGAAGGCACCCTTTGTTGCAATTACCACAAGAAACATAAAAATCAGACTGGTCTCCTGGATGGATATCCCAGCGTTGTCCATCTTTTTGACACACTAAAGGCACATCATACTTTTCTTCACTTTTACGAATAACTTTGAGAGCTCCATCTGAGGGGGAGCCTGAAAAATTTAAAGAACATTTCATAAAATCATTGGCTTTAATTTTATTGCTGTTATGTGGTACAACTAATTCAATAATGCCATGGTGCCCCATATCTTCTCAGTCAAATGTTTCAGACTAACGTGTTGTAATATTCTTATTTGCATTTCCCCAGATGACCTCTGACCTCCACTAACAACAATAGGGGTCCACCATTTCATCATAATGCATCAAAATGCTGCATATGAAATCAATAAAGTTTCCTACATTGAGATTTTGTGTTAACAAGGTTTTCAGGGTTTGACCCTGGGTTACCTCAAATGACCTTTGCCCTTCATGAAAAATGAAAAAGGCCATCTCACCACAATACATCAACATACCAAATATGAAATCTATCCAAGTTTCCTTTCTTGAGATATCTTGTGAATAAAAATGTTCTTAGATTTTGACCTATGGTAACCTCAGATGACCTCTGACCTCCAGCAAAAACAAAAGCAACCATTTTCTCACCATAATGCATCCACATACTACATGTGAAAATTTCCTGCATTGAGATAATGTGTAAACAATGTTTTTAGGTTTTGACCTGACAAAACATGACATCAGATGACATTTGGCATTGATCCACCAACAATGATAAAGATAATCTTTTACAAATGATGCATCAACACACCAAATATAAAACCTATCCAACTTTCCTACCTTTAAATATTGTGTGAACAAAGTTCTCAGGGTTTGTCCTTGAGTGAATCATGTTGACCTTTGACTTCCAACAAAAAGGATAGGGACAGTCTTATTAGGATAATGCATCTACATACTACATATGAAATCCATGCAACTTTCCTCTCTTGAAATATCATGTTGGTTTTCAGAATTTGACCCATGCCCTTACAAAAAAAGGTTTGTCAACCTGTGTCTGCAACATGTGTGATCACGCGTGGAAAAACAAAGGAAATCACGCGTGTTCTTAGGTGACAAACGTGCGTTTTTGGAACCTTCTACTCACAGGTTTGACACAGGTTTTGCACACCTTTCCTTGCCTTTAATATCAAGCCACAGGTTTTGTGGAAGATTTCTTTGTTAACCCTAGTTTTTAACACCACACCTTTTGCTCATAAAACCTGTGTCAAACCCGCGGCAAACCTGTGTCGGACCTGTGGCAAATGATCAACCTGCGTCAATGTCAAGGGAAATCACAGGTTTTCATGCAAAAACCTGTGATAACCCCTGGAAAAAAACTGAAAACCTGCGAATTTGGAACCAATTGCCTCACCTTTTTTTGTAAGGGTGGTGTTCCAAGATGACCTTTAACCTCCACAAAAAAACAAAAGGGCTCTTTCCCTCAATAAGGGACTTCTGTGTACCCAGTTTGAACTTTGTTAAAACATCCCTATGTTAAGATATCGTGTTAATGAGCCAATTAAAAAACACATATACAGACATACACACCATCATGAATGCAAAGCTTTCTCTTACCATCAAAACCAAAAAATCCATTAAGTCATTGGTATTGGGTTTGTAAACCTGGATCAGGGTTCTAGCCACATCAGCAGGTGACAGCCACATGCATTAGTCACTGAGCACTCCCACTTACCAACTGGGCAGACTATTGGCTGGCACCAAAATATGTTGTTAAGAAAAAAAACCATTAACACTCCTCCCCCCCTACTAAGGCATTCTCAGCACACTATGCTGAACTCAGCATCCTCTAGCTAGAAACCTGCCCTAAATTAATTAATCTATTTTGTTCCAATGGAACTGACCTTCAATTCAAAAGAATTAAAAAGGGTGGGCTGAAGTATAAAGTGGAAAGCACTCCATGTCAAGGTGTATAAATAAATGGCAGGTCTTTATCATTAAGTCTTTCCTTTCACAGCAATGGAGAGTAACATCCTTAAAAGCCTGATTGAAGTTTTTACATGGGTCAAGCTAATGATACAATGCAGTCTTTACAAGTTTTGCTCACCATCTCTCCTTTGAATGATATTCAAACAGGTATTCAGGGCAAGAAAGAGAGGGAGTTTTGTCAGATGGACATATGTTGTGACAAATAGGCACTGCCACAGTTAACATTTATCTTCTGCATGAATACAAAGTTATAATTAAGCACTAGAGGTTTCAACTTACGTATTTCCAATCCATATGGCCGGATTTCATTCAGAGGTAGCAATGTAATGCGGGGACCACTCTGAAAGTTTAATATCAGTTCGCCCATGGTTACAGGTTTGCCATCTTTTGAAAGAGAAATATGAGAACATTTTTAATACACAATTACACCAAACCATATGAGTCAGTTTGATAAGATTTTACGGATCAGATTCTATTTTTAACTTAATTGGTTTAAGTCGGGCTGGCTGAGGCCCATTTTCCAGTTGTGGCTCACTGGTTTGTTTTCCCTACTCCAATGCTCATGCTGCCCACTAAGCATAGCGGCAGTATGGGTTCCATTTTAAAAATCTTAGGTAAAACCTGGCCAGGAGTCATATTCAATTTGGTTCCATCTTTTTGAGAAAAGAGCCATTAAGTGTAAGGTGTAAGAAAAGTTTAATAAGAAAACATGCTGTATAATTGACAAATGCACTTCTTTAGACTGAATTTTTAATGTAACTTGCACAAAAAATTTGGTGTTGCAATGCTCATTCCACATAATATTTTAACTCACCTTGAGGGAACTTACCCATAGTTCATTTAAAAAGATTTATAACCACCAAAGCAGGAAGGATGGATCCATGACAACCTAGGCTACAGTGGCTTTTGCGTCCAGCTTAAAGGATGAATATATGCACACACACATCACTACATTGAACTTGACTTGAAAATACCTGACATTTGCCTTTGATGATGGGTATTTAATTAGCAAAGTAGCTGAGGGACTTTTCCCTTGCATGACACATTAACATCCATATAAGGAATAGTATACTGCAGAGGGCTTTCACTGATGTCACAAGTCCTGCATCTTTTGAAGCGCAAACATTGGCTAACTTAGGTTAGCTTAGAAGCAGCTGAAAACCTATGTGTGACTGCAGCACTAAAACACTGTTGCTCCTTGCCCCTTGGTGTGCATGGCTAACATCACAAGACAGTACTCGGCCAAGTTCCCAAGCTTACTATGGTTAGACACTTGCAAAAGCAGGTGGTTCTAAAATGCATATTTGTCAAAAAAATTTGGCGCCAACCACCCTCAGAAATTGATCACTTTTTGATACACTGAATCACCATGATTCACCTCTGCTGAGTGATTTGATGACGGGTCCACCTGACATATCCACCACAAGTGATAGAAAGATTGGTAGACAGATTATCCTTCTTAAACTCTGACAACATCAGCATGCAAAACCTCAATAATAAAGTCTCAATATAAAGTAAAACAGAGTAAATAGTAGACACAGGGTCCCACAGAAATCAAGGCATCTCCGAGTCAAAGTGGAAAATACCACTTTCTTTGTAGTAGTCCACCTGCAAGTGTACAAGTGAGACAAACCAGCTATTAAAGGAAACTGTACATAATTTTGCCTCCACAGATGAAACCAAAATACCTGTCTGTACAAAAACAGCAAATACTATCTTGTAACCTACCTGACTGTTGATTCTGACCTTGATATTGAGGGTCCGTCGTTCTATAAATAAAAGATACAAAGTTAATCCCATTTATGAAAAATGTGAAAAGCAAAATATTGCTACTGTATCACCAACTCTTCAAATTAATCTCAATAATATTGAAGTGGAAATTGCCCATGTGATGTAAATTAGAATTTTCTGAACAGAATTTTAGTGTCACAAGAAGGGGCATTGCAGTATTTGTTAATACAGATCCTTAAAGTGGCTCATTGGGTTGTTTCATGGAATTCAACAAATTTTTCCAAACCTGTCAAGTTTTCTCCACATACCAATGACAAATGGTCAAACTTAGACAATCACAGTACCCTACATACAAATAACTGTCTTATGAGTGAGTAATTAACGGTTCAAGACCTTTTTCAAAAATTCGTGACCTGACACTTTTTCAAATTATTTACAAAACAGTTACAAGTCAGAACAATAGAAAATTCAAAATTTACCGTTTTCTGTGACTTTTGGACTTGAAACTGGACTTGTTATGCTAACTTGAAGCATTGCTATGTGGTAATGACCCTTTGAGACTCTCATTACGTTATCGATATCAACTCAATGAGCCTCTTTAAGCTCTACCCAGAATACTTTTGATTATTTAAATAATTTCAATCATTACAAATACTAATGATCACAAAAGATCTTACACTTTAATAGCTGATAAGGGTCTTGGTCTTCTGGAGTCTGAAAGGCAAATATAAGTATATCACATTTATTACATTGAAGGGTGTCAAAAAGAAAGCCAAATTTTTGAGATAAAAATCATGTTTTCAAATATTCCTTCAATTTTTCATGTCTCAGTGCTAATAGGACTATGGGTCAAGTACTTGCTGTTTCTTTCATGTGAATATATTGTTGGAAAAACATTATCACCTATTAACAGACGAATACAAATCTTCTATAATTATTACTCTGCTGTACATAAAATTCACAACGAATAATGCCACTTTTAATACTAGTTTACAATTTTTTGCTAGAGAGCAAACTACCATCTTCTGTTTTGATACATACCTTTGTTTTATACTGTACCTCTGCAATTTGGTGTATGACTGCATAGCTGTTTACACAAGGCTCATAAGTATCCCCGCATTTTGTACTGGAGTTGAAAACTCCTGAGTAAACATTCAGATTAAAAAACAATCTAAGCCCCACATATTGGAAGTCTAGCTGAACATATCCCAACCATAGCCGTTCTACTCAGCGTACAATGGAATCTAACATGTAGGCAACACAAATCCCTGTTCTTAAATAATTTCCTGCAAAACAATTCACCCTAAAATAGTTTGTCCCTCAATGCTGCAAGTCAAACATGTACCAGACACAGTCCCATCCACAGTTACTTTACTTCAAATCAACTTTCAAGTCAAGAATAAGTACGTGTCACTTCAGTTGCACTGAAATACAAGTTGACAGCAATTTGGTGTAATTGCCCCCATTACAATTTTAGGATTTTGACCCCACACCCACTCCAATAAAATGGCTAGAGCAGTTGCCCCACAATTATTTTGAAACAACAGCCAATCTCACAATTTTATTCCTGAGGGCTTTAATACTGCACTTATGGTAAACCAATCGGTTACTTCTTATAAATTTCACAGTTGAGAAGAAATATTGTCACATGATCCTTCAGAGCCAATCATGAAATAGGACAGTTTACTATATTTGTTCAAGTTGGCCCGGGTGACTCCATGTCTCCTTTCAAGACTGAATCACTTCAAATCATGTTACTGAGGAGAAAAAATATTGTCACATGATCCCTTAGACCCAATCATTGAACAGAACACTTTAATACTATTTTCATTCAAAGAAGGCTAGGGTTACTACATTTCCCCTTTCAACAATGAAAAACTTCAAATCTTGTTAAAATGCATACCCTGTGGTGTTTTCAAGGGGATGGGTGGTTGTACTTGATGATGTGTCTGTCTTGTTTCATTTGATTGTCCATCAGTTTCTTCTAAAAAGGGAAAAGAAGAAAATAGGCAACAGTTTCATTAAAGTGGGCTTGTCACAGCCACTTGTGTATTGCAAGATTAGATGCTGACAGTATTTTACAAATATCATCTCACACCCCATTAAAAACCAGTACAATTTGGCATAAATGATATTTGAATGAAAAAGTTCAAAATCCAATTTCAAAAAATGCCGCAACAAGTCACCTGACTTTCATGACGCAATTGGCAGCACAAACCCTACCCTTTTTAAGAAAGGGCATCTAGATGTGGAACTAATGTAACGCTCCGTGAAGTTATTTTATCTTAGCAACCTCATGAAAATGATTGCATCACAATACAGAGTCCAACATACAGAGCGAAAAGCGCGGACCATGGTGGGGATTCGGAGCAAATCATTGGCCAATATGTTCGCGTGCATGTGTGCCAGGGTAAAAAAAGTTCTGTTTTTGTGCAAGAAAGACGCGGTTCAGGGGCTATAAAGAACAGCTATGAACATGTATGGACAGTCCACAACAAGCGTGTCCCCACTACGAGCGTGTCTTTTACTGTATGAGCTGTTTGGTGAAGATCCTATTGCAAATACTAAGCAGTAACCGCGCAATGCACAATTCACAATGTAGTCAGTGGCCACGCTCACTGCTATCGCAGCACCGGTGTTTGCAATTATGTACGCACTAACACCCATTACCACGCACATGATTTGATGTTTGTGAGCTCTCTGGTTCAGTGTTGCTAACCGTGCCTCCAATGACGGCACCATTTTGAGGCGTGTTCACATACGTTTTTTCGCTTTCTGATTTCAAATGGGCTGAGCCTGGCCTGTAATCGGGAATTCAAAAGGTCGTATTTCGGTATTTGTTGACATAATTTAGCAGGGAAATCATTCACTTTATGTCAAGGTGTGCCCAAAGAACAGTAACTGAGAAACTTACTTTGGCCGTCTCATGCCCATTTCAACTAATTGAGGTAAACTAATGCAACATCATGCTGCATATAATAAAACGTAAATTATCTCAAATGTTTGTGCTTACAATCACAATAGACTAAACTGCAAATTTAGTGTGAAAGTAACAATGGAGTGAGCCTATTCAACAGTGTCAATGGTGAACAGTGTTTGTGTTTGGTGATAAGTAACAGTACTTGCCAATGCCAGTGAGAAACAGTTGAATTACTGTGATTAGGAGTGAATATAGCTACAGTATCTTATGCGTACTGTGATGAGTGCATGCTTTGTCTAACTTGTTGCACCACTGTATATAGAGCACACATCGTACTTTGATGGGATGCAAATAATCAAAATTTTGTTCATATTAATTAAATATTAGGACTAATGCACTTAAAAGTTAGGCCTCCACCCCACCCTACCTCTCACCCCATTGAAATTAGTGTACCATGCACTCCGACCTCACCTTCTACCCCAATTAAAATTAGAGTACCCCAACTTCCACCAATTGAAATTAGTGAACCATTTCACTATAAATTTAAGAATGGTTTCTTTTCATTATGTGGCAATATCTTTGTAAAATTGGTTTATAACAGTTACAATCAAAACGATCTTCACAGGTACTTGTAAGTTTAACAATTCAATATTTTCAAGTGTTTGTAGATTTTCCTGACCAACCCTTGGGCAGCTGCCACTGCCCTCAACAGTAGTAGCTTTTGTTTCATTGGTCATAAGTGTACCTATTTTCTCTGAAAGCAGATATAAACTTCGCTTTGCTTGATCAAAAACTACCTTCAGATAAAGGACTGGATGGTTTCTCTATTTGGAAATTTTGCTAAATTATTGAGGGAAAGGTTGAACTCTTTTGGGGTATGTGTATACACATATTTTTAATACTGCACTGATGTTAAACCAATCGGTTACTTCTTATAAATCTCACAGTTGAGAAGCAATATTGTCACATGATCCTTCAGAGCCAATCATGAAATAGGACAGTTTACTATATTTGTTCCAGTTGGCACGGGTGACTGCTTTTCCCCTTTCATGACTGAATCACTTCAAATCATGTTACTGAGGAGAAAAAATATTGTCACATGATCCCTTAGACTCAATCATTGAACAGGACAGTTTAATACTATTCTCATTCAAAGTAGGCTAGGGTTACTACATTTCCCCTTTCAACAATGAAAAACTTCAAATCTTGTTAAAATGCATGAGAAGAAAAAAATGAGGAGAAAAATATATTGTCACATGATCCTTACAGAGCCAATCATTTATTTGGTTAGATAGGGTTAGATAAGAGTTTTACGGTCCAGTTTCCAACATACTGGTTCAAGTCGAGCTGGCCATGGCCTTTTTTCCCAGTTGTGGCTCACTGGCTTGTTTTCCCTACTCCATTGCTTATGTGTAGCATCACTCACAATGGCAGTAGGTTCCTTTTTTTAGGGTCTTTGGTATAAATCGACCTGGGAAGCAAACCTGGGCCTTCCACGTAAGAGGCGGATGCTCTTACCATAAGACCAAACATGTTGTTGAGCCAATCATTGAACAGGACAGTTTCATACTATTCTCATTTTAAGTTGGCCAGGGTGAATGCAATTCCCCTTTAATTACTTCACACCATGTTAAAAAGCATACCCTTTGTTGAAATGGCAGTGTCTTGTTGAACATGTTTCTGTCTGGTGTCATTTGGTTGTCTATTGGTTTTGTCTAAAAAGGAAAAAGAAGAAAATGATTGAGGCAAACTAGTGCAACATCATACTAATGAAACAATGAATTATTTCAAAGGTTTGTGCTAACAATCACAACTGACAAAACTGCAAATTTAGGGTGAAAGTAACAATGGAGCCAGCCTAATCAACACTGTCAATGGTGAACAATGTTTGTCTTTGGTGATAAGTAAGTAAGTTAGTCTATATATACTGTAGAGCACACATCATTCTTTGATAGGATGCAAATCATCAAAATTTTAACCTTCTCAGCTATGCAATCTCTAACAGACATTACTGCTTGGTAGTGAAGTGCCATATTCTCATTAATAGAATTCAGATTGCAGAAATAAGCTTGAGTGCTTAGAATACTTACATGCTGCTTTAAAAGAAAATTTAGGTTGTGAAACAAGCTTTTAATTCAATTGATTTAATTCAATTAATTCAATTTGAGGTTAAGCTTCTACAGAGGTCTCTTTGCTGCATGTGCCAGATGGTGGTGGCTACTCTTGGAAGAGAACTGATACCAAGTTTAAGCACCCAGAGAAGCATTTCTACACATGACAGGGTTAGCTACTTACTTTCTCCCATCAGTGGTTCCATTTCTAGTTCCTCAGCATCAATCTGTGTTGTTTCTTGATGTGCAGTAACTTTGGGAGAAAAGAAAATTAAAAATACAAGACACACTTCAGATTCAAAATAAATCATTTTTGTCTCAGATTTTTCAACCCAATGAACAACCCCAATTTATACACGTTAATTAACTTATACCCATCTAGTGGTAATTCCTTTAATATATATAAACATTTTTGTGAAAAAACTAATTCCCCCAAATTCCCACCATAAGAAATGTATGCATTTTCGAAAACAGGGGTATAAGACACCCGGTTGGCAGTCCACCAATGGGCTGGACAAAGACTGGTCTAGCTTCCAGGAACTTTGGAGCTATGGGTACACATATTTTGGAGTCATGTTCTATTAGGGGACAGAGACTGCTTTACAATGTAATTTACTCTCTTTGGGACTCTCATAGTTTGAGGAAAGCTCTTTCTTTTATGCTATATTTTATCTTAGGGAAACCGATCAATTAAAGTTTATGCAAATTACATGTATTGTCTTGACAAGACAGCAGCAACAGCATCAGTATTTGGCTATTTTGGGGGGTAAATCCACTGAAGCCAGCATCAGCAATGTTTAACCTATAAAATGCATTTTAGTTTTTTCTTATTTTTCTCATTGTTTTTGAAAGCTCATTTAGTAAGCCTTGTTTGGGAAAATGCAATCCACTTTTTACTTTTTCATATCCACTTTTGGAAATATACCATTTTCTTTCATTTTATCGGATTGTTTGGTTTATTTAAACAATAGTTAATATATACTTCCCTGGTTGGGAAACTTAACGTGTACCTATATGCACAAACGTACAAGCCCGAGCAGGTATGTGGAGAACTTCAGAAAAGTGTGTCATGTGACATTGATGGTGCACACAATCGAATTGGGTGTAAACACTGCATTAACCAACAGAAAAAGTACAAAAAGTACGAACGAATAGATTGGTGTTTGAGTCAACTGGAGTACCGAAAAATAGGTGATTACCTTCACATGCACCCAAGAAGGCCATTTATCTTATTTTGCCTAGCTTTGTTGGGCCTATTCCAGCGGCATAACCAGCGGGGGGAGGGCAAACTGCCCCCCCCCGGACACAAAAAAACGAGGAGGGAAGAAAAAAATTGGAAGGGAAGAAAGGGAAGTAAAGATAGGAAAACTAGGAAAAGAGAGGGAAGAAGAGAAATGGAAAAAGAGAAAAAGGAGGGGAAGGAAAGGAAAGAAAGGCAGAAAAAAGGAAAACGGAAAAAGAAGGGGAAAGGAAAAAAAGAGAAAAATGAGAAAAGAAAGAGAGTGGGCCATTTATAACATAAACCCTTTATCATTGTTTGGGTCCTTTTGGATCCATATGGAGAGCTCGGCTGTCACCCATCTTTACTGTTTCACACGGAGCTCGAAACTGCGAGTAGCTACCCAAAAATTCGGCCAGAACAACGAGAGAGACAATAGTTTCAGGTCACGGGGTCAATAGCCTACGGAAGCTGATGCGGGGCGTGCTACGGCAGCTTGTTAAGCCCACTCCAGAGGCGGGCAAAAATGCCCCGATTGGAGCCCAATGGTAAAGGGTTAAAAGCAAGATTTGCATTCGTGGAACACTGTTTTGGTCAATATATGAACATTGATTAAGAAAAATAGAAAAATATATAAACATTCATTTAGTTGCCTAAAGTTAACAAAATAATATCTGAGGTCCTCTTAATTGGAGGAAAAACTTTCCTCTCATGCTCTCCTCATAATATAAAGCTATATTTCTGTGAGTATTATCTTTGATCCAGTCATCAACACATTCAGTAAAATGACCATCGTGGAACTTAATTATAGGACAACACAGCAGTTTATAGTTTGGTTTCGCCAAACAGCTCTCTGCCAGACAGTCCGAAGGACTTCAGAAAAGTAATCATTCTCAGATTTGCCACCAATATTTGAAAGAACTGCAGATTTTTCAGTAATCCCCTGAACTCTTGAAACTTCCTCACAAGAAACCCAGAATCCAAAGCTTTCTGCAATACAGGCTCGATATCAACACATTACTGTTTCAAAAGGGCAGAAATCTCGGCGCCTGAAATTTCCATGCTGAAAATATTTTCGGTACGGACCTAATACAAGTTGTGTTCACACTTTAGAAAAAAATCAGATTTATTTAAAAAAAGTTGTTCTTGCTGGTAGAAAAAGCCAAAAAATAAGTATAAAAAATGTACCTTTTGGTCAATGTGGTAGGGTGAGTTGCATGGTCAAAATTGTCCCCCCCCCCTGCCCCACTTTCATATTGCTTCCTACATCACTGAACACAACACTTCCCTTAATAAGGCCCTAAGACACCCACAAACTAACACAGTGTGCATCAACTCAACAGCTCAACTAGTACAAAACCAGGAAACCTCTTTGCTTTTGCCCCCCGCCAGTCAGGTCTGGTTACGCCACTGGTCTATTCTAAAATACAAGACACTGCAACCAGCTTGTGAGATCACTTTGCAACCGGAATATGCCATGTTATCATGTGTTAGTCTGTGTGGGCTTAACAATACCAATAGCCAGCATTCAATGCAGAGAAATGCATGCATTAAGAGGGAGGAACGTGTTTCAAAAAAGGTACGGGCTGGAAAAAACACGTATTCTGAGTTATACCCTGCTAACTAGGAATTAGCTCAGTGCTGTTTAGAGACTGCTATTTGCCGGCTAGCATATTACGTTACTTAGTAATGACGAGACTACACTGTATAACTGTTTACTAGCTGTAGCCTACTGTTTGGATGGCAACCTCACGCATTATGATGTGCACTATGTCTGTCATTTTTCATAACTGTTTTATAGGGATCATCTACTTAATGTGTGTAACCCACACACGAAATATGAAAGTAGTCACATTTACCCTTCTGAGTTATCATGTTTACAAAGTTTTGATATTTTGAACTCTGGTGACCTCAGATGACCTTTGCCCTCCACTAAAAACAATAGAGAACATCGACTCAACATGCATGGCCAACCCACACATCATATGAAATAGCTTGAAGTTTCTCTTCTTGAGGTATTGTGTTTACAAGCAGTGCCACATACACAACACATCAAATACACGTACACGACATCATCATGGCAAAGATTCCTTGCCTGCCTACGGCAAGAAAACAAAAATCATGTCGAAGACTGAATTCTTTTAAAAATTTTAGCAGATCATCATTTAGAGGGCAAATTAATGGGTAAATTACAAACCAACTTTCATTGTGAGCAGCTTAACCACACACCTAACCAAAAGATATCACACATGACCAAGTGTCGCAGGTGCATGTGCCTTTGGGAGTTACACCACAGCTCGTTCTTGCCAAAATTATACTTCTGTAGGCAGAATCTATCCAAATGGATTTGTGAGGTCGCAAAAGAATAAATTTTACTGCAAATGGATCAAAAAAGTGAAAATTCTACGATAAAGTAGTGGGTGATTCGCTGTCCTTAAATTTATTCTGGGACTTTTCACTGATGTCAAGGTTAGCATCTAGAGAACCATTTCTTTCATACCATATTACAAAATTAGCTACTTACCTGGCAGGATCGGTGGTTGCCTTCCTGATTCCACTACACTATTTTGTGGTGGGCCTTGCTGCTCAGTACCTTTTGTAGAAAAGAAAATAAACCAGAAACTTTATTTCGTTTTTCACATCATCATAAAAGTAATTATGTATACAGTATTTACACGAACAATGACAAAAAGGTTTCTTAGCTGTGAATATTTCAGTCATGCCTGTAATATTCACAGGCATACTTTAATTCAGCAATGGACTTCAGATGACCTTTGACACGCCCACCAAAACAATAGTGTTCTTCCTCTTCATATGGTGCATCTTCGTACCATGTTTGAAAACTGTCAGACATTCCTGTCTTGAAATATTGTGTTAACGAGCAAAGTGTCACAAACACACACACACACATACATACACACATCATCATGAATGCATAGGTTTCTCAATATCAACGGAACCAAAAACAATCAACCCTGACCTTCACTTCATATTCTTGCACAACTAAGTGCTGGAAGTGGCTAAATATCCCATTTTTGTCAAAAATTTGACAGAAGAATAGAAAACAATCATTTAAAGTCAGATTTTAAATGAAAAAACATGAAATAAACATTCGTGACACATTGGGTGATCAACTGAAAACAATAACTCCGGCAGTACTTTGTCATCTATAGTGTTGCACAGCACGTGATCAATTTGCTGAAATAACCTTATACCCAAATATTTGACTTTTAAAATATGCACCCCAAAATAAAATGGCATCTTTCATTTGGTCACATTAAAATTTTCAAGTAAAATAAAAAAGATTAAAAAAATATTTTACACAGCTTAAAATGAAACAATTTTTCTCAGCCCACTTCACTAACTTGGGCAAAAATTTGTCCAAATGGTACACCAAATATTTGGATCTACATTGCAAAAAAGTTTTGGGTTGTTTTCAAATGTCAGCTTGCACAGACAGAAGAGAGGGTTTATACTGTATGTACAGTGCCCAAAGTTTAACCCAGCAAATCAATCAAAATCTATCTCATCAGAAATATTAGGGTAATAAGTTTAATGTTTGAATTGAAACGAATTAGATTACAATTATGCAGGCTTGCACATCATACCGTAGTTCCTTTTTGTCAAAATTGGGTAACATTGTTGGCTGCAATTTCCAAGAAACGAAATAGTGGACATGTCCCCCAATATTTGCAAAGTCGTTTTGAACCGGTAGCCTCAATTATCCACAAAGTATTTTTAAAAATGAGGTAATAGCCCTCCACACCCAGAACAAAATGACCGCTTGTGAATAATACAGTATTAATTAGTAAATGTGAATGGGGACTCATTTTCAGCCTGAGCTCATGTATCAAAAAGCAAATTATAGCACTTCTTTGCATCAAGTCCCCCAAGACATAAAAAAAAACAAGAGCCCAATGGGCACTGTGGTTCCTTGCTGAATATTATCAGTGTGAGAACACAATATTACTTGCCAAAAAAATGGGACATTTGGGTCTAAAGCAAAAGATAAGAATGATTAGTGATTTAAGTGCTGCAATTTGTTGATAAATGTGCTGGGAAATGTCATCAAAATTTAAAGCATCATGTTTGTTGGATGACAAAATTTTGTATGTCACAAAAACTGGTTGTAATGTTACGTTAGTCACATTAAGACACCAAAGTAGAATTAGGTATCAAAAATAAAGTTAAAAGACTGAAATTGTTTTAAATTAACTGTAACTTTGTTCATATTACAAGTTGCAATGATATATTAATATCTCTTGACCAAAGATCCTCACATTCTGTATGCACCAAATCTAGTGCTAGTTACATAAGACACCATTTTGTCCCACTTTTGGTGTCCTCGTAACCAACGTAAGATTTGCATTTAAACTTTCCTGGTCAGCCACCCATTGTAAAAATAAGGGAAGAGCAGTTTATAAACATGTTAAATTTCTATTCCAACATACTTATAAGCAATTCACATCAAATTACATTATTGATGAGATTTTTGGTGCATAAATATGATTTGGTGCAAGTTTTGGTGTCTTCGTAACTAACGTTAACATTTTGTAGCCATCCAATACAGAATACAAAAGGAAAGACAAACAAGTTTAATGTAGAAGTATAGACCAGCATATCACCAAATCACAGCATGAAAAATGAATAATGGAATTACGGGTCACAGTCACATTTAAGCCCAACAAAAGTAAGGAATGTTATGTTTTTATGCCAGTATTGTGTTCTTGCACATAAGAATTGTATGGCCAGTGGAAAATTTGATAAATTGACCTCCAAAGTAGAGCTTAGCAAAAGCTCATACCCAAAGTTGTAATATCTTTACAAGGGGTATTTCAGTAATAATATTCCATGAAATGAAAGATTAAGTTTTTGAGGCCTAACTAAAATTTATCTTGCATAATGCTTGGTGATCCTTCAAAAACATTTCCTAATTTCAACATGTATTCAAGCTTGTAATCAAACTTACTATTATCACCAATTAACAATACACAATGTAGTCTAAGAGATAAAAAAAAATACCCATTGTACATCTCTCACAGTGATTTTTTACCTGCTCAAAAAAAATTTGCTATTACTTCAAAACAATCTACCCTATTTTCTATCTCTATACAGAAAACAAGATTTATTCAGCAATTAAGCAGAAAACAAGGAAGGGGTGTGATAATTATAGAATGACAATTAGGTTACATCACATGAGATATGATCCATACATTGCTTCCACTGGCAGAGCCAGTTTAAAGCAGTGTGACCTGTGCTCATTGAAATCTACAAATTTCAGTTACTGCCCTCTTATAACTTCAAAAGATCCAAAACCTGTGAATGACCCAAAGGAAACATTAATGAACATATTGGCCAAATTTCTTAGGTATTTGAGTGTGTGAGCTGATTTAATGCAAAACCAGGTGAAGTAAAAAAATCTACAGAATGTTACATTTCTCACAAGATTTAAATAACATTTTCAGTGGTTGACCTACAGTGACCTTGATGTCCTCTGACCTTAACCAAACACAAAGTGATTCGAAATCTCTCTTTTCTACCTTAAAATACTGTGTTAAAAAAGTTTTTCAGTGTTTGACCCCTGGTGACCCCAGATGACCATGGACCTTCCCAGACAAATCAGATTTTGTCCTTATACCATAACACATCAGCACACCAAGTATGACAACTATCCTATTGTGTTGAGGTTTTTAGTTTTTGACCCCTGCATGGTGACCCCAAATGACCTTTGACCTCCACGAAGCATCTAATCTTTGTACCATAATGCATTTATGTATAGAGTATGATGTCTATTCAAGCTTCTTTCCTTAAAGGGAAATATTGCTTTTGTTTCACAAGAAAATTTCATCCTTTTCAAACTACAATTTATTGACACAGAGTGATAAATAATTAAAAATAATGCAGCATGGTGGTCTTCTTTTCAGGAATAAGTTGCCCTCAGACTGAAATCCAGGTACAGCATTTGTTGCTCAATTAAGATCAATATGTTCACCCAAACTTTCAAAATTTCAAATAATGCAATTTCCAAAGCTCTTCTAGTTCTAATATTTTGAGGAGATGAAGCTATTGCTGGGGTATATGGTGGATAATGAATAGTTTGATGGTGTCCTGCGCTATTTCCTTTCAACACTATGTTGGAACACTTTAAATGCAGTATTTCCCTTTAAGGTAAAACTTGTTCA
Source organism: Holothuria scabra (assembly GCA_037179385.1). Taxonomy (NCBI): domain Eukaryota; kingdom Metazoa; phylum Echinodermata; class Holothuroidea; order Aspidochirotida; family Holothuriidae; genus Holothuria; species Holothuria scabra. The sequence goes on along the minus strand of CM074189.1, from coordinate 5,221,527 downwards.
CAAAGTTTATAGTTTTTACCTCCAGTGACACCAGATGACCTTTGATTTCCACCCAAATCTACCGGATTATTCTTTATGAAATAATGCACTCCACATATTACGTATATGAGACCTATCTAAGCTTCCTACTGTACTTTAAGATATCATTTTTAAAAGATTTTAGTATTTGACCTCTGTTGACCCCCAAATGACCTTTAACCTCTCCCAAAAACGATAGAGCACACCTTCTCGGTATGGGGGATCTACATACCAAGTTTCAGTTTAGTCCAACTTTCCCTTGTTGGGTTATCGTGTACCCAAGCAAGTGACACAGACACTCACACACATGCACAGCTACCACACACACACGGTATCGCCATTGCATAGATTCCTCTAACTACGTCCTTTCTTAATCAAAACTTATTCCAAAGTACTTTGTTTTCTGTAGCTCTGGGTTGGACTATTGTAGCCAAAGCCCATTCAAAGCAAAAAAATTTTTTTACGAAGTTTTTATATCATTTGCCGAAAGTTGAAGATTAAAAGTAGAGTTCTGCCATACATTACACCGAAAAAAAAAATCAAAAGTGGTTTCCAAAAACAAGTATTGTTACATCATCAATCCACTTTACATTGGACATCTTGAAACGAAAACCGAAATTGTTATATGCAACTTTTCACACTTCCAAAATGTCATCAGGGAAATTTGCCAGGACTTGGAAGAGAAAGTTCATAAGGTGGACAATTCATTTGAAGTTTACAAACCATGATAATCTAAAACAGTCACTTGTAATCTGCTCTTTCCCACCAAAGAGCAGGAAGAATGTTTGCTTCAACTAGCTGAGCAATTGATTTTCTTGTATTTGCTTATGCTTGGATGACTTCCATCTGCATTTGGTAATAGATTCAAATCCAGGGTCCCCATCAAAATGCTAGATTTGCAGGGTAAGTGGTGAACAGAGTTCTAAAGCAACTGTCTTCATAATGCATTGACCAATTGAAGATTAACCCGCCTCTACTGCCCATTGTATCACTTCTGATACAGACAGAGAGCGCTGCCCACACACGTCTTTACTGTTTCACTTGGGGCTCAAAACTGCGAGTAGCTACCCGAAAATTCAGCCATACATAACAACGAGAGAAACAATAGATTAAGGTCACAGAGTCAATACCCTACGTAAGCTGGTCCTGGACATGCTCCGTCTGCTTTTCCACCGACCTGCAAGGCGTGCAAATATTCCCCGATTGGAGCCAGGCACTGCAAATTTAATCTTAAGTATCTGCATCACAGGGCTGTGCACACATGCAGATGAGCAGCACCATCAGCTTCGCAGTAAGCACACTCCAAAAGCTAAGATTAACCTTCTACTGCCCATTGTATCACATCTGATACAGACAGAGAGCGCTGCCCACACACGTCTCTACTGCTTCACGCAGAGTTCGAAGCTGTGAGTAGCTACCCGAAAATTCCGCCACAACAACGAGAGAAACAGTAGATTAAGGTCACAGGGTTAATAGCATACAGAAGCCAATCAGGGACATGCTCCTCCACTTTTCCGCTGACCCCCGAGGCGAGCAAATATGCCCCCATTGGAGCCAGGTACTGCAGAGTTGAACTAAGCCATTTCTATCAATGGGGCAAGATCCTTTTTGGTTCACGTTCTTTGTTGACTTTTTAGCCCTCAAATTTTCTTCAGATAGTTATGAAGGCAATAAAGATCACTCACTCCTAAATACCACCCAGTTTCCAACCCATTGGTTCAAGTCTAGCCAGACACAGCCTTTTTTTCCAGTTGTAGCTCACTGGCTTGTTTTCCCCACTCCATTGCTTATGCGGAGCATCTCACACAGAGGCAACAAGTCCCATTTTTGGAGTCTTTGGTATGACTTGACCTGGGAATAGAAAGAGGGCCTTTGGCATGAGAAGCTGATGCTCTAACTCTTGCATGGAAACTATAGAAAGAACCAAATGGAAATCTGATCTATCATAGTTAATCATAAGACCACAGGCTTCCTCAAAGCAGGCTACTAACCAGGAAGCCAAAAGGCTTAGTGATTCCTTGCCGAAAAGGGGTGCTTTGTTGTACTCATAAACCACTGAAAACGGTGACCTCAAATGACCTTTAATCTCTACAAAAGACAATTGGGTTCTTCCTCTCAACATGGCAAATCTATATACCAAAGTGTCGGTCATTCCTATCTCAAGATGTCGCGATTACAAGGTTTTCTGTCTTTGATCTCTGGTGACCTCAAATGACCTTTGCCCTCCACCAAAAACAACAGGGTTCTTCCTCTCAACATGGCAAATCTATATACCAAATATGAAAAGTATCAGTCGTTCCTAACTCAAGATATCACGATTACAAGGTTTTTTGTCTTTGATCTCTGGTGACCTCAAATGACATTTGACCTCCACTCAAAACAATGGTGACCTTCCGCTCAACATGGCAAAACTATATACCCAAATATGAAAAGTGTCGGTCATTCCTATCTGAAGATATCGCGATTACAAGGTTTTCGGTCTTTGACCTCTGGTGACCTCAAATGACCTTTGACCTCCACCACAAACAATAGGGTTCTTCCTCTCACCATTGCAAATCTATATGCCAAATATGAAAAGTGTTGGTCATTCCTATCTCAAGATACCGCGATTACAAGGAGAGTCACAAACACGCATACACACATACATACTGCACAGACACACACAGGGCATACCCGTATTCAATGCCTTATGGGGTACACAGAACTGTTCCCCGTAAGGAAATGGTCGGCATTCCCCTTTAGCCATTAAAGTCACGCGGCACGTGAATGCCACGAGCGAGGGCGGGCTTTTGCATATCATGTGACAGAGCTCATTTCAGTTGTCGAATTTTCGGGTAACTACGCCAGTTACAAGCTCCGCGTGAGCGAGGAAAGACGTGCGAGGCTTCAGCTCTCGTGAGCGGCCTGTACGCAGCAAGGTATCGTTTACAGGCTCATGCACGCATATAAATTGGCGTGTACACACTACGCATACACCCATACACACGCACACACACACACATACACACGCCATCACCATCGCATAGATTCCTTGCCTGCCTTCAGCAAGGAATCAAAAATGAGAAATGGGATATAGAATGATTGTTTTTGTTCATATCGAGTGCTATATCAATAACATACAGAAAAACTTAAACTTCACTACCTGATATTTTAATGTCTCATAAAGTGATCATAAATATTATCTCTTCTAGCTAAAATATCCCCAAATAGATGATAAAAGATAAAGACTTAATGGGCATGGGTGAAAAATATTTATTTCTCAGGATTGGATTGAAATTTTCCATACCTGCATCTTTATATATTTCCTCCTTTTCATACTGTAGCCCACCTCCAAAAGCCCAATTTCCTGAAAAAAAACTCCCATAATTTTGTCCTATTTACATCCTTGGCAGATTAAGTCTGATTATAAATGATAAGCAGTAAACTGCTAATAATAGATAATAACTTTGGTTTCCATTTACCTTCTACAATCAGGGTACAACTGGTGCTAGCAATTCCAGCAGAATTGACAGCAATACACAGAAAAATTCCTTCAGCGGCTCTGTTGGTTATTAAAGTAGTCAGTGTGGCAACTCCTTTCGAAAAGGTTGTGTTGTAACCAGCTTGGGAGGCAAGCTGTTTGCCATCCTTGAACCAATAAACGGTGGGGATAGGATGCCCTTTAACAACACATTTAAGCTCTAATTGCATTCCAATGTTGACTTTCTGCTTGTCTAGAAGGGCCTCAGTAACCTCAGGCTTGGCAGAGACTGAAGAGAAAAATATAAAAGTTTGTAATTAGAGATGACGTTGCGAAAAGCAATCTGACCTTGACCGTATTTTCTACATTAGTACTATATATTCAACTATGACCCACCATAACTAACAGAGGGTCTAATTTGTAAAGCAGCTCCATGTATCCAAAATAAACTTGACAAAATACAAGATAATCATGCAATAGATGGATAAAATGGATTGGTCCAAGAGGTTCGGACCCCTCTCTTTTCTCGGAATATAATGTGTTAAGGGGTCCTGACCATATTTTCGGGTATTGAAAAATATGTTGCAGAAAGAAACTAAGACAGTACTCTTTCTTGCTAACCAGAAATACTAGCCTGCTGAAACTTAACAACCAATATGAGAGAAGCAATATAGAAGCAATGACATGAAGTATTTTTCAGTACTTGGTGTGAACTGTAACCAGTGGTGCCAAAATTCAAAACACATTTGAAGCAGTTCATTGAGTTGGTTTATAATATTCAACTGAATTCTCCAACATATATTTTTACATACCAATGACAAGTGGTCATACTTAGCCAATCCCCCCAGACAGCAAAAAGCATTGAACTTTTGATGAATGAATGTTATATTTCAAATAATCTTTACACCTCTTTTAGTCCCTGGTCAAATGCTTTCCAAATTTGCTGGAAGAATACAGTTTTAGAAAATACAATTTTAGAGATTTGAATTTTTGACCTATGATGGCCCAATGACAATCTCAAAAATTCTTGGAAGGTTTTACTTTTGGACTTCTGGTGTTCCCAAATCACAACTTGGGAATTCTTGGGAAATTTTCCTTTTTGATCTTTGGTGACCTCAGAAAGACAATGTGGGAAATTTTGCTTTTTTTGACTTTTTGTGAGTCCTGGGAATTCTTGGGAAATTTCATTTTTGATCTCTGGTGTTCCCAGAATATGATCTTGGGTATTCTTTTGTTTTTTGATCTCTGGAGACCAAAATGACATTTTTGGGAATTCTTAAGCTTTGCTTTTGATCTTTGATAAACCCTAGATAACAATCTTGGGAATGCTTGGGAGCTTTGGCATTTACAGATGCATTTTGGAAAACCTTGGGAAGCATTGCTTTTTCATCTGCAGTGACCCCAGATGAAGATCTTGGAAATTCTTGGACGAGTTGGGCTAAATTGATTCTTCTCATCTCACAGAGTAAACAATTTTGACCTTAGAAATGAGACAACCGGAGCAAAAATTTCCAAAAATGCAAGTTTGCCCAGTTGGACACAAGCATGATGATGGTCCATACATCAGTAATAAACAAACAATAGCCCTCCCTCACAACCAAACATGCTGTGGAAGAATACCTGTGTAATAGATTGCCTAAGTACCTCTTAGATACTGCAAAACATACCCCATGAGGATACCTAGAGTGCCTGTTAGTTTGCATCCTGGTGGACATAACTTGGAACAAAAGAAATAATTTCATCCATGTAAGAAAAGCAGCAAAATCACAATGTTACTTACTAAATTTTTTCCTCTTGAGCAATAATAGCACAACCATCAGTGTTTCTTGGACAACAGCAATGGCGAAACCAACAAAAATCCATAGGAAAACAGGACAAAAAGCTGTGAAAAAAAGGAACTTGTTACCACAACAACAGAACTAGAGCAGCTTTGCTGCAAAGTCTCAAAAGTTAAGTAAATGTATGATCAATGGTAATCTTAAAACAGTAGAACTATATGCTTTTATTCAAATTTTTAATGGTACAACAGAAAAAGAAAGCAGTTTTTAAAGTGATCAGGTATAGTATCATGCATAAAGATGAAATACGAGAAAAACTTTCTATATCATGCAGTCCTTCATACAGTACATGTGGGCTGGCCATTGAAGTGTAGTATTCAAACACTTAAGGCAGTGATTACGAAATACTTTTAATGAAAAAAGATTTATAACAGTACTTTAATATAAAGTGATAAATATAATCATCATAAAGCATATTAAAACTAGCAAGTAGAAGCAATTATCCAGCTAGATGGTGGTCAGTGTTACAAGCAAAAGCTTTTTCCTATGGAACGCGTTTCACGCAAATCTTGTTAATAACGGCGTTGTACATTGAGTTAACAACTGCAGAATAATCATTCACAGCATAGTAAATTTTGGTAAAGACGGTGAAATTTTAAGTAACCACATGCTAAATTTGGTTAACAGAGGTGTGATCAGAAGTAACCGTGTACTACCAGAGGTTAACAATGGCGTATTCAGTTTCAACAGCCAGCCAAAAGTTGGTAGCATCCTAGGGGTGTAACTCACTGCTGAAAACATCAAGAAATGATGCTTGTTTGTAGTTATGAACATGCTTTTGTTATTTCCTGAACATGGAGTACCTACTTGATATGTTTTTGTCCCAAACATCAATAATTTGACAGACTGGTCTGGAAATTTTTAACTCTTTTCCCACATTTTCGAATTTTATTTTCTGGACCAATTGTCATGATTCAAAATTTATGTGATAACAAATTTAACCACTGATGTCGATTCCAGTCACATGAGATGTGGAAATACAAATGAATCCTTAGTAAATCTTTTGAAAGTGGATGCCCAGTATGATGCAGTTTGCCACAAAGCTGTGTCACTTCATTGCTGGAATAGGAAATCAAGCTGGTCGCCATGTAAATGTCCATCGTTCAAGGGGCAGAATTTTCTCGTGGGTGAATACACTAATTTTGACAACACAAGCATGATACTGAATGGGGGTTTGCTTACAAAGTTAATTTCCCAGCAAAAGAGAGACTGAAGGGGAAGGGGCGCTGTACCTTTGATGAATAATTGTGCACTATATCTTCACAGTAGCAGCATATAATCTGGCCAGGCTTGTATAAAACTACCACGGTAGTTAAGCTTTCAAAATATTAAGCCTACAGAACAAAACTGAGGAGTATGGGATTAATACATGATATCTTGACCAAAAAGGTTATTTTATGAATTGACATTGGCGCCAGTAAGAACCAGCAACCAGAATGCAAAAAAGCATTGAGGTTTCGATGATACATACATGCTCTTTTCAATGAAATGCTACATTTCTTGTAACAACTGGTGACCCAAAGTGACCTTTGACTCCACCTGTTAGTAACTGGTTTTTCTTTTAACCAAGACATTTCTATATTCAAAAAGCCAAATTTCACACTGTGCCTTATTAAAGATATTCTGCAAACACGCTGCTTACATCATAACGCATCATTATATCAAGTTTGAAATTAATCCAAGTTTCCTACCTTGAGATACAGTGTGAACAAGGTTTTCTGAGTTTGACCCCTATGACCCCAAATGACCTTTGACCTCTACCAAAAATCAAGAGGGTTCTTCCTTACATCATAACGCATCAACACATCAAGTTTGAAATCAATCCAAGCTTCCTACCCTGAGATATTGTGTTAAAAAAATTTTCAGGATTTGTCCCCTTCTGACCCCAAATGATCTTTGACCTCCACCAAAGTAAATAGGATTCATCTTTACATCATAACGCATCAACATATCAAGTTTGAAATGAATCCAACTTTCCTACCATGATGTATCATGTAAACAAGGATTTCAGGGTTGGACCTCATGTGACCCCAAATGACCTTTGACCTCCATCAAAATTGATTGCATTTTTCCTTACATCATAATGCATCAACATATCAAGTTTGAAATGAATCAAAGTTTCTTACCTTGAGATATTGTGTAAACCAGGATTTCGGGGTTTTACCCCATGTGACCCCAAATAACCTTTGACCTCCACCAAAATCAATAGGGTTCTTCCTTACATCACAACCCATTACCACATCAAGTTTGAAATTAATCCCAGTTTCCTATCTTGAGATATTGTGTAAACAAGGATTTTGGTTTTTGACCCCCTGTGACCCCACATGACCTTTGACCTCAACCAAAATATATAGGGTTCTTCCTCTAGGTATGGGGTATCTGTGTACCAAGTTTGAGAATTGTCAGATCTTCCCTTCTCAGGATATCGTGTAAACAAGCAAAGTGTCACAAACACACACACACCAACACACACACCAACACACACACACATACACACACACGCCATCATGAATGCATAGGTTTCTCTTTTCATCGAAACCAAAAAGAGGACTTTTCCTGTAAAACAAGACATCTAGTAATCCTGGATGGGAAATTACACAAAACTTGGCAATCACACCCAAGTCACAAATGTGCATTTCTGTACTATGCCAGCTATTTTTACCTACCTTCCAATTCAGAATCATCTTCAAAGGATGGTGATGCATCTGAAAAAGATCACAATTCAGAGCAATTATTATGGTATTAGAGACTGTACATCACACTTTTGTGTTCATATCTATGATCTTGTGAGAAATGTTGTAGAACTGGATTCAAGGCATATTCTAGTGGCCTTTCTCTTTGATGTTACAAGAAAAAAATATTCCACACCATGTGCATCAAACCCTGTTGCAATTCCATTTTCCTGACTCAAGATATCTCACTTTAACAATTGCTTGTTTTTTGTTCAAAGTACCTCTACTTTTCAACAAAGCCACCAAAAATTATGTAACATGGGCACATTGTGTCAGACTCCTTTTGTTTTTCTTTACAATTGAACATCCTGTTTGTCCTTGAAATTTGATACTGTTGGAATGCTTGAATAGATCAGGACTCAACATGCACTGAGGATGTTCAGACTGCACATTATGCTTTTATGCTCACTAGATTCATATTTAATATTGGAAATTTTTTGTAATTAAGTTGACAATCTTGGGAAATTTTACTCTTTGAACAAAGGGAATCCTACATGCAAATTTTCAGAACTCTTGGAAAATGTTTTTTACTTCTGTGACCATGGCCAAACTATAGCTGGGGTGAGCATTCTTGGAGAGCTGGTTTTTTGACATCTGAAGTGCTCGAAATTTTTTTTTGAAAGCAGTACCCCATCGGGCTTTTTGTTAACAGACTGTGGTAGCCCGACATCATTTTGTTTAAGTCCGACAATAAATAAAGCACTCATGATAGTTTGACTTGTTGGTGCATGAATTACTCATGAAGAACTCTCATTGCTTGAATTGTTCATGAAGTAAAACCAGAATGCAAAAATGCATTGAGGTTTCGATGATACATAATTGTTCTGTTTCAAAGAGTGCCATCATGCACCATTATCTTCACATTCAAATGTTATACTAGCATGTTCAACAAAATAATTTTGTCATTCCACATGACCTTTTGACCTCCATAAAAGCCATGCATAGCTAGAATGACAAACAACAGACAGACAAATGGACACAGCTATCTTGTGAGATCACATTTAAAAAGGTTTCCAGGCTTTGACCCCTGGAGACTCCACATAACCTTTCATTCCCTGCCAAAAACTATGGGTACCATCTTCTGACCACAATGCATCCACATACCCAAATATGAAATCTATCCAAGTTTCCTATCTTGAGATATTGCATAAGCAGAATTTTCAGAATTGGACCAGCAGTGACCCCAGATGACTTTGACCTCCATCAAAAACATTATGTACAATTTCCTGACAATAACACATCCACATACCAAATATGAAATCTATCAAATCTACTTAACTTGAGATATCACATAAACAAAATTTTCATACTTTGACTCCTGGTAAACCCAGATGACCTTTGACTTCCACCAAAAATGATAGGGACCATTCCCTGACCATAACGCATCTACACACCAAATATGAAATCTGTCCAAGCTTCCTTACTTGAGATATTGTGTTAATGAGATTTTCAGACTTTGACCCCTAGTGACCCCAAATGACCTCTGACCTACCCCCAAAACAATAGGAAGCATCTACTGATTATATCGCATCCACATACCCAAATATGACATCTATCCAATCTTCCTATCTTGAGATATAATGTTAAAAAGATTTCATACTTTGACCCCTAGTGACCCCAGATGACCTTTGACCTTCCCCCAAAACACAAAGGATCATCTACTGACTATAATGCATCCACATACCAAATATGAAATCTATCCAAGTTTCCTATCTTGAGATATTGCATAAGCAGAATTTTCAGACTAAGACCAACAGTGGCCCCAGATGACCTTTGACCTCCATCAAAAACATTATGTACCATTTCCTGACCATAACGCATCCACACACCAAATATGAAATCTATCAAAGCTACTTAACTTGAGATATCACATAAACAAAATTTTCATACTTTGACCCCTGGTGACCCCAGATGAACTTTGGTCCCCACCAAAAATGATAGGGACCATTTCCTGACCATAACGCATCCATATGCCAAATATGAAATTTTTCCAAGCTTCCTAACATGAGATATAGTGTTAAAAAGATTTTCATACTTTGACCCCCAGTGACCCCAGATGACCTTTGACCTACCCCCAAAAATCATAGGGACCATCTACTAACTATAATGCATCCACATACCAAATATGAGACTTACCCAAGCTTCCTAACTTGAGATATTGTGTAAACAAGATTTTCAGACTTTGACCCCCAGTGACCCCAGATGAACTTTGGTCCCCACCAAAAGCAATAGGGACCATCTCCTGACCATAATACATCCACATACTAAATATGAAATCCATTCAAGCTTTCTAGCTTGAGATATTGTGTTAACGAGATTTTCATATGTTGAGCCCTGGTGACCCAAGATGACCCTTGACCTACCCCAAAAACAATAGGGACCATCTACTGACTATAATGCATCCACATACCCAAATATGAAATCCATCCAAACTTCCTATTTTGAGATATCGCGTTAACAAGGTTTTCTTACTTTGACCCCTGGTGACCCCAGATGACCTTTAACCTCCACCAAAAACGATAGGGACCATCTCCTGACCATAATACAACCACATACTAAATATGAAATCTATTCAAGCTTTCTACCTTGAGATATCGTGTTAACGAGATTTTCACAGTTGACCCCTGGTGCCCCAGATGACCTTTGACCTTTGCCCAAAAACAATAGCAACCATCTACTGACTATAATGCATCCACAAACCATATGAAATCTATCCAAGCTTCCTATCTTTAGACACTGTGTTAACAAGGTTTTCAGACTTTGACCCCTGGTGACCCCAGGTGACCTTTGACCTCCACCAAAAACAATAGGGTTCTTCCTCTCAATATTGCGCATCTATGTGCCAAGTTTGAAAACTGTCAGACATTCCTATCTTGAGATATCGTGTTAACAAGCAAAGTGTCACAAACACACACACATACACATACACACATGCACACACACGCACACACACACACACACACACACATACACACACACACACGCCATCATGATTGCATTGGTTTCTCTTATCATCGAAACCAATAAAATGAAACAAATTAGCCTACTTTGAGAACTAAGTGTTGTTTTTCTTCAAAGTTTGACATTGCCTTCTTTCTTGCCGTCAAGCAAATTAGCGCGATCAAATTCCCATTTTTGACATTCAAGTATACAGCGCTGTAAAACCAACATAGCCGTCGAAGGTACAGCACAACAACCCAGCCATACACTGTGCTCATATACTGCTTGCACATACCGTAATACACATTGCTCATTCAAGCAAACGTTAGCAATCAACTTACCAGACAGCCACGTGCGTTGTTGGTTTACACAGTAAAGCATATAGCCTAAAATACAGCTCTCTGATTGGTCAAAATTGTTTGGACTTTGCTCTTAGCCTGAAAGCATGGCATAGTTTGCATGTTCAAAGCAGGACTACACTGATCACGGGGGCCAAATTCACAACGCTGTTCACTACAAGTGTATCGTTTACGCAGGCTCCATAATGAAAACAAGAGCCCAATGGGCACTGTGGTTCCTTGCTGGATATTATAAGAACTAGTGTACAGCCAGTCTTTGAAATAGAGCGAAGCGAAAGCTCATACTCAATGTTTGTAACATCTTCACAAGGGGTATTTTAGTACTTATATTACATGATATCAATGATTAAATTTTTGTGGCCTTACTTACATTCAGCTTGTATAATGCTTGGTGATCCTTCAAAAACATTTCCTCATTTCCGTATGTATTTATGCTTGTAATCAAACTTGATATTATCACCAATAAACAATACACAAGTGGTTTGAGAGAGAAAAACACCCCTTGTACTTCTCTCATAAGCTATTTTTTCCTGCTCTCAAATAAAACTTGCTATTACTTTAAAACAATCTACTATTTGTCCTGTTTGCTATCTCTTCACAGAAAACAGGGTTTATTCAGCAGTTAAGCCTAAAGCAAGTGATTAATGGGGTGTGATAATAGAATGAGGATTAGGTTACCCTACAGAGCACAGCAGTATTAAAGAGACATACTGTATAATCCATGCATTGCTTCCACTGGCAGAGAGACCAGTTTAATGCAGTGTGACCTGTGCTCATTGAAATCTACAGATTTCAGTTATTGCCCTCTTACAACTTTGAATGATCCAAAATCTGGGTACAACCCGAAGTAATCATTACTGAACGAATGTAAAGGCCAAATTTCTAAGGTGTTTGGGTGTGTAAGCATGCAAAACCAGGTGAGATAAAAAATCTACTGAACCTATCTTTATCTAGCTTACAACATTTTCTAAATAACATTTCCAGTGGCTGACCTCCAGTGACCTTGATGACCTTTGACCTTAACCAAACACAGATTGATTTGAAATCTGTCCTTTTTACCTTAAAATACTATGTTAAAACGTTTTCCAGTGTTTGACCCCTGGTGACCCCAGATGACCCCTTGACCTTCACCAAACATATCAGATTTCATCCTTACACAATAACACACCCACACACTTAGTATGACATCTATCCAAGTTTCCTACCTTGAAATATCATGTTGAGAAGGTTTTTAGTTTTTGACCTCTGGTGACCCCAAATGACCTTTGACCTCCACCAAAAACGATAGGGCACACCTTCAAACTACGGCACTTCTATATACCAAGTTTCAATCCAACTTTCCCTTGTTGAGTTACAGCGTACCCAAGCTAGCATCACAGACACACACACACACACACACACACACACACATGCCAACCTGACTACATAGGTTCCTTTTGCTAACGCAAGGAACCAAAAATACAGTTTGGAAGTCACTGCTCTCAAAATAAAAGTTGCTAACAAGCAGAAGTATTGTATGGGAATGAAAACAGCCAGGGATTTATTTCAGTAAAGTAAAAGCTCCAAGAAGTTTGCAGATACGATTGTAATGTCAAATTAAGTAGACATACAGTATAATTATATCTTGAGAAAAAAGGAAAGTATGACAGTAGTTCCAAATTCCTACAAACAAGTGCGCTAGTCCCCGGTCTATTCTCTATAACTCTCGGATTCACTAGACGATTCCACAGTAGAAATTGCTGTTCCATGGCTACTGTGTTCTAAATGACAAGCACCCTTGCCGCTACTAAGCCAATGTTCTAAGGGGGGCTCAGGCTCAAAATCCACCATTTCAGGCCCATTCAGTACAATGCCCAGAAGAGCATTTAGTGATTCGTTCATGAGAGGGTTTCTTAATTTTGTTTTAAGGCGACTGCATGCGGACAATCCCCTCTCACACAATGCAGTGTTTGAGGGTATTACAAGCAATATTTTCACAAGTTGTGAAATGACTCCCAAATCATCGCACTTTGCAACGTCTTCGTAGATTCTACACATATCACCCACGCGGAGATGACTGATACGTGTTTTCAGTTTAAGCCACTGTCTGTTCACAGTGTCTGCTTCATCAGCTCCGCCAGGTGACAAGCCATACAAATCTACAAGTGCTGTAATGTCTGTGCATCCATGTGACACAAACTGTTACTTTTGAGAGGGAGGAGGCCACTGGCGCAATTTGAATGCTTTGAAATTTTTGAGTGGTGTTGCCCATGAAAAATTGTCGAAGCGTTTCCCGATATATTCCAAAGTTAAGTCAATAATTTTACAAAATTCTGATGAAATTGGAAATGAATCGGCAAGGGGTCCTGGGTCAGTTTGGTTTGCCTGAACGTCAGAAAGGGTTATTCCTCTGTATATTTTGTGCTCACTGTCATAAGTATTTTCGAAGTCACGGAGTTTGGGACCGCTAGCTAGTTTCAGTTCTGTTAAATGGAGGGAAGCAGTTTCTAGTTCTTCCATGACATCAATGACCACAGATTGCTCCTTCTGGAACTGTTGGCTCAAGATTGAGAGTTGTTTTGTGAAATCCAATACAAAGTGAAGATATGTCACGAACTTCACACTTTTCATTTTCTTCAAGAGTCCCTTGCACTTTGGTTTTTCAATAGGTTTTCCAAACTCTGCCATTTGTTCAAAATGGGTTATGGTTGCAGGGTAATTTTTTAATAGTTTCTGTAGCACGTGATCGGCTTGCTAGCCATGGGATGGTACTGATGGACCCATACTGGGACAATGCCTCGTTCATCACTGCTGATAGTTCCTTTAATTCTCTCCTTTTCTTTGGAGAGTAGTGTATACCTCCTCTATAATATCCTCTACCTCTTTTAGGTATGTGTTAGATTTCAGAGCATCCAACACAGCTAGTTCCAATCGGTGCGCAACACAGTGAATTTCCACAAGACGCGGAACTTCATTCTTTTCAAGGGCAGCTACACCACCCTTTGCCCCCATCATCACAGACGCCCCATCAAAACAAACTGAAACCATTTTTGAGGCTCTGATTTCTTTGCTTTCTTGACCTATTTCTGAAAGACCTGAATGTATACCTTTTTGAATGCCAACAGCACTTGCGTCATCCAGCGCGTCTATAGATACGAACTTGTTGCATACTGAGGCATTTATGTCAAGGTACCTGATGTAAATCAGTTCCTGTTCTAAGTGAGCCACGTCTGTCGAACCATCTGACATTACACAAAAACATTCTGAATCTTCGACTTCCTTTCTCAGTTCTTTGGTCATGTATTGTAAGATAGCTTTGACAAAGGTGGCAGCCCCCTTGTCATTTATGTATGTACTGCCAAGGTCAAGTCCATTGCAAGCTTGGAGACTGCACAGTTGGGGGAATTTGGAAAAAGAGAGCCCTTCCTTTGCAACAAAGTATGCTGTTCTGAAAAGAATGCGCATCCTTGCAAGTTGCTGAGAGTCCATTTTTTTCATTACTCGAAACATTGCAGTTTCAGCTGGGTTTGCTTTAGCCTTTTCTGATGCAACTGCAACGATGTGTTTGTTATGCTTCTTAATTGCATCAATTCGAAAATTGGAGCATCCCTTCACCATGACACTAGATAGATCAGAGATCCATGGATTACTCCTACATCACGGCAAACCATGACGTTTTCTTCTTCAATAAATTGAAGCCAGTCCCATTCCTTCAGCCAACTTGGCTGGAATAATCTTTTACGTTTTTTCTCATAGCTCTCTTGTGCCGTAGCCCCCTTTCGTTTGGTACCAGATTCTTTCAAATGAGAAGGCTGTTCCACAGTATCTACACTTGTAGGGGCAACCCCAGGGAGACAGCAGTCTCGCGTTCTCCTGATACAGATGGAGTAATTGACTCACTACTGGAACTTTCTTCCTCGGTGGGCTCATTTGCCGATCCCTTATTCCGTTGAAAATACTTGAAAAGACTCATCCTTGATTATTACGTTCTTCCTAAAAAAGTCACACTCTTAGTAAACTACAACTCTCTCAACTTGACTTTGTCTCGGAATATTTATAAAGTGTAGCAAACCACTGGTTAGATAGGCTATATAAGTATAGGAAGATAACAGATTCCTGCTGCAATTATTCCTCCCAAATTCCCGACACTTGAAAGCTTTGTTTCACATGTATCAGGACTGCATTTTTCACACACCGCAAACTAGCCAGTTTCCCGGAAATAAACTTCCCAAATCCCCAAATTTGCCATGTTTTTTGATGATTCATTTGGTGTTTTACTGTGATTGTCATGTTTTTACCATAATTACTTTCATCAACTCACATAACAATCCCCCTTTGGTACTTCCATCTGTTTAAAAATTTGAACTGCAAGCTGCGGTCTCTCACGAACTTACTCCCATTGACTTTGTACAGGGCCGCCAAGCGAGGAAAACACACAGTTAAGTCAATACACTTTTTGACAGCGTGTTCGCAGAGAAAGCCGTGGTAAGCCCCGCCCCTAAAATGTGAAGGCTACGTAGCAGGCATTTCTGTTTGGCTTAGTGAAAGATATGTGCTGTGAGTACAAAGTTATGTTTTCATGAACACAAATGTATACTCCAGTGGCTCTTGTTCAGTATTGCAGGGAACATTTGTTACGGGCAGAGCTACTCAGCAGGGCTCTGTTAGAATGTACCATCAACGATCAGATACTGTACACTGCAGGAGCCCAACGGGCTTGTCAGTCGTAAAGTATGGTAGCCCGAACATTGATGCAAGGAGCCTGGGGCACCCGACGCATTGAATTTTTTGAGCCCTGATCTGGTGACCCCAAATAACCTTTGACCTCCACCAAATGGAAGTGTTCTTCCTATCAACATGACAAATTGATATACCAACTATAAAAAATGTTAGGCATTCCTATCTTGAGATACAAGTAATATCTAAGCAATGCAAATGCACACACATACAACATTACCATTGCACATAGATTCACTGACTGTAATTGGTAACTGGAATAAACCAGAATGCAAAAATGCATTGCGGTTTCAATGATACATACATACTCTTTTCAATAAAATGCTACATTTCTTGTAACAACTGGTGACCCAAAAAAACCTTTGTCTCCACCTGTAAGTGACTGGTTTTTCTTTTAACCAAAACATTTCTCTATTCAAAAAGCCAAATTTCATACTGTGCCTTAAGATATTCTGCAAACAAGGTTTTCAGAGTTTGATGCCAGGTGATACCAGATGACCATTGACCTCCACCAAAAACAACAGGTACAGTACTTTCAACTCACCATAACACATCCACATACTAATCAGGAAATCCATCCAAGTTTCCTACCTTGAGATATCCCATTTTGACAAGTTTTTCAAGGTTTGACGATCATGACCCCAGATGTCCTTTCACCTCCACAAAAAAAAAAACCTTATACAGACCATCTTCTCACCATAATTCATTTACTTACTAATTTTGAAATCCATCCACCTTTCATACCTTGAGCTATCCTAAACAAGTTTTTCTGAGTTTGACCCCTATGACCCCAAATGACCTTTGACCTCTACCAAAATCAATAGGGTTCTTCCTCCCATCAAAACGCATCAACATATCAAAGTTTGAAATCAATCCAAGCTTCTTACCTTGAGATATAGTGTGAACAAGAAGTTCGAAGTTTGACCCCATGTGACCCCAAATGACCTTTGACCTCCACCAAAATTTATTGGGTTATTTCTTACATCATAATGCATCAACATATCAAGTTTGAAATGAATCAAAGTTTCCTACCTTGAGATATAGTGTAAACCAGGATTTTGGGGTGTGACCCCATGTGACCCCAAATGACCTTTGACCTCCACGAAAATAAATTGGGTTCTTTCTTTCATCATAACGCATCAGCCTATCAAGATTGAAATGAATCCAAGTTTCCTACCATAATGTATCATGTTAACAAGGATTTCAGGTTTTGACCCCACGTGACCCCAAATGACCTTTGACCTCCACGAAAATACATCAGGTTCTTTCTTACATCATAACGCATCAACATATCAAGTTTGGAATTAATCCAAGTTTCCTACAATGAGATATCATGTAAACAAGGATTTCAGGGTTTGACCCCATGTGACCCCAAATGACCTTTGACCTCCACCAAAATCAATAGGGTTCTTCCTTACATCATAACGCATCAACATATCAAGTTTGAAATTAATCCAAGTTTTCTACCATGAGATATTGTGTAAACAAGGGTTTCAGGGTTTGACCCCATGTGACCCCAAATGACCTTTGACCTCCACCAAAATCAATAGGGTTCTTCCTCTCAGTATGGGGTATCTGTGTACCAAGTTTGAGAACTGTCAGATCTTCCCTTCTCAAGATATCGTGTAAACAAGCAAAGTGGCACAAACACACCCACACACACACACACCTACATACACACGCACATACACACATACATACACACACACACACGCCATCATGAATGCATAGGTTTCTCTTTTCATCGCAACCAAAAACAATTTTCACAAAAGTGCAAAGCAAAATTTCCAGTTAGTGGGGGACAAAGGATTGTATGTCTGAAAAATGTTATCCTACCAAGACACAGTCTTAGTGACACCCCACCAATATGAGGTGCATAGTGTACGGAAAATTTTGAAACATTGCGAACAATCAGCTAGGTGAATGTAGCAATTCCCAAGTATGAATGTTAAATCTATGCAGTCATTATTTTGAACTTTTGCTTACAATAAATTGTTCACTTTAACAAAAAGTGAGCGAACTGCAAAATGCTCAGAAAATTAAAATTCCTAATTTGCCAATTACCAAACTTTGCATCAAAAATAGGCTACAACCAAACATCAAAAGTTCAACAACATATTATTTTCTTGAAAATTTGCCCATGTTCAAGCCAACCACTATCATGAGGAAGCAAAAAACTTGTTCATCTGATTGACCCCTTCATGATATTCACTCACTTCAAAATATTAACTCACTTCATGATATTCACTGACTTTATGATATTCACTCACTTCTTGAAACATGATGGGTGGATATTACTTCAGCTTGATAAATGTCTGACTTGGTTTACAAAATAAGCCCAAAATGTCCAGCTGTTTACACTTAAATATGGTCAAAGCCCTGTAGCAGCAGGAAGCTTTATTTTTTGATATGTTATACACTGCATACATCATGATTTTGATGAAGTTAATTGAATAGAACATGGGAAACTCTGAAAACTTTACACCATCTTTCAGCTCAGTTTTGACCTAGTGTACTTGATTTTACTGTCAATTTTCCCTAATGCTCTAATTTCTGTCTTTGAATTCCTGACTTTTCCTATAAAAAATTATTTGGTTAGCTTTTTGCTCTGCCTGAAACTTTGCACTGCTGCCCACACCCCGCCCCCCCCCCCCCCCGGCCCCCAAAAACTTGTCAGGGCATTACACGCCTAACCTGGCCTTTACTGCAAATACCTTTGCTACTATATGTAAACAAGTACTATATTTACCTGGTATTGGAATCATACAGATGTCTGCCATTTTGCCTGAGTGAGTGCAAGTACAATTTATTTCTGTGACTTCCGTTCCAACCTTCACACCTGATGGGGGATCACAAGAAACAATGCCAACCACAGCTGTATTCTTGCATTCTGGGCTGGTATATGAAACGATCTTCACATCAGGGCCAACCCGTGTAACAGAAATGACATCAGGGTTTGGACATCCTTCAAAAGCAACTGTGGAGGAAAAATCATCCAAGTAATGATCACTTTTACAACTTCTCTTTATAGCAGGTTGAATGGCATCACAGAGTGCCTAACTGGGTGCTGGAAAATATACTAAGTGACCTACCCAAGGTAGAATTCTGTTTGGTCCATTTCCCTAGAACACATTCCACTCAAATGGTCTTGAATGCTTGCAAGTGTTTTTAAATGGTTATAAATGATGTCAAGTTCCAAAATAGTAATCTAAACTGGTTTCATAACAGCCAATGGCTTAAAAACAGTAATAAATGGTTCTGAATGGAATATTGACCACAACACATTTAACACCATTTAGGAACCTCAATGGTTTCAAATGGGTTCTGTCATATTGATGGAATTTACTCCTGCATGGGTAGATTCTCAGCCAAAAAAGAAACGACTGAAGCAGGCCATGTGGTATAGGGTAAACGTTAGGCACTTTCCTTACTGTACAAGCCTGGATTAAACAAATGACATTAAACTGTCCCCAACTATGACAAGTTCCACTTGGAACTTGTTCAACTCATTTACCACCTCAGGATATTCACTCACTTCTTGCTACATGATGGGTGGACAACTTCAGCTTGGAAAATGACTGACTTGGTTTACAAAATAAGCTCAAAAATGTCTAGCTGTTAAAACTTAAATATGGTCATAGCCCTGTAGCTGCAGGAAGCTTTATTTCATGATTTGTTTAGTTCATGGTTTTGATGAAGGCAATTCAATAAAACATGGAAAACTATGAAAAGCTTACACTAACTTTCAGCTCAGTTTTGCAGAGCTGCCAACCTTGTCAAACCAAAAAAAGGAACTCAAATGGCAAAAAACAGAATTTCCAGCCAAAAAACAGAATCTTACAACTTAACTTACAACTTTGTACAATAACTGCACAGCATACTATTTTTGACAAGTTGTGCAATCTGTGCCAAGGTCAAAATAATGGGGTCTGAGGAAACTGAGTTCACTCCACTTGTACAGGAATGCAAGTACGTACTATGGGTGATATCTGACATCTGCAGTGCAGTATGCGTCATATGTGCAGGGCATGTATGGCTTATTATGCAGAACTTAGAAGTGCAAACTTGTCAATGCATATCACTATGTATGGTGAATGAGCCTATAATTCAGAATTTTGACAAAAAAAAACAGAATTATTCTGGCGAAAAAACAGAGTGGTTGGCAGCTCTGGTTTTCACCTACTTAAACTTAAATATGGTCATAGCCCTGTAGCTGCACAAAGCTTTATTTCTTATTTCTATTGAAGTTAATTCAACAAAACATGGGAAACTCTGGGAAACTTACACCATCTTTCAGCTCAGTTTTGACCTAGTGTACTTGATTTTACTGTCAATTTTTGCTAATTTTGCTCCAATTTCTCTCTTTGAATTCCTGACTTTTCATATGAAAAAGTAATGTGGTCAGCTTTTTGATCTGCCCAAAACTTTTCACTGCTGCCCACATCCCCCTCCCCCGGTCCCCAAAAAACTTGACAGGGTATTAGGCCTAACCTGACCTTTACTGCAAATACCTTTGCTACTTTATGTAAACAAGTACTATATTTACCTGGCATTGGAATCATACAGATGTCTGTCATTTTGTCTGAGTGCGTACAAGTGCAATTTATTTCTGTGACTTCCGTTCCAACCTTCACACCTGATGGGGGATCACAAGAAACAATGCCAACCACAGCTGTATTCTTGCATACTGGGCTGGTATATGAAACGATCTTCATATCAGGGCCAACCCGTGAAACAGAAACGACATCAGGGTTTGGACATCCTTCAAAAGCAACTGTGGGGGAAAAATCATCCAAGTAATGATCACTTTTACAACTTCTCTTTATAGCAGGTTGAATGGCATCACCCAGTGCCTAACTAGGTGCTGGAAAGAATACTAAGTGACCTACCCAAGGTAGAATTCTTCTGTTTGGTCCATTTCCCTAGAACACACTCTACTTAAATGGTCTTGAATGGTTTCAAATGTTTCCTAAATGGTTATAAATGGTACCAATTTCTGAACTAGGGTAATCTCAACTGATTTTATACCTACCAATGATTTTAAAATGATAATAAATGGTTCCGAATGGAACATTGACCAAAAGAAATTTGAAGCAATTCGAGAACCTGAATGGTTTCAAATGGTTTTTGTCAATATGATGGAATTTCACCTTGCATGGGTACAGTAGATTCCCAGACATAAAAGAAAGGACTGCAGCCCTAGCAGGCCATGTGGTATACAGTACATGTTGTGTATTTTCCTTACTGTACAAGCCTGGACCAAACAAATGATGACATTATATCCCTAACTGTGACAAGTTCCACGTGCACATACCCATACATATGCATGTACACCTATATATATGCATGCAGTACAGCAACACGTGTCTCAATTAAGCTCCAAAGGCATGGAAACATATTTGATATAAGTGCGTTATGTCACAATTCAGATGTTAGTTGAGATGGTCAAGTATGCCCCCCACCCCTATTTCGTCCTAGTTGGTCCATCCCAGTTTCCCAGTCTCCAAATAAAGTAGTAGTAAAGTAGGGAAGATGATGTTCTTCATACTATAGTACTAAGCTTTTGACAGAGATTGTAACCTCTACTATACAGTCCATCTCTGCCATATAGTCCCCCATCTCTTGCATCAACTTTGTCCCATTGGTAACCCATTTAGCTTGATTGGTTTCATTGGTCCCTATCTCATTAGTACCCCCCATAATTCCATTTCATTTGTCCCCTAGCTGTCTACATTGTCCTGAATCCCCTTGGTCCTGTCTCATTAGTCCTATGAGATGGGACTAATGCAACAACCACCAAGTTAACTGCACAGTACTGTAGTATGCTTCACCTTGTCCATTATTTTTCCAAATTTTCTAGTCTCAACAGTAGTCTCAACAGTTTTATTTGCCAATGGATACTGACAACGCAATTTATTCCTTAATTCAAATGTCACCAAAATAGGCCTGACATCTGATAAAGTGATGTCCAGGCAACAAACCACAACATTTTGCTGCTGATACCAAATTACAAAACAAGTTTAAATAAACATACCTTCAGGATGAACAACCAAAGTGTGTTTTGAATAGTACTCCTCATTATCTACAACACAGAAGTAATCACCACTGTCTGTTTCCTGCACATTAGGTAGCTCCAAGCTGCCATCTTGTCTCAGAAAACAATTTTGTTTTTGAGTTACATCGCATTGCCTTACACCATCATAGATATATGCCAAGTTTTCTGTTCTATTAACATCTCCCCTTTTCCAAACCAGTCTTGTTAAATTTCCTTTTACTTGTACCCCACAAGGGATAGTAATGTTCTTCCCCACAGTAGCTGTTTTTTCCAACATGTTCTGAGCTTGACCTATTACAGAAAAGAAGATGCAAAAGAGAAAACTGTAATTCCCAAACAAAGCCACAAGAACTTCATGTGCATTCAAATTATTTTGCAACTCCAAAGCAGAAACATGTTTGTTTTGTTTTATTAAATATGATTATTATTACTTATTTGCTCATAATTGCATTTGTCTGTATTTCGACCTTTGGCTCAAGAGTGAAATACATCACAGTAGCAAAATTAACTTGAAACCAATGAATATTAAAATAAAAATTCACACAAGAATCAAATAAAACATTATTTTTGAAACTACATTAAACAACAAATCCATCCAAGGGAACCAATATTTCTTCCACGTGTTCTCTAAGATATTCTTTTACACACTTTTTGCAAGCTAGTGAAACATGATTACAGTGCTAAAATGAAATCAGTCTCACCTACTAAGGCCCAACCACAGATTGTGCACACAACAACACAAAACAAAAACACCATGTAGTTTCAATGGAAAAACAGATTCACTTCAACATGGTGCTTAAAGTGAACAGTAGGGTGATATATATAGCAGAGTCTGGAGACCAACTAAACTTGAGTTAGGCTAATTGGTTGTTGTTTGCCTCACTGCTAATTAGGAGGACATCAGTGCAGCTAAAACAGCTGAGTGCTTGAAACATGGACAATTAACAATCCAATTAAATCAAATCAAATGGTACACCCAGAGAGAAGCTTATTCAATGATCACACTCACTTCCTATCAAAACACACAGAAGGATATTCCTCAAAGAATTGTAATATATAACTGAAAAAAATGGTTGTGGCCAGGTATTGTACGTGTACTGCTTAATTTATCCAGAAGGTTATACTTATACATTACTGTAAGCTGAGGTGTAAAAGCCCTACTTTATGGCTTGTTTTTATGCAACTTGGAATGCATTGCAAACACTTCTAAGGAAATCTCTGTGACCCTAGAGACAATTAATACTTTATATCATTACATTGCTGAATCACCATTTAACCTGATGGGACAGAAATTAAGGGACGAGGATGGTAGGACAATGGTGTCGTTGTTACAGAATTTCCAAATATTTTTGTGAAGCAGCAGTCTCCAAGAACGTAAAGATATGAAACAAGATATCTCCAATACAATGGCAACCAGTTCTAACCATTTACCATTTACCTTCACAGTGACTGCAAGATCTTGAGCATACTTTGAATGCTGTACATTTAACATTTTTATCATTTGTTTTCATATAGTGCTAAAACAACACATATATGATGCTCCACACAGCAGACTGAACATAGATGACTTGCATCAGGGCAAGAAAGACTCATATACTTCATTTGAGACAGTTAAACATTAATTTAAATGCTCTGACATATTCTACAGTTGTCTTAGTCTGCATAGCGCCTCTGCTGATGCAGCCCCCTTACAAGGCTGCCTTCCCTCAAAGCCTGCCGGCGAAAGTCAATTAAGAGTCCTTTCAATGAGCCCAAAACTTGATTGACTTAACCCTTTACCATTGTGCTCCAATTGGGGCAGATTTGCGTGCCTCGAGAGTGGGCGGAAAAAGCGGACGTAGCACGCCCTGCATCAGCTTCCGTAGGTTATTGACCCCGTGACCTTAAACCATTGTCCCTCTCGTTGTTGTGGCCAATTTTTCGGGTAGCTACTCGCAGTTTCGAGCTCCGCGTGAAACAGTAAAGATGGGTGACAGCCGCGCTCTCCGTATGGGTGCAAAAGGACCCAAACAATGGTAAAGGGTTAAAATAAGCCTGTGGAGTGTGTTTACTGCAAAGCTGATGCCACTCTCTCTGCGTGTGTGCACAGACCCGTGCTGCAGATACTTTCGATTAACCCTTTACCGTTGTGCTCCAATTGGGGCAGATTTGCGCGCCTCGAGAGGGGGTGGAAAAAGCGGATGTAGCACGCCCCCGCATCAGCTTCCGTAGGTTATTGACCCCGTGACCTTAAACCATTGTCCCTCTCGTTGTTGTGGCCGAATTTTCAGGCAGCTACTCGCAGTTTCGAGCTCCGCGTGAAACAGTAAAGATGGGTGGACAGCCGCGCTCTCCATATGGGTCCAAAAGGACCCAAACAAAAGGGTTAACATCCATGAGCACTCACCACAACTGTTCTATTCCTGAAGTAGGCAGTGCTCAATGACTCCGAATCTTTTCAATGCTATGTTGACCACAAATTCGTTTAAACTGAACAAAAACATAGGCTTGTTATGTCTGTTAACTTAAGCTTCTAATTTAGAGGGAAGTCTTTATCATGGGCAGACTCTTACAATGAATGACAACTTTTCATCAAAGAGTTGGTTTAAAAGCTGACAAATAATCTTTAGTTGAAAAATATTGAACTGTCTTTTCTCATGGCTGTGTGTTATAGGTTGCTAGTAATTGGTTGCTGTACTGTATACTCTGTGTCTTGCATGGTACCATACATGCAATACCAGTATCTAATTACATTGACTGCTTTGACTCTGTGTACTGTTGTACAATGGTAGCAGTGTTTCTCTTTTGATAAACATTTCATAGCCTTGCTTCAACCACTTCACGTTTGCCATCTCTACGCAAGTTGAAGTGGTTTTGATTCCAATGCTGCAGGATGTTGGTTTTTCGTAGCGATGAGCTGAACGAAAAGATTTTGTTAAACCTCAGTAAACTAAAGTTGTCTATGCTTCAGGGAAGCAGGAAAGACCTGACTTCACTGCCAGAACTCCCTATCTTTCCTATTAAAATACACTGATTTACAAGCACCAAGGCTTTTTGCACCTTTTTTTACTATTCTAAAATAATGAGCCCTACTTTTGCAACAAAGGTGTATTTGAATTTCTCCACGAAGTTTGCAGAGAGGTTTATTCTATTCTCTGCAAATTAATTCTACATAGACACTGAAAGAGAAGAAATGAAAAAAAAAGATGTTTCAAATGACATTCCTGTACTGGTAGCTCTGCAAGCACTAGAAGGTCAAATACTCACATGCTGAGAACACTGCTATACACAGCACATAAGTTTTCAGTGGTACCATCATTTTGTTCCCTCAGACTTGAATCTTCTCAGGAATCTGCATTTAGTATGCTGGAGAGTGAAAGAAAAAAAGGGAAATTACTGGTGTTGTCACCATGAAAGAAAAACTAATCTTGCATGCACTAACAAATAAGCTAGCAAGAAAATTTTGATAAGTGTAGCCATATATGCAAAAGATTCTTTGCAACTGACCGTTCTTCTGTGACTGTCTTCACACTGCATCTACAGCATACCTATAGGAGCCAAATCAATTTCTCAGGCAAGTCATTTACCACTTTTGACATGACTGAAGTCAATTCAGTGTTCCTTCACTTTTTCTGGTGCGTCATCCTAAAATTACAATACATCCATGAATGTGATCAGTGCCACTAGGCCAAAATAGGTCTTCACTAAAGTATGTTAAAGACCTACTCCATGCATCCAAAACAGTTCCAATGCTCACAACCTTCTCACTTAAGCCTGGACGGCCTCCCACAGCTCTCATCAAAATTCATTCTCATCTGGACACAGTTTCACTTTATTGATTTAGGGTGAGTATGTACACATGACCCCAATGTAAAATTGAAACACTCCTCTCCATACAGTACATGCTGTACGTGCGATGTGAGTTACAATACTTTGCCTTTTTTGAACTAATGTCAATCAAAGAGCTGGGGCAATTGAAAATTTCTGTGGACTACTACAAAAATTGTAGTTTGGGATAAGAGGATTGGCCCTTTAAGTAAAAAATGCTAGGCTGGACTAAGAGAAAATATCACCGATGGAGTTTGATAACAAAAACTTTTGTTTTCCATATGAATTCTCTGTCTGCACATATGTAGTTTAATGTGTTGTTTTTTCTTATTAATACAGTCCAGCTAGCCTCGATAAGCTTTTCTTCTGTTGTGTCTCCTCCATGTTATCTTCTATAATTTATGTGATGTTTTAATGTTAAGTATCAGACTACAGGTATGTAACAGTGGAAATAATTAACTTAAAACTAGACTCACTGAAATAACTGTGATTGCATACTGTCACCTGGGGCTGTTCCACAAAGAGTTACGCACAATCTTAAGTTTGATTCACCATACTTAAGCCAACAGTAAATCATACTTAAGATCGTGCGTAACTCTTTGTGGAACGGGCCCCTGCTGCTGTTTTGGTGGGATTTATGAAGAATCTGTGTCCAATTGAATCCCCATTGGAAAACACACATTCTTCTGTTTTTAGTTTCAATGGAAGGAGAAACCTATGCATTCATGATGGCATGCTTGTGGGTGTATGTGTGTACAGTATATGCATATAGGTGTAAGTTAACCTATAAACAATACCTTACCGGGTAAAAGCCACCTACTCTAGAGCTCAAGCCTCGCACGTCTTTCCTCACTCACAAGGAGCTTGTAACTGTACAGTAGCTACTACCAGCAAATTCGAACGCTGCAATGAGCTCTGTCACCTGATATGCAAGAGCCTGCCCCTGCTTGCGGCATTCACGTGACATAAACAGCTAAAGGGGAATTCCGACCATTTCCTTGGGGGAACTGTTCTCTGTACCCTGTAAGGCATTTACTACGGATATACATGTGTGAATGCATGTGTGTTTGTTACACTTTTCTTGTTTACACAATATCTTAAGAAGGGAAAATCTGGCATTTTTCAAACTTGGCACACAGAGACCCCATACTAAGTGGAAGAACCCTGTTGATTTTGAGAAAGGTCAAAGGTCATCTGGGGTCACAGGGGGTCAAACCCTGAAAACCTTGTTTACACATGATAGATCTACAGTATCTCAAGTTTAAGCTTGGCTTGATTTCAAACTTGGTATATTGATGCATTACAATGGGACAAAGAATATTGATTTTGGTAGAAGTCAAAAGTAATTATTGTGGGTCACAGGGGGTCAAACCCCCAAAACCTTGTTTATATGATATCTTGGGTTAGAAAGTTTGGATTGAACTTAGTATGTCCATTAGTTATTATGGGAAAAAGAAGACTATTAATTTTGGTAGAGGATAAAGGTCACCTGGGGTCACAGGTGATTAAACCCCTGAAAACCTTTTTAACATGATACCGCAAGGTAGGAATTAGCTTTGATGGATTTCAAACTTGGTGAGTTGATGTATTATGACGGGACAAAGAATTAACTCTGTTCATTTTGGTGGAGGTCAAACGTCACCTGGTTATGTAAAGAAACATGCCTACTGTAGCTGTAGTCTTGTCTTGTAAATTTTTCAGGCCTTGAGTTTTTACATTTTTCAGGGTGCTACAAATCACACTATTCACAACATTAAGTGGTGTAGTAGTGTAAGTGTTATGTTCTGTCACTTTGATACGATTTCCTTCAGTCCGATTCTTTATTGGCATGTACAAAAAATTGCTCTTTTCCCATCAGTGGTGCTAGATAAAACCAGAAGGTTACAGCTGAGACAAAAGACCCTCTAACCGAACCCATAGTCACTATAGCTGTCCCTATGTTGACTTCCAGGCACCTAATTAGGCCTATACACTTTACCTTTCAAATATACAACTTCTTTTAGTTTTTATGAGCACCATTTAGATGTGGCACAATCAGCTAGCTCAGCTAGGGTACAGGTTTGCCTGCAAGCTTCTATGTAAAACAGTTGGTGTTGGGGCATTCGAGGTTTTATAGCCCACTAAAGGCAACTAATTTACTATGAGATGTATTCTGCATCCCAGCCATGTCTATTACAAACTGTATCAAAACGATACATAATCATTATTTATTGTTTGTATTAAGTTTTTTATTAACGCTGCTATGAGTGTTGTGCTTGTGTTGCCATCATGCAAATCGGGAAGATCGCAAGTGAGCAGAAGCTGATGTTGCAACTCCAACTTCCTACCATAGGACAATTGTTGTAAACACTAAATCAATGGGTAGAGCTAAAACTCTGACAAACAGTAGCTTGACTAAATATTGATTCACAACTTCGCACAGCCAAAATGAAAATGAATCGCAACTTTGTCATTCTTGGGTAGCAAGTTGCAATGAAAACCCAGTTATTTTGTCCCTTGAGCCTCTATGATAATGACCTGCTTCCAGTCTATGCGGAATTGTGTATGTAAAATAATAAACTACTGTCGCACCTAAGAACACCTCCGAGGATGAAGACGTATGGACTCAAATTTTTCCAAAAATTGTATTATTTTGGGGTTAGGTAGTGTATTGTCATGGACCGTGGAGATGGGGGAGGGGGTTTGGGCAGGGTTTTCGCTATGCCAGTCAGGCCTAACAGGTGACTAGCAACTTCTCAAAAAGCACTTACAAAAGATATATAAACAAGTTAAATTGTGAAAAATTGGAATAAACTGTATATGGACAGTGAAATAAATAAAGTGGTTGACTGATGATCTGTTAAATAATCGGCATCAGGGCCAATAATTTCATAAATGGTAAAAAATCAGCACTGGTAAAATTCTGTGGTTCAACCGATAATCACCACCAGTTATGTGCAAACTGGAAAAGGGGATTAAATATGTTTGAAACTTGCTGTTAATTTCCTTGTGTTTCCCATACCATCCTTTAAGTACCCAAAAGGGTATGCATTGATAATTCACAAAAGTATAATGTCACCTCTGCCAAGGACATGATTGTCTGTTCATCTTCCCCTATACCCCTGAACTATTACCTGCAATTAGAAGTGCATTCAAAGTGTACATCTCGCAGGATGTGCTGTGTAACTTTATATTTCTGTAGTGTACAAGTAGAGTTGCTGCAATTCCTTACTGTATAAACTGTTTTACAGAAAAAAACCAACCACTGACCTGCAGCATTTCGCCATAATTTACAAGTCCCCAGGTATACCACATATGTGTGTATGCTTTGTGAACATAGCAATTAGAAACATAAGAAGAAAGCTCCAAGGTTATTATCTTTCATAAATTGAGCAAATCTCATTCCTGTATTTACTCATGCAATTTTGCCACCTGAGGTCTTTGCAAATGAAAACAGTGATGCATGTGGATGGTCTCATGCATGGAACTTCTTGGCCCGTGCATGCAGTAGACGTACTGTACTTACTGTACCGTGTACTGCAGTAACTGACCTGAAAATCTGTAGGGATTGTGTTTTGCTTGGTGACATCATTTGCATATGATCTATTGCAAAATTTAAATTCCACCTACATCCACATGCTCAGTTTAAAAAGAAACAGCACCACATATCTCTATATGAATCTTTAGGGAATCAGGCTTATGTGCATTTCATTTAAAGGCATATTTTCATCATCCCAAACAGTTCAATTTCTCCCAACCTACTTACTTCTAGCCCCTCCCACATTTACCTAAAACTCATCTTTATCCAGAAACAATCTTAGTTTATTGCTTGATGGCTTGTCCCAGTGGCCATACAAGTCCATAATGTGTAATCAAGACACTCTCAGTGCCCATGCTGTGTAATTTAGCTATTATGCACTGTTTGAATGTGATGCCAATCAAAGAGCTGTACCAATTGAGAGTTTTGATATATGTGTACTGAAACTGTAGTTTAGGGTGACGAATGACTGCCTTTAACAAGATCATCAGTTTCAGACAAGAAGTGTAAAAAATATACAGTACTGTACAGGGATATTTATAAGAAAAGAACAAATGAACAATAAAATGTTTTAGATCAAAATTGAGTGCAAAAGTTTTGCTGCCCAGAACCACTACGATTTGGTAGTAGTGTGGGATTGATGTGGTTAACAATTATTATTAGTAAGTACTCGAGACTCACCCACAAGAGCAGCCACACCTCGTCCCGGCGCTGACTTACAGTAGGTCCTGGTTGTCCTTCGTTAACTATGGTGGAAAGCTGCTGCCACTGTAGCCTACCGTTTAATTAATTTCTATTTCTACAAACACTAGGCCCTATATACACCATACTAACAGTAATACAAAATGGATTGCTGTGCCTATCTGGCGCATGCACTTGCAAATATATACAACTACGCAAAATATAAACTGTACGACCTACTTACGTAAATAAAATGTCTACGCTGCTTAGCGCTGGCTTGGCCTGAGTGGCTGTGATACTACTGCCGCCCAAAACCAATAACCTACTTGCAGTTCGTCTATATGCAAAAATCTATTCTATAATATAGTATAACAACTTCTCTCTAGACGAGCAGTCCGATCTTGTCCTTCTGCTTGCTGAACGGCTAGTGCGTCGTTATCACTAAACGCACATGCAAAGCACAGTACACAAAAGCCATACGCAGGTGCACATGCTAAGATTTTGCATAACAATACTACTTACATTTCACCACTAGCAGTGAAGTATTTACAGGTGATATCTACAGCAGGTAAACTTACGGAAACTTTACCAAAATGAAATAGCGCCACTACATCTAGCTCCCCCCAGATTGCGCTATGGAATAAAGCAATCGATAACAAACAATTAACACCATTTGTTCAACCAGTATCAATAAACTGGATATACTTCTTCGGCCAACGCACATGCCGACCTGAACGTGTTTGACGTGGAGTAATATGGTCCGCATGTGTTGGTGGCGCAGTTGGTTTGAGACTGGTTTTACTAGGTATTAATGGAGTTGGTTGGAATTCTAATTGGGTATGAGTTTCATCCAGGTAAGTCACTTTTAATCGGTCTAGACTGACACTGTCATGGCGACCATTAACATCTAACGTGTAGTACTTATCCGACCGTTGTAGAACCTTGTATGGTCCTTTGTAAAATGGTTGAAGAGGTTTCTTGACAGCATCAGTACGGACCCAGACATGAGTACATGTGGATAATTCTTTTGGAATATGAGATGATCTTGCGGTTGGTCTGGAAACAAACAGTCTCATGGTGGACATGGATTGCCGGAGTCTGTCCACATAGTCACAAGGCTCAGGAATATAATCTCCAGTCTTTGTAACTATATCGGATGGTAAAGCAAGTGTTGTACCAAAAACCATCTCTGCTACACTGCAATTAGTATCAGCCCTAGGAACTGAACGAATGCCTAGGAGAACAACAGGTAAAGCTTCAGTCCATGAAGTTGGGTTAATCTGTGCCTTAAGTGCACCTTTAAGTTGGCGATGGAAACTCTCTACAAGGCCATTTGCTGATGGATGGTAAGCTGTAGTTCTAATACGTTTTGTACCAAAAATTTCAGCAAGCCGTCTGAATAGGTTAGCTTCGAACTGTGAACCTCTATCTGTAGTTACATAAGCTGGAACACCAAAAATAGCTACCCATCTATTAACAAAAGCACTAGCAATGGTTTCAGCAGTGATATCAGAAATGGGAATGGCTTCTGGCCATCTCGTAAATCGATCAATAATCGTCAACAAATAAGTACAACCTTGAGATGGTGGCATAGGTCCTACAATATCAATATGGACATGACTAAAACGCGAAGTAGGTGGAGCAAAATTTCTTAAAGGTGTAACAGTATGACGCTGGACCTTTGACATTTGACACTGTAAACATGACCGTGCCCAATGTCGGACATCTTTGTTAATACTAGGCCATATAAATCGTTGTTTTATTAACCGTTGTGAAGCTCTGATTCCAGGATGTGCTAATGAATGTAATGATTCAAAAACCTGACGCCTAAAATTTGCTGGAACATACAGTCTGGGAGTACCACTTGACATGTCACATACGATAGTCTCAGGAGCAGTAGCATGGGGAACATCGGCTAATTCTAGTGAAGATGATTTTCGTAAGTTTAGTAACTCATCATCTTCACGTTGAGCTGCCGCTATTTTTTCTAAATCAATCGTGACATTGTCAGTTGTGAAAGCGTTGAGATCCATTTGCGACAGAGCATCTGCGACAACATTGTCTTTACCTCTAATATGCCGAATGTCAGTAGTGAATTGTGAAATGTAGTCTAAATGACGGATTTCTCTCGGCGAATAGCGATCTGGCTTAGTGTTAAACGCATAAGTTAATGGCTTATGATCCGTGTAAACACAAAATTGCCTGCCTTCTAAATAGTGCTTAAAGTGACGAATGGTCAGATAAATTGCTAAGAGTTCTCTCCCAAAGGTACTATACCTAGTCTCAGCTGGTTGCAATCGCTTAGAGAAAAATGCTATTGGTTGCCACGAGCTATTGACTAGTTGCTGTAATGCCCTGCCTATAGCTACATCAGATGCATCAACCATAATACATAATGAGGCTTCAGGCACTAGATGGACTAATAACGTGGCAGAAGCCAAGTCCATCTTGACCTTGTTAAATGCCGCTTCTTGCGACTCATTAAGAATAAGTGAAGCATTCTTGACTTTAGTAGACAAAATATCTGTTAGTGGCTGAACTGTATTGGCACAATTGGGAATGAACCTCCTATAGAAGTTAATAAGACCAAGGAACTTACGTAAGCTACTAAGCGAGGTAGGTTTAGGATAATTCTGAATATCTTTAACTTTGGACTCTAATGGACGAACACCGTCACAGTCAACATGATGGCCTAAAAATACAATAGACGATACTCCAAAAACACACTTCTCCGGGTTGACTACAACACCATGTTCATGGAGTCGTTGGAATAGTTGCTGAAGATGGGAGTAATGTTCCTCCAGAGTGGAACTAGCTACCAGTAAGTCATCAATATATACAAAAACGAATGGAAGGCCCCTCAGAACTTGATCTATGAACCTTTGAAAGGATTGAGCCGAATTTCTGAGGCCAAAGGGCATACGTAGGAACTCAAATAAACCAAACGGCGTCGTGATAGCAGTCTTAGGAATGTCTTCTGGTTCTACCGGTATGTGGTGGTAAGCTCTCACTAAGTCTAATTTGGAAAAAATCGTCTTACCATGAAGCGATGCTGCAAAATCATGAATATGCGGAATTGGATAATTGTCCGGAATAGTTACATGGTTGAGCGCACGGTAGTCTCCACACGGACGCCAATCACCAGATTTCTTTGGTACTAAGTGCAATGGAGATGCCCAATTACTTTTGGATGGTCGAATAATGCCTAATTGGAGCATATGTTCAAATTCCTCTTTTGCAGCTTTCAAACGTTCCGGAGCTAAACGACGTGGTCGACAAGTAACTGGTGGACCCTTAGTGGTAATGTGATGTGTTACATTGTGCCTGACATCAGATGGTTGATAAGATGGTTTCAAAATATCAGGATATTCTTTCAATAATGCAGTGTATCTAGGTGAACCATCAGGAATACTAAATGTGAGACTTAATGGTTTTGTTGATGATTCAATACCGTGGACAAACAAGGAAGTCCCTGAATCAATCAGTCTACGATTTCTGACATCAACCAATAACGAAAAATGCCCCAAGAAATCAGCACCTATAATTGGAGTACTAACATCTGCTATAATAAAGACCCATTGGAAAGCACGACGTAAGCCTAAATCTAAATTCAACAAACGTTGACCATGTGTGGTGATGACTGTCTTATTGGCAGCTCGTAAGGCGGAATGAGTTTTACTTTTCTTCTCTGCCAGTGAAGCGGGGTACACACTAACGTCTGCACCTGTTGCCAATTAAAAACAGGTTGCCTGTCTTACGATCAGTTACATAAAATTGACGACAAGTAGACTTTGTGCCAGACGAGTGTGTCGCCGCTAATCGCTGGCTTTGCTGTTTCCCTGGTCACCTGATTTACAATAACTACATGGTGAAGTACATTTATCAGCCTTATTGCCAAACTTAAAATGATACCAGTAATAACCTCCTGGTTTTTCATAGTACCTGGGTCTGGAACCTGACCTAGACCTAGACGATTGACGTCTACTCCTATAATTGCGATCCCTAGAACGCCCTCTACTACGTTGTGCTAACTGATCAGTCAAAGCGTCAACCTTAGTGGATAACTTTGCAACCAATGAGCGTAATTCATCAATTTCATTGGAATTGCTGCGTAAAGGTAATGAATAATTTGCAGCAACAGCATTTCTGGTAGTAGGTAGTGGGTTCGTTGTCTGTACTGAGGGAGTGACTTCTAAAATCTTGTCAGCAAGAAGTGATAACTGTTCTATGTCAACAGTATCCCTAGTTGATGCCAGGATTAATTGAACATTTGTTGGCAAGCGTTGCAAAAATAGGGTTTTAAAAATACCATCTTCTAATTGTCGCTCCCCCAATAACTGATGCATACGTCTAAGGAGTTGCGAAGGCTTTCTATCACCTAATTCTCCTGAAATGAGTAATTGATGCAAACGCTTTTGTTCAGAAGTTGAAGTACGTTCAATTAATTTAGCCTTAAGTTTATCGTATGGATTTGAATCGGGTGGGGTAATTAACAAGTCTCGTACTTCCTCAGCAATTTCAGGCTGAAGTGAAGCCACTACATATGCAAACTTAGTACTTTGGACTGTTATACCTCTAGTAGTGAACTGAGCCTCAACCTGAGCAAACCATATAGTAGGATCTTTGGGCCAAAATGGAGGGATTTTAATAGATACTGCAGACAAATTTGGATTTGGATCAAAATCCTTTTTCTTACTTGTACTCTGTTCGTCCTCGGACATTGTAAAATGATTATAATAGCGATAATACTAAAGCGTAGATTTATACTAAGAGCTGTAGGTCTTTTACAAAAAGTGAATGTAATAGAGTAAACCAACGTTTCTTAGTCACAGACTTAGCGTGAAGGCCGTCATACAGAGGAGTGAAATCATTTCTAATCGTACGAGTATAATTGCCCGACCTGCTCTTACGCTTGGTGGGTTTACGTATGGTTGTGTGCCAGAATAGGGTAGGAAAAATTATATCATGTTGAGTCTGCTGATTAAGATCTTTGAGGAATTAATTGAATCTAATGTAGAATCTAGATCAGCTTGATAAGTTTGTAATTCCTCTTCAGTAAGGGCTGGTTGTGGCAAACACTTGCTTAGCTGAAATTTTGCAAATGATGCTGGAGGTATGGTAGTAAAAACTACGATAGACTTTGGGCGAAGTCGTAAACAAGCAGACTTAAATTGATTCAGGCTATGTAATACATCACTGGCTGTAGCTGATGAACGTCTTAATACCTTCTTACTATAAGTAGGAGGGGAAAACAATTCTGTTAAATCGTTTATGCCAGCTGCTACTCTAATAATAATAAAATCATCTACGCTCCACTGTCGTAACTTAGCAAGAGTTGGTTCTAATAAATCGCCAATACCGGCTCCTCTCTTAATTACATAAGTTACTGAGTTTTCCCTTGTTTCAGAAGGTGGAGCGTAACGATCGAAGGAATAGGCCCTTGAATCAGCTACAAACAACAAGTGCTTGCCACTTGTAGTACTAGACACATTCACTGACATAACCCAGACTTATATGCTACATCAACTTGACAATGTAGGCTAATAAAATTAATAATATATCTAATATTACCACTGTATAGGCTAGTAGTAGTAATGCTGTGTGACAGAAGTCTATGCGATATGAGTCGTATGACGTCAGTAACGATAACAGTACTAACGGTAATAACCTAATTTAAAAACAACTGGAACGAAGTGCAGCTTGAGTAATAAGATATATCGAAAATATCAGAAATATCGGGGTCACCAATTTGTGGGATTGATGTGGTTAACAATTATTATTAGTAAGTACTCGAGACTCACCCACAAGAGCCGCCACACCTCGTCCCGGTGCTGAATTAGGTCCTGGTTGTCCTTCGTTAACTATGGTGGAAAGCTGCTGCCACTGTAGCCTACCGTTTAATTAATTTCTATTTCTACAAACACTAGGCCCTATATACACCATACTAACAGTAATACAAAATGGATTGCTGTGCCTATCTGGCGCATGCACGTGCAAATATATACAACTACGCAAAATATAAACTGTACGACCTACTTACGTAAATAAAATGTCTACGCTGCTTAGCGCTGGCTTGGCCTGAGTGGCTGTGATACTACTGCCGCCCAAAACCAATAACCTACTTGCAGTTCGTCTATATGCAAAAATCTATTCTATAATATAGTATAACAACTTCTCTCTAGACGAGCAGTCCGATCTTGTCCTTCTGCTTGCTGAACGGCTAGTGCGTCGTTATCACTAAACGCACATGCAAAGCACAGTACACAAAAGCCATACGCAGGTGCACATGCTAAGATTTTGCATAACAATACTACTTACGTTTCACCACTAGCAGTGAAGTATTTACAGGTGATATCTACAGCAGGTAAACTTACGGAAACTTTACCAAAATGAAATAGCGCCGCTACAGTAGCATATTTATTTGTATGTGGGCCTCATTGGGGCAAGCTTTTACATTAACGCCACAGCAACCCAAGTACAGTTAATTAATGCAAGTGATGGGGCAATATCACGGGATGTGACATGGGGGGGCAAGGGTGTCTTTTTGCCGGAATGTCACTGTTTATCATGTTTTGCCCATGTTTTGTTCGAATAGATCAACTGCTTTTGCCCGAATCGGGAGGGCAAGTGCCCCCCCCCCCAAGCCTAAGTTAGAAGGAGCATGATGTTGTCTTAAAAATGAATTTATCTGTGGGCATGTGACATATCCCATGCAAACAATGCTAAATTGTATTTAGAGTTCATTTTTATCTCCATTTTTGAAGTTGAAATACAGTAGTAGGCCTATAAATATCCTGTTAGTGAAATGAATGGAGTTCTATTCCCATACTGTAATTTTCCTAGCTCAGTATGGTTATGGTAATAAAATGCTGTACACAAAAAGCAAGAGGCATATTAATGGGGACAAACATGTGACGTTTTGCCCCCTTGCCAATAATACTTGTCTGGCTGATTGTTAAATTTAACCAGAAAGCCAAAAGGCTTAGTGATTCCTTGCCATCAAATACCTTACCTGCTTTCAAATTGACAGTGTTTGATAGGTTTTTCTTTACATTTTAGGCATAGAATTTTCACAATTTTACTGCTGGTGACCTCAAATGACCTTTGACCTCTACCAAAAGCAATAGGCTTCTTCCTCTCAACATGACAAATCTATACCAAATATAAAGAGTATCAGCCACTCCTATCTGAAGATATCATGTTTACAAGCCATTATCGGTGTTTTTGCATTTTTACTGCTGGTGACCTCAAATGACCTTTGACCTCAACCAAAAACAATGGGCTTTTTTCTCTCAACATGACAAACCTTTATACCAAGCATGAGAAATGTTGGTCACTCCTATCTGAAACAAGAGCCCAAGGGCACTATGGTTCCTTGCATTAAAGATGATATTGTATTAAGGTAGTCCCAAGGTAAGGCATAATTTGCACCTTTAACCCCAATGACTTTTGGCCATCACCCAAAAACATAGGGGTACATTAAATTTCAAAATCATACAAGCACTTGCCATTTGAGAGAAATGGAACACTAAACTTTTCAAATTATCACACTGCACACTGCCCACTTCCATGCGACAAATACATTCATCACCTTTCACTAAAATGTCATTTACTTGAGTTTGGGGTAGTATAGGAGGTTAGTTAATTGCCTTTTTGGTCAATCTCAACAATTCAAATCCAGACCTTAAAAAGAAGTCACAAAGGTCAAATACAGTCAAAGTAGATCAAAACTGATTTTAAATAAACACAGTCTCTTCTGCACCAAAGAAATTTAACAGTCATCTGGTCATTCCTGACCACCAAAATGTATGATGGATGACTAGAAATTATGTCATGGTTGTCCTTTAGACTACCCAATGTGTTTGCCTGAGAAGCAAAAATAAGGAAAAGCCCACAATTCTGCTACTAAAGGCAGCCCGATAGTGATTTATTACCACCAATTTCTTCTTCACAATTTGGCTAGAAGACCAAGAAACAAACATAGCTCTGTAGAATCTAATAAATGACTTTCAACTTGACCTTTTAACCTAAAGAGGGTGTTAGAAACAGCATTGTAGTCCCTAGGGTAAAAGCAGAGGTAAAGAAGAGAAACTGCTTTCATATTTTACTATTGAAATTGGAATCTTAGCTTGCACTGTGAATAACTTTATTCAATACTGTATGTGAGGAAAAGGTTGTTTTTAATAATAATTGCATTACTGTCCTGATTGTTAACTAAACTGCTTTTAGACTGAGAGGGGGTTATAATTCTTCTTTTCTTTTATACATTGCATTTGTCTAAAGGCATTAAACTTCAGCTGGACTTTTAAACCAATTGAACAAAGACCCAAAGAGTCTTCACGTGCACTTTACTTAGACGAACACAACTTTCCATTATTTCCACTATGTTACTTGGTTATTGAGTAATTGCACCACATACCTGGCATTGCAATAGGCCTACATATGACCTACATGTACACACTAGCCTGTCATTTAAATGTCAGTAACTCAAGTAACGAACATTGTAGGAGGGTAGTGTAATAGCCTTTTTGGTTCTTCTGATCAAGACAAATCTTGACGTCACAAAAAGTCACAAAAAGTCACAAAGGTCAAAAGGTCAAATGAGGTCAAGTGAGGTCAAGGGGGGTCATTACGTGCATTTCACTTAGACGAACACAAATCTCCATTAAACCACCCCTCTAAAATGTTTCAGTGGCAAGATATCAATAAAACATTACTTTTTGACCTTTTGACCCTTTCCAATTATTTTGGTTAATGTACCAACATTTTCACCTCCTACCAATCTAACTTATCCTAAAATGATGCCACTGCTTGAACAACGGATACTGAGTTACAGCTACTAACAGAAATTCAGTTTTTGGCCTCTGGTGATCACCAGTGACCTTTGACCTCCACCAAAAACGATAGGGCACATCTACTCCACAACATCTACATACATACCAAGTTTGAAAAAAATTGATCACTCGGTTATTGAGTTATCGCACCACATACCTCGCATTCCAATCCGTCACATACACACACACATACACACACACACACACACATACATACGCCAAGGTGACTGCATAGGTTCCTTTGTTACACAAGGAACCAAAAATCATGTTTAAAAGCCATTTTCTGTGTTTTCGCAATTTTACTGCTGGTGACCTCAAATGACCTTTGACTTCTCCCTTAACCATACCAGACACGAATGCAATTTTTGCATTCAGAATGCATTCATTTAGCCTTCGGAATGCAAAAATATGCATTCGAATGCCATTTGAATGCATTCAGCAAATTTGAAGGCAATGCTCGAAGGCAACATGAAGGCATATTTGCATTCACAACTGCGTTCGTATTTGCATTCATGAACTTGTTGCATTCAGTGAGCTGCAGTCATTGTGAAATGAAGGCAATATTGCATTCACAGAGTCAATTTGTCTCACGTTGTTGTATTCAGAGATCTCAACCTTTATTTCTGAAGGTAAGATTGCATTCATATAGTCAAATAGCTCTCATTATTGCATTCAGCGAAGTTGATCTTTACAAATGAAGGCAAAATTGCATTCATAGAATCACACTGGTTGACTTAATATTGCACATTCAACCTAGGGCATAGAAGTAATTGTACTCGGAGTCAAATGCTCAGAATTCCTACAAATTGTTTCAAGTAACTGTCATAGATGCTCTTTTTTGAAGGTATTATACACGTCCAACAGCTCCATTCCTATGTTGTATAATGTGTTAGAATATGATACTGAGTTACAAAAGTGGGACACTTTGGTTTTAACTGTTACCCAAAGGAAGAATGAATTTTTATCCCATTCTTGGTGTCCTCATAACCAACATTATATTTGCATTTACACTTTCCTCGTTAGCCAACCTTTGCAAAATGTAAGGGAATATTCGTAGCTCAGGTCACATTACATTATTGCCTAGATTTTGGGTGGATAAATATGATTGAAGGTACCTGTTTTGGTATGTCTTCTTAACTAACATTATAACTTTAAAGCCAACCAATACAGAATACAAAAGAAAAGACAAACATGTTTTACGTATAAATATAGACCATAATACCATCAAATCATAGAATGGAAAAATAAGTCATGAAATTATGAGTCACAATCAAATTGAAGCCAATTAAAGTCAGGAATACTATGTTGTTACTCCAGTATTGTGTTCTTGCATGTATATTCTAAATGGGATGATTATGTCATGGATACACTGTGCGACTTGTTAATGTATGTTACGTACACAGAACGCAAGCTATCATGACACGGATGTGTGACCACTGAGTGTCTTGCCCAGTAACGTTGCATATTCACGCCAGCACATCTGGTGTACATAACACAGTCATGAATAATCAAAGCGTCTGAGTGAGCAGTTACGATGTTGTTTTTGACCGTCTTTTGCAGGCAGATCATAACACTGAAGCATACGGCGATTTGGAGAAATCGTAAGGATTATGAAGACATAAAATCGGCTATATTTTAAAAAGTACTGGTCAGATTTTGATTAAATTTGGCATGGTTGCTTAGAAAAGGGTATTTAACAACGTGAATCAGTCAAATTCTTGAAGTTTGATATTTTTCGTGGCGTCGTATTTTTAATGCGACAACCCTACATCTAACACAATGTAAAATTATCATCCAAAGTCAAATGGAAAAATTTGTCCCACGCAAAGCATAAGAAGTCAATACACTTTTATTAGAAATTCACATCTTTTAAACATGCTGTTACTAGTGTAACACAACATATCAGGCTGTCAGATTTCACAGAACAATTGTTCCCCATTGGGTGGTGGTCCGTGGTGATGAATTCACAGAACCCAAAAACTTGTTACCACTAATCAGCTAACACCCATGCACTTTTTAGTAGAACCCAAAGGTGGGTTTCTATGGGTTACCATGGTGAAAAATGATGGAACCTACAGTACAAATGGGTTCCCATGATTTTTGAAATCCAACGGCTTGCATAACATAACAACAGGAAGGGCAAAAGAGGGCCAAGGTCCCATTAGTCTTAAGATGCCCTGAAGTCCAAACCCTATTCAAAAGTCAAACCACCAAACCTAAACAAACAGCCCGAAACAATAAGTTTCCACCATAGGCATGGAAGAACTTTTTAATGCTAACCTTAAAGAGGTGTAGCTACTGTACTGACAGGGACTTATCTTACCAATCTGGCAGACAATTCCACTCATTGACAACTCTATGGGAGAAACTAAACTTCCTAATGATGTCAAGCCTTGCAAAAAGCTGGAAGGCTTTTCCAGCTTTTTACAATGCCCATCACAAACACAAAAATTACTTTGAACCCTTAACCCTTTGAACCCCGAATTATTTTTGACTGTCATGACCCTCACCCTGAATTATTTGCATAATATGCATGTTTGAGTGTTTGCAATTTTGACT
Source organism: Holothuria scabra (assembly GCA_037179385.1). Taxonomy (NCBI): domain Eukaryota; kingdom Metazoa; phylum Echinodermata; class Holothuroidea; order Aspidochirotida; family Holothuriidae; genus Holothuria; species Holothuria scabra. Next base: position 5,180,011 of record CM074189.1, on the reverse strand, counting down.
TACTGTTGCAACTTCATACTGTACTGTTTGTTGTTTTCCATGTATGCAAAATCTATTTTTATTGAATACAGACATGATTATAAAAGAAAACTTTGTTTTTTGCATACCTTATTGCCAGTATGCCACCTTTGTGTGCCAGTCTACCCAGCAGTTCGAATCCACCATCCCAATGCAGAGATATTCCTCACAAAAATTGCACCAAAATACTGTCTTTTTCCGTTTTGGCAAGTCTTTATCGCTTAGCTGAGGATTTCTACTTTTGCCCTCCTGTACTTTTCACAGCAGACAACACACTTATGGTTAGTGGTAGCATGTGGTGCGCTTTCCACATGGAGTCTCTCAGTATCCTGCAGTCTGGTGTCTATATCAGCACCAGAGCGCCTTCGTCCTTGATGGTCACGTCAGTGTTTCGCACCTCCCCAACAAGCTGAATACAAAGCCTCTCCAAGAAAGCATGGAATGTGTATAGTCTCTGTCCTGGTTGGTTGTGCTGTTTTTGAAATCCCATCAAAAAAATAGGCATTTTATGACGCCCACATAAAGAATTTCATGATAAGCCTACGGGGCCACTTATAATGACGGCGACATCTCTGGAGGCGAGTCATCTGATCATTCTTGTCCGTACCTCCCATGAACTGGTTGTACGATTTTACAGCCTTGGGGCATGTAACTTGAATGTGCCTGTGTTTGAGTAGCATCATACCTTTGAACTGTGGTATTTGGAGCATCAACATAAATGGAAGTTACAAAATACACAGGCTTTTTGTCCTGCCAAACAATTGCTGCTACCTTTCCATTGAAGAGTAACTCAGATTCCCCTTTTTGTAACTGCCTCTGCTTCTTCTGTAGATCCTTTGGAAAAGATCTTCTGTTTGTCATGGCAGTGTCACATGTAAGTATTCCCCTGGTAAGCAAAGCTTCTGAAAGGTCTACACTAGTGTAAAACCTGTCGATGTATACGCAGTAGTTCTGACATCATTCTCACAACTAAATTTCAGGTTACACTGAGACCATCAACTGCCAAAGCGTCATCCCTTCTACCTGTGTATTGTATATCTCTGCATTTACAATGTAACCATGTACACTATCACATAAAAGGAAATTTTTTATTCCCCATCGAATTGGCTCATCTTTAATATATTGTTTGATGGATAATGAATTTTTGGTTGGGATTGCATTCCCTCATCCAAGGAGAGCTCTTGGCCAGGGACATAAAGATGCTTGAATCTAGGGCTGTCAGTTTCCGTTTAATTGCCTAAACGTTTAAACGGTCAAAATAAACGTTCGTTTACCGTTTAAACGATGTCCAAATATAACCGCCCTTGATTTCCCTTAGAATCTACCGTAAACACGATGATATGTACTAGTACTGGCTTTGAGACAATATTTTTGGCATGCCCCCCTCTATTATCACAAAACATCCGGGACATGCGTTGCTGGCTCTTTGGGTACCTGCGTACCCGATATGTATTATGTATGTAGTACAGGAAATGCATGTCTGAACACGGCGGCTTTGCCGTCCACGGGCAGCTAACTGCTGCCGCGCAGGCTTCTTCACTAAACAGACTACATACCTGGCCGAGCTAAACTGAGCTCGCGCAACGTTAAGTGATCGATATCATGGCATTAAAATTATACGTACACTAACGGGCATATTATTACCGAAAGTTCGGTGTTGTAATTGAAGACTTAAGGATTTAGTTTTAATGAAGATTGAAAGTAAAATCAACGTCGCAGATTCGACTTGTAGGCCTATGCATGTAGTTAGGCATTAGGCCTAACGTTAGTTATTGTGCAGTGTGCTACACTGACTAGTCACACTAATGTTATAGTGTTACTGTTAGCTCGAAGAAGTTTGGGAGCAAACTTCGTTCATATCGTTTAAACGTTTGGGCTATGAAAGCGCCGTTTAAACGGCCGATCGTTCGTTTATACGTTTAAACGTGACAGCCCTACTTGAATCGTTCAAGAATGTAAGTAAAAACAGGCCTTGATTTATAAATTTTATCAGTTTTGTCAACATTCGGGTCATCCTTGTTTACGCAGTGGAGCATTGACCATATACCAAGGAAACGGTCCCGGGATATGACTTCTGAAAACCCAGGGGTAGCTGTAATCAAATTATCCTTTACCAGCCAATATTGTTCATAGTGGTCCTTTTGAATGAGCATCTCCATAGTAACCCTTCAGCCCATGAAGGCTTTCATTAGAGCCAAGTTCACATCAACCCAATTCTTTGCAATATACTTATTTGGTTTAGAAGCTTTCACCCGAGCTGCCTGGTTATTAGTTTCAGTCACAAGCAGTTGCCACAATGTGTCATCCCAAAATAGAGAGAAAAAATCCAGTGGCTCACTGTGGGGACCAATATTTGGGGGCATGTCTTTGGGACCAGGTTGTTCATTAGGCTGAAGTGAAGTCCCTTGTATCCCTTACCCACTGGTCATTTCTTTGTACCACACCCCTTTGTCTGCCTCTTCCACGACCACCTCCCCTGACAGCTCCACCACCCCTAACTGGTTTACCACCATTACCACGTCCACCTCTAACAACTCCCCTAGGCTGTAAATCTACATTACTAGTGGTAGTATCACTAGTGCTAGGCCTAGCGTTAGGCCTATCTGTACAAACAGGTGTAGCAACACTGTTACCCCTTTCACTTTCACTCTCTTCGCTCTCCAATTCTGCTGTCAATTCGTCTTCAAAATCACTATCATGATGATAGTCGGATTCATCGAGATCTTCTTGTGACCCGTCATCAAACAAAAGGGCAGCAGCTTCTTCAACGGTGTATCTGTGGCTCATTTTGTTTGGAAAATGTTCCGAATAAAACGTAACAATGTGTTTCTCTGTAAAAGAGGGCGGCAATCAATGTAAACAAAGCCTAGCGACCACTAAAAGTCAGGTGATTATGGTCACCTGATCTATGGGCGGAAGACCGGCTTTTCGGGTTATCCTACATTTTCTGTGCGGCAGGTTTTCCGGCCTTTAGGGTTCAAAGTGTTAAAGGGCCAATCCTCTCACCCCAAACTACAATTTTGGTACAGGAATACCGAAATTCTTAATTGGCTCAGCTCTTTAATTGACTGCTAATTCAAACCATGCAGAGCACCAAAGCTTAGGCCTACATTATTCAGCATGAACTGAACTGAGTGTTTTGATTATAAACATTGATTTATCTATACTCACCTTGAAGCAATAAACTGAAACTGTATCTGGATGAGAATCGGTACTGTTTGGGGTGAGAGAAATGGGCCTTTAAATTGCCCCACATTCCAAAATTTCACAATGTTCATGCCTAAGTTAAGTGTTATAGCCCTAGCAAATGTAACTGTAAGTTAGCTACTGCTTTGTTCTTACCCTCTGTAACTGATTGCTACCATACTGTAGGCTAAATCCTTCTAATATCGAGTAACGTTGTAGGGGTCAAAATGATTTGTTTACTCCCAGGCATCAGTACTTAACCCTTTACCGTTGTGCTCCGTTCGGGGCATATTTGCGCGCCTCGGGAGTGGGCGGAAAAGCGGATGAAGTCCGCCCCGCATCGGCTTCCGTAGGCCATTGACCCCGTGACCTTAAACTATTGTCTCTCTCGCTGTTGTGGCCGAATTTTCGGGTAGCTACTCGCAGTTTAGAGCTCCGCATGAAACAGTAAAGATGTGTGACAGCCGAGCTCTCCGCATGGGTCCAAAAGGACCCAAACAACGGTAAAGGATTAAGCAACCCTGTACTTCTTTTGTAGTAGATAGATATTGTATTAGGTATGCATTAGTCCTCAGTAAAGGACTATGTATGGACGGTCGCGTAATTGCTATAGGGAGCAATTACGCGACCGTCCATACATAGTCCTTTACTGAGGACTAGGTATGCATGAATGTACTTGCACCTGTAGATGTACAGTAGAAGTTGAATGTACAAAGCACCACAGCCTGGAGGCTTGATGAAGAATAAAGTCAGTTGCATCCAGACCTCCTTTGTGTTCAGTTGTCTTTCTGTTTCTTGTACAACATTCAGTTAGAGTGGCACGCCTAGCCTGCAACTCTACAACGTTATGAACTTAGGCCTAAAGACTGGTGCCGTTGCTATTTGACACGATTTTTTACTATTTTAGCCTCATACAAAACTGCGATGCCTAGGCTAACCTAGCGTAAACCTTCAGTGAAGGATACTGTTCGCCCCAGTGGCAAGGCGTAGCCTAACTAAGGCCTAGGCCTAGACTTGCGTTAGTAATTTCTCAATAACTAACGTTAATACTAACGTTAGGCTAGGGCAGGTTTACACTGATTTCTCGCCAAGAAACGTTTGTTTTTTCATGATAGGCCCTAAAGGACTTACTTACAGGGGTTCGAATCACGGTGTTTCAGCTTTCAACTTAGCTCATTGACAACATTCAGACGTTGCGTACGCAATACAAGGTGGCCGTTCGATCCGCTGCTGTATCGAAATGTCGATTTTGCGATGACAACCACTGTAACTTGTAAGTTTAAGAAAGCACCGAGTGACGGCTCACCTTAAATCGACGGTACTTCAGTCCTGACGTCATATTACGTTTTGTTACCGTGGTTATTATGCTGCTAACCGCGGGAAACTTGTACATGCCGTTATGCATATCTGGTACCGACACTTGACAGGCTAGCTAAACTAGCAAGCAAGCAGTGCTAACGTTACTGATAAAGAAACAACTTTCGTAAGGTTTATTTAAAACGAAAGACATGTTACAGTTGAACTGAACTTTGCAAGTGGGCTTGAGTAACCCCAACGGATTTAGTTTTTATTAACTCCAGCTGGTAGTATACAGTCCAGTTAATACTAACGTCAGTCCTCAGTAAAGGACTGTGGTCGTTCGAGATAATCACTAACGTATGCAAGTACTTATACATAAATGTATAAGGAGCAATTATGCGACCTTCCATACATATATACTGAGGTCTAGGCTAGTTAATACGTACATGACACAGGGTTAGGTAAGATTTAACATCACACCAACACATCTATGTTATGGTGTAGCCTAATACTTTTCAAATCCCACTGTTCAGCCGCGTCTCTACTTATTATGATGGGGAGGTCCTTGGGCATAATCTAATTTCTACAACCCCAGCCCACGAGGAAACCATTTAGGGACTTGCCCAGTTTCGTGGCACAGACTACTCGTCGGTCTTGGGGTGAGTATAGTAACAGTCTTGTCTGAGTATTTCACAGGCGAGAGTTGGGGACAAACTTCTCGCCACACACAACCTCCTCAGAGAACCTGGAGTCAGTTTTACATATAGCTACATGACGTGGAATGAGATACAAGTGTAATCATCATTGGTATTTCTTTCAGTACTCCCATTAACATTACTTCATATATGTGCAATGGAATGAGATACAAAGTGCAATGCTTGTTATCTCAGTCCAATTAATACTAGGTCATGCTATGAAATCAGTTACCAAACATAGTGCTTGGTATTAGTCCAGTTAATAAAAGGTATGCTCTGGAATGAGATACCAAGCACAATGCTTGGTATTTCAGTCCAGTTTATACAGGACATGCTATGGAATGAGATACCAAGCATAATCCTTGGTATTTCAGTCCAGTTAATACAAGGTATGCTATGGAATGAGATACCAAGCACAATGCTTGGTATTTCAGTCCAGTTTAGCCCGGACATGCTATGGAATCAGTTACCAAACATAATGCTTGGTATTTCAGTCCAGTTAATAAAAGGTATGCTCTGGAATGAGATACCAAGCATAATGCTTGGTATTTCAGTCCAGTTTATACAGGACATGCTATGGAATGAGATACCAAGCATAATGCTTGGTATTTCAGTCCAGTTTAGCCCGGACATGCTATGGAATCAGTTACCAAACATAGTGCTTGGTATTTCAGCCAAGTGAATACAGGACATGCTATGGAATCACTTACCAAACATAATGCTTGGTATTTCAGTCCAGTTAATAAAAGGTATGCTATGGAATGAGATACCAAGCATAATGCTTGGTATTTCAGTCCAGTTAATACAAGGTATGCTATGGAATGAGATACCAAGCATAATGCTTGGTATTTCAGTCCAGTTTATACAGGACATGCTATGGAATGAGATACCAAGCATAATGCTTGGTATTTCAGTCCAGTTTAGCCTGGACATGCTATGGAATCAGTTACCAAACATAATGCTTGGTATTTCAGTCTAGTTAATACAAGGTATGCTATGGAATGAGATACCAAGCACAATGCTTGGTATTTCAGTCCAGTTAATACAAGGTATGCTATGGAATGAGATACCAAGCACAATGCTTGGTATTTCAGTCCAGTTTATACAGGACATGCTATGGAATGAGATACCAAGCATAATGCTTGGTACGTATTTCAGTCCAGTTAATACAAGGTATGCTATGGAATGAGATACCAAGCACAATGCTTGGTATTTCAGTCCAGTTTAGCCCGGACATGCTATGGAATCAGTTACCAAACATAATGCTTGGTATTTCAGTCCAGTTAATAAAAGGTATGCTCTGGAATGAGATACCAAGCATAATGCTTGGTATTTCAGTCCAGTTTATACAGGACATGCTATGGAATGAGATACCAAGCATAATTGCTTGGTATTTCAGTCCAGTTAATACAAGGTATGCTATGGAATGAGATACCAAGCACAATGCTTGGTATTTCAGTCCAGTTTAGCCGGGACATGCTATGGAATCAGTTACCAAACATAATGCTTGGTATTTCAGTCCAGTTAATAAAAGGTATGCTCTGGAATGAGATACCAAGCATAATGCTTGGTATTTCAGTCCAGTTTATACAGGACATGCTATGGAATGAGATACCAAGCATAATGCTTGGTATTTCAGTCCAGTTTATACAGGACATGCTATGGAATCAGTTACCAAACATAATGCTTGGTATTTCAGTCCAGTTAATACAGGACATGCTATGGAATGAGATACCAAGCACAATGCTTGGTATTTCAGTCCAGTTAAAACAGGACATGCTTTGGAATGAGATACCAAGCATAATGCTGGGTATTTCAGTCCAGTTAATAAAAGGTATGCTCTGGAATGAGATACCAAGCACAATGCTTGGTATTTCAGTCCAGTTAATACAGGACATGCTATGGAATCAGTTACCAAACATAATGCTTGGTATTTCAGTCCAGTTAATAAAAGGTATGCTCTGGAATGAGATACCAAGCATAATGCTTGGTATTTCAGTCCAGTTAATACAGGACATGCTATGGAATCACTTACCAAACATAATGCTGGGTATTTCAGTCCAGTTAATAAAAGGTATGCTCTGGAATGAGATACCAAGCACAATGCTTGGTATTTCAGTCCAGTTAATACAAGGTATGCTATGGAATGAGATACCAAGCACAATGCTTGGTATTTCAGTCCAGTTTATACAGGACATGCTATGGAATGAGATACCAAGCATAGTACTTGGTATTTCAGTCCAGTTTATACAGGACATGCTATGGAATAAGATACCAAGCACAATGCTCGGTATTTCAGTCCAGTTTAGCCCGGACATGCTATGGAATCAGTTACCAAACATAATGCTTGGTATTTCAGTCCAGTTAATACAAGGTATGCTATGGAATGAGATACAAAGCACAATGCTTGGTATTTCAGTCCAGTTTATACAGGACATGTTATGGAATGAGATACCAAGCATAATGCTTGGTATTTCAGTCCAGTTAATACAAGGTATGCTCTGGAATGAGATACCAAGCACAATGCTTGGTATTTCAGTCCAGTTAATACAGGACATGCTATGGAATCAGTTACCAAACATAATGCTTGGTATTTCAGTCCAGTTAATAAAAGGTATGCTCTGGAATGAGATACCAAGCATAATGCTTGGTATTTCAGTCCAGTTAATAAAAGGTATGCTCTGGAATGAGATACCAAGCATAATGCTTGGTATTTCAGTCCAGTTAATAAAAGGTATGCTCTGGAATGAGATACCAAGCATAATGCTTGGTATTTCAGTCCAGTTTAGCCCGGACATGCTATGGAATGAGATACCAAACATAATGCTGGGTATTTCAGTCCAGTTAATAAAAGGTATGCTCTGGAATGAGATACCAAGCACAATGCTTGGTATTTCAGTCCAGTTAATACAAGGTATGCTATGGAATGAGATACCAAGCACAATGCTTGGTATTTCAGTCCAGTTTATACAGGACATGCTATGGAATGAGATACCAAGCATAGTACTTGGTATTTCAGTCCAGTTTATACAGGACATGCTATGGAATAAGATACCAAGCACAATGCTCGGTATTTCAGTCCAGTTTAGCCCGGACATGCTATGGAATCAGTTACCAAACATAATGCTTGGTATTTCAGTCCAGTTAATACAAGGTATGCTATGGAATGAGATACAAAGCACAATGCTTGGTATTTCAGTCCAGTTTATACAGGACATGTTATGGAATGAGATACCAAGCATAATGCTTGGTATTTCAGTCCAGTTAATACAAGGTATGCTATGGAATGAGATACCAAGCACAATGCTTGGTATTTCAGTCCAGTTTAGCCCGGACATGCTATGGAATCAGTTACCAAACATAATGCTTGGTATTTCAGTCCAGTTAATGAAAGGTATGCTCTGGAATGAGATACCAAGCATAATGCTTGGTATTTCAGTCCAGTTTATACAGGACATGCTATGGAATGAGATACCAAGCATAATGCTCAGTATTTCAGCCCAGTTTATACAGGACATGCTATGGAATGAGATACCAAGCATAGTGCTTGGTATTTCAGTCCAGTTAATACAAGGTATGCTATGGAATGAGATACAAAGCACAATGCTTGGTATTTCAGTCCAGTTTATACAGGACATGCTATGGAATGAGATACCAAGCATAATGCTTGGTATTTCAGTCCAGTTAATACAAGGTATGCTATGGAATGAGATACCAAGCACAATGCTTGGTATTTCAGTCCAGTTTAGCCCGGACATGCTATGGAATGAGATACCAAGCATAATGCTTGGTATTTCAGTCCAGTTAATAAAAGGTATGCTCTGGAATGAGATACCAAGCATAATGCTTGGTATTTCAGTCCAGTTTATACAGGACATGCTATGGAATGAGATACCAAGCACAATGCTTGGTATTTCAGTCCAGTTTAGCCCGGACATGCTATGGAATGAGATACCAAGCATAATGCTTGGTATTTCAGTCCAGTTAATACAAGGTATGCTATGGAATGAGATACCAAGCACAATGCTTGGTATTTCAGTCCAGTTTAGCCCGGACATGCTATGGAATCAGTTACCAAACATAATGCTTGGTATTTCAGTCCAGTTAATAAAAGGTATGCTCTGGAATGAGATACCAAGCATAATGATTGGTATTTCAGTCCAGTTTAGCCCGGACATGCTATGGAATGAGATACCAAGCATAATGCTCAGTATTTCAGCCCAGTTTATACAGGACATGCTATGGAATGAGATACCATAGCATAGTGGTTGGTATTTCAGTCCAGTTTATACAGGACATGCTATGAAATGAGATACCAAGCACAATGCTTGGTATTTCAGCCCAGTGAATACGGGACATGCTATGTAATCAGTTACCAAACATAATGCTTGGTATTTCAGTCCAGTTGATACAAGGTATTCTATGGAATGAGATACCAAGCACAATGCTTGGTATTTCAGTCCAGTTAATACAGGACATGCTATGGAATGAGATACCAAGCATAATGCTTGGTATTTCAGTCCAGTTAATACAAGGTATGCTATGGAATGAGATACCAAGCACAATGCTTGGTATTTCAGTCCAGTTTAGCCTGGACATGCTATTGAATCAGTTACCAAACATAATGCTTGGTATTTCAGTCCAGTTAATAAAAGGTATGCTCTGGAATGAGATACCAAGCATAATGCTTGGTATTTCAGTCCAGTTTATACAGGACATGCTATGGAATAAGATACCAAGCACAATGCTTGGTATTTCAGTCCAGTTAATACAGGACATGCTATGGAATCAGTTACCAAACATAATGCTTGGTATTTCAGTCCAGTTAATAAAAGGTATGCTCTGGAATGAGATACCAAGCATAATGCTTGGTATTTCAGTCCAGTTTATACAGGACATGCTATGGAATAAGATACCAAGCACAATGCTTGGTATTTCAGTCCAGTTAATACAGGACATGCTATGGAATCACTTACCAAACATAATGCTGGGTATTTCAGTCCAGTTAATAAAAGGTATGCTCTGGAATGAGATACCAAGCACAATGCTTGGTATTTCAGTCCAGTTAATACAGGACAAGCTATGGAATCACTTACCAAACATAATGCTTGGTATTTCAGTCCAGTTAATAAAAGGTATGCTCTGGAATGAGATACCAAGCACAATGCTTGGTATTTCAGTCCAGTTAATACAAGGTATGCTATGGAATGAGATACCAAGCACAATGCTTGGTATTTCAGTCCAGTTTATACAGGACATGCTATGGAATGAGATACCAAGCATAATGCTTGGTATTTCAGTCCAGTTTATACAGGACATGCTATGGAATGAGATACCAAGCATAGTACTTGGTATTTCAGTCCAGTTTATACAGGACATGCTATGGAATAAGATACCAAGCACAATGCTCGGTATTTCAGTCCAGTTTAGCCCGGACATGCTATGGAATCAGTTACCAAACATAATGCTTGGTATTTCAGTCCAGTTAATACAAGGTATGCTATGGAATGAGATACCAAGCACAATGCTTGGTATTTCAGTCCAGTTTATACAGGACATGCTATGGAATGAGATACCAAGCATAATGCTTGGTATTTCAGTCCAGTTAATACAAGGTATGCTATGGAATGAGATACCAAGCACAATGCTTGGTATTTCAGTCCAGTTTAGCCCGGACATGCTATGGAATCAGTTACCAAACATAATGCTTGGTATTTCAGTCCAGTTAATAAAAGGTATGCTCTGGAATAAGATACCAAGCATAATGCTTGGTATTTCAGTCCAGTTTATACAGGACATGCTATGGAATGAGATACCAAGCATAATGCTCAGTATTTCAGCCCAGTTTATACAGGACATGCTATGGAATGAGATACCAAGCATAGTGCTTGGTATTTCAGTCCAGTTAATACAAGGTATGCTATGGAATGAGATACAAAGCACAATGCTTGGTATTTCAGTCCAGTTTATACAGGACATGCTATGGAATGAGATACCAAGCATAATGCTTGGTATTTCAGTCCAGTTAATACAAGGTATGCTATGGAATGAGATACCAAGCACAATGCTTGGTATTTCAGTCCAGTTTAGCCCGGACATGCTATGGAATGAGATACCAAGCATAATGCTTGTTATTTCAGTCCAGTTAATAAAAGGTATGCTCTGGAATGAGATACCAAGCATAATGCTTGGTATTTCAGTCCAGTTTATACAGGACATGCTATGGAATGAGATACCAAGCACAATGCTTGGTATTTCAGTCCAGTTTAGCCCGGACATGCTATGGAATCAGTTACCAAGCATAATGCTTGGTATTTCAGTCCAGTTAATAAAAGGTATGCTCTGGAATGAGATACCAGCATAATGCTTGGTATTTCAGTCCAGTTTATACAAGACATGCTATGGAATGAGATACCAAGCATAATGCTTGGTATTTCAGCCCAGTTTATACAGGACATGCTATGGAATGAGATACCAAGCATAGTGCTTGGTATTTCAGTCCAGTTTATACAGGACATGCTATGAAATGAGATACCAAGCACAATGCTTGGTATTTCAGCCCAGTGAATACAGGACATGCTATGGAATCAGTTACCAAACATAATGCTTGGTATTTCAGTCCAGTTAATACAAGGTATGCTATGGAATGAGATACCAAGCACAATGCTTGGTATTTCAGTCCAGTTAATACAGGACATGCTATGGAATGAGATACCAAGCATAATGCTTGGTATTTCAGTCCAGTTTATACAGGACATGCTATGGAATGAGATACCAAGCATAGTACTTGGTATTTCAGTCCAGTTTATACAGGACATGCTATGGAATGAGATACCAAGCATACAATGCTTGGTATGTTTCAGTCCAGTTTATTCAGGACATGCTATGGAATGAGATACAAACCAAGCATAGTGCTTGGTATTTCAGTCCAGTTAATACAGGACTTGCTATGGAATGAGATATACCAAGCATGATAGTGATTGGTTTTTCAGTCCAGTCAGTACATAATGTGGTATGGATTGAGCTGACCTCTACTGTTGCCATGCAATTGAGAAATATTAAGGGTCACATGGTCATCAGAGTTCTGAGTTAAACTCTGAAAATATTTAACCCAACATCTCAAGATAGGTAACTGAGATTTCATATTTGGTATGTGGATACAATTACTGAGACAAGATGATCCAAAGTTGTTTTCCATGGAGGTCAAAGGTCATTTAGGGTCACCTAGTGTCAAAATATGAAAATTTTTTCAACACATAGCCCAGTATATGAAACTTGGATAGGTTTAAAAACTTTAGTGTGTGTTTGCATTATGGTGAGAAGCTGGTCCTTCATGATTTTGGTAAAGGTCAAAGGTCATGTAGGCTCACCATGGGTCAAACTTAAAACCGAATTGGCAAGATATTCCAAGGTAAGAGACTTGGACACATTTATTTTTTGGGTATTTGATTTTGATTTTGAAAAGGTCAAGTGTCTCCTGACATCAACAGTGGTCAAATTCAAAAAATACGATATTTCAAGAAATGAAACTTGAATAGATTCCATATTTGGTAGGTGGATGCATGATGATGAGCACATGGTCCCCACTGTTTGGTTGAAGTCAAAGGTCATCTGCGGTAAAAAGTTATTGTTGCAACAAGTTAGTTTAACATTCGATAGAGAAGACATGACATCATGTCATTATTTGAACTAGAACATGAATTGATAATTGAAACAATGCATTTCTCATTTCTGCAGTTTGTTACTTCATAAATTAGAAACACTCCACAGTGCTTAACTAAAACCCATGGCTAACCATGGAAAATGATGATGTTTTAAGAGTAGGCTACATCTTGTACAATATGAGTTGAAATCATCATCTGAGAATCACAGTGAGCTTTAATATGGATGGTGTTATCTACAGATTAAAGAATAAACTAACTGGCCTATCTGCAAAATACAGGCAGGTATGAACAAATAAAGGATATGTGGTTTGCAAATGGATGTTGGGAATATGAAGTCCTATTACAAATCAAAATTCTTACTTTAAGGAATTCATTACTTTCATTACCTAAAAAAACCCCATGTACAATAATTACAATCAAACAGTCTTAAAATACACAGTGGAGTCAATAAAAACACAGAGAACATCCATTGAGGCCACTTCAACATTTTCATTTATTTTATTCACCAAATAAGACACCAAAACTGTAATTTACTTGGATAAGTAACAATCAATTGCTTGGAGATATTGACAGCACATATCACATTGTGACACACTGAGATGTTTCTTATTTGTAGATCAAGCCATGCTGCAATGGGAAATAATGTTTCAAAATCTATTTTTGCTGCTTGGTATGGGACCACTATGGCCAAGAGCTATGCATGTCCTGTCAAAACACTGCCGAATATTTAGTATCTTGTACAGTAAAATGGGGTGACTTGACACAAAATACAGACTTCTCATACATTTCCTTTTAATGTACAACATAAAAAAAAAAAATATATAGGTACTACTTTTAGTACATTTTAAACCTCATGGATAAACTCAAGTAGAGTCGTCACTGGAAAAAACTGCAATGGTAGTGTTCAACAAGACTAGATACTAGATACTTTGTTGCTGGAAGTAATTCATGTTTTGGACCATTACAATATAATCTTAAATGGCATCTGTGTTTGGTTTTCATCATAACTGTTACTACTTTGTGACATAAGATTATGGTATACTGTAGGTCATCAAAATATAGAATTAATTCAAAATGAAAGACAATATAACTATTTTTTAATTATTCTTGTTGCAAAATCACACATTTCAACCAATTCTCATCATAACCTAACCTTCCACATGCCACAGGCAAGCCATCGCAAGGTACATTGCGTCCCACCCATAAGGACAAACCTCTAGTTCAAAATTTTTCAGTAAGCAGATTGATTAATGACATTTTAATGGTCATCCCCGGAATCTAATGAACCATTTCAATCTCCCATGAGACTGCCTTGCCTTCAATTAAATAATACCCAATTGTGCAGTCCCATTATGAAAACATACAAACTGTGACACTCCCAATGTGCACTGTCATGTACAGGACTATTTGTCTACATGCATTATATGTCAAGTTCCCTATTGCCAGTTTTTTGTTTCAATCCACAAAATGAGATTGGACAGTGAATGGTCAGGGTTAAGGCACATCTACATGGCTCAACATGCAATTGCATATTCACTAGTATGCATCTAAATATGTACTGCTAATTGGGAGGGGTAAGGTTACCTTTTACTCAACTAATCTGTGTAAGGGGTACATTTCAATTGCCTGGAAAAGTAGTTACACTTTGCTTAACACTATATCTTCTCGAAAATTTTCTTGTATTCTTATTTTTAGATCTTACAGTACTTACAGAAATAGAGGGTATAGGCTACTGTACATGCAGTATATCTTAGCAGTGTGGGGCAATTGATGTACCTTGGAATCTTCAGATGGGAACCATGAAAAGACGGCTAGCATTGGGAATACTCCACAACCCCCATAGGGCCATCATAAATTTTTTGTTTTAAATTTCTATTCTTCTTGTTTTGACTTGAGGACCTTTCAAAGGAAATGAACCAACCTTCCTGGCTGGCACGAAGCAAAGTTACAAATGTAATAACTAATTATGCTAACATATAGAGTAATACACATCTTGTTTTAATGAGAATATGCTAAATGTATAGGTTTCAGTTCCACTTTCACATATACAAAAAATTATTTACTGCTGTAACCCCTTCATTGGCATTATTCTACACAGCTATCTGCAATGAAAAATGTTGAAACAGCAAACCCTTCTGCTAATCCATAATCCAATACGTTATATGTATAACTGCCATCAAATAAAGCAAGACACGCTTAAAGATCTTGTGCTGGATCATGGCGATTCAAATATGATGAAGATTTGACATTTTTACCTCTTGTGATCCTAAATGACTTTTAACCCCCACCATAAACAAGGGTATCATAATGTACCTACATGCGCCTCTTCATTTGAACTGAATAAGCTTTGCAAGCTATAATAACCCTACAGCTTTAGAAACATAAAGATCCAAATAAAAAAATTTAAACCACAAATGCATGCAGAAAACTTGGGTTTAGTATAAAATTTGTATAATTCAAAAAAAACCACTAACCAAAGCAATTCCTGTTTTCACCTACAAAACTTGATTCCATTTAAAATGCCTGTTTTCAGTGGTTTATGAGGGCAACAAAGCACCCCTTTTTGGCAAGGAATCACTAAGCCTTTTGGCCGAAGGGCTTATCCTCTGTTTTTCCATGATAAAGTGTACATTATTTGACAGATAATCCTGCCTGGTCAGCATTCTACTTACTTGAACATACTTTGGGCCTTAATACAATAGATGCATTTGTTTGAACAAAATGTTCAGAGTAAAAATTTGAGGAATTATTATCTCATTTAGTGCTTTTTGAAGTGAAAAAAATACCTCCCATTGGCGGATATTTGAGTATCGGCAAGACTTGAACACAACATGGGCATTTTAACCATAAGTCTTACTGGAAGTTACCCTAGAGATAATTTTTTAAGTCACTATAAGCATCCTTTATTAGCCAAATAAGAACCTCACAAACTCACTAAAACCCAGGAGCTTCTGGTGGCTTTGCCCCCTGGAAACCCACCAGGCGCCCCTAAGGTAGGCCTCAGGACCCCATCCATTGAGCCTCGCGCTTTGTGGAGTCTAACAGTGACCCCCCTGCAAAATTTGTGTGCCCCCCACAGTGCCCCCCTAGGATGAAAAGTCTGGTGATGCCACTGTGCCTATGTCCTGTCCAACATGCAACAACTTGGAATCCTGGATCACCAACATATCTCAAAAAACTTCCATCTTCTGCTTATTACTTTTAAAGCCATTCCTCTATAGTTTCAGTAAATTTTTCAAGGAAATGTGACATTATCCAGACCACATTTTCTTTTCTCTTCATCAAATTTAACCTCAGACTGCTAAAGTAGTGTCTGAAAGGACTCTTCTTGGCTAATATTCTTTCTGCTTTCTAATTAAAAACTGTAAAACTCAGCCATTTTGCTGGTAGGTTCACCATATCTGCAAGTATACTGCCGAGTTAGCTCTGTAGCTGACTTGGAAATTTGAAGCATCTACTAGGAAACTCTAGCAAATCCTTCGGTTTTATGCATATCAGTCCAAGTATTTACTTCTTTTCCAGTAAAAGGTTGTCTAGTGTACAGTAAAAGCTTCTGGTAAACTTTATGCACTCAAAATACTCAAATATTAAAGTAAATAGTATCTACTACTTTTTATGCATACGCCCCAATATTATCCCAAATGACCTTCGATCAACTTTTCAAAATCAACATGGATTGATTACCTACTTTAATACATCGAAACCACCCAAAATTGAGCACAGTCCCATGTACAGTACATTTCTTGTGATAAAATGTTTACTAAGTTTTAAAAAATTGACCTCTCCCGACCCCAAATGATATTTGACCTGTTATATACCAAAAACAATATGGTTCATTTACTTAATACGGAAATTCAACTCACTGAACATGAGGTTAGTCACACTTACCCTTCTCAAGATATTGTGTTTACAAGTAATTTCTAGGGAATTTACCATTTCAACTCTTGTGAACCCAAATGACCTCCATGAAAATCGATACAGATAAAGTTACATCAAATTCTTGTGTCCTACAGAACTCTTAACTTGATAGTAACCAACGTAAATATTAGGGACGGACATGTTACAAACGTAACATCATTTCCTCTGACATCAGCTACAATGCAATTACTGATGGCTTACGTATTTCATTTGGGATATTTCACTTAACCTGTATCAGTATGGCCTTCAAGGAAAGTGATTTAAGACAAAAGAAAGCACAACCAGCAAAGACATTGTACTTGTTATATCAAGTGTGGACTGGGGGGGTTGCAGAATACACCCACGGAATTTTCCACCTGGAGTAATTTGGCAGCAAACGGGAAGGACTTTCTAAGTTCTTGAACTGTAATTAAAACTGAAATTGAACTGTACCTGAAACCCTATACTTTACTTTTTTATCTAGTTGACACTATATAAGTACATCCATGTCAGTGTGTCCTTAAATCTCATCTTACTTACAAACTAATGATTGAGTTTGAAATGAATCTGTTTCAAAAGAAGTGAAAATATTTGCAGGGTTGTCACCACTTTCTTTTGGCTTGAGTTGTTGGCTTCCATCTGAGGAAACTAAACATGAAATAATAGAGCCCCAACTTAATTGAGAGAATTAAAATGTGATCTGTGAAATGTTGCTGAAAATTCAATATTTTTGTCAATTTCCATCCTTTATATTTGAGTGTTTGGATAAAAGCAGACATCGGCTATCGCCTCAGTCAGCTCAGCCTCTGTAATGATGTTATAATTGGTCTTAAATTACATATGAGACTGGGCAACCATTGCATTTATACTCTAATTTGAGTATCATCGCAAAAGGTCTAGGCCAATCAGAATGCAGGAAAGCAAAAAAGGTGTTTATGAATTATTATTCATTTCCTGCATAATGATTTATGAAGGAATACAAATTGTACTTGCATAAGTTACATATGCAAGGGTCCTATTCTCTTCATAAACTTGCACCACATCTAATGTGACACTTAAATGTTGAAAAAGGGGGCAACATAGGCCACAAGTATTCCCATAACAGCCTTTATATATGTTGAACATACATAAAATGTATTTATAGCCCTCAAATTATGGAGAACTATAAAAATCTTCAAACCACACTGAAATCTTTCAAAATAACATCTTTTGGTTTTCGCCCCTTGGCTCTTCGCCAGAGAGTCGTGGGGACTTTTAGAAAAACATCAAAGCAAAATCACGTGCTGCATATTTTCCTTTATTGTGGATAAGCCCATATATGCCCAATATGAACAAATGTTGGACTTTCCTACCATGAGAGATAATGTTTTAATTCAAGCTAACTAATCATATTGGGCCCTACAAATAGGACATACGTAACTGCCTTTAGGATTTCTTGTGATGTTCACGCACTTGAAGTGACACCATCTTCCACACACATCACAGGCAATCCACTTCTGCTTTTGTTCAGACTTGGTGCATCCAACCATATCACACACTGATCGTTGGGAAGGTGGTTTCACCGCTGCTTCTAGAAGTTTCCCAAGAGCAAACTTGCACATACAGACAGCATCAGAATGGCTCACAACGTCAGGAGGTATCCCTCTGGTTAACGCCAAAGCATTCTGTAATATGAAAACATTGAGATTATTGTGTGGGTTGTTTAATTAGTTGTCATTTTTTTTTTTTTTTTGGTGGCAATAGGAAAAGGTAAACTGAAGTATGATGCAGCCTTCACTTAACCACTTTATATGCATGTGGTGCCATTGTTAAAAAATAACATCCACTTATACCAGCAAACTTAAGCTCAGCAGTGCCAAGTACAGCATCATGGTGTACTTCGTGATAGTTTACTATCACATATTGGAAGATTATAGAAAAAAAGTGCCCTTGTGTATTGTCACAACACAGTACCATAGGCAAACCCCTATCTTCTTGAGATATCAAGTGCACAAGCTAAGTGTCACAAACACACACACTCACATACAAGACATACCTGTATTCAATGCCTTACGGTGTACACAGAACTGTTCACTGTAAGGAAATGGTCGGAATTCCCCTTCAGCAGTTTAAGTCATGCGGCACATGAATGCCACGAGCAAGGGAGGGCTCTTGCATATCATGGCACCTGACAGAGCTCATTGCAGTGTCCGAATTTTCGGGTAGCTATGCCAGTTACGAGCTCTGCGTGAGCGAGGAAAGACGTGCGAGGCTTCAGCTCTCGTGAGTGGCCTGTACCCAGCAAGGTATTGTTCACAGGCTCATACACTCATGCAAGACTGCATACAGTAAGTTTCTCTTTCATCGAAACCAATAAATGAAACTGTAAAACAACCTACATGTCCCCTTTACCACGTGTTTCATGTTTCTTTCAATACAAAACTATGACAACAGGCATGTGTACTCACCAACATCACAAATGCACCACACGTGTTGCCATCATGCTGCTTGGCAGAGATGACACTGCCAGTATCCCAGCTGCCCAACTTTTCATCAGTCTTCTTATCTCGAAGTTCCATAAAGGTTCTACCAAGAAATAAGACAGACATGTCTTGAAATATTGCATTTAAAAGGTTTTCATATTTTTTTTTTTTTTTTTCAGACCATAAGGCATCCACATACAGGCAGGGGCCAGCACATCCCTAAAACTTGAAGTGATGCAGTGGCGTAGCTACTGGGGGGGGGGGGGGGGCAGGGCGGGGGGGGCAAGTTGCCCCCCGGAAAATTTTTGGGGAAATTTGATGAAAATGGGGAAATTTGATGAATCTTCTTATTTTTACAAAAATTTCACAAAAACTTCTCAAATTTTTTGCTAGAATAAGAAATTGTGAGACATTTCTCATACATAATTCGTATTTTCATGCAACAAATTAACTCAGATTTCGTCAGTGTCGCATTGACCGGCCCAATTCCCGTTCCACAGAAATGTCCTCGTCGCGTAGCAGATTGAATGTTCTCTTGTGCTTGTTTGCGCACGGGGGTTATGATCATTGCATTTCTGTGCACAGGAAGCTGTTATTCAGGTGATACTTTGGGAATTCATCAGTAAAAGGATGTGAAAACTGACAAGTCACTACCGTAGACCCCCGAGGTTTTTATGTTCTTCTACAAGCTAGCAGTAGCTGTACCATTTTACTCTGTGTACATAACGATGGATGGGGCTAAAACAATCCATGGCCAACGATAAACTTAAAGTTAATCTAGAAATTAGAATTAACGGGATCCGTTGGCACACTTAAATTTTGTAACTTAGCCTTATCCTTGGAGGCTTACAAGCTAGTTCAGGAAAATAGCTTTCTGCTCACTTTGAGTGTAACAATAAATGGACAATGAGTACCCTGTAGCCTTCTACACTTAACAGACTGCTTTTCTCATAGGATATCCTGTGTGATCAAGCCACTATAGGCCTCCTTAGTGGCGTGCAAAGGGGAAACCATTGGGCCATGCCCCCCTCACAGATGTCATTTTTTCTTTGTTCTTAAAAAATACGTAGTCTAACTTTATTAACACAGATTTTACTTCAAAAGATAGCATATGTGGCACCAGATTGCTAAAAAGGACACCCAATTTTTCAAAAATTTTCAAAGGGGAAGGATTGTCCCTGCAAGGTCTTTCAGTGATGCCATTTTTTTTTTAATTCCTACAAATAGACCTAGGCAACTTCTGTCAAATTCTCATTTTTTACTTAAAAAGGTAGACTCTGTTTCCCACTGGTGGCATCGATAAATAAGACTACATGTTTAGATTCCCTTTACAATCATTAATACGCTATTTTGACCATCTGAGGGGTCTGATTTTTCGATATTTTCTCTACACTCCGCGCCAACTAATGGTGGCGCTTCGCTCGGTCTTTTGGGCAAAATTACATACTTGGGGTAAAATTAGCTCTTAACTCTCTGATCACTTTGCAGTTTGCGAAAATATTTTGAAGAGAGCATTTTATTGCAAACAACAAAAGGAGAAAGCGACTGGCTAGATTCTTCGTATTAGCCTGGAAAATGCTATTTCCGGCCATGTAAGGGGTCTGATTTTTCCAAATTTTCTCTACGCTCCGCGCCAACCAATGGTGGCGCTCCGCTTAGATAATCTTTATGACAAAATAACATTTTGTGGCCAAGAAAAACCACAAATACCGATCAATGCTCATTTATTTTGACTCCTAAAAGTGTGCAAATTTAATGACAAGTTTTTCTTCGTAAGATAGCATAAATGGCATAAAGAAATGCATGTCAAGACACAAAAGTTTCAGTTTTGCCCCCATGAACCACCACGATTCAACTTTTAACACTGTTTCCGCCAAAATCAAAAATCTTGCACCATTTCGCATGTAGGCTCATTGAAAACGTCAAAAAATTTCTGGACGCCACTGCGTTAGTACATACAAATAAACCAGATATTGTTTACCAAAATAATATACTTTCTTATTTCCGATTGCTCTATGTTGTACTTTAAGATTAAAATGCAGGTAATATTACAAAATGACATGGTAATGTTGTTATACTTGAAAGTTTGCATATTTTATAAGAAATACATACACATTGACTGGGAAAAGTTTTGGGGAAATTTCATACCTTTGCCCCCCTGGAAAAAAATCCTAGCTACGCCACTGAACTAATGATTGGACAATGTCTTGTCTGCAACATGTTGGATTGGATTGTTTGAAACTGGCCTTTGTAAGAGACTAGTAGGTTTTGCAAGGGGAAGGGGTCATGAATATAGCCAACATTACGCTTATTCTCAATTCTGAACTTACAACAAACACCTTATTTTTAATTACAAGTATTCCCCTTACATCCCATATTCTCTACCCCCATCATCTCTCTATATTTCTGTCTCTCTGCCCCACCCCTCCTGACACTTGCACACACACACACAGATGCTTTTCATTCTTACTTGCTGCAGACAATTTACCTCCATAATCCAAGATACTTTTTGCCACCTTCACCATGCATAGAGTCCAATATGGAAACTTTTCTTTGTGGAACGTCAGCAGCCAACAACGTCCAGTGACACTTATTTACGTTGATAGGAAGGAATATCCATGAAAACTTCAAAAACTTTGCCTGAAACAATGACAGAATCAGGGTAAAAGTTAACTTTAGCAGTGCCCCTAACATGTCTCAAAGATCAAAGGTTACCAGCCTTACTTCTTCATAACTCGGGTACTAATTTTGCATTAAGAAGTAAGTGTTTTTCAACTTTATGTATTGCAATATGATTTAGATAGTTCTTCCTTACAAGGTTGGATATGATTCTTGGCTATATTATGGAGAATACTTAGGGCTAATTACTGGGCACATACTTTAAAGGAAGCACAGATATGCCCCAAATAGTTTCCCTTTCAGTGCTCACAGATTTTTGCCAGCCATTTCATAGAAATACCAAAACAATGAACAAAAGGAGAGGTGAGAATGTGTGATAATGTATGTCTTCTGACTTCATTTACTAATGTACATGAGAAAAAATTTGGTAATTTATGCAAATTTAAAAAAGTTCCTGCTTGTGCATATGACTGTAATTACAGGCTGTATATTCAGCTTACCTTCTTAAACAACCAGCAGTCCATCCTTCCTAAATCCCAGAGAACAGCAGTATACGATGGCAAGGCAAAAATGTGATTGGAACAAGCGGTGTTTGTTGACATTTTGAGACATGCCAGATATGCATTTATGACCTGAAAAAGAATATTTGTGATCTGTAATATTGCAAACTGTACTATGTACAAACTGGAACAAGAAGACAAAGGCATCAATCATGTTGAAAGTCAGGGGATATGACAATGTTCCCAAGGTTTGCTGTTCCTGATGTTCAATGTTCCAGATATGGGAACATCATCACGTATGGGAACATTGAACCCTGTGAATAATGAACACTGTAATTATCGCCAAATCATTGAGATAAATGGAATCAAGGAACATTAAACCTTTGGAACAATGAACACCAAGAGCATCTGGCAGACCTGAAGTGGGGCTAGCTCAAGCTTATACACATCCAGTGAGCTGTTCAGTAGTCTCACAATGGATCTAGGCAAACTGTATGAGTGGTACACAAATCATGATATCAAATGGGCAATACAGAGATGGCATCAGGGTTTGCCTATCTCACAACAGGGGCAAGCAACATGAAGCAGCGACAAAGGTTCAAGATCCCTAGACCCGCACCTGAGTTGTCATGTTTGCAGCTATTTGAAATATTTGATTAATGTGCAAGAAGATTTAAACCATTTGCAAACTACAGTCATAAGAGTATATGAGAATATCACCTTGAAGGGAAGACTTTTTGGCCGGAAAATGTAATTGTACAGAAAGGTTAATCAGATAGCCATGGTCAGTTGGAGCCACCATTGATTAAGTATAAACTACCAAGTACCAACCCAAAAAATCAAACTCAACACACACAAGAACCAGTCATTGCATGTCAATGTGCATGCCTCATGCTCAGTACCTTGTCATTTAACCACTTTGGGTGTGTTAAAGTTGCAAAATCAGTATCTTCCAGAACTTCACCACATATGTAGTACCTTTTCTTCGTTTGTCTAGGAATATCTATTCCTTTGTATTCTTCCAACTCTGAAGATAAAATTGCTTTGGAAAAAGAAGTATTTTACAAGTAATGAAAGATTGACAACAGGCTTATGGTGTTACAATTAATATCTTACAACTGAGCTAAAATAATTGGCAGTTGGTTTTATCAGAGTTTGCCAGTACTCATGGACAATTACAACTAAAAGTTTGGTCAATGTTTTTATTTCACTTAAAAGAATAGTCCAGAGTCAAATTTTTTTTGGTATGTTAAAGAGAAACATATTCTTAGCATTGTGGTGAAAGTTGCATTCGTTTCCCATGTTCAGTTCTTTAGATATTAGCAATTGAAGTTGGCACATTTTCCGGAGAACGTGAACTTGAAGCAAGCTGGTGTGATGTCATGGATTCAAATTCTTGGCCAATGCTTTGTTTTTCCCGATTTTTCATCCTATTTGTTTGACATTGAATTGATTAGGCATGTTATTTTTCCCATACGGCATATAAAGGTTTTAAAATTCTGTTGCTCAGGATGCACCTATGGTATCAATAAATTAAGGTTTAGCTGCATAAAATTTGTGGTTAATTGTGGAGAAAAACAAAACATTGGCTGAAAAACTCAATCCCTGACATCATGCCTGCTTACTCCAAGTTCATTGCATGTTGATAATTTGCCATATTCAATTGCCAATATCTCGAGAACCGACCATGGAAAATAAATAAAAATCTGACCAGAATGCTCAGAATATGTCCCTCTTTAACATATCAAAATTAAATTTGGCTTTGGACTATTCTTTTAACCACTCACACCACAAGTCAAATATAAAATGGATGAGAATCTGCACTAGTTGCAAAGTTAATCATTATATTTTTGCTGCATGTACAGTATGCATAGGTAGTTACTTATTGCATGGTTAAGATCATTCATTCCACCAAGACATCCTAGCAGAACTCCAATGATCAGTAGGGGCAATTCTTTGATAAAACTGATAAAAATACATACCATATTTTTCCATGATGTCTTCAGTGAGAGTGGATGTTACATTTTTTGCATTCGTCTTCATAATTCCACTGGAACACACTTCTGTAGAGATGAAAATCATAAACTAAAATATGAAGGGACTTTTAGTTATGGGACAATATCAGTGTACATAACAAGTTTTTTTCCTACTCATGCACAACAGATTATCTCACGGTATGAAACCTGTGTAGATAATGGATATGTACACATTTATTAAAAAGGTTTACAGCTGATCATGTTTCTTAATATTGTACATCAATTATTTACACCAAAAACACACTCACATGTGATAATTATATATTTTCTGTTAAAGCGGTAGCTCACCTTTTCATATTAAGCGAAAAAATAATAATAATAATTAAATAAATAAAATTAAAGAAAAAAACACACAAAAATATCTCCATCATGTCCCAGATCAGGCTTCTCCATGGCAAACATGACAAATGAGTTTCAAGTGTGCTATTTGGTGATATACACTACAGTATACACTTCAAATCTGATTATATACATGCTGAGCTCCTTTCATCACCATGCTGTAAAAAAAGGACTGTTATAGGTTTTTTTTTTTTACTCCTAGGGAAGTGGCAGATTGAAGTTGCTTACCCTCAGCCATAAGGGATTCCCCATCTATTGCTACCAGTTGAGAAACCAAATACGCAAACTGAACTTGACATCCTGGAGGAGATCTGAATCTATTAATGGAATCTAATTTGCTTGTCCGCTAGCCGTTACACGCCTACAACTGCATATCCTGCATGGGGAAAACTGCTTGTAGTATCGGACCAGAACCAAAACCAGAACAATATGCAGTAATATTTGATTGTTCTTACCATTTGTTTTGAAAGTTGTGTCATCACATGCAAACCGTACCCTTTTTTTATGTGTTTGTTTCTCCTCACCTGGAAAAAGTAAAATTCAAATCAGTGAAACCAAGCCTGTTCCTTAGTATAACATCAGACAGAAAATAAACATCTTTTAACTTTACTTAATACAAACAACACGATCAATTCATTGGTTACAGTATTTGCAGTCATTGATCATTCATCACCCCAAAACTTCAATTTTACTGGTAGTTTACAAAAGTTCTAAATTACACAGTTTTTGATGGACATACATCAAATAAAGCCAGAAAGCTAAAATGCTGACTGATTCTCTGCCACTGACATGTTTTTTTGTTTTCTCTGAAACAGACAGTGCTTCATAATGTACCCACAAAGTACACGTTTCCTACAAAGAGATATCATGCAAATCATGCCAGATAG
Source organism: Holothuria scabra (assembly GCA_037179385.1). Lineage (NCBI taxonomy): Eukaryota > Metazoa > Echinodermata > Holothuroidea > Aspidochirotida > Holothuriidae > Holothuria > Holothuria scabra. The sequence goes on along the minus strand of CM074189.1, from coordinate 5,154,409 downwards.
TTGGCCACTGCGACACCCTCGAAGACCTTTGATCAATTGGAAAAACAATAGGGATCATCTACTCCATAAAGCCAGCCCACATACACACCAAATATGTGATTATTTAACATGTAAGTTTCATGAGACACAAGCAATTTGAAAGAATTTCCCATTTGACCTCCCATTAGTATCACAAATGACCAAATGGTATCGTCAAATGAATTCTGTGGGAGATTTTATTTGGTCTATTTTAAGTAAGACGCAATCTTAATGCTTCACAATGAGCAAGGTGTACCTTACCAATAATAACTTGATCTTTCATCATGCCTGCAGTTGCTGTACTAGTCTCATCACATGCTCCATCATTGTCAGGTGAGATGGTAATATCTATGGTGAAAAATGGACACTACATATACACTAACCATCTAAATTATCAGGTATTGTTACACTTAAATGTCGATGTTTGCAATATGAATTCTTGGGTAATTTTGCCTTAATTGACACCTTGTGATACTGTAGTAGCTTCAAGTTAGATGAACTTACACTGAACTTCAGTAAACCATAATGAATACATATGCAAATTATGAAATCTATCTGCTTCCTACCTTGCAATTTTGTTTCAAGTTTTCAGATAATGACCTCTTGCGACCACAAATGACCTTCAGCTTTCACCAAAACCACTAGGGATCATCTTCCCACCTATATGCATCCATGTACAAAGTATTAAATCTATCTACATTTCCTATACCTTAGACATCATCATGTTAACAAGGTTTTCAGAGTTCAACCCCTGATGATCCCACTGGCAGATGACATTTGACCATGCACCCCCAAAACAAGGATCTCAATCTTCACACCATATCACATCAAAATACCAAATGTGACATCTACAGTTATTTTTCTATCTTTGGATATTTGTTAATGAGAGTTTCAGAGTTTGACCCATGCAGTGTCCCCATACAACCTTTTGAACTCCACCAAGAACAATAGGGACCATCATCTGACTGATACCTATCTACATTCTAAAATCTATCCAAGCTTACAACCCTGAGATATTTTATAAGTAAGATAATATGTGTTTGGACCATGGTGACCCCCATATGACATTTTACCTCCATCAAATACATTTACTGTAGGGACCCTCATCTCATAGAAATGCATTTACATCATACATATGAAGTCTATCAAAGTTTCCTATCTTGAGATGTTGTGCACATTAACAATGTTTTCACAGTTTGACCACATAGTACTTTTGGCCCATGCCATAAATGATACTAGCTTGGGACCATCAGATCACCATTATGTATCCACATGCAAAGCATGAAATCCAACCACGTTTTCTTTCTTGATATATTGTGTTAACAATGTTTTTAGATTTTGAACCCTGGTGGTCTCAGATTACCTTTGACCTCTGCCAAAAACAATAGGGAAAAATGCCTTACCATAAACCACCCACAACCTACAAATGAAATCTATCAAATTTTCATATCTTCATATATATATATATATATATACATTGTTAACAAGGTTTTAGAACTTTGACAACCAGTGACTTCAGATGACCTCCACCAAAAACAATATGGATCATCACCGCACTAAAAATGTATCTGCATACCACATATGAAGTCTATCCAAGTTTTCTATCTTGAGAATGCTGGCAGTGCTTTCAGATTATGATTACTGGTGATATGCATCCACTGCTTAAAATGATAGGGACTATCAGCTTACCATTAAGCATCCATTAGTCAAATATGAACTACTCCACGACTCCTATCTTGAGATATTGTGGTAACAAGATTGTCAAATTTTTAGCATTTGTGACCCTGGATGACCTTTTGACCTCCGCCAGAAAATGGTTTAGACCAATTTAGAACCATAACTTATCTACATAATACGTATCTGAAATTTTTCCAGTTTTCTCACTGGCATCTCCAGATATTATGCCAACAAGGTATTGGACCTTGACTCCTGGTGCCCCGGATGACCTTTGGCCTCCACCAAAACCAATAGGGTTCTTCCTCTTAATGTGGGGCATGTATGTACCAAGTTGAAAATGTCACACATTTCTATCTTGAGATATCGTGTTAACAAGCAGTGTCACAAAAACACACATAGACAGACATAGCACACACAAACATGCCAGCATAGATGCATATATTTTCTTATAGTCAACAACAATAAACCAGTCATTTGAGACCCATGCACATTGACACTACGCATAACTAGAAGGAATGGTGTGAGACACATTACCAGCAGTTTGAACATTTTGTTTCCTTTTTCGCTTTTTGCTCAAAATGGACTTCTTGCTGCGTCTTGGAAGTTGACGTAGGCTCTGTTTTGGAACTGCATCTTGGCATTGGTGAATAGGAAGATTGTCATCCAAGGGGATACCTTTTCTCAAAATTTGGTCCAATCTATCAAGCTCTGTGATAACTGTGTGCAGGCAGTTAATATCCATACAGAGATAAGATGAGTCACATATTGACTTCAATTTTTCTCTGACAGAGGCTTGGATTTTCAAAATAACATGTGAATCAGCAACCATCAGGCCTGGAGATGGTGTTTCTAAGCATTGGTTGCCTTCCTCAAGGTGCTGTGCATCATTACCCTCATGAATAGCTGCTTGACAACTTTCCAAGGATTCTGAAGATAAGAAATTTTCATCCAGGTTGAGGTATGGGCTCCCTCTGTATTTGGAAGACAATGAATCCCATGTGTATTGAGTGTTGTTGAAAACAGCAAACATGTGTTTACACGGCAGAAACATAGTTCTGAAAGAAACACATGTGCAAGAAGGATAACGCTGATCATCTCCAAGGTCAATATCATACCATTCTGCTGACACTTCGCTCCTCACTTTAAACATTTGATGCCCTGTTTCAATGACATCCTTTTCAGAAAAATCAGCAGCAGCAGTCAGTCGCTTCAGGCATGTCTTAACGAAGGATCTTGGACGATTATGAAGATAATGTGGGATATCTGGGTTATATGCCTTGTATTGGCCACTGAAACTGTAATTCAGTTGAATGTAAGTCAACAGTTGTTCAGGGATAAAGTCTGATACCAGGGTTTCCACAAGGGAAGAAAGTGTGCCAGTACCAGACAGGCTGAGGTAGAACCGCTTCAAGGAGTTGTTAGGTGCCTCAACACCATTGTTGGTATTCACTGCAACACTAAAGTCATTAGGAGCATATGCTCTACACCATCTCTGAAATTAACATGCAAAAAAAAAGAAAAAAAAAAAAAACTTAAATACATCAGCATAAATTTTTTTCTTAAAATTTTACCGACTGTGGAAAAGGCTCTTACGAATTTTGCATAATTGTCTGTCGTATGGTACATTAAACTACAGTTACATACTATTTATGTCTAGCAATGTCCTGTATAAATTAGGGGTCCGAATTTGCAATGTTTCATACGAAAAGGTTAGCTTCAATAATAGTGATAACATACATATATTAAAATACAAAGAATCATTTATCAATTTGTTTGGCATCGATACTAAACTAACTCAAGACATTATGCAGCACTACATATTATTTTGATAGGAAAGAAATCTTCACTAAACATTTTAAAATATATGTTTCGAACATTTATACAGCTTTTTATTTCCAGATATGACTAGAACGTCTCTGATTATTTATGCAATACCCATGTTTACATGGTTGTTGGAAATGTTTGAACACAAATGGAGCACTGTGAAACTATGACAGTTTTAAAGTTGATGCTAGCACATGGACCAGCTGTTACTAATTCTTTGGACTACTATATATCACCAGAAAGTCTATGTGAGAGCTAGTTAGTTAGTGAGATGAAGTTTTAGTACTCGGTTTCTATGTTGAAAGCAAATGCAGTAACATTATTTTTACAGTGCACAAGGGTTGGTATAGGATACAGTACTTTGTATTGTGACTAATTACTGAAAAACATGCAGCTGAAGTAGACTATCTGGATGAAATTTTTGCTTCATGCAATTTGGTATATGAAAGGATTCTGACAGAAACACAAAAGGGAGGGGGTTTGGGTTTATTACTGCTAATTAAAGCCAAGTCCAAATTGATGCTGTCATATGCTTACGTTATAAGTGAGTTTGGGGGGGGGGGACAAAAACTGATATGTATTCCCATTAACATATCTGATGTGACAAGTGAGATGGGCTCCTCTTGTCTGGACCTGATGAAATATGATAGTTGCCTCAGTTTGGAGGAACACTGGACGTTTGAATTATGCTGTCCTCCAGAATGGCTGAAATATTTCATCCCAAGAAAAAAAGAAGTCCCATGCTACTGTGCACATGCTCTATCAAGGTGCCTGATGCAAATATACCAAGGTGAAAATGAAGGAAATAAAAAAGTGCTTGATGAAAGTATTTCATATTGCAAAAGAAAGCAAGTTTACACAGCACTTTGATTAGCAAAAGTGATAGTAGGTTAGTTTCCGGTTGATTTTAATGAGATCGAATTTTCTTGTCATTCGAGTTCACAATTTAAACTGGAAAGCTATATGTAGGAGAGATTCCTCATTTGTGAAATGAATATGGAATTCAATTAAATGCTTTACAAATTGGACAAAAGAAAGTGTGCCTATGACTGGAACATGATTAAAGTGCATTGTTAACATAAAGACACATGCACCCGCGTAAGACTTTATTTGAAAGGGTGCATTAAGAAATAAAATGTGGAGCTGATATAAAATAGTAGCATGCAAGCAACAATTATTGGCCTGAAATTCAAGAATACTTACATAATTGAGAACTGATTTTCTGTAACATAAATGAAACCTGATTCATTAAAGTTTACATTTTACAGAGGTTAGTAACAGAAAAATTTCAATTGGTATGACGTTTATGATCATCACGGTACCATTCGACAGAAAAAAAGGTCGAAGAGTGAGAAAAGAGATTGGTACAGTAAATGAAAGGTTCTTGTGTTGCTATTTTGGGGAAAAGACAATGTGGTATGATGATATAATTGTAGAACACCCATATGAGGACTTAACACTTAAAAAAAAAAAGAAAAAAAAAAAACAAAAAGCCTAAAGGTTTAGTGATTCCTTGCTGCTGAAATGTAAGCTTTTTCTTCAAATTGACAGAGCTCTGTTATGTTTTTCAAATTGGAAGTGCTCCATAATGTACCTGCAAAGGATACATGAAAGGCAACCAAGCTTCCCACATTGAGACCCTGGATGACCTTTGACCACCTAGAACTAGGGTTCTGCTCAATATATCACATCCACATACTATGTGTGAAATTTTGAAGTATCCAAGACTCCAACCATGAGAAATTGTGTAAACATGATATTGTGACTGTGACCTCTCCTGACCCCAAATGACTTTGACCTGCACCAAGAATATTAGATATCATCTATTCAATATGACCAACATACACAGCAAATGTGCGATAAGTCACATTAACCCTTTTTGAAATATCGTGTAAACAAGTTATTTCTAAGGAATTTACCATATGACCTCTCATAACCCCAAATGACCTTTGACCTCCACCAAAATTAATAGGGATCATCTAGTGAATATGGCTAACCCACACACCAAATATGAGATTAGTCACTCTTATCCTTCTTGAGATATCGTGTACAACAAGTTATTTCTAAGGCATTTACCATTTGCCTGCCTTTGGCAATGAATCAAAAAGCAAAAGGAAAAGCTCCTTAATCTGAATTGGTTGTGGTCTCCCCCACTACAGTACATAACACTATCTTTAAATTTGGCCATTGCAAAATGCATTACCAAAGCAACCAGAATGCAAAAATGCACTGAGGTTTCAGTGATACATACATGTTCCATTTCAAATTATGACCACAAATGACCTTTGACCTCCACAAAAATAGATAGGTCTCATGCACTGATTATGACTAATGTACACACCAAATATAAGCATAGTCACATGTACCATTCTTGGGATATCATGCTAAAAATATTTTGACCTTTTGACCTCTCATGACCCCAAATGACCTTTGACCTCCACCAAAAGCGGTAGGGATCATCTACTCAACATGGCCAACCCACACACCAAACATGAGATTAGTCACACTTACCCTTTTTGAGGTATCTTGTAAACAACACACACACACACAACATCATCATCACATAGATTCCTTGACTGCCTTCGGCAATGAATCAAAAAGCAAAAGGAAAAGCTCCTTAATCTGAATTGGTTGTGGATTAAAAAGTCTTCCCGACTACAGTACATAACACTATCTTTAAATTTGGCCACTGCCAAATGCATTACCAAAGCAACCAGAATGACTCTGAATGACAGTGTTCGAAGGAAAGTAGCAACGGTCATGAGGGTGGGGTTTGACGCTATCTCTCTTGCACACCTCTGAAAGCACGTGCTGTTTCAAAGCACGCGTTTCAACAATGGCACAGATGTTACCCCATGAGAAACATATTCGTATATTTTATCCCTTACTTCTGGATGAATTCGCCTTGCAAAGCCACTTTCAAGAGATACCTTGTGGTTACTGTGGGCATCGATGAAAGGGAGTTTGATGTGAATCATACACTGAGTTGAAATAGGTTCACCTTTTGTCATCAATGCGCACAGATTGTCAAGGACAATCTGCCTTTGTGCCTTAGAGGTGCCCTCCTTCACCTTGAAGTCATCATATCTGAAAAGGAAAGTCATTTATGTGAAGATTGTTTATAGAAATTGAACTGCTTCAATTAATGTGAGATATCAGTCATAAGAAGTCACAAATACAGTACTGCTTGTTGTGCCCCCCCCCCTCATCCTCTTTGTGGCAGTGTCACTGGTCAGTTTTTCATTACCTACACAAATCAAAATGCTAATGCATTCAGTGACACTTCTCCTTGAGAAAGCATCACAGACACCACAGTAGATCAAAGGTGGTGTGGATTGTAACTGGTATCTGAGTTTGCTACATTATCTGTGGCTTCATATGAGTTATGCTTTGATTGTGTTCACACTGTGTAAAAAGCAATTAACACATGCTTGACTGGCCTGTTAGCTACAGTGATCCTAAATGATGAGAATAATTTTGAGTGTATTTTAATGTATCATCTGTTAATGTCATGATCAATTATATCAAGTATGCCTGAAGTGAGCTTCATCTCTTTCTAAAAACAATAAGAGGTAATGAGGCAGAAAAGAAGGATGTAGCAAAAGGTAAGGAGGAATGTTTCATTATGGACGTGGTCACAAAGTTCAGTTCAAGCACTGTCAAGCAGCCAGTGAGCTTACAGTATTATTTATGTTGGAATTACTTATTTATGTTGGAATTACTTCCATCAATATGCCCAAGTTTTTAAACTTGTAAAAAGAGTGCAGTAATTACAGATATTTTGCAGTCTTGGATCATGCATTACATTACAAAAATGATTAATTGAAAATTCATTGCAAGACCAGACCATCTCTGTGATCCCAAGATGGGCTCAGGACCCAGCACTTTTTATCTCACAACCAAATTTTGTGTTGGGACCCATCCTTTGGAAAGTGACGCCTCTAAATTACCCTCAAAGTTGTTGTCACTTGGTGTTGCCTACACATCTACCAAGTTTTCAATCTTGATATGTCTTGGTCAAAATGTTTGCAGCGCTTGACCTCTACCCAAAACAACCCCACTATTCTTTCCGTCATACTGCTTCCACATTTCAAGTATGAAATCTATCCAGGCTTACTGCTTTGATATGTGCTTACAAGGTTTTCCATGTCTGGCCTGCAGTCACCCTAAATGATCTGATCTGTGTAAAGATCAACAAGATTCCTCTTCTTACTTTAATGCTTTTGAAATCTGTCCAAGCTTCATTATTTGAGATATCATTTTTAAAGAGGTTTTCATTGTTTGATCCACCTATGTTTAATTATCAAATTTTCAGTGTTTGATCACTTTATTGTGACCCCAAATGAGCTCTTGTGAAGTTCCCAGTTTGGCACATTAGACCACCATTAGGAATTTTACACGAAGCATTGAGAACCAGTTCTTCCTTACACTGAATACCCTTTTTTTAAGTGAATGCTTTCTCATCTTTTTGAATAACAGGATTGTGTAAGGATGCAGTCACACCTACCTAACAACATGACGAATGTAGACTTTGGCAGGACAGTTAACCTTTCTGCTTTTTTGTATGTGGAATCTTCTCTTTCTGCGGTAGTCGTGGTGGTCCTTGGTCTGCTGTCAAGAAAAGTGGGAGAGAAAAACACTGCATTTGTTATTCCTACTTTCATCATTGTAGTCAAGCTTCTTTGATATACCACAAACCCTGATTTCATGTAAATTCTTTTTCACTAATTAAACAAACATATATTTGCTTGGTCCATTGGACAACAAACTACAAACTCCGAGATACAGTAGGGTGTCTGAAGTCCTGACGGCAAGCACACAAAAGTTTTAATTTGCGCCTTGCCTGTCTCTGATATCTCATTAAGTCAATTGATGACCAGTCTACCAAGACATAAGCATTGTTTCACTTGACTCAGCCAACCACCAAGGTGCTATTGTATATGAAGAGCACTGTGTGGGCTTTTTTCCCTCACAGGTTATAATGCAAAATAGGTTTCAGGTAGTGACGTGTGACACTTCAGAAAAATGTGGCTCAACAAGACTTAATCAGTAGTTGCAATAAGAAAGTACAAGAAGCTTCAAACTGAAAATTACACCATTCTCACATTGTTTTGAAAAGTCAACAAAAAAAGTACCAGATGCTCAGAATAAACAAGATTCAACATAAAGTTGATACTGTTTATGAAATTAGGTTTGGAATGAGAGCACATGCTTGAAAGAAATCACAGATTTCTAGTGGGAGGCCATACAATTATGTATTACATATTAACTGGTGTATTGCCTTCCAGTAAGCATGTTATCATACAGCTACAATTTTACTTGGTAATTGCATCATTTCAACTGATACAGTAATCATTCAAAATGTTTGCTTAACTAGTATAGATCTCTCCTACGTATTTAAGCCACTTTCTTCCGAAGAAGAGCTTTTGTAGCACGTGATCAAATTGCCCATACTTTTTGATACCATTAACTGACATTGGTGCTTGGTACAAAACAATGCTGACGCATAAAAAAGTGAAAGCTGACCTTGGTTCTAAACCAGAATGCAAAAACGCATTGAGGTTTCGATGATACAGATATGCCCTTTTTAATAAAATGCTACATTTCTTGTAACAACTGGTGACTCAATGTGACCTTTGACTCCACCTGTAAGCAACTGGTTTTTCTTTTAACCAAAACATTCCTATATTCAAAGAGCCAAATGTCGTACTGTGCCTTAAGATATTCTGCAAACAAGGTTTTCAGAGTTTGATACTGTACCAGGTGATACCAGATGACCATGCATTAACCTCAACCATGTAAAAAACAACTGGTACAGTACTTTCAACTCACCATAACACATCCACATACTAATTAGGAAATCCATCCCAGTTTCCTACCTTGAGATACCCCATTTTGACAAGTTTTTCAAAGTTTGATCGATCATGACCCAAATGTCCTTTCACCTCCACAAAAAAAAACCTTATACAGACCATCTTCTCACCATAATTCATTCACAAACTAATTACGAAATTCATCCACGTTTTGTACCTTGAGCTATCATAAAAAAACTTTTATCAGTTTGACGCCCAAGACCCCAAATGACCTTTGAACTCTAACAAAATCAGTAGGGTTCTTCTTTACATCATAATGCATCAACATATCAAGTTTGAAATGTATCCAAGTTTTGTACCATGAGATATAGTGTAAACAAGGATTTCAGGGTTTCACCCCAAGTGACCCCAAATGACCTTTGACCTCCACCAAAATAAATAGCATTCTTCTTTACATCATAATGCATCAACATATCAAGTTTGAAATGTATCCAAGTTTTGTACCATGAGATATAGTGTAAACAAGGATTTCAGGGTTTGACCCCAAGTGACCCCAAATGACCTTTGACCTCCACCAAATTCAATAGAATTCTTCCTTACATCATAACGCATCAACATATCAAGTTTGAAATTAGTGCAAGTTTTCTACCATGAGATATCGTGTAAACAAGGATTTCGGGGTTTGACACCACGTGACCCCAAATGACCTTTGACCTCCACAAAATTCAATAGGGTTCTTCCTCACATCATAACGCATCAACATATCAAGTTTGAAATTAATGCAAGTTTTCTACCATGAAATATCGTGTAAACAAGGATTTTGGGTTTTGATCCCATGTGACCCCAAATGACCTTTGACCTCCACCAAATTCAGTAGGGGTCTTCCTTACATCATAATGCATATACATAACAAGTTTGAAATTAATCCATGTTTCCTATCTTGAGATATTGTGTAAACAAGGATTTTGGTTTTTGACACCCTGTGACCCCAGATGACCTTTGACCTCAACCAAAATAAATAGGGTACTTCTTCTCAGTATGGGGTATCTGTGTACCAAGTTTGAGAACTGTCAGATCTTCCCTTCTCAAGATATCGTGTAAACAAGCAAAGTGTTACGAACACACACATACACACACATACAAACACACACACACGCACATACATACCTATGAAAGGTGAGCTTGAGGCAATCAAGTACCTGTATGACATCATGGATTCCCATATTTGGGCTATGTTTTGTTTATGCTTTATTTTTCATCGCGTGAGGTTTAAGTGTAATTGATTCCAACTGCTATCTTGTCACTGAGGCTAATATTTTCTTGTAAAATTACATTGCTCAGTGTGCACTTATGGTATTAATCTGTCAGAGTAAAAATGGAGGTATATTAAAGAAAATACCAAACATTGGCTAACAGTGTGAATCCGTGACATCATACAGTACCTGCTTGCTTTAGGTCGTACGTACAAAGAAAGTTGTCACAATCAATTGCTAATATATCAAGAACCCAAAATTGGAAATGAAAATTATAACAAAAATTCACCAACATGTTTAGAATATGCCCATCTTTTACATATCACAAGTAAATTTCAAGTTGAATCTTGTAATTATAGCTACAGAACTGAATGTATACTGGTATAGAAAACTGACTGCCTGCCTTTTACCTCTTTTTTAGTCTTTGGAGGTTTGGCCTTCCCAAACTGACAACAAAGGATCTGGCGGTTTTGGATTGTTAGTGGTACATTATTTGAGTAGTCTTCAAATTTCCACAATAATCTTCTTTTGTTGGCACTTTTCTTTACTCTGGCTTTGTCATCTGACCTGTAATGAAAAGCAAACCCAATGATTTTGATGCTGATAAATTTGCTGTTGCATAAATTCAATTTTAACAATTTTAAGGTCTGTCATACTTTTTGAACTGTCCTCTTTCTTTGTCATACACATTTTATAGCACATGCCTTTACACAAACAAAAAGCACACACACAAAAAATGGAATGTTTACATTCACAATGATTTGTAATTGTTTCCAACCCATACATCCAGCAATCATTATGTAACTTTCAGAGCTGATAAAAGCTACTGTACCTCCTAACGCAGGTTACGTACATCCCATGGCACTGGTTTTGAAAGAGTGAAAGAATACACAGTATTCTGAACTTTTGATCTCTTATCGTGCACACCAGAACCCCAACAGTAAATGGTACCCTTGTACCAGACTCTGAAAACTCACTGCTTATACTCATGCAATCAATGTAGCTTATTTCAGCCATATGTTGGTGACCTGAATGGATTTGATCTCAATTTGGGTGTGGAAACTTTGTTTTTACGACAGGGCAATAGCTACAGTATGAGACAAGTTTACGTACAGATTTCAGGGGACTGTGTTATTCCTCCACTGAGGAGGCATCATAACCTCATTACACAAGCATGTCCTTTAAAGAAATTTCAAGATCATTAACCAAGTCCTGAACCATTATTGAAACAAAAGTTAACTTGGTGTTCCTCCCATTAATATGCTGGGGAAACTGTCTCTGTGTTCAAGAAAGGTGTTCCATACAGTTTTGCATGAGAGAGATTAAGATTAAATGTTTGAAGTCAATTGGATGCCATGCTATCAGGTTGAAGCCTGTAAAAGATGCAATTACTGATTACCTCTCATTACTAAACTGTGATTTTGATGCAGTATGGTTCACAGAAACTTGGTTCGGTGACAATATTTCTCCCCTCATTACAATTGATGGTTTTAATATGGTGGAGAGCCATCGGGGAAACAAAAAGGGGGGTGGGGTAGCTATATTCATAAGGGATTGCTTCATGTTTGATCGTTCAGATGACATTTCTATTTTTAATGAAAACATAGTGAGTATATTCATTGAGTTATGCACCCAAACAGAAGGCCATAAAACTATTTAAGGGGTGGTATACGGCCCCTCAAGTGGCAAAATATCATTGTTCAATGAGTGTAATTTGTATAACATCCTATACAAAATTTCGTCAGAAGTCAAGTATTCTTTTATCATGGGTGATTTCAATATTGACCTATGCAAACCAGAATCATTCGATTTTCTTAACAACTTGTCTTCTTGCAGCTTTGTTCCAACAATAAGTAGGCCCACCAGAATTACAAATACTAGCATGTCTTTAATTGATAATGTTCTTACTAACGTAAATAGCATCGACAGTAAGGTTAATATAGTGTCCTCTGGAATTCTAGTGAGTGGTATAACAGACCATCTTCCTATCTTTGTAAATGTTAATTTTGATAAACCTCAGCTTGCTAGGAATTATAGTCCTAATAATATAGAAAATTTTGTGTATCATATTTCCAGTCTAAACTGGGATCATGTTTATCAATGTAATGACACAAACATTTCTTTCAATATTTTTAGCGACATGTTTAATAGCATCTACTGTAACTGTTTCCCGTCTGTTAGTGTGAAACAAAGGAAGAAGAAAAAACAAGTTTGGATTACATCAGGAATTTTGGTATCCATTAAACGTAAAACTAAACTTTATAAACAATACTTGAGGTCACAGACGGAAGACAATGAGAGTACTTACTGTCAGTATCGTAACAAACTTAATCATGTAATGCGTATTGCAAGAAGAAAACACTACAATGATATTTTTTGTAATGCCAAAAATGATTCTAAAATTATGTGGAAACATATAAATGACATTATGCACAAAGGTAAAAAAGATTCGGGCTTTCCTGAATATTTCATGTAGAATGACAGAGTTGTAAGCGATCCACAAAGTATCGCAAATTGTTTCAACGAATTTTTTGTAAATCTTGGGCTATCTCTTGAGGATAATATACAAAAATGTGCAACTACAAGTAGTTATGACCATCTTAATCAGCAAAACGTTGAATCTGCATATCTTCCACCGGCTGACGTAAATGAACTCTTGAAGGTTGCACGTGAATGTTTAAACCCCAGAACTCGCTCTCGTAGATGCCCTGGAAAACTTAAACAAAGCAGCGGCTGCGCGGCAGACTTCTATTGGAATTTTTCTCGACTTGTCCAAAGCTTTTGATACAATTGACCATGGTATCCTGCTCAATAGATTATCCCATTATGGTTTCAGAGGTGTGTCCTATAACTGGATCAAAAGTTACCTTTCTGATAAAGAACAATTTACTTCTCTCAATGGTGTTAATTCTGATCTTAGAAAAGTAAAACGTGGTGTTCCTCAGGGGTCTATCCTTGGACCTCTCTTTTTTATAATTTATGTAAATGATATTGCCAATGTTTCCAAGAATGCTTCACTTGTATTGTTTGCAAATGACACTAACAAATTTTTTTGTGACTCTGATCCCCAGCGCCTAGAGGAGCAAGTGTGCCGTGAACTTAAACTTTACCTTGACTGGTTTACTGTGAACAAACTTTCTTTAATTGTTGCAAAAACGAACTTTATTGTTTTTAATAATGACATTCTTAACAAAGGTCATAACTTTCAAATCTCTGTTGATGGCAATTGCTTACAACATGTGGATAATGTTAAATTCCTGGGGACTCATATTGATTTTAAGCTTTCTTGGAATGAACATGTATGCAGTATTTCGTCCCAGATCGCTAAGGTGGTTGGTATGTTAGGAAGACTTAAGTATATTGTACCTAAGAATGCTCTTCGTTCCATTTACCTTGCTTTAATCTACCCTTATTTTAACTATTGCTCCATTGCTTGGTCCAGTACAAGTCGTACTCTTTTCGATAAGTTAAATGTCTTACAAATGAGAGCTACTGTATTCCTCACATCACTGGCTCCAAACCACGTGACCATACCAGTTCCTTGTTCAAGACACTAAACCTTCTGAAACTCTCTGATATTTTTAATACCAACATTGCCACATTCACCCATCGCTCGCTACACGACCTGCTGCCCAATCAATTTTCAAATTACTTTTCTCACACCTTCTCAGTTCATAATCACATCACTTGACCAATCTGCATCCCTACATCTGGACACCATTCAAAGTTCTTTACAGCACAACTGCCTTCGTAATGGAGCCATTCAGCGTTGGAATTCCCTCCCGTCTTCTGTCATAGCCAAACAAAGTATCCAGTCCTTCAGGAAAGACATTGCACGCCATTTTAATCAAGACTACTAGGCTTCATCTCACACGTAACGCACTGAATTCATTCCGTAGGCTTCTTAGCATCATGTTTTGCCATTTTAAAGGTCTTAAGCATTTTGTTCTCTGGAGCCGGTTGTTGCTGGGTAGGGTGGGGTGTGTGGTTTGGGGGATGGGTTTCCAAGCTGGGAAAGATCTCTCTCTTCTTTTTGACCTCTGCTATGTTATTGTAACCTCCCTTTTTTGCTACTGTATTAGTTTTTTGTGTGTGTTTATCAGTAGTATGCTTGTGGTTGTTTTTTTTTTTCTTCTCAGTGAGTGCAGATTTTCAAGCCCCCCAGGGTTTTTGTGTACTTCCTTTCGCTTTTATATGTCCTTATATTCTTTTGTTGAGTTTATACTCTATATGTGTATGTTTATATATAAAAGCGATAAAACAATAAACAAAACGAAACGAAACAAAAAGAAGGGGATTTCATATATGAGCCATGGGAATGGACATATCATGCGACTAAATCCATGTACTGTCAGCTTTCCACATCTTTCTTGTGGTTATGACTTTAAATTAATAACATGACAGTCAACATCCCTCATATAAAATGTAACCATCACAAGACAAAATTTTTTAAAAATAAATTAGCCCACAATCTGGTGGGTGTGGAAACTGAGCCCCCTCCTTATCCTGCATGCACAGATAGCATAAAGCACAAAACATCAAGTAAACAAAAATTTGGGGCACCCCTTGCACTTGGTTTTACACCACGGCCTCCTGTTTACCCATTTTCAACGTCTGAGTGCAGGCCTGCCAGGGTTGTCATTTATCATGTTCTATTTACAGCAAGTTCTAATATGATATTTATATGTGATGATATACATACCATTTCACGAATGATGTAAGTGTTAATTTTGAGTAGCACTCCAGAACAGACTGCAGCTCTGACTCTGATAGAACATAACCAGATATGTAAGTATTGGACTGTGAAAGCGGATGAAAACAGGCAGGAAGCTGATCCTTCAGTTTGGAATCTACAAAGGATACAGTAAAAAAGTGAAAAGATGTGTGCTGTATAAAATATGAATAGTCTTATGATTATCATTGCAAAAGGTTAGTAACAGACACCATCATGATGGCCCCCCCCCTTTCACAGATTCATGTCCTTGACTAATATGGCCATACTTTTTCTCAGGACAGGTCAAATTAGGCTGAGCGTTATTAAAAGTAAATAAATGCATCTTGGAAAATGAGATTTATTAAATTAAATGAGAAATCAATTTTGACTAGCCGTTCATGCATTGCTCGTTGACGTTTGATCCACATGACCAGGATCGGAAAGTGGCGTTAGGGAAGGATGCCAATAAACCAATAATATAATCCAATAAACAAAACTATGAGAAAAACTGAACTTCCTAATGTCAAGTCTATCAAAAGACTTATCAAGCTTTTGTATGCAATGGCATGCCACCCGAGGATTGGACCTTTAAATAACTACAATGTAACAAATGATTCAGAAAGAAATTTGTATAGGCTACCTGGAGCATGAGTATGGACATTTGCTAATAGAAAAAATGTAATGATCTTAGCAAAAACACAATAGAAACCACAATACTATGCATGTTTTGTATGTCATGTAGTGCACCGGATTTGGAATTTTAAAATCCGGCCGGAACCGGATTTGCCGGATTTAAACCAAAATTCTGGTCGGATTTAGTCAAATGAATGAACAAGAACCTACTAATGGGTTTATACCTTAGGAGCCTGAGTGATGCAGGTTTTTTGACCTCTACTGTATATCTGTAGCATTTTAGCCACCATCAGCAAATGAAGCAGTGGTCAGGAGCAGCTGCTGTGTTATGTCTGTTTTATTTGTGAGCAGAGTTTTGGTATTCCCTTACACAATTTGTCTAATGTTAGCCCAACAGGATGGTTGGATAATTGACAAAATGTTGCTTCACACCACCCCTGAATGAGATGCCCAATGGTTCAGTTCAGTGAGGGATAAAATCAAAATATATTCTGAACACTTAGCTGACACTTTTAAAGCCTGACGTGCAACATGTTCAAAATAATTTCATTAATGTCTGTCCATGCAAATTAAGGGACTAAAGTATGAAAACATTGGCAGTCAATATCCAAATTGAGAAGGAATCAATTACAATTTGAAAAGGAACCAGTAACAATTCTTAAAGGTGATTCAATGCATATTTTTAATTTTGGTTTGGAAGATTTCAATGTAAAACCTACCTATGCTATACTGTACATGCAAAGTGGCGGTAATCATGCTATCAACAGTGTAGGGGTCAGGTAGGAATCATCTCAGGAAGTTGTCCAACTGTCAAAGGACCATAGGATGTAGGACTATGCTATTAGCTGTAAGTAATTTGAAATTTTCTTGATGTACTCTAGGCCTATCAGTAATGGGCATTTATTTCATCGCTTTTTTATCTGTTAATTGTAAAGCTGATTTAATAGTCAAGGAATCACTGACACTATACTGCCACCATCATTTGTACTATTTTAGTTGCCAAGTAAGGATATCCTTATGGTTGGAAG
Organism: Holothuria scabra; assembly: GCA_037179385.1. Taxonomy (NCBI): domain Eukaryota; kingdom Metazoa; phylum Echinodermata; class Holothuroidea; order Aspidochirotida; family Holothuriidae; genus Holothuria; species Holothuria scabra. Next base: position 5,137,449 of record CM074189.1, on the reverse strand, counting down.
ATTTGTTAGTAAAACAGCTAAAAAGCCCCAATGGAAAAAAATACTTGATTTTCATCACCTTGGTAAGACTGAATTTGGACACTAGTGGATATATTTTTTTAAATGTGGTATTAATGAATAAAAGCCATCTTGGTCGACCTGTAAGTCAATGCTGCCCCTCATCCCCTTCTATTTATGTAATTCCCCTGCAAGCACCATCTGGCATCAGTCATATGGCATCGGGATACACCCTCTTAATTAGATGGCAATGTGATAGCTCTTCCTCTCTCAATGCAACTTGCCAGTTGAGTTTTTGTATTTCACATGTTCCTCGGTACTTACACACCTCGTACACCCAGAGGCTATCGCTCCACGGTGTCAGGACAAGTCCGAGCTTGAAGACAGGCAAGAGGAGAGAGGAAGAGCTACCATGACGCCCTCTACCTCTAGAGAGTGCTATCCCTTTGCCAAATGACTTATAAATGCCAGAAAGTGCTTGCAGGCAAGCTGGAGAATTAAATGTGTAACAGGAGGTGAGCACTGGGTTCATAGACTCTGAAACCAATTCAGTTTTTTTATTGTTTCCATCAATTCCAATCGCATTCTGGCTAAGAAAATTCGACATAGATCAACTTGAAAAGAGTACCAGAGAAGATTTATGTGGATTTGATAAGCTGTAGGTTGATTCATTGAGACTGCTTCACAAAATATTTTAAATCACTGGGACCTTTTATGAGTAACAATAGATGAATTAAGTACTGAATGGGGGGTGACTAAGTCCTTCATCATATCAAGTTTGCAACTACTGATAACACCCTATACAGTAGACAGATCTTTAAATTGTATTGTTAGTAGCACATTCCCATCCCAGTCTTTAGCATTTTATGACATTTCATTAGTCCTGTAGTAAATTAAGTTGTGTTGTACAGCTTACCTACAAATCCGGCAAATGCGGCCGGATCCAAGACAAAATCCGGCCGAATGCCGGATTTGGAAAAATCCCCAAATCCGGCCAGATTCATGTATAGAAATTATATTTAAAAGGATGTTTTAACTAGACCAATTTGGTAACCTTATTTTGATAACAATTACTCTCATTTTATCCTTGTAAAAATAAGTAAAGAGTACGTATAAGTTATTCCCTAATAAAAAATGGAACAATCTCTATAGTGTAAAGTTGCAATTAACCGGCAGGATCTGTGACAATATCCTTACATAGTAGTAATGTCAGGCCAGGGCCTATGTATTAATAGCCTAGGCCTTGTGTTGTTAAAATTTAGCTGTGCCAACTTGTAAGGCTATAGCCTAGAAGACCCAGTCAGTCAGTCACATGCATTTGAAGCATTATGTACAGTACATACTGAAAGTTGGTGGTTTTACCCCTTGCCAGTTTGCCCCAGCCAGTTCTCCCCCACCCATTTATCAGTTTGCCACCAAAGTTGACTAAGTTTGCCCCAAAAAAGGCCAACCAGTTTGGGGCTTAGCTGTCTACAGTATGCCTAGGTTTCCTTTCTGGAACATGATTGTTATGCCCAAAACGATGTGAATATATTGAATTTGCTTCTCTTTCAGGGCGGAATAAGGTTGATTTTAGATGGTTTAACTGAAACAACCTGTTCATTTGCACTAACTCATACCTTTGTGTTGGGACTGTTGTTTTAGAACTAGAAATTTTTTCCAATAAATGGTGCAAAAACAAAAGTTGCGCAAAAGAAATTGCTGAAATTTCAGGTTAAGCTGAATTCATTCTGGATGCACAATTGAGCTCCTCAACATAGGCTTATTGTGAGAAGAATGAGCCTAGGCCTAGGTCATGTAGTGAACACACAGCCCTCTTCAAGGGCTAGCCTAGGCCTAAGTTAGGCCTTTTATATACAATATATACAGGCCTACAATCCCTGACAAAACAAATGATACAAAATCGCTGGTATGTTGACAAAATGCACTCCACTATCTCTCAAGCTTACCTTGAAGCACCCTCTCCCCCTTTCCATGTTGTGTCCTAGTTGGTAGTTAAAAGGTTGTAGCCAACATTGAAATGGGGAGTGGGGAAGGTGATTTGTTACATTTTCTTTTGTCGAGGATTGTAGCCTAAGTTAGGGCTACAATGCAATGCTTTCAACGTCTGTGCATGGCCTGAGTCTAACCCATACTGTACCTAGCTATAGTACACTCCTGTACTTGGGCAGCTTCAGCCTAACATTAATTTAGTACTAACTTGGTAGGCCTATAGCCTAATACTAACATTAGGCCTAATTACCAGTTAGTAGGAGCCTAGCGTTAACGTTGGGGTCTATTGTAGTCCTCAGAAAAAGAAGTATGGACAGTTGCTATTGGTTACCGGTCATTTCGCCCCCTTGCCAGTTCGCCCCGCAGTGGAAGTCGTTTCGCCCCCAAATACTTATGAGTATGACATCAATTTAGATTGACTTTTAGCATTTTATAGTATATCTGCTCCTACTTTGTTGAGCACTCTACCATCTGTATGGTCCCAACCTTCATATTCCTAACTATGAGTATGACATGCGATAAACTCACCTTAAAATGCAGTTTTGCAGCTGTCATATAACAGTATATAATTTTCAAAAAGTTACGACTGTTAATTGGCAAGAATGTGACAAAAACCAACCAATCATATGGCCTGAGACCAACAACGTCTGATATGGATGACATTCAGTTGTTGTAAAGGGACCTGCTTCAGAAAGATTAGGGGCGACCAACAACGTCTGATATTGATGACATTCAGTTGTTGTAAAGGGACCTGCTTCAGAAAGATTAGGGGGCGAACCAGTAGGTCTTTGTGGGAGAACTGGCAGGTCTTTGGGGGCGAACTGGCTAATGCTTGGGGGCAAACTGGTAGGCTATTTAGGGGGCGAACTGGCAAGGGGGTGAAACAACCGGCTACCTCGCTATTAGTATTACGCCCAGCTAGGCCTAGCGTTACATATATTAGTGGAACAGAACCTACTTATTTTGTGCTGATGTTCGACTGGAACCAATTGGTTGTATAAAACTGGGCCGTAAAACTCTTACCTATGCCTAACTAACACAGGCCAATAATCTGCATAGTGTATATAGTAGAGTCAAGGTGGGTAGGCCCATGGGGCTATACTTTGACAAAGTAATAGCTCCATGGTAGGCCTATAGCAAGCGACCACATCACAGTCCTTACCGATGTTCTTAGTTATCTTACCAATGTCCAACTCTAACGTTAAAGTTTCTGTTGTCTGAACCTCATCAGTTTTCACGCTTGTGGTCATTTTTTTAATCACGTTTTTCTAAAAACACCACACAGTATTGTCCTTTGTAGACGGACACCAACATAGCCTAGGTATGTATATAAAAACTATAAAATGGATATGAGCAGATTGTAACTGGTTAAGGCTGTGCGATCGACTCCTTCAGTTGACAGTGCAGGCAGGCCGATTTTCTTTCGCGAACTTTTCACACTTCCCGCGGTTTCTGAAATAATGACATCATCACTACACCGTTACGTCAGGACTGAGGTACCGTCGATTTAAGGTCAGCCACCGAGTGACACTGACAGTATTGCACAGCCGCGCTCGCTCGTACTCGTAGTATTATACTCCGTCATTGACCGTCTGTCAATGGTCAATGAGCTATAGATTGCACGGCGTGGACGTCACCCACAACGCAATGACGTCACCTCCTGCGTTACCTCGGCCATTTCACAACTTGGTGTAGCGTCATTATGTGTTGAGTTCGGAAACAGCATAAACGCAAATGACGTCACGTCGTTGTTGATGAAGTCCGCGTCGTGAAATCTTTTCGGGACAACATCGTAGGCCTAAGTTATTTTGTTATGAATCAGTATACACGCAGCCGTGTAGTTAATGAAGTCAATTGACCACTTCTCTAGCATTCCCGCCTTTTTTAGATCTGCGCAAATGAGATTTCGCGGAACTGTGACTGACAAGTGGTCTCCCCCTATATGTTGAATAATGTATAAGTAGGCGTATAAATGGCTACAATGACACGGTAAGTGGGTATTTTTTATCTTTCCTCCTCTTAGAAATCAAAGATTTATTAGTTTTTTCCAAACATATCATACAAAAATATGCCCCCGAAAAGAGGCAGTCGATTCTTATGTATCAAATAAGGACCTCAAACTTTGCGAGTACCTGACTCATTTAGCGATTCAAAGTGATGTTTTTCTATCACTGTTTGTAGATTACAGCATACGCTTTCAGTCAATACTAAAATCACGTAGTTTAATTTACGAATTTGTTTGTAAACACCGATAAACCCGGAGCAATATTTACTGTACAATATGTATGTGCGTGTAGTGTATACAATAAGTGTATATACCCATATACTGTACAGCACAACAGCATGCATAGTCACACGCACGTAACGTTGCTTGATCATTGTAATTTGTAGTAACGTTAGTACTAACTAAGGCCAAAATTGTTCGAAAACCATTTATTTCGTAGGTCATCATCACATTTACAATTGAGAATATTGGAGTAGCTTCATTCATGAAGTTTAAGATGCATAAGTGCAGTTATATACAAGTCAAGCAACGAAGGACGTGAGATGTAATGTGGACAATACTAGTATTAGTATTATATTAGTATTAACTATTATAGTAATGTACAGTGGCCTACTGTAAATTAGTTTTAGGCCCATATATCAATCATGTTTTCAGTACCATTTCTCAGCTGCTAGGCTACTGTAAGATTATATAAAGCAGACTAATTCTTAGATGAAATATATAGTTTAGCTTTAGGTTTCTCTTCAGTCTAGCTTATTAAACTGTAGGGCTTCTCTTTCACTGGTGCATGCTGCATGGAAAAGATATCCAGAAACTAAACCCTGTCTCCAAAAATGCTGTTTAATTGTATATTTTGTACATTTTGTTATGTACCGGTATTCAAGTCAAGCCATAATTAGCGCATCTCACTAATGCTGAGAGTATAAAATTAGTCGTGGACTTGAAAAAGGATTTCACATTGATATTTCTCGGCTTTCTTGCATGGGCATTGTAGTGACATGGTACCTCAGTCATCATTTTCACTTCTGTCAGGCCTATGATTTGAGCCTGCAGGGAGTTTTGCTGGTCTCAGAGGCTGCAAGATCTCTTTGCAGAATTAATTAGTCAACTATTATTGGTGCATGCACACTGTGCACAGTTCATGTTGTTAGTGTACTGATATATTGTAGGTTAGTTGCATAGGACTCTTAATTCTGTTCACAAAAGTTGTGACATTAAATTTTCAATGTTTATGAAATACTGTACTGTATGTTTAGTACACTTGTACAGTGCTAGTCTATTGGCTTCACCCAGTTTTAAAATTACATGTTGTTTACAAACTGGAGATCAATTAAAATGTCTGTTGTGTATGCTATGTGGGAACTTTCAGTGCTTCTGTCACTCAGTACTTCCACTGATATGTTTTCTTTCAAACATACCTTTAAATTTTGTAACTTATTTTTCTCCTTCATGGATACTATATGGCAATTTTACAGCAAAAGTTTATGTGTTAAATTAACTTATTGCAGTGTAGCCATTTGATGTATGATACCATATGTTTCATGATTTTAAATACTGCACAGTACATGTCACTGGAATGTTTAGCCCATGCATGCATGCTCATTGCTCTGTGACGGTGTATTGTATGTAAACTAGCTGCTATCCATGCATGGCTTGTGTACCAACTACCAAGAACAACATAATGTTCTTTTAACTTTATTTACTCTGGCTTTAAGTCCCAAAAGCTGACCTCAACGTGGTGCTAGAGTGGCAACTACTGATTATCAGGAATAAGCTGTGTCTGTTGACTTAAACACACACTTCCATGTGCACTTTATGGTAGCCTGGCTGCTTTCTAAAATTATTTTTGTGCATGATCTTAAAGATATGAAAATTCTGTACATTCATGCCGGGACACTTTCAATTGTATCGTCAATGGACTGGCCAATTTTCTGATGTTCAGGAGGCTAACAAGCTTATTGGGCAACATATACATGGTTTCAATTTCTGCATTATTCTTTATATTGATTACTGAGGACCTATCAACATACTTGTAATGATGATATGAGGTCTGCTGTCAGTGATACAAGTTAATTATATAGGTTTCCATAGCATGCAGTCCAAATCACTGTACTTTCTTAAGACCATACAGGAGCATGCATGATAAACTTGGGTAACAACTTGGTGTAGCGTCATTATGTGTTGAGTTCGGAAACAGCATAAACGCAAATGACGTCACGTCGTTGTTGATGAAGTCCGCGTCGTGAAATCTTTTCGGGACAACATCGTAGGCCTAAGTTATTTTGTTATGGAATGTGTGAAGCATATGTTTTACGTTTTGCAAGTGGGACTTCCCCTATTGCGCAATGTGTGAAGTATAGAGGCTTTTCACATGACGTCATAATACTCTCCGGCGGCCATGTTGGAGTACATGTAACTACGTAGCAAACCATACGGGACGCGCTTGCTCGTTAAATTTGTACACACAGTGCATATCACAGTGCATATTGTGCAGTGCGTTCGGCACAAAGCCACGTGTATTTGGCATGAATGTCCTCCAGCATGGCGGTTCCGTGACGCAATTGCAAAGCCTCTATAGTAGCTCCAAGCGGATGAGATATCGAAGTCACTTTTCCCATGGGGCTATATATGGCAATGCCAGCTTAAATCGGAATGGTTACCATGGTAACGGTAAATTTTCCCAGCTTACTAGTCTCGAGGTCTAACCCATGGTGAGGTACCCCGGGGTGACTGAAGGTCCAGTGCTCAGAGAGGGGTCAAAACCTGTCCGCGTGTGGGTGTGTGTGTGTGTCCAATTTTCTTTTCCTAATATCTTGTAAATGGCTGGGCCGATTATCTTCAAACTTGGTGGGAAGGTACCTTAGATTGAACAATTTCATTTAAATACACAACCGGAAGTGAAGGTTAAAAGTTACAGTCAAAGGTCAAATTTAGTGAAATCACATTTTGTGCTATATTTCCAAAACAAAACGTTCTCCAGACACAAAACTTCACACATATGATTGCATCTAGACCTCCCAAATTATGTGGTTGCCATAGCAACAGAGGTCAAAGGTCAAGTGGTAGAGTGGAACAAAAAATTTTCAAGTGATAAATTGTTTGTAAAACAACGTTTTGTCCCTCAAACTCCTCCTAGTGGGCTGGGCCGATTCTTTTCAAAATTGGTAGTAAGGTACCCCAGGGTGGGAACTTATGTCTCCCAGACACTCAGAAGTAAAGGTCAAAGATCAGAGGTCAAAGTTCACATTTTGCAAAAAGCCCCTCTTTTTACTATTTTGTACTAAAACTTCAAAAGAAAACCTTCATTTTACATGAAACTTCACAAGAATAATAGGGTAGACTACTTCTACCAAAATATGTAGTTTCCATAGCAACCAAGGTCAAAGGTCACGTGACAGGGGTTCAAATACTTTTTTGTATTCACTTTAATTCTTAAAGGAAGCATTCCACAAATCTGAAAGTTTAATTGTTATAGCCTAGGTATGATAAGTTGTACCGATATGTGTGGTTGTCATGGCAACCAAGGATATAGTTCACGTTACAGATTGTCAAAGGTTACAGTGGGCATGACACGGCCATAGAAACATTTGTTTAGATAGAAGTAGATTAGATACAGAATTTTACAAATATCATTTCACACGCCATTAAAAACCCGTACAATTCGTCATAAATGATATTCGAAGGAAAACTGCGTTCGAAATTCAATTTCGAAAAATGCCGCAACAGCTCACCTGACTTTTATGACGCAATTGGCGGCACAACCCCCCCCCCCCCCCCCTCGACGGCGCGCATCTAGATGTGGAACTAATGTAACGCTCGGTTAAGTTATCTTATCTTAGCAACCTCATGAAAACGATTGCATCACAATACAGAGTCTAACATACGGAACCAAAGGCGCGGACCATGGTGGGGATTCAGAGCAAATCATTGGCCATTATGTTCGCGTGTATATGCGCGCGGGTAAATATAGTTCTGTTTTTGTGCAAGAAAAACGCCGTTAGGGCCTTATAAAGAACAGCTATGAACATGTATGGGCAGACCACAACAAGCGCGTCCACACTACGAGCGCGTCTTTGCTGAATGAGCTGTTTGGTGAAGATGCTATTGCGAATACTAAGCAGTAACCGTGCAATGCACAATTCACATAGTCAGTGGCCACGCTCACTGCTATCGAAACACCGGTGTTTGCATTAGGGAGCTTTAGATTTCACGACGCGGACCTCAACTACAACGAAGTGACGTCATCTGTGTCTATGCCGTTTTCAAACGCATAGCGAAATAACGCTACACGAAGTTGTGAATGGCAGGGGCAACGCAATTGGTTACGTCATTGGGTTGTAGCCATAGAGTAGGATATAGGTTCCTTTGTATATATCCTGCTCTATGGTTGTAGCTGAAGTCCGCGTAGTGCAATCTAAAGCTCACTAATTATGTATGCGCTAACACGCTTTACCATGCACGTGATTCGATGATTGTGAGCTCTCTGGTACAGTGTTGCTAACCGTGCCCTCAATGACGTCACCATTTTGAGACGCGTTCACATACGTTTTTCGCTTTCGAATTTCAAATGGGCTGAGCCTGGCCTGTAATTGGGAATTCAAAATGTCGTATTTCGGTATTTATGGACATAACTTAGTGGGAAATCATTCACTTTATGTCAAGGTGTACCCAAAGAACAGTTACCGAGGAACTTACTTTGGCCGTGCATTTCATGCCCACTTTAATAATGTTTGTAACTAGCCTATTTTTCAAATAAGCTAGACTCCTAGGTTAGTACTTCGTAGAAGCAGTCTCGTCTTCACAACCCACTGAATTCTTTTTTTACTAGCTTGTATGATGCAGTGAGATTTTTAAGTTCCTGCTCGCACTTCACTTTGATAGCCCTTATATCTAGACTGTTCTCATATGGTCTATGCAGACAGACTTTGTTTTCACTCCAAAGTTGCTGCAACTGTTAGACCTAGGCCTAGTAGTATGAAAGTTAGGCATGGCTAGACCTACGCCATTCATAGGCTTGAGTTATAACCCAAGATATGAAACTGTGGGTGACCTTAAAACTTGGCGGTTTTGAAGCATCGCCAAAAAAAAAAACATACGTGACAATTTCCTTGCCACGGGCTAGGATTCGCCACAGGCCAGTACGCAGAAAAGGTTTGTGCGTCGGCCGGAAATCTTCTAACGCCACGCGTTCAACATCGCGCACACGCCCAGTTTTTTAATTGAGACGCACTTGTTACGCATATTAGCTCCGGGACACATGTGAAGTTTGCCGTCTCGTCAAAATAGAGAATACGCCCAGCCTGAATAATAACAATAACGCACTTGTCTAAAGCGTCCCCGAAAGCGTCTTACTTTTATAATCGTTGCGTCCATATCCGTATCAGTTGAGTGTAACAGTCAAGCTCGTTTTTTTTATAGTGTTGCAAGGGGATAACAACATCTTAAAAAATAAATTTGTTCCAAAATCTTAGATATGCCAACTGGATTAAAAGGGCAAGCGTTACAAATATTGGGTAGCCTATTTCTCCAGTTCTTTTATGATCCGGTGTCAGAATTTTAATATCCAAATTATGTTTTTTGTTTTTGAATAAGGGGTGCGCCTATAGTTCCAAGAACTTGATTGGTCTGTGCCATATTCTTTACCCTCGTTATCTTACAAAAAAAACTTCCGTCCCTTGGCACGAAAAAAATTGCTCTCCTTGGACTTCAAAAAGGAATTTCAAAGGATTGTGGCATGCAATTTTAGTATGGCAATTTTTGTCAATGACATTCTACTGTACCATAAAAACAGCACAGATAAAACTTCTAGCACATAAATAGTTCAAGTTCTGTAACCAACTTGCGCACATGTTAGCGATGAGATATGCAACTCCGTGGATTGCCCTCTTTTTTTTTTTTTTTTTTTTTGGTTGATCGAAGTACTTAGATTAGGAATGTCCCTTAGGTTTCTTCTTTAATTTCACTATATCCATCTGCTGAAAATTTGTATCAATAAATAACAGTTCCTTATTTTAACAAAAAACGAAATGTGCAAGCTTGCATTGATCAGAAATTCTATTTCGTCTTAGTATTAACTGTCACGAGGCGATCCCATTTATAAAACCAACATTTCCCAATTAGTCTTCCCGTAGGCCCACGCCCCTTCCCCTTCACTTCTCGGATCCTGGGTATGATATTAAGCTGCAGCCAGATGGGGTGATGAGGTGGTTTGTGGCAAATATTTTGCCTCCAACTATCTCCTATCGAATGCACACACAAAACCGTTATTACTCATTACAAAAACTGGCGGGTTGTCGGCCCAAAAGCCAAGCAAATCCCTCCGTGGTTGTTCCCCTGAGGGTTGGGGTGTAGAATATAAACACGGTATTTCCCGCCTGTCGTTAGAGGGGAATAAAGGGAAGGACTTGAACCGTTTTATCCGGATGACACTACACTGTAAAAATGCCTGTACATTTACAGAAAATAAAATAAAGAAAACCAAAAGAATTCATAAAAAGTGCTGTCAACTCATTGACAGCACTTTTTATGTATTCTTTTTCTATTTCTTTATTTTTTCTTCTGTAATTGTACAAAAATTCTGTAACATTACAGACATTTTTTTTACAGTGTACATAATAAATGCGTTTTGGTGTGTCGTTGAATCTTATTTAACTAACACAAATCAACTTCCGATCCCTTCATATTTTCCATCATGTCACCAACAATTCTATGCGAGAACCTCCCCCCCCCCTTCCTTGCCCCGACCTCTTTCCCCAATCATTTCCCTGCTGGTTAAACCACTAATAGAATGTACCACTCTATTGAATGGGTCGTCTTGTGCCTTATTGGGAGTAAAGTTGTTCAAAGAAACTGGGAAATGCTTTTATCTTTGACTCTTTTGCGCTTCGTACCGAATTCAAGATCTATTGAATCGAAAGGACTTTATTAGCTGGCCGAACTCCCAAAAACGCACCATACTGTTTCTCCCAACTTTTGAGAAAAAAGGTATGTTACGTTATGATAACTAGTTGTAAATTAATTTCAAGGCAGACTGTCGAGAACATGTTCTCAAATTAAATTCATATGCATACGTGTAAATTGAGGAAAAATAAGCTTTTATATTTTCCCACCGTTGCCCAAATTTCGGCAGTTCCGGGTCCACGTCAACCGCAAGTAATTTAAACAAGATCCGCAGCTTTGAAATGTACGGTGATTCACCTTCAAACAAGCAAACCCGTATCCACAATTTTGGTGCTTCGGAGACGTTCGCGGCCCTGACCATATGGGGCTCGATCACCACCAATGTAAATGTACACACATGCACACCCTTCCGTCTGTTCTTGTAATTCGGCAAATGAAAACATTCCAAAACTCTTTTGCACTTTCCACAATATTGTAAGGGTTTGCGCAAGACCATGAAGTGGGGCCTATGAAAAAAATACAAATATTGATTGTTTCTTTAAGTTGCTTTGATTGTACTGCTTTTTTTAATATTCTAACTTTTCATGAAACTTTTACTTAAATTATGATGTCTTTTTATCTTTCGGTTAACTTGTTGGAAGAGTTCGGATATTCGGCCATTTCGGGCATTGTGCTTCAAAAAACTATAGGCCTATGAAATGAGGTTCAGGGATAGTTTTTTTCTTTAAAAGCTGCCCAAATATGTCGTTAATTGCTGTAATTTTTTATTTTCCATGAAAATTTTACCTTGACTATGATATTTTTAGTTTGTGGGACAAGTTTTTAGAATTGGGACATTCGGCCATTGTGTTTTGAGGATCTGGAACAGGAGTTATACTAGCCTGTAAGTTGCCTTACACCCAACAAAAAATTGAAAGTCGCTGAATGAAGAGAATCTTCCTAGTACACATATGATCAATTCGAAGATTTGCTCACATAGCGGCAAATTACATCTACGCACTTTCGTAAGCAAAAAATGACTTCTCAGGGAAACATGGCGTACGTATGGCAAGCCGTTTTATCATTTATCACGGAATTCCACTTAAGTGAAAATTACACTTAAGTGACAATCCATTTTCAATTTAAGTGGAATTGAATTCAAAATATCATAGTCACGTTAAAACAATTTATGGAGAATAAAAAATAAAGAAATTATCGACATATTTGGGGAGCTTATAAAGAAACAACTATCCCCGAACCTCTTTTCATATAGTTTCTTTTTTCGAAACACAATGCCCGAAATGGCCGAATAGTAACATGGTGAGGTAAATACTTAAATGGCCTGCCATGCGTACGTCACCATTGTTAAGTAAGGAAGGATTTATACCGCTTGCAGCAGCAACACGTTGCATGTACCCCTAAGAACAGTTTTATGCTGATTTTGTTTTGGGCGTATCTGAGTGCGGATAACAACATTACCTTCTTATGTACCCCCAATCACCAAAAATATACCTTTATTAATACAAGCTCATCTGAGTTTCGGCTTTCCTACTTTCGTTACCAAATTAGACTATTTGTATGTTATGGAAATGTTAATCGTTTTTTCTCTAGCAGTGTAACCTAACTCTATGCACACAAGGAAGTACCGTACATCGCTGAAAGTCATATTTCTCTTTCAGCATGGAAGTACTAACTCGGACTTCCATGCTTTCAGTTTGGTGTTATTTCCCTCTATGATACAAACGAGCACACTCGAAAACATCGCGATCTTGTGTGATTTGCAAGTAGGTAGTTCTCCAGGCTAGCCGTAATACATGCTGGCTTGATTGACTCGATTTGTTGAAGTTATGTAGCGTAATGAAGCGTTCAATGGATTTCGACGTATTAACAGTTAGTATATTACTCCTGTTAAGTGTTCTCCAAAGCCTCGGTGAGTCGATTTATTCTTTCTTGTAGGCCTCTGTTACTTTTTGTTAGATTAAAATCAATGCAACTTACATTGTTCATTAATCCTAATTTATTCAATAGACGGTTTGAACCTAACCTGTCTGTCTGTTCCTTGATACAACAAATATATTTTTTTTTTTAAAAAAAAAGGAAAATTATCTTTTAAATTCATCACACCGCGTGCTAAGTCTGTAAGTCATACCGAATATTCCTGTCTGAAAACAAGAGTTAGTTGTTCAGTCTAAATGACAGCCGGATGGACATTATGTGTTTCCAATGTGAACAGTATGTAGTCACTAGCGCCATAGTTTGATGACATAAGCTTCGATTTTAAATTATCTTGTTTATATACCTGCATTTGTATCATGGCTGTGAAGATGAGAGATATATTATTGCATGAAAACATGGGGCGTAACCAGTCCTGGTCATCCGGGGTCAAGGCTCAAGAGTTTCCCCGATTTTGAACCAGTTTCCCTTTCTTTCTCCTCTTTCCTGACCTTCTTACCTTTCCGATATTTGTCCCCTTCCCGTTTTTTGGACGTTCGAGAGACAGCTTGCCCGGTCACCCCACGGGTTACGCCCCTCCATGAAAGCAATATAAAGTTAAGGAGATTTGAGGTCGATTTCTGGCTGATTGTGGCGAAAATTCATCAGCCCCAGGCTTCTCGAATTTGTCTGTAAGGTACTAGTTAAAATAAGATAGATGTTACTCTACGGTATGTTTGTTTGCTAGTAGACTGAAAAATATTACCAACAACAATGAATGTTCTCCCAATTCATTGTAAGCAGAGAGCTGAAACAGTTGTAGCTCCCTGTTGAAGGTCAGGATTCAGTAGGCTCGGGTGTTGTCCCATGACGTTGAAATATTACATCACTGTTTACTTTTATATCAGGCTGTTTGTTTGTTTGTTTTTTTCCTAGGTGAGGTCAGGGAGCTCGAATATGAAGAAGGATCAAACGTTACTTTGATTTTTAACTTGGCGTTCACGGAGTTCGAGATTCTACAATTGAAAAGAAATAATAGTGAAATTTATAGGAGAGCACAAGGAAGGGAAACCGGGGAATCCGTTTCTCTCGTAAGAAGTGATGTCGTGACGTTTATCTTGAGTGCTGTCGAAATATATGATTCTGGAACATACCAATTTTTCGCCACTGGTCTGGAAAAGCCACCTACTTACAACTTAAGAGTAGTTTGTAAGGAACCCGTTATTCGTTCTCATATATACTACATTTAAAATGATTTTCATTAAAATAGACATGAACAGTGTCATAGTGCAGTTAGTTCAGATTATTAATTACTAGACCTATGAAATAATTTGGCGTAACACAGTTGCATAGCTCTTTACACACTAATACTTAAGTGATTAGCCTTATTAAATACCTAAAACAATGTAAGTTCAGCCCAGTAGCGTAGCCAGGATTATTTCATGGGGGGGGGGGGGGGTTGGATCAAGACGTGAGGGAAAAGTCTAAGGGGAAAGAGAAAAAATCGCAATTTTAGGTGTTTTTTGGCTTTTCAAGGTTGTCTCATGAGGAGGGGTTGAACCCCCAAACCACCCCGTGGCTACGCCACTTGTTCATTCACATTGTATGACACGAAAGATACGAAATGACAATTATTGCAAGTGATTCATAGTTATATTTCCTATTTCCATATTCCATAGATATGTTTTCCTTTAAAACACAGCTTCCGAAAAATTTATTGGCATTTCAAAAAATTTCGATAACTGGGATCCGTACGAAACAGATAATTATGTTCCTGGAACGGAAGGTTCGAAATTGATTCTGGTTTGTCGTGTTCACGGTGGTCTACGAAGTGAATGTTTTATTAGGTGGCGAATGGAGCCCGATTTCTTACATCCTTATGAGCAAAACCTCACAACTTGTAACAAATACAGCGAGGAAAGTTTGTTAGAAATAAAGAAAGTCACTGCAAACCTGGATGGTACAAGGATTACTTGTGAATCAGGAGACTTAAACACATTCATCTTCGTCAGGACAAAACGTAAGACAACTATCTTTACAGTAATGTTACATGCTATAATAACATAGGCCTATATTTATTTTATCACACCTTAACCTAAGCACTAAGTTGGCGGATGGTATACCTACACTGCGGTTGCCAAAATGATTGTCCCATAAAAGACACTTTTCGAGCCCTATAAGTTTCGTTTTAACAATAGTTAAATTGATCTTAAAATTTACGAAATTTTTACAGATCGATGTTATACAAATGTCTCTGTGAAAATTTCACGGGTGCCCTCGCCATTCCCGCTTTACCAGTTTACTAACTTAAGTGGGATTGGGGATACAAGGTCACTCCCGAAATAATGTAAGGTAGCGTTAACATGTTATTCGTTTAAATATCACAAACTTCCATCCAATCGGCATGAATGAAATATTTTCGGACACTTGGAAGCTTATTCAAATAAAAAAATGGTATGTTCTTTTTATGGCGAATGACTTCGCAACATGAGGTATATATCTTTAGAATCTCCGAGTTGAGAGGTGAGAGGAGGATGTTCAGGCCAGGTAATAAACAACAATGTAGAAATATATCAGTTTTGTGGTAAATATTAAAAAATGGGGAGTAAACGTTCAAGACCACCCCTCCCGTTGATGCATATGCTTGCTTAATCTTAATGTATGGGTAAAACAAGGATAATGCCATGAATAGTCTTGACATATATACTGTAAGAGACCACAACGAAACCCACAAACAGCTTCCTCGGTTCCTCTTTTGAATTCACTAGAAGCAAAGAAAGGACATTATGCACCAGATTTCCCCTGCAAACCATGAATTTATCAGTATAGATAAAACCAATGAAAATGAGATAGGGCTCCACTTCCCAGTATAGTCGATCCTTGCAGAAGAAAGTTAATTGCAAATTTATCAGTGGTATGTGGTGCTAGGCCGGCTGTAGAGTAAACATCAATACATTTCACGTCAATACAGTTCCTACTAGTGTTGAATATGACCTTAATTCAACTGCCACTGGTCAAATTAGTAGGCCTAGGCCTATACTAGTATACAGAAACTCAGATATAAGATCCGTCACGTTATTTCTTTTTCTAAAGTCCTCCCGACCCTCTAGCAAAGGGCCGTTCGGCGGAACCAAAACTTTCACCGCTTCCCGAAGAAGCTATTACGTCCACTGAAGGTCAATATGTGACTAACCTCACGGCCCTCAGACCATTTACATCATTGGTCTGTCATGTACGGCTCCATTCTAGACTGGGTGAGAGGGGCAGATAGCCTACTACACATGATCTTAGCCAAAAGGCCGAGAAGCAATCTGTCAAGTTATTTTTCCAAAGGCCTCCCGATCCTCTGGCAAAACCGAAACCGTCACATTATTTTCTTTTAAAAACGTACATAGAAACAGGCACGTTGCAACAAACAGTCAACTCAAACTGGCCGGACAAAAACACAAACGCTAACCTTCAACCATTCACACGCAAAAACACAGAACACAAAGGTTCACATTATTTCAAAATTGACTCTGCTTTCGGTTTGACTTGCAATTGTTTAAAGTTGTACCCAGATATTTGATATCTGGTATTTGGCTGACGTTTGTGAGCTGTAACAGGTCTTTCCTAAAGCCGCAGTCACACTGCAATGAATTTGGATCGGATTCTGATCAGATTTTATTGATAGTTTTTATTGAAAGCTTCTCCATCTCTGCTAAGAAAGAGCCCCAAGTTTGCCAACCTGTGTAAATATATGATTTGTTTCAAAGGATTGTAAAATTAAATTTATACTCATTATTTCGTGGCGTAACATCTGCGGAAAGCGTTTGTCCGACTACGTGTGTTTGATAAAAGTGTAAGGTCACGAGAACACAGTTATAATTTCATTTTCATAAACCTGCTATGCAAATTATATATTTACACTGGTTGGTAATTTTTTGGTTCTTTCCCACCAGTGACGGAAAGCTTTTTAAAAAATACTCACAAAAAGTCGTACTGGAATACGATCTGAATTCGGTACAGTGTGACCTTGGCTTAATACTCCTCACGCACATGACGTCCCTGAACAGAAAAGGGTCATTTGGTAATTCTTACATGTTTTCAAATTTAGTCAACATATTCATCTGAGTTATTTGTGCACTGGTCGGTTACGTACGTATTTTTCTACGTAGGCGTACATGCGAAGTACGTTGGGTTTGCGGTGAAGCTCGTTGTTTTACCTTCAAATAAACGTCGCGTGACGTCAATACAGATGGTCTATTTTTATTTGCAAGTAACTAAACCCTTTCGCAATAGACAAAACTTTCAAACAACTGTAGGATAACGTTTGGTATGCTTCGTTTTTGGCCTCATTAAATGAGATTAGTGAGTTCGGGAATTCGATTTGGCGGCTATGGACATCCGCACATCCTCCAAATCATCTGTATACACAAGACTCTATTGCACCAAGCATGGGTCTGAATCTGGAGTTTACTCGAAAACTTTGTGGAATCATTCCTCCTAATTTTATCCAGGAGGAATCGTAAGTGTAATTTTGCAATTCGCAATGTAGGGCTGTACCTTAACTTCTTCTTCGTGTAAAAATTTGTGTTTTATCTGAAGCATCGTGAAGTAGGCGTTCGACCTATATTTTCGATCGGTTGGACAGACACTTTAAACGTGAATGCTACATGCGATTACTGCATGATAAAAACGATGTACACTACTCTCCGTGGAGCTCGGTTTGTATATCCTACTGTGTGTCCAATAGTTCCATGCGGCAACGAATTACCGAACTCCCTTATAGTTCGCAAAACCCAGTCTGTGCTTCTTATTTATAAAAGGGTCTCTTACAAGCACTTGTGGGGATTTCAAGTTGTAGAATATATCGACGTATTTAATTAATGTTCGTTATTTGCTCTTTATTGTTCTTGAATTTTGTTTCTTTTTTGTCTTTTGGACGGAGAACAAAGTACGTCACAATAATAAAATAGACTTAAAATGAATGTTAAGTTAAAAATATTTGACAAAGAAGGATAAACTAAAAGATAATATTACACCACATTGTTATGATTCAATTAAACACAATAATATTCTTCGTGCAGCCGATATTTCTCCAGCATTTTCTTTGAAAATCATATTTGGAATGGTGAAATATTTATGAGTAATCGACTTGGGTTTCATGAGAACCCGGGATTCTAATTGATAAAGTTGACCCTTTATTCCGGCCCTCATTCCGGATGTCAGAGTGTCCTCTCTGTCACACGTTTTCTCCCTAAATGCATACAATCATATCCTCATTGGCTTACATATCTGTAATACATACAAGTTATATTTCTCTGTTTTCTGTTTTGATGTAACAGGAAAGCCCTCTATTACCGGTACATATCAAGAGAGTGTTTTTACTGAGGGTTCGAAATATAATGTATCATGTGTATTGAACGACACGTCGGAAGAACCGATACTCAACTGGTTGCTGGACGACAAAAACATCACTGGGAATGCAACTCATAACAGAAAACAAATCGCGGAAGGTTATTTTGAATGGCAATCATGGCTAACATTCTATCCCAGTCGCCAGCATTTTGCAAAGTCATTAGAATGTACAATATCAAATGAGGAGGAACGGCGGTCTGACATACGAACATTGACGATAGAATGTAAGTACAACGTCCGTTCGTGCAATGAATTGGCTCAGTGACGTCACAACTGGGGTTAGCAACAGCCATTTCTGAGGGCAAATCTGTACGACGGCACATACCGTGATTGTCCTCAGAGATGGCTGAAATACCCCACTTGAAAAGCTCTTTTGATGGCACGCGGAAATTACTTGTAGTAGTTATTATTGAGTTATAACCTTACCAATTAGGTAGATTACTATTAGGCACAATCCTGCAAAGCTGGATATTGAATAAATGCGTGATATTTGGTATTCTTGTATACTGCCCATCCGCTCAGCAGGATCATTTATACACCATTTATTTGTGTACTGGCCAGATTATGTTGTTCTGCACTTATTTTTCAAAACATGATTTTCGTGTTAAAGTGGATCAGACGCTTTTTCAATAACAAAAGTAGTAAAGCGTAAATTTAAGAATGAGTAATGGAATATTATAATGCCTCTGTGAGTACCAAGTTTAAACACTTTAAATTTCATAGAACAAGACAAAGAGGCGCCGTTTTTGACATTATTTTTTAGAGAAAATGTAATTATGATATGAACGCAATATATTTGTGTTTATATTTTCGTAATGCAAATCGTTCATGTCATATCATTTCAGGTCATGTCATGTCATGTTATACACTCTTAAAAAGTTGGTTAAAAAAATTCACCAACACTGGTCACGTATGTCAAATACCTGAAATTGGTTAAATGTTACCCAATAATTGTTGATTAATGGGTTATCCAAGAGGTTTTTTACCACTTTATTGGGTAACCAGCCTGTGGGGTAACCAAATAAACGACACATATTGGGTAAAATGTAACCAATTTCAGGTATTTGACATACGTGACCAGTGTTGGTGAATTTTTTTAACCAACTTTTTAAGAGTGTATCATATCATCAATATGTTGAAATTATGATCAATATATTTTGCATTCATATCACAAAATCACCGTGACTACTTTTATTCTTTTAACTATTGTCATAAATGGCACCTCATACAAGAAGCCTTTAAACCCCCTTTTTGTTTTTCTTTACAGTTACAGCAACTATCAGTGAAATATTTACATCACCGTCCCAGTTTGTCGATACGCACGCGTCAGTAAACATAACTTGTGTTGCCACGGGTTTTCCTCAAGTGGAATTATATTGGCTTAAAGAATGTGGTGGTACCCATTGTATCATTCCGCCCCAAGAACAAGTATATAACATCCTTAGCGAAACATCATTTGAATCAACGTTACTTTTATTGGACGTAAACAAATCAAACGTTGGTAGTTATAAATGTAGAGCATACAATAGCGTTGGAACTCTATCGGAAGAGGATATAATTATCTATGTCGAAGGTATGATACTATCCAATACCCAAACTTTTTACATTTTGTAATTTACTTCCCCGTTTACGTCTATTTCTGGCTATTTCCTCGTAATTGTTTCCATAATATTACCGAAAATGCTAGTAGTGAATTTCTCAGACTTAAAGCAACATGTTATTGAACGATTCTTAATGTCTACCATACCAAAATGTTTTCGTCTCTTCAAATTTAGATCAAGGAATATTAGCAGCAGATTCCATAAACTTTTTGGAAAACCAAATCGTTAATATAACTTGTCACGTGACGAAGAAGGAGCCTTTTACCTTCATACAATGGTCTCTAGATAATAAGATTGATTTAACATCAAACGCTACCCGATATGAGATCCAAAATGGACGCGGAGAGAAGACGGTTCTGGGAAGCACCTTGATGTTTTATCCAACGAGAAAATACGATGGCAGTGACCTTACGTGTCAATGGGGAAGTCATGAACACTCTTCAGATACAATTACTGTGAATATTTCGTGTAAGTGTGCCACAGAGGTATGCAAGGGCCGTCACGTGAATGGCATTATTCGGATGTCCTACATTGCACGGCACAAAACATGCACAGTAAACTTATTTACGTAATGATGATGATGATGATGATGATGATGATGATGATGATGATGATGATGATGATGATGATGATGATGATGATGATGATGATGATGTGATGATGATGATGATGATGATGATGATGATGATGATGATGATGATGATGATGATGATGATGATGATGATGTGATGATGATGATGATGATGATGACCATTCAATAATAAATTCATAATAATAATATTAATAGGCCTTGTAATTAAAGTAATGATGATAACACCTGCTTACGACGAAAAACCGTGCTACTGTGCACTGACACACACTGAAGGTTTGACCAGGGTGCAAATAACAGCTCCCTGGTTTGACCAGCAAACTTGCCTTACAACCAGGGAGCTACAGCTCCATTAACAAAGGAACGCAAACTCACGTGACGTCGGTGATATATCTCTATAGAGTGCTTTCACTTACGTCACAAGCCCCGCCTCCTTTGTGGTGCAAAATGTATGTAGTTCGTATTTAGTGCAGCTAGCTTAGACGCATCTGACGATCCACTTGTGACTGTTGCAATAAACACTGCTGATTTTTGCCCAGCAGTGGAAGAGGCCTATACCAGTTGTGACGTATAATGTGAAAGTACTCTATTACATATTTGTTTATGTATAAATGTGTAGCAAAATGACCAAATCCTCCGTCACAAAAAGAGGAAATAAAAATTCATGAGTCTGCAAGCTTTAAAAGCCCTTTTGATACATTAGTGGAACTTTTTTCTTTTAAGAAAGCAGTCATGAGAGAAGTTATCAAATAATTAAATATTTCGAGCAAGGCAACTTGATAAAAATTTATAAAAGTAAAAAACTGCATTTCTCGTCTTAAAGGCTTTTTCCGGAGAAAAAATTCATTGACTTCAAAATATGCAGACAAAAGTTTTCTCTTTCAAAATGTGAAAAACTGTATCTCAATAGCATATACCATTCCGAAGATACTAATTTGCATAGTAATTCATTTTTCCTTAGATTTGGTGCATTATGGAAAATCTGTGATGTCATCACGGCACACTAATTTGACATTGCCTTCAATTATTTATAACTTTGATGCCGATGCACGGAATATTAAGCGACATTGTTTTCTATACCCCATATTGGTGTAGAATAATGCTAGATCTACAGGAAAAGATATTCGAACATCCCAACAATATCAAATTTCAAGGAAAAAGAGGACTTTCAATGATAAAGAAAAACAAAAGGAATCTGACACAAGGTGCCCTGCACATTACATAAAGTTCTGTAGCTTTGTTGAAAAGTCGATAACCAGTCTTAAAAGTGAGATATCTTGAGTTAGTAAAGTATTATTGCAACAGTGTTTTGAGGACATGATGTGGAATGTTTTTTTCTTTCTCACGACACCCAAGTGAAAGTCACAGGAATATGCCTTTAAAGCAAACAAGTACATTACCAGAATTATAACATCATGAATACAAACCGGGATTTCCATTTTCATCGACAGATACGACAGGAAGAAAAGAAGCTCTTCGAACTTTCCCTTTCACATCTTCAGTTCAGATAATTATTTTTGTGACACCTGCTTGTCTATTACTGTTTGCAATCTGTATCTTTGTTTTAGTGTGCCTTAGACGTAGACGTAAGTACTTCCAAATTCTCTAGTCATAAATCCTTTTTTGAAAAAAATAATTGCACGATTAAATCACCCACTAGTAAGTAAAGTATATACTTGTAGCTAACGAATACGAAATTAAGATGAAGTGCGATTTGAGCAGCAACTCCCTGATTTGAGTAATAAGGTTCATCTGTGGTTTAGTTTGAGTAGTAGGTGTAAAACTGGTCAGTTATATATCATCAAAATCAATTGGTTAAAAAATATTTGCGTATGCATATAGACTGTCAACCGTCACCCCCAAACCGTCATTAGTCTTATCACTTTACAAATGTCTTTTCTTCATATTTTGGGAGATTCTCCAAACACCGCGTGAGATAACTTCCAAAGCCACCGTGATCATCACGTGACTCAGTTTAAAATTTTGTGGAGAGTAGAAAGAGGGTACCGTATTAAAGCCTAGCCCAGGATCATATCGAGGAACTCTCAATAGAGGACCCGTAAGCTGTGATAAATCGCTGTCCTGGGAGTAAGCCTGAGGGAAGTGGTTCCCTTGCTTTTGTATAAGAGAAATGACATACAAAATGGTGTTATACTTCGAAACATATTGAATAATGATTGATACATACACGAGGTTAGTAGGAGGTGCTTGGGTATAAGAGGGCGCTCACCTGCTAAACTCCTCCTGGATCACGTCATCTGGTCCCTGTCTATACCATCACCTAAATTAACAGATAGGCTTACTAGTATGCAAGCAGGTCGTGACAGTTGTTTTAGTAAAATATTGGTCCAATTCTAATTCAACTGTTCAAGAAGTCCATCGACAAATCATTCATAGATTTCAATTCATATATCTTTATTTCTTGCTAAATTCACACTTCAATTTATGCAGATATAGTACCAATACGGATGCAACGAACCAAATATGTTATGACCGCTATAATGTTACGATGTATTTTACATTTAAACCTGCAGCCTGTGTATTACGCAACGGTTTACTGTTTTGTAGCTCTTCATTTCTCCAATTTGCTCATTTCTTTCCGTCGAATCTATTATGATTAAGATAAATCAATGCAACTAAAATACGAATAATTACAATTAATCTGACAGGGATGACCCAGAGAGATGTGTCGATTCCCAAATGCCCCGACACGTGAGTATAAACCATGGTCTTTGAGTTAAAAGGAAATCATTCTGTAGACCTCTCGAAAGTACGGTATGCTTGTTGATTATTGAAAGGGTCACAAAATTTTCGACGAATATAATAACATTCAATTTGGCGATTTTTTCCAACAGGATTGGACTTCATGCCTTGACTGCCATAAATGCAGGTACTCATTCACTGAAAGGAGAGAGTAGCAATGTGTTGTACGAGGACATGACGTGCTATACAACGGAAGTGAGGCCATCAGAATGTACAGGTGAATAAGTTTACATAAGGGAACTTTGTCGGGGGGGGGGGGGGGGCAATTAGGGACCCTAGTCGACATATGCTGGACAAACGTATTCTTTCTCCCCTTGATTAAAGAACAAAAACTTCCCATTGTTTGGTAAAGGAAAATGTACAACAAATTTGACTGGTTAGTTTCCTGAAAAGGTACCTAACAAGACGTACTAGACTGCCCCTATATGGACCTTTACATATAAAATTTTCTAAAAAGTATCAGACGGACCACACCCTACCAGTGCCGCGGGTAGAGTCAATATTAAGCCTCTCCACATTCCTCTCTGAGAAATTCTATGACCATTGGTTTGTTCTACATCGTGTTTTCTTGAAATCACGTTTCATAGAGCAATCGTATTTTAGCCGGGTCTTTCTTGGCCAGAACAGCTAACTTAATAGGATTTATTGGGGGTGAAGACAGGGAATGTAGAAAAACCGATAAAGGTAGACGACGTATATTTGAGGGAGAATGACGTAGACTTAGGAGAGGAAAGTTGTAAAATATATACGAGTGATAGTAATCTGAAATTTTCTAAAATGACTGAAATTCTCCTTAGGGTCGTAGTTCCTGGCCAACCTACACATAGGACTGGATGTAAAGGTAAACATCTGTCAAAAGTTTGATTTTTATGTCTGAAATATTTTTTGCGTTTGCGGTAATGCTTCTATGAAAATACCTTCTTTCGAAGCGAATGTTCTTGAGTGTAATATTGTGCATTTCTTTCTGTATTTGCTTCCCTCTTTTAACGTTAATTTTCTTTAGGGAATGGATCTGGTGACGAGTACCAGTTGAGTACATACAGCTTCAGGTAATAATCTTAACAAATTCTTACACACAAAACAATAACTGAAATATACTTTTGGCCAGTGGCGGAGCTGCCACATGGTCAGGGGGGCCGTCGCCCCCCCCCCCCACCTGACGGACCAAAATCGTCTGTCGGCGCCCTTTTTAGGTTTTTAACATACTTAACTCTTGCATCATTATTCTCAAAATAAATAATTTAATAGCGTTCTTTTAAGGCCCAGATAACAAAATGCTCAAACAGCCACCAGTAACTGTACTATCTGCACTTTATTCTGATGAAAGGGGTCATCTTCTGTAATATAGGGATAGGTTTTGCTGAAATGTATCTTCATGCTTTATACGCACTAATGAATGTTGTCGCTGTGCTAAGTTAATTGCTTCCACAAAAAGCGTGATTATAAGCTTACAAAATACACAGACTGACATTAAATTCACCCTCCCGGCCAATAAAAGATGTTGCAAAGGGTACAACAATAGCGCAAATAGCCCCCTTGTTGTCGGGGATAATGTTCAACATAGATAATAAAAAGGGTTTACAAAGATACCAAAATAGCCTCAACAACATTTTTCAAACTCATTTGAAGAGAAATTTCAAGTTAAAATAAAATAAAACTGTTATTTTACTGGTAATGGTTTAAGAGTTTGAATGAGCAGTTTCCATTTTGCTTTTCTTCAAGTGATCATTTTCATGATAAATGACTATTTCTGACACTGCCCGATAATCCCATGAAAATGCTTATTTCTATACTTTCGTGGTCTCAACAGCCAGAAAAATTGCATATATAACAAGCCTTGGTTTAGGCTACTTTTATTTATTATGAATTCGGTATCTAGAGAGCCAAACAGACCCTTTGTCTTGGCTATTTCTTTATTTAATTAACGGCTATTTCAGGGGGGTCACCTGATGTAAATTAATGTTTCTTCGTGTGCTTATTTTGATTTCCAGATAACAGAAATGTACACCCAACGGTGATTAATTTCCATAACTGTTCCCCCTGTAAGATTGCATGCTACTTAGCTCTAGCAGCTAGTTAATTTTTATCTTTACAAAGTAGCCCATTATTACGTTAAAATCTTGACAATAACACAAAATATTATGACCGCCTTCGTACTAGAATGTGAAAGAGAGGGATAGAAACATGGGGGTCCGCAGCTGGGGGCAAGGGGGGAACTTACCCTCCCATGGAAAATGAAAAACCTGGAAAAATGAAGAAAACATAAAGAAAAAAACGAAGAAAAATTAACATCACAATTTCTTAGCAGTTCACTAAGTGTTTTCCCTATTTATATGCGGTAAATAGGCTTTAGAAATGCCATTTCGAGCGATCTGAGAGGCCTTTCGGGCCAAAATTTTCTTGTGCTCCGCGCCAACTCATGATGAAGCGGAGCTTTTCCCTCCTAAAAGAATGTTGCCCCCCCCCCCCGCATTTTCTTTTTCAGAGGCCCATGGAAAGAAAATTTAAATATGTTTTAATGGAAAAACTTGCTTAGGACATATAGCAAACAAGTCTTCTACCGGGTGCGGAAAATCAAATGGAAAGTCTGAAAAGTCGTGGCTTCGATCGTGCTGAGTCTCAGCGTACTTACTCCTTCGAAGCGCCCCTGCAGACCATTTTCGCCCCGCTGACCGAAATCCCTAGCTCCGCCACTGCTTTTGGCCAATGAATGTTATATTTATATAAAATAAAACATGCAAATCTCAAGTAGATCGTATGTCAGGTTGTGGATTAATGTATGCAGAATACAAAACACTGCAACTATTAAAAAGCAGTACGTTACTTCTCGTACACCATTAGGGTTATTTTTGCAACCAAACAGTTACATGCTCTTTAAAGATGGAGTGTCGTCATGAAAAAACTGAAAACATAAGCCTTCGGTAACCTTTTCAAGGATTACGTCAAGACCTCGTGAATTCATAATTAATATCTGAAATATTCATATTTCAGATATTAATTAAGAAGTCACGTAGTAGTGACGTAATCAGTGAAAAGGTTACAGAAGGCTTACGTTTTCAGATTTTTTTTCATGAAGACACTTTATCTTTAAAAGTAATTACAAATCGGACATATTCAGTTTTAGATGCATTATAGTCATTTATTTAACCAGATTTCGGCTCTATATACCCGGTTCATCAGGTGAAGAGGTTATACACTGTCTCCCAACGTTTAAACGGATACATAGAGCATTTCCTTAATGCACTTATCAATTGTATGACCGTTCTTTTGTGCCTTCCTGGTCAGTGTTTGTTAAAAGCGTCACACATTATGGTGCATTTGAATCACTCGATTGACCTACTAACACTTCGCAAATAAGCGAGTTCGGTAATTTGTTGCCGCATGGAATTGTGGGGCACATCGTGGGATATACAAACCGAGCTCAACACGTAGCGTACAGCCTTCCCTTGTTTACGGCAGTACCTGTATGCACTAAGTGTCAAGCAAACTCGAACGAAAATAGGGGTATTGGTGCTACTTTACGGCAGATTAAAATGCAAATTTTTACACCAAAAAGACAATTTACTTTAGACACAATCCACTGAACAAAACCGCACTTGAGGTCCTCCTTATGTTATGGATGGATTAAGAAAGAATTATTTCACCAAATTGCCTTGCAAACTCAAATTTTGGAATACGTGTTGTAGGTGCGGGATTGGTTTGTTTTTCCCCACGATTTGGACGATGTGCGCATGTGCATAGCCACCAAAACGAATTACCGAACTGGCTTATTGCTATGCACGTTTCTTGTAAAACGTGACGCACCTATGTCTCATCTATTCGTTTGCATAACTTTTTTAACAAAAATGTTTTTGGCGATGACAGATTTTCTTTTTTTTTTGTACAAACGATGTAAAACCGGTAACTGATTCAGGCTATTCTTTTGCACAGCCTCGAGAACGACGAAAATGAATCGCGAATAATGACAGCTGTAGTCCCAAATTGCCAGTCTCCTCTTGGTGACAAGTTATGGACATTATTTGGACAAGACTTTGGCATTAAAACCAAGCAAAAGGGTAAAACATCAAGTAGAGACGACATAAGTAATGTTTAGGCCTGAATATTTTATTTTTTGTGAGATGATTTCTATTAGAATGGGATATATAAAAATGGCATCACACAGATAACGTTAATTTCATCACTATCCTTAACTTCTGCTGGTTAATTGAGGTCATGTGATCATGCGTTATCCCGGTACAAACTGACAGTAATCGGGTAATAGTTAACCGTACTCATCTTTGACTTTCCATTTTACTGGTGGTTGTGCAACTTGTGCTGTTTTAACGGGAGGTTCGAACCTCGCCGAAAACATCACGGCGAAAATTGATACAGAATGAACGCGGCATGTGAAACAGAATGACCGCGTCATGCGACGAATCGCGCGCGTGTCCCGTATTTCGTTCGGTTAACTATCTATTAAACTGGTTGCGAACAGAAACCACCTATTACGCGTACGAGTTCTACAGGTCTTTGATTCTGTATGTTACTAGGACGGTTACACTCTAAAAAGTCTATGGTCAATTTGACAATTCATTCGGTCAACTACACACCGACCCGAACTATGGTCAAGCTATTGACCTCAAATTTGGTAAAAATTAACCATTTTATGGCCAAATCTTACCATTACTTGGTAACCTTTTGACCATAGGTTTGAGTCGGTGCATAGTTCACCATAGTGTTTGTAGATTGTAGGTGGTCTGAAAATTTTACAAACGGAATTTCATTCCTTTTCCGTCTTTCCAAATCAGAATTTTATCATGAATAAATGAAGTAGGTTTAACACCATAGGAGCTGTATATTAGAAATATTAGAACAGGATATTGCGTGTTCTTTTCTATTTTAACCTTAAATGTAACCGTTAGAAAAGGCGATGCCAAAAATGAAAACCAGAGAGAGAGACATTAAGTCCGTCGGGCAAGAAGTGTCACAAAAATAATAATGCATGTACCCACTGCAGTGGCGAGGGTTCTTTACTGGGGGTAGTGGCAAATGCAGGGGGCTTGATCGCCTGTCTGGATGGGGTCTGGTGAATGGTCCTTTCTTCCCTTTTTCAACCCCTAGATGCAGCCACTTGTAACATTTAGCATCACTTGAAGTCAATAGTTTTGTTCCGTCACAAAGTAAGCTTTATTCATAATTCGACTGTGGGACTATCCCCCTCCCCCCGCCCCCCTCCCCTGCTACGCCAGTGTATCTACCAGTGACTATAAGAATGTTTTCGTTTTAACCTTTCTACCAAAGGTAATCGTTTGTCAATGCGCTTAGCGATAGAAGATAATACAAGTCTACCTGGCGACGAAGAAGATAACGAACACCAGCAAACACGTTACTTGACAAATATTAACAACGAACCTGATATAAGCATCAGCCTAACCATACATAACAAACTGACACAGCATGGTAGTATCTACTTTTGCAATGCTACTGTGGCCAGAAATCATTGTTCTATGGAAGTCACCGTCAAGTTTCTACCAGGTAATTGGGAATCGAAGTAAATTCAAATATTTTAAACTGTGTAATCCTGAAATTATGAATAAGTCTACCCATGAGGTTCATGCTTGTATCATAGTAGACATCCCAAACTTATTTTGAACCAACATCTACATTTTAAAATTTTCTTTCATTTTCCTTTGCTATTATCTTTCATAATATTTCAGGTCTTACATACGGTATTGCATATTCAAATAAAACAAAGCTGTTAATGCTATTAAATTTCACAATTCAGGATGAAAACTATGGCCTCGTGATTCTCGAGATGAATTAAGTTTCTTTGGTTCAGGGATCATCTAAACTGTAAGTCTCTCTGGAGGCCGCCTAGTGCCAAAAGAAATTTCAAGTGTCGTGAAAGTAAAATGCTTTTATTATGTGACACCAACTAGTACGTGCTAATTAACAGCTTTTTATTTCATTCATTCATAATTGTGAAATGTTTGTTTCATGTGACGTAGAATTTTCACATTGCGATGAAAAGGCTCTCTTCAAGAAAGAATTGAATATCGTAAAGAGTCTGGATAGCCATCCCAACATTGCTGAGGTACTGGGAGTATGTTGTGCATCACGTAAGTTGTAGAAAGAGTGACTCGGTGACAAAGTAGACCTACGTTTTTCTTTTGAGACACGCCTTATCAGTGGCGGAGCTGCCATATGGTCAGGGGGGGGGGGCGGTCGCCCCCCTGACGGACCAAAATCGTCTGTCGGCGCCCTTTTGGGGTTTTTAACATACTTTACTCTTGCACCTTTTTTGGTAAAAACCATAATATAATAGCTTTGTTTTAAGGCGCAGATACCAAAATGCTCAAAAAACCACCAGTTATGTACTATCTGCACTTTACTCTGATGAAAAGGGTCATCTCTGTAATATAGGGATAGGTTTTGCCGAAACGTATGTCCATGCTTTATACGCACTAATGAATGTTATCGCTGTGCTAAGTTTGTTGCTTCCACACCAAGCGTGATTATAATATAAGCTTGCAAAATACTAACAATAATTGTAACACAAATAGCCCTCTTAATGTCGGGGATAATTGTCAACATAGACAATAAAAGAATATGTAAAGATACCAAAATAGCTTCCACAACATTTTTCAAAATCATTTGAAGAGAACATTCAGGTTAAAATCAAATAAAACTGTTATCATAGTGGTAATGGTTTAAGAGTTTTAAAGAGCAGTTTCCATTTTGCTTTTCTTCAAGTGACCATTCTCATGATAAATGGCTATTTCTGACACTGCACGATAATCCCATGAAAATGTTTCATTCTGTACTTTCGTGGTCTCAAAAGCCAGAAAATTGCATTAAATAAGCTTAAATTTAGGCTACTTAAATTTATTATGAATTCGGTATCTAGAGAGCCAAGCAGACCTCTTGTCTTGGCTATTTCTTTAAATGTACTTAATTAATGGCTATTTCAGAGTGGTCACATGTTGTAAATTATACTTCCTTGTATATATTAATTAGCATTAATATTTCGTAACAGTTCACCCAGTGTTTTCCCTATTTATATGAGGTAAGTGGGCTTCAGAAATGACATTTCCAGCGATCTGAGAGGCATTTTGGGCCGAAATTTTCTTGCGCTCCGCGCCAACTCATGGTGGCTCGGAGCTTTTCCCTCTGAAAGAGTTTAGTCCCCCTCCCGAATTTTCTTCCGCGGAGGCCCATGGATAGAAAATTTAAACATGTTTTAATGGAGTGAAAACTTGCTGAGGAGAAATGTCAAAGTAGTCTCCTACCAGGTGCGGAAAATCAAATGGAAAGTCTGGAAAGCCGTACGTGGCTTCGATCGTGCTGAGGCTCAGGGTATTTACCTTCGAAGCGCCCATGTAGACCATTTTCGCCCCCTCTGACCGAAATCCCCAGCTCCGCCACTGCGCCTTATATAAAAATCGTCAATTATCCTCATGTTCAATACAATCCACGCCCATATCATTTCGTTTCCCGATCGTTTGTTTGTTCGTCAGTCCTTTCATTATGATAAATCAAAAAATTCTCAATAAAACAAAGAGAAAGCCTCTTCGTTCGTAATAAACATACCTTTTGCCTAAAGACTGAAAAAACATTTTCGAGTTTCTATAAAATCATTTTTTTGCCTTCCGACGTATTTCTAGTTTTCGGTGGAGAATTTGACAAAAGTACAAAATAATTGTAATTATGGATGAAACAGCAGCTTATTTTATGATCGTTTAGAATAATTAATGCTTGACAATGTTAAAAATTTTGCTTCTTCCCTTCTGACATGCAAAAATTTTCCAAAGGGGGAGGGACACCCTTCCCATATCACAGCGAAAACTCATTTTGTTAACCCTTAATTCAAACTTTCTAAATAGCATGATTTTTAATTTGCAAATACCAAACAAACAGAGACTCCTGACACCCATAATAGATCATGTGACTACTACAAATTGGTCCTTAGGAGACACTTTTTTGCGTTAAGCCACTTTCGGTGTTCCTACCCATGTCACCTACCAGTCTCGGTCCATGGAATTCAACATTTGCCATATCCAGGCGCGGATCCAATGGGGAGCTTTTACGGCCTCAGCCCTCCCTTTTTCGCCACATCAAAGATAAAACATACGGGAAACGAGCAGTGCAACTCTCTCACACCCCTGATTTCTCTTAGGTCAGCCCCCCCCCCCCCTTTGAAATGTCTGGATCTGCGCCTGATATCCCCTTCCAACCACACAATCCCTGCGGGTAGGTCACTTTAAACAGAACGTCAACAATTTTACAGATTATTGTTTAAATTACAGGTCATTTGAAATTCTTTAAAATTCGGGGATGTATTATGTAATTCTATACTTACGCCTGAGGTGAGAATATAGCGATGTAAATCCAGTGTTATGAGCATTGCAACATGAAACCGGATGAAACATTTAACTCTATTTAAAAAATAAACCACAATGATAATGACAGAGTCAACCAAGCAAGTTCTTTGACCTTTTCAGAACCGAATTGTGTCATTCTTCAGAAAATTTCAGAAGAAAACTTGAAAGGAGTTTTAATTCGAAGTGATGAAAATTATGATTTACCAGGAATCACAGAAAATTTAAGGCAATATGCGGAACAAGTTTGCAGTGGTATGGTCTTCCTTTCCAAAAACGAGGTAAGGAATCTCAATTTGAATTAGTGCAGTAGATTATCATATTTCTCCATTGGCTCCTGAGAATCGTGTGACAATATTGTCTTACTCCTTTTTTAACATTTATGAGGAATCACTGCTTGATATACCCTGAAATTGCCCTATCTAAGCCTTGAAATATTATCAGAGATAGAAAAATGCTTAGAACATTAAAAGGAAATTTTGAGATTTTGTTGTTTTGATGTTGGGGAACGACATGAGGGAGAAGTCTAACCCCCCCCCCCCCCCCCCGTGGCTACGCCACTGCGGACGACTGCTTTATTTAACCTTTTAAATTCGATAGATAATCCTCACCGGAAACGACATATGGGAGTGGGTTGTGATAAATTGGCTTTGATTTGATCTTCAGACGATGGGCTTCGTGGTCAGTGTCCAGGCGATGATGTCCACAGAAGCTCTGAGGTTTAATGATACTGCAGAGTGAAAAATAAGTTTCCTAACGTACCGTCACATTTTGGTTACTTTTGTGTCATACTATTCAAAGCTTCAAAATGATTTCGAAGTTGTTATTATATTCCAGTAAATTAATGGGGGAGAAAGTACTTCAAATATAATAGTTATCGATCTGTTGACACTTTGTTACACATTTGTAAAACAGAAACTGAAGGTGAATGCAATATATAAATAAACAGGGAGTATCTGTTACACTTTCAGTTTGGGAAAATCAGGTAATACTTACAAGCTACATTAAATGTATTTGTTCAGCAGCTGGGAGTGGGGAACTAGGGAAAGCTTTTAGCCACAGAGATTTGCTCCCACCCCTTCCCAGCTTTGTGTAGTCACTGTTGGCGTGTAAACGTTGTAGAAACAAGAAACTGAATAAAATATGCATATATTCTTCTGTTTCAGTATTACCATCCAAACCTTTGTTGTGAAAAGATAGCGGTGGATAAACGAAGAATTTGTAAATTGTACGACTTCGTCCCATCAGTGATTTTCTCATCTCAATATAACAAGGGTCAGGTAAAGTTGTTTTTTGGGGTTTCTTTTAAAATCTGGTATACTTATATAACGGGTGAACGGGTCAGGGTTAAGGTAGGCAACAACACCCCACAACTGAAACTAGGTATTAAATAAGTACTTCGATCCCTTTTGAAGTAGGCAGTATAGGTACATGAGTAACAAACGATCCCCGAGTGGCCCGCAACAACTGGACTAGAACTTAACTTTTACTAATTTATCGCGGTTTCAAACCTCAAGTCCCGGACTGGAGCTTTAACCGACCCTACAAATTCGATGCCAAGCTTTGGACCCTTCTGCTTCAACAGATGGGATACTTTGTTCAATATATCCGCCGTTGAATCAGGCAACACATAGATCACATAGCATCATGACCCTTGCCTTTACGAATTATGTATGTAGTTCCGCGTCTTCTGTTCATCACGTCACATGAGTGGGCCCCCGTCATAAACAAGATAACTTCAGCGAAACCGCCATTCGCAGATGTGTCAATGAACTTTGTAAGAGAAGGTTTATTCCTTTATTGTTGTTGTTGGTGGTGGTGGTGGTGGTGTAGTTTTTGTTGTTGTTGTTGTTTATTGTCCAATTTCAATAGTGGTCAACTCCAAGTCGGCGAATAGCTTCTTACGGCGACCCCGATAGTGAGCTTCAAATTTCACGACGCGGAACAGCTGCAACGTAATGACGTCACCCCCTGCATTGTCCTGTCATTCACAACCACTGCGTAGCGTTATTTTGCGGTGCGATGTAGGCACAAATGACGTCATTTCGTTGCAGTGGCGCAGACAGGGGGGTATGGGGTTAGAACTCGCCATGACCCAACCTTGCAATGCAAAGAAAAAGAAAAAACACCGAAAGTGGCGATTTATCGCTTTATCCTTAGACTTTTCCCTCATGTCGTGCTCACCCCCGCCCCATGACACCACCCCACCTCCATGACACAATCCTGGCTACGCGCCTGTTTCGTTGTAGATAGTGTTCACGTCGTGAAATCTGAAGCTCCCTGCTTACTACTAAGACACAAGTTAGAGGTAGTCGAAAATTTTACGAGTTGTCGTTTTACGTTTAATTCTTCCTTACAGCAAAACAGACATCCGATTGGACTGATGGCGCCAGAAATCGCAGAAGGAAAACAATACACATGTCATACAGAAGTTTGGGGATTTGGTGTTGTACTGTTGGAGATGTATTGGCACGGTATTGTAATGTCTTAATGTAAAATGAAACAGTATCTGCTTAACTTCAATCATAAAACGTAGCTCTCTGAAAGTACCCAACAGTTATAACCATATTGAGTACTAAGTTGTTATCGTAAGTTATGTAATTGTGGTTTATATGCCATTTCACAATCGTAGAAGACATAAAAAGAATATCCACGCTTGCTATATTTATCAAAGTGTGCCGATTTGCACTTTTAGAGTAAATAATAAAGGTATGGTTTAACAGTAGCTGAAAACACTAAACTGAAAGTAAAAATAAGCTTTTAAACAAATAAGTTCGTCCCACTGTATGTACCATCACGGTTATTTTCTTTTTTTTTACGTGTCGCGAATACGTGCTGCATGTGGCTAAACGAAAGAGCAACAAATCCCATGCATGAGTAGTAGAAAGTTAATTTACAATGTAAACATATGCTTTTTATTCATTCTGACAGGCTTGAGTGACGTTAATGACGAAGAGAAAGCTAGTATGTATAAAGATCAGTTTATCCACCAGGACAGCCTGGAAAAGCCGGAAAGATTTCCAGAAGACATGTAAGATATTGTACTTAGTGCCCTCTACTTAACTACCCTTATCACATCCATCTATGCTACACTGTACATTAAACAGTAGTTGATCTGCGGTACTTAGGATGGTAAAACAAGATATCCGAAGCCATTTTCCTGAAAGATTTAACGCAAATTTATTTTGTAATTGATATTTCCTACGGACAACATTCCAGACACTGTGAGACTGTATGGAAGTGGTTGCTTCTAGTGCTGTTAGGTCTAGTAGCTAGGGAGCGTTCACCTCTTATTCACCCAGTATAGTTCCAGGTTCTATCCCAATCGAGCAGAGCAGTTTGGCAGGCGCAGAGCATGTTTGAAAGAACTGAAACGTTAAGCTACAATTTTTCTGAAGGAAAAAAAAACTGTCGTGCAAACTTGAATTAAGGAGAAATCATCATTAATTTTGTACTTCGAAACGAACGATGGTGCATAAAAAATTAGTCTGTTTGTCGAAAACTATTTAAGGTGGTATAATAACAGGCACGGATTCAAACATTGCACAAGGGGGGCTAATATAGCCCCCTCGAATATTCTCGTAGATAAACATTTTGCTTATTTTAGTGTATTTGTTATTGTTGGTGTGACCAGAAAGGGGGTGAGGCCGTGAAAGTATCCCCCCCCCCCTTGGATCCACGCCTGAATAAGACATCCCGACCCATTCGTCTAAAAGAACGAACGCAACTTCTCTTTATAATCGAAATTTCCTCCGGACAGCATCCCACAGGCTGTCGGACTGTAGGGAGGCCGGTGCTTCTAGAAGTGTTAAGTCTAGTAGAGGAGCATTCACCTCTAAGTCATCCGTTATAGGCCAAGATTCCATCCCAGATCGAGTCATACCAAATACTTAAACAATGGATTGCATTGTCTCTTTACGAGATGCCCATCTTAAGCAATGGAATTATAACATGAAATAAAAGTAATTCAGTGCCCCAGCTGGAAAAAAGCTGTGTGCCCCGCACGTTGTGTGTGATGCTCCGCATAAGCAATGGAGTAGGGAAAACAAGCCAGTGAGCCACAACTGGGAAAAGGCCGTGGCCGGCTCGACTTGAACCAATAGGTGGGAAACCGGGCCCCGTAAAACTCCATCTGGCTGACTAACTGACTGACTGATATAGCTTTAACGAGAATGTAATAAGAAGAGACGTCAAACCCCAGCAAACCAAACTGATCCAGGGATATGCATCCATTCTTAAATTTTATTTGGGGGATGGGGTGGGGTGGGAACAAATATCGCAAGGGCGCTATCCCCCCCCCCTCCTCCTTACCTTATGTATATGGAATGCCAACTCACACTGTTAAAAGCTGGTCCATGTACAGCACCCCATTAAAAAGTTCAAAATATGAAGGGATATTGTCCGGAGAGGAGTTCTTAGTTTGCAATGAATTCTTCGGCGACTACAATATGCTACCATCATTTCCATTCTCACTACAGGTATGATATGATGCTGGCTTGCAGATGTAAAACTCCACAGGACCGACCTTTATTTCCCGAATTACTTAATGACATTAAAAAAATGAAAAGCAAACCTCGTCGTGTAAGTTGAACTTGCTGCTTGTACCGATGTTATGTGTGTATATACATTTATATTTTTAAGCCGACGATTCTTCATACAAAATCTGACTCAAATTTGCCTCACAGGATATTTTACCTTGTTACTTTCGGTATTAACTTTTATTTTTGTTGAGTTTAAAAACCTACACGAGTAATTTATTGTAACGCAATCATTGGATTTCCTTTCCGGAAACGAAAGTAAAAACATCAACTTACATTTAAGGCTTAAAACAAAGTATAATGTGTAGGCCATCTGTAAAAAGAACCTTGCTGTGTTTAATAGACTTCCCTATTTGACAGATTTCAACGACAGTCTGATGTTGACACCTGGGGTAGGAACTTGTTATATGCACCGCAACCATCTCTTAGTAATATATCACGTGCTAGCCTCATGATGATGATGTCAAACTGAATGATCGTTGCGACGCCATGCTGGACAACAAATAAATATATATAGCCTAGTGGAAGAATTACTGGGCTTTTGCTTTTGATTCCCGGTTGCTCATTCCATCACGATATTAGCTCAAAGTCTTTCATCAGTAGAAGAACATAATCTGAGACATATCGTTATTGAAGCATTAATAAAAATCTCATTTTCATCGAGTAGAGATGACATAAAACTCACTCTATGTACTGGTATGACGGCAATGAGAAATTTGCCGATCATTGATGGCAGCAGCTATCCAGTGTTGTAACAAGTCACGACTCGAGTCACTTTCTCTCAAAATGATAGCGACTCAATAGAATTCAGGAAGACTTTCCCCATTGAAGTAGAACAGTGACTCGAGTCACTTAAAAGTTTGAAAACTGGTGACTTGAGTCCCTAATCTAGTGCCTTTTAGATCACGCGAACGGATGCGAGTATAAATGAAAATCGGATACAATTTAGTCTTTTATTCCACTTTTGCTCATTTGCACAAATCATAAGAATTGGCCTATACCCAGAATCTTTGTGATAACTGACAATAGACAATCCTTTGAAATGTCGGGTGATTGTTTGGCACTTCAATATCGGCAACTATTGACAACTAACAGCAAAGTTACAAATAACCGCTTTTGTTGTAGATGCCGTAAGGAAAGAATTGTGTTGCCAAGGTATTAAACAAAGGAACTCCATGCCCTTTAGTTCAGTAATCCCCGATTAAGGATTTAGTATCTATTTTGACATCAATGTGATTGGATTCATTCGCATAAATTAAAGATTTCGAGGATCTCGATTCACTAGCATCTTCCTGAAGGTTGTGTGAAAACATCCGTTTGAAGCCAACGACACCGTGCATGAGATGAGATTAAGCGTGTACATAGAGGTATAGAGGGCGCAACGCATGAATATGAGAGAAGCAGATAGACTTCAGTAACAATCTTCCATAACAGTATTAAAAAAATATCGTCAGTTTTTTAATTAAACTAAAAATAAAGCTCAAAATGTTTGAAAAGTGTTTGAAGATAAGTCAATAATCCTCACCTACTTTTACATATGTATATATAGATTTTTAATGTTGTAAAAATGTTCAGCCACTGAAGGAATGACATTAAGTAGTAAAATCCTTTTACAGCAGGGACTCTTGTTAAAAACCGACAAATTTCCGACTGATGCGCATTGTTTAACAAGGTGTGTCTTGATTGGCTGTTGCATTTGTATTGAATGGATTGTAATTTTGTTAGCATTAGGAATTAGGCTAGGGATCAGGGTTATCGTTGGCCAGTTAGGAAATTTCGTGTTCAATAGTGTACATCGTCCCCAAATATTACTTAGGCCGCGTTCACATAGGGGTATACTATTTGGCTGCACGGTGCACGTTTTCGAGGGCACGCGAATAGCTTGAATCGAACAAAAGGATTTCCTCACACCGGGTCACATAAAGGGCACTATTCGAAATGCCGTATAGCCGCGTATATTATAGTATAGTTGGAATCGTGCTTGTTCGATTTTCGTGCAGCGTATACCATCCTTCTCCCACACTTGTCCGTATATGGCGTATAGCGAATAGCGAATACCGTATAGGCCTACTTCTATGTGAACGCAGCCTTAAAGGCAATCATTGATTTTGTCACCCCTACAATATTACCAGTAGTTAAATGTGCGAAAATTCGTTTTTTGCACTACTCCTGCAGTGCACCTCTTATTACACAACATGTGCTAAGGGTGTTCTGGTTATAGACTGGAGCCTTGTACTTACCAGAGTATGCCGTCTGGAATAATGGATGACTGCATGCCTTAAAAACATGCTCTAATTTACATAGAGTTGAATCTGTGAAATTTGTAGTTCAGTGAAGTATAAAGTCGGTTCAGATTATTTTAAATTAT
Source organism: Holothuria scabra (assembly GCA_037179385.1). Taxonomy (NCBI): domain Eukaryota; kingdom Metazoa; phylum Echinodermata; class Holothuroidea; order Aspidochirotida; family Holothuriidae; genus Holothuria; species Holothuria scabra. Next base: position 5,099,028 of record CM074189.1, on the reverse strand, counting down.
CACTTGAACTAGAATTTTGCAAACAATTCCCCGTTTCCTTTAAAATTAAAAATTATTTTCCCGTAATAAACCAGAAGAATATAGATATGCATACATGTTATACTTAATGTACCTCTTATGAAGCAGTTACGAAGAAGTGCGGGACTCTTTCCCCCAGGGGAGCGGTGGCATTTTGCCCGACTCCACATTTATAACCAGGACATGACCTCTGCCCGACTGGGGCACTGAATTCTGTCCGATTCAGCAAGGTTTTGACCAATGGGGGAGGAGCCGTCCCGTGTGGCAATGCTTCATGCTAAGATGAATCTAGAGAACTGATGGTCATCTGAATTGGCAATGAACTGGGAAAGTGTGGCAACGAACTGGAGGCTTGGTCTCACGTACCCCGTGACAATCGGTGTTACCTCCTGTTTACAATAAGGCAAAACAGCAGGTTAACCCCTTATTTTCCAGTCTGCGTTCTTACGTACCCCGTGTTTCGTTGATTGGGTAGTGTTACCATAGTTACGAGGTTAAATATTTCACATAGAAATTACTGTAAAATATTAAAAAACACCTGTCATCAGCGCCATAAACACCTGGGACCTTGCTTGATTAAAACAAACACGGTGTTTAAACCGCAAAACCCTGCGATTTGCGGTGGATCGAAGTTTAAACACCGACCCGCGTTCCTACGTTACTCGAGCGGGAGGTAACACAGTGTTACCTCGAGCACGAGGTACGTGAGACCACAGTATGGGAGATTCGTCCTTCACCGCCAGTTTATTTTATGGACTTCTCAAGGTTGCGTGTACTGGTTATATTTTGAGACAGTATTTTCTTCAAAACGACGCATTTAGCAAAAATTTTGTCAATAAATTCAGATTCTATGGAAAATTTCACCTCTCTTGATGTAAATTTTGTGAAGTTCGAGTTTAATGAACATTTTAACTGGAAGGGGAAAAGTAGACAAAAGATCACAATACCTATGCACCTGTTGAATTAGATTTACGACTCTATACTTAGACTGTTAGACTGTGTGTTCTTTGGGATCAACCTCTCATGTTCTTGGTTCAGTTTCCATTAGGTTATATCCTGATACCAATCCTGACATTGCCTGCTCTCCTTTGTTATGAAACGATAAAATTGTTGCTAAATCGTTTACAAAATATTCCCCACACAAATTGATTTTGGTGTAATACAGAGAAACTTATTTTAAGCATTCTGGAGAATTTTCACTTTTTTCCCCGTTCCGTTCTCAAGATTTTAACTAATATCTGATGTCTTGAGAACCGGACGGAATGTTATGGAAATTTCTCAGAGAGCTTAAAGTATGCCCCATACATCAAAACGTAATTGTGGTATAGATTTTTTACAGTTTGTCACCAGGAGTACAAAAATGACCAGCTGCTAGCACGCGGGTAGACTGGATAGGATCATGTGTAGGTATCTCAGACTGATCTTTTCATCCAGTAATCCAGCGGCTAGCAACTAGTAAAGTCGGCCATTAGATAGCCCGTTAGCCTTAAGCCGACTCGATTTTTTGCTTTTATGCAATTCTAACATATGTAGAAAACGCTCATATTCAGTGCAACTGAAGGGATAAAGGGATATTTTAATGTACAATTCTACCTCGCCTATTCCATTACCGAATTCCATAAGATTGCAAGATTGGCAAGACTGTCTCGTTTAATTTTCCGATCACCCATGACATTGGAAAGGAAAAAAATTGACAGATGAGCTGTCGGACCCCAATTATGCCCTTCTAAATCAGACCATTCCTATACTGTTGGGATTCGTCGTAGATGTAGAGGCTATGGCTGAGAAGTTGGTCATTTAAGTTTTGTGTCTTTTCGGTCCGTAGCTTTTTGCAGCCTGAGAGTGGAGCTCCTTCGGAAGTTAAAGTTTGGTTCCGGTTGGACCTTCGACAGAGAGACTCGATGGAACTAATGAAAAAATGTTGAGAGGACAATATGCCCATGGGTCACGTGGGTGCAAGGCCGGGACTTCAATCACCCTGGTGCGTGCAAGATATCACCCTTACCTTGTGGAGAGAATAGATTCGTCATAGGAAAACATCTATGGGAACCTCTCGCTATCCCTTTTCCATGACCCAAGGTCAAGTGGGGGGCGGGGGGGGGGGGGGTAGGCAAGAACAAAATCTGGGGGTCAAATGCCGCTACTGTATGCAATTTAGCATAATTCAATAGCAAGTTCTTACAAAAGAGATCCCTTTTTCCGTCTATGAGAAACCTTCCCGTCTGTATTCTATTTATTTTACCAGAACTTTTTGCACAATTACAAAAACATGAGTGAACATATTTGTCATGGCTGCCAGCAAATTAAAAGGTATAGTATCAGTGGTTCGTCTCAGGGTTGGTACCAGAATTTTCCAATACAGAAATGTCAAGTTATCCATCAGGGGCGTCCAATCCAGAAGTACTCCCTGGAATAAGGGTTGACAAAAAGCAAAGGAAGTTAAAAGTTTCTGTTTTTTTTTAAGTAAACAAAATTGAAATTTGAGTTTTACTACAGAAATGAGTAAAAAGTGTAGACTTTTACAGAATAAAACAGTTTTAAGGAAAATTTGGATTACTTGTGAAAGAACCCGCCCTTACTATGAGCAAATTCATGCTTATTTAAAAAAATACAAGCACTGCAGACCTTTTGTAGGGACGACTGAGAGTTTAAGTAATTACATAATGCTAATTTACGGTTAAAGGCTCGTCCCCCAAAACCTGGCAAAATTTTCCCGCGAGGGGGATATCCATGTCCTCCCCTCTCGCCCACCGCTCAGGGTCCATGGTCCACTCCTTGAATCCGCCCACAACAACTTTTACTGTACTTCCATCAGTCCATGGTCTATCCAGATAGTTCTCTGGTCTGAATGAACAAAATTTATGTCAGTGGGATACGTACGACCAGCGGAGAGGTCTCTGTTTTCTCGGCTTCCAAAACCACCTATAGGAATATAATTGAATAAGGAACATTGATTTGGCAAATGTAAATGTATAGTGAAATGACGCCCTCAACTATTTTCCTTTTTTTTCTTTGGATCAACGTTAGACTAGAGAGTTAGGTGAAGAAAGAGACTCAATTTGCTCTTTATTATTTGCAGAAGAAAAGGGAATTATTTGACAGAAAAAGGAATCATGGTAGTCCTTTTAAACTGTTCTACTTAAATGCAAAGTTTAGTCCTCCCAAACTTATTTTGAAGAAAAAACTAAATAACACAATTTTCATCTTATTTCTCTTCAAAGTATCTTTCATTCCATTTTATGACTTCACTATTGCATATTCAAGGTAAACCAAGAGTTATTTCTGGTAAATTTCACATTTGAAGAGAAAAAACATTGTCACATGACTCCCAACAGCCAATCATGAAACTGGACAGTCTACTACACTTTTTCAATTTGGGATGACTGCTCCCGCCCTTTAAATCACCTATTCTGAGGTCGTGGTAGACAGGAGCAGTGATTAAGTGCTTATTCAATTTAGAACCGATGTGAACCTTTGGAAACAGGGACATTATCAATTAGTTTAGTGCTGTAACTAATGTTTCCCATTTGACCGCGTTTTTGTCTAGCGCAACCGCCTCCCACGCTGGAGGCCTGGGTTCGATTCCCAGGTCGAGCCATCGCAATGACTTTAAACGGACAAACCTCTCACCCCAAAACAACAATTTTGGTAGGAGGGTACCGAAATTCTCAATTGGCTCAGCTCTTTGATTGACAGCTAATTCAAACAATGCAAAGTACCACAGCTCATATTGCACAGCATGAAGGGTACTGAGAGAGTTTTGATTATATAAATTAAATTTTCTTTATTCACCTTGAAGCAACAAACTGAGATTGTATCTGGATGAGCATGGATTTCAGACAATTGTGGGAGGGTTTAGAGCCTGAGAAGGTTAGGAGGTATTGGTACTGTTTGGGGAGAGAGGCTTCAACCAATAGGATGGAAACTGGACCGTCAAACTCCATCTAAATAACATGTATCAGGAGCCGAAGTTCCGGAAGCTCCTGGCTTTTAGTGTTTTTGCGAGGTGTTAAAGTCGTTATTTAAAGGTGATTCTATTGACTTACCACTGATCTAAAAATTACCCCCATACCTTTTTGGTAAAATATCTAGTGAAACTACTAGCAAGAGTAGATCCTGCAGACGTTTTCAAAAAGGGGAGATGAACTTTATAGAAAGAAGTTGATGGGCAGTTCAATGTGGATGTCCTGGTGGTGTTCAGGGGGCGAAGTTCCCGGAACCTCCTGGGTTTTAAAAGACCAATCCTCTCACCCAAGTTACAACCAAAATTCTCCATTGGCTCAGCTCTTTGACTGACAGAGTATTCAAACAATGCAGAGTACCAAAGGTTACATTACATAGCATGAATTGTACTAAATTATACACAATGAGTTTGTTATAGGCTACTAACCCTGAAGCATTAAACTGAGATTGTTGCGGGATGAGGATGAACTTCAGACAAATGTGGGTGGGGCTTAAGTGAAAATGTTAGGAAATTTGGTACTGTTTGGGGTGAGAGAATTGGGCTTTTAAGGTGTTTGTGAGGTAGCGTCGTAATTTATTGAAGGGTAATTCTATTGTCTTCACACTTGTCAAAAATTGCTTCCATGGCAACTTCAAGTAAGATTTTATTGCCGTAACAAATAGGGATACTACTTCCAAGAGCGGATCCGGCTGACATTTTGAAGAAGGGAGCTCAACTAGAAAGAGAAAAAGAGCAGTTAATGTATGGTTAAATGTGTTTAATTTAAGGGAAATGTAAGCCTCATCCTGCCTGAACTGCTAGCTATGCGCCACCTTCGTTTGGTGCAGTCCGAAGTGTACAAAAAGTTTGAAAAAGCACAACCCATCAGACAGCCCGGAAATGGCATTTCAAAGCATGTTTTGCGTGACTTTCATTTGAAGAACGTGAAAATTACTGCCTTTTCATGTCGAAGGAAGAATCGAATCTTAAAGAATTTGTAGTGACACTCTGACTACAAAGACATCGTTTTTGTTGAAATATCGAATCTCATTATCGAATCTCACACGGGGGCACAAGATTTTCCAGGGGCACGTGTCCCCCTGCCCACCACCACAACCCCTTGGACCCCACTGGCCAAGCATGTAAAGCAGATGCGGATCGCATGTCGGTGCAAGAAATCATCCGACAAAAAACACGTATCAACGGTATGGGGTAAAATTTGTTTTTACTGAAAGGGACTGATGTTGGGTAAAAAGGAATATCAGTAACTCAAAAACCCCACAATAGAATATTCCAGTGTGATTTTAAACATGCCTCCGTCTCAATCTGAAAAGTCCAATATAATGTTTGATTGTGTTTAAGAGGAACATATTCAAAGCATCCTGGTGGAATTAAGTTCAATTGCTTCCTTTGTTCAGTTTTGAGACAGGCGTATTAAGTACTGATAAAAGTTAACACATCTTACAAAAAGTACTCTTAAAGCATGACAGTACTACCAAGCAGAAGTAATTGTCATGGATTCACCGACTTTGTCGACCAAGTGTTTTTTTTCTATAAAATTTACCACCAACAATATACAACAGAACTCTGATATTTTGGTCCCATGAATACCTCACAAGCAATGGAATTGTGAGAAGGAGCAAGAAAGCGGTATCTACAGATACCCCAAGGTCTAAAAAATGGGATAAAAGCTAAAGAAAAACAAAACATTTGCCATAATTATGGTAAACTTATTGCTAACAAGGTAAGGAGGAACAGTTAAAAAACCATCAACACTCATTACACAAATCAAAACCACTTTAACAAACAAACAAAGGAAAAATAACTAAACCGAAACAAAGTAACCCCCCCCCCCCAAAAAAAAAAAAAAAACTTCTAAAGTTTTCTTAAAGGCCCAGTTCTCTCAACCCATACAGTACAAGTTCTCCTAACCTTCTCTTTCAAAATTGTCTGAAATTCATCCTCATCCAGTTATAATCTAATTTATTGCTTCAGGGGGAGTATAGAAAAGCTCAGTGTATATAATCAAAACACTCTCAGTACAGTTTGTGCTGTGGAATATAAGCTTTGGTACTCTGCATTGTTTGAACTAGCTGTCAGTCAAAGAGCAGGACCAACTGTGAATTTCGGTACACCCCTACCAAAACTGTGGTTTGGGTTGAGAGGATTGGCCCTTTAATTAAAGGGCTAGAGAAGTCATCCCAAATTGAAAGAAGTGTAGTCGACTGTCCAGTTTCATGATTGGCTGTTGGGAGTCATATGACAATGTTATTTCTCTTCAAATCTGAAATTTACCAGAAATAACTGATTGGTTTACCTTGAATATAGTTAAGTCATAAAATTTAATGAAAGATACTTTGAAGAGAAATAAGATGAAAATTGTGTTTTTTAGCTCTTTCTTGAAAAGAAGTTTTGAGGACTGCTCTTTAATGGCAGTCATTCGTCACCCCAAACTACAGTTTCAGTGTACATAAATCAAAACTCTCAATTGGTACAGCTCTTTGATTGGCATCACATTCAAACAATGCATCATAGTTAAATTACACAGCATGGGCACTGAGAGTGTCTTGATTACACATTATGGACTTGTTTGGCCACTGGGACAAGCCATGAAGCAATAAACTAGGATTGTGTCTGGATAAAGATGAGTTTTAGATAAATGTGGGAGGGGCTAGAAGTAAGTAGGTTGGGAGAATTGGAACTGTTTGGGATGATGAAAATATGCCTTTAAAGGGCAGGAGCAATCATCCCAAAATGAAGTAGTGTAGTAGACTGTCCAGTTTCACTTGATTGGCTGTTGAGAGCCATATGACATCATTTTTTCTCTTCAAATGTGAAATTTACCAGAAATAACTGTTTGTTTACCTTGAATGTACAATAGTAAAGTCATAAAATGTAATAAAAGAAACTTTGAAGAGAAATAAGACAAAAATTGTGTTATTTAGCTTTTTCTTCAAAATAAGTTTTGGGGGACTGCTCTTTACCTTTAATTACCTTTAAAGTCTTCCCGACTCTCTGGCAAAGAGCCATTCGGCGAAATCACATTTGAAACTGCTTCCCGAAGAAGCTATACGTCCACTGAAGGACAACAATTGATTAGCCTCATGGCCCCAGATCATTTTACAAGTAGTAAGTTACTGTTTAACTTCGTAGTAAATTTTTGTATTAAAACCAACATGAATATTCATATTTATTGTTCAGTCACCTGTTCTCGTTTGCGTGGCTATATGTATATGGATAGGTATATCGTGCATTACACAGGTACAGTAAGTATTGGTACGTATTGGTTCGTATTGGTACACTTGACGTATACCGTTACAGTACGTACGTAATGATTACAAACAGAAAAGGAATTCTGTTAGTCATGTAAAGCAAGTATTTGCAGTATTGCACTGTGCAAGGCTCCTTAACCTTGCCACTAATTAGGAAATAACATTAATATTCGCATATTGGGTTCCTGTTGGCATCGCAGATATTCTGGTCGAAGTAGGAATTAAAATTAATTGGAAAGAAAAGAAAGAAGACCAGCAACGATTCCACGAGCATCGCTTCGTTTTCCTGGGATTCACTTCATCTGAAAGACCGTAGCCTGTAGGACGCAGTGGTCAAGATGCTGAGAATATTCCTGCCTCTTGTGTTGATGATCGTCATCGCCGGTAAGGTCTAACGAACGTTAGGAATTCAGAAATATACTTACTAGCTTAGCCGCTCAGTTAGCGTAGCCTTAGTTACACAGTACAACCTACTCCCAGGCCTATCCTAGTTTCGGTAGATGTTCAAGTTTAAGGTTTAAGCCTATGCTCGAGTTAACGTTAAATTTATAATATTGTCATTTAGACCTAGGCCTACGGCCTGGCCTAGTACCGTCTTTCAACTCTGACACTGATTCAACCCATTTCATCCAGGCCTAGCCTAGGCCTATGAATGCTAATTAACGTTAGGGTTTACTGTTAGTTTCCATGCATTAGCCTAGTTTCCTCTCCTAAAAAAGGTTAGTTTCCTCTCCAAATTGATGGGGAGGAATCTTAGTTTGATTCTACTTTAATAATTATTTCTTTGGGAATAAGATCTGTTCTTTGACATTTTTTATTCATACTTTGCAGAAAGTTTGACAATAGCAGGCTCAGGCTCTCATTCCTGTTGATTGTCTCCAGCGGCCTACTTGTATAGTAGTTGGTCCTAAGTTTGAACAGGTTCTTAATTCGAACACCTCATTTAAATAGAATAGAATTATTCACTGTTCGATGCAAAATAATTGTCAGTGTTACCATACCATATGGAGCCATAATTATTGCTTAATGGTGTTTAAGTAATTGAAGAAAATACTGTCTTATGACTGATATGAATGATTTTAATTAGGTGTTCCAATTTAGAACCTGTTCGAACTTTGAACCAACCATTATAGAATCCGTTTAAAGCACAACTTCCATTTCTGTCTCCCACATACTAGTTCAAACTGTTATAAAATTAGTTTTCTGCCTTAAAGCATAAAGGATTGGAGTCTTCTTCCCCTCAACGTAATGAAGGTTGCCTCTAGCCATAAGGACCCTGTCACTTATATTATTGGGCATGTTTAGTCTTTTTAGCCTCTCGGCGCATGCGTGGTGAAAGAATGTCCTTTTGGATGTGTCACCTTTTTTGAAGAATAAAAAAAGAAGAAGAAGCATATCTTGGCTGGGCCTAGCAATTTTTATTTAGAATAGAAGCCTCCAATCTACAGTAGAATATGAAATATACGTGTCCTGCCTATACCAAGGCCAACAGTGTATTTGTAAAGGCCCTAGCCTAAATTTGTGGCACACTCAACTTGAAACAAGTCTTTACTGAATAATATGTCTGTTTTGTAATTTGAAACAGTACTACCTTTCTTTATTTCAAGAAGTACAACAAAATTTTCCTCTCTTGAAATTTAATTCACATAGGGGAGGAAGCTAATGCCTCATTAGCATCCACTCGGACTTTATCCAGCCAGGCTAAGGGCTACATTTTTATCTGTCAGTATTACTATCAAGTCCATTACAAGTTCAAGAAAGTCTTAACAGAAATTTATCATAACGTCCAGGCCTACTAATATGATACAAATTTATTCTCTTGGACAATTTTCGTAAATGCTAAATCACTTGTCACATCCTCAAGTCTTGTATCATTACCAGGATAGGGGTTTAGTAGGAGGGTTTTGAGTGTAGGCTTAACTTAGGACAATTTCCAAATGTGGACTATCAAAGCATAGCACCACAGTCAGTTGGTATGTGGGTTATATGTAGACCTTGACAAAAACTGGACTGGAAAGTTTATCATTAAAGCAGTGGTCCTTTTTTGGGGGGTTATTTTTGATTTATGATAATGGTGGGAATTACTTCATTTTAACATGAATATGGATCAGCAAACACTTGTCTTTTGGCTCTTGCCAGCCCTTATAGGTTACACCATGTTTAGGTACAATTTTGGAAATTATGTGATGACCGGTATGCCACTAAAAATTGAGTGCAACATAAAAAGCAGCAGGTCTTGAATGTTGATGTGTGGAAGTGTCCATCACTCACCTCACTTGTGGGGTCTTATTTTTTGCAGACCAGGATGAAAAAAGCTTGTGCATTGTTTAAGTTTGTAATTATTTAAGTTTAATAAGAGAGCACACGTACCATTACTCCTTAATTTCTTGAGGAACTTGTGCCATTTCTAGTACACCTAAAAAGGAATAACTTCAAAGTAGATGAAGTAAAATGCTTTGGAAAAAATACCTTGAAATAAGTGTGCTATCTGTGACATTGGCATTTGTTCCATGTACATTAAAAGTTTAAATTGTCTTTAATGAGCTTTTGAAGATGGACGTATTGTAATGTAAAATAAAGTACCACCTTGAACCTTTTAAGTGTTGATAGGTTACCCTTATCCTTTTTCAGCCTTTTAGGTTGCTCAGAATATCAAAACTAAATTGTGAAACATATCTCAAAAGGATAAAAAAGACATATTCTGCAAACAAAATTCATTAACTTCAAAATATGCAGAAAAATCTTGTTCTTTAGGAGGCCAAAACTGCATCTCAATTATAGCATGTAGCATTCGAAAGATACAAGAAGTAATGCAATTTTTTCTTTTGATTTGGTGCATCATGGAAATCTGTGATGTCATTGCCCCAAATTAATTTGACATTTCATTCAATTTAATTGTAATTCTGATGTTGCTTCAACATTGGTGGTTATATTCTGCATGGTGAAGGGTAACACTTTATCTACATGCAAAGATATTTAAGTATATTCTTACAGTATCAAATTTCAAGGACAAAAAGGACTTTAACGTATAACAAAACAAAAGGAATCAGAGACAATGTGCCCACACTACATAACTTTGGGGCTTTGTTGAAAAGCAGAGGAATTTTTAAACAAAAATAACCAATCTTTAAAATGTGATATCTTGGGTAAAGAAAAGGAATTGCAACAGGGTTTGAAGGACACAGCGTGGAATATTTTTGTCTTTTTTAACAAAACCCATGTGAAAAGCCACCTTTACTTTAAACAACTGCTGAGGAAATGTCTTCCCCCAAGCATGCCTCTCTTCTGTGAGCTTTGTGTACAAGCTTTTTCTCGGCTTCCATATGTTGTAAGACTCATTTGAAACTTGACATAGATACCTAATTATGTAACTCAATGCCCAATAAAGGTTAGAAACATTTCAAAGGAGCTAAAAGTGTTTATCTTGTGAAAAGTTGCTGCTCCTCAAAGTTAAAACTATGAAGTAAAAATCTAGTTTTCCATAAAATGTATAAAACGAATAAAACAGAATAAAAAGTGTTTGTTTTTATCTTCAATTCCAAACAAAATATTATTTTTGTAGAAACAGGGCACACAATTGCCAACCTAAAAAATGTTTTTTTCTTGCTGAGTCATCAAAACCAAATTTTGGTAAAACAGGGTATTGGCTTCAGACAGTGAACAATATGTAGTCCCCTAAAACTTGCGCACCACTGCTAAGAAAGTTGGTGAACCATATCTATACGCCAATACTAAAATCCACGACCCTCCTTTTTTTTTGCAAAAGTCTTGTCTGCATGATTCCATAGGTTAAACACCTCAAAATGACATGTCCATTTCCTTTCTTGTTCACTTCCCATCTTAAAATGACCCTGATCTGGCAATGCCATTGAACTCAAGCAAATATTTTTCAGCCAAAGTCAAGGTTGAAGTACCTTTTAAAGTGATCCTGCTTAGAAATTCATGCAAAACAGTACAGTAATATTAAGTGGTGATTTTGAGCTTTGATCATGCCTCAAAATTCAAGGCTTGAATTCAAATTTAATTGCCGTATAAATTTACAAAAATTCCAAGTTGAAAATGTTTGTGAAAGAAAACAACAGTCATCCTGTGTAAGTTGTAACTGTGGTATTGACAAACAGCACAGTAATTTGTTGTGGTTGTGTGTACAGTAGAATGGGGATAAACTGAGGGCTGTGAAAATCAACAGACCCTGGAAATCATTGACAGAAGTTGTATTCAATGCAAAATAGTGTGAAAAGTCTACACAGTGTACAGTACTCACAATAAAAGAGAGCCATTTTGAAATGTCCAGATGGAACCTTTAGTGTTTAGTAAATAATACAGAAGCAAAAGGGGGTTGCCTTAGGCCTAGTCTTCTGAAGGGCAAGCACTACAAAAAGGAAACTTCACATTTTAATATGGGGTACACAGCAGTAGTGAAGGTTTTTAAATTTTAATAGGCATATGCAGTTGGTATCTGAGATAACTACTAAAGTTGGCCTTTGTGAAATAAATGTAGTTTCAATAAATTCAAGAGATAAGGTGGGGTCAACTGTTTTTTGCGCATTATAAATTTCCATTATTATTATTATTATTTTTTTTTTTGTATTAATGATTCATAAATACTTGTATTGATTTCCTGCATTCTGATTGGCTGAAAACCATTCGAGACCAGTCTCGAATCGCATTCGAGACTGGTCTCGAATGGTTTTCAAGAAGTAAGGAGAATTGAATTGAATGTGATCACTATACTTACTGTGTACAATATTTTAAGCCCATGCTAGGTTGCCATAGCAACATGCCATATTCACCCCATAGTTTTGCACAGCACATGTAGGCCTACTGTAATGTCATACAGTATGCCAAGTACATGTTAGCAAGATAAACAGTAACACTGAGACACTGTACACTGTGTAAAGTTGATACCCTAGTCTTCAGAGTTACCATTCCAAAGAATAATAACTGGCAGTGATAAAGACATAGGTTAGCCTAGGCTTAGGAATCATTGCTCCCCACAAATGGGTATTTTGATCACACACATTGTTTTATAGGTCTAACAAGTTAGGCCCTGGGCTAGAACTGCATGCACTGAGCTGCGATGACTGGCACTGTTGTTAACGTTTTATTCCACTCCTAAATTTGGGGGGGGGGGGCGGCCGGGGGGGGGGGTCAAATAAAACGTGCCTATAACTACAGTATTGTTACGCCTAAGGTTAGAGACAATGTACACAGGCTTTGGCACAGTGACAGTGCTGCAGTGGTTACTAATTCCGCTAAGACTGTCTAAACAGGGAAACAACAGTAACGTTACTCGTTTGGCCCACAGGCTAGCAAAGTAATCGTCAAGTTCAGTAGCCTGAGTGGCAATTCCCTACGGAAGCCTGGTATAGTTTACCTGTAACCTCAGTCTCTTTAAAGGCTAAAGCGCATTTTAAAATTGCTTCCATCTCTTCCAAAGAATTTATATCACCGTGTCTGACCCATAACATCAACTAGGCTACGTCTGCATGTCCTTCCCGCAGTATGATCTGCTAACCACACACAGCGCTAGTATAGCTGCACAGTCACTCACTCTTACTGTGTACTGCATATATAGTATGTAACCTTAGCTCTTCGCACAACATGTAAACACAGGTAACGAGAAGTTAGTAACTTTCCTTGACTTTTCGCTCAACCTCATCTCCAAAACGATGCGATACCGTGATCAGTGTTTTTCTGTTAACAACATTTGCTTGTAAAATAGCCGATATAGTTCTCGAAAATGTAGCAAATTAAAGATGATACTGAGCGTATCCGTCGCGACATGCAGTTCAGAATGTTCGTCTTGCTAGCATCAATTCAAGTTCAAGATATCGATACGTCACAATGGGGGCTAAAAAACTGAGGAGAATTAAAACTTGATCTCTAAAATTTGACCAATTTTTTTAATTTTTTCATGTTTTTCACCCACTTTTCTCAAAGTATTTATGAATGGGGATAAAAGCAGGGTGCCCCGGTCTAAAATGTGATTTAAGACCTCCGATGCCGTCATCACAGAGGCAGCGGACCGAGGCGACAGCCGAGGTCCGCTGCCTCTGTGATGACGGCATCGTCGGTCTTAAATCACATTTAAGACCGGGCACCCTCGCATTTATCCCCTAATTATTAATAACTTTTAATCACCATGTAACTTATGTCTTGTTAAGTGTGTGGCTGTGGCAATAAATTAGCATTTCTGCAAAATCTAGTGGACTACCAGTTTTCTGTGGTCTCCACTGCAGTTTTCTACTAAATGTTTGTCCTTTCAATGACCCTTTTATTTGTCTTCAGGGCATACACTGTTCTAAATGATATTTCCTTGAGTGCAAGTAGTATTTACCCTCAACAGTGATCACCTCAAGGCAAGAACGTTGATTTAGTTTCTGGAGGGGGGTAGGGGGGAGTGGACAAAAATTTTCCAACAAGTGGTGGAATCCTGGATGATATCCCTGACCAGTTTGGTCAAAAGCACCTCAGTGACTCCACCCATATGAGTGCAAGTGCACATGCATACAAACATGCAAACAGACTGACAATGACATGCTCATTTATACACATTAAAATTGACCTTCTGTTGAAAGAGGCTCATTGAGTTGATATTGATGGTTTGAAAGGATCACTACCTCATGGCAATGCTTATTGTTAGCATAATCAGTCAAGGTTTATGTTCAATAGTTATGGCAAATAAAAAATTTTGAATTTTGGGGGGTCCTGACTTGTATATTATATATATATAGCAGTCTTGTACATAATTTGAAAAAGTGTCTCATTTTGGTTACTCGTTTAACCAAATTAAACTGTTAAAGTGTACCCCAGAAGTCAAAAAAATTTCAAATATATATTAAACAGCATGAAAAATGGTACAAGGTGCTGTGAGTAATTTAAGGTAAATATTGCTTTCAAAATGCTTTAACATAACCAAACCATCCAGTTTCAACAATAAACCTCAGCAATAGCTTCATCTCATCAACATGTTAAGCAATATCAGGAAGAGTTAGGGAAGTTGCATCTTTTGAAATGTTGAAAGTTTGGGTGAACAAATGATTCTTGAGCAACAAATAACTGAATTTCAATCTAAGGGAAACTTATTTCGTGAAAAAAGGGTACCTCACTGCTAATTATATATCTCTCTTTGCCAATAAGTACCATTTTAAAGGCCCAATTCTCTCACCCCAAGCAGTGCCAATTCTCCTAATCTTTTTACTTAAGCCCCTCCCACAATTTTCTGAAATTCATCCTCTTCCAAATACAATCTCAATTTTTGCTTCAAGGTGAGTATAGAAAAACTCAATTTATATAGCAAAACACTCTCAGTACCGTTCATGCTGTGTAAGATAAGCTTTGGTACTCTGCATTGGTTAAGTTAGAGCTAATGAAAGAGCTGATCCAATTGAGAATTTTGGTATCCCATACCAAAATTGTGGTTTGGGTTGAGAGGGTTGGCCCTTTAAAGTAGGGAAATTTTGTGCAGTTATGACTGCCTTTTGAACAAGAGTATTGAAGAAACATATCAGAAAAATTGTGAAACATTTGTCAAAATTGTGTCTTTCACACATACACTGTTCAACTGAAACTATTTCAGTTTATCCAGGGGTACTTAAAATGTTAGGGATTTGGGATTAAATGCTGTACCAAGTCATAACAGTGGGTAAATTTAGGGGTTTATACTGTACATTGCATACATACTGAATGTTTGTTCTTCCTGTACAGAGACATCTAAAGACTTTCCTCTCTGTGTTTGTATGTGTCTTAGGTGTACATACAAAAGGTTTTGTGGCTGTCCAGATAAGGAGTACAATGGAAGGGCTTGAGCTCAGTTCTGGGATTTAGGTAGAAAAACCACACAATCTGTCCTTCAGTTATCAAAGAATGAAAAAAAAAACTGCTTAAAGGACAGAGTAATTGCACAAGTATGCAGTAATTCTGCTGTAACTGTAAGACACTCACCATGTTTACTGACCTGTGACAATACTGTAGTTATAGAGAAGAATTGCATCATGGGAGTTAATTTTGTTAAAGGTACTCCACAGTGGGCGAGTACTGTGTATACACTCTGCAGTTTGTGCTTTGTGCAGATTTAAAGAAACCTTCATTGAAACTGGCTTCATGTTGGAACAAAGGTGTCATTGTTTGGGTAGCTGTTGGTACAAACAAGTGTTGGTACTTGGGGCCACAAGTAGGCTACTTCAGAAATTGATGGATGAAATGAATATTCATTATGCTAGACATATTGCTAATGTATGAAGTGTATTACAGTGTATCAGACAGGAAGATGTAACAGGCCTGCATGGTACAGTACATCTCAAGAAGGATAGTACGGGTGGGACACCCAAAGCTGTGGTAACACACATCACCCAGTATTATCAGAGGTAATGACAGGATGGAGGTAAACACAATTTTTTGAAGTTTGCTGAAGAAAAAGACAAAAATCATCAAGATATTCTTTGTACAGCTTTGTAGGAAAATGCATGTCAATATTTACAAGAATTTGATCAATTAGTTGAATGACCAAATGGATTCAATTTCCACTACATGGCATATGTGAGGCCTAAAAGAAGAAGGGTTTAAAGTCATCAAGTTTTGACATGTTAGAGGGGTACTTCTTCTAAGCATTTTGGTAAAATTTGCATTAAAATCCGATGTGTGGTTCTCAAGATATGAGCAAGTAAAGTTGTCATATTTTTAACAAACAGTGAACTTGAGCAAGCAAGCACAATGACATCATATCCCCACATTAATAGACAAGTTTTTTGTTTTTCTTTGAAGTTTACAACCTATTTTCTCCTCCACAGTCCCATATTATCAAAATGTGATTGCATAAGTGGCATGAGGATTTTACAAACTTTGCACACCCCTCCCCCCCACAGGGAGGTCATACTCCTATCAAGGTCAACACAACAGTTTAATAAAACAAATGGAAACAAAGCATTCCTTGTTAGTGTTTGCACGGGTAACCTGGGTACCCGGGTACCCGCCAGCCATCGTACTACCTGGGTCCAAATCTACTACCCGAATCTTAAAAAAGAAAATGCATGCAAAAAGGATCACCCCATTTACGCCATTGCCCACGGTAATGGACTAAAATATTTTGCCAGTTTGGTAAACATTCTCTGAGACTGAGAATGAAGAGAACCCGTAGAAATTATGTGTAAGTTTGAAAGTTGTCTGTACTTCATTTCTGATGTTGAAATTTTTGTCAGCGTGCGGCCCGATCGCACTGTCGTCACGTAGTGGGTTGCTTCTCACACATCACATGTATATCGCTTATAAACTTACACGCAAGCATCTGACGGCCGATTCAAAATCACATCGTACTGTTTCACACAGACATAGCAAGACATACCTGTACTGTATCACCCCCGCCCAGCTTGAAAAGACACTAGTGCCCGTAACGTTGGGCATGCTATGTAACTTGAACTGAGCCTTGCATGTATATCTGCAAAGCAAAACGACATAAATGTAATAACACTGTTAACATTTATAATTTTTTTTTAAAACAGGCCAGTACATATTACGTTATTTTGCCCCAAAATGGCTCTCGAGCAGACTACGAAGTTTATGTGTGAAAGCTATGTTACCGTGCCTGGATGTCAACACGAGGCTAGCTACGTAAGAACGTACATACCCCATTAGTGATAATTCCAACGCACATTGCAAAGTAGTGTGAGGGAAGTTCACAAACATGACGTCGTTTGTTTACAATCGGTAATTTTTGACGTGCAAGAGAATACCATAGTACAAGGCTCTGATTAGTTGATATTTTTTAATCAGTGTTTTAAAAGGAGAAGCTTCGAGCTCTTAGTATGCTGGCTTTTCGAGTAGGCGTCCCAAAATTCAATATCAAATTGATATAGGCCTTGGGAAGTATAATTTTCTTATTTGACTGTTTTCTGTTACGTTTTTTTTTTTAATTGTAATTTTGATCTAAAACAAAACGAGACGATTAAACCTTCTAACAAATCAAATGTTTTTGAACTTGGGAATGTGATCGCTATACCTATCCAATACAGATGTTAATGTTACCATGCATGTCTTATGGAGTATGCTTTACAAAATGCTCGTATCTTTTAGTCACCGTAACACCGCGTAACCCGGGTACCCGACGGGTATGGCGATCGGGTACCCGGATCCTAATTTTTAGTACCCGTGCAAACACTATTCCTTGTCAATGTGAAGAAATGATATAAGCTCTGCTGCCCTCAAACTCGCTTTCTTTTGAACACAAATCTACTGACTTCATTTACCGATATCTCAAGAAATACATCTTCAATGTGAATGGAACTTTCACCACACTGTGTAGGTTTTGTCCTTCTTTCACATGTTAAAATTAAATTTTTGCTTAAACTTCCCCTTGAAGTGCCTACGGTAGTCAAATCATCTGTAGCCATGGATGCTAACTTTAGGTCATGCTACAGCAGCAAAGCTTTCCCTCAAATAGCTCTTTATCATGAACACTTGTGAATAAAGGTTTCCATCAAATTGCATCTTGGGTAGAACTGATATAGCTCAAACTTATGTATGCACACATGCAAATTATACCAGTTGTTAAAAACAGGGCTAAAAAAATGTTTGTTTTCCAGGAAGGGAGGAAATTATTTCCAAGAAGTATTTATTTACCAGAATTTTCCAATAATTTTCATGTACAGAACCAGGAAATTTCCTTCCAATTTCCAAAATTCCTCCCAGATGTCCAAATTTCTCTGGAAGGAACCTCCCAATTTCCCAGTTTTTCCATTCATGGGAAAGCTGAGGGGCTCTTTCGTGGGAAATTTAGGCTTGTGGTTTTTGGGGTTGAAACCCCCCATGACCCACCTTGAAATGCAAAAAAACACCTAAAATAGTGTCTTTACTCTGTCTCCCTTTAGACTCTCCCCTCATGTCATGCTCCTAACCTCCAATGACACAATCCTGGTGACGCTACTGACTAGTGCTCTTGTACCCACCCACTACAGTCAGGCCAGTGTACTTGACATCATCAAGAAATTCTAAAATCTTTATTAATGTGATATAGTCCTAATGTCACAGGCTGTACTTTTTATGATATCCTTTGACAATTGTCTCAGTTTACTTGATGACATATGTGAGGCTTAATGAAAGCAGTAGTACATTCCAAACTCCCCAAAACAGGCAATCAAAATAAATTTAGCTATTGGAATTAGGGAAACATGTTTATTGATACTTTTTTGGTAGACAGATATTAGGTAAGAGGTCACATACTCATGACTTCATTGAGAGGGACATGTGCTACCTTCATGGATACAGACCAGTGGCACACACTTTTAAAGCATGAACAGTCAGTTGCTATCAGTAACAAGGCAACTCTTTGTTGATCACATTCCATAATGTCTAAACTGTGAAATATTTATCCCCATTGGCAGTCCCAGAGACGGAGGTGGAGGATTTGGTTGCTTTTGAGTGTTTGAAGGGCTAATTCATTTAATGTACAGAGTGATTCATCTTTCCAAAGTACTTAACCCTTGACATTGAAGAGTCTGGGATAAGGGTAAAAATTTTTGGGAATAATTAGGCCAATCCAGTGTTAAACTTAAAAATTTTGTCACTTGAGACTTGGTTTATGAAGGAATTATTTATAAACAAGAGTGTAGAGTATAATGCAGTACATTGATGTACTTGCTAAGTTGCTATCCATTGGTTCTACAGTACTTTTAGAGTTCATGACAAACTTTTGTATAAATCAAGATTTCCTACAATGCAAAATTTGGCAGATAACTTGTAGGTGGATCCTAAAGGCATTCATTGGTTACCCCAAGCTGCAATTTTACCCTGTAATCTTCAAGGATCCATTTGATCAAATTTACATAAATGCAGAGTACCTCATATTACACAGCATTAAACAAGATTTGAGCCTTGCATGCTTACCATGGTATGCTGTGAAGGAGAATGTAAACCAGAATTGTTTTCATAATAAGGATGAGTTGAAGACCAGTTTGGGAGGTGCTGGAAGTAAGTTGAGAGAATGGAAACTATCTGGGGAGATGAATGCCTTCACATCGGAGAAGTGACATTTCCCTAGACCAGGAAGATGCTAGTCAGCAACTCCCTGTCCAGACATAAGTTCCAAATAGGCCAAGGCTATAGCCTAGCTGACCAGCATGTATGGGACAAGTTTTTGTTCAAACAGTATTACTCATATTTTATGGGCGGTCAATGTCACAGAAACATACAGTACAGTATAACAGTTTAAAGGCCTGATCCTCTTAGCCCATAGAGTTCCAAATTATCTTAAACCTACTTTACTGAAGCTCCTCCCACAGCTGTCTAGAACTCATCCTCATCCAGACACAATCTTAGTTCACTGCTTCAGGATGGTGGTCCCTTATTTGTAATCAAAACACTCTCAGTAAAAAACATGCTGTGTATATGAGTCAGAGCTACTGTACAGTACTCTGAATTTTGGGAACTTGCTGTCAATCGAAGAGTAAATTGTGTCAATTAAGAATTTTTCCGAACTTTCAAAAAAATGATACTTTTGTGCCGGGTTTGGCTGCCTTTTCGTTGAAGGAAAAGTTCCTTCAGAGTTTAGATTTTCCATATGAGCTATAAATCACATGGCTCAGAAAATTAAAGGGCCAAACCTCTCACCCCAAACCACAATTTTGGTATTGGGGTACCAAAATTCTCAATTGGCTCAGCTCTTTGATTGACAGCTAATTCAAACGGTGCAGAGTTCCAAAGCTTATATTACACAGCATGAACGGTACTGAAAGTGTTTTGATTACATAAATTGAGTTTTTCTATACTCACCTTGAAGCAATAAACTGAGATTGTCTCTGGATGAGGATGAGTTTCAGACAATTGTGGGAGGGGCTTCAGTAGGAAGGTTAGGAGAATTGGTGCTGTTTGGGGTGAGAGAACAGGGCCTTTAAGGAATGTGGTAGGTGTGTTATCTTATAAAACTGTACTATAGATTTATATTAGATGACATTCTTTATGTCACGGTGTGCAAAAAAAAGCACATTTCCCTACTGTGATTTGAGGTGAATGATGGTGTGCAATTGCCCTCGCACACCTGTGTATCTAAAATTACAGAATTGAAAATTTTCAAGTTACTGTACTGCTGTTTTGAAAGGCAAAATTGAGAGACCCCAACATGAAATAGCATAGGAAGACTGCTTTGTTTGTTGATTGGCTCTTGAGAGTTGTGACAATTTTTCTCGTCAAATGTGAAGTTTACTAGAGGTAACTGCTTGATTTACCTTTAATATGCAATACTAACAACTTGAAATCCTTAGTAAGGAAGACACTTTGAAGAGAATAAGAAAATTGTGAGATGGATTTAGCTGTTTGTTCAAAATAAGTTTGTGGTGACTACTCTTGCCCTTCAACATAGGGGCCTATGGGTTTGACTGTGAAATTGTCAGCTCGAATGGCATTGGTTCTGTTGTTAGGGTAAGTCTGTTACACAGTTCAAATATTAGGCTATGGCCCTGAGAGTTAGATAGGTGCTACATAGTTGTATGTAATGTTTAAAATCTTCTGGCAATTAGTATTTGATTCATTTTGAATTTTGGACTTTGGAACCATTTCAATATAAACAGGTAGCAAAGTACATCACAATTTTTGAACGGTAAAGACTGTTGTACTTCAAAAGTGACGCAGTAACTTTAGAGCAGTTCACCATATCCCTTTGGCATTTAATGGTTGCATCTGTAAAGGTGACACAGAATCCATTTTGTGATGTTTTCAAAATGTCCGTGATGTTTGTTATTACATGACTATTGTTGCATTTATGAAAGTGTCTTAATTGTCTTCTGCTATCTTCAAGATTATGATGTAGTGTAATGCAAAACATTATTCACATAGACATTCAAAGGCATAAATCATCAATTATTTTGTTGTTTCCCAGTCTTGTGCCCCTTATGTTATTTGGATGTTTGGAGGTTCCTTATGTCTTGTGTCTGCTTATCTCTTTCCATGGCCAAGGGTCCTCAGGATAAGCTACTAGTTGCCTGTATTATCTCCATTCTTGTAAACATTCTTCATCTCTTTCAGCAGTCATAGAAGGTAAACAACTGCAGTCTCCTTTTGAAGTTGTGTAAAGAGCTTTCCATTACCCAGGGAGAATTGGTTCATTGAATCAGAGCTTTAGCCAGAAGACACCCCCTCAATGAATCACTGCTTAGTAGCTCCATAATTGAATGGACAAATCCCTGCTTGCTAAGTAAGGTGGACTCTCTTGGTTTAAAATCCTATCAATAACTACTTAAATCGATTGCACTTGAACAGACATAGATGAAACAGTTTTTGGACTTGGTCATTTTACTTTTTGTTCAATTTAAGTAGGCTTGCAAAGAATTGCTACCAAAGGGAAAGTTAATCTTCTAGCTGTAAATAGATCATGGGAAAGCTTTGCGGCAGGGTAGGTTTTCTTTTGATAGTCCAAGCCTGACTGAAATAAGAAAATGTCTGTGGAAAGTATAGGGAGATGGATATTGAAGATGAACTTGCCCCCAATTTGTACAATAGGAAATGCATTCTTTCTAGCTTAGTACCATCAAATATGCTACATTCCTAAAAAGTACTAAGCTTAAATGGTTCATATCGTGGTTAAGAAATGCATTCTTTCAAGCTTAAGAGCGACGAAATCTGACACCCGTACACATAAAGTGGAACTTGATGCAGTAAAGATTGCACTATGCAGTGTTTCTTGGAATAAAGTGAATTTATTTTGTTAGTGACCAGTGTACTGTAATTTTGGAATGTTGGTCTTGAATTTAAATATCTGGTACATATTTGTTTCCCTGGATAAGGTGCTGAGAAACATTTCCACAGGGATAGAAACACCTAGAGAATTTTCACTTCCTGACATAAATTAATAGTACTACCCCAAAGTCATATTTTGTTGTAATATTCTTTTCATTTTGAAAATATCAGTGGAGATGATATTAAGACAGAACTTTGGTTAATTATGCCATATTCTTTATTCCATCACAAGTATTTTTTTTAATACTAACCACTATATTTAGCCACAGTTATCTTGTTCACACAACCCCTGACTCAGACACTGATAGTTAGTAGCAGCATTTTGAGCAGAGTGGCAGACTTACTCCAACTCAGATAATTTACTCCAAAGTAACTGAGACCAGCTACTGTGAATGGAAATGACATGTATTCATAACATTGAATCATGTAGAACTAGGGACTGCCATGTATTTGAAAGCTCAGCTCCAAACACTTGGCATTCTATCGAAAGGTCCATGCAGATTGTAAATTCTGCACTAACTGATGTTCCCCCCATGACATTCATTAAATGGCTTGGCTCTTCACTGTAAACTCAGTCTCAACCCACCTCTAGAGCAGGGATTTTTAGGCCTAAGCCCTGACTCTGACTTTTTTTCATGCCTAAAAATGACCTTTTCATCCATCCCTTCCTAGATCTGACTAAACTCGAAAGGCTGAGGTAGTTGAAATTGTTAGCTGGAGAAAAAATGGCCTCAGTGAATGGCTTATAACTCATCCTTTAAGTCAGATACTCAGGTGCCACAATGTCCCAGTGTGTATTTTAATGTTACTGTTATGTTTGTAGTCTACTTGCCAACATTTTTCCACACCTTCTAATATTGGAACAGAGATAAAGGGTTAAATTTGTTATTAAAGGACCAGTTCTCTCACCCCAAACAGTGCCAATTCTCCTAACCTTCTTACTTGAGCCCCTCCCACAATTTTCTGAAATTCATCCTCATCCAGACACAATCTCAGTTTATTGCTTCAAGTTGTGTATAGAAAAACTCAATTTATATTATCAAAACACTCTCAGTACTGTTCATGCTGTGTAATATCAGCTTTGGTACTCTGCATTGTTTGAATTAGCTGTCAGTCAAAGAGCTGAGCCAACTGAGAATTTTGGTACCCATACCAAAACTGTAGTTTGGGGTGAGAGGTTTGGCCCTTTAAAGTAACAAACCTACCACACTTAGACAGGTCTATTAACTTCCAGGAAAATGTAGAGGAGGTGTAACTCCATTTATTGTATTTTGTGGTTTCATGCATGCATGGCAACTGGTACCTGTCACATGTCTCTAGTCAGTTGTAGTATATTCAAGTTAAAGGGCCAAACCTCTCACCCCAAACTGCAATTTTGGAACCTGGGTACCGAAATTCTCAATTGGCTCAGCACTTTGACTGACAGCTAATTCAAACAATGCAGAGTACCAAAGCTTATATTACACAGCATGAATGGTTAACTGAGAGTGTTTTGATTATATAAATTGAGTTTGTTTTATACTCACCTAGAAGCAATAAACTGAGATTGTATCTGGATGAGGATGAATTTCAGACAATTGTGGGAGGGGCTTAAGTAAGAAGGTTAGGAGAATTGGTACTGTTTGGGGTGAGAGAACTGGTCCTTTAAATAGCAATGTTCTTTCTAAAGTTTGTGTATTGTTTGCATGATAAATTCTTAGGTATGTATAGATAGGTTAATTGCAAGGAGCTGTTAACCTGATTAATCAGATAAGCTCAGTGTGTTCATAGTTTAGTGTACTGTGGAGTGACTCATGTACTCAATGCCTTTTCATTTAAAGACAAGTATGGTGGAATTCTCAGTATCTTTCTTTTATGTAAACTATAATTACAATTTGAAAAAGTTGAAAAAGGTGAAAAGGTTGAAGGCTGCATCCTACAGTAGGAAATGTTTAACCAGGTGTTTCTTGATTGGCTGTTGCCATTGTATTGTATTGATTGTATTCTGTGTTCAGGTTAGGAATAAAGTTAGGGAATGTTTGTCCAGTTTGGGAATTTCTTGTTATACAGTGCACATCGCCCCTCTTACTGTTGATGACATATACTGACTTTATGTTTCCCCAAAAAACAGACTGCCGGCGTCCGATGAAGTTAAATGGCAAAAACAACCAATGAATATTTTGATCTGGAGAGGTTTCAATGAATGCAAATATATTTGTATTAGGAACTGTATGGCAATTTTTGGAAAATCACTTAACAAAATTTTTCTAGTTAATAGGAAGGACTTTTACTGAATTTTTTTTGTATTAACATACAGTAGCAAGCAAAATTGTGTTGACTGATTTACCAAAAATGTGCCACCATTTTGTGTGTACACACAAGTTTATAAAATTCCAAAAGAGGGAGGCAGAGCTATGTAGTCAGGCCTTGAGTGCAAGATTTCAAAGTATTGAAGGGTATGCCCTCCCTACAAACAAGAAAAAAATTGTTTTGAAGGTTGTGCCCCTCATAAGTTTTCTAAAAAAAAAAGAAAAAAAAAATCCTTAGCTTTTCCCAACTTCGGTATAGGTTGAACGGCAGATAGCATGGTTTCTAGTTATCATTTGACATTTATGTGTGTAGTACATCTGTTAGTGTGTTTTTAAGTAACTAATTACCAGCATGCTGTACCGCAAATCAGTGAAGGTATATTTTGTACTTTAAAGGGCCAATCCTCTCACCCCAAACTACAATTTTGGTACAGGGGTACCAAAATTCTCAATTGGCTCAGCTCTTTGATTGACAGCTAATTCAAACAATGCAGAGTACCAAATCTTATATTACACAGCATGAAGCAGTACTGAGAGTGGCTTCATTAGTTTTTCTGTACTCAACTTGAAGCAATAAACTGAGATTTTATCTGGACAAGGATGAATTTCAGACAATTGTGGGAGGGGCTTAAGTAAGAAGGTAAAGAGAATTGGTAGATTTAGGGTGAGAGAACCAGGCCTTTCAACCTTATTGAAACGGTATTGCAAGAGGAGTAGTTTCATTGCTGAACACTCACAACATCTAGAGTACTGTTCATTAAAGACCTATAAGCAGAGCACTGAGGTGAGATTGGAGTAGGAAAACAGTGATCCACTTGAACAGTGCCTTAGTGGTAAAGTAGGCCTATATTATTTATTTTACAGAAGTAGCCATGTTAATAGCCTGTATGAGGGTGCACAATGCATTACATAACATTACTTTGCTTGGCAATATACTTGCATTTCTCAGTGTGTGCAACCTACCTAGTCCTGTTGTTTGTTGACCGCACTCACACCAAATCTCTCTGTTTGTTCAAGAGATTATTGTCTGGATGTCATTTAAAGTTTATATGTATAACATGGCTTTATCAAACAGTGAGTAATACCTAGATTGCTGTCGTGTCCGTTACATTTTGGCTCCATCCTCTGAGTATATCTCCGGTTTCAAATTTCAAGCTGAGTTGATGGAAAACAGCCGCCACCCTTGCCAGTCACTTTGTTGTGGTTTTCATTTCAAACTTTGTCTAGAATACCCCTGGCATTCCCCAGGACCCTGTGCTGGTGTAGACTGAGTAACATGTTTAATACAGGATGTTTGTTGTCAGTACGTGCAGGGTGTTGCTATTTAGCAAATATAATTCCCCAGTTCTTTACTGTAGGTAGTATATGTGACTGTGATCAATGGTGTGTAACTCTTCAGAATTGAATGCCTCTTTATTGTCTTTGATGTCTGCTAAATTAGACCCATCACGTCTTTAAGTAATGTAGATCTGCTACAAGGGTAACTTAAATCAGGGAGCTTCCACTCGATACAGATTGTTTGGGTTCAAGTGAAACCTTCCAGCTGGCTCATTTAGAGCCATTACTCATCATGAGTATGAGAAATAGATGGTTTTGATTTAAAAAAAAAAACAAGAAGCAAATGAGTTTGAGAAGTTTAAAATGTTCAGTCCCAAGTTTTGCAAGTTTCATTAAGGTTAAGATTTTACTTAAAATGTTATGAAGAGTGAATTAGGGAGATGTATTCTGTGTGTTGATAGGTGAGTTCAAGATGACTCTGTCTAAGCAATGAAATTTACCAATCTGCATCGCCCCTCTACATCGCGGAAGAGGACTTGGGAGGCCAACCTCCTCTCGGAGGGCGTCCTCCCTGGCTACTGTGCTATTAGTTTACCAGGGTTTAGTTGCGGGTAAGTGGGGATTACATAGGTAAATAGGAGGTAAGTATCGGGGCTCGTAGATTCCCAATTCAGGGAGTTTTGGGGATACTTATTGGAATTTTAAACCAAATAAAAAATCTTGCATGGTCAGCTTTTTTCTTAAGCAAATTATGAAATATAACAAATTCCTGAAATGGAAGAGCTTTCAATTCAACTAATTACATTTTAAACAAAAACTTGGCTCATTCAGGTAGTTTCATGGTAGATGTCATATTTTTGAATGCTTTTAAGATTTGGATTTTTGATAACACAGAAAAATGACTGAGATTTTTGCAATAAGGAATAGATTTGTCTTCTTCACAGTATTAATAGGCACTTAAATTTAATGTCCTCTGGTTTCCAATTTGCTGTTATTCTTTATTTAACAGGGCCAAAAATTGAGTCTAGGACACAGAAGATTTTACGTAAAAAAGATACATTTCAGAAGCAGCTTTATATTAAATCAGCCTAGGACTCCAGGTATATTGAGGTTCTGCAGCTCAAGAAATTAGTTACTCAAAATAAGTAACAGGCTTTATGTGATGTACATGTGCTGAATATTGCAGTGTTTTTGAAGTTTTCTATGTAACACACACACACACACAGTGTAAATTTTTAAACCTGCAAATTTCCATGCAGCACAGGGCAATTTATTCCAAGGTTGGAAGTGTCATTTTATTTACACACATATAGGTGTACAAGTAAATGCAGCACTGCTCTGTGAATATATAAATTCCACACTTTTTCTGAACAGAATATTGTTGAAAATTGTTCTCAGCTCATGAAAAAAAAAAAAACTTTTCAGTATAAAATAGTACAAAGCATTTTAATTTCAGGAGCTTAAAATCCTGATTTTAAGAGTGTAATTTATAAAGTCCATTGGAAAATCTTTCTAGGCTCATTCATTTCAGCTGTGATAATTTTCGTTTTAGTATAATTTTTTAGTGTTTTGTTCCTTTCTTATTGTTTTATATTCAATTAATAAAAGGTTACTGTGTATATTGTTCAGCGTAGTGCAATCACTGCAATGGTTTTGAAAGCACTGCCTTCTGTGTTAGAGTGCTGTATGTATTGATATGAGTAGAATAAAGTACAATATGTTCACAAGGTTTTGAGTTCAGTCGGTAATTGGCTTGTAAAGAAAATTTGCTTGGTTTTTCAAGTACAGTAGTCAAACCAGGGAGTTGGCTGGTCAGATTACAATACGTTATAGCTACAGGTACTACGTATAATTAGTGGGTCACAACAGGTGGGTGTAGGGGGGTGCAGAAGACTCAACTTGCACCCCCATGCTGAACAATTGCCCATGTTTGATGTCATTCTATGTCCAATTTGTCGAAGTGGCTAATGCTACTCGTTATTTTTTCCTTCACCTTTCTCTCAAATATCTGACATCTCCTATTTTGGCCACAAAATTTCTTTCCAAGCAAACTTATATTTTGCGCCCCTCTGGAAACGTAGTGGGTGCAGCTGCCTGTCCCTGACCCCCCATGTGACACCACTGCATATAATGTACACTACATGACAGTTTACCTTACTATATAGCTATGATCCCCTTCCAGCTGGGGGGTGGAAAATATTCCATGTTGAAAGAGGGGAGCTAAAGGGTAGCACTTAAACCATATTTGGACTGTATGTGAAACCAAACTTGAACCATATTTGACCTTATTTTAACTTTATATCCAGCTGACACTCCATTGGAGTTAATGTGTCATTATAGCGGCTCATTGAGTTGGTTCATAAAATTCCTCTTATTTTTCCAAACCCGTTAAGTTTTTTTCATATACCAATGACAAATGGTCAATCTTAGACAATCCCCATATCCTACAAACAACTGTTTTATGTGTGAGTATTTAAAGGTTCAATTTGGTTTTCAAAAATTTTGACCAGACACTCCTTCAAATTGTGCACAAACCGTTACAATTTTCAAAATTCAAAATTTTAGTGTTTCCGGTAATGATTGGATACTGTATGAAACCTGACTCATTATGCTATCTATAAGAATTGTCATGTTACAGTGACCCATTATCACTCTCATTAAGTTATCGATATATCAACTCAATGAGCCTCTTTAAATCTCATCTAACATCTAATAATACATGTGTACTGTAGCTATGTTTGAGATGTAATAATACGTCCAGTCTTTTTCTTCAAACTGGGAATCAGCAGACTATGTATGCACACAATGCAATGCTTACAGTAATCTTCATGGCTCAGTACTCAAAACCCTTGAAATAGTTGGTCATTGATGTTATGGAAAAATGCAGGATTGGTGCTTCAATTTTGGACAAAAATATCATTCCAGGGTAACAGCTGTAGGTTTACATGTCACTGAGACTGGTTCAGTTTAAGTTGTTTGATACAATTGGGTTAAATTTTGGCAGTTTTAAGAGCTATCTCAATATCAAAGGAAAAACCTATGTAATATTAATATTTTTCTTTTATGGTATTACTCATCAAAATAGTCCGATATCTTTCAAAAGGGCTTGTTTCCAGGGAAGTCCAACAGAAAATTCATATTGAGAACAGTCTCTGTATTTTGCAGGGAAAACTTCAGAAATTAAAAAGAAAGAAAAAGCAGTCATTCCACTTTGGCCCTTATTTATTTTATTTAAGTGACTGTTGAAAATATATGACAAAATAATTTTTATCACTAAATTTTCAAATTTCCCAGGGGTTGACATTGAGTTTAATGTAAGTCCTTCACTGAAATATCACGACAGAACTAAGATGTGGTCGTGTGCTAAAGTTCGTAATGGTGGGAAAAATGTTTATTTCCCAGGAAGGTAGTAATATTATTTCCTAGGCAGGGAGCAAAATTTACCACAACACTCCCTATATTTTCATGTTCAGAAGAGGGAAATTTCCTTCCAGAAGTAAAATTTCCTTCCAGATGTCCAAATTTCCCAGGAAGGAGTCTCCCTACACCCTTCCCAACTTCTTCCAAATCGGATTAGGGCTGTCACGTTTAAACGTTTAAACGTATAAACGAACGATCGGCCGTTTAAACGGCGCTTTCATAGCCCAAACGTTTAAACGATATGAACGAAGTT
The DNA here is from genome assembly GCA_037179385.1 of Holothuria scabra. Lineage (NCBI taxonomy): Eukaryota > Metazoa > Echinodermata > Holothuroidea > Aspidochirotida > Holothuriidae > Holothuria > Holothuria scabra. The sequence continues at coordinate 5,069,832 of CM074189.1, read as the reverse complement.
TGCTCCCAAACTTCTTCGAGCTAACACTATAACATTAGCGTGACTAGTCAGTGTAGCACACTGCACAATAACTAACGTTAGGCCTAATGCCTAACTACATGCATAGGCCTAGGCCTACAAGTCGAATCTGCGACGTTGATTTTACTTTCAATCTTCATTAAAACTAAATCCTTAAGTCTACAATTACAACACCGAACTTTCGGTAATAATGTGCCCGTTAGTGTACGTATAATTTTAATGCCATGATATCGATCACTTAACGTTGCGCGAGCTCAGTTTAGCTCGGCCAGGTATGTAGTCTGTTTAGTGAAGAAGCCTGCGCGGCAGCAGTTAGCTGCCCGTGGACGGCAAAGCCGCCGTGTTCAGACATGCATTTCCTGTACTACATACATAATACATAACGGGTACGCAGGTACCCAAAGAGCCAGCAACGCATGTCCCGGATGTTTTGTGACAGTAGAGGGCGGCATGCCAAAAATATTGTCTCAAAGCCAGTACTAGTACATATCATCGTGTTTACGGTAGATTCTAAGGGAAATCAAGGGCGGTTATATTTGGACATCGTTTAAATGGTAAACGAACGTTTATTTTGACCGTTTAAACGTTTAGGCAATTAAACGGAAACTGACAGCCCTAAATCGGATTTCAACCTACTGATTTTAAGTCAGTGCTGGCTATGGCAGGAGCAGAGAAACAGATATAGCTGTAGTATTTCGAGTAAATTTGGTATGACTTATTTCAAGGTTTTTAAAGACTTTGAAAACTTCAGTTGATCAAAATTTGAACTACGTATTCCTTTTGCAGACTTATCCCTCAGGCCCTTGCTATGTCTACTTAGTCAACTGCAGATAGTTGTCAGTAATATCACAATTTGGGGATTAGCATTCACTATGTCATCAGGCAAGCTTGTATGTTCATGCCAGGGTTACCCTATGAGATAGCTTACTCCACTTGAAAAGCTCCTCTGAGAGTACTCTTTTGTGAGAGCTATCTACAGTGGGGTCTGATCACTATTCCAAAGGGTCTTTACAGTAAGGGGTCATTATTCCAAATATAACATCTAGAATGTTATTCCCAAAGATCATTTCTTTGAAGGGTCATTATCTGGAATTAAAAAAGTGCTTACTGCTGTTATTCTGGAGGGTTGTTATTAAAAATTAGGAAAAGGGTTGTTATTCCAAATCAAGAATAAGGCTTGTTATTCCAATTTTACAAGCCCCCAAATATTGACATACGATCTACATGATTGTATTTAGACTTTTCATTCAGAATATCGTTCCCTTGTATTCTATTTGAAATAATAACCCTGATAACGAACTGGCTTCTGTTTGGAATAATTACCCTTCTTGTTTTGGACTGTGAACTCTAAACATGGAACCTACTGCCAGTGTGTCATGGTGCCTGCAGCAAAAGGAGTGGAATAGGGTAAACAAGCCAGTGAGCCATGGCTGGAAAATATGCTGTAGCCAGCTCGACTTAAACCAATTGGTTAGAAACCTGAGCTATTAGGCCTTGGTTAAAAAGCTTCAGTCATCTACAGTGTATCTCTTTCTTTGCAAGGACCGCATGTTTGGTCTAATGGTAAGAGCATCCGCCTCTCACAGCCCGAGTTCTATTCCCAGGTTTAGTCATACCAAAGACTCTAAAAATGGAACCTACTGCCGTTGTGCTTGATGCTCGGCATATATTAGCAGATATAGTAGGGAAAACAAGTCAGCTAGCCACAACTGGAAAAAAGATGTGGCTGGCTCGACTTGGTTGGGAACTGGGCCGTAAAACTCCATCTAAACTCTTTCTTTGCAGCCCCCTAACAGTAACACATAATACCATGGTTTGTAGCCTACCAACCACTCACCATATTGTCTATTGACTGACAAACTCATTGGTCATTATATTGTTTTTCATGCACTGAAGTACTTCACAAGTTGCTGTTAAAATTCAAGGTTTATAGCCTTATAAAATATCTGAGGGATATAAATCCACATTTTGTAACCTGTACATCTGTCAGTACGAGGAAAACAAGTTAACCTGAGTAAGTAACCCTGAAATTTAATTTAAATTTATTAGAAGGAATGATGGTAGATATTGTAAATATTAATACAGTCTGTCTTCAATTGTTATTTCGATTAAAAACAAATTTTTTTTGGTGACCCTCTGCCGAAGAATTTATAGCTGTCTGGACATATTCTTCAGGGAGTATGAGCTAAGTTTTTTCTGTGGGTATTAGGGATATGTGAAATGTATTAGAGGGCCACTTAGGAGGTACTGCAAGGGTGGAACACAGATTCAGGAAAGGGAGAAGTCAAGTTCTTCCTACTGCAGAAGTTTTTCATGTTTTGGTCTTACAGCAGGGATGAAATTATAAAAGGATTATACTGTAGATGTAGGTGCGGGGGGGGGGGGGGGAGGGGGGGAGCTATTTAGTTAAATATGAGATTTAGCTACACACCAACACCAATGCGTTTTATAGTGAAAAGTTAAATGTCAAATGTTGTTTCAAATATAATACAAGTTCATGTTGTGTTTTTAATACATTTCAAACATGGTACAAGTCCTTTCATTTAGTCAACTCTTACAACCACAGACATATACACATGGACAGAGCATGTAGGGCACGTGTACTTTCTATCTGTAGATTGTCTCCACGGACTGGGACAAAAAGGCCCACCAAGATGGCCGCTGTGAAGCTATAAGTCGTCTGATCCAATGACGACTCTGTAATAGTTTAAACAAAAGTTCAACTTGGATGGGAAACGACATTGTATTCCTGCAATACCTGAAATTAACCTTGCCATATTACAAAATATTTGAACTTTCTTGCAAAATTTGTGAATTGACTTGAGAAAGTCCAAACTTTCACACAAAATCATGGCAGACAGCCATCTTGGTGAAGTTTTTCTCACACATACGGTATAGTGACAATCTACCGTGCAGTAGGCTCTGTCCATGTATAGGAAGTCAGTGCTTACAACTTACTTGAATATGAAATACATGACTGCCTTGGCCACAGGATCAGTGTGCTTTGCAACTGATATTTGATCTGGTTTCATAAGATCTAAAAGCCAAATTTTTTCACCACAGGCAGTTCCAATCTTCCTGACCTACTTACTGAAGCCCCTTTGGTGACTTCCTCAAACTCATCCTGGTCCAGACATAAACTCAGTTTATTGGTTCGGTGTAAGTTTGTAAGACTCCATTGTGAAATCAGAACACTCTCAGTACTGTACAGCTGCATCCTGCATAATATGAGATACGGTGTACTGCATTTTTAATTTGCTGTCAATCAAAGATCTGTGCCAATGGAGAATTTTTGAAAGATTGCTAAAAAAATTATAGTTTGGAATGAGAATCAACTGCCTTTAAGCAACCGAGATTGATGGAAATAGGCTTTTGTTGTACTCCAATTATTCACAGATCATGCCTTTCCTGTTCTGGCTATTCCTACTTAGCAAATTAGCTAGTCATCTCCACTAGTAAATTAGACCAAGGAGCCTTGATGTGCTCAACTTGAACCAGTTGGTTGGAAATTGGGCTGTAAAACTCCATCTAACTAACTAGATCAAGGAGCAGTAGTTTGAAAACTTATCATCCTCTCAAAGTTTATGATCAGGTTGGTGTGAAAGGTCACTGTGATATTTGTTCATGCATAGGATGTTGAAAGAATGTTGCTGGTACTTATAAACACTAGTGTACGCCAATAGGCTATACAGGTCTACTGTACCTTGTAACTCTGAGGTAGAGAAAAGTGCCACTAGTTGTACAGTTTCTGCAGTAACTGTGTTTATTTGTTCAAGCAGGGTACTTGGCTGGCTACCCATGCATGCTTTCTAATTGGGCGATGTTGAATTACACCATGTAGGTGCAGTAAAAGAAGTTTCAAGTTCATTTTGTAGAGTTTTATGTACACCACAGTTTAAATTTAAGGGTAACCACAACAACAATGACAGGAGAAACTTACTTTTGTCAGTTGCAAAAATTTAAGCGTCACTTCTCCTCATCAAAGTCAGTTTAACAATGTTCATGAGTATTCATGACCTTTATGCAATAACAGAGAGTAAATTTCAACGAATGAGCATTTAGTCACTTTACCTTACACGTTTCCATGCAGATTATGTCAATATTTGCACACTTGCTGACAGTATGTGTACAGTTCATACAGCAAATCATACTTTATTTTAGTGTCTACTGTAGAACACAGACTTTCATGCCTATAGTCTGGCCATTAATACTGTAAAGTATGTAACCAATCAGCAGCTGAGAGCCAATATCAATGTGGGTTTATCAATGTAGTGAAATAAGCTGATTTGTTTCATTGATCACATGAGAGGAACCTAAAAGTTCCTTAGCTCAATGGCTTACTTGAAAAATTTGAAGTACCATTCCCCAAGCAGAAAAAGATAAAACCTCATAGCCATTTGCTGCATTTTGTGTTCAGTTTCATAGAAGAATGCAATCACAATTCCTTTAGCCAGTCTGCTGGTCTCTGGTCATTTCCTGAGTCTACAATCCTTGACAAAATTGATGGGACAAAACAAGTATACTTGAAGCAATGAATGGATCATCATCCCCCCCCCCCCCCGGCACTCTCCCTTTCAATGTTGGGGCAGCCCAAGACGTCATGAAACTTCGACATTGATACAGGAAATGGGGTTTTATTTGTCCCATGTATTTTTGTCTGGGATTGTAGCTTCATGGATCAATGCAGACACACAATACGCCCTTGAACTTAACAAAAAGCAAGGCTTCTGCGATGTGCCTGCTATGACTTGTACCAAATTTGAAAAATTGCTGTGCTGAGGGGCTTTTCCCAGCTTGGCTTTTTGGAGAATGAAGTGGTATACATCCTGCACCTGCTACAGTATGAAGCTAAATTGAGAAGCAGCCCTCAACTCCTGAAATAGCATGTTTTGAAGTCATTGAATGTAGTCTCTGGAAAATATCTTTTTTGGGGGGCTTTTCTTTCATGAAACGTCTAGGCCTAGAAGGTGTTAAATGTCTGATTGTGATAAGTTTGAGAACATAAATGTATTAGTTTTGCTGGTGATGTTGTGTTGTTTTCTCGGGAAAGGCATTTTACATGACAAAGACCAGTAGACAAAGAAACCTGTAAGAAAAGCAAATTTGTCGAAAGTAATGAGAAGATTACATGCATGATGGATTTATCTGGAAATTTATTGCACATTGTATGGGTATGATTGTTGAATAGCTATAATTATTAATCTTGTCATTTATTACAATGTCCCTTGTGTATGTGCGGGTGATTAAAGTTTAGAAATCATATTTCACAAAAATGTTACTCAGTCAGGCATAATTAGCAGGCCCATACAGTTGGTAAACTGTACTTTGTGATATGTTTGTGGTCTGACATGTCACCTGGGTATTCCTAGTGTCTGGGCTGGGTTTGAGTGCTTGTTTTAGGAATTTCTTGTTATGTTTTGTGGATTAAATTTTCGTTCATTCTTGCATGTTTTATCGTTCTTGGTGGATGGTCGTTCACCCCTGGCAAAGGGCTGATAGCTCCACAAATTTAATTTTATCTTGTGTTTTCTGTTGTGTTCATCTGAGGAGTGTGGGGATGCCACAGTACAGGTGTCTAATACATAGATTTTAGGTAACATGTTATACTGCATCAGGTAGGCTACTGTTTCTTTGCAGCAGTACAGGAAAGTGGAATTTAAATCTTGGCATGTAAGTTAGAGAAGCTGGGAAATTTATATAAATGCTTATTTTCTCCCATCCCTCAAGTGACGGCCAAACCATTTTTTAGATCATTCAACATAAGATAATTTCCCCCATTAATTATTTGTGAAATTTTGTATCATAGCTTGCTGTAGTTACAAAATACTTTGCTTTTAATATTAACCCCTGTGCTACGCATGGTTTCGCTGCGAAAATTTACCGTCACTATAGGGCCTTTACTCATGGTTTCTCCCCAAATGACAAAGCTCTGCCTTTGGCTGTGTGTTCTACATATACTTCATGTTGTAGTGTTGTACCAGTGAACTGTACAGTTACATGCTTTTTTGAATTTCAATAGTTCTAAAAGTTGATGTTATGGATGTACCCATTCACTTCTGCATGGTACAGGTATGTGAATGTCCATCTTGTACCATATTCTAAAAACAGTGTCACACTTTTGGTACAAATGTATGTTTCACACACAGCCCTTCATTTGTGTGTTTCATACAGTATATATCCTCTAGCTCAATTTAAATTACTTTTATGGTGGCTATTGCTGTAAAACTTCAGTTTGGTTCTGTTTATCTTATCAAACCGGTATCAGTTTTGCTGGTATATGATGGAATGGAGAAAATTTATAGTAGTGCTCAAGCATAATTTTTGAAGGAATAGCACTCTATGAAATTATAATGCCTAGGCCTATAGGTTACATGTTAACTGTCACATAAATTTTGCTGTCTTCAAAATAAAGAGTCAACAGCTCTATTCTTAAATAAATTTAAATTTCACAGTCATAACCTAGCACATAGAAATCTTCACAAATTTTAAAGTACAGTACTGTAATATGTAGGGAGGTTGTACTGTAGGCACACAGTGCATACTCTGTATTTAATAGTAAACTTAGTTGTTCATAAATTATTTCGGGCATGTTAAGGGGTAGATCTGGTTTCCACATTGAAAGAAAATTCCATTCTATTCAAAGGTTTTATAAACTATAACTGACTTGCCCTGAAAGAATTTGTTTGTCCACCAATTTTTGAAGTTCAAAATCAGAAACAGACTTGAGTTGCAGCCTTGAATTTAAAGGTTGCATACCACAATCTAGAATATTAGTGGTAGTGTTTATGAAATATTATTTCTGAAAAATGGAGAAAGAATTACAAATTATCCAAAAATTGTCTTGTTACTATATAATTTTAAGTAACAACAGTGAGGGTTACTAACCCAAATTATTGTCAAGAGAATTTGAAAGAAGAAATCAGTCTGTGTAGCCTCCCATCTACCTCTTTCTATCAAGGAGCTCTACTATCACCTCCCCAAATAAGTCTTGTGCGATATTCTCTCACAATAATCAAATAAATATCCTGACAATTTCAGTAATTGCAATTTAACTTTCCTGAAACCAAGTTACATCTAAATATCCTCTGCTCGGAGTGGAAAGGCAAGTTGATAGAGGCAATAGACCTTGTGCATATGATGTCACAGATTAAAATGCATGCATGCCCTCCTTTGGGGGCAAAACAAACTGACACCGACAAATACAGACAGCTGATTTGTCAACCAGTGGAATACATGCATATAGTCTGCTACACATGAAGGGCAAATTCTTATGGATGTGGCCATGTATTCTATTGTTTTGCTCCCATGGATGACATCAGTGTTTCGTCAATTCACAAGCTAGGTCTGTAATGGCGCTGGAGAAACGTATTCCTGGCACTTTGTCTGACATTCAGCTCTCGTTCATTCAATCAGTGCGAAAATAAAACACTAAGCAAACATATGCAATCACATTTGTAAGGAATGACAAGAAAGAAAGAAGAAAGAAAAAAATGCCAGAAAGCAGTAACAAAAAACACCTATCTCATGTTCATTTTGCATTTTCCTTTCACAAGAAATTATAAACACATTTCAGTTCTTGATTTCATATTGCCACGAGTAAAAATTATGGTGATAATAATACTGTAATTATTTTATGGTATATCAGTGTATGCATGCTATCTTGCCCCTAGTTTATAAGGCATAATTAAAGATGTTATAACTCTGTTGCTCAGGATGCACCTATGGTATCAATATATTAGTTGCCTAAACTTGGTGGTAAATTATAACTAAAAACAAACCATTAGCCAAAATGTCAAAAACAAGTGTTGTGATTAATCACTTGTAGCTTTGTTCTAAATCTTATTATACATGCGATCGTTTAGCGATTAATAGCTACATGTTCACAGCCCTTCTTTTACTTAAAGTCATGACATTTTACTGCATAGCATGTCAGTCCCTACCTTTAAAAGTGCCTTACTCCCATGACTCATTCTCACTATACTCTTACTACATCTTTCCAACTCTTGAGAAGATAGGGATGACACAAAAAAGAATCCTGGAAGGCTTGAAATACTTCAAATTTGTTTAGATTGTGATAGATGAAGATGACAGTAACAACTATTGAGGAAGAGTTTTATTCAACCAATCATATTAGTCAGAATGTTTATATGATCTGACAGACTAAAGCTGGCTTGTTTATGTTAGGGGGATGGATGTAGATGGGGTAGTGGACCACAAATTTATTTATCTGTTATATGTCACTGTTATGAATTATGAGTCCTTTGATTGAGAATGAGGGTCTCTATTCCTGGTTTACTAGTCAGATTGGATCAGTTCAAAAGGTTTTGTAACTGAGAGTTGCCACAATTAGAACAACTCATTGGTAGTGCATAGGCCTATAATATCAGGGACAATTTAATGTCACAGAAACAGATAGGCCTCATTTCTGTCATTTACTTAAATAGAACTGGATAGGAAATATTTAAGTGGGAAGTTTAATCTTCCCAAATTTAATAAGCTTATCTAGCCTTTTTTATGAATGGCTCAGAATTGTCATCAGAGCTTTTGGGGACCTTTCCCCTTCGACCCACACTGGACCTTTGCCCCTGAACCCCACTCACAGGAGCATGCTGAGTTCTTCTCTGCACATAAAAATGTTTTTACCCCTAATGTTTTCCTTTATCCTGTGTTTCCCCCTCCCCAGTTTTGACATCTTGGTGTCACCACTGAATAAAAGGTACTATAAAGAGAAAATGAGAAGAAGCTTTAATCACTGTTGAACTGTCATTTCATAAGTTTGGGGTACGCTCTTCACCCGAAAATGCGTAATTATACAGTCACCCCAGTTTGGATCAGTATCTAGGCCAGTAGACTATCATATTTCTCGAATGGCAGTTTGGAATCATTTGGCAACAGTTTTCTCACTCAGTTTTGAAATTTACAATGATTAACTTTCTTGGTTTACCCTGAATATGTTAATGAATTACTGTATGTTCAAAAATATTATAAAAGATATTTGAAACAGAAATTAGAAGGAATTGGTGACATTTAGCTGTTGTTTCAAATTAAGTTTTGGTGGAATACTATCAATGAATGTCCTCTTTTTTTGATTAAGCTATGTGCATCCAGGGGATGCTGGTTAGAATCTGGTTCCCGTTCATTGAAAAGTTGTGCCATTAGTATGCATCTATAGACTGAGATTGGACTTCCTATAGTTGTCTTTGCAGCAGTTGTCCACTTTTGCACCATCTCAGATTTCCACATGGGTGGACTAATGCAGCCAAAGTGCAGGAAAATACTATATTTACCCAGCAAAAATTGTGACTATTGCACATGCCCACACAGGCAAAGTCAAGGTACATTTGACCTTGTGACCTATCAGGGAGTGAGAATTTTTCAACTTGTCAGACATCAAACGTGTAGGCCTATCTGTCCCACACAGTTACAGTATGAAGTGGAAAACAGTCGTATCTGCTGATAAAAATCATGATTTTAAATCAAACAACCCTGATCTGTACCGACTGCATGGTCAAGTGGTTAGAGCATCTGATTTGCAATAGGGAGGTTGGGAGTTCGAGTCCTAGCTGGCTGGGTCATACGGAAGACTTCTCCCATTGTGCTTGGTGCCCAGCATAAACAATGGAGCAGGGAGAACAAGCCAGTGAGCCACTACTGGAAAAAAAGGTCGTGGCCAGCAGGACTTGAACCAATTGGTGGGAACCTGGGTCATAAAACTCTGTCTATTGTGACTAACTGATTTTTACCATTTAGCATTGTAAATTGCACTGCCTTATATGGTATCTGCTCAAAGTAAAATGTTACAGTTAAACTGGTAAAGTTATATTTTGTGAACAAATGAAAGTTCAGTTTTAATTCCACGATCGTAAAAAAAAAAATGGGAAAATCCTAAGAATGTAGTCTGCAGTCTGATTGACAATTATAAAACTGAGACAACTTGTTGTAAATGTGGAAATCTTTTTTCTTCTTTTTCAGTTTCATCAGAATGTCACTTTCTTTTTTGCATTTTCTGAGTTCCGCAGTGGTGATAAACCAATACACACATGTGAATGCATGTACAGTATATCCTTCATAGAAGCTTAGAGAAAAGCTATCTAAAATCCCAAGTTGTCCTTGGGACAGTTTGTACATGTGTGTATTCTAGGTATGTCTCGTAATAGTGTTGAAAAGATGTGAATGCTTGCATGCCTCTTTAATGGGAGGCCTGTTGTCCAGCTGAATTGTGTCAGCCCCCATGCCAATTTTTTAGGAATGTATACTGCAATGCTTCTCTTGGTTGATCTGCTAATCTGCTTAGCTTTACCCTTTCGAACCCAGAAATATGTAAATCAGACTCTGAAGTCTGTGGATGAAGTCCGCATACAGTAGTTAATGGGTGAGAACCAGGGAGTTACTTCTGATAGAGACTTGATCTGACTTTAATAAAGTTATGCTGCAACAGCTCCCTGATGCTGATAATTGTCTTATAAAGAAGCTTGAAGTCCCACTGTGTCAGATCCCGCAAGATTTTTGTGGGACAGTTTGTAGCAGTATACTGTATAATAAGTACACCTACTGTGTTACCTTTGATCCAGTAATCCGCTTACCTTAATAACCCTTTCAAACTCATAGGGGTGGAAATCTGTGGTTGTCATTCACACTTTTAAGTCTGTGCTTAGAGCATAAAAGTAGGGTGTACTGTAGGAAGTACTTCTATAAGAGACTTCATTGGATGAAAAACTTTGAATGGTTATGTGTGGGACAAATAAATCTACTTTTGTAAGACCTTGAGCTGGGCTAAAGGTGGAAAGTTGTCTAAAATCTCTCTACATCTATTTTCATGCAATGTTTTAGGGAGAATAAAACTTTTATGATATGTAAGGGCAAAGTCTTCAAAAGTTGCTGTTGAAATACCATGCTGGGATTCTCAGTACTGTTTGCATGATAGCTTTAATTAAAACACATGAAACCTGCCTAGTCTCACCTTGGAGGATACGAAGGGGGTATGCACCTTATGCTAGGACTTATGTACAGTACAGCACATGTGACATTTATCCCAGGCGTGAAAGACCTGTTAAAGCATGATTTTATTCCGAACAGAGAGTACTTTAGATCTATTATAGGTATGGAGTTTCATGTGTAACTTATGAAACAAGGAAAGAATTTTTCCAAATTTGTGGGTGATAGCCTGCTGATAATCACTGTATACTATACTGTAACTAGCTGTTGTATAGGGAATGCTCTTTTTAGGCCCCAGGATAAATAACGCCTCCTTTGGGATGGAGATTGTAGAATTTGCCATGGTATTCTCCCTGTCACAAGAGGTGACTGAAGGGTAGGACTTAAAATAGCTTTGACCCATATTGAAAACTGAACCCAAACCATAATTATTTAAAAAAATATTTGATTTTTTTTTATAATTTATAGGGGCAAAAGGGACAAATTCCATTTTTAAATTAGCAATACATCATACTTTGACCAATTGCATCCCCCCAGACAATGTCATTTGCAGTGCCAGCTTTTAGGTCTAAATCAAATTTGAAAAACTTCCTTTCACTCCATCTATGTGACCTTTTCAGTTGACCCCAATTTTTCATTGTTATAACCCTTGTATGTGCTTTCCTTATTGTTCAATCATTTCCACCTCAATATTTGTATTTTGAGCAATACGGATAGTTATTGTTTCCTGTCAAGATCATCATCACAATTGAATTGGTTTGTAAGTGCATTACTGTAAATGTTGACCATAATATGAGTTGTTGATTGCTTGCCCTCTTTTGAATGAGTTGTCAGGATTTTTTCTAGGCCTGTGCAATTACACACCATTAGTCACCTCAAATCACTGAGTATTTGCACACCTTGGAAAGAAATAGGAACTTGGATAAATGTAAATTTATGAAACAGCACAGGTACCACAATCCTTAAAGGGCCAATCCTCTCACCCCAAACTATACTTCTCGTAGGGGGGGGGGGTACAGAAACTCTTCATTGGCCCAGCTTTTTGGTTGACCATTAATTCAAACAATGCAGTTTACCAAAGTTAATATTACACAGAATCGACTGTACTGAGAGTGTTTTGATTATAAACATTATGCTGTTCTATACTCACCCTGAAGCAATAAACTGAGATTGTGTGTGGATGAGGATTAATTTCAGACAATTGTGGGAGGGGCTTAATTAAGAAATTTAGGAGAATTGGTACAGTTTGGGGTGAGAGAATTGGGCCTTCCAAGTTTCTTAGGAGTGTGGTTTGTTGCACACTGGCAGACTGAAACTCAAAGCCTGCTGTATCGAGTGAAATCCCCCTTGGATGTGCTGAAATAAAACAGTATTTATGAAAAAATGTGTCAGCAACAACACGTTAACTTGTAATGGGAAATTCCCTTGTGCATAATTTCCTGAGGTTTTGCACACATTGTTTTCAATTCAAATATATTTATCATACCGCAGTAAACCTAAAGTGTTTGTTTAGTTCTTTTGGTAAACTGCTGAGCTACTGAATTCTTCTTTGTTTCAAAAGCTCAGATTTCACCCATCTCTGCTTGAATTGGTACCGGTAATTATTTTTAGTGTCTAAGTATGTTTAATGGAAAGGTGCAGAATGTGAACTATTAAATTTGTGGAGGGAAATGAAACAGACTGGTAAATTAGCTGGTTATGCAAAGTTGTAAAACTTTAATTGACGGGTGGTACTGTAGTAACATGTAAATCACATCATAAACAGTCATTGTCTTGTGATGGTGATCAATTTTCTTGCAACCTTTCGCCCAGTTTTGATCACGTGTGATGACCAGCATTGGTGAGGTATTTTTGTACATGATGTACATCAGTAAAAATACCCCACCAACACTACTGGCATTATTATAACTTGATGAGTCTGTCTTAAAATCTGTATATGTACAGTGGTAAAATGCTATGAAAAGGGCAGATATTGCAAGAGAGGGCCCATCATTCCTACCCCTCCCCCCCCCCCCCCAAAAAAAAAAAAAAAAAAGTTGAAAATTGCATGCCCTGCAAAATGTTTTTGAGGAGTACTAGAACTTGTTTGTTCGATAATGCATGTGCAAAGTCAGTACTGCACTTAGACAAAGTGAGAATTTGGTCCCTCACAGCTAGGTCACAAGGCTAAAGGTACCTTGACAACCACTGTACCTTAATTTGTACCCATATGCATTATACAGAAGTATAGTCTACTCCTTGAAGTGATATTCCTATGCTTGCACTGGATTTGTAATATAGTAAGACTGATGTGCAAATATGAGACTGTGTATAAGCTGAACCTTTCACCTATCCCAAGATGCATTGCCTGTGAACATTTTCCAAGCTGTCTTTTGTCCCTTAGAAGTGTTGGAATTTTGTGACAATTGTTTGTTGTAAGTGCCTTGGGTGGTGATAGCTTCAATACATGGGAAGTCTATTTAATGCCATAGCAGTACTTTATGCACAAGTACCCTGAGTTGTATGTTTAATATGATGTATGTACTGTACTGTCAGTCCAGGTTTTGACCACAAATTTTGAAAAATGCCATAGAATAGTAGAGTGCAGTGTGCATAGAATCATATGAAATGATTTCCATTTTTCTCCACTTTTTTGGGAGCTGGGGAGGGGGGGGAGGGGGAGCTATGAAAAAATGTTGAAATGTGCCTGTAGACTGGGGTGGGCTGAAGATGTGCACATGAAGATTAATAACAGAAGGGAAAATAATTCTCCCAATCTCTGGCTGACTTTTTTGTGGCAAATTTCTTAGCAAGTAAATCTTTTGATATTGCACAATTAAATTTTAAGGAGTTATAACTAGTGATGTACATTTAGAAGGTCAAGGATAATTTCTCAGAGGAATCATGGTTTGAAACAATCTTAAATTACAATGTAGGGAGAAAAGATAGTTTTGAAGATGCTTTTTTCTTTGATTTCTGTGTTATTTTTAAGAAGTAATAATGTACAAAACCACTTTTCATTCTTTTTCAGATGGTCAGCTTGTCATGGAACCAAATCTCAATCAGTTGACAAAGAAAGTCGGTGATGAAGTAGCCATTTATTGTACAAATGTAGGGTCAACTGGTCAACCAGAGTGGACAGGACCAGATGGACAGGTGATCGGGACCATCAATGGTGGTATGTGAAACACTAGTTTAAGTACATTAAATGGGAATGGGTATGTGATCATGATCCAGATATACACTCTATTTATCTACACTGGATGTGGTTGCCAGTGAGTGCGCCTAATGTGAGTCCTGCCAATATTTTGAGTTACATGGACTAGTGAGTTTTTTCACATCAAAATATCACACATGGCCTGTAGTGGTCCTGGATGAAATAATTTGTAATTTGCTTTTTCATCACAAATTTGCACAATCTGACATTGTGACTTTGTCAACTTTAAAAAAATGAAGAAATAAACATCAAGTGAGGTTATCTTGTGACAGAGGTACAATCTTGGACAAAACTAGATGGACAGGTCAGGGAAAAATTTATCCAGTATCGCATAGCAATTTAATAATCTAATAGCTTTCGTAAAAGACTGTCCGATCATTATATATCAACCTACTAGGTCTTTCTTAGCTAGGGTAAGGGGTGCACTTACTTCTCAGTGAGTGTTTCAGATTTCTGGTCTGTACCCACTTACCTGGTACTTTCACTTTGTTTGTACCAAATATGTAATGTAATGTAATGTAATGTAATGTAATGTAATGTAATGTAATGTAATTTGCTACACAAACAGGCCAAGTTGCTACACAAATGAAAAATTGTGTAGCAATTTTTTGTGTGCATAACCCTTGAATTTTCACAAACAATGTGTGAAAGACCTCAAAAATCTTCAAAACTGCTATGCAAAATTTGAATGCTAAATTATTCCCTGCAGGTCTCCCTTATTCAATGTTGGAGATAATAAGGGCAATTCAGGACGCACCATTTTCTTTGTGACACAACATTGTACTGGGGGATGGGGGTTTCGTAAACCGCTTTTTTTTTGTAAGACAATACTTCAAAGGGGGATAGAGGTTGTGTAAATAGCACTCGGCACCATTAACAACACAATGACGCGAGGTGTTCCAACAGAAAATTTTGTCCAGGATTGTAGCTACTAGCTATGAAAAGCTGTTTAAAAGCAGAACAACCCAGCAAATTTAGAAATCAACATCGCCCTCTGAAGGAGAAGTGTTAGACAGAATGGCCATGCTGTCATGTACTTTGAGCGTGGTTTTATTTTAGCATTGTAACTAATTCATCAATTGAAACAGATGTTATCATTTAAACCTAAAAAATATCCACAGAGAGGAAAACATGTTGCAAGATGGTCTGCCATCTTTGTTAATTTGACAGCATAGCTACCATACTTTCTGCAAGTGGTATTTGACAAAAGTTCTTCAGAAATAGTTCGAAGTACTGTAATCTTTGGGTTGGTTAACCCTTTACCGTTGTGCTCCAATCGGGGCATTTTTGCGCGCCTCAGGAGTGGGCGGAAAAGCGGAGGTAGCACGTCCTGCATCAGCTTCCGTAGGCTATTGACCCTGTGACCTTAAACTATTGTCTCTCTCATTGTTGTGGCCGAATTTTCAGGTAGCTACTCGCAGTTTCAAGCTCCGCATGAAACAGTAAAGATGGGTGATAGCCGCGCTCCCCGTAAACAATGGTAAAGGGTTCATAAATCTGTGTGGGGGTTTAGTGTCAATGCTACTGTAGCTAGTCTGGATCTTAACCCATCTCCATGGCTGCTAGGCAAAGTTTAATGTGTTAAGGCTTTTTCTATGGGCTTGAACCTTGAACCAATATTTGAATATATCTTAGAACATTTATAAACCACACAGACTATATTGCTGTGATGTCATGTCAAGTTTTTATATACATTAAAGGTAGAGAGCTCCCCCAAACTTATTTTGATGAAAATGCTTAATAGTGTAAATTTCATCTTATTTCTCTTTAAAGTATATTTCATTAAATTTTATTTTTTAACTATTGCATATTCAAGGTAAAAACCAAGCAGTTATTTCTAGTAAATTTCACATTTGAAGAGAAAAAATGTTGTCACATGACTCCCAACAGCCAATCATGAAACTGGACAGTCTTCTACATTAATTCAATTTGGGATGACCTGCTCTTGCCTTTAATGTGATACTTCTGTTCTTCTTATCCCAGCCAAAACTTACTATTTGTGATGTTGATTTTTGCTTCTTTATAGGTGGTTCCTCTCACCTCCATGTGGAAGAAAATACATTTGACCGGGAAACAAAATTACAGATAGTTGATCTGGAGAGGGAGGATGAAGGGACATACACTTGCAGGTTGAGTGGAGCAACTGGTCAAAGTATCCAGATATTTGTGTTTGGTAAGATTATTGATGGGAATCATAAATTAAAGTTTGTGTAAATTCACTTCCCAGAAATATACTTACCCCTTGCTGCATCTAATTTCTGATCCAGGATGTCCTCAACAGAGCAGCCTGGAAGAGGCCCTTGTTGACTCATCTCCTTTGGGACACTCCTTTTGCCAAGATGGCATTTGGTTGTTCTGTTCTGGTTGCCCTCAAGGATGCCCTCACTGACTTCCACTTGGTGTCGCTTTAATGCAAATTTGATGTAGCAAGGGGTAAGAATATATTCATCTTCCTGCTTGATGTATGAACAAGCTAATATACTCACCCCTTGCTACATTCCCTTGTTACATTCCCTCCAACCAGTCCCCATGTGGATCTGGGGCCTTTTTGATTCCTTGCCGAAGGCAGGCAAGGAATCTATGGGATGGTGATGTCGTGTGTGTGTGTGTGTGTGTGTACTTGTTTTGTATTCAAACAGAGGACCTGAACAATGGATTTTAGGTCCTCTGGTGGAAATTCAATAGATTTCTGGGGTCCTCTCCTGTGTGAACAATAGAGAGTCTATTGTTAAGGTTAGGGTTAAGGAAGCAGGAACAAAGGAAAACACAATGGGGTCCTCAGGTTGTGTGGAAAAAAAAACCTGTGTGTGTGTGTGTGTGACGCCTGCTTGTACACACGATATCTCAAGAAGGGTAACCCCCAGGAATCTCAAACTTGGCATGTAGATTGTCCACATTGAGTAGATGGTCCCTATTTTTTGGTAGAGGTCAAAGGTCATTTGGGGTCACCAGAGGTCAAAATGTAAATACCTTGGAAATTGCTTGTAAACACGATATCTCCAGAAAGAAAAATGTGAGCGATGTCATACTTAACATGCTAATGGTCCATATTGAGTAGATGGCCCCTATTGTTTTTGATGGAGGTCAAAGGTCATTTGGGGTCACCAGAGGAAAAAAGGTCAAAACCTTGTAAACACTGTATCTCAAGAAGGGTAAATGTGAGGGATCTCATACATGCCATGTGGATTGCCGATATTAACTAGATGATCTCTAATGTTTTTGGTGGAGGTCAAAGGTCATTTGGGGTTATCAGAGATGAAAAGCTCAAAAACTTGTAAACCCCAAATGTCAAGAAAGGTAACTGCCAGAAATCTCATACTTACCAAGTGTATTGTCCATATTGAGTAGATGACCCCTATTGTTTTTATTGGATGTCAAAGGTCATTTGGGGTCATCAGAGTTCAAAACATCTAAACCTTGCAAACACTACATCTCAAAAGAGTATATTACTGTGGAAGTTTATATCTATGAGTGGATAGGGTGAAAGGGTAAGAATAATTTGGCACGGGTAATGTAATAGGCATAGGTAATTTTTTGGAACAGTTTTAACTTCACTATGTAAATTCTTTGGTGAGGTAATTTTGAAAATGTATTTGTAAAGCAATGAAGCAAACTCATAGGAAGAAGATCTTAGGTGCACAAAAAGGCGCATCACATGGTATTTACTGTACAGTGTGTTGATTCTGGCATGAAATTGTGCCCTGTTGTTACATTAAGTTCCAAGTATTAATACATGAAAAAGTGGGCAGAGCAAAATATAAAAATCTTAAAAGGCAAAATCTGTTCACCAGGCTGGCATACATGCTTCAATGCTCATGGGTATGCTGATTTTGCAGCCACATGTAAACAGATTTTCATGAAACTGATGTGGAAAATGTGAGGTTAAACAGTCTGTGTAAGGCTCATTTAGGGACGTAGTCTGAAAATATTAGAAGATGCTTCTATGCACTAAGTAGATGACTGATGTGGAACTTCATAAGTGTAAACTTTGAACAGAGAGTACTCTGTGTGATGCACAAGAATCTCTTTTATAACATACCTACATTGCTTTTTCAGTACCTTAAAGAAAACCTGAAGAAAACATTAAATTTAGTGGCAAAAATTGCTAATATTTGGCAAACCTTGTGCCTACTGTCCTCATTAGGACATGTGCATGCAAGCATGCATGAATTGGAAGTGGGAATTGATTAATTAGATATACCACAGTAAATTAGTTTCACAAGAAAGAACCTAATTTATTACTGATCATTTGGTATCAAATACCCTTCAGCGCACATGAACTGTCATTGCCTAATAGAGTGAATCAAATTGTGACTGACCCATTCTTTGCCATTTGGTCACAGTTATCTGGCATAATTTTTCACAGCTGACTGCCAGTTATCCCCACAGTGTCCTGAAGGATTACCTCATACAAACATACAGCTCAATTGACTTGAGCTTTTTACTGTGTAAGTGGTGTTAATTGACTCTTATAAACCCTATGAAGAAAGCTTATTTTGATCTCAGTACATAACAACCATGAAAGCCCATTGTTTGTATATACTCCTGTTTCCTGCCATTCCCTGCAGGCATTTAGTACTCTATTTGTGGTCAAAATGTGAGACCTCCATGAAAGTCACACCTCTGCAAAATCAAGCATAAAATAACTGTCCACATTATCTTGTCTCATCTGACCACAAATAAAAGTTGTTTGCCTAGCCATTGTCTGGAGATGGAGAAGTTCATGTACACTTGATCAAGTTTCTAAACTGAAAGTCATCTTAGAAATACTGTAGCTTGACACCCTTCAGAGATAGTGTCCTTTACATAGAAGCTGGTGCAATTGAACAAATAGTGCATTTATATTCAGACTTTTGTTGAACACAACTTTAAACATTGGTGTCTATCTAGATTGGTGCTTCTGCTTTACAATTTCAATATGCTCTACAGTGATTATTTATCACTCAGTTTCATTCTGGAATTTGTTTTGAACTTTTGATAGCATAAAATGTATCAGCATACTACCTGCCTCATCGCTGCAAATATCTGGATAACCACAGTGTTTCATTAAGCTTAATGCATAGAACCATTGCTTCAAGATTACCCTTAATGACACTTTTCAAAAGTATTAAGATTTTTTTTTTTGCATAGCTGCTGTCTTTTAAAAGTAGTTCAGGTAATAAGAGCAAGAATAATGTTGTATACTGTGTATCAAACAAGGAAAACTTGTACTGTGTGTTATGCTGTTCCTACAGTATAAGTAGACAAAAGGCAAATTAAAAGCTTGTTAAATTATGGATTAATAGGGATATCAGCTTCTGTTAATTTGCAAGGATACCATAGACAATGGGTGGGGTATTTTCTCCATAGAGCAAAAATTGCCGCCACGAATAGCCAAGGTTATACATCTCTCACTGTTCAGATGTCTCTTTAGGCTTGGTCTCACGTACCCGTTATTACCCAGTGTTACCTTGTGTTTACAATCAGACAAAACCTCAGGTTAACCCCATGTTTTCCAGTCTGTGTTCTCACGTACCCTGTGTTTCGTTGATTGGATAGTGTTACCATAGTAACGAGGTCAAATATTTCACAAACAGATTACAGTAAAATGTAAGAAAATACCTGTCATCAGTGCCATAAATACCTGTGACCTTGCTTGATTTAAACAAACACGGTGTTTAAAACTGCTTAACCCTGCGATTTGAGGTGGATCAAAATTTAAACACAGACCCTGTGTTAATGCGCGATCCCACGTTACTCCAGCGGGAGGTAACACAATGTTACCTCGAACGCACGGTGTTACCTCGAGCGCGGGGTATGTGAGACCACAGTATTTGATGCATGTAGGAGAGTGTTTGGATGAGGGCTTGTTTTAACACTAACCTCAATGCAGACTTTTGGAAACATAGTGGCATGGGAACATAGAGACTTCAGAATGGAGAGCTGTCCCCATTGACCAAACTTTTGATTGAATTGGTTTTCAAAATCTGCTTTATCAAATAATGAGACAGAACATAGTTTTCTGGCATATTAAAGCTGTGTGAGAAATTCCTCTTGTTTGTGCAGATCAAAGGTTTGGGGTGACAAAAGATCAAACCTTGTAGACATAATATTTTTAGGTGGATAACTGTGAGGGATCTCATACCATGGAGGTAGTACTTCCATACTCCTACTGTACTAAGCTTTTGAATTGCTCATGTTGATGGACGTGTTGGTGTGGTGATCACTATTGTTTTAAATGGGGTCGAAAGGTCATTTTGGGTCACATGAGGTCAAAAGGTTTTGGCCTTACTAGTATGATATCTCAATTAAGTAGGATAATTGTATGGGTCTCATGCATGTCATGTTTGCATCCATGTTTGCTATGATATATCATATGGCAAGGAATCACTAAGCCTGTTGGCTTTCTAGTTTTTACTAAGCTATTTTGTATTAGTATATACTCTCATCTACAGTTCCTTAGGTATCAGTCCTCCCTCTCAACTCATTTCTTGAAATCATACATGAATGGGACTGTACCACCTGGTATCAGCTCCCAAAAATTGTGGACATGTCCGGAATTCCTGCACATTTTTTCAGGCCTAGTGTAAACACTGCTTTGATGCAACATTTGTTAAAGTTTGATGCACCCCTGAGTCACATCTTGGATGAACATGACACATAGTTGACTCACCATTGTCCAGGTTACAATTTATGAGTACATTACCAGGGTATCAGTCGTTGCAACCCATGCCCTGGATCTGAACCACTCTGTACCTAATTGTAGACATTTACTAGCACTGATACCATGGCACAAGACTAAGAGAAGAATATTTTGGTAGGAATCACTAGGCTTTTAATAACTTTTGATTCCAGCAAGTTTTCCAATTTGTAAAGGTGGGTACGGTAGTTATTTTAAAATGTGCATATACAGGGTTTTCCCTGGGTTTAGAATTGAACGTCGCGCATCTGATGCGTCCATTGGTGGATCGCCGGCCTGGGGGAGGGGTATAAGGGGAGGGGGTGTCCCCCTCCCCATTTGGAAATTTTGTGACTTATGCAAGTCCCTAGACGCAAAATGGTGACATTTTTGAGCCAAATTAGTCAACACAATTGTTACAAGTTGACGCAAAAATATTAGCACCGATACTCACATTGGTACAAATTTTGATCTACTGATAGCGGTCACATTGGCTTCCATGTCACCGTAATTTCTGCTTCAAAAGTTTTGGTTCATCGGCATGGCCTTTTTTAAGCGCTGGCACCAGAAGATTTTTACCCCCGGTTGGCCGTTATTTCGCGTCTGTTGCTCACCAAAATTTACGTGATTGGGCCGGCTTGCAATATTACCACTTCAGGATAGAAAATATTGGGAAAATTTCCGTTCGTTTGACGAACGGGATATCACTTTTGTAGGCGTAATATATTTTCACTTCAAAAGTGGAGATGTAAATCAACTGTTGATGCGATAGATTTGTTTGCAGTCGATGTCACATGCCCCAGGCTTTAATAATTTAGTTCTTAGGCCAACACCATGCTCATTCTATTTTTCATCCCCCAATCATTTCGGAACTATTGCATTCCTTTTCTGCACAGGCCGGTTGTAGTTGCTATAATATACTGAAGCGACTCTAATGCTGTAATACGAACCCCATGTAGAGAAGTAGAATCTTAGCAGTTCTGGGCAGCCAACAATTGCACCCGATTAACGTATCTTATGGTTCCTTTCGGGTATAAACATCCCCGGAAATTTTAAGCAGTTCTTGTCCAAAACTTATGTCTTGTTTAAAAAGAATCTGCAACTGAAATGCACGTAGGTCAGATCCCCGAAAAATCCACGTACGCAGAGATGTGTGATGCCGTTTCATGGTGAATTTGGCACGGGGCTCGCCCTGCTTCGCTAGCCGGCTATAAAAGCATTGGCAGTGCGATCGTCGTAACACAAACTCAGTGGGAAAACTTGTCTCGAGACCGAGTATTTTCACACACTAAATCACATAGGCGAAGGCGCGAGTTGTGATTGGCTGGCTAGAATCAATGCAATTGAACCAATTGCGATGCAGGAACCAATTTAAATTTTGAAATGGGTCGTAAGCATATGATGTCACCAAGCAAAACATGATGCCTTGATTGGCGGAAAAAACGGACACGCACGGAAGTCTACTGCATGCGTGTGCCAAGAATTTTGCTTCACAAGACCACGTGCATCACGGTTTTTGTTTGCAATGACGTTGCATGACAACATTGTACAAGTCCTACTGTAAATAACATTACGGCCGGAAGGAATGCTGGGAATTACTTAATTTATGCAAGATAATAATCACCTGACTTCACAAGATTCTAGGAGCTACGTGTACAAAACGTCCACAGACATGTATGCTAAGCTTTGGGATTAAAAAGAGGCGAAACACTGCAGCTCGATAGTCTGCTTTGTGCAGAACAGTTTGTAGAGCAACTTACGCGGCGCTTTTTGCGATAAGCTAGGAAAAGACATTGAATGCAATTCTAAATCTAATTCCACGTAATACTACAGGGTTATAGCGGAAAATATCAAACGATCACTTCCATGGCAGGGGTAAAAATTTTACGTTTGTGATTATCAATGCAACCAGTTTTGGCGGGAAGTTAAAGGATTGAGTTTACAGGAATTTAACGAAACTAAGGGCAAGTTTCAAGCATATTTTAACCCCCTTTTCAGTTTGCAAATAATCGGGAGTAATGATCAAGTGAGTGCTAGAATTTATGAAAGCAGTGGAGCACGTGGCTGCAAGCAATCACAGATTGTGTGTGTCCCGATCTTTTCATGAAAACATGTTGGGAATACAAGGGTTCTATGACATCATACACATAAGGTCCATTGCACTTATTTTAAGTTACCTCTAAACATCGTGAGTGGTGCATTATTGCGTTTAATCAGCCAATCATACTTGTGACATCCTTAATGCAGTTTTACTGTGTAGGAAAAACATGTAGAAACCAACCATCTTCTAATACTCCCATTGCATTTTTGCTACGATCGAATTTCCCAAACTTTGGTTGTAGCTGGGCAAAACAATCGTGTCGTAAGTTTTAAGAACGAAGTAACAGGAAATATGTGGGATTACATCGTGAAGATACAATGACATGGTTCGTTCGTTTGATTGATAATTTCGCAAATCTGAGACATTAGCCCCGCCTCCAACCTGCCAAAGGCGGGCGTATGTGTTTTGGTCATGCAAGTCGTGTTATGCCACATAGCTGCTGTGCTCCGGAGTGAGCAAAACATTTACCTGATACAAGCCTACGACGGCAAGTGCAGGCTAGTTAATTATAATAATACTGTGTTGTTACTCGTTCAATAGTAGGCCCTATGGGATAAACATACAGAGCTCCGACTCGCATGCAGTGGTATGTGCATGGAAATTAAAAAAGTTAGTTGCAGTTTTACAAATAAGTCCATGATTTTGTCGTTTATTGTATTAACAACAAAAGCAGTCGTTGACAGAAAGAAGAAAAATTATGGAGGCTAGCTGGCAGCAATTTTGAACATCGCGGCCGTTTTTTGAAGGTCGCGGCCTCCTTGGTCTTGAAGCTTGAACGTCGCGGGCCGCGACGTTCAAAACGCCCAGGGAAAACCCTGATATATTTTTTACATTTTATCATTTTGCTTTCAGAGGATATTGAGTTCATCAAGCAAGATGAAGAAGAAAATCAAGCTTTTGAAGAGTTTGAATCAGCATCCATAAGGTGTACTGTAAGGGCTTCACCTGAACCAACTATTGAATGGCGCCGGAGTGGGGAAAGAATTTTTACAGGTGAGAGGTCTTCATCAATAATCCACCTAAGTCATAGAAGTACTTGTAATGTGACGTTTATTCATGTGAATTATCATGTTAATTCATTTGAAGATCATAGTGATGTTTATTTACCTGTAGTTCATACATATTCATATTATGCAGATTATATTCTATCTCTTGGGTATCTCTGAGCTAATTAAGAATTCATGTTATTATGAAAGGACTTTACCTGATGCAGTGTCACTTCTCAAGCCTGCATGTTGTCAACAAGGAAACAACCCTGTTATGTTTTATTTGTATTTTAATATATACTTTGCTGGAGCCAGAGCTCTGATTTTTCTCTCATTTGGACTTGCTTGTGATCATCCTATTGCATGTTGGGTAGCTGTGGGAGGAGTATTTTATCTTATTATCAGAAGAATTATGTATGGCAAAGGTGTACCCTTGGCAGTCTGTTGTGATCTACCAATCTAAGAGACAAGTTGTGCCTACAGACTGACACTCTTTGTTTAAAAGCAGTCATTCGTCTCCCCAATCTACAATTTTACCAGAAGTCTACAGAAACTCCAAACTGGCACATCTCTTTCATTGATATTAACTTCAAAATATGCCAAGTAGCTCATATTACCATTCTTGAATTTAAATATGTGTCCTCATTACACATTAGGACAGGGTATGCCTTGAAGCAATAAACTAGGATTGGGTTTGGGTAAGGATATATTTGCAAACATTGTGGGAGGGGCAAGAAGTAAGTAGGTTGGGAGAATTGGAGCTGTCAAGGGTGATTAGAAACAGCCTTCAAAGT
Source organism: Holothuria scabra (assembly GCA_037179385.1). Taxonomy (NCBI): domain Eukaryota; kingdom Metazoa; phylum Echinodermata; class Holothuroidea; order Aspidochirotida; family Holothuriidae; genus Holothuria; species Holothuria scabra. The sequence continues at coordinate 5,045,144 of CM074189.1, read as the reverse complement.
GGTAACCACAATCAGCTAATATATCTTCTATGCAGCATCAAGTGGATACATAATTATTCTCCTGGGTAACATACCCATGCGTGTGGCACACTCTCCTTGGTTGCATACTTTCAAAACTTCCGATTGCCTACAACATATCTTTCATGGATGAGTAGACCCTTGGTGTAACCCCCCCCCCCCTTCTCTGTACTTGCCTCTGAAATCACTCATCTAATCCATGTAGAGCTAGTTAGCTAGGATTTAGGCATATTTTACCCTTCACTGCATGAAACAAATACTATTTTCAAAATGGATTTTCCATCCCAAAATGCTGAAAACTTCAGTAGCAAATAGTTTTGGGTAAAGGAAACATTGAAATATTAAGCCTTCATACTATTAAAAGAGACGAACAGGGGTTGTATTTTGTGTCAGGAAAGAAAGAATGTTCATGGACTTTGGAAATGCATTTTGAAATTGGAACTTTTTATGATAAAATACTCATTTGAGACTTTTAAATTGTCCCGGAATTGGTTGTGATATAAATTTCTGCTCTTATTATTGCATTGCAGTCAGTATCATGGGTGGAAAAAGTTGGGAAGCTGGGAGGCCCCTTCCCTGGGAAATTTTGCAATCTGGAGGGAAATTTAGGATATTGGATGGAAATTTCCCATTTCTGTACATGAAAACATGAGGGGAGTTGTGGGAAATTTAACTTCCTTCCAGGGAAATAATTTCACTCCCCTCCTGGGAAATAAACATTTCTTCCTGCCCTGAACAGTATGCTCACTGTGTCAGAGGAAACTGTGAATTAAGTGAAATGGAAAGGATTCATGAAATATTACTCCAGTCTTTTCTTTCTATAATAGGAGGAAGATATTACATTGACCCTGATGTTGGGTTGACCATCAGTAACATAACGAGAGATGATGAAGCTACTTATACGTGTAGAGCTGTCATCCGTTCACTCTCAGAATCCAAGTCGATGGATATCTTTGTTGACGTGCAAGGTGAGATTCTTCTTTTTTTGACAGCTTCATCAGGTCACATGATATGTTTAAAGCTTGTTGTGAACTTTTGCTAAGTTCCAATAAACAGTTGAAAATATTTACATAGTTCTTCAATTGCAGGATTTCAGAATATTTTAGAAGAGCTCTGCAATTAAATGATCTATGATAGTGGTACATAAAGCAGTCTGTTATTTTTTTTTTTGTGTTACTGGTCAGCTTTTTAAACTCTCTTTGTTGGTATTTATTCCAGTGATTCCCAGAGCAACAAGTCCCTGTTCTGTACCCTGACATATTGTTTTACATAGAGACAAAGTGTTTCCCATAAAATTCGACACTTTTGATGTAAGTACCTACTACACACTTGAGAAACTTGGTGCTTATTATCCTGCATAAATTAAGCCACTCGCCACATGCCCCATGTCAAAACAGTGATACTCATGCTCTGATGTCACGCATCATCATTGTGGAAGAAAGCAATGGAGCACATGGCTGCAAGCAATGCGGTTTACCTAACACTTGTGCTGTGAGCCTGACTAGCCAATCTTTTATGAAACATTTTTGGAAAGCAAAGGTTCTATGACATCATACACTCTTGCACTTTTAAAGTTGTGTCTATGTAAGAAACATTGTGGTTGGTTCATTATTTCAAGTTAATCAGCCAATCTTCATCATCCCTCTACTTGCCTCCTATTCACAGATGTCGTCCCTTGAAACCAATAGCACCAATAGCAGTTTACTGTGTAGGAATATCGTGTAGAAACTGCAGGTCTTTGAAACAAATTTTTACACTCCAACTTTATTTGTGTTACGATCAAACTTCCCAAATTTGTGTTGTCACTGGGCAAAACATTTAGAAGATCATGTATGAACTGAGCGTTTAAGTTGTAGTGTATGTGCGTGCAATTTGATTTGCCCATTTTCTGAAACAAAATGTAAGTTTTAGGAATGTATTTAAAAAGAAATGTGGGGGTATTAATTATAAAGGTACAACTAGATGGTTTGTTTGTTTGATAAATTACCAAGAAAAAATATCTGAGACACTAGCCCAGCCTCTAACCCCAAAACAGGTGTTTTTGTTTTGTTCATGCAAGTTTCGTCATACAGCATAGCTGTATAGGTCTGCTCTCTGGAGTAGGCACAACATTTTCCTGATATAGGGGCAAGTGAATGGACTGCAGGCTATTACTCTATATGTATAAAGTATGATGAGATATACATACCTATGATGAGATATGATGGGATATACATGATGAGATATACATACCTAACTCGCATGCAATGGGATATATGCGTGGAAGTTGTAAAAATTACCGCTGCAAAATTTCACAAATAATCTGATGATTTCGTCATTTATTGTTTTATTAACAATGGCCATTGATGACAAAGAAAAAAAATAGGGATGCCTGCTAGCAGCAATTTTGAACATCGCAGCTGTTTTTTGGACGTCACGGCCTCCTTGATTTTAAAGCTCCAATGTTGCAGACCTTGACCTTCTAAAGGCCCAAGGAAACCGTGGGCAGATTTAGCAGTTAGGATAATAGGGTCACTTGATTAATGCCCGAGGATACCAAATGGTAGTAAGTGCATGGGTACCCAACCTATTACGCTATCCTTTCCTCACATATAACTGCAATTGGACGGTCCATCTATCCCGGAATGGTCACTGGCAGTGAATCTCAACTGGTGGTCCTGTGTCAAATGCCTGCTGTAAGCTATCCTTACTCCCCCGTGTTTCATCGCCAGCATTACCCTTTTCAGGTCTAGTTTGTGAGACTTTAGTCTTTTTTAACAATCCATATGGAATCTTGAACATTTTAATTTTTAGTGTGTACGTTCACTGAAAAACTATGTTAAATTCAGCAGGAACCATTTATGTCCATACTTACTCCTCTTTACAAAAGAAAAGGATGGGTGGAAAAAATATTTATTTCCCAGGAAGATGGTAAAGTTTCCTGCATTTTCATAGACCAACTGCATGGTCAAGTGGTTAGAGCATCAGACTTGCAGTCCAGACGTTGGGAGTTCAAGTCCTGGCTGGGTCATACAAAAGACTTTAAAAGAACGGAACCTGGTGTGCTTGGTACTCAGCATAAGCAATGGAGTATGGAAAACAAAAGTGTGCCACAACTGGTAAAAATGCTGTGGCCAGGGGTGACTTGAACCAATTGGTTGGAAACTGGGCCATAAAACTCCATACAACTAACTAATCTAATTTCTATAGTTTCATGTACAAAAAAGGGGAATGTCCCTTTAATTGCCGAAATTTTCCTCTGGATGCCCAGGAAGGAGGCCTCCCAGCTTCCCAACTTTTTCCGCCTTTGACAGGAATGTCGAAATAATAAAATGAATTTTATTTAATACTTTTTTCTGCTTTCAGTGCCACCTTCATGGCTATTTGAACCATCAGATGAAACTAGAGCTGTCGGTTCCAGTGTGGAGTTCCATTGTAGAGCTGACGGAGACCCTGAACCGGAGTATACATGGAAGTTTAGAAATAATATTATAAACTATGATGGCGTCAAATACTCCAATAGAAACAATGGAGAATATTTTATTATTGATGATTTGGACAAAAATGATGATGGGACATACGTATGTGAAGCCTCTAATGCTGCAGACACCATATCTGGAGCTGGGGAGTTGACGGTTTTAGACCCCCCACGTGGTAACGACCAACAGAATGAAACTGTGACTGAGGGTCAAACTGTCACGCTTTACTGTACTGTTGTGCAAGGAGAAGACTGCAAGTTGAAATGGTTCCATGATGGCAGGGAAATGGTACGGGGGCAACAACCAGTAAGTATGAATGCTGGGTGTCACTAACCTCTTATTGTAGTCAACTTCTTCTTTTCCATTTTATCAACATGGATTTTAACTTTCGCTAGAAGTCATAATCTACTTACACCAGTAGCAGGGATGGGAAAACTGTTTGTATCCTGGAAAGGAAGTTAAATTATTTCCCAAGAGGGGAGTAAAATTTCTTATATCCCTCCCTATATTTTCATGTACATAAAAGGGAAATTTCCTGTAATTTTCAGCAACTGCTTACCTAATTTTTCCCAATTTAATAGACTTAAATTCACAGAGAAAGTCCTCTGAAGTAACTCAAATTTTTAAGCAAAATAGAAAATTAAAGTTATGAAAATGGTTCTATCTCATCTGATCTATTCATCATTTGTGTTGACGTAGAGAAACTTCACACTCCTGATTTTCAGACAAGTTTGTTTTTCATTTTCTACCACTTATTACTGGTAAAAACCACTTTTTACCACTTTTTACTAGTGAGTAGGCAAAAACCCAACCCTGCACCCTGGTGGTGTCTTTGATAGGTTACCTAACTAAAAGTAACTTCTGTGTGTGTGATTATAGTTGATTTCCTTGACAGGCAGGGTTGTAGAAACTTGGGTCGGCAAGTAGCAGTAGTGGTCTGCAATAGTTTCCCCCCTTTTTGGTTTCGATGAAAGAGAAACCTATGCATTCATGATGGCGTGTGTGTGTATGTATGTGTGTGTGTGCGTGTGTGTATGTGTGTTGACTTCACTATCACAACGAGGACTCAAACTTGACAACACACCTGCTTTCTGAGGACTTGTTTGATGTCCCAGGACCTAAAATGACGTCCTCCAAAAGAAATGCATTTTAAACGTTGTTAAAGAGCCCACTGTGTCCCCCAATGGACATTTCAAGGACGTCCCCGGAAAAGCTTTTAAGTGTGACTTTAAAACTGACACAAGCATCTAATTCCATTATTTTTCCGAGGACATGGAGTTTAATAACACACGTTCTTCAGAGGACTAAAACAGCTACCACGGACCTGTACACAGTGTGTTTACGGACTTAGTTTTTTTTTTCGGGTCCTCGGCCAGTATGCAAAGCATGTAAGTATGTGTGTGTGTGTTTGTGACACTTTGCTAGGAATGTCTGACAGTTTTCAAACTTGGTACATAGATGCGCCATATTGAGAAAAAGAACCCTATTGTTTTTGGCCGAGGTCAGAGGTCACCAGGGGTCAAAGTCTGAAAATCTCGGTAGCACGATATCTCAAGATAAGAAAATTTAGATTTCATATTTGGTATGTTGATGCGTTATGGTCAGGAGATAATCCCTATTGTTTTTGGCAGAGGTCAAAGGTCTGAAAATCTCGTTAACAGGATATCTCAAGATAGGAAATGTGGATGGATATTTTATGTAGTATGTTGATGCATTATGGTCAGGAGATGGTACCTAATGGTTTTTGCAGAGGTCAAGGGTCACCAGGGGGTCAAAGTCTGAAAATCTTGTTAACACGATATCTCAAGATAGGAAACTTAGATAGATTTCATATTTGGTATGTTGATGCGTTATAGTCAGGAGATGGTCCCTATTGTTGGTTCCTTGCGGTAGCAAAGGAACCTATGTAGTCAGGTTGGCGTGTGTGTATGTGTGTGTGTGTGTGTGTGTGCGTGTGTGTGTGTGTGTGTGACACTTGCTTCGGTACGCTCTAACTCAACAAGGGAAGGTTGGATGGAACTTGGATTTGGTACATAGATTCGTCATAGGGAGAAGGTGTGCCCTATCGTTTTTGGTGGAGGTCAAAGGTCATTTGGGGTCACCAGGGGTCAAAGTCTGAAAATCTCGTTAACACGATATCTCAAGATAGGAAACTTGGATAGATGTCATACTTGGTGTGTGGATGTGTTATGGTGTAAGGATGAAATTGGATATGTTTGGGGAAGGTCAAGGGGTCATCTGAGGTCACCAGGGGTCAAACACTGAAAAACGTTTTAACACAGTATTTTAAGGTAGAAAGGACAGATTTCAAATCAATCTGTGTTTGGTTAAGGTCAAAGGTCATCAAGGTCACTGGAGGTCAACCACTGGAAATGTTATTTAGAAAATCTTGTAAGCTAGATAAAGATAGTTTCAATAGATTTTTTTATCTCACCTGGTTTTGCATGCTTACACACCCAAACACCTTAGAAATTTGTCCTTTATGTTCCTTCAGTAATGATTCCTTTGGGTTGTACACATATTTTGGATCATTCAAAATTTTAAGAGGGCAATAACTGAAATCTGTAGATTTCAATAAGCACAGGTCACTCTGCATTAAACTGGTCTCTCTTCCAGTGGAAGCAATGCATGGATTATACAGTATGTCTCTTTAATACTGCTGTGCTCTGTGGGGTAACCTAATCCTCATTCTATTATCACACTTCATTAATCACTTGCTTTCTGCTTAACTGCTGAATAAACCCTGTTTTCTGTGTAGAGGAAGCAAACAGGACAAATGGTACATTGTTTTAAAGTAATAGCAAGTTTTATTTGAGAGCAGGTAAAAATAACTTGTGAGAAAACTACAAGGGGTGTTTTTCTCTCTCTGACCACATTGTGTACTGTTTATTGGTGATAATATCAAGTTTGATTACAAGCATAAATACATATGGAAATGAGGTAGTGTTTTTGAAGGATCACCAAGCATTACAAAAGTTGAATGTCAGTAAGGCCACAGAAATTTAATCTTTGATTTCATGTAATATTAGTACTAAAATACCTGGTGAAGATGTTACAAACATTGAGTATAAACTTTTGCTTAGCTCTATTTCACAGACTGGCTGTACAGTTCTTGTAATATCCAGCAAGGAACCATAGTGCCCATTGGGCTCTTGTTTTTGGCAGAGGTCAAAGGTTCTCTGTGGTCACAGGGGGTCAAAGTCTGAAAATCTTGTTAACGCAATTCATCTTAAGATGTCTGTCTGATGAGGTCAAAGATGAGGTCAAAGATGAGGTCAGAACCTGGGCATTTGGAATAACAAAACTATTTTTTGAACATGCTTGTTGAACATTTGAGTGAGGGTCAAATTTGAAACAGTACATTTATGTATCATCGAAACCTCAATGCATTTTTGCATTCTGGTTTTACTTCATTTCAACTTTTTCCATAAATAAACTACAAATTTACCATCAAATCTCTGAACCAGTGACATCAACTTGTCCAAGCCAAAATTTGAATGTACACTCCATGCCAACTAATGTCGTTTTACTAGAAAGCTATAGCTGTACTTAATAACTGTGTCATGTCACACACTCCTTAGGTATTAGAATCTGTGCCATTATCATTTCTATTTTCAGCTTTTCTACCAATTTCTCTTTTCTTTTTTAACCCATTTTAATTCATTTTCTTTTTTTTTGTTCCAGACAAATTCTCGTATTCTCATCCAGGAATCCATTGCGGACACACAGCTGACGCTTACAATTTCAGGTGTTCAGAGGTCAGATGGTGGTGGATATACCTGTGAGCTTGAAAATGAAGTCGGCATATCAAATGTAACACACTTCGTACTCGTGGAATGTGAGTTGGAAATTTAGTGGTTCACAATTTCTCCATGTTGTATGCATAGAAACACTCTGGCACAGTGAGAACTTCCAATTTACTCATTATTCCTCTCAGGCACCTTGTCAAAACTTGGTCTCCCCGCCGCCAGCATGGCCGCCGCAGCCGCTGGGAAGCAGGCACAACAATAGACAAACCTTAGCAACACCTCGCTAGCTTGTGCGGCTGGTACCGTTATATGCAGTCACGATATGCATCGTTGATTTCAACTACAGAGATGTGGCCGGGAGGCCGCCGCCACCTCTGTAAGCTGCTGCATAACATCATGGAAAATTATGGTGTAATGTAGAAACCATTTGCTTGATAGCAATAAAAGCTTAAACCCACAAAAGGAGAACATAAATCTCCACAAGTTAAAACTAAAAAGTCTACACAAATTACTACAGAAAAAACACGCCTTGTTTCACCTGCGTTCTAGTTATAATTTTTCAATCGTTCGTCAGCTTTTTTATAAAATAACTAAATGGCCCAGATATGGCAATACATACATGTATACATGTTCCTAAGATCGTGGATGAAACCGACAGTCCCATGAGTCGATCGGTGTCTCGTCTCGGCCGATATCAACAGTCAGCATATATGCACACTTGAATATTTATCCCTTCCTTACAAGTGATTGAATCATGGTTCCGCATTTTCGTATGTTACTTAGAAATGGCAGGGCTCCTGTGGTTATTGTTACTTTGAAAACATAATCATCTGAGTTTCTCCCAAGTTCGTTGCAAATATACTGAGGTGAAAATTGCGTGGAGAAATTCTATTTGGGCTTGCAATAATAAAACACACAAGTCGGACCGCAGTAGTATGCACCACTGCAACTGATTTTGACCTTAGTTTGCAACTGACTTCCACATCGATTTGCCAACGAACTTCATCTCTAACTAACGATGGGCATATTAGCTATTGTATAGGCTCTTACTTTACGTTAATGGTTAGGCTACAGCCTAGGCCTAATGTTATTTTTCTCGTTTTAGGTTTGGCTTCAGCTTGCTATTTTCAAAATTTATTTACAGATCGTTGGCACCATGTGAGGTTAAGACCTAACTTAGGCTTGGCCACACGTCCCTTAACTTATGGTTTCGTTTGGGTCGAGGTCTTAGGTTAGGCTTAGCATAGACTAAGCAGTTATTAATGCCTTCTCCCAAGCTACTGTATTCCCTCCCAATCCTTGGAGCACTGGAAGATTGGTATTCAGGTCTGAAGTTGTGAAAAAGCAAAGCCACTAGAAGCTCCTGCATGGTCAAATGGTTTGAGCATCAGGCTTTCAGAGTTGGGAGATATGAGCCCTGGACAGGTCATAGTTTTAGGCCTACCTCAAAGTGACTTTTTGCATGTTGGTGACACAATATAACACATGGGTTTTTGTGTGTCAATAAACCTATTTTACTACCAAACAAACTGAAGACTTTAAAAATGGAACCTAGGCCAACTGCCATTGTGTTTGGTGCTCAGCATAAGCAATGGTGTAGGGCAAACAAGCCAGTGGGCCACAACTGGAAACAAAATTCGTGATTGGGCATCAGGCGGCCACATTTGAACCAATTGCTTGGAAAAAGGGCCGTAAAACTCCATCCAACATAACCAAAAGATCATGATAGGATCTGTTCCCTCGTTCTGCAATATAGCTAAATTTAAAACCCTGGCCAAGCACAAAATTTCGAAGGAACTGAATCAGTCAGCATATCCTGTCACCTTTTATTTTTTTCTTTGAATAATTGTCTGCTGTGTGACTAAATGAAATCTAGATCTACATGTGCACCCTCCCCCTCCCCCCCCAAAAAAAAAAACATATGAAAGATGTATGAAGCCTGGACCTTGTGCTAAATTAATTATGCCCTTGTACAGAGCAATAATAGGCCCTATGTTTGTTGATTTCCCAAAGCAATTATGCAATGCAGGGATAGACCAGTCAAAATCAGATATTTGTTACCTGGTACCAGTGAAGAGTTGTGGTCAGTTGTGAAGATCTCTAGAATAGAATACATTCCATCATGAAATTAAAGATACCTTCCAGCAGATTTGCTGTACACAAGTTACTTTTTATCTGGCATTTGCTTTCTTTCATCCAAGCTCACATTCTGACCCTTAGTTGCAGGTATCAGCCGTATACTCTGACACCCCTATGTTCTGACAAATCCATTACGTTCCAAAACAGGCTTTGTTCCCACACCCCTATGTTTCAACAACTCAGTCGTAGATGAATATAGAAATTGTCGGAACATAAGGGTGTTGGAATACAGAGGTGTTGGAATATAGGGCAGTCACCTAGTTGCAGAATTAATGCTTGTTTCTTCCCATATACAGTACCTGATTACCATTATGTATGTGATGATGAAGACATCTTCAAGCTGCAGATGTTGAGATGATCACAAATTTTAAGGAGGCTCAGTGCAGGGGCAGGTCATAATGCCACACTATAACCAATGTATTTAAGTTGGGTAGGGGTGGGGTCAGGGGATTATGACTTGCTTCATAAACAATTATGCGAGAATGATATTTTTCCATGTAAAAAAATGATGGATTAATGAAAAAGTTTCTTCCCATATATATTACTGTTACGTGCTGATGTACAAATCTCAAGCTCCAGGCAAAACGGACTCAGTACAACTGTTGGTCATGCATGAGGGTCTAAAAACTGTGCTACTGTCTGTCTCATATTTTCCCCTTCCCTTCAGATTTAAATACAAATTGGCCTTCAAACTTATGACAATAAGGACTTTTCTTTTCATTCTTGTGAAAATCCTGGGGTTGTTGAAACAATGTATCCTGGAGTAAAGCAATCAACTTGGTTTGGAATTGTTCCAGCTTGAACAGTCCAGAGCTTTAAATGTATAGATGGGGGGCTACCTTATGTTCCCCAGGGGTTAATGTCTGCAAAGTTCGACGGATGTTCCATTTTCGTATATTTCAATGATTTGGCAATGATTACAAGATTCGGTTTTCTGAGGGTTCATTGTTCCCAGAAGTGCTGATGTTCCAAGTTAGATTAAGGAACATTGAACTTTGGGGAAGAGTATACCTTGGTAACCCCGACATAGCCCCCTCTTGTATGGTCATGAACATTCAGTCCTCTAAGATGCTGTCCAAGCATAGGCTCAGTTTACTTTCAACTACACGAAAGCAATAGGTGCATGTGTGTGTGGGGGGGGGGGGGAGGAGTCATGCACTAACACCCCCTTACACACAGCTTTGACAGCATTATGACATTTTTCTTGCCGCAAATTCTTGGATAAGAAAAAGAAAATATTTGCTGTATATTGTTAGTATTACGTGATGGCCAGCACCAAGCACAGGGGTATTAAAATGAAATATTTACAATTGGCACCAACAGAAGGTGTATATTTACCTTTTTGGTGAACACAGGAAAAGAAACAACAGAAATAGGGCCCATTATCATGGCAGCGCTGTAGACTGGGGGGGGGGCACTTCTCTCAGAACTGTCCCTGCCCCCTCCCCAAGATCAAGTCAGGTTAACCGAAAATAATATACCACTCCCTGAACCTTCCTTTTTCATCCACTCATTCAGGCAGAGGTGGGTAAACTTCCTCAGAGCTTCTGGGGGATTTGTCCCTGTACCCCCACCCACATGTGTGCATGCTTTGGGCTCAGTTTCATGCAGCACCCAAGCATTTTTGCCTCCATGCAACACTATCCTTAACTCCTAGTCCTATCCCCTTCCCCCCACAATTTTGACATTCTGGCCCGTAACTGACCAGTATTCTTGTATCGATTCTTGGTACTAGTCTTTCTGCTGTTCAGAATGTCAGATAAAGGTTAGGTTTCTACTGTAGTCCTTTACATACAAAGAGCATGTTTATAGGCAGTGGCAATGCTGCTGGCGAAAATGACCCGTTCGGAAAACTGGGAGGTAAAAATCATTTGGGTAGGACTCAGATTTTCATTTGAGAGTCTCTTACACTTGCGAAATGAATGTTTTTGGTATTTTTTGTCAAAAAGGGCTCTCTTTTCAAAAGTTACGACCAAGAGTCTTTACATACAAAAAGCACGTTAGGCAGTGGCAATGCTGCTGGAGAAAAATGACCCGTTCGGAAAACTCGGAGATAAAAATTTTTTGGGTAGGTTTCAGATTTTGATTTGAGAGTCTTTTACACTTGCGAAATGAATGTTTTTGGTGTTGTTCGTCAAAAAGGGCTTTGTTTTCAAAAGTTACACCCAAACGTTTTTGCCTCCAAGCAACACTATCCTGAACTCCTACTCCTATCCCCTTCCCCCCGCAATTTTTACATTCTGGCCCTGTAACTGACCAGTATTCTTTGTATCGATTCATGGTACTAGTCTTTCTGCTGTTCAGAACGTCAGATAAAAGTTAGGTTTCTACTGTAGTCCTTTACATACAAAGAGCATGTTTATAGGCAGTGGCAATGCTGCTGGAGAAAATGACCCATTCGGAAAACTGGAAGGTAAAAATCATTTGGGTAGGACTCAGATTTTCATTTGAGAGTCTTTTACACTTGCGAAATGAATGTTTTTGGTATTTTTTGTCAAAAAGGGCTTTCTTTTCAAAAGTTACGACCAAGAGTCTTTACATACAAAAAGCACGTTAGGCAGTGGCAATGCTGCTGGAGAAAAATGACCCCTTCGGAAAACTCGGAGATAAAAATTTTTGGGGTAGGTTTCAGATTTTCATTTGAGAGTCTTTTACACTTGCGAAATGAATGTTTTTGGTGTTGTTTGTCAAGAAGGGCTTTGTTTTCAAAAGTTACAACGAAGAGTCTTCCCTGTTGGGATCAGAGCAACTTCCTGTTGCGATGAGCCCTGCTGTATGCTAGATATCTATTACAGAAAGCTGTAGTTGATAAGTGCAATGGAAGCAAAGTCTCGGAACAAAAATCTCCAAAGTTTTCCTTGTCGAGATCGAACAGTACATTATATATAGTAGTCTTGTAGCCACTCTGTGAAGACCCCTGTTGGATGTGGCATTAATTTTTTTCGCAGCGATGAAGCTGGATGAGAAAAGTTTGGCCACCTGCGGACTTTCTGAGTACAGCTGCCGTGTGCGACAATGTTTATCCAGCGTTTCACATTTTACCTTCGAGTTTCGATAATTCTAGTCAGATACATGTGAACAAATTTTCATGTGTTACTGAAGTAGTTTTTGTGTTCATATTTTTTTCTCTTTTTTTAACCTTAGTCGAGCAGTGATATTTAGCAACATGGTCTCTCGTCTCGGAGGAGCATGGTATCAGCATTCGTAAATTGTCTTTACACTTACTGCTAGGCATGCTTATATAGGTAGGTAGTATGAACACAGCCCGGGAGAAAAAAATGTATCCTTTCCTTGGCTGCAGCCCAAGTATGTTGTACGTTGTGAGTAAGCTGTCTTTCCAATGTTGTGCAAGTGCATGTAAAAAGTACTGAAGACAGGCAAAACTATCAATTCCCACGGAGTTAAAACTGGGCAACATTTTTTTCTATCATATTTGGTACTTGTGCACGTAGTATTTTATTAACGGCTACACTTTCGATCAAGCACGACCAGCCGCTACGGCGGCAGCTACAGTGCTAAAGAGCTCGATGCTTTGCACAATAGCTATTGTCCGCTACTGTTGCTCATTAGTGTAGTGTTGCTGCAGCCACACATCCATTGTTCCTATGATTATCAAGCAACGTCTGGCCGCCTTGCTGGCGGCCTTAAGGCCGTGGTCCGGCCAACTTTTGACACAGTGCCTTATTTTAAGTTTACCTGAAGTAGGACATTCCTCAGCTGAGATATAAAATGTTGAATTGGTAGCTTGCATAAATATTTGTATTCCTTTGTATTTCTGAAAGCTACTGGACTTTTTGCCAACATGAGACCACCACCTCTTACTGTTATGGGGGGACTGGACTAAGTTATTTGTGTAAAATATTTTATCTATGCATCATATGAACATGTGAACATGTTAAATGTCAAAGGGAAACAAAGCTGGTAATGTGAGTGGTACAAGAATTGTTGCACATAGGACTGTTTCGATGTGAGTGAATAAATTTAAACATTTAATATCTCAGCAATAGAACAAGCTATGACAATGGGTGTTGAATGAATTTTCCTATTGTGCCCTTTTCAAACAGCTACAATCCTGGACAAAAATACATGGGACAGTCCCTCGCTCCCCCGTTCAATGTTGCAATTTTTGAAATTTTGAGAATATTTTGTCAAAAACAACATTGAACTAGGGGGGAGGGGATTTTGGAAAACCAACGAGTCTTTGCATACGTATTGCTACATTTGGGCAAAAATGTCCCATCATTTTTGTCCAGGATTGTAGTTTAACATAGTTCTTGCATTACTGACTGTCCAAGAAACTCAAACTCAAACTCTAAATTCTCGGACTTAAACAAAAACAAACGTAACAGAAGAAACAAAAATAAGGAAACACACAACCTTTTCTGATAAGTGCTGCGTGGCAAGTGCCGCCGAACTGTCTTTATTGCTATTGCACGTGCCATAAACAATACAACAATACAAAGCTGCAAAAACAGTCTAAATACCAAACGCAAAGAAATGCACATAACCTAAATTTACAATACACTTTGCAATAATGAAAGGCATGCGTCAGGTCTGAAGGGGAATCTGTAACACTGACAATGTAAAATAAAGTTTTACCTGAATGTAATTGGAAGTTCATGTGAACATGAAAATTGTAAAATGCACATTGCTCTATCCATCACCATTGTTCAAAATGCAATTCTGGCTAAACATATTCAAAATGGCAGCCGATTGCCTAAATTCGCGGATCTGGTCCCCGTACTTATTCGTGTTCTTCATTTACCCTGAGATTGCAAACTTTGCTTTCAAGCAACCTGATAATTGGTAGAGCCTCAATTACCATCCAGTATATTCAGAGACAAAATCAATTTCACTGCCTTTTTCTATGGAGTCCACATTCAGAAATTGCTTTCTATGATTCAACAATATTCACTGCTTAGTCTGACTTGTTTGAGGAGGCAGCCATTTTGTTTGCTCTGTAAATCATCACTAGTTCAAGGTATGAAAAATATTCCAGTAGTGCCATCCTCTGAAATTACATGTTGAAGTTATTCAGAAAATCACATCAACTTCACAGGATATTTTCATAGCTAGTTTGGTCACTTCTGGCAGGGTAGGTTGGATACGTAATAGTATGTATGTGGCAGTGAACGGTACATTAACATAATACGTTATAGTACATATCTGGCTGTGAAAGGGTTAACCTGCAATTGTAAGTTGGTAAAGTGACATGTGAATGGCTGCATTCTAATGAATCATTATTTGACATGTATTAGCTGAAATCACAGATGTGTCGAACCTTTCCTTCCTCCAATGTCTTGAACAATTGACACTTTCTTCATGAAAGTTCTGAGTTCTTTTAAATGATTTGACATCATTACTTTGCTACTATATTTCTTCTCAGATGAACCCACGATCAATACCACCATAACAAGAGATCAAGTTTTCACGTGGGTGGGGAATCCAGTTAATGTCACCTGTCACTGGGAGGGGTACCCTACCCCTACCATTATCTGGAAAAGAGGTGGTTATAGACTTAATAGTACAGATGCAGTATTTTACAACTTTGGCAATGGAAGTAGTTCAGCAGAGGTAAGTTTGTACAGGTTGATCAATCAGTAGCTCCAAGAAAATTAGGAGCAGATAATACTTCCCCAATTCAAAACAAAATTTCTTGTAATAGAGACCAACGTTTCTTAATAGTTTCTGGAAATTGCGTAAGGAGAATGCATAGAAAGGGGGGTATTTAATAGTTTAACCAGGCTGCTTGATTTGCAGGGTTGTGTTGTGTGTCAATTAAGGCTGTTATTGATTGAAATAAATTTGATTGATTGGAAGAGATTTGTAGCTATTAGTATTGTATGTCTTCCTATAGTTGATTGGTGTCCTGGTGAGAGGATATGATCTTAGGATCAGGGTACAAATTAGTTTTTACCTGAGGGGCCTTTTCTGTCTGATTAAGCAATTTGCTTTCAAAATGACCCGCCTTACACAAAATACATGGGCCATTTTGACCTCCATTTTGGGTGCTACTTTTACATAGTTAAGATACTAATTGCCCTGAGCCCTCACTTAATTCCTACCCTGCATAGATCAAAATTCATGTGCATTAACACTTGTCTCATACTCTGGTTGCCCTCATCCCATGAGTTCGGTGTTTATCAGGACTGACCTTGAAATGAATGGCATTGTTGAAATGAATGGCATTGAATCACCATTGATCTAGTCACCATTAATCCTAGAGCTTTACACTAAACATTTTAATCACCTGCATGGGGTCTGATCCTCTCATCCTGTACCTGAATCAGGTATGGATCTGGGGTCTGTTCCACAAAGAGTTACGCACAATCTTAAGTATGATTTACTGTTGACTTAAGTATGGAGAATCAAACTTAAGATTGTGCGTAACTCTTTGTGGAATGGGCCCCTGATCTGTGTTTCCACTAAAAATCAGTCTCAATCAGTGGATCTTACCCAACACAGGTGATGTGATTTGGATCTAATGTTAATGCACACTTATACTTTGTAGGAAGTCTCAACCCCTTTGCCATGCATAGTTTCACCTCAAAACCGCAATTTACCATCACAATGTGCATACGGTTTTGCTGCAAAACCATTGCACTGCTGCGTCCTGGAATAACTCCCTATAGAACTACAGAGTGTAATCATGTTGTAGATACAGAATAGGCTTGAAGAGTAGACCATTTCAAATATGTGCACCCTTTTGGTCAGTAGCGATTGTATACACGAATCTGGACAGCAAGTGGTGGTCTGATTTGAGTCGGCCATAACTGGGGTCCATCACCTTTAAATCTTTCAATTTCCTCACTTGCCTTTATCATGGATGGTTGTACACTAATTTGTATTTTAAATTCTCCAAGTTCACTAAATATGAGGGTTTGAAATTCATGTAAACGGTAAACAAAGACAGTTTTAGGCTGATGGACCCCACTAATGGCGGCCTACGGTCACTAAAAACAAGCGGTAGTCGGATTTGTCCATATATGGCAGCCTCCATACCAAAACTTAGTATTTAGCACTAGGGCTGTGAACGTTTAGCAAAATAAGTAAGCATTTAACCTCAAAAATTTTCGATCGCTTAGTGATTAATCGCGATTGCCTTATCACAAAAAAAAATAATTTCACTATGTAGTGATTGATACTGAATGTAATGCAGAAAAAGTAATAGCTGTTATCTTGCATGGTAAAATCAAATTATTCTGGAATTTTGAACCCTACATGGTTCAAATATGCCCAGAATGTTCCATATTTAACAAAATCCTGGGATCATCAGAGTATACAAATGAATACAAAATTTTCAAAAAAAGGTTTTGCAATAAATGGCTTGTAGCTTTGCACTAAACGTTTATTCCACATGCGATCATTTAGCGATTAAACGCTACACGTTCACAGCCCTATTTAGCACAAAGAGTTCATACATTCTGTGCTCAACTTCATTGTTGGTAAAGATGTCAGTAGCTTGTATGCAGTACATAATTTCAAGTCATTTGTAACACCTTTATCATTTTTGGTTCCACTTTTAGGTGACGCCAACTGAACTTGATTTTGGTTCCTACGTTTGTGAAGCAAGGAACAGAATAGCTACAAATACACATACCATTGACCTTGTTCAAGCTTGTAAGTATGTTAGGCCAGGGTTAAATTAGAGGGGGCACATTGAGTTGATATTAATATCATAACTTGGATGTTGAAAAGCACTAACACATGTCAATGCTCATGAGAAGTGTAAAAGTTTCACAACCTAGTTAAGATTTTGAATTTGTTTGTACCCTGGCTTGTAGTGGTTTTTTGTATAAACTTGAAAGGTTGTTTGGTTATAAAATGGCTACTTTCTCACCTTTGAAACCATTTTTTTCACCTATAAAACAATTATTTTTCCAGGTTTGGAAAATGTGGTTAATTTCAAGAACCAATTCAATGTACACTTCAAGTTGTGGTGCATGTTTGATTTTTTTATAACTAAACAAAGAGAATGTGGAAGACCCCAAAATAATGTCTTCAGACTTGATAAGTTCCAGTCAAAATTAGCACCTTGAATTTGTTTGTTTGTTTTTTTTTTTTTTGAAGGAACGCTTTATTTCAACCTTCAAATACATATAAGCAAACAAGTATTTACAGAATTTTAAGAAATAAATACAATATTTACAAGTATTTCCAAGTAATTTGCATAAACACCACGGCACTAACAAGCAATGATCATTTTATCATGGCAAAGGAAACCTTTCTTTTTTATGAGCATTGAAACAGACATGGGACGGACCAAAACTCAAAACAGAACCATAATAATAATTAGGTAAAAAATGAGTAAGATTACATTACAGACTAAAGATTAAATTGTCATTATTACAATTTACAAAGGATTTTCCTTTTAACCAAAGCTTGCAAAATTGTTTACGTGAAAAACGACATCGATCTGCCAATACCTGATCTTTAATTTCTTTTACAATTATTGCGCACATAACATTTGCAGATGCATTTCCAAATTACAAATTTTGTGATACAAAGCCGGTCAAAAACAATATCTAGTACATCAATACTAGGATATCCGTAAAGAAACAAGTTATCACTAAAAGCGTAATTATTTCCAATTACACTGAAAAATACCCTTCTGACCCTAGGGTTAATTCTCGAGCAATACCAAAAAAGGGGAGCGGAAGATTCCACCTCGTTAGCACCTTGAATTTGTTCAGATAAATAATAATTATCTGGCCCTGAAGGGCCATTATGAAGCTAAGCGACCACGAATGTGGGATAAATGGCTTATGAATTGCAACTTCACGTCGAGTGGCAACCAATTGGTATTTTTTTTAAAGCCAGTTCAGATGGGAAAACCATAGATTGCTCTTGGATGAAAAACCCACCATACTTGAATTGAACTCCAGACCTACCGGTTGCTAAACTTCATTGCTTCAAATGCCACCGCCTTTATCCACTCGGCCATAGCACCGGTTAAAATAAAGTGAATAAATAAATGAATATAGAATGATGTTGAGAGAAGTGTGTTTTGTATGGGGCTCATGCTTATATAAATAAAAATGAATGGTTTTGAAATGGTTTGAATCCTTCACGGTAGCAAATTATTAGAAATCATTGCACAAAAGGGTGGAAAGCAAAGAGTAGTTTGGGCAGTGTTTTACATTATTGAATAGAGAACTAAAAATTAAAATTCCAGTGGAGCCTTCTAACATTGCTTAGGATGAGAAATTTGAAAAGGATTTCTATCAAATCCCCAAAACTGTAAAATGGCTCGAAATGATGGCAATGGTGAAAGACATGTATATGAATCAAAAGCATTTGAATGGAAAACTGTCTAAAGACCAGCTGAAGGTAGTTGCATGCACTTGTACCATCTTTGTCGATGACATGTAATGATTTAAATTGTCAAAACCCCTGCTAAAGGTAGTTACATGCACTTTTAAGTGTCTCTCATTAGATGTTAGGTATTTATTCGTATTGTCAAAAGCTCAGCTGACGGTTGTTACATGCACTTGTAAGTGTGATTTTGAGTGGTCTGTACCTAAATTGCCTCCGGTGTAAAAATTTATTTAAATTTTCTGAGAGTAGGCTGAGACCTCTATTTGTTCTTTAGGGTTAGACAGTTGCATAGTGAAGTAGTAAGTGTGATGGAGTTTTATAGCAGTTTTAATTTAAGCTGGCCACACCCATTTTTAGACTTGCTTTGTGTTACATGAACATGCTGCATGAAAACAAGGGAATGCAGTACATCATCTGCTGAGCTAAGTATGTGTATCCCACAATTCAATGTAACAATGAATTAACAAATTTGCTTACTGAATATTTAATCTTTTCTAAATCCTTTTTTTTAAAAGTTGTACCATCAGAGCCTCTGGGTGTTACCAAGGGAGAGGTCACCAGTACTACCTTGGAGATCCAATTTGAAGAACCTATAGATGATGGCAATTTACCAATCATAGGATACAGGGTACAGTACTGGGTACAGTATGATGAAACTAACACCTTGATGGATTACTTCAATGGTAAAGACATATTTTGTTATTTTCCTGTAATTTTTAGCATAATAACATGATGAAGGTTGTTTAAATGTCCCTTCCTCATGCAAGCAATGTTTTGGATAAAAAAATTGTATTGCACTTATTTGCATGTAGTGTGGTACAGGGGTGTTTACAGTCCAGTTGTGTAGTGCGTAAGTTGTTCCCATATGGTCATACTGCAGTCAGTTATTTTCACTCCAATATTGCTATGGTAACAAAAAGCCCCTCATGTCTGATTAACCCCATAGGTTGTTATCATATGACACCCTTGAATTGAACAGTTGTCAACAGGGTCTTAATAAGTTACCTCATATGAGGATATGTAATAAGTTACCTCATATGAAGATATGTAATAAGTTACCTCATATGAGGATACCGTATATTCTGTAATAAACGCCCCCGGGGGCGTTACATTTTTGAAAAGGGGGGCGTTTATTTTAGGGTATATTTTAATAAAAAATTAACTAATCGGCATTGGTAAAATTCTGCCATTCAACCCATCATTACCACCGATTATTTGTAAACTGAAAAAGGGGCACAAATATACTTGAAACTTAACTCTTAATTCCGTTAAAATTCCTGTGAATACCGTACTCAATCCTTCCCGCCAAAATGGAATGCATTGATAAGCACAAACGTATAAATTATACCGCTGCCATGGGCGCGATCGTTGGTTATTTTCCCCATAGCAATGTAGTATAACCCAGAACTGTATTTCTTGCAGTCTTGAAAAAAGTGCCGCGTTAGTTGCTGTACAATTTGTTCTGTGCAAAAACACAGTACAGACTATCGAGCTGCAGTGTTTGGCAGTATTTTCAAGTCCCCAAGCGTACCATGTATATCTGTGCACGTTTTGTACACGTAGCACCTAGAATCTTTCGAAGTTCGGTGGTTATTATCCTGCATAAATGAAGCGATTCTCGCATTCCTTCCGTAATGTTATTTACAGTAGGACTTATGAAATGTTAACGTCATTGCGAACGAAAACAGTGATGCACGTGGTCTCGTGCAGCCGACTTCTTCGCCCACGCATGCAGTAGACTTACGTGCGTGTCCGTTTTTACTGCCAAACAAGGCATGTTTTGATCGGTGACATCATATCCATACGATCCATTGCAAAATTTAAATTGCCCCATGCATCGTGATTGGTTCAAATGCGATGATTCTAGCCAGCCAATCACAACTCGCGCCATCGCCTATGTGATTTAGTGTGTGAAAATACTAGGCCTCGAAACGAATTTTCTATTGAGTTTTTATGTGTTACGGCGATCCCATTTCCTATGCTGATATAACCGGCTAGCGCAGCCGAGCGAGCCCCGTGCTAAATTCACCAAAAAACGACATCACAAATCTCTGCGTACGTGGATTTTTCTGGGATCTCACTTGCCTGCATTTCAATTGCAGATTATTTTCAAACAAGACATAAGCTTTGGACAAGGACTGCTAAAAAATTACGGCGATATTTATTTCCAAAAAGAACCATAGGATATGTTAATCGGGTGGAATTGTTTTGCTGCCCCAGAACCGCTAAGATTATTATGATTGCGTATTTCTACATGGCCTCATTAAAGCGGGATTCTACAGTACATTAACGCAACTACAACCCAGTACAGTAAAATACTGCAAATGTTCCGACATGATTGGGGGATGAAAACTAAACAGCGCATGATGTTTGCCTAAGAACTAAATTATCAAAGGGTATGTGACATCGACTCCAAACAATCCTACTGTATTAACGATTGGTTCATATCTCCACATTTGAAAAGAAAATATTAGGCCTACAAAAATGATATTCCATTCGCGAAACAAATGGAACCATTCCCAATATTTTCCAACTTGAACACGTCTATTCCCTTTTTGATTCCTTGCCGAAGGCAGGCAAGGAATCTATGCGATGGTGATGTCGTGTGTATGTGTGTGTGTGTGTGTGTGTGTGTGTGTGTGTGTGTGTATGTATGTGTGTGTGTGTGTGTATGTGACGCTTTGGCTTGTAAACACGATATCTCAAGAAGGGTAAGTGTGACTAACCTCGTATTTGGTGTGTAGGTTGTTCATATTGAGTAGATGATCCCTATTGTTTTTGGTGGAGATCAAAGGTCATTTGGGGTCACGAGAGGTCAAAAGGTCAAAACTTTGTAAACACGATATCTCGAGAACGGTACATGTGACTATGCTCATATTTGGTGTGTGCATTGGTCATATTGAGTAGATGATCCCTATCGATTTTCGTGGAGGTCAAAGGTCATTTGGGGTCACCAGAGGTCAATAGGTAAATTCCTTAGAAATTGCTTGTAAACACGGTATCTGAAGAAGGGTAAGTGTGACTAATCTCATATTTGGTGTGTGCATTGGCCATATTGAGTAGATGATCCCTATTGTTTTTGGTGGAGATCAAAGGTCATTTGGGGTCACCAGAGGTCAAAAGGTGAAAACTTCGTAAACACGATAACTCGAGAACGGTACATGTGACTATGCTCATATTTGGTGTGTGGGTTGGTCATATTGAGTAGATGATCCCTATTGATTTTCGTGGAGGTCAAAGGTCATTTGGGGTCACCAGAGGTCAATAGGTAAATTCCTTAGAAATTGCTTGTAAACACGGTATCTGAAGAAGGGTAAGTGTGACTAATCTCATATTTGGTGTGTGCATTGGCCATATTGAGTAGATGATCCCTATTGTTTTTGGTGGAGATCAAAGGTCATTTGGGGTCACCAGAGGTCAAAAGGTGAAAACTTCGTAAACACGATAACTCAAGAATGGTACATGTGACTATGCTCATATTTGGTGTGTGGGTTGGTCATATTGAGTAGATGATCCGTATCGATTTTCGTGGAGGTCAAAGATCATTTGGGGTCATGAGAGGTCAAAAGGTGAAAACTTCGTAAACACGATAACTCGAGAACGGTACATGTGACTATGCTCATATTTGGTGTGTGGGTTGGTCATATTGAGTAGATGACCCGTTTCGATTTTCGTGGAGGTCAAAGGTCATTTGGGGTCACGAGAGGTCAAAAGGTAAATTCCTTAGAAATTGCTTGTAAACACAGTATCTCAAGAAGGGTAATTGTGACTAATCTCACATTTATTGTGTGGATTGGTCATATTTAGCAGATGATCCCTATTGATTTTCCCAAAGGTCAAAGTTCATTTGGAGTCAGCATGTTCAAAGCCTGACAAGCTTTCCTTCACAGTCTTTCAAGAAAGGTCACTTGTAGGGTCCTGTAACTTGTCATGTAGATGGTACATAGTGAATACATGGTCCCAGACGTTTTTGGTGGAGGTCAAATGTCATTTGGGTTCACGACGGGCAACGGGGATCTCAATGTAGGAAGATTCGATGCCTTGCATGTGTACTTTGTGGGCACATTATGGAGCCCTGTTAATTGAAAAACATTGCAAAGCAATGTCAATGTGAAAAAAGGCCTTACATTTCAGCAGCAAGGAATCACTAAGCCTTTTGGCTTTCTGGTTCTAATAATCGGTAATCGGCATCCGGCCGATTGTTACATTAAATACTGATTATGCATAACCGACTAGCTTAATCTGTGGTTTGGGCTTGTAGTGCGGGAGGCCTTGGCCTACGCAGTTGCTAAAAATTTTGAGGGGGGGGGGGGCGTTTATTACAGAATATACGGTATGTAATAAGTTACCTCATATTAGGATATGTAATAAGTTACCTCATATGAAGATATGTAATAAGTTACCTCATATGAGGATATGTAATAAGTTACCTCACATGAATGTATGTAATAAGTAAAGTCATAAATTTATGTAATAAGAAACTTCATGAAGATGTGTAACAGCTAACCTCATATGAGGTAACCCCATGTGATGGTATGTAGTAATTAACCTCATGAAGGTTTGTAATAAGTAACCTCATGAAGGTATGTAATAAGTTACCTCATGTTATTCATAACTCATGTACTTATGTTCATGTACTTATGTTATTCATAAGTTACATTATATCAAAGTTGGGTTCATTTGAAAGAGATATTTGTTTCAGAATGCAATCTGTCAAACTGTATGATGTTTGAATATTACACCTTTTAAAATTTGTACGGTAATCATGTTTAAAGAGTAATACAAATTTTTGGAATTCTTTATGCAAAGGTGTGTCCATTTGTGAGCCTAATTCTACTATACTGAACTATAGACAAATCCGATCAACACTTGTTTTTAGTGACTGTAGGCAGCCATTACTGGGGTCCATCAGCCTTAAATTGTCTTTTTTTATTGTCTACATAAAATTCCAACCCTTGTATTCTTGATTCCTTCAATAGAATTGAAGGAATCAAGACACAATTTAGTGTGCAATCATCCATGATATGGGTAATTCAGGAAATCAAAAGATTAAAAGGTGATAGACCCCAATTATGGCCGACTACAATCAGACCATCACTTGCTGTCTGGGTCAGACTATAACTGCATGTACATGGAATACCACACAACTTGCTCAGAAACTAACTAGACTTCTCTCTCATCAACTACTCTTGGCTTCCCAACAATAAAGAAAATATCCAGTAAAAAAGTTAAATAAATTCTTCTTAATATTGGTAGTTGTTTCAACTTAGTGGTAAAATCATTTTCCTTTCTCTTTTGCTTTTAAAGAAACTGAAGAAATTAAGCTAATAAATTTGAGCCCATCACAAACGTACTATTTCCGAATGGCAGCAGAAAATGATGTTGGGTTTGGAATTTGGTCGGAGAATGCAACTGCAAAGACAATCACCTACAGTAAGTTTCTGTCTTATGTCCATCTGGAGGTGCATTTGTATTTTATAATTATAATCAATAATTGCATTGATTTTGTTAGTCAGTCAACCTCTGTGAAGGGTGAGGTAGGGGATGTGCCGGGAAAGAGATGGAAAGTGCAAGGCTCCAAGACCGTGCAATCAAGATAAAGACATGGTCCTTGATTAATTTGGTAATCATTCTGTTCTCAAATTTAGTAGTATTTACAGACGGTTGGCCATAATAATCTAACTATACCAGTTGTCCATAAAAAGGAAATTTGAATGGACTAGATGCTCCTCGGCATAGTATATGAAAGGCTACTATTTACATGTTTCTGTTGTGAGGTCTTCATCTCAAGGTGTTGAAGTTAGTGATTTGGGCTTGAAAATTTTGTGGGGCTGTCCTAAACCTAACTAAATGCAGTTTCCTGATTGGTCAATAGTTGGCATGCATTCAAGAAAATAAACATCAATCAAGGTCATGATTAATTTGGAGACTGTAAAGGTGAACTTGACCATGCCTATAAAAGTTGTGGAATGGGGTAACACATGTGATGTTAAACAGGAAGAACATCTGAAGGTTGACCATGTTTAAAAACAATGGAGTTAAGGCAAAGATGTCTGCATGGCATGCAGGCAGTTGAATATGAATAATATATATTGAGCACTATTCTACAATTCACTATCTGCTTTTTTGTACAGATGTAAAATGCTTATTCCAAGTTGTTGAAATATGGGGAAAAGAAGTTTCAAAATTGTCTGAAAGGAAATCTCACCCCTTCATTTTTGGTTTCGATGAAAAGAGAAACCTATGCATTCATGATGGCGTGTGTGTGTATGTTTGTGTGTATGTATGTATGTGTGTATGTGCATGTGTGTGTGTGTGTGTGTATGTGTGTGTGTTTGTGACACTTTGCTTGTTTACACGATATCTTGAGAAGGGAAGATCTGACAATTCTCAAACTTGGCACACAGATACCCCATACTGAGAGGAAGAACCCTATTGATTTTGGTGGAGGTCAAAGGTCATCTGGGGTCACAGGGGGTCAAACCCCGAAATCCTTGTTTACACGATATCTCAAGATAGGAAACTTGGATTAATTTCAAAGTTGATACGTTGATGCGTTATGATATAAGGAAGAACTCTATTGATTTTGGTGGAGGTCAAAGGTCATTTGGGGTCACAGGGGGTCAAACCCCGAAATCCTTGTTTACATGATATCTCATGGTGGGAAAATTGGATTAATTTCAAACTTTGTATGTTGATGCGTTATGATGTAAGGAAGAACCCTATTGATTTTGGTGGAGGTCAAAGGTCATTTGGGGTCACAGGGGGTCAAACCCCGAAATCCTTGTTTACACTATATCTCATAGTAGGAAAATTGGATAAATTTCAAACTTGATACATTGATGCGTTATGATGTCAGGAAGAACCCTATTGATTTTGGTGGAGGTTCAAAGGTCATTTGGGGTCACATGGGGTCAAACCCCGAAATCCTTGTTTACACGATATCTCATGGTAGGAAACTTGAATCAATTTCATACTTGATATGTTGATGCGTTATGATGTAAGTAAGAACCCTATTGATTTTGGTGGAGGTCAAAGGTCATTTGGGGTCACATGGGGTCAAACCCCGAAATCCTTGTTTACACGATATCTCATGGTAGGAAACTTGGATTAATTTCAAACTTGATATGTTGATGCGTTAGGATGTCAGGAAGAACCCTATTGATTTTGGTGGAGGTCAAAGGTCATTTGGGGTCACATGGGGTCAAACCCTGAAATCCTTGTTTACACGATATCTCATTGTAGGAAACTTGGATCAATTTCATACTTGATATGTTGATGCGTTACAATAGGAGGAAGAACCCTATTGATTTTGGTGGAGGTCAAAGGTCATTTGGGGTCACATGGGGTCAAACCCCGAAATCCTTGTTTACACGATATCTCGTGGTAGGAAACTTGGATCAATTTCATACTTGATATGTTGATGCGTTATGATGTAAGGAAGAACCCCATTGATTTTGGTGGAAGTCAAAGGTCATTTGGGGTCACGTGGGGTCAAACCCCGAAATCCTTGTTTACACGATATCTCATGGTAGAAAGCTTGGATTAATTTCAAACTTGATATGTTGATGTGTTATGATGTAAGGAAGAACCCTATTGATTTTGGTGGAGGTCAAAGTTCATTTGGGGTCACATGGGGTCAAACCCTGAAATCCTTGTTTACATGATATCTCATGGTAGAAAACTTGGATCAATTTCATACTTGATATGTTGATGTGTTATGATGTAAGATAGAACCAGATGTATTTTCGTGGAGGTCAAAGGTCATTTGGGGTCACATGGGGTCAAAACCTGAAATCCTTGTTTACGTGATACATTGTGGTAGGAAACTTGGATTCATTTCAATCTTGATAGGCTGATGCTTTATGATGTAAGAAAGAACCCAATTTATTTTTTTTGTGAAGGTCAAAGGTCATTTGGGGTCACATGGGGTCAAAACCTGAAATCCTTGTTTACATGATGCATTATGGTAGGAAACTTGGATTCATTTCAATCTTGATAGGCTGATGCGTTATGATGTAAGAAAGAACCCCATTTATTTTCGTGGAGGTCAAAGGTCATTTGGGGTCACACCCCGAAATCCTGGTCAACACTATATCTCAAGGTAGGAAGCTTGGATTGATTTCAAACTTGATATGTTGATGCGTTATGATGGGAGGAAGAACCCTATTGATTTTGGTAGAGGTCAAAGGTCATTTGGGGTCACATGGGGTCAAACCCTGAAATCCTTGTTTACATTATATCTCAAGGTAGGAAACTTTGATTCATTTCAAACTTCATATGTTGATGCGTTATGATGTGAGGAAGAACCCAATTTATTTTGGTGGAGCTCAAAGGTCATTTGGGGTCACGCGGGGTCAAGCCCAGAAATCCTTGTATACATGATGCATCATGGTAGGAAAGTTGGATTCATTTCAATCTTGATAGGTTGATGCGTTATGATGTAAGAAAGAACCCGACCAATTTTGGTGGAGGTCAAAGGTCGTTTGGGGTCACATGGGGTCAAGCCCCGGAAATCATGGTTTACACTATATCTGAAGGTAGGAAACTGATCCATTTCAAACTTGATATGTTGATGCGTTATGATGTAAGGAAAAACCCAAGAAATTTTGGTGGAGGTCAAAGGTCATTTGGGGTCACATGGGGTTCAAACCCTGAAATCCTTGTTTACATGATACATCATTGTAGGAAAGTTGGATTCATTTCAGACTTGATATGTTGATGTATTATGATGTGAAGAAGAATCCTAATTTTGGTGGAGGTCAAAGGTCATTTGGGGTCAGAAGGGGACAAATCCTGAAAAACTTTTTAACACAATATCTCAAGGTAGGAAGCTTGGATTGATTTCAAACTTGATATGTTGATGCGTTATGATGTAAGGAAAAACTCTTTTGCTTTTGGTAGAGGTCAAAGTTCATTTGGGGTCATAGGGGGTCAAACTCAGAAAACTTGTTTACACTATATATCAAGGTAAGAAACTTGGATTCATTTCAAACTTGATATGTTGATGCGTTATGATGTAAGCAGCTTGTTTGCGGAATATCTTAAGGTACAGTATGAAATTTGTAGAAATGTTTTGGTGAAAAGAAAAAACCAGTTACTAACAGGTGGAGTCAAAGGTCACTTTGGGTCACCAGTTGTTACAAGAAATGTAGCATTTCATTGAAAAGAGCATGTATATATCATCGAAACCTCAATGCATTTTTGCATTCTGGTTTTTTACTGTAATTCATGTTTTTATGCTTTTATTTCAGGGCCTCCAAGAGCTCCTACAATTATAAGTCCAGATATCTCTGACAGTCCAATTCAGTATGAACTTGTATGGCGAGCACCAGAAGATAATGGTGGCAGTCCAATTATACAGTACATCATCAGACATGCACTTGTAAGTCCTCTTGTAATAATATCTGTTGTCTTTTGCTTCTTTGAGTGCAATCCAAAGAGAAATCCACGTAATTGAGATGGCCGGTAGCCTGTACACTTAGAGCACCTTATTGAAGGCAAGTGTTTATGTGCATCACTCATCCTATTCACATTAAAGCGGCTCATTGAGTTGGTTCATAAAATTAAACAAATTTTTCCAAACCTGTTAAGTTTTCTTCACATACCAATGACAAATGGTAAATCTTAGAAAATCACCCTACATTCAAATAACTATTTTATAAGTGAGTTCTTAACGATTCAAGTCGGTTTTCCAAAATTCATGACCAGACACTTTTTCAAATTATGTACAAAACCGTTACAAGTCAGGACACTAGAAAATTCAAAATTTTTACATTTTTTGTGACTTTTGGACTTGAAACTTGACTTGTTATGCTAATTATAAACATTGTTATGTGATAGTGACCCTTTCAGACTATCATTAAGTTATCAATATCAACTCAATGAGCCTCTTTAAGAAAATTCTTCTTACTTGTGGTAAGGCGGAGTGCATTGTCATGTAGTTAGAGCATCTGGCTTGCTGACCAGAGGTCAGGAGTTTGACTCTCGGCCGAGTTATACCAAAGAATGGAACCTAATGTCAAATTGCTTGGTGCTCAGCATTAGCAACGGAGGATGGAAACAAGCCAGTAAGCCACAACTGGAAAAAAAGGCCTTGGTCAGTTGGACCTTTAACCAGTTGGTAAGAAACTGGGCCATAAAACCTCATGTATCTGTATTTATGTGTCATGGTGGTAAGTTATGTGTCCCATTACTGATTTACATCCTGTGTATATTGCCTTGCACAGTGATGTACTTCAGACGTGCTGTAGATATTTAAAAAAATAGCTTGTATATTCAAACTGTATTGGCTTACTCTGATGCAGTCAAATCCTTGTTTGGTCTTGTTGGTTCCTTGCGGTAGCAAAGGAACCTATGTAGTCAGGTTGGCGTGTGTGTGTGTGTGTGTGTGTGTGTGTGTGGGTGTGTGTGTGTGTGTGTGTGTGTGACACTTGCTTCGGTACGCTCTAACTCAACAAGGGAAGGTTGGATGGAACTTTAATTTGGTACATAGATTCGTCATAGGGAGAAGGTGTGCCCTATTGTTTTTGGTGGAGGTCAAAGGTCATTTGGGGTCGCCAGAGGTCAAAAACTAAAAACCTTCTCAACACGATATCTGTAGATAGGAAACTTGGATAAATGTCATACTTGGTGTGTGGATGTGTTATGGTATAAGGATGAAATTGGATATGTTTGGTGAAGGTCAAGGGGTCATCTGGGGTCACCAGGGGTCATACACTGAAAAAAGTTTTAACACAGTATTTTAAGGTAGAAGGGACATATATCAAATCAATCTGTGTTTGGTTAAGGTCAAAGGTCATCAAGGTCACTGGAGGTCAACCGCTGGAAATGTTATTTAGAAAATCTTGTAAGCTAGATAAAGATGGGTTCAATAGATTTTTTATCTCACCTGGTTTTGCATGCTTACACACCCAAATACCTTAGAAATTTGGCCTTTGCGTTTGTTCAGTAATGATTCCTTCGGGTTGCACACATATTTTGGATCATTGAAAGTTTTAAGAGGGCAATAACTGAAATCTGTAGATTTCACTGAACACAGGTCGCTCTGCATTGAACTGGTCTCTGCCAGTGGAAGCAATGCATGGATTATACAGTATGTCTCTTTAATACTGCTGTGCTCTGTGATGGTAACCTAATCCTCATTCTATTATCACACCCCATTAATCACTTGCTTTCTGGTTAACTGCTGAATAAACACTGTTTTCTGTGTGGAGGTTGCAAAGAGGACAAATGGTAGATTGTTTTAAAGTAATAGCAAGTTTTATTTGGGAGCAGGTAAAAATAAATTGTGAGAGAAATACAAGGGGTGTTTTTCTCTTTCTGACCACATTGTGTATTGTTTATTGATGATAATATAAAGTTTGATTACAAGCATAAATACTGTACATATGGAAATGAGGAAATATTTTTGAAGGATCACCAAGCATTACAAAAGTTGAAGGTTAGTAAGGCCACAAAAATTTGATCTTTGATATCATGTAATATAAGTAATAAAATATCCTTTGTGAAGATGTTACAAACATGGAGTATTAGCTTTTGCTTAGCTCTGTTTCAGAGACTGGCTGTACATTCTTATAATATCCAGCAAGGAACCACAGTGCCCATTGGGCTCTTGTTTTTAACCAAATAGGAGTGGTAGGGTTGTGTTTATTGGGTCCCAACAGAGGGCCCTTGAGTGTATGGATTGATGGACCCATAGATAAACAGAGGCTAGACTAAAATTGTGGAGCTGATCACAGAGCCAAGTAGACTGACATCTAGTGATGGACATTGCATGTTGGGGTGGAATACTTATGCTGTTTGGGTTGGCAAGCAGGGTTGTAGCTAGCCAAATTTGAGTGCTGGGTAATTGCCTCACCCTACCCCATGGCATTTACCCCATTTTTCAGCCATTAATTTTTCATTTTTCCCTTATTTTACTTTAGGGAGTAAATTTGGGGCTAGTTTTATGTCTGGTTAGGCAGAATTGTGGTGGGCGGGAAAACCTGTGTTTGCCTGGAGTGCCAGGCGGTAATAACAAGTGCTGGGTGCTGCCCCCCAGTACCGCCCACCATAGCTACAACCCCGTTGGCAAGCAATGGTTGATTTTGTAGTTTTGGTCCCAGTCAGTGGCTTAAATGTCAAGTGTGTAGAACAGAAGGGCAGAAAGGCTGATGATATCAAGATACTGAGTTCATGCAGATCTACCAGTTTTGATCTGTTAACAGATTGTTTCTTTTCTAACCAAAAGAGGATAAAGTTTGAAGAGTTTTTCATTGCTACACCTGTTTTCATAACATAGATTAAGGCACCAGCTGAAAACATGATACATATTTTTGATACGAGAGTTGTGTCAGAGTAAGCCTTAACAGTGATAGAAATTGTAGACTATCAATTAGACTTGAAAAGTAGAATACTTCCATATTTTCTACTAGTGACAGTCCTTTAGACAAAGAAATTTTCATTAAATTGGCATTAAAATAGCTCTGTACAGTGTTTTCTCTGGTAGATGGTATGACACAAAGCTATGGCATTCTATTTGATGCACTTATGTTTGTGAGGAGCAGTTTAAAAGAAGAGTTTCACTTTCCTACCCCAGGTGAAACTAGCTCAGTTCCCCCAAAACTGAAATTTCTAGAGAATCAGATTTTATATTTATAAGGTGCATTGAGTCAATTGATAATTTTTTGAAGGAAGGCACTGATGCCTTGTGACCCTTTGTTTTGCGACAGGTAGCAGATCCAAACGAAGAAGAGCTTCCAACCTACTATGACGAACAACCAGTTAATTCTGAAGTTAGGTCTCATATATTGTATGACTTAGAAAAGGACAAATACTACTTCATAGAACTTTATGCTGTTAGTGGTCTGGGAGATGGAGAACCAGCTGAAAAGATTATAAAAACAGCACAGGGTACCTTAGACCCAACAGTTAGGCCAAGTAAGTATATGTGTAAATTTAAGACTTAACTTGAAATCTGTGAGCTGTAGTATTCGGTATGGTCCTGATAACAACAGCACAGGGTACCTAAAGGGGGACCCAACAGTTAGTCCAAGTAAGTTTATGTGTAAACTTAAGACTAAACATGAAATCTATGAGCTGTAGTATTAGGTATGGTCCTGATAACAACAGCACAGGGTACCTTAAGGGGGACCCAACAGTTAATCCAAGTAAGTTTATGAAATTTAAGACTTAACTTGAAATCTTTGAGTTGTAATATTAGGTATGGTCCTGATAGCAAAAGCACAGGTTACATTGGACCCAACAGTTAGGCCAAGTAAGTTTTTGTGTAAACTAAAGACTTAACATGAAATCCTTGAGCTGTAATATATATAAGGTATGGTCCTGAAAGAAACAGCTCAGGGCACCTTTGAACCAAAAGTTAGGCCAAGTAAGTTAATGTGTAAAGTTTCAAAACTTAACATGAAATCCATGAGCTGTAATGTAAGGTTTGATCCTTATAAAAACAGCACAGGGTACCTTTGATCCAACAGTTAGGCCAAGTAAGTTTATTTTTAAAATTTCAATGCTTAAAAAGTCTTAAATAAACTCCATGAGCTACAATATGGAGTTTGGTCCTGAACAGGGTACCTTGAACTCAATGGTCCACCCATCCAACCCAACAATTTGAAACCCTGCAGGTGCTCTACAATTTTGTGAGCTATTACATAGGCTGGGTTCAAGCACCATGGTACTTTTGACCCCACAGTTGGGCCAAGTAAATATTCATGAATGTTTTCGTAGAAACTCCATGAGCTGTAATATATATAAGGCTGGGCCCGGCCCAGCGTACTCTGAAAGAACATTTACACCATAGGTTTTATCTGATACTAGTTCTGTTAATACTTAAATGCCTAAGAAATGGAGTTAAAAACCAGAGTCATGCTTATTCTTGACCAAATGTTATCATTGTATTTTAGCACCAAACTGCTAGGTTTTGGTATATTTGGTATTTAAAATTCACATGTTTGATACAACTTTCAGTACAACATCCACTATTTTCCAGGAAAACTGGGAAATTATCTGAATGTTTTTTTGTGTCAATTTATGAAAGAATGCTCAGAATTCGGTACTTCCAGCTTCTACTGTGTATTTGATGTTCAACTCTGCTCATTATTTACTTTTGAAATTTGTAGTTTACAGAAGCAACTCTTTTGATTTCCTGCATTCTGATTGGCCAAAACCATTTGAGACCGGTCAAGAATTTCATTGAAGACCGGTTTTTTGACAGTTAGGGGAATTAGATGTTATCTTTGCAATGCACTATTTTTTTTGTTGGCAGTTCTTTATTTTAACTGTAGAACAGAACAAGTAGTTATAGCACTGTTCACATTACTCCTAGTTTGTCATATTTGTATTAACATAAAGGGAAATGCTGAATTTGATTTACAGAGGAAAACATTATTTCCAAAATCAGTATTTATAGACACAAAATGATAGATTACAAACTAAGAGCCACAGTCAAACTACATCTAACTGGGATCGAATTCCAATCCAAATTTTTTTAGTTTCAATTAAAATTTTACCCATCACTGGTCGGAAAGAACCCAAAATTTGCCAACCTGTGTAAATATTTGAGTTGTAACGGAGAACTATGAAAACTAAATTTTCATTTTTTTTTGCAAAATCACACTGACAGACAGATTTTATCAGACTAAGCTTTGTGATAATAATGTAGGTTGTGTGAGGTCACAAAAAAAATCAGCATTTTATTTTGATAAACACCAGATACAAATCATACAGTTACACTGGTTGACAAATTTTTGGCTCTTTCACAAAAAATCGGATAAAAGTCTGATCGGAATTCGTTGTAGTGTGGCAGCTGCTTAAGGAAGCCCTTCCTTCCTATTGTTTCTCAGAAATGACAAATTTCAATTTTTTGAGCAACAAATAACTGAATTTCAATCTGAGGGCAACTTATTTTTTGAAAAGATGACCACCATACTGCAGTATTTGTTTAATCATTTATCACTCTGTGTCCATAAATATTGATTTAAAAAGGATAAAATATTTTTTTGTACAACAAACACAACATTTCCCTTAAAGTCACTCTATTTCACTTGGAGTTGTGTTAATTTAAAATCTGATTTTTTAAGGAAGGAGATTTACTTTCTCATTACAGTTTTAATGAAAATCACATTGTGTATGATTGAACAAGGTTAAACAATTTTGGACCTGTGGGTTAGAACACAAATAATTCACTCTTGGGATTAGTACTATCACTGGATGCACTCATTTTCCGCCCTCATATATCGCTTAGAGTGACTGCATGGTCCAGGGGTTAGAGCATCAGACTTGCAGTCAGGAGATTGGAAGTTTGAGTCCTGGCTAGATCATACCGAAGACTTTAAAAACTGCCATTGTGTTTGGTGCTCAGCATAAGCAATGGAGTAGGGAAAACAAGCCAGTGACCCCCAACTGGAAAAAGGCTGTGGCTGGCTTGATTTGAACCAAAAGATTGGAAACTGGGCCTTAAACTCCATCTAACTAACTAACTGGTATATTGCTTGCATCAACGCCCTGATAGTGCATAATGTGCTGCTAATGTACAGTCCATTTTTGTTCAATTTTTAATTCTGTGATTTTGTTTTAGGCAAACGTCCAATCGTAGGTGATGTAGGAAAATTGTCTGGCGAAGCCCTCATAGGCATTATTTGTGGCGGAATTGTGTTAATTTTGATTCTGGTGGATGTCTCCTGTTGTTTTCTTAACGACTGTGGGATTTGCTTTGCCTTGGGTGTATTGTGTTGCAACAGAGAGAGTAGAAAACCTGATATCGAAGAGGCACCCTCAGAGATGTACTCGTAAGTTGTGATATCACAACCACGAATCATGCTCTCACGTATAATAACATCAGTTGTCATTCCTTTTGTCAACTTTTTGTCATACTTGAGCCAAAATACTGCTTAGACATGCTTACAAGTCAAATTATATAATTTTTTTCAGAGCTGGAATTCAAAGCTTCATTCTAGAACATAGTTTTACACCTCTACAACATTTGCTTGGATATATTCAACCTCAAGGACTTAATAAAAAATTTCCTTTTGGAATATATGCACGACAATGATGGTCATAAGACTTTTGTCATACCCATTTACATTTCACTCATTGCAATAGTACATAGATTATGAAAAATGACAAAACATGTAGGCAACAAAATTTGAGACTCATGGTATAAATTTGACAACTAAACAGACAAGTTCTAATATCCATGTCCTTTCATAGCAATTATTATTTCTCAAATTCATGTTACATGCTTGACAATTTTGCTTACCTATTATTATTTGTCAAATTTATATTACATGCTTGGCAACTTTGCTCTTACATTGTTTGTGAAAGGGTCATATGGTTGTTGGTTTGAAAAGTCAGTAAAAATTTGTTTTTAGAAACTACAGAATTACAAAGTGTAGTCCAGTTACTTTTTCATCCACCAAACTAACATTTGCCAAAAATGTCTGTCAAATTTGCAAAGTTCAAAATTAAAGGGTTACTTTGGATTCCTTGCTCACAGTTTAATGTGAAGACTTTGAGAAACCTTGAGGATCTCTAAGCATAAGCAGCATTTTTGTTCTACACAAATTGGACAAAATAGTAGCATGAGAGTATCTTCCACCAGAAGACAGTCCCTTTAATGGCATTCATGTTTCTTTTGTTGCTGGCTTCCACCATGTCACTTGTTGGCTAAGAAAGCCTTCAAACTTACAAAGTCTATATCATAGCTAGAATCCACACATAGTCTACCATTTTGACCAAAAAACTTTTGACAGTTTTTAGAAATTTCATAAATTTATTCATCCAAATATTTTCTGTCTCTTCTTCATTTCATCCATCCAGCTTCCATTTTGGCAGTTGTAGACACTAAAATTGTGGTGGCTGTTATTGTCGCTGCTTTCATTGTCATACTCATTCTAGTCGATGTATGCTGCTACCTGGTAAATGATTGTGGTCTACTTATGTGTTTATGTGTACAGTGCTGTGGTAAGCACACGGGCACACATGAAGTGGACGTTGAATTGGCAGCTGATTATTCGTAAGTATACCACTGATGAAGATTTTTCCATTTTGCTTTGCTTGTAACTTTCATCCTTACAATGTGTTTGCTTTCAGTGGTAATTTGTTTTGTCTTTTTATATGTTCATTTATGATTTAAATATTGGCTGCTGATTATTCGTAAGTATTGCTTTCTCTTTTGTCAATTGTAAAGAATCTAAGTTTGTTCTATTTTGTATTTCTTATGGAAAAGAGAAAAAACAAATAAACAAAACGAAACGAAACAAAGTATTTGCTATCAGTAAAGTGTGAGACAGGTTGTTAATAATTAACACTTTACCAAGTTAATGTTCAACATAACAAGTAAAGTTTTCCTGTTAATTTACAACACAAATGCACAAATAATGGATCCTCAAGTCTGGAAAAAAGCTGCATTTCTTTGTAATGAAATAAACTTTTCTACAAGTTATTTTTCTTGTATCCAAGTGCACAATATGTGAATTTCTCATTAAGTACCTAATTTCTCTTAAATCGCTGGGACCTTTTGATTGTAAATATTTTGGTTCAGTTTGGAACCCCTTTTAATCAGTACTGTTGGGATGAGGAAATGTAGAAACCAAGAACCACAGTTTCTCTTCAATCACTGGGTCCTATTGATTGTAATTGTTTTGGTTCAGTTTGGAACCCCTTTTAGTCAGTACTGTTGGGATGAGGAAATGTAGAAACCAAGAACCACAGTTTCTCTTCAATCACTGGGTCCTATTGATTGTAATTGTTTTGGTTCAGTTTGGAACCCCTTTTAGTCAGTTCTGTTGGGATGAGGAAATGTAGAAACCAAGAACCACAGTTTCTCTTCAATCACTGGGTCCTATTGAATGTAATTGTTTTGGTTCAGTTTGGAACCCCTTTTAGTCAGTACTGTTGGGATGAGGAAATGTAGAAACCAAGAACCACAGTTTCTCTTCAATCACTGGGTCCTATTGATTGTAATTGTTTTGGTTCAGTTTGGAACCCCTTTTAGTCAGTACTGTTGGGATGAGGAAAGTATAGGTAACTGCTGAGTACTCGGAGGTTGAACAATTTTTTTTCTTTAGTGCAAGAGAAGCCTGTTCATGTAGGTATCTTGTAGAGCAGCTCCATGAGTGCTATGTACATCACAGGGTAATCACAAACAATCACTCATGTAGTGGTCGTAAAAAAAAAAAGAAGAAAGCGAAGGGTATGGGGATGTATAATAACAATGTGAACCCATCGATAGTAAACCTGACATACTGTGTAGCTGTGTAGGAAGAGTAACACTTTTAAAATGTAGACTGATGATCTAATCAAAGTTAAAATTCTTAAATCAAACTTTTCAGTGGTTACAAGATGGGAATGGACACACCTGCATGGAGTCTGGAGTGAGTATACCTCACATTAGCAGTATCATTAAAAGAATCATAGCTTAGCTGAGAGGTTGTAGCACTGCTTTGCTTGGGAGCTAGCTGGGAATGTGGGCTATTAAACTATTGTAAGATATTATTCAAATATATGGTCCAATTTTGCTGCTTTTTGGTCATTTCAATTGCATTCAAACTGTCTCTGACAGACATGCTGTTACCATGGTACTGTTATTATCATAACTGCATTGAGTGAAGAAATTGATATCACCTTGATAGTACCTCGGGTGTAAATAATAATCTCCTAGGTAAACAATCTTCACTTCTTTAGAAGTAATATTTTTTTTCTAGTCCTGCTCAGAAAAGGATTTAACATAAGGTGCTATTTCTTTTTTTCATGCATAGCAAATTGGGCAGATAACTCCATTGACTATTTCCCTCTCAGAGGTAAATAGATAACCTACTTGCCAACTGTTCTGTTGTAAGTGCAACTTGTTCATTTTCTGAACTTTAAAAAACCTATAAAAATCAGAAGATTCCTATGTATTTCCTAGAAGTATTGTAATAATAAACTTATCAGAAGATTCCAAAGCAAAAGCTTGTCAAAGGTTACAAAGGTCTCTGCATGCTCCTAATGAATTTCCAATTAAATTATGAACATTTAGAAAGGAGAAGAGGATTTTCACTTCCTGTACCAATGACCACATTGGGGTCTGCGCAAATGTGCTTGCCTGCTCAGTCGTTGGTCTGCTGTACGTTTGGTTTTGCAAAAAGCAACGGTGGCGAGTATGAAATACAGAAACAGTTATCATAGTGATGCACTGTAATACTTCCAGGGGCCCATTCCACAAAGAGTCATGCACAATCTTAAGTTTGATTCCCCATACTTAAGTCAACAGTAAATCAAACTTAAGATCATGCGTAACTCATTGTGGAACGGGCCACAGATCAAGAACTACAAAACTAAGCTTTTAAATCGCTTCCTCAGCTGTTTTAAAATATTTTTAAAGTGAATTAAGGTAACATTCATAAATTATGTATCTTAAGAGGCCAAACCTCTCACCCCAAACAACAATTTTGGTACGGGGGGAACAAAATTTTCAATTGGCCCAGCTTTTTGACTGACAGCTAATTCAAACAATACAGAGTACCAAAGCTTATATTACACAGCATGAACAGTACTGAGAGTGTTTTGATTATATAAATTGAGTCTTTCTATACTCACCTTGAAGCAATAAAGTGAAATTGTATCTGGATGAGGATGAATTTCAGACAATTATGGGAGGGGCTTCAGTAAGAAGGTTAGGAGAATTGGTACTGTTTGGGGTGAGAGAACTGGGCCTTTAATTTGAAAAAAAAAAAGAAACAGTTTCTCCAGCCTAATGTTATATTGACAAATCAGGTAGGCTGAATGTAAGAAAAATTAAGTTGTATTGCTTTCCTTGCTTGTAACTTTCATTACATTATGGAATGTGAATTTCTACTGAATTAAAGTGGCACAGTGGGTTGGTTCTTGAAATTCACCAAATTTTTTCTGGACCTGTAAAATTTCCTCACCAAATAAGTGACAGATTGTCAAATTTAGGCAACCCACATATTCTACTTATGAATAAATGTTTCATGAATGAGCAAGTAATAATTCCACCTGGTTTTTGGAAAGTTTGTGACCAGACAATTTTTCAGATCATGCACAGAACTTTTTACCAGCTAGGATGCAATCAAATCCAAAATCAAAAATTTTTCATAACATTTGGATTTGAAACTTGGGAAATGATGCTAGTTATAAGCATTTTCTTGTGTTAGTACCCTTGAACACTCTTTTTGAGTTATTGATATCAACCTTGGTATGCCCCTTTATAGGTTTCCTTGGATTGGGATTTTAAAATACAGTGACTCGAGTATTGTTCTGTGACCGAAGAGATTCATAAAGGGATAAGGGATGGGCAGGTTGCAAGATTTCCTCATTAAGAAGTGACTATTTTATTATGTCTTCTGTTATCTTATCTTTACCCCCCCCCCCCCCATTCCCCCTTCTCCCCACTTTCTAAGGGAATATGTATTTTCACCAATGAAATTACCCTCCTATCTGGAGTTCCTAATGATAAAAA
Source organism: Holothuria scabra (assembly GCA_037179385.1). Classification (NCBI taxonomy): domain Eukaryota; kingdom Metazoa; phylum Echinodermata; class Holothuroidea; order Aspidochirotida; family Holothuriidae; genus Holothuria; species Holothuria scabra. Next base: position 5,006,004 of record CM074189.1, on the reverse strand, counting down.
ATATTGGCTTGTTAATGACATGGAAAGAATATCATCCATCCTTATTAATGTAGCCTCATATTTCACAATTCTTAAAATCACAGATGTAGTTGTAGTTGGAGCTCAGCATAAGAAATGGAGTTTTGAAAACAAGCCAATGAGTCACAACTGGAAAAAAGGCAGTTGTTGGCTTGACTTAAACCAATAGGTTAGAAACTGGGTGGTAAGACTCCATCTTACCAGCCACAGATGTGGTTAGTCATCTACAACAATATATCTACATGATCAGGAAAATAATCTTCTGGTTACTTGTAATATATAGTGCCGGTTGAAAGCGGCTCATTGAAAACTCAAACCAAAACCATATAACCTCTTGCATTTTCCCAATTCGCTGATATATGTTAACTTATTTTTCAAATAATTTGTTCTTTAATGTCCTTGTATAAAATCATGAACTAGTTGCTAGATGCTAATTCTGCCTTTAACTCCTGAGCTCTCTTCCCATACCCTTAAAGTAATTATTTGCTATTTCCAAAACATTTTAAAACACCTCATTAACTTCTCTTTGCTAGTGCTAATTGTAGGGTACCCCTTGGAGATTTGGTGCAAATGGGTACTGCAATTAACCATATCTGCTGCTTAACATTCTGGTACATTTTGAGGCGGAGATTAAATCATTTCATTACCCTCATGGTTTTTGGAGAAATGAGTTTTTATAGCCATTGGGACATTTCATTTTCACTCAAAATTTAAAGAGAAAATGATGGGAATTCAATAGATCAAGGAGAATAAAATATTACAATTATGCTGGTACATTTGTGCCATATATCAATGTGGTACCCATAATTTCGTTATTAATCGGGGCATTTGAACTTTTAAGAGATTGACAGTGTTTGACAGGTTTGGAAATTTGTCAGCAAAATGAAAAGCCAAGGAGAATTTTATTTTTGTGATGTGCAGTGAAGCTTGTAAATTGTAACCAGCTGCTAACTTAATTTCGTGTGACTGCCTTGTAAAGGTAACACTTTTTCTGATCACTTTTATGATAAAGAGTAACTGTAGAGGAAATGCTGTGGTATTATCATTAGTAATGTTGGAGATACCAGCTTATTCACTGCAGTTTTGTAATAAAACTACATGCATTGTTTCTTAAAATCTCTATTTACATTTTATTTCCTCCCAAGTTACCTTTCATTATTCCCCTTCAGTTGCAGCATTAAATGCAATCTAATTTTAACTTTGTGTTTGTCTGTGTTTATTGAAGAACTTGTTAGTTTCCTCAAAAATTTGAAATTTGAACAAACTTTGTTTAAGAATTTCAGAATTGTTGTGAAAAATAGTAGGCTAAACAGGTTTTTTATAAATTTTCTTTTGTGCTTACTGTTGGTGTTACCCTTTTAATCTTTTTTTTATGGAGCTCTTTGAAACAGAGAAAAATTTGTCCACGATTAACACCTGCAATTTTATGACATACTTGTTCATTTTGAAAGGAAAAAAGCATTTTACCCATCAAATAAATTTTGGTATCCCTGTCTAATCTGTCTGATGAACTTTTGCTGTTGAAAGGAATGCAATGACATTTCAAATAAACCTTAGTCTTTTAACATCTTCATTTCATGGTTATACCTGATAGTATTGGTGGGCTGGACAATTGATACAATTTTTATATTTGGATGTCATTTAGCAAAGGATTGTAGGTACCTTTTTGTTTAAGGTTTGAAGGTCAGCTATTTAGCATGGATGATACACTTTATGTTTGTATCTGGGAGAATCACAAGAGGATGTTAATTGGTAACTGACCATCAAATTTGTTCGCACATTTCTGAACCTTGCAGGCACATGTTATCAGCACCTGTGTGGTGTAAATGTGGTTATAAATTACCAAATATAAGCAGATTGATAGCTTAAATTACATTATTTAAAAATCATTGTGTTGAGAAGGAATCATATCCTATGATTTGTCACGTTGCTTATGCATTCCCTCATTATGTAGGTTGACCAAAGGTATTGACACAGTTTTCTTTGGAAATTGTGTTACTTCAAGCATTAGTTATTAATTTTTTTTAAGGGGAGGGGGGGGGGGTGAGGATCCTGCCATGGAAAATGTGTTAAATGCTTAGTTTAGAGTGTGTTTGGCTTTAAACTTGAAACCTCGAATACCCTCTTCTCACCATTATTGGTGATAGCAAACATTGAAATTTGCAAATGTAATTTATGAAGGGTTGTAAGATTTATTCTACCTCAGAGAGGTAGGCAGAGGTAGTTACTTATTATCATTTTGGCAGGTTTCATATCTTTCAAGGTAGCCAATCATTAGTCCCATATTTTAGCTATCTTCACAACATCTGCCCAACCCACACCCCTGCTAACATTTACTTCTGCAAAAATATTTGTAAAATTGAATTTTATTGGAAATTTTGTAGACCTGCAATGATTTCAATGTTCATCTTGAGTATTTTTTAAACTTTCTGTAGTTAACATAAGTAAAATTCAACTTGAATGATAATAAAGAGTTTTTGGAGCATTTTGGAAGCCAAAATTGCTTATATAGATATTAAAGATCAAAGCAAGTATATGAAGTCTGTTCTCTCCAGTAAATTTTGGTCAAAATATTTTTCATTTACTGGATTTAAGATTAAACCAATCTCTCGTGCACGTGTGGTGATATTTTTACTATTCACCCATGAAATAAGGGCTTTCTTTCATAAAATTGTTCCTCACTCTGTGTCCTTGCATCTTCACACTTCATTCGCCTGCAGTAAAGTTGGAGATGATGTTACTACGAATGGGGGCGACATCACTGAAAAAGGCACCGAACCTACAGAAAGCGAGTCCCTTATGGATGGGGTTGGTACTCAGATTCTCAAAGGAAAAAAGAAAACTTGTCACCAGTCATCATTTAACAAATTAACTCCATTCTTTGCTCCTTCTCCCTCTTTGCTTCTTTTCATTTCTTCCCAGATATAGCTTAGAGCTTATATAAGAAATTTTTAAATGCCTTTTGAGCCACTTTTTTTTTTTTAGCCACACATAGAATAAAATGCAATCAATGTTGAAAGAAAAAAATGTTGATGTAACCTTTACAGAGAAGAACAGTAAACTTGTGGAAAAAGATGGCACTGATTTCAACTTCTTTTTTTTTTTTTTTTCAAAATTTATCTTGTAATAGTTAAAATAAACTTTTTCCAAATGAATGTCATTGAAATTGAGCGAAAGAATAAGGCGTGATTTGTGCGCTATTTAGTGCTCTAGTAAACCATGCATTCTTCATTTTTAGTGTAGAATTGACAGTTGTAAAGTCCATTGCAATACTTTGCATGATATAACCATTATATAAACACAAAGATGGTGAATGTGTAAGAAAAGCTGTTTAAGCAATCATCCCAAGCTTACCAACTAAGGGAAATACATGAATGCTCTAAAAATATTTTCCTTCAGTTGATTGATAGCTCATTGCATGCAGCCGTTGCAACAGTGCCCTCTAAACCATTTGATCCTTCAAGAATGTTCACCAAGAAATGTATCATATATTTTAGGTGTTAGTTGTAGAAATTCAGCTCTAAACATATTTTTTTTTTTTTTGGGGGGGGGGGAGGGGGAGGGGGTAAAGAGGTTAGAACTGGTTTTAACCTTTTATCCTCCTACCATTCAGTTTCTTTATCCTCCATCATTCCATCAAGGAAAGAATTCTGCTGGCATATCTTCACCAACCTCTTCATATAGTTTCTACAGTGTGAATGGTGGACTGATGTTGAAGTATAACCAAGTTTCTTTTTCCTTTTGTCTTCCCTCTCCCCTTCAATAACCTTTCATACCTGTTTAAAGTATTTCTTGGGATTCTTTACAACATTTTAACCAGATCTTTTCAGGTGCATTTAATCTCAAGGTTAGAACCAGAACAAGGAAAATGACTTAGTCTGACAAGGAATGTTTCTGAGTGTACTCACTAGTGTCACAAGGAATGTTTCTGAGTTTACTCACAAAATGTAGATACTCACAAAAAGGAAATAAACTCCCCCAAAAATAGGACACACTCTCAAAGTTGGGATACACTCACAAAAAAGGATGCACTTTTTGGCATACTTTGTTGAAAAAGGAGACATGTTGTGTTGAGGTCTCCTAAATTATTTGAGAAGAAAGACGGGAGAGGGGTGTCAAGTCCCCAATTACTTTTAAGGAATGCAATATTTCATTGTAATAATTTTCATTTACATGCAGTAAGTGACAAATACATACAAACATGGACTTATACCTGGAAAACTGACCTTTGACTTTGGTAAAAACAAGACTTGGATGGAAACACTATTTATTTCAGCAAGGTTGTTAGTGCTATAAAGCACATTTGTACGGACACCCAGGTTTTTTTTTTTTAACAAGGCTTTTATTTAAGATATATAATGATCCTACTATAACATTTTTTCTTTTGTGTTTCTTCACATTATAAAAACCCTGCAGTCGTCATGTATTCAAGTATGAGCGGTGGCCTGTGGAGTGATAGGTCCGCCCTAAGGTAACAAGGACTGCTTACACATTGACTGAAGCTACTGTTTGTTAGTATGATCATCTGGGGTATGATGGGAGATTTGAAGCAAGCAAACTTGCTTGATAGTTTCTTGTTTCACTAACACAGTTTCTGCATGTCTAGCAATTGCTCTTAAGAGCATGGAGTGTTTTGAAGCTGAAATTTCCATATTTGGAGGCAGTACACTGATTAAGAGGGTTAGTTCTACTTCTTAGATGTTAACACCTTGAAGAATTTTGTGGTCTGCATGTGAGATTAAGAGGAGCATGGTAGCTTTTGGTACCACTGACACTGTATGTGTATGTATGGTCAATTTCTATTTACTCAGACGTAATAGATTTTCTTAGCTTCAAAGATGATTTCATGTAGGCCTTTTTTTTTCAAAAAGGAATGGTGAATAAGAATTAGAGGAATACCATCATTGACTTTGCATGCCATTGGTGGGAAATTTCAAAAATTAAGGGATAACTGTCAGGATTATCAGAATCAGATAGGCTTACAGGTTTGGGTTTGGTGGGAGTGTAATATTGTTTGTATGCATGTTCATTTGTCTTGGGAAGAAGCAATCTTTTTAATATGAAATATGTAGTCTAAACAACTTACCTCCTACTTGAAGCGAACCATGTGTGGTCCTTAAATGCTGTACAAAATGGTTTTAAAAACGCATGTCTCTGAGTTGACAATACATTGACTAGAGGGGGGAAATGTGGAATTGGCCATTCTCAAAAAAAATGAAATTGCATAAAGTGGTCTGACAGTACCTTAAGTGCTACCATCCCACCAATCACAGCTGATCTTTCTTACTCTTTAGCTTCTATTTTTACCATCCATTATCCTTCTCTATTGGATGTGTTTAAGTGTATTAAAATGATGCTGTTCAGTTTTTGTGCATATATAGGCACAGAGGAATATTGTTGTCACTTTAAAAAAAAACATTTTTTGCTTAAAAAGACCCCTCTCACATTTGGAGAAACTCTTCAGATGTTCCAAAAAGTTTTTGTGCATTCCAAGATGTTCTCCTCTTGTGTTCAAAAAATTCTTTGTATGTTCTTAAAGTCTTTTCATTTTCCATGCATTCCAAACAAACTTTCTGAATGTTCCAAAATCTTTCCCATCTTCCTGTACATTTGGGAAACTTTCCTAAGTCTTCTTGTACATTTTGAAAAAAGGTTCTTGTATAGAAAGTTTTTGGAATGTACGAGAGGGTTTAAGAAGATGCAAAAAAGATCTTGGGATGTTTGCATAGTTTTTGTGCATGTACAAAAAGATTTTTGAATTTCTGAAAAGCTGAAAAAAGTGGTCAACAGTAGGCTTATGTACATTGGTAAGAGAGATGTTTAAATGAATTAGACAAAAAAAAAATTCTCTCCACTAAAACATTCCAGTTTTTTCAGTTCCAGTGTCCTGGTCACATAATCCTATATGGCATGTTCCTTTTTTTTAATATAAAAGGTTGTGTATAACTTTAAGTTTTATTTCAAAGGTACTATTTCATTTTCTATTTAATTTAGAATAATTGTATCTCAGTATAAAACATTGCCCTCACACTTTCTCAAGTGTGTATAAAGAAAGGTCTTCCATTACAGCATGTAAAGGGAGGATGAATGTGTGGCATTGTGTGATTGGATTGTTGGAGAAAGGGTTAAAGGGGTAGCATTGCAAAATGACAGATAATTTACAATGTCTATCATTTTGTGAATTATTTCCAGTTAAAGCATTGTATGGAACCTTTGATTATTGTGGTAACCTTACAATGACAAGACAATCAGTAAACATGATTACTAGTACTGCAAAGTATATCAAATATGGTCACCACTGTGGAGTACATGGTTATCTTTGACGGGTAATTGACCAACTGCATGGTCAAGTGGCTAGAGCATCTGACTTGCAGTTGGGAGGTTCAGAGTTTTACCTTTGACCGGGTCATAACACATTTTCAAAATGAAACCTAATGTGATGGTGCATAAACAATTGGAGTAGTGAAAAAAATTGAAAAAGGTATACATTATGCATTAATTTGTGATGTCATTGTTGTAAGTCAAATTACAATCTTTGTCTTTTTGAAAGCTACTGCACCTTGTACCAAGGTGTGATTGCACTCTTACTCCTTAGCCCTCTTTGCACAACATGCTATGCAAGCAAACAGGAAGCATTCAAGGTCATAAAATCATTTTTAATCTCAAAGGGAAACAAAACAGTGTAAGTTATACAACAAGAATGTCACAAATTATTGCACAATGGACTATTTTCTTTTAAGTGAATAAATTTAAACATTTAATATCTCAACATTGGAATGAGCTATGACAATGGGATTTGAATGAATTAGATTCACTCTGCAACTACTTAAGTATATATTTTTTAACTTCTAGACTTAGTTTCACTTTCAACCAATTGGTTGGAAACTGAACCTTAAAAGCTCATCTATCATTACAGATAGAGCAGTTGCTCCAAGTTTCAAAAAAATCTGCTAAACCTTATCTGGTGTGATTTGTCTCTTAAATGTTTTTCATTATGGTTCTGCCTTTAAAAAATGAATTTTGGAAGGTACCTAAAGAACCATTTCCTGCAAGAATTATCCAAAAGAGGAAACTATAGTAGCCTGATTGCAACAAGCCATTCCTCTATTGTAATGACAGGATACACTAATAATAATGTGTGGGACCAAACTTTCCCTTTAAGAACATAGGCATATGGAACTTCTTTGTCAATGTTAATTTACATAATTCAGCTTGTGATGGGAATGCAATTTTTTTTTGGTAGCAATGTGTCTTATTAACCCTGACATAAATATATGCATGGTTGCTAACTCTGAATCAGAAATGGTTCAATTTCATATTCTTTAGTTATGCCTTTAACCTATATCGCATGCAATCAACTGCAAATAACTCTATCATTCATTACATTCAACCATTATACATCCAACATATCTCTGTCATACTGCAAATGTAAGCTTTTGTCTGCATTATGGTGGAAGCATTACATTTTTCTTTATTGTTTTATATTTCATTTTGGAAGTTTTATATACAAAGAATCTATAGGTAAGGTAAACAGATTCTGCAGAGAGCAAATTTTTGGAGTAGATGTGCACTGTTTAACAAGGTGTTTCTTGATTGGCTGTTGCAACTGTATTGTATCGATTGTATTCGTTGTTCGGGTTAGGGATTAGGGTTATCATTAGCCAGTTAAAAAATTTCTTGTTAAACATTGTGCATCGCCCCAAATTTTGTGTTAATATTCCACATTTTCTTAAATGTCAGTAACAACCTTTCATAATTCGATGATCTCAAAATTTATGAGGTAAAATTTCATTTTAAATTTGTCATTACTTGAATAATATTGACTTTGTTCCTGATGATAATGCTGTGAGTCAGCTGATTGCTAAATTTTCAAAGTGAGTCCTATTTAGTTTGTCATGGCTAGTCTTGTTCCTTAGTGTGTGAGTGGCAGTCCTGTTTAACCATTGAACAAATTTCCCTTGGACATATATAAGTTGTTGATGCCTATGTAAACTTTTTTTCCTACCATATTAGGCCTTTTAGTCACACCAAGATGTCACCATTAATTTCCGTTTTCTCCTATTTCTTCACAGAGATCAATATAACCTGGGACCTAACTACACCATTGATCCATACTATCCTAATGAAGAACCCTATCCTCCTTCTGAGCCTCCTGATGATCAAGGTGGTTTTAACCCGGATAAAAAATGGAAGATGGAGTACCTAGAATACAGTACATGAAGAAAAGAAACCTTCTTTTTTTGTCAGTTCTAGTGAACTATGGAACCATTATTATTTTTTTCTTAATCATCCCATGGTGCAACTCATGAAAATCTTTCAATTGTAACATATAACTTTTTGAACACCTTTTAAAACATCAGTTCTGTATTCTAGTTGATTTGTATGATAGATGAAAATATTGGGTGAGAACAGCTTTTTGACAACTCGGATCACCTCCCTCTGGCACAGTTGGAAAGGAATCGTATCCATTGACCTTTATGTGTGGGGTATTCAGAAATATTGTCAGGAAGAAAAAAAAATATATTTCAGCACTGCCAAGAGATGTTGCAAAATGTAAGAATCTCTTTGATTCAAATCTTGAAAGGAACAGTTCCCAGGTGTTTCGCAACTTATAGGAAAAATATCTGGAGAGAGTGGCCAACATACTGAATGCAGTATGAATTGTGGATGAAAAAAGAATAGATTAAGGCAGGGTAAAGTTATGACAGACATCGGGAAAATATTTCATATTCATATGAAAGTTATTGATTGGACAATGGTGTTCGGTTTTATGGCATTGTGTCGTAACATGGTGGAGAGAAGCTTGGAGGACCAGCTAGCTCATTGGCCAGTACGCCTGATAGTGGTCCAGATAAAAAAAATTGTGATAGGTTATGTAATATTCTGTATTTGTAAGGAAACATTTGTTCAGCATACTATTGTTTTCTATTTCATCAGCATTTGAACTGCCGAATTCCATTTCGGTAAAGACCAGACCGCGTAAAACAATTATATCAACAGGAAATCACAAATTTAGGACTTCAAAGATTTTATGGCTGCTTTTAAAATAGTGCCCATAATCATGTGGACAAGTCACATGACTGGCTGAATTTTGTCCATGCAACCATTTTGAGATAGTTCACAAATATTCTTTGGGTTCTGTGGTGTGACTTGTGCATACAGTACCTTACAGTTTACTTCACATCATTCTACAGTGATTCTAGTATTATAGCTATCACACCTCTATCAGATAATTTACCCTTGTTTAAGATTTGTTTAGAGAATAGAAACTTAACACTTTAAAGATGAGTAGATTTTTTCAAGGAAAAAGTTTTTATTGGGAGGAAATTTCCTGCTATGCAGCTCAGCTACTCTATCATTGGAATATTCAGTGTTTCGAAAGATGCAACATTACTGAATTCTGTCTGTGTCTGTGTTGGTGCAGGTAAAAGATGTTAAACAACATGATTACCTTAGTTGTCAGTGCACTTTCTGTTTGGTGACATCATTTTGGTAGAATGAATGTTTAAGATTGTAAATATTGTCAGTTTGTACTGTGCTGATGCAGTGTGAAGGCAATATTCTTCTTTTCCCTGCCCACTGTAAACTTGATGGAGTAAGTTCTCCAGTTCACAAAGAAAATAGTCACTATACTAGTAAACCAGTCTCATTAATGTTGCTTTCTGTGACAGTATTTGCATTTCTAGATACACAAATCATGTTGAGGGCCCTCCTTTTGGATTGGATAGAGTACTCAGTTGTGTTATAAGTCAATCTCAGCTACCTGATTCCACTGTTACCAAAAAGTTGTAATTGAGATTTGTAACTGTGTGAGTTTTACTCAAAAAGAAAAAATACTTTGTAAAATTCATATAAAAATTAAGTACTGTGTAAAGAACTTAAAACTCCATTTCATGCTGTGTTAAATTTGTAATTGTCTCAATTGCTGTAATGATATATGTGGCGTCCCGATTAGCTTATCAAAACAAGTGGTGATATCAGAAAATCTGTGTACCTTGAATGATAATGTTGTGAAGCAGAATTTGGGTTTTATCCTGTATTTAATCAGTGTCCAGACTATTTTTTTACATATGTAAATATAGATGTTTTCAACTTTGATTTTGGGTCCATAATTGATATTCTGTCATTCTAAAATGTGATTTCCTGAATTTTTGTCATTTTGTCACAAATGATTTAACTTTTTTTTAACTGTTTGTAATAGTAACCATGGCAATGTCTTGTAAAACAATATGCAAACCATGTATTCTAGATTTGGACCAATGACTGTTTTCATATTTAATTGGTAGATAGAAGCATATTTTTATCTGCTCTGGTAGTAGTAAAACATATTTGGCTGTACAAAATATTTTTATCACTGTTTATTCTTAGAAGGAACAGAGTTAGATATGTAATTCAGTGGGGTAGTTTAATCTAGTCTATGCATGTTTTTGTCTCTCTAAAAATGTAGATGGCACATTTCATTGTAAAGGATCAACTTTTTACCGTTTAATTTTGTTTCTGTTGGGGGAAGGGATGTCAGTATCCTCATGGTTTATCTTTATCCTGTTTTATCCTAGATTTTCATTTATTTTGTCCACACTAATATTTATATCATACTCGTTAATTTCCACAACTGGTGGTTCTGTTTGCTGGTGTTTTGTAATTGTGGGGACAGGACATCCAAGATTACATCAGAAATAACTTAATTACCCTGGAATTATTTTCAAAGACAAGTTTTAAGAAAGCAGTATCATGGTGAATACAATTCTTAAGTATGTCAAGTTATTATATATCCCTGGCATGTCCCTACATACAATTACTTAATGATCATTTCAACAGACAGACAAACATGATTTATTTTGTCCTGCATATAATTATTACAAAAAATTCCACAATAATAAAATGACTAGCTACCTAATGTGCAATTAAAGGCATCACATGAAGGGGTTTGGGAGGATACAATCACCTTGAAAAAATAAATGGAACTCTAGTTTTTATTCTGCATAAAGTTTACAGATTGTGCATGTCAGCAGTTGTGTATCATTTTGTGTAATAATGTGTTAATTGTTGATGTATGGCCTTTTTTTAAAATCATTCCTTCATTCAACATTTTGTGCCTTGGATTATAGATCTACTTTAGATCCAGCCAGTATCTAAATTACTCAGGATTTAAAATCTCAATCACTCTTTAGGAAATGCTATATCCGATAAAAATGTGATTTGTGAACTGTGTTGTTGTATTACAAACAAATTTACAATTGAGAATAGAACAGTACTTCATAAATGTGCAGTATCAATTTTGTCAAATGTGCATTTATATTTTATTGGCTTGTCAACCAAAGATTCATTAAGCCCAACAACCATTATTCCCCCAGAAATGATTCAACATATAACCCTTGTTATCAGAAAATGATTAAAGAAACATTAAACTTTCCTCATTTTTTAATGTCAACATACATCAGTCCAGCTGTCAGCACATGCAGCATTTGTACTGTCGTGAGACGTAAATTGCACATATTTCAGAAACTTATCCCATATCTCATCATGTTTGGTTCACTTAACAAAAAAGCTGGAAAAGCCCCTCCGTTTACTGTTAGAACAAGGTAACTAGGATAAGGACATAATTCAAAGGGTATTACCATTAAATTTTATAAGGTTTCATTGTTATTACATTAATAGAACCCAATATTCAAAAAGTAATTAAAGGTTTTTCTTCAAAGCATTTTCAACAAGTTAGAAAATTCGAAGCTGGTGATATTAAGCAAAGTAGCATTCAGTTGTCTATTTGGTCATCAGGTTGGTTACTAGGGAAACTAATTGAGATGAAAACACTCCACTCTAGTCATTGATTTTTTCCCTGAATGTTGCAATTTTATGGATTTCTTTTTCACCTCTCTCGGCATTAGGTATTTTACCAATAGTACTGCAAAATTGTAACCTTGCAATATAGGAACTGGTGGCAGGAGATTAGCACATACTTAAGTGGGACTTTTCATCTGCATGTATAACTAGTGAATGATTCAGGAAGTCTTGTGACAAAAGGAAAGAAACTTGTTTCATTTGTACTACGTTGTTTGATAATAATTAACCAAGGGTATTACCCCTATTAAATATAAGGGTATTACCATTAAATTTTATAAGGTTTCATTGTTATTACATTAATAGAACCCAATATTCAAAAAGTAATTAAAGGTTTTTCTTCAAAGCATTTTCAACAAGTTAGAAAATTCGAAGCTGGTGATATTAAGCAAAGTAGCATTCAGTTGTCTATTTGGTCATCAGGTTGGTTACTAGGGAAACTAATTGAGATGAAAACACTCCACTCTAGTCATTGATTTTTTCCCTGAATGTTGCAATTTTATGGATTTCTTTTTCACCTCTCTCGGCATTAGGTATTTTACCAATAGTACTGCAAAATTGTAACCTTGCAATATAGGAACTGGTGGCAGGAGATTAGCACATACTTAAGTGGGACTTTTCATCTGCATGTATAACTAGTGAATGATTCAGGAAGTCTTGTGACAAAAGGAAAGAAACTTGTTTCATTTGTACTACGTTGTTTGATAATAATTAACTAGATTCTTACATATTAACTAGGACTAGATATAAGTTAATTTAGAAGACTTGCAGATGTAGAAAGTATTTGTCATGAAACAAACTGAGTTCTTCCATAGATTTACTGCCAAATGGTACCGATATGGCTAATGTTAATATTTTTAGATGATGTTGAAAGTTTTATAATTTGTTAAGGGAATAACATTCACCATTTGTAAATAAGTTTTAAAGTGTTTGACAAACTGTAGCTGCTAGGTAAATGCTTTTTAAAGTGTTAACTGTCATTGGAATATTTATATTCAGCTACAACTCAGCTCCAATGTTCTCCAAGCCATAAAAACTGCTTGTACCTTGTAAGTAAAATGAAGATGTGATTTCCCTCTTCATATTGTGCTTCAGTTTGAAACTATTTTGAAGTGAATGTACTGTGATGTTTGGGGAGATATTATTAACAATTAGTCAGGGGAACTGGTCAAGCCTTTGAGTATCTATGTATACAAAATATCTAGATTGGTTGAAGAAATTCTGTTTGCTGTCCTCAGTACATAATTACCTTTCAGAACAGTTTGGACAAGACATTCCAGTGAAATGTTGCTATGGAATGTATCTCCTGTTGATGCTGTCATGGGTGTATGCTGTGTACTTGAGTAAGATTGGAGTTTTACAACCCAGTTTCTAATGGTTTAAGTTGGGCCGGCCACAGCCCTTTATCCAGTTGTGGCCCACTGGCCTTTGAGGCATAGATCACTGGATTAACAACACATTGTGTATAAAGAGAGAGGATCTTATGAACCATTTACTGTAACTTACAAGATGTATAAGGCTGTCACAGTTAACAGTTCAACAGCTTTAGATTCTATAAAGTACTATTGTTAGTAATCATGTAAAATAGTGATACTGTTGTGCAACTTCTTTTTTTTTTTTACAATAAATAAGTGTGGACACTGAACAATGCTCTTGAAGTTTCTCTGTATTTTATTCTCAGTGGTTTCCTTAAGTTATTATTATTATTGTTAGGTACAGTTCCATATTACAAATTGACAGTGTCGTGACTTGTTACAACACTGCAAATTGAGAGTGCTCCTCTCCCGAAAAAGGTTAAGGAACACAAGGTTTAAAATGATGAAAAACGAGTCCATCTTAAAAAAGTGGACTAGAACCAGGGCTCGATTTTCATGGTTGTCTGATTGTCCGGGACAACTAAAATTCCATAAGAACAACCTAAAGTTGAAAGTTGGTTGTCCAATGGACACCCATTTTCTCTCACATTGCTTGGTTTTATCTGATGGAAGAAGTATATACTCTTGACTGATCAACTCTTTCAACTTTTTCCATCATACAAGTGTTTTTGTCCTGCAAAAATCATCTTTTTTATTCTTCAAGACCAATTATACATAAACACAATTAATGTTTTGTACTGTAATGTTTTGGACAAAATGTTTCAGACAACCATATTTTCTTTAGGACAACTGAAAATACTGAAGTGATTGCCCGAAGGACAACCATCAATTTTTCTGAAAATCGAGGCCTGCTAAAACAATTGAAATTATTCTAGTGCCAAATCTGATGTACAAGATTCCTGAGAGCATTCTTAAAAGTGCTGCCAGTCTTCAAATGGTGTACAGAACTGATAAAGGACTTGGACTGTTTTACACATTAAGTGGGCTTTCCTATAGGCAACAGAACTTAAAGAAACATGGCCCAGATAAATATCGTGTACATTTGTGAAACATTTGTGCTCTGCAAATGTACTTGGAATAGCAGTATAAAATGTGTTCATACATGAAGGCCTGTTTATGCAGCAACATTTTGACACATTCTTGTTTTCAGTTTGTAACACAGTGTAGACATATTTTGCAATAATCTCAAACTTTTTTTGAAAATGATTTCCAAGTTGCAAGAATGTTTTTCAATCTAAATATCAGCATGTGTTGGGTTTGTTGCTAGTGAATCTTTTTGAAATGTTGCCTGTGTTTCAGGCCATTGTACACTGATACTGATGGTAATGGTTGTTAAAAAGGGTGCAAACCATTGACTTTGCAATTGCTATGTCAAAATGTTACTACTCTACAAATTGAGCACAAAAAATTGTTGTATTGTACTGTAATCAGCCTTAGCTATGGTACTATCTAGGCTAATATATCAGGCTACAGTACACACAAACATCAATGAATGATAGGATCCATAATTTTAAAGCAAAATGCAGTCACCCCAACATACCGTATTTACTCTATTAAACGCCCCGGGGGCGTGAAATTTTCGTTACAGGGGGCGTTTATTAGAGTCAAATTTATGTGACTTCTGATAAAAAATGCTACATATGGCATATTTGTCCATTTGGTTGTCAGCTTCACAATCAGCTGTGAGCTCCTCCCCAATGATCGGTAACCAAATTTAATTCCCTATAAATATGGTAGCCACGAACAGCACTCTGAACTTTGCAAGTGTGATCAACTTTCGCCGACATCTTGATATGTAACGTTACACACAGAAGTGACTTTTTTAAGTGCCCGTGGCATATGCATTCATGCATGCTGTGACCAGTATACAGCCAGGCCTCACGGTACTATACTGACCGGCCGGCTATACGCACATACATACGGTAATTACATAATAGTTACTGTGAGTAGTACCATTAGCAGTACATACGCGTTCACAGCATTTCACTGTTAAACAGTTTTCCTGTGTTGAATTTGGATTTTCATGTTAGGCTGTTCCGATAGGCTAGCGAATATTTGTATACCTACGGTATGTACAGTAGAACTTTCGAACTGCAAACGAAGCAGTACAGGTTGGCGGTATGTGATAGCGTGATGGATATCAACAGAAATTAGTTGCAGAAACATGCCTTTTACTTCAGGATGCAGTATGGGACTTTAGGAGATTTCGTGGCTTCAAGGCAGGACTATTTCATTTTCCTTTTACCATATTGTCTTTGGAATTAACAATTTCACTTTATGCAATGTGACGAAAAAGTTGGGGGGGGGGGGGGCGTTTATTACAGAGGGGGCGTTTAATAGAGTAAATACGGTAAGTAAAGTAGACTTTCCTGTTTCATGAGTCCCTCTTGTGAGTCATGTGACAATATATCTTTGCGAATAAGAAATTTACCAGGAGTAATTGCTTGGCTTACTGTACCTCAAGAATGCAAGATTGAAGTCCTAAAATATTATGAAAGATACTTTGAAGAGAAAATACAAAATTGTGAGATTTGGCTGTTGCTTCAAAATGAGTGTGGGTGGCTGCTCTTGCCCTTTAAAGCAATACAAAATTATAAATGATAAATTTTTCAAACATTCAAAGACACTTTTTCTCAAACCATTCATTTGGAATAATTACTCCAAAGTGTCTTATGTTTGACTCAGATGAACATGCAAAACTTGAATAAATCCCCTCTATTCTGTCATACAATGGGCTTTGATACAACCATAAATATCATAAATATCAGTAGCAGAATTGGGAAATACTTGTGCAGGATGCATCGCAGACAGGTTGAAAGCTGAGGTATCTCACTACATCATGGTTTCCAACCTTGGGGTTGTGATGCACTAATCTATGGGGTCATAAACTAATTCAAAAATATTTGAAAATGTGTAACTCCTTTTTAATATCAAACAGTAGTCATCATTTATTTAGCAATTCTGCATTGCTGAAGATGACAGACTAGCTAGCAAACAAGGATACATGAAACAAATTGATTATACATGCAACTCGGTGAAGTCAAATGTTTTGTAGCTGTCACACTACGCAGTATTCAAAGAAATAAATTAGTAATTCTTACTAATTGCAGTTGCAATGTGATGATGTTACCTGAAGTGGAGCCAGGAATGCCTCAAAATAAAGAATGGAACTCTTATACCAGTCATCCCTCAGGTATGCAAGTACAGTATACCAATGAGCTTACACAGACATGAGGTAAAAAAAGATGCCATTGTACACTTGACCTTGTGACAAAACTTTAAATATCAAATTCCCAAACTCATCTACTGGTTCATATCCCTCTAACAATCTCAAGTTAAAAGTTGATTGTTGTCTATAACAATAATCTATACCATTCCAAAAGGTTTCCGTGACATTTTAGAAACTACTTCTAGCATATCAATGGCCATCTGAAGTTGATTCTTGCGAAAAAAAGTAAACAGCTCACATGTCTCCTATCAATTTTGGTCAGTGATCTAGGAAATCCACTTGCATTTGAGCTTAACCCACATTGAAGACAATACTTTATGGCCCCGTCACACTATTCCGGGCAGGCTACATGGGCTTGTTGCGGGCAAGAATTTTGTTGCACGCAGGAAAAGTTCTGCGGGCAAGTCAAGATCTGGGTGGGTTTTACGTGGAACTTGCTTATTTAAACCGTGGTACTTCCGTGGGTTTTGTGTGTTCTCTGTGTGAAATACATCCAACAACCGGGAGAGTTCCGTGTCAGCTCAGGGACACTTACGGGCTCTGCGAGTTACCTGCGTGCCAGTTACGTGTCACCTGCATGGGAGTTGCCTGCAGTGTGCGAGGTTTACGCGTGCCGATTGCGAGCATATTAACATGGCAGATGTTTTCCTACTTTCTACCTACTTTCTTCAAGCGGGATAACTGCTGGTGACTTGTGGTCCCTACGGGCATCCTGCGGGAACCTCTGCGGGCAAACTCAAGCAATTTACCCGGAACAAGTTTTGAGCATGTTCAAAACTTGGCTGCGGGCAAGTACGGGCAAGATCCGGGAGAGATAATGTCAGGTCCGTGCTAAATACGGGGACCTGCGGGCAGCAAAAATTGTCACCCGCAACTTGCACGCAGTGCTTGCCCGGAATAGTGTGACAGGGCCTTTAGCCTGGATTTTGATTTAGAGTTCCTAAGTTACTGGAGATGACAAACTTGTTACATTACAGAGAAAATGAGGAGCCCAAAAGGAGTGTTGTACAAGGGCCTACCTGTATAGGACCTGGTCAGGGTCCACATGGCTTCACCCTCTGTAAGCCAACCTCGATGAAGCATATCAAATGCAACAATTTGGTCTCCTGTCAATGAATTTTGTAGCTGCTTGTGTGGTCTACCTGCATGTGATTCATGTCGATTTCACTTTTACTGGTCTTTTCTCACTTTTTTATTGCCCATTTCTGAAGCCTCTCTTGCAGTTTTAGCCATAGACCTGCATTTTGTTTCTGCTAAAAGACGATAAGACATACATCGCTGGTTAAAGGCCTGCTCGGAGTGTAATGCCAATTAGTTTGCAATACTTTGATAACATGCAGCATGTTCTGGAGATATTTTAGACCACAGCTTCCAATGATTTCCACAGCTAACCACTAGGTTGTTACCACAGATGTCCTATGTATGAACAAGGCATACAACACCATACATTTTCCGCTACCATATGTATAGCAAAAAAACGTAGCAAGATGGCTATCTGCTATGGTTTTGTGTTAAAGTTTGGACTTGCTCAAGTAAATCAACAGATTTTGCAAGAAAGTTGAAATATTTCCAAAATAATACAAGGTAAGGTCAGAATTGCTACACGTATTGCAGAAATATGATATTGTTAGCCATTCAAGTTTAACTTTATTTTAAATATATTACAGAGTTGTAGTTAAATCATACAAATTACAGCTTGACGGCGGCCATCTTGCTGCGCCTTTTTTGTCCCAGTCGGTGGCGACAACCTACACATAGGACATACGCACTTGCTCTCTCCATGTATATAGGAAGTCTGTGGTCAAGACTCAAACCTTCAAGACAACTGTTCTTGTCAATCTTATAGAATCTTCCAAATTCCACTCAACCAATCTGTAGTGAAACTTTCCAACCAAACAAGTCTCTGTGAGTACAAAGTTCATACATCACAGATTTTTTCCTCCTCTTTTCCTTAAACTTCTTCTTGTGATCCTTTTTGGAGGAGATGGACTTGGTTTAATGGCTGGCTGATCTGGCTTCTTCATCTTATCAAATGGTATACCTGGGCTGGCTGAAACTCGCCTCTGATAATCTGCTGTTGCTGTGAGAAAAAATGATGCAAAGATTTGTACAACAAATTTTACTTTTTACATTTTGATGTTAACATGGTCATGTTTTAAGTTTTTTGAAGGTATCACATATCACCAGACACCTTTTTCAGCTTCGGCATTTATAGACGAATCCGGACAGCACGTGATGGTCTGTTTTCAGTCGGCCATAACTGGGGTCCATCATCTTTTAATCTTTCAATTTCCTTGCTTACGTGTATCATGGATGGTAGTACACTAAATTGTATCATGAATCCTTTGATTTCACTGAATACGAGTTTGAAATTATTGTAGATAATGAATAAAATCGATTTAAGGGTGATGGACCCACCAACAGCTGCCTACAGTCACGAAATACAAGCGCTGATCAGAATCGTCTTTAGCCAAAGCTTCAGAACCAACAAAATT
The DNA here is from genome assembly GCA_037179385.1 of Holothuria scabra. Taxonomy (NCBI): domain Eukaryota; kingdom Metazoa; phylum Echinodermata; class Holothuroidea; order Aspidochirotida; family Holothuriidae; genus Holothuria; species Holothuria scabra. The sequence goes on along the minus strand of CM074189.1, from coordinate 4,987,048 downwards.
AAATGGCATCAGTATAAGGCAATAGCAGACTAATCACTGCTAAATGTAGCAAAGGAACCATGAGAACTGGGATTATAAACAGTAGCACTGATATAAATATCGGTGTCAAAACTTACATGATTCTTGATTTTTGGCCAAGGCTATCGAGACACGTTTTCTTGTCACTGGTGGTGAATATGCATCACTGAAGGCATCTGATTGGCTCTGGAATTTTAAGGAAGAAAATATGTAAATTGCATCACTCCCTACCTGTGCAATTCATTAAACCAATTTATCGGTAAGAAAGGAGTAAACAAGCTTGGCAATTTATTGGCATATACATGCCAACATCCTCCAAATCATCAACATACCAGAAATTCCTGTACCCTATGTCAAGTCTACCAAGCTTGAGTTTTCTCAAATTTGTTGAATCGTCTATTTTTACCCCATTCCAAACATAAGGAGGATTCTGCTTTGTAGTTTTATGCCGGTTGACTGCTTGCAACTTTCTTACATGTTGTAAAAATTTGAGCTTGGAATTTCCCTTTAGACAAGCATAGCACTACCACCCTATTTTCAGACTGTTAGGCTGGTCACAATGAGGTAAAGGCTTTAATAGTGGTATGTGCTAGTATTGCAGGTAAATAGGAAAACAAAATTCTCAGTGCTGAGCTCGGTTTGTGTATTCAGTGTTTTTCCAACAATCCATCTGGCAAAGAACAACCAAACTTGCTTATATAGATGCTGTAATGCACCTGTAATTCATGAGTATAAGAAACAAAAAATATGAATGAAGAAATGAAACAGAACAAAGGTGTGTAAAACATACTTGAAAAGAAATTGTAATTTTGCAATTTACTCTATAAATTCATTGCAAAATACCCCATTTCTTTTACAAAATTCTTCTCTTTTTTTAATTTATTCCCAGCATAAATAAATACCATTGAATATTCTCATCTCAACATCGAAGTTCTCCAGTAAATTTGGACCTACTCATAAAAAACTTACACTTGTATCAACAATTCCATCAACTTGCTTTTGCAAAAGAGACTGTTTCTTTTTCCTTTTTCCCGATGAAACATCTGCATCTGGTTTCTCAACCTTTGACCCTCGTTTCCTCCCTTTTTTCTTCTTTGCTGCCTCTTGTTCTTCATCTACATCTCCTACATCAGATACTTCTAATTTCTCTCTTCTCCCATCTTCTTCTAATTTAGACTCCTCCAGTCCCTGTTTCTCCATCATCCCTCCATTATCTGATATCTCAATCCTTTCATCTAATGTTCCTTCTCCCATGTTTCCCTGCTGCTGTTTTTCCTGCTTTGTTACAACATCATCTTTCACTTTGCTTCTCCTTTTACCTTTCTTCTTTGGAGTCTGCTCAAGAACCGACCCCTGACTACTACTCACATCCTTTGTTTCATTATGCTCATCCATTGTTTCCACCTATTAAGAAATTTATAATACAGTTGTCAGAGCTTAACCACCAAGTTAGTGAAATTTCCAAATTTCATTACTCAACAGTAAGTATAAAAGATACTTCCAAACCTGAATTTCCTGCCTAGGAGTTCTCTCTCCTTTCTGTAATACAACAGATACTATGAAAAAACAACTTTTACAAACCATATAGTTCAACCCATTCTACAACAGAATAATTTATCCAGTATCATGAAACATTTGGCTACGAGATGGACAAACTGCTTTACGATTGCAAATTGGTAGGAGACGTACACAACTGTCTTTGATGGTTTTATAAGAGAAGCTGAGAAATTTCAAAATTTTGAATACGAAACATTCCCTGTACAGCGGCGGCTTTAATCAACAATTTAACCATCAAGAGAACATTGGGAAGTACTGTGTCAAAATTTTGACTCTAGCAAATGCACCATTCCCCTACTACCTCTTTTAAAGTTATTAATACCAGGTTTCATGAGTTAGTCGTTAGTTAGAAAGAGTTTTACAGCCCAGTTTCCGACCAACTGGTTCAACTCAGGCCAGCCACAGCCTTTTTTCCAGTTGTGGTTCACTGGCTTGTTTTCCCTACTCCATTGCTGATCGCCAAGCACAATGGCAGTAGGTTCCATTTTAAAGTCTTTCGTATGACCTGGCAGGGACCCGAATTACCAACCTCGGGCCTGCAAGTTGGATGCTCTAAAAACTTGACCATGCAGGCAGTCAGGTTTCATGAGTAACAAGATATAACCTCAACAGCAGGTTGTTTTATAACACAAACTTTGTCCATTAAATGGTGCATATGACAATAAAATTATTCACCATCCTATCGAGTCATACACCAATCACCTATTCAAGTCAAACAATCATTCAAAACCCTGCTTCATGTGTAAATGGGTAGTTTACAGGGCTCTAGCCATGATGGCTGGTGCTGGCTAGCTACAACCAGCACTGTCCCTTGCAAACCAGCATGCAGAGCAAACCAGCTGGCATAAATTTCAATGAAAATTCTATGGACAATATCTGTAATTTCATGGAAATATTATTACTGAAATAAAAGGCTACCCAAATTTTTATCTGGTCATTTCAAGCTATATGAGACAAAGCATTCATCATTTCCAAACCTTCAGTAATATTGTTCTAGGGTTGCAAAGGATGCTGGTGACCTCCAATGGTTTTGCACACTTACTGACAAAGAACTGCAACTGCCATTCAAACCCTATACCTAGAAATCTGGAAGTTTAGTCATTTTGAGATCAGAAGAGTTTCCTGAAAAGTCACCAGTGCAAATAAAATCTAGTACCAACCTCAAAAGATTGTTCCCTCTCCATCCCATCAAATCTTTCTTGCTCTGTCTTCTTTTCTTTTCTCATAACTCCAGACTTTCTTTTACTTCTTCTCAGTTGTCTCTTTTCTTTTGGTGACTGAGATTTTACTTCCTCATCCAGCTCCATCTTCTCTTCAGCTTTTATCCTGCTGTCATCATCATCATCATCATCTGCCCATGTATTTATTTCATCTTTTACCTTTGGTGCTGTCCTCTCTGTCTCATCCTGCCTATATTTGCTATGACCCTTACCCCTCACCTTATCCCGACCCTCAACCTTGGGTCCTTCTCCTTCAATACCATCTACTCCACCCTTGAGTTGGTCTTCATCCCCATCCTGAGTTTCCTCATCTCCCTCACCCTGTATTTTGCCAAGGCCTCCTTCTCTCTCCATCCTCTCCTGTTTCTTCCTCTTTCTCCTGTTCTCACGCTTTGCTTTCATCCTCAGTTTTTCCTTCTCAGCTTTCTCCTTCAGCCAGGGTTTCTCCAGGTACAAGAATGAGTCCTTTATTTCTTTCTTCTCTGACACAATAAGCTGGGATGGATGAATTCCCTTAATAAGATTATTATACCTGATGTCAACAAAAGAGAAAGCATTTCGTATCCAAATATGGCCAAGACAGATAACTTCAATGGTGAAATATCATACCTGACATAGATAAACATTTTCAGGCATGTTTCTCTACATTAAGTGTCATTATTTAAAAAGCAAGAGAAGTCTCTCCTAATTTATTTTACATCAACAGCTAAATTTCACAATTTTATACCAATTTCTTTTCAAAGTATCTTTCATAATATTTTTGCACTTCAAAATTGCTTTATTCAAGGTAAACCAAGCAGTTACTTCTTGTAAATTTCACATGTGAGGGGAAAAAATATTGTCACATGACTCTCAATTGCCAATCATGAAACAAGACAGTCTACTGCCCTATTTCATTTCACCTTTAACATGAAGACATTTCTGCTACCCTTACTTAAAGTTAAGATTGCAAAACTTTATACAGCAAACAACACATTTCAGTGAAACACACTCAATGACAATTTACAAAGAACAGGAAATCAAGAGATTTTCTTAAAATGTAAGTTTTCAAAGCATGCTTAAAAGAATTAGTGGAAGCTGAATGCCTAACATCGACAGGTTTGGCATTGCGAAGCTTTGGAAGCCACACTTAAAGAAAGATCCACAAAGGAACTGCGGATGGTGAAGGGAATGGTATGAACTTAACCCTATGATTATAAATTTAAATTCAAGTAACAGATAAGTAAGTTGGTGCTAAATTGTGAAGATCTACACACCACAAGAAGCATCTTATACTCAGTACAAGCTTTGAGGAGCAGAATTCCTAGATAGTCCAATTTCTGAAACTGCTGTTTCTTAACCACAAGATATTACTTTTAATCATTCAAATTAAAAGACAGTCACTATGGAAGGAAAACACACCTTTTCTGTATAAATATTTTTTCTTGCCTTTCCAATGGTGGTAGCCACAATGGAAGTGCTACACTAAGATATAATAATAAACAATTAAGGCCTTGATGAACAGTTGTACTCAAAAAAGCTACAGGACCAAAAATCTGGTAGAAACCTATACAGCTTAAGAATTACAGAGAATTACAGCTGCTTCATGTTAGGTGGAGATCAACTCAACACATTACATCAAATTTGGTTAGCTCAGCTATTAAGTACTCACAAAGTTATTGTCTTGTAAATCCTTTTTCGATTTCTTGCAAGAGTGTCAGGTTTACTGGCATGGGTGAAAAGAAGTTTACAAATTCCCTTGAGATCGAACTGCAAAACAAGAACAGTAAAAAACCTCAAATGGACCATTTTTCAAATAGTAATTACAAAGAATTGTGGAATGAAGAGCTGGAATTAAAGTTTCAGGGCATGTCATGCGAACTGAGAGGGTACCCAGGCCAAACAAGTGAATCTGTACTGACTACAATGTTATCTCATGAGCAGGGCACAGAGACCAAATGGTATTGATTGTCATTAAATTTTATAGGACAACAAGGCTATGGCCTTTTTGGCCTTCAATGAATTCCAACCCTGGCTCAGACTTTTGGTAAGCATCATTTTTGTCAATGTCAATTTACTGTAGCCAAAAAAGATGCACACCAGAGGTCTGCTCCACAGTACTTTGTAAGTGTTATTTGGGTAAGAGTCTATAGGTTTGATTCATATTACAAAATAAAGGAAAAATATAATTGTCATATAAAATGGTCAAGAAAATACATTTTTCCAAACAAATATGAATAAACTCAAAATGAAACTTAGGGTAGATGTACACTGTTTATCAAGGTGTCTCTTCATTGGCTATTGCCATTGTATTGTATCGATTGTATTCTTTGTTAGGGTTAGGGATAAGGTTAGGGATTAGGACTATCGCTAGCCAGTTAGTTTCTTGTTAAACAGTATGCATCGCCCAAAACTTATGTAGAACAACCATACAAGTCATAGATAACCTGACATGGTTTTTCTTTTACCCACCTCCAACATGGGTAGTTCCTCAAACACCTTTACACCATCTGCTTTCATACGTTTGTGATCATCCTCTATAAATTCTAAATGTGCTTCATGATCAGCCTCCACTCTTGTTTGCCGGACAATCTCTTCAAAAATCTGTACCATGATTGTATTGTTGACGGATTTACTGTTGAGACCAAAAAATTTGAGTATTAAAGGAAGGAAGAAATGTTAAAGACGGGAAAAAGTATTTCATGACATGCGCACAAAGTTAAACAAAATCTTCCATGCACTTCTGTCAATTTGGTTTGTAATGCAAGTTTACCATTTTTCTAATCTTCATAAATATTCTAGAGGGAAAAAGTCCAATGTTACTTCCGACCATCTCTGGTACCTTATCCAAAGTTTTTGACACCTTCATGGAAAAGCTATACTTTCATCACAATTTATCACATCCAGACACTGCCAGTTAAGACATGTATTGTTCTACTTTCTGTACATTGACAATTTTGTTTTAAGAATATGTTATGCAACTTGATTTGTTCTACAAGAGATTTATTTATTTCTTCATAACAGGGTAATGGTAGTCATGGCAACCCAAAACATCCATGTATGAGATAACAACGTGAATGTCAGTCAAACTTACACTCTTGTGCAAGAAGCTAATTCAATCAAAGGCTCCAAAAAGGTTAAAACTTGATCTTCTGAGAGCTGAAAGAAAATAAAATAAAAAACACTCAAGTAAAAACATTCAAGTACTTAAACAATAATCTGGAAAAAAATTAAAATTGTTTTCAATATTGATTCAAATATCAATTAATTCTCTCACAAGCAAGTATATGTTTTACTGCACCATCTATAACAGAGTTAAAGAAAGGTCCCTACTGCCATTGCACTGGGTGCTCAGCATAAGCAAGGGAGTAGGGAAAACAACAGTGAGCCACAACTGGAAAAAAGGCTGTGACCAGCCTGATGTAACCCAATTGGTTAGAAACTGGGCCATAAACTTTCATCTTACTACATGACGCTAGAAGTGAATAGCAAGTTTTAGCCATCTCAAGCTGGCAACTAATAATCCAGAATCTATCACAGAACTTCCTGTTCAGGTATCTTGAGATCAAAAAGTTAAAGGCTTTTGCCCCCTTCAAAGGCTATTTGCTCAATAGAGCAACAAGGCTGGTTTAAACGGGATTGACTGCCGCAATTTCAGAGACAAGCTTTACCCGAGAAAATGCCTTTTTCTCGGGTAACATTGGCTAAAACGTCCTACTCAATTCTAGCAGCATGAACTACCACTGAATATTATCACATGTATCTGGTTTGTTAACATCTGTTATTTAACACAACAAGCGTCACATGGTTGGAATGAACCATTACATATCATACCGGAGTATGTATCTGGGTATGTACCAAACTAAGTGTACATGATACCAGGGAGTTCAACGTAACCTGCATGTGTAACTTCATACCTGAGTGTGTAACATGACTTAAAGCAAATCTGGAAGTGCGACAAACCTAGCTGTGAAACACAGCTACATGTGTTACCGAGCGTGTGATACTACCAGAAGTGTGACACAACTATATGCATGACATAACTTGGTGTGTGACAATCAGATGGTGTGACACAAAAGAATTTGTGACAAAGGTGGAGTGAATCAGTTAGATGAGGTACTGTACAGCTCATTTTCTAACCAACTGGTTTAAGCCATGGTGACCACAGTTTTTACAACACAGATGAAAGTGTGGTAGACCTGGATTGTGCGACACAATTGGATGTGTGACAAAACTTGTGTAGCACATCTAGATCATGTGATACAAACAGATTTGTGACGCAGGAGGATGCATGACAAAACTGCAGGTGTAACACAACAGGATGGTGTGACACAAATATTCCCATTTGTAACACAGGTGGATGCATGTCACACCTGGATGTAAGATATGATTGGATGTGTGACACAACTGGATGTATTATACAGGAAGTGTGTCAAAGTACATCCTGCACTCTGATTATTTCTTCAATATAACAGCAGAAATTCTCATATATCAACATGTTAATCATTTTCTGCAGTATCTTCATGAGAGCTCTTTTATACATGCATCCAAATTCTTATGTGGTAATAAGGGAAAAGCAACAAGTGTTTGGTAGATCCAACCTATAAATGGTGAAAATTTTCAGTGGTACGATAGAAATTAATCACATTTTGATTTGATTTGAATAAATCAGATTATTGTTTGTGAATAGATGGTCTTGACTACAAATTTTGAAAAATATGGGACTCCGCTTCACATCTGCCCTTATTTGTCAGAATTTGTAATCTTCACCATTTATTTACCAACAATAATCCAACAAAAGCCATTTATTCCTTAAACATCTATACATACAGACTCTTACTGACTCTAAATTTGCAAGTGGTTCTCTTCTATAAAAATCTTTTCTTACACTCAGATATACTGTAATACATTTAATCAACTCCTTTGTCAAAAAGCAACCTGGTTGATGCTATTGTTCATTCACATCATAGTGAGATAATATTGACAGACTAATTTTGTTGGTAAATGGGTAGAATATTTGCAACAAAATATAAACTACAAACCTCATCTGCCCCAACTCTGGACAATTCCTCAATATAAATCTCAATCACATAAAATCTTATAGAGTCTGGACAGGAATCTTGATCTGGGTTCAGTGGATATTTTTTTAGAATCTCCAGGAAGTACTTGACCAAGCTATTGGAAAACAATAATGAAAAAAATACTCTTTTTGTATCTGAGCTTCAACCAGCCTACCTCAACCCAATACTGTCCCCCCTTGCCCATACTTTTGTAGAGACCCTAGAGGGAACACCAGGACATGCACACCTAGTCCATAGCTGCGTGAGGGACCTCTGTAATGAATAAGCAACCATTTGTAACAAACACAGGATCCACCCTTGCTTCATCAAAACCTTCCGTTGAGGACAAAAACATTAAATATTACTCAAATTTTAGGTAAAATTACAGGTATTTTCCATCCTGCAATCTAAGGACATCAAAACTGTCAGATAAAACTTCTTATACCTGAACCATTACCATGTTTTGCTAAGATTTTATATAAAACTTGTATTAAGGAAGTAATATTCTGAGGAAATGTTAACTAAACAATGTCTGATCACAACTAAATTTTACCTCTCAGTCCATTCTTGATTCTTTAGAAGGATCAAAGTCTGAGCAAAAGTTCTCCTTATAAGCTGCCAAGGGAAAGAAAAGACAATTTATCAAACCTTGATACTGTTTCTTTTAGTAATATCACTTGATGGTAGAAAGTTTAGCTTCTGTTGACGACTTCATCAGCAGGGGAATATAGACCAGCCCTGGCTACAACATTATCTCTGTGCAATAAGTTCCAGTGGCACACTTATGTAGAAGTGCCAATTAACATCCACAACACATTTCCCTACAAAAATGGCGATTGTATGTCCCATTTAGCCAATATGCGAAGTAGAGAACAGTACCAGTTTCCAGGTACCCCACAAAAGCAGGGTATGAGAAGGGATTCATACAACTTTGAAAGCAATGTGGGAGAATTTTGACACTAACTTGATATCCTTACAGCACCAATGCAAAAAGCTGTCACAACAAATTGTAAATTTTAATACATACTTACAGAAAATTCTTTTAATAATTTGGGGTAATACTTGCTTTCTAACTCTGTGTTTGTGACAATATACATACATTAACAGCTCTAGAATTTACGTTCTTTGGTACTAGGCAAGCTTCCAATACAAATCCCCCGAAGAAACATTTTAGAAGGGAATATTAAACTTTTATTGCAGCAACTTGGTTTTTTTCCATTTTTAGCTGATTAACAGTATTTACCACAATCGACAGACACTGAAGATGTCTTTGAAGAGAAAAGAAACATTACTTTTATGTTAATTACCGGGGCTCTATTTTCATGGTTGTCTGATAGTCTGGGACAACTAAAATTTCATACAACAACGATAACCAACAATGACAACCAAAAGTTTAAAGTTGGTTGTCCGATGGACAATCATTTTTCTTTCACAATGAATTAAAAAGCAGCTATTGCTTGTATCTGATTAAAGAAGTATACTGCTGACTGATCAACTCTTCAAACTTTTCCATCATACAATATTTCACACTTTACTGTATTTGTCTCTCAAATATCACATCTTTCTTTTCTTCAAGACAATACATAAAAATAATAACTCTTTTGTAATTAAGCGAAAAATGTTTCGGACGACCAAATTTTCTTGTGGACAACTAAAACTACTGAAATGGTTGCCCTATAAGGACAAAAATAAATTTTTCTGAAAATTGAGGCCTGAAATTTACTGTTGAGTAGGAATTTTGTAATATTATTCGGGTAAAAATATTCCACGCAGATGCAAGACTAGACAGCATCATACATAATGTGATCAATCTCAATGTCAGACCATGATGACGGAACATTTTTTGTTTAACTCAAATGTATAATTGTGGTGCAAAATTAAAATCATGGAAAACTCGTAAAAACAAACTGAGATTGCCTCTTTAGATAGAAATTTGAAATACCAAGTCAACAAACTTATAAATGCCTTATAGAAAATATCATAAAAGAAACAATCCATTCAGTTCATATTGAATATGAAAACTTTCAGAAGAGTTATTGCAGGTAACAAACTGGGACTATTCTGAAGTGGGTGCACAAACACAACTGAGACAAAGGTATAAACATTGTTTCAAAAAGTAACAAATTTAAGTGTTTGTGGAATTTAAACTGCATTTCATATGAGTGTGGATAGAGAGACACACACAGAACACTTAAGAGACATTGTAGATCTCTGTAAGCTACTTGCAGGATATTATCTACAATATCACAAAAATGCAATGTTTTGCTTATTAACTAGTACCATGAGGACAATTTGGTATGACCTTAATCAGAGGTCTACAAACTGCTAGATTGAAGAAGAGGATCAACCACCCCCCACGTGCACGCTAGCACGAACACACAAAAGCCTGGGGTTCAGGGTGTCTAAGGGTCCCTGGTGCATTCCAGCTGCAAAGCGCTGGATTTTGAGTAGCTTAAGATATCTGGAAGACTGTGCGCAATCAGAAGCAAGTAAAAGGTACAAAGTTAATGGTTAATTACATGCCAAAATCTATAATGCCAACTAACCTGTCAGATTTCAATACCTACCTAAACATTGAGGACCTTACCTGATTGTACACTTCAATAAGCACACATTTACAAAAATTCCATTACTTCAAGAAACAAATGAAGACATTGTACATGTACAGTATGATCATTATTCCAGTTTTACCCAAAATTCGGACATGACATAGGAAAATCAGAACACAGCAAAGTTTGGTGTAAAAGCAGAACTGTTCCCTCTAGATCAGAGCAGTTGGCAGTTCTGTCTTAATGCTTTTATATCTTACCTTGACCAGGGAGTTATTTGGATAAAGATTTGAAGTATTTGTAAATACTTTGAGGTGCAATGGGGAAATTATCCATGACAAGTTCTTTACAGAGATGTAGTCAAGTTGCAACCAAGTCGCAACCCTCCAACTCTGCCTGACTTGGAAAATTTTGAGGAATTTTCCCGTAGTAAGATAACATAGAAACCCTAGTTGATGACTTGACTCAAGTCACTAAAATAGCTGTGGATGACTTGAATTGTCAAGAAATGAAAGACTTCATTACTATATCTCTGGCTGTTCACACAATTTTGCACCTAGCTGTTTTCCAAATCAACATGCCACTTTAACTTGAAGCTCTACAGGGTCCAGTTCTGCTCTACCTCTCCTTACCATTAAAAACTTGTCCAGTCGAAGGTTGTCAATACCATTAAGATCCCTCTTCATAATCTCCAAGAATGCCTCAAAAAACAGTAAACCTAACGAGAAAACAGAGCGAGTGCATTGTGAAACCAATAAAGACCAAAGGGCTTCACAGGAGTGTTTGTTCCCTATTGCATGTTGCTCCTGTAAAGATGAAATCACACAATCCTAAAATCTGTTACCACCAATAAGCTTCCACAAATGCATTTTTGAACAAAACCCAAAAGGGGGTTCCTATGGGTTTCCATGTTGAAAAATTACAAAACTTGCAAATAAGTTCCTATGATTTTTGAAATCCTTTGGTTTGCAATACATTTGGCATATGGGTGAAAGTGAGTACTTTCTTCGAGAGGGTGGGGAGGGGAAAAATGATCTCTTTGTTTTGGTAATTACTGTATCTTATTTCACCTTGCTGCCTGATATCTTTCCATTACTCTCTAAGCGGGTCTACCCAATGTTGCCACGGTTTGATGTTCCCTGTTTTGGCATATCTTGATGATTTGGCAATGACTGCTAGGTTTGTTATTCCCAAGGTTCAATGTTCCCAGAAGTGCTGATTATCCCAAGATTCGGGAACACAGAACCTTGGGAACATTGGAATTGCCCCCTCTCTAATACTTCTGTTGTAGTGTGTGTTCAAAATGTTTGCATTTTCTGTTCATCAATTGATATTTATAGGAGCATGGACAAATGGATAAAGCATTGAATCTAGCATTCCAAGTGCTGCTGGTTCAAATTCTGTCAGGTTCATCACACTGTATCCTTGCTCAAGATTCTCTCTCCCAATTGCTTCTTTTTCTAACACTACTGAGCTATGAGGTTGGCACTGGAATGATGCAAAAATATGTACTCAGTCTTTTAATAGACTGGCTAAATTTATTTGAACAAAACCACTGTTGTACTGATAGGGCTTTCTGCAGATCTCATTGGAAACATTGCAGATTATTTCTCTCCTACAGTTGCATGGATAGTTCCTTCCTACATTGATCAGTGATAGACAGAAAAGAAAGAGGATGGAGTGAAATATTAAGTTGCAGCAAGTTCAGGGGAGACATGATTGAAGATTTAAAAATTGTTTGTGGTATTTATGACATTGATGTGTCTTTCAATATATGCTAAATTTCAGTACAATGAGAGATACTGCATTTCAAGATGGCACTGTTTAAGTTCATGAAAATATTTTTACAACGATTTGAAAAATTTTTCTTTAGAAATACTGTAGAACTTTGTAGATGTTTGGAATAGTCTTCCAGCTGAAGTTGTGGAAGGTGGCTCTGTTGCTACATTTGAAAGAAGACTTCATCAACTTTTTGGAAAATTCAGAAATGACATGAGATATTCAAGCTACAGTAGTCACCCTTCATATATATTTAAGAGTCTATTGAGGTTCGGGTATGATAGTGTTCTTACTTTTGATGTGGATATACAGTACAGGCTTGCAAACCTGGGTACAACGTACAGTATTACATTACATCACTGCACATCATATCTCATGAGCATAAAATAGGATCATAAAATGTAATGTACTGTATTGCATAAAATAGTTTATGAGTAAACACAAACCTTGCTGAGGAGTCTGAAGGCAATGAACCATTTGAGACAAACTTGTGGCTAGGTCTTCTTGCACAATCATCTTATCACTCATCCACATACAATAGAAAAATCCTTTCCATAGTTTCAGGAGTTCTTCTAGAGGAAAACCTAGAAACAAATGAAGAAAAATATTTAAAAAAATTTTAAAAAAATGTGACATTAAATGCATCACCAAAGATTTGAGCCAAATAAAGAGTTTCTCAAGTACTTGAGATAACATTGCAACAGAAACACTAACAGGCCGTCAGATTTCACGGGAATGATTTTTCACCATCTTGTGGTGGTCCCATGATGATTAAATCACCGAACCCCAAAACTGGTTACCACCAATCAGTTACCACCAATGCTATTGTAACAAAACCCAAAAGTGGGTTCCCATGGGTTACCACGGTGAAAAATGACAGAACCCACAAAGAGGTTCCTGTAATTTTTGAAATCCAACGGCTTGCATTAAGGTGCTGTCAAATCACAAACTATAATGCAAATATATTTTGCAACAAAATGATGAAATGTTCACCTATCATCCTAACATTTTGCAGGAACTAGATGACTTCCTACTAGGTGGATCTCAGCAATAAAACATTTCACAGAAAATTGATGATAGTAAATTTATAAGTCCTACCTTTATTCTGAAAAGAAAATCAATTTGTTCAGCAGACTGAGTATAAAGGTAGTGAGCAATTCTGCTACTGTCAGGGCTATGTGTAGACAGAAGCATAATGCTCCCTATACATACTCCTTACTACTGTGATGTGACAACCATGGTTCTTTGAGCGGCTCACAGCTGGATAAAATTATTTTCTTTCTTTGTATAGAAAAGGTAGCAACTAAAATTGAAATTTACCATTACAACTTTCCTTTTCTAAATCTTGCACTACTTTTGCAACTACACCTACTTTTGATGACTTGAAACCAACATAAAATGGACAGAAAATCTGGAGTAAAATCATCAACTTTTCCACTTCTGAGAATTAAGATTGTTACATTCAAAGTACTGTATTTGCTTCATTTACATACCATGCTGCCATGCATGACATTGTGATTTCCTAAGAACATTTCATCCTTGAGGTTGGCAACTACTGTAGAGGTCAGTATGGTGTGTGGAAAGTTAACTGGTGTCTGCAATTAATGACTCAAAGTAACATGACATCAGCATTAGTTCCATAGTCACATAGTATGTATACTATGAAAAGAAAATCAATTTGTCCAGAAGGTTATGTGTACAGTAAAGGTAGTAATTTCATTTCATTTCATTTATTTGTTTCTTCACTACAATGTACAATATTACATAATATAACAGTTACATAGTAACAATATAGAATAGACAGAGTAGTGAAAGGAAGTGATCTACAAAACCCTTGGGGGCTTAACATTAAAGGCAGAACACTCCCTTGAAAGAAAAAGTGTAAAGTACAAAAACAAAAAAAACTAAGATACTTAGTCGCAAACAAAAGAGTGCCGGGTGCTAATTTAGAATCCGTGCCCGGAAGTAGACATAACTTTACTCACTTCACAACTTCCAAAAGAGGGCGCTCAAACTTTAAGTTTTTTTTTTTCTTTAAGTAAAAAACCCTTTTCTTTTTTTCCTCACTCGAGGAACAGCGCTATAAGTGTGTGCTGAGGAAAGAAGTGAATGGTTAGTGCTGTGGAAGAAAGAAAAGCATTGCTAGTACCGGGACCCGAACCCTCGACCCTAGCGATATAGCGATTCTAGCATGAAGACCAGCGCGCTTGCCTACTGCGCTACGAGCGCCGTTGCCGGTGGATGGGTTAAAAATAATATAAGTACTGTCTAATAATACTATCTATTACATATAGCTGTAGGTATACGTATACCTAAAGCTAACTGTATGTACTGGAGAGTGTATATATATGTACAGTATGAGATACGTATACGTAAATGTTTATATACCCCTACGTATACAGTTCCTATGCATGCGTACACCTGCATATGGCCCACCCTAACCCTATACCTATGCGTACGTAACCCTAACCTTATTACTATGCGTACGTAACCCTAACCTTATTACTATGCGTACGTAACCCTAACCTTATTACTATGCGTACGTAACCCTAACCTATTACTATGCGTACGTAACCCTAACCTATTACTATGCATACGTAACCCCTAACCGTACAGCTATGACGCAGTTCCGGGCACGGATTCTAAATTAGAGCCGAGTGCCGAATAAGGGAACAAATGTTGGTAACATTAAGTGCAGACGGCAAAACAATCTAACACCTAGAACAACCACCCATAGCCCCATAGGACTATACAATTCTGCCCCCATCAGGACTATACATAGGCAGTGGCATAACTATCCCCTATACATAATCCTTACTCCTTTCATCAGACAGTTGTACATCTTTAATCATCAGTATTTAATTGTTCCACCAATGAAAATATAGCCCTAGGCCTAGTTAACCTGTGCTATGTGTAACGCAATGTAGGCCTACTAAGTAATAACGTTAGGCCTAACAATGTCTAAACTAAGGGCCAGCAAGTATACCAGGCTAGGCTAATACATGTTTGAAAAATCCCTGGGCCTCCAGCCTAGCCCAGGCCTATACAAATTGCAAGTGAACAGCGACTGTACCACCCCTTCATTCACTGTGAGTGAGACTCCATGACCCTAAGTAGCTCTAGCCTAGGCCTAGCCTAGGCTAGTTACGTTACAAGCCGCACTGCTACCATGTGATAAGCATGGGTTTCATCATGTCAACTCGGTTCATTTGGAAAATGCCACAGACTCAACATGAAGATAATGTAATCAAACCTGTATCTTTCATGGAACGTCCTCTCAACCAGTTGGTAACTTTCCCCACGGCTTTGTCACGAATTTTCTTCTCATTTGCAGCTAAATGTTGTGCAAAATGTACAGACGGGGTAAGCTCGGGCTTCTCTATGGAGGCTGCCATTTTGTAATGGTGAACGTATGGAAATATTATTACACCTAATATAATTATCTCCTTCTTAGGTAGCACAGCAAAATTATTCATGCGCTCATAAAGTTCATGTCCTCCTTCACCCAATGCAGCTCACTTCAAGCAGGCAGCTTCCTGCTTCAAGGAAGGGTGGTAATTGTGAGGCCGGTTAGATTTATGAGCTGGACGTAGGGGTACGACATGAGGAGCAGGGGACAGACCGCCCCCATCTCCTAAAATTTAAGGGTCAAGAGCAGTCCCCCAAACTTATTTTGAAGCAGCAGTTAACATCACAATTCTCGTCTCGTTTCTGTTCAAAGAATTTTTCATAATATTTTATTACTTCAATAAAACAAATAAAAGGTACTTTCCACATTTCACATTTGAGGAGTAAAAATGTTGTCACATGACTCTCAACAGCCAATCATGAATCTGGACAGTCTACTACACTGCTTCAAGTTGGAACGACTGCTCCTGCCCTTTGAAATGCGGGATTTTGCAGGGTTAGAAAAAATGCAGGATTTTGGAAAAGAATCGGTTCAAAGTTTCTAAAAGGCAGGAATCTCGTAATGTGAAGGGGGGAGGGTGGGGATATAATTGTGGCCTGTTAGTTCTATGGCCTGGACACTAGCTGGCGTACGAGATAAGGAACAGAGGGCACCTCACCCATTTCATCAAGATGTAAAATGCAGGCTTTTGGAAGCAAATCGAAAAGGAATTTGAAATAAGTGCCGTCGCAACCACCTGATCGAATTTTCAGAAAAATTGACATGGTTTTTTTTCAGAAATAAGTCCCCATAAATTTTCATGAAAATTTAATAAGATTAGAAATATTGGCCTGGGTAACATATACTTACGACTGCAAAAAGACTTGGATCGATTACTATTCTTCGGGCCACAGACTTGACAAATATCTTTTTCAGACAAGTACAAAGTTCTTCAGTGTCACTGAACTCAAAAGTTTTAGCAGTGCCGAATAAACATGATAGGTAGTGTTTTACAGGGGCGTCACATGGGCTTGATCGGTGAGGAGGGTGCTGGAACATTTTTCCGACAGAATTTGTCTCAATTCCAATGGCGGCGACACCAGGGGCATGGACATTTGACCCCGGGCCCCGTCAGAATCTTTGAACCCCAACCCCACCCAAACTCAGCTCTCGAAGTTCAGTGGCCTGACGGCAGTTTTATAAAATAATTCACAGGCCTCCAAACAGGTTGACCAATTCCCAGACCTTTTTTAACTGAACGCCCAGTTCTCTCATCCCAAACGGTATCAATTCTCTTCGCCCTCTTGCTAAAGCCGCTCCCACAATTGTCTAAAATTCACCCTTATCCAGTCATAATCTTAGTTTATTGCTTCAGGGTGAGTATAGAAAAGCTCAGGCTCTATGTCACAATCAAAACACTCTGTTTCACACTGTGTGATATAGGCCTAAACTTTGGTAATCTGCACACTCTAAAATCAAAAGAGTGAACTTAGTCACTCTTTGATCGAGTGAAAAGTGTAAATTCACTCCATCAGAGTGATAATTCACTCCAAGAGGAGTGAAATTCCCTCAAAAAAGAGCGAAATTCACTAGAGGAAGAGGGAAAATTCACTCTTCCACGAGTGCCTGCAATGATCGCTCTTTTTTTTAAGAGCGATCACTGTGGGCACTCGGTCAAGAGTGAAACTTCGCTCGTTTTAAGGGAATTTCACTCTTTTTGGAGTGAACTTCACTCTTTTTGGAGGGAACTTCACTCCTCTTGGAGTGAATTATCACTCTAATGGAGTGAATTTACACTTTTCACTCGATCAAAGAGTGACTTATTTCGTTCTTTTGATTTTAGAGTGCATTGTTTGAATTAACAGTCAGTCAAAAAGCTGGGCCAATGGAGAATTTCTGTACCGTGACCCTCGTACAAGAAGTGTAGTTTGGAGTGAGAGGATTGACCCTTTAAAGTAAAACTATGTAAGCCATATTTTTGTTGAACTTCATGCCTTTGAAACTTTTCACTGAAGAACGAGCTTGTGTACTGGCTATTTCAACGCTACCCCCACTATAACCTTAGTCCAAAATTGCTACCCACTGTGCAGTCATCACGTGGTTTTTAATTTAGTAGCTTGCATATGCTATCACTGCCTTCAGAACGGTACCTGTTAACTTGCCCAATCATCTTGCCGACTTACAACAGTGTTGAAAATTATTACTGAGTTGAAAAATATGTTTCACCGTGAACCCTAAGCTTACGGTGAAGCTTTGCGAAGTACGAGTGAAAGTTCTGAAGAAAGGAATACATGGCAGCTGAAACAAACTCCCCTTTTCTTCCGCTTCCCGATATTCATAAGTTTTTTTTATTCAGAAGTTCAATGTTGATAAGGTTCTACAGTCCTATAGAGGTTCATAATTCATAGGGTTCGTTATGCATAATCGTAAAAGCGTTCGTTGTCCATAAAATTCGTTATTAATAATTGAAAAGAAGGTTCGTTATCCATAATATAAGAAACAAATTAGGTTGAATAATTATAATTGTAATTAGGTTTGATATTCATAGCAGGTAAAAGGGTTCGTTATTCATAATTAGAAAAGGGGTTCGATAATCATAATGGGGAAAAGGGTCCCTGAATATTCTTAATAAGGAAAAAGGTATACTTTTAAGGCTTCCTGTATCAATAGGCAGGATAGCACATCCTTAAAAATTTTCAGGGATTATAGGCCGATGTCTTGTCTACAACGTGTTGACAGAGTTTCAACATGTTTTATATCTAGACTGGTTGTAATTGACCTTTCTAAACCCTAGTCGAATTTTGTGGAAGGGATAACAAATGCAAACCTTAATGTTCAATTATGAACAACGAACCTATTTTTCCGATTTGAATAGCAAACCCTTTCTTTTGGATTATGAATGAATGAACCCTTGTTATTATTTATAATGAACCCTTTTTGATTATGAAAATTGAATCTCTTTTTGCCATTATGAACAGCGAACCTTCTTTTCGGTAATGAATAGCGAACCTTATGAATAATGTACCTTTTTATCAATAGTTTTTGTGAATAACAAAGTTATGAACAATTAACGTCACTTTTGCGGTTTATCATGTTATGTAACGACCCTTATTAATAATGGACCTAATTATGAATAAAAAACCTTATGAATATTGAGCTGTGTCCCCTCCTCAAGTGTTGGTACCTTGTTTGTACTGTCCGAAACATGCCCGAATGTTTTTTTCGCAAAGCCTGAATATTCCCCATTTTTCGCAGGACCTGTAAATATCGGTATTTGGCAGTTTACCACATGAATGACATCAAAATGAGTGCGAAATTAGTAAGGAGTGATCTTACTTGATATAATTAATTCTTCAATTTCTTCTTAGTTCAGGGCCAGATTTGCACAACGGGGTGTCCCCTTACTCCAAATCCAGATATGGATTGATATCTGGATATATCTGGTTAAATACAGCCTTTATATGGCCATATCAAGCCAGATATACAGCCAGATTTAGATGCCTTGATATAATATATCAAGTTATATATGGCCATATCAAGCCAGATATAACTTGATTCAAGAAAGAGCCAGGTATGCAAATAAAAGTTTTATAAGGCCATATCAAGCCAGATATAAATTGATGAAATGCAATTCCAGATATTCCAATGAAGTTTGATATGGCCATATCAAGCCAGATATGAATTGATGAAAAACCTTCCCAGATATACAAATAAAGTTTGATATGAATTACCATGCCATGACAGAATTACATATAAACTTTTACATAGCCATATTAATACTTTTTGGTTTAATTTGTGTACCCCTCCTACATAAAAACCTTCTCTGGAAGCTGAACAAGTATCAGCAAACCAAAATGAGAACATTCAAACCATATTCAGCCATATTTTACTAACATATGCAAATAACTTTCCAATGTGGGCGTGGTCAGGGATTAAGGGCCCTGATTTTCTTTTTATTGTGTTTAAGGGAGTAGTATGTGAAAAATAATGAAACCTTCAACAAAATTTATGTTGGGATATTGCCCCATATGATAATTTAAACCAACAATGCAGTGTAAACATTTAAAAGTAAGAATTTCAAAGCAGTTTTTGTCTTCACTATTAAGTAATTTAACAACTTCAAGTACTAAAGTCAATGCTATACACTGGGCCTTATCATTTTACAGATATTTAGATAACCATTAACATGTTGCTGGCTCGAAAGGCTTCTTAAGGGAGCTTCTTAAGGGACGTTAAGCTCCTTAAGGGAGCAGAACTCCTCCGGGAGTAATCGTTTGGTTTTCGCCCCTTGGCTCTTCGCCAGAGAGTCGTGGGGACTTTTAGAAAAAAGAAAGGCTTCTGAAACGCTTTACACAAAGGTAGTGAACGAATAAATTTTGGTCAAGTCATACTGTATATGATCCAGATATGGGACATATATGCACCATACATGTCTCCTTAATATGGAATCAATACAGTAAATCTTTATATAAACCAGATACGGCACTGGGATATGGGATTAGTATGGAATAGCTTTATATAAACCATATATGGTTCATATCTGCTCCAGATAAAATTTTATCTAGCCCGTATGTGGATTAGATCTGGTTCTGGCACAGATCAAGGTTATATCTGCCCAATTTTTTATCTGGCCCAGATATAAATCCCATATCTACAGCAGATATGGGCCAGATATGAAATCCATATCTGGCCCATATATGGAATTTTATATCTGGCCCATATCTGGACTTGGAGTAAGGGTCAAGCTCCCCTCAATATGCGATTGCAGTCTGAAACCGGAGACGAGCGCTGGGTTGTCCGTCGAGATCGACGTTTTTTGCCGCCGCCTTTTGGGGTGTGAACACCACTGTATTATCGACGTAATTTAGATGACAAGCGGTCACTCGTGACACTTTCAGTCTATCATGATCATTGAGATTTTTAACTAGAAGAGCTAAACCTTTTCTTTACCTTCACAAAAACGTTGATACTCACTCAAAGCTGGATATAAGGAAGCCAGACTGTCAGCCCAATACACGGTTTGGTTTGTTAGACATACTTTTCCCGTTTTTTTTTTTTGCAACAACGCATCTGAAACATTGCCATCCCCCCTCCCTTCACTCTCCCGCCCTTTGAAGGGTGTTCTGTCAAAGAATAGCTCTATCACAAGTCGACACGGGATAAAATATTGGGCTGAGGGGTTTTCCGGTCTACTACATTTACTTGAGAGGCGGCTCCCTTGTCTTTTACTGCAGCCATTGACTTACACTCCATAATCACCTCCGAGCCTTATTATTCCTTGTAAGAGGAAAAGTTATTTTGAAACTCACGAGTTGGCGGGTGCTGGCACATCAATATTTTCATATCGCGATCACAAGATTGGAGTTTGGTTGCAACAAAGCTGTTTCAATTAGCTTGTGTACCCGACTGCCATTGCGGTAGCTTGCTTGTCTATCGTACAGTTACGACTGCTGTCAGTAACAGCTAATTGCAGGGATGGGCCGGAGACTTCTAAAAAAAGAGGTAATGAGTCTGAGCTTCTAAAAAAGAGGAATTTAAAGGCTAGCTCCAATGCTTGGGCCTGCTTATGGGCCCCTGGTAGAGTTGATGTCATCATAATACAGACTTCTGATTGGATAGCACCCCACGGGCTGTTTGTACAAGTTTAAAAGCTGAGGTTTATACACATTTGTGACAAAAACTTTAACAAGAGCCCAATGGGCACTGTGGTTCCTTGCTGGATATTATGAGAGCTGTACAGCAAGTCTCTGAAATAGAGCTAAGCAAAAGCTCTTACTCAATGTTTATAAAATCTTCACGAGGGATAATTCAGTACTAATATTACTTGAAATCAATGATTAAATTTTTGTGGCCTAGCTTACTTTCAACTTGTATAATGCTCAGTGATCCTTCAAAAACATTTCCTCATTTCCATATGTATCTATGCTTTAATCAAATTTGATATTATCACCAATAAACAATACACAATGTGGTCAGAGAGAGAAAAACACTGTTTTGTATTTCTGTCACAAGTTATTTTTACCTGCTCTCAAATAAAACTTGCTATTACTTTAAAACAATCTACCATTTGCCCTGTTTGCTATCTCTACACAGAAAACAGGGTTTATTCAGCAGTTAAGCAGAAAGCAAGTGATTAATGGGGTGTGATAATAGAATGAGGATTCAGGTTACCCCGCCAGGCACAGTGGCATTAAAGAGACATACTGTATAATCCATGCATTGCTTCCACTGGCACAGAGACCAGTTTAATGCACAGTGACCTGTTCTCATTGAAATCTACAGATTTCAGTTATTGCCCTTGTAGAACTTTGAATGATCCAAAATCTGTGTAGCCTACAACCCGAAGGAATCATTACTGAACGAACGTAAAGGAGTTTGGGTGTGTAAGCATGCAAAACCACGTGAGATAAAAAATCTATTGAACCTATCTTTACCTAGCTTACAAGATTTTCTAAGTAAAATTTCCAGTGATGACCTCTAGTGACCTCTGATGACCTTTGACCTTAACCAAACACAGATTGATTTGAAATTTATCGTTTCTACCTTAAAGTACTGTGTTAAAACGTTTTTCAGTGTTTCACCCCTAGTGACCCAAGATGACCCCTTGAACTTCACAAAACATATCAGATTTCATCCTTACACCATAACACTTCCACACATGAAGCTTGGTATGACATCTATCCAAGTTTTCTACCATACAGTACTATGAAGGTTTTTAGTTTTTGACCTCTAGTGACCCAAAATGACCTTTGACCTCCACCAAAAACAATAGGGCACACCTTCTCCCTATGACGAATCTATGTACCAAATCCAAGTTCCACCCAACCTTCCCTTGTTGAGTTAGAGCATACCGAAGCAAGTGTCACACACACACACGCGCCAACCTGACTACATAGGTTTTCTTGCTACTGCAAGGAACCAAAAACGGAGGACATGTAAAAGCAACCAGAATGCAAAAATGCATTGAGGTTTCGATGATACATAAATTTCCGTTTCAAAGAGTGCCATAATGCACCATTATCTTCTCATTCAAATGTTATACTAGCATGTTCAAAAAATAATTTTGTCATTCCAGATGACCTTTTGACCTCCATAAAAGCAGTACATAGCTAGAATGACAAACAACAGACAGACAAATGGACAAACAGCTATCTTGAGAGATCACATTTAGAAAGGTTTCCAGGCTTTGACCCCTGGAGACCCCAGATGACCTTTCATCTCTGCCAAAAACTGTGGGGACCATCTTCTGACAACAATGCATCCACATACAGTACCCAAATATGAAATCTATCCAAGTTTCCTATCTTGAGATATTGCATTAGCAGGATTTTCAGACATGGACCAGCAGTGACCCCAGATGACCTTTGACCTCCATCAAAAACATTACGTACCATGTCCTGACCATAACCCATCCACATAACAAATATGAAATCTATCAAAGCTACTTAACCTGAGATATCACATAAACAAGGTTTTCAGACTTTGACCCCTGGTGACCCCTGATGACCTTTGACCTCCGCCAAAAGCAGTAGGAATCATTTACTGTCTATGACACATCCACATACCAAATATGAAATCTATCCAAGTTTCCTACCTTGAGATCTTGCATTAAAAAGGTTTTCATGCTTTGACCCCTGATGATCCCAGATGATCTTTGACCTCCGCCAAAAACAATAGGGACCATTTAATGACTATAAGGGGTTCACATACCAAATATGAAATCTATCCAAGTTTCCTACCTTGAGATATCCTGTTAAACAAGGCTTCCATACTTTGACCACTGGTGACCCCAGACGACCTTTGACCTCCACCGAAAACGATAGGGACCATCTCTTGACCATAACACATCCACATACTATATGAAATCTATTCAAGCTTTCTACCTTGAAATATCGTGTTAACGAGATTTTCATATGTTGACCCCTGGTGACCCCAGATGACCTTTGAACTACCCCAAAAACAATAGGGACCATCTACTGACTATAATGCATCCACAAACCAAGTATAACATTTATCCACGCTTCCTATCTTGAGATATCATGTTAACAAGATTTTCAGACTTTGACCCCAGGTGACCCCAGATGACCTTTGACCCCGCCAAAAGCAATAGGGACCATCTACATACCAAATATGAAATCTATCCAAGTTTCCTACCTTGAGATATCCTGTTAACAAGGCTTCCATACTTTGACCCCTGGTGACCCCAGATGACCTTTGACCTCCACCAAAAATGATAGGGACCATCTCCTGACCATAACACATCCACATACTATATATGAAATCTATTCAAGCTTTCTACCTTGAAATATCATGTTAACGAGATTTTCAGACTTTGACCCCTGGTGACCCCGGATGACCTTGGAACTTCCCCAAAAACAATAGGGACCATCTACTGACTATAATACATCCACATACCAAATATGACATCTATCCAAGTTTCCTACCTTGAGATATTGCGTTAACAAGGTTTTCATACTTTGACCCCTGGTGACCCCAGATGACCTTCGACCTCCACCAAAAACAGTAGGGACCATCTCCTGACCATAACACATCCACATACTAAATATGAAATCTATTCAAGCTTTCTACCTTGAGATATCGTGTTAAGGAGATTTTCTGATGTTGACCCACAGTGATCCCAGATGACCTTTGACCTATGCCAAAAACAATAGGAACCATCTACTGACTATAATGCATCCACATACCAAGTATAAAATTTATCCAAGCTTCCTATCTTGAGATATCATGTTAACAAGATTTTCAGACTTTGACCCCAGATGACCTTTGACCCCGCCAAAAAACGATAGGGACCATCTCCTGACCATAACACATCCACATACTATATATGAAATCTATTCAAGCTTTCTACCTTGAAATATCGTGTTAACGAGATTTTCTGATGTTGACCCACAGTGATCCCAGATGACCTTTGACCTATGCCAAAAACAATAGGAACCATCTACTGACTATAATGCATCCACATACCAAGTATAAAATTTATCCAAGCTTCCTATCTTGAGATATCATGTTAACAAGATTTTCAGACTTTGACCCCAGGTGACCCCAGATGACCTTTGACCCCGCCAAAAAACGATAGGGACCATCTCCTGACCATAACACATCCACATACTATATATGAAATCTATTCAAGCTTTCTACCTTGAAATATCGTGTTAACGAGATTTTTAGATGTTGACCCCTGGCGACCCCAGATGACCTTTGAACTTCCCCAAAAACAATAGGAACCATCTACTGACTATAATGCATCCACATACCAAGTAAAAAATTTATCCAAGCTTCCTATCTTGAGATATCATGTTAACAAGATTTTCAGACTTTGACCCCAGGTGACCCCAGATGACCTTTGACCCCGCCAAAAACGATAGGGACCATCTCCTGACCATAACACATCCACATACTATATATGAAATCTATTCAAGCTTTCTACCTTGAAATATCGTGTTAACGAGATTTTTAGATGTTGACCCCTGGCGACCCCAGATGACCTTTGAACTTCCCCAAAAACAATAGGGACCACCTACTGACTATAATGCATCCACATACCAATTATGAAATCTATCCAAGCTTCCTATCTTGAGATATTGTGTTAACAAGGTTTTCAGACTTTGACCCCTGATGACCCCAGGTGACCTTTGACCTCCACCAAAAACAATAGGGTTCTTCCTCTCAATATGGCGCATCTATGTACCAAGTTTGAAAACTGTCACACATTCCTATCTTGAGATATCGTGTTAACAAGCAAAGTGTCACGAACACACACACATACACACGCACACACATACATACATACACACGCACGCCATCATGATTGCATTGGTTTCTCTTATCATCGAAACCAAAAAAGGGGGAATCCTCTAAGGAGAAGAAGTATCTCATGTCTGTTACTATGAAGGGTTGCAATCCCCCAAAAAACATATTGGGACTTTAATTCTCAAGTTAGTTGATTTAATACTATAAAGTTTTTAATTTAATCCAAAGGAATATCTTTTGAAAAATGTTTTTTTTTTTCCACGAGAGTTGCCGTGTGGAAAAAGAGTTGCTGATGATACTGCAAAGTTGACAGAACAAGAAAGCTCTGTTTGCAGTTATGGCCCTTATCTTCAAGTTCTGAAAATGGACCCTTGCAAATTTTGATCCGACAAGTATGGCAGATTAACTACATTAATACATACTGTATTTAGACAAGTTTATCCTAAAAAGAAAACAACTTTGACAAATTGTGCTAACGGGAGCTAGAAAAAAAAACTTTATTCACTGGTATTTGTCTTCATTTATACAATTTACATACATCAAAAATAGCATGAAAGAAAGGCAGTAAGCTCTAAGGAACAGTTTCAAAAAGAACATTAATATACATTAGGAAGATGAGACCATTTTAATAGGATTGGAATCATAATAGAGCAGGTACTGTTGAGACAGAAGGGGCTGCAGATCTAGATATTCACACACTGCATATTTTATTTCTCTGCGATTAGAATTTTGACAGTCAAGGATTTATTATTGCAATTTTGTGTACTGCCTATGGTTTTGCTACATCCACAGTGGCATAGCCATGAGGGTGGTTTTGGCAGTGTTGTAACAAGTCACAACTCGAGTCACTTCCTCTCAAAATGATAGTGACTCGATAAAATTCAGGAGTAATTTTCCCATTGAAATAGTACAGTGACTCGAGTCAACAACTTGAATCGAGTCACTTAAAAGTTTGAAAACTGGTGACTCGAGTCACTAATCTAGTGACTCAATTACAACACTGGGTTTTGGGGGTTAGAACCCCCCATGACCCAACCTTGCAATGCAAAAAACACCTAAAATAGCAGTTTTTTTCTCTATCCCTAGACTTTTCCCTCATGTCGTGCCCCAAACCCTCCCATGACACCAAACCCCCCACCCCCATGACACAATCCTGGCTACGCTACTGTATACTCACATACTAAATTTTACATAAGTAGAGAAGATGCAGCACTACAATGAATGTCAATGAGATGTTTTCAAAATTTGATCAACAACTTTGCATTCTGTACACTAACCAACAACCTCAATATGAGCAATAACACCAACCAGTGCTAATAAAATAATAGCTGTTGATGTAGTTGAACAAGATATTGGCCCAGTCTCAACACATACTAAAAATCTTTCACATTGAAATGAGAGCCCCTGGAAAATATGATGGAATTAATGTTGCTGTAATGTAACACAAGTTAATATATTATGCATTATTTTATCAAGACACCTACAAGCTAAGTATGAGATGAATGAATGTTTTTCTCCTGCAGAGCATATTTATAGTTTTCTAAGGCAGACCTCTAAAGAATTCAAATGACCTTTGACATCATCGAAGTAAGAGATTTATGGGAGCAGTTCTTCTCAAAAATGATGTTGAAAGTTTTTCGGTGTTTAAATTATAATGATATCAAAGTGCCTTGACCTAAATGATAAAACTTGGATAAAACAACTGAGGGACATTTACATGCTAACAGAAGGGATTCAGTATTTTTTTCCTTTCTAGAGGTGTTACTATGGCTTTTCAGATCTACCAAAGGGTAATCTAATCAATATGTATCATTCTCATGCTAAGGAGGTTATCCCTTTAAGTGATTCCTTCCTGCAGTACTATGGTCAAGAGCAGTTTTCATTCATGTTTAATCACTCTGTTTACCCAAAATGCCCTTTTGTTTCAACTCCACATAAAAACAACAATGCACCTCTAGTGAATATCATGCACATGCCAAATATGAGGTTCATTGAAGTTACAATACTTGTATTATTTTCATTTACATGGTTTTGATCTTTTGATCACTGATGACCTAAATACCTCTGATTTCAGAGAGGTTTTCAACATGCCAAGTATGGGATCCTTTGTGGCCACTCTTCTTGAGATACCCTGGCACAAATTTTACCAACACACAAACACCCTGACCAATACAACATCATCAGCCTTGTCTGGGTTCCTCTCCCAAGGCAAAAAATAAGAGCACGACATATTTTTAAGAGGATTCTGTCACAATGATACAGTTTTGCATCTTGATGACTAACAGTGATTAAACAGTCTCCATGTCAACAAATGATAACCTATATCTTCCTCTGATTGGTGGGTTTCAGCTTTGAATTATTATTTAAATATAACTGATATCAAATCAATCCAGCCTCCTAGGGAAATATGAAAGCTCTTCCTTTCACAAATATAGGAAATCATAGGTCATCTTTTTTACTTAAAGTGTCAAAATTGAACAAATGGTGAAGGTCAAACCAAATGGACAAACATGCCACAAGTTTCTTCCTTAGTATCAATTCCAATGTAGACATTAAGTTTTGTCTCTCTTAAATAAAAGCCAAGTTAGGCAAACAATTTGAATTCCTTTCAAAGTATACTTCTTTTTTAAAACAACCTTGGGTATAGACTAAAACGGAATTTATGTAATAAATAGTTATCTGCTCATCCCCAGGTTCTAAAAGGTGAGACTGGTATAGTACCACAGTTTGTGCATCAGTGACCCCAAAATTAAAATACACAGAACAACATCTGTAGCAAACAAATTCTCAACAAGAAAATCAGTTGTCTTCTTTCCAATTTATCCATTTCCATTCAGTAATTCTGCCTTTCCCACTTTTATTTCTTATAACTCGCTAACAGTCAAAGCAGTCTAAATCAAACTTTCCAAAACTTCTCCATCACAGGACAATGTAAGTGATATATAGATAGTATCCTCACCAGGGATGAGGCAGGGGAATGGTGTGCTTAGGTCCCCTACATTTTGAACAAATGGTTTTCTTGATTCCCAAGACTTCCAGCATGGCAATCACTACAAACCATGTGCACACCTCCTCCCTTTTGGACAATCCTGGATCCAGCCTTGATCACACTTTGTGACTTTGCAGGTAT
Organism: Holothuria scabra; assembly: GCA_037179385.1. Lineage (NCBI taxonomy): Eukaryota > Metazoa > Echinodermata > Holothuroidea > Aspidochirotida > Holothuriidae > Holothuria > Holothuria scabra. Next base: position 4,958,597 of record CM074189.1, on the reverse strand, counting down.
GTAACCTAAATAAATGCAAAATTCTTGACCAGACATGATGGTATCCATGCAGTCTTGCCAATCAAATTTATCCTCAACTTTTAACCGTCCACCTCACTGGCCTGCTTCCAGTACTTCTGTTTAACTTGTTTCACCTTCCTTCTAAGATGGTCTCATCCAGAGAACATCATTGAGAATACTGATCTGGCTGGCTACACTTCTCCATGGAATGTCTACTCTCATAATGTAAAACTGTCAGCTTCCATACTCTTATTTATCTGACTCCTGTCATCAGGAAACACCACAATCCATTGCTTCCAATAAGTAAACCAACACATCCATGTGTTGCCTGCTGTCTAAGAAATATCTCCCTCTGTCATGGTGACATCATTCGACGATGTATTGTTCTCAGATGTGTGTTCACCACCAGGGGTGGGGCTTGCTGGTGCTACTACAACTGGAATACCACCGATATTTGCTTTTCCTGAAACATTCTGTACAAAAAAAGAACATAAATTGATATAAGAAAGTGGAACAGGTTTTAATCAGTTATTAGGGAAGGGGGAAGGAAATGGGGTAAGATGATAGGGGGAGAAAAAGGAAGAGGAAAGAATTCTTGAGTTGAAAGCAAAAATTAAAGCCTTCTGTCCAACACAATGTTACAATTTAAATGCATCAAAACTTGGAAATGCTCACCATGGGCATTATATATCATGCTCGCTCATATCGACAGAGTATTTAAATATTTACCTTAATAAAACAAATGGTTATTTGACACATTATAAGTATCAATAACAGAATATCCGCACAATAGCCTAACATTGCATCATGCGTATGTCCAAGGGTGGGTAGGTAAAAAGCTGAATAAAAATTTAACAGCATTCATCGGTCACTTATTTCAAATCATTCTGCACATGGAAAAGTATTTTCCATTCTTGTGTTTGTGAAGAACGTTTCTTTCTTCAACACTTACAACTCTGCATATTTAAAATATCTCAAACATGTGATCATTCTTAATTTTATGAAATTACAATCTAACATGAGAAAACTAGTTATTTCTTTCATACTTACAGAAATTTGAATTGGACCAACACTGGAGTTGATGACCACCTCTTCTGTTACAGCAGCTTCACCATTACCAGTTGCTTCACCACTGGGATCAGCTGGTGCGTCACCAGACTCGGTAATAATTTGAGCAGATCCTAAGGTAAAGGTATTATTCTGTAGGCCGTTGCTGATTTTGGCAGTTTCAACTCCTGTAGCTGTGAGTGCAGGTCTGGAAAGGGACTCCACAGCTTCATTGATGGCCGTTAGGGCTACCGGTGTGACCACTGATCCTGTGCCGGTGGTATTAGCCACTGATTTGGTTGTCACCACCGTAACAGTGGTACCACCAACAGATGTAGTGATGGTATATGCTTGTGGAGGTGGAGCTTTAGATGGTACTTTTGCAGTGCTTATTGTAACTGTTTGGTGTTTGGCTCCAGATGCATTAATGATACCTGGAGATAGAGTGGCTGCCAGGGCAGGAGTGACTGTTATAGTCTGTTGCCCAGGGGCCTTCTGGAGGGTAGTGGGAGTGTTTAAAATGCTACTTTGTGTGATTTGTTTGGTAGGTGTATTTAAATGGGACTGAATATTGTGACCAGCAGACACAGTGGTAATTATATTTGAATGAAGACCTGATGGAGAACTGTTGGTCAAGGAGACTGGTGTCAGCTGTGTGGTTGGGGAAGAAGTCGGTGTGGTACTGTATGGTAATCCTGGAGACAGAGGACCAAGGATGGGTATTCCCCCGGGTAACATCATTGAGGGAGGATTTATTCTCTTTTCTTTTTGTCTTCTGTTGCAGAACCACACCCTTATGACCTCTTTCTCCATATTCAGCTGATCTGCTAACATTGCAATCTCCTCTGAGCTGGGCTTGGAATTGTGAAGGAAACTCTTCTCTAAAGCAACCCTGATGTTGGTCTCTATACTGGTCCGTTTTTTCCTTCTTCTGGCGATGCTTTCAGCGGTAGCCTGAGGTCCCAACAGTTCTGGGTTAGCCATTGTAATATCAGCATCATCTAACCATTTCTGTAGGAGGGGCTTCAGTTTACACATATTTTTGAAGCTAAGATTAAGAGCTTCAAATCGGGAGATGGTTGTTTGACTGAAGTCATTCCCATACAGTTTACCCATGGCAAGTCCAACATCACCCTGAAAGAAAAAGACAGCAACAAGCATGTAAGAAGTGATATCAATACATCTGTACGTGTTATGGACACAAAACACACGAAACAGACACAATAACAAAATGGATTTGACATTTAGCAAATACAGATATGACTCTGCATGTTATCATTGTATACTGGAAGATAAGAAATATACTCTGTCACCTTAAGAATAGTTCAAAGTTTTTCAACATGTCTTCCAAAAATTATTTAGGATGTAATTTAGTAGAAATAATTGTGCTTTGTAGTTATGAAATAATTTTAGACTCTTACCATAATAACTTGTGTGTGTTTCTGCCAAAAAGCCCAAACTTTTCACAACTAACTACCACAAACACTTTTTAAACAGTTTGTGGGTTATGGACATTTGTGCATAGTTTGCAACATCTGACAATCTTGGGGAGAAAAGGGGATATGTCCCCAAGATACATTTTGGAAGTAAACCCATTGACTAGATTTTTACACAATAATTCTTTGATGGAAGAAATCATGCCCCTCCCCCCCCCCCCATTTGAGTAAAGATTAACCCTACTGGTTTGAAATATTTTCATTGATCACAACGTTTTGCTGGATAAAACCCAGACTTCCTGTGTCAAAGAACAGATTGAATTTTAACCTCAACACACCAATGTACATTGCGGAACTTTCTATCAAAAGTAACTTTGCCACAGATACATTATACTGATCAAGTACAAGTATCTATGTGACAAAGCTGTACGCTCTTACCATGAACTTCCTATATAAATTGACAGAGGACGCTGAACTAACATCCTTTGTGTACATTGCCGCTACCATATGTGTGACTATAGGCTTCGCAAGGCAGCTACTTGCAATGGTTTGTGTGTTAAAGTTTAACCCTTTACCGTTGTGCTCTGATCAGGGCATATTTGCGCGCCTCGGGAGTGGGCGGAAAAGTGGACATAGCCCGCCCCCCTGCATCGACTTTTGTAGGCCATTGACCCCGTGACCTTAAGCTATTGTCTCTCTCCTTGTTGTGGCCGAATTTTCGGGTAGCTACTCGCAGTTTCCAGCTCCGCGTGAAACAGTAAAGATGGGTGACAGACGAGCTCTCCGCATGGGTCCAAAAGGACCCAAACAACGGTAAAGGGTTAAATTTGCTCATACAGTCAGATTCAACAGATTTTTCAAGAAGCTCAAATTTTTTTCGAAATAATTCAAGGTCAAAATCACTTAACAAATTGAAGTAATATGATATTTATCCCCATTCAAGTCTTAATTTTGTTTGAAATATTACAGCATTGTTGTCATCAAAAAAATTAAGGCTTCATAATGCCCATCTTGGTATACCTTTTTTCCATTTTCTTGGTGGCAACCATTTAAATCATCTGATCCTCTGTTCATATAGAGGAAGTGTGTGGTTCCTACAAGATATTGCTATTTTTAACAACTACTCACCTGTGTAAACCCTAGTTTGATCCTCCTTTGTTTAAAAGTCTTAGCAAACTGTTCCAGCTCTTCCAAATCCATTTGTTCCTCAGGGGTAGACTGTGGTATAACATGTGTGGTTGTATTCCCTACAGCTTGAATCTTAGGAGCTTGTTGGATTTGAATGGTAGAGGTAGTACCTTGTTGAATGGACTGTACAAGAGAAGATGTGTAGCAATTAGACAGAGAGGCAAATAAAAGGCCTGAAGTGTGAATCATTCTGATTTATACAAATTAAGATAAACTTCAAATCTTCCTTATTTAGATTTTTTTAAAAGCATTTTGGTATGTTGAACTTTACACCTCAACTTACAACCTTCTTGGTTTAATCAAGCAGTACACATGCATGGCATTCTTTCCAATTGTGGGCCACGGGATTGTTTTCCCTAACCCATTACTTATGCAGAGCATCATGCACAAGACTAACATACACTGGTCTGAACAGACTGAGACAAGACAGAACTTCCTCAGACTGGCCTTCGGGCTTGAACCCAGGCCAGTGCAGTGTGCAGCAAAATTTGCTTTTAACCCAACTCACTTGTGACAGTTTTTTACGAGCTTTAAGGAAATTGAACACATCAAACATGCTTGATATTTGTTGCACAGTTTTACACTGTCACATTTGAGTCAAGTCTTGTCAAGCCAGTGTGCACAGATCATCTGACTTAACTGCAACAGACAATGAAATGCATTTTGGAAATTAGGTGACTGTATGGGATATCAAGATGGCAGCCCCCATGTGGACTAAGGGGGAAAGATAGCTAGATTAAGTTTTACAGCTGGTTTGATTCAGTAGGCCACAGTCTTTTTTCTGGTTTTTGATCACTGGCTTGTTTTACCTACTCCACTGCTTATGATGTGCACCAAGCAAAATGGCAGTAGGTTACATTTTTAAACTCTTTGGTATGACCCTGAAAAGAGGGAAGAGGTCAAATTCATTAGTTGTGGCAAATGCTGTCTTGTTGTCTGACCATTTCCATTAGTTTTTGTTGTTTTCAAATGGATTTTTGGCCATCAATGGCAAGAAGGGGGATATGTGCAGGGGAGTAGGTAACAAGAATTCATAATGACGGGCACTCTGCCCTAAAGTGGAGGGGTGAGTGGGTCGGTTGGTCGGTGGGTCGGTCGGTGGGTGGGTCGGTCGGTCGGTTGGTTAGTTAGATGGGGTTTAACGACACACCAACACGAATGTGTTATAAAGTGTCACCATACTGTAGTTGAAGTGTTGCATGTTGTCATGTGACTATAGTGTCAGTGATACTTTATAGCTGCACAAGCTACCTGTCAAGCTCTCAAAAGTCAAAGCACAAGAGCATTGTGACTGAATACTGCAATGAACTCTCTTTGGGTGTTGGGAACAGTAAAATAGGCTGGCACTTCCTTGTTGATGGTAATTAAAAGGGAGGAAATGTTACTGCTTACACTTGAAGAGATTAAATAATAAATCAGTCCATCGATGGTGTGCTTAAATAGAAAGAGGGAGTGTAAGATTTTATTGTTGCTATTTTAGGAGCAGGGCTAAAATGAGGAACGATGTCCCACTGTTGCCCTTCATAAAATGTCTGCTTCTGGAAGAGCACCAAGATGCAAAATGGTGTTCTATTTGAAACATTCTTAAGCATATTAAAAAACCAAAACAGCCAACGGGAAGGTGTGTTCATTGCTTGGGCAAACTGCTTCCAAGTATTTTCAACAGACTAGCTGAATTTCCTGCCATTTAATCCTGGAATGTTTATCAGTTTTATTTGAGTATGGCTGATTCAATGTGTATCCAGCATGTAATCCAAATGAAATACAATTTAACTGTGTAAAACTCAGGAAGAACAACTTGGAATGGCCAGTTGCAAAGAGTTTTGTCACGTCACAGTCGGGCCGGGCCAGGCCAATGTGCAGTAGCATTAACCAGTTTCTCCCCTTTTAAAATAAACTAATGGTTCTCTTCACTTTACAATACATTCAAAGTAAATATTACGTGAATGATTAGGCAAAGTTAAACTGAGGAGTCATGATCGAATTCCTACACATTAAAATACTTCAAATTGTAAATTAATGGTTGGTATATACAAACCTGGCCAGCTGCTACACTCTGTGCTACTGCATTGCTAGCCTGTTGTAGCTGTTGAGTAGCAGCTCCAACAATGACTTGACCCTGTTGGAGGTTGAACTGGCCCTGTACCTATAAAGAAATCACAACATAGAAACAAGTCAAAATTCTACCAAACCAGCTTAAATATACATGCATTGTAATGGAAAACATACATTATAATCATCACATAGTGTGTGCTCCAGGCTTCTAAACAAAAAGCACAATTAACAAAGTTTTACCAAATTTTACTAGATTTCTGGAGCTAAGAGGAATGCTATCCAAGAAACTGCTGTCTTTATACAATTTTTGTACTGGTTCATCACACCATACAAAATATTGACTGATTTAATCAAGCTATTTCTGAATAAGGTTGGTAAACTAAGTCTTTAGGTGAGGAGAATAAATAAGCAAATATTCTTTTTACAGAAATGAAATGCTCCCTCAAATATATCAGCAAAAACACATTAACAGGAAATGCTGCAGTATATGATTTTCTCTTCAAATCTAGTACGTTAAAATGAGGTTTTATTGCTCAGTTTTTGACCAATTGGTTCAAGTCAAGCTGACGACAGTCTTCCTCCAGTTGTGGCTCACCAGCTTGCTTTCCCAATTCCACTGATGATGCTGAGCACCAAGTACAATGGCAGTAGGTTCCATCTTTAAAGTATCACCTGGCAAGTGGTTGAACTCAAGACCTACCGGCTGCAAGATGGATGCCCTAACCGCTCCACTATGCAGTTGGTGCTCCTCTAATCTACATGTGAAAGGTACTCTGCTTGCCCACTGATATATATCAAAGCAACTTTAAAGAAGGCAGTTATAGGAAACTTCTCAAGTGTGATGTTGAAAATATCTCTTGGATGAAGAATTTTTATGGTTATGATGACATTATAAGGATAAAATGAGCAAACCACCATTCATTATTACTCACCTGCTGTAAAAGATTTGCCTGTTGAACAACGGATGGTTTCTGCTGAAGAATAACATTATTTCCCATCTGCCAAAGAAAAAATACAATGAATGAATGGATGAATTGGGAAATACTGCACTTTTGGCTAGGTCACAAGGTCAAATGTACATTGACAACCACTTTGCCTGTGCGGGCATGTGTATAGTCCACTTGGCACAGTGTATTATTGTTGCATGTACATTGGCTGCAGTTGTACTTGTAAGAACAACAGTGTGGAGATGGTGCACACGTGGGCACCTGCTGCTAAGGTAGAGGTACAACTTCACTTTTGACCAATGCCAAGATTAACTGCTGGTGAACACTACCTAAGTTGTTTATTGAAGGGAAAATGTCCTTAACATAATCTTGTCATTACTTTCCACATTGTATCCAACCCTGGAGCAAGCAAAGAAATGATTTTAATTGATTTAATCACTATCAGTCTAATAAGAATTCGACAGTTGTGCAAAGTTTGGAAAACTACAGATCTCACTTCAAAAAATGCATTCTACATTTCTACATGTATATGAAAATTAAAATTTATAAACAAAATAGTAACATGACATGGCAGCAAGTTTTGCCAACAATAAGTAGGCCTGTACTGCAATATTTCTTGAGTACAGTTAGGTTTGTCTGCATTGGCATGTTGGTTCTAGCAGGGTACGTAGGTATGGGATAGTCTTAGGTAAGTTGTCACCCTTTTATACAGCTCTCCATTTAACTGTAGTCCCTAGATGATAACACCAACATGATTTGGTCCAGTAATCAAAAAAGGTTAGTTAGTTAGATAGAGTTTTGTGGCCAAGTTTCCAACTAATTGGTTTAAGTTGGGCCCACCATGGCCTTTTTTCCAGTTGTGGTTCACTGGCTTGTTTTCCCTACTCCCTTGCTTATGCTGAGCACCAAGCACAACAGCAGTAGGTTCCGTTTTAAAAGTCTTGGTTATGACCCGGCCAGGACTTTAACTCCCAACCTCCCGAATCAAAAGAGGTAAATATCATTGCTGTGGGCAATAGATTTGAGCCTTCACTCACCTGACCTGCCTGAAGAAGAACATACTGTTGGAGACTGGGATTCTGTTGTTGTATCTGTTGCAACTGCTGAAGATCCTGAAGTGAAATTTGCTGAATTTGTGTTCCACCCACACCAACCTGCTGAGGACTAATCTATTAAGTAAGGAAGAAAAATGAAATCAGCCTTGAAATACTTCAGTCATATTTACCAAACGAATCACTATTCATTAATAGCGAGATTCAGTCATAAATATGTGCAAAAATTTAAAAGCATGGCAATTAGGCCTAATAATTACAGACACTGAGTCACACTTTGAAAGTGTAGCAAAAAATATTTTATGCCTCCCCTACAAAAAAATAAAAATAAAAAGTAAAAAAAGTAAAATAAATAAATAAATGAAATGCTAAAATGCATGAAACAATTCTTATAAATATAATACTTAGCTCTGAGGTAATGTTAAAAATATTTAAAAAAACTTTGAAATTCTTGGTGTAAATGTGTCTTTTTCCCCTGGACAAGGTTGATCATTGCTTGACACAAGAGTGAAACGTTTTGTGCATTGACGTGTTCCCCATCATGCAATTGATCCAACATTTCATACACTGACTCACATTCCTAATATGATATCTAAGCCCCACATAATTACATGTAGGTTGCTTTGATACAACATTTGAAAAAACTATGACAAACCTCTGTGTCACAACCCTGGCAAACATGACACACATTTGACTCACCCATGCCCAAGGGTCAAAGGGTACAGCCTACAATTGATAAATCACTGTGTAAATTGACTGACACAACTGTGGTGATATACTTGTGGTGCAAACACAGGTGCAGAATAGTGACCATGTGACTGGCAAAATAAAGCACATTACACAGATAAATGGCCCAAAATACAAGATAACAAGGTATTAGACAAAAAGGAAAGTCGAAAAGGATGATGAAAGTAGCCAGAAAATAATGAAGGGACAAAGAAATTTTTATCTTTAAGCAAGGCGTGTGCAAAGCGTTCATTTATCAGCAACTTGCAGCACATGTTTTTATTTTTTTTCTATTTTTTTCTCCTGCAATGGATACAAACAGAATCAATGCAATACTTAAACAATAAATGTTTCCCTGTGACATCATCGTACAGTGAATATTTATTTACTAGCAAAAAAATTTCTACCCACTATTTGCTCCTTTTAAAGCTCTATCTAGTGATATGAAAATAACGAAGTTGGGTGTTTGATGTAATAGACATTGAAAACCCAGAAAAACACCACAATTCCCATCACAAATCCACCAAAAATAGACCATTTTACAGTAAATTTTCTGATTTTCATTTAATCATACAGAAACATGGCTAAATATGCAAATCTTCTGATGTTGAAAGAGTGATATGCCATATATGGCTAATGCTATCATTTGCTTTACAACCTTCATTTCAAGGACGGTTGTCACACTAAATAGGATACATGTGCGTAATGTGTTATTTTGAAAGTTTAAATTGTGTCCTTGAAAATCATCAGTATCACTAATCAAACTGTTAACTTTCTGGTAAGGAATTATGATATATGAGCCCCAATATAGGATGAACAAAAAAAAAAAATGTCAACAATGTGATACACTTCATCCACATCATCATTTTTGCATAAGCAGCAAGTTGATCCAAAATGTGCAAACTTTTGCGAGTAAGCCTATGTCTTGAGAATGGTAAAAGATATTGACATACAGTATTCCAACATTTTTATTTTTATTTATTCATTTTTTTTTTTTTGGAGGGGGGGGGGGACTACTCTTTAAACTATCAAGTTAAGAGTTATGTCAGGACATGTCATAATACCTTCAAACATCATGCCAGTTTAATTTTGTCACAGATATTCAAGAATGTAATGATGTACACTAAAATACCACCTGGGATGAGAAATGCCTTTTGCCACCTTGAACAAGAATGTGTGGCAACTCTCTATGCAAACCTAGCAAATGTATAACAGCAATATTAAATGGTGACAAGATTCACAGAAGGAGATTTAAAGAATGACTGTAAAGAGTAAGACATTACTGAAAACAGTAAACATGGATGTACACAATCAAAAAATATTAATGAAACAGATTAATGAAAGATTCATTGTTATTAATTACTCAGAGATGACAAAACAAATGAACAAGGCACAAAATATGATTTTGTGAATATGACTTCTAACTGGCTGTGGAGGACGGGGCTTTTTGCAGGTAGGCATTAACAAAGGGGGCAGACACATTGCACCTTGGGACTCCTACCTATAAAGTAAGAGCTCCACTAACTGCCACCAGAGAGCTGGCAAAGAGGCAGGTTGATGCTGCAATTAACAGGATGAAATTCCATTCTCCACTTTGAATGGTGTTTAACTCATTTTACCTGGTTTGAGATTTACTACAGATGATTTTGAATGGTGCCACATTGACAATTGCATAGTGCTGAATGGGTTTTACTCCAGCTTCAATGTAGAAGAGTCCAAAACACATTGAAAATGCCAATGGAACCACTCAACTTTTCCAGCCTTTTCCAAATAGATCTTAACCCTAGCTTTTTCAAACCACTAAAAGACACCAGAATCTTGTACCTTATTTTGGAACACCAAATGAATACCTACTCATATTTGTAATTAGGGTTCTATCTAAAGCATTCTGAGTGGTGGCTGTAATGCTTTGTCAGGGACATGTGATGTGAAACCTCCTGCTTGCCGGCTCATTACGCCTCGCAACACACATACTGTACATAGCTTCATACTGACTGGGGTGCAGAGCCTTCACCAGAATGCTCCTCTTTCAATACTAGTGATGGTTTGGGACTGGTGAACGCCTGTTTTACATCAAATGATGAGTAAGACACGTGGGTTGTTGCATGACTAGAACCCTATTTGTAATGTAATAAAAGTTTACATCCAAGGCAAACCAGGGAGTTCAATTTAGATTACAATGTTCTTGCAAAAATTGTTACTTAAGGGTCTGGCATGACTAAATTAGCATTCCCTTCCTTCCCAACTTTCCCATGTCTTCTCTGCAGCAAGATTCTCATTTTTAATCCTTAATCCTTGCATCTACTTGCATGCAAACCCTTTCAATGCAGAAACTATTAAACTGCAATGAAAGTTACTGCAGAAACACACCCTCAGAAATATTTGACTGAAGACATCTGTTTCTCTATGAGAATATTTTGTGAAAGTTTCTAATCATGCGTATTATTTAAGCATGCGCATTACTATATTGTACCAGCACATTCTAGTAATAACCTTGCATTAAAATGATTTACAAGAATTCTTCCAGCAATAAAAGTTCTTTACCAAACAAAATGTTAACTGTTTTCTACTGCAAACAGATATGCAATTTGTATGAATGTTATTCAACATAGTGACTAAAAGTTAGTCCAAGAAGTGTTGCTAAATTCTATAATGTATTCTGTTTATCAGCCTCTTGTAAATTTTTCTTCCCTTCTTCTGCATATGAGCTATCAATATAGAATAAACTCTACATAAACACTGTTAAATGCTTCCCCTACAAACAACAAGGAACGGTCCACTCAGGTTTCTACCCAATTCATACGATAGGAAATGCATTCTTTCTAGCTTAGTGCCGTCAAATATAATACATTCCTTTTAGCTTAAGAACGACAAAATCTGACACCCTCCATGTTAAGTGAGGTTTCTAAAGACATACATGAACATTTACTGTTTTTGCTTTAAACCAGCAAAACCAACTAGTGGTTGTTAGCACAGTTGTTTGGCAAGAAAAACCAGTTCAAACAGAGCATCTATTTTACAGTGGTGCTAAGGTGTGCTGCTGCATATTCATATCTGAAAGTCCTCCACTCGTAACTACATAGTATCTGAAATTTTCCCCCAAATTGTGGAAGTGGTGACTCTTCTGTACCTCTTTTGAACATTGTATTTATCTTCACAATTTCTTTCACCAACCTGTGCAACGATAGTTGCATCCAGTTTACCTCTTAATGTACTCAGGTTAGGATTCTGAAATCTGAGCAGCCATCCACTGTACAGTATAAATGGCAGAGTGACCATCACATGACTACTTGGATTAATTGATAAGAATAGGAAATACCAGTTAGGAGGGGGAGTAAAAAATGTCACTCTGTTTTAACTCCAAATATGCATTTATTTTCACAAGTGATGGTCAAATTTGACAGCATCAAAAGTAAGAAAACCTACATAAGGTACAGTAAGATTGACAATGCTGGCAAAATTGAAAACTTCTTTCATTTTTACAAGGTGTACAGTACCAGAACAATTTCAACTTTTCTTCCTAATAGTAATATGATTGTTTTATTTTGTAGCTATGTCATTAATATCTTATTTCTGCAATAAAATTGATTATACACACAGACTTGTTCTGTAGTGACAGCTCAAGATGAATCACATGATGACATACAAATAATGAATATTCATGTAAGCCATGGTATGATTAATACTATTTTAATCGTGATGCTGGATCTTGTACTGCACTAGACTGAAACCGTGTTATTCCGCTGTTACTCCGGTGGGTCAGGGGAGGGGGTAAGTCGGGGTGGGGTATGGTGTTTTCGTTACCCTCTTTGTTTTAGTGGTTTAGCTTTCTCCGAGGGTTGGTCTGTTATTTTCTGTGTCTCTTATATGTTGAATTTTTGTTACTGCATTTGTACATTGCTTTGTTTTTTGTTATGCTAGGGAGTCCATATTCCAAGCCCAACAGGGTTTTTCGTGTACTTTCCTTCATCTCATGCCTATATGCCTGCATTAAGTTTCATCTAATGTTTGTAATTATTTTCCATTTATGCATGAAGTGATAAACCAAATATACGAAACGATACTTCCAGGAGATGTGAGGGTGAAAGACAAAACATCCCTCTCAAAGAGAGGCTGAGTTTAATGAAATCCAATCTCACAACCATTATAATTACTCACACTAGTGAACAAGTTGGAAACATCAATATTTGTTTTCTTCTAGCACCTACCTTCCTTAAAAGACGTTGGTCAAAATTCAATAGTACATAATGCCACCATGGCAGACATACTGTAACTTATGTGGATTAATCTGCGCTAACCTAGTTACTGTAGATTAGTGGTGAATGGCCCATAGCATGTGACCACAAATCTTCAAATCAGTTGTAGAGAAACTGTGAAGGTTTTAATTATTATTCCATATTTCATTTTACTCTAACTCTACTGTCTATAAAATGAGGGGAGTTGGCCCTCATCTGTAAAGCCCATTTGTAATATTAGTAAAGATTCAGAGACTAAATTTAATGAAATATTAGTCACAGAGAATGCACAACACGAAACAGAACAACAGACATTGTGTAACCTGCTTAGCTGGGGAGTTTCCTGGGATCATAGGACCCTGATGATTTCCCGAAGAAGGCCACACCTTGTTAGCATCTGCAAATGGCTGTGTAAATATGTACATATATACATGAACATGCTAACAGGGTTTCCTGCAATTCAGCAAAACAGATCTTATGTATAGCCTTACAATAATTTTGTCAAGGAAAACATTTACTGGTACGACTTCTTCCAGAAATAAGATTGACACAGTAAACAACTATATCTGCTGGTGAAGGGAATCTTTGTTCAGATATATTTTGCTTTTCCATTCAAAAAAGATTACAAGACCATAAATATGAGCACTGATTTCTAGGAAATTCTTGAAAACTAACTTTGCAACTCTTTTAGAAAGCTAAATCCTTGTTATCATATTTAATTATTCATAGTTTTTCAACAATATGTCACTTTTAAAAAACTTTCATGGAATTTTCACCCTTCATGACTATGGCAGCTACTGTATTTCATTTTTGCAAGAACCCTGTGTTAAAATCCATAAAGACAGTGCACTGCCTTCAGGATGGTTTTCAGCAAATGAAATAAGGGTCTCTCAGAGCTACCTCTCTAAAACCTCTTCCAGCAATATGTCTAAAATTCATTTCTTTGCATGTCCTAGATGGTAAACACTAAGATACTATCAGAGAAACAGAACAATGACCTGATTTTTTCTAGATTTTTTTTTCTAGTGTCTGATAGAAAATGAAATAATGTGAAAATTCATCACTGTCTCAAGGAAATCTTCTTTCTAGTCCAACAAGAATTAACATGAATACCTCAAACCAATATCTTCTTGAGTGTTACTGAACAAAACATCACCTGCTTTACATGATATCTCCATGAATTGCATCAAAGTCTCATTTTACATAACTTTCATGAAAAAGTATTTTCCAAGAAATACAAAGAAAGAGAAGAACTTGTATTACATTTAATAATTTCATTCAAAGCTTCAAATAATTCTAATGAGGTGACATGTCATGTTTCCTGGAGACACTCATGTTTTGCATTTAAATTGCCAGATACATATACAGAGTGTAATATGAGACACAGAAAGTCCCAATTATTAATAGCGACACAAAGCCAGTAACAACGGAAAAGGCTATATGTTAAGCTCAGCAAGAAAAGAACTATTAGATGGATGATCAGAAATAGTAAAAGGGAAAGTTCTGGCTTAACTTCAATGCATACTCACACTAACAACTTGGATACCCTGCAGTTGTTGTTGAAGCAGTTGAAGTTGTTGGGCATTAAGTCCCGTCGCCAATGTGACTGCACCAGCTTGGTTTTGTGCGAGGCTGGGGGCAAGTGTACCCACTGAAGGCTGATTAATAGTTGAGGTTCGAATCTGAGTGGTAGCCTGAACGGCCTGTTGGGGCTGAAGCGTGAAAAACAAATTTTTTGAGTGATGCTTCAGTAAAAACTGCAAGATTCCGTTATTTCACATACATGTACAGACAAAAATTTGGGACTTACACTTAGAGCATTTACTGTATGTAACTTATGTTTTCAAAAAAGTGTAAAGCAAGTGTAGGAAACAATATCAAAGCACATTGGTGAATGCAAGAAAGACAGTCAAGCTGAAACAGAACTAAAGCTATAGAAAAAAGAAAATGGGTCATTGTCATGCATTTTTTACTAAACTGTACAAATCCCACATTATGTGGCAGACTTCAATTACATTTCTATAATCAAAACACTACCATAATAACTTTGTATGGACACACTTCAATACCTTAAGCAAACTTTTGTACATATTTGCTACACAATTCTGACACAGATTGCCTGTATAACTTACTGTATAAAAAGGTACCTGTTTTAAGGGTAAATAAACCTGCTTTTTGAACCACATGATACCTAAGACCTTTTTTATTCAATTCAATCCAATGGTGTAATCAGACTAATATTTAACAAAACAAAAGAAGTATTCACCTGATTTTAACTGCACGACAGCACATTTAGACAGTAGTTCCAGCAGAGTTGCACTTACTTTACTCAGACCTATACCGTCACAGAAAGGTGTTGAATGGTCATACTGCCTCTGTTACCATACAGGTACAAAATAAGGTATTTGGTCACCTTAGAACACTGGTATTACCCAAAAACAAGCAGATTCAGCTTATTTAATATTTATAAATTAACTTTCATTTACCTCACCCTGAACCCCTAACAGCCCCCCCCCCCCGGCCCCCTCATCTTTCAAAGTTAGAGCCTAAGGCAAGTAATCATGTATAAGCTGAATTGACTTGACTGAACTGACATGTACTGACAGGGAATAATTTAGCATTCAAATTTTGCATAGCAGTTTTGAAGATTTTTGGGGGTCTTTCACACATTGTTTGTGAAAATGCAAGGGTTATGCACACAAAAAATTGCTACACAATTTTTCCTTTGTGTAGCAACTTGGCTTGTTTGTGTAGCAAACTGCGATGCGAAACTGGATGAGAATTATTCCCCGAGTACACACAAGTTTATTACCTGTACTGCACTGGCAGCTGCTGCCATCTGTTGAGCTGCCTGTAAGTTCTGTAGGTTCTGTATGGTGATTGGTGCCTGGACTACCTGACCACCCTGCAGGATTAAAGGAGCAGCGCCAGTTCGCTACAAAAATGAAAAATTGAAAATAATGAAAACCGACCTACTGATACCAAGGACTCATTTTCTTCATAGGGAAGGAGTCTGTATCCTTCAGTTATGATTTTTGAGGCACCACTATGAAAATGATATCTTTATAAGTCAAAAAACACATCTTAACAAGAGCCCAATGGGCACTGTGGTTCCTTGCTGGATATTATAAGAACTGTACAGCCAGTCTCCGAAATAGAGCTAAGCAAAAGCTCATACTCAATGTTTGTAACATCTTCACAAGGGGTATTTTAGTACTAATATTACATGAAATCAAAGATTAAATTTCTGTGGCCTTACTTACATTCAACTTTTATAATGCTTGGTGATCCTCCAAAAACATTACCTCATTTCCATATGTATTTATGCTTGTAATCAAACTTGATATTATCACCAATAAACAATACACAATGTGGTCAGAGAGAGAAAAACACTGTTTTGTATTTCTGTCACAAGTTATTTTTACCTGCTCTCAAATAAAACTTGCTATTACTTTAAAACAATCTACCATTTGTCCTGTTTGTTACCTCTACACAGAAAACAGGGTTTATTCAGCAGTTAAGCAGAAAGCAAGTGATTAATGGGGTGTGATAATAGAATGAGGATTAGGTTACCCCACAGAGCACAGCAGTATTAAAGAGACATACTGTGTAGTCCATGCATTGCTCCCACTGGCAGAGAGACCAGTTTAATGCAGAGTGACCTGTGTTCAGAGAAATCTACAGATTTCAGTTATTGCCCTCTTAAAGCTTTGAATGATCCAAAATATGTGTACAACCCGAAGGAACCATTGCTGAACGAATGTAAAGGCCAAATTTCTAAGGTGTTTGGGTGCGTAAGCATGCAAAACCAGGTGAGATAAAGAAAATCTATTGAAACTATCTTTATGTAGCTTACAAGATTTTCTAAATAACATTTCCAGGGGTTGACTTCCAGTGACCTTGATGACCTTTGACCTTAACCAAACACAGATTGATTTGAAATCTTTCCTTTCTACCCTAAAATACTGTGTTAAAACGTTTTTCAGTGTTTGACCCCTGGTGACCCCAGATGACCCCTTGACCTTCACCAAACATATCCAATTTCATCCTTACACCATAACACATCCACACACCAAGTATGACATCTATCCAAGTTTCCTACCTAGAAATATCGTGTTGAGAAGGTTTTTAGTTTTTGACCGCTGGTGACCCCAAATGACCTTTGACCTTCACCAAAAACAATAGGGCACACCTTCTCCCTATGAAAAATCTATCTACCAAATCCAAGTTCCATCCAAACTTCCCTTGTTGAGTTAGAGCATACCGAAGCAAGTGTCACACACACACACACACACACACACAAACACACGCCAAGCTGACTACATAGGTTCCTTTGCTACCGCAAGGAACCAATAACATTTAAGGGCCAATTCTCTCACCCCAAACTGCAGTTTTGTGGAGCTCTTTTCTCAGATCTTTGATTGACAGCTAGTTCAAACAGTGCAAAGTACCAAAGCTCATATTATGCAGCCTGTGCTATACTAAATGTTTTTGATTACACAATGGGGTCTTGTATACTCTCAACCTGAAGCAAAATCCTGAGGTTGTGTCTGGATGAGGATGAATTTTAAACAGTTGTGGGAGGGGCTTAAGTAAGTAGGTAAGCTTAAGACTTACTTATTTAGTTGATTGTGTTTTGCTGGTATTATTTTTCTTGGTGTCTTAGCGCATTGATCATATGGAATTTGCGCTTAATAAAAGTTTGTATGTATGTATGTATGTAAAAGGAGAATTATGACTGCTTGGGGTGAGAGGATCAGGCCTTTAAATAGATAACTTGGGGTGTTCTCAACATTAAAAGTGATTAAAATACACCAAACTTGTGTCCATAAATTTCCCTTCTCAAAAAACAAAGTGTATTCCTGGATAAAGTAGCCAAATACATTTAAAATAAAATTTGACATAGCACCCTTTATTTACTGTACATCAAACAGAAATACATGTTGAAATTTACTCCACACAGAATTGGAGTATTCAATTTGAGACTGATTCAAAAATGCACATACTGTATTTAGTACTGCACACCTTTTTACTATGACAGTTTCTTTGGAAAATAGGACCAAAATGAGATAGCAAAATGGGATGTAATTTTTCACTCCATTCAAAGGGGTAATCAGAGTTTGATAAAGAATATTAACCTGTTGTTCCAATACTTGGTGTTTCCCTTTTTATTTTTATCATTACCACTGTCAAATGATGATGAAGAGGTTTTTCAGGTGGGAAGAAACTGTACTTTTTGTGTCAATTGCTGTTGAATGGGAACTTTGTTATAATTTTGGGCTAAAAAATTCCACACAGATGCAAGACTAGACAACTTTATCCCAACCGTGACCAGTCATAATGTCAGGACCATGATGACATCAATGAATGATGTGAAATTTAAGTTGTTGAAAACTTGTGAAAACATAACCTGGTTGCTCCTTTCTTTTGAGTGCAACAGCATTGGCCTATTTTATTTGGTGTATGATGTACAACCTGCACAACTTACAGAAATATTCTTTTGGCCATAACAAATGACTTAGTCTTGGTTTAATGTCTCTTCCCGGAAGGTTGGAAGTCATTATGAAACTCATGTTTCCCATGACACTCCACACCATACTCACATTAACAAGAAACTGGGGAGCAGCTGCCTGCTGCTGTAACTGTTGTTGAGCTTGAGCCTGGGCCACTGCAGCTGCGAGTTGTACCTGTGCCTGTGATACAGCAGACACCTGACTGGTAGTTACCACAGGGGACACTGTAACTCCTGATGAAACCAACTGTGTTTGAGGGAGGGAGGTAATAGCTTGGACACCTGCAGGTAGCAGAGTTGGCTGGACCTGGTGAGCCTGGACAGGCTGTGGTTGAGACTGCTGTTGCACGGATGACACCACCGCCTGGGGTGTGATGACTACTTCCTGACCTGGGAGAGAAAAAAAGAAGAAAGGCATCAGAAGATTTACATATTAAAAATAACAATTAAAGAATGACCACCACAGTATCTGGTGGCATACTATACAACTGGATGTGCTGTATGCCACTTTTCAGCTGGGGGTTGTAGAATATGCCTATGGTATTCCCCCTGTTGTAAGAGGAGACTAAAGGAAAACCAGATTTGAACTTGAACCATACTTGGAAATAAATTTAAACTTTGAACCTTTTGAATCGAGTTGAGTGACACATGACTGTATAACACATTTGTGTTGGTGTGCTGTTAAATCTCATCTAAGTAACTAGATGCACTGTACTATCTTGCCACCCAACAAGATACTGCCAATGTATATATATATATATGTGTAGCATAGGCATAAGGGGACAATTTTTGTGGGGAGGGCAAGAGCAAATTTTGCCCGAATAATGGCACCCTTTATCATGTTTTGCCCGAATGGACCAACTGTTTTGCCCGAACTGGGAGGGCCAGTGCCTCCCCCCCCCCCCCCGTACTGTCGCCTCATACGCCTTTATGGTATTTAGTGCTATTGTGTGACATCCCTTTTTGTCCACGCTGGACAAAAAACAACAGTGTTCTAGTGCAAGAGTCACACATTGCTTTATCATGCTACTTCTCAGCAGCTACTGCACACTAAATGCACAGGCCTACCCCACTAGATTTTGCCTGTCGAGAGAGAAGGGGCTTGTTACCTAAGTCAAAACCACTCTTTTCATGTAGTTCTGTACGTGATCCAAGTTTGCTTTGCATTACCATGAAGGAAAGATTGCAGATCCCTTCCAATGATGAACCATCATACTTTAAGAGAAAAAAAAACTGAAAGTTTGTTATTGGTCTGTGCCCATGTACAATATGCACGTTTTGTCACAAAAAATCACATTCAGGGTTACCAGCGCCAGCATTTTTGCACAAGATTTAGCAATTTTCGACTCTTTTAGTGTTTTAGCATACGCTTTTTCCAGTTTGATAGAATCTGCTGTTTTCAACCCCAAAATGATAAAATTAGCATTATTTGCTGCTTTTCTTAGGAGTTCAAGGAGAATTAAATTATCACTTTGGAACCAACTCAGTCCATTACTAAAGTTCAATGATTTTTACGATCCGTGGGCCTATATATAGCTCTGTACACATTAACTGTACTGCACAGTATTACTTGAGCTAGCTGAATCTTTATTTCTGTGTGTACGGTGGCTGTTTTGCATAGCTTAATGTTAAACGCATGTATACATTATATCTGTTTGGCATTTAAGCCAAGGTCCACAGTTGGCAACTACTGAATTTTAAAAGTTATGGCCATTCAAAATACTGGACATTTGTATGGCACTTTGTCTTTCCACTAAAATCATCCATTAATATCCTTGTATGCTAAACATTTCTTGACTATTATAAACCATTGTAAATTGCTATTAAAAATGACCACTAAAATGTAAGGTGGGGTTGTCAACTACACATTGTTATAGCGAAAACTCAGATTTAGTGTCCTAATTTTGGCATTTGATTGTGGTAAATCTACCATTCTTTTGACACTAACTGTTACCCACACTTACTCTACAACATACACATACAAGGCCATAGAGGCTGTATACATATGGCTAACATTGTCTTGGGAGTTTCTGACAGTTCATTTACGAGTATATGCATCAATACAAGGACACCTTGGCTGTTCAGCCCTTTCCAACAAAATGCAACCAAACATAATACTCCTAGAGGAGTCCTATCAGCTAAGTATGAGATGAAATGGATGTATAACATAAGGGCAAAACTTAACTTTTTACTAGCAGTACTCAAGTACATAGCAGTAATGTTAGAAGTTGAAGGCAGCCTAGGCCTATTAGAAGCCCACGTTTAGGCCTTATGCTAAACTTGGGATGTTTTAAAGGCTCCAATAAAAGGCAGTCATTCGTCACCCCAAACTACAGTACAGTTTCAGTATACATATATCAAAACTCTCAATTGGTACAGCTCTTTGATTGGCATCACATTCAAACAATGCATCATAGCTAAATTACACAGCATGGGCACTGAGAGTGTCTTGATTACACATCATGGACTTGTATGGCCACTGGGACAAGCCATGAAGCAATAAACTAGGATTGTGTCGGGATAAAGATGACTTTTAGATAAATGTGGGAGGGGCTAGAAGTAAGTAGGTTGGGCAAATTGAAACTGTTTGGGATGATGAAAATATGCCTTTAAGTCAGCTACTGTACAGTACTGTATGGTACTGACAGAGTCAGACCCAAGAAAGCAAAACAGGTTAATAATCCCCTTCTGCAGCATATGGTAATAAAAGTGTACAGCTAGGGTGCCTACATATTGTTTCCTAGCAGGCTGTATGGCATATCCTTCTGTCCAGTCATCCCTAAGCCTGCAAGAGTGAACTCCAAACAAATCTTTTGGATATTTATAGAAATATGTAGCCTCAAGACATGGTTAAATGATAGTGAATATTCACAAGATTGCAATACCTGGTCTCACTTTATATCATGCAGTAGTCCATGCCACCCACAGAGTTAGAGTACATGTCATTGTAATACCCTTGCCTTTGTAGTACCCACTGCACAAGTGGTTAAATGCAACAACACAATAGGTCATCTCAGGTTTCAGTCGAGGGAGACTTCCAGTTTATCACTTCTATACAGGAGTTCAAACACTCTTGGTCACCGGCCAAAAACAATACCATGACTCATGAGAGAGCTACATGAATAAGTCTATAATGGTAATGAAGTTTGCATCTAGTGAGTTAGTTCTCAAGAGAGATTTTACGGTCCAGTTTTCAACCGAGTGGTTCAAGTCCAGCCAGCCACAACCTTTTTTCCAGTTGTGGCTTACTGGACTTTTTGCCCTATTCCATTGCTTATGCTGAGCACCAAGCACAATGCCAGTAGGTTCCATTTTTAAAGTTTTCATTATGACCCGGCCAGGACTTGAACTCCCAACCTCCCCACTTCCAAGTCAGATAAGTTTGTATCTTAAATTGGGCACAGTCCTGTTCTCTTTGGTGGACAGTATTTTGGACTTCTGAAAGCTGAGAAAACAAAGAGTCCACTCAGCAGGGTAGTGTACATACAGGATGAAGTCATGCCATATTTGAAGGTCCATTTTTGTTTTGGAAGTGTTCTCCGAAAAGGATTTAAGATAAGCAGTCCACACTCTGAGTGCAAATGGTTACACCTCAAGAGTGGTACAGTAGAGCTACTGTACCCTCCCAAAAATATATTCACCCCTGAAAACAATTGAACACCCTCAAGTTTGTTCTTTACTTTTAGCAAGTAAATGACTTTATTTCTGTAGTCAACAAATGTCCAAACTTTTTCCTATACTGTAAGCATCTCAAACAAGAATGATCATCAAACAACCATAAGTAGCACCACATGGCACCCATCCATGATATCAAACACAACCACATGCCTCTCCCATCATCACCACCCTCCCAGGGGCCCGTTCCACAAAGAGTTACCCACAATCTTAAGTATGATTTACTGTTGACTCAAGTATGGGGAATCAAACTTAAGATTGTGCGTAAGTCTTTGTGGAACGGGCCCCTGGTGTGTAACCTATTTTGCTACTGTACTTTGTTGTCAAAAATTTGCATTTAGCTCAAAGTTATTCATGATACAAACTGTGTATAAAAACTTAAAGGGCCAAACCTCTCACCCCAAACTACAATTTTGGAACCCGGGTACCAAAATTCTCCAATTGGCTCAGCTCTTTGATTGACAGCTAATTCAAACAATGCAGAGTGCCAAAGCTTTTATTACACAGCATGAACGGTACTGAGAGTGTTTTGATAGTGTAAATTGAGTATTTCTATATCCACCCTGAAGCAATAAACTGAGATTTTGTCTGGATGAGGATGAATTTCAGACAATAGTGGGAGGGGCTTCAGAAAGAAGGTTAGGAGAATTGGTACTGTTTGGGGTGAGAGAAATGGGCCTTTAAGTGTCCTATTCAATTGATCATGGCTTTTGATCGGAACTGAGGCTGTTTAATAGTTGTGGGAGGGGCTTCAGTAAGTTATGAAAAATGAAATTGTTTGGGGTGAGAGGATTAGGCCTTTAATATGTTAATACAGATCTCTCATTACATATTAGAAACCTGTTGTTATAAATTGATTATTAATATGTAAATTAAAATTTAATTATTTTCTAAGATTACAAATTAAAAACATACATTCACAGCACTATTTGGCATATAGTTCCAATCTTCTAGGCTATAAGCTCATCCAAATTCTCCTTTCACAGACACATATGTTCACTCTGATTCATGATATGAGCACACACTGTAATGTTAGCTCGCCTTTGTGGCATACCAACAATATTCTGCCTGTCAAAACTTAAAATGTTGACAAAAAAGGAAGAAAAATATCTTTTGAACATTTTATAAAAATGTACTGGGCCTCAACACTGGTTGATTGTTTTAGAGAATATGAATGCAACATCTGGTCCTGTTCATGTGATGCAGTAACTTCATATGCCACCCACAGAGTTGATATGACATACTGTGTTATAATACCCATTTCCCTTATACAGTATTCCCACAAATGGTTATATGCACACATGTACAATAATTGTGATCAGACTATATCTGCCAATGGTGGAGCTACAGTAGGGATTACAGAGAGAGGGGGTGAAAATGGCCTACAGTAGCATTTGGAGGCAGTGCATTATATACCCTGAGCCTTTGCACAATCTATGCCATAGATTATCCCAACTTTTTCATTTGGAATTCCTTAAAACCTAGTAGAAAACTACTCCAATTTTCACCCAAAATGTCACAAACTGGGTGGACCCCTTACTTATAGAAGAAGCAATTTCTAGGTATTTACAAGTATTTCAGTTTGAACAATACTTCAATTTTTACCTTCAACACAATTTTTTTTTAGTTTTCAAAATACCAAACTTTACATCCAAAAGTGGATATGTACAGTACAATCTCCTCCTGAAGAATGGGTTGCAATACAATGTTCAAGCTCTCTGAGACATGTTTGGGTTCTGCATGCCAAGTGTTATCTGCCTTTTTGCCAGAAGCATACAACCACTTATTGCATTCTGAGTCAACATATTTTCAACTACTACAAATGGTAATCACACCTTAACTTCTGAACCCTGTACATGCATAGGCTATACATATTGTGAAAAAGATTATTTTGCCTAATTTGGCAATTGCTTGCAACACTTGCCTGTGGCAAACTTTTAACCACATACAAAAGTTCTTTATGTTGCCCTACTTGCAGTGCAGTCAGAACACAAAGACACCTGTAAGCTTCAAATATTTTTGCTACCCCAGACCAGAAATCTACCACCAGACAGCTAGCTCTGAGGTGTGACAATAGAACCTGCATCTAGTTTCTTGGAACTTGAGAGATATAGTAAGAATTTGCTAGTGTACTCTATTACAGTATGAAATTGATGGTTTGTATCTAACACTGTAACATAAAGGATACCAACTTGCTTCCTGTCATATTCAAATTTCCAATTTTCATTTCTAGTTTACTACTAATTTACTTCCCTGAACATTCATTCACTTCCAGACAGTCGTCAAGCTAAAACTTTCATAGCATTAAATTATCACACACTTTGTACACTTCAAGTGAAATATGACCACAAATTAGAATTCCCCAGCTCCCACAGATCAATACCTTAATGCACAAACTATCATTTTAATTTTCAGTCTACAAGCACAGGAAAATTGTCTCATTTGCTTTCTCTCGCAGTCTTTCTCAATTTTCTTGAAAAATTTAAGAATGTTACTGCAACAGGATGCAGCACTGCTCACCAGAGCACATAGCATCCAATCTTTATTCAATGAGTTTTTCTTTTTTTTAGGCAAGCAGGAAAGGACTTTCAGGTGTCTCCTCAGTTCAACAAACTTGAATAATTCAAATATGCAAAGAACCTTTTGCAAAAGCACACAACAATCAAGGAAGGCTCAAGGGGACAAAGTGGAGACTGTTGAATAATTCCGAGGCCTCTCTGTCAGGCAGGCACACAGGCCTAGACAGCAACACCCTCCACATATGATTAAAGGTGTTTTCAGATATATCAGTACAATATATAGCACTTGGCTTTTTAACACCAACAAGTTGATGGTGGTCTTTTTCTAAGGCTGTTAAATTTGGACAATAATGATGAACTGGTAAATAGACAGGAAAGCCTGAAGTGAATAGGATTAGTAGGCATCCATTCACTATTCAGTTTGAGGTTGGCTTACATGAAGTACAGTTCTTTAGTATAGCAGTATAAAACCAAGTGTCATGCTTCCTCTCAGAAAACTTCATGCTAAATAAAGCATGCATCCAGTGCAGTAATGATTTCTATTTTTTTTTGGCTTTGAAGTTACATACCGTACATGGGATGATTCCCCCTGTGAATCCTCAATCACATCTGCCTAAATATTGGTGAATTTTAAAATTTATGCTGGGTAGCTTTCCATGTGATTTACAAATTTGTACATTAGAATATATAATGTATGAAAAGAAATAGAAGGAATGAGAGAAACTTCAACATTCATTCAGTTTTATTAGGAAACCTTCCATTGCAATCATTTACATATTTTATATCCACACATGCAGTTACATCAATATGCAATTTGATGCACACGAATGCAGCAAGGCTGTTTAAAAAAAAAAAAAAAAAAAAAAAGGAAAAACAAAAAAGAGAAAAATCACCATCAAGGAGCAAAGCATGTTAAATATGAAATTTTCAAATCATCACAAAGAAAGAAATGAATCAAATTTTTCTCCAATTGCTCAACTTTTCCTTAATTAATCAAACTTTCCCTGCACAGAGACTCCTTGATTTTTAGATCTTTTTCCTGTTTCTGTACAATAACCGGCCACATTATGAAAAACTTTTATGCAAAACGCATTTCAAAATGTGTAGTCCATGTCCTACAAGAATACTTTGTATTCAAGAACAGGCTTGTCAACTTTATTCCACATTTTGAATAACTTTCTCTTTAAATTTTATTATTTTATCCCGTTCCAAACATACCTACTGAAGCATGGACATTGTAGAATCATTCAAATGGTTTTCAAACTTTTCCCATAAGAAGGAAGGATTCCACTGGTTTATATTGAGAAACTCCACATGTAATAATCAGCAAACTTTTAGCAATTGTCTAACTCCCTCATACTTGCTATGCTGTACTCATGAAATATTTCCAATACCGTACAACCATGAAAAGTTGTACCCAATACCCCAAATTCATCAAATTTCTCTTATAGATCTGCCATGAGATCACTTATTCCAGCATTTTCCCTCTAAACACCTATGTTTTATGTTCACTCTGAGTTGCCACTACATTATGGAAGTTTACCATACTACCACTACCTCTGGTTTTGTTACATGACCATTTGTTTCTCTGCACACTCCTTTAAAACCAATTACATCAGTAACTAATGCATAGACAGTAGTGTGCCTGTGCATATTGTTGCCATAAGAGAGTCCACTATTGAATTTCAGCAGGGTTCTGACAAATGCATAGTCTCGCTTTGTTTATGCAAATGCTAATGGGTGCTTGCTGCTCTGCATACATACAGTACATGTGTACAGTATTTCCCTCCTTGAGACCACCAGTCTTGGTTTACATGAGGCACCATTTGGGGGAGAAAAGTTGACAGCAGTTTCTGATGAGGTTTCCCATATTCTAATTCTCAGTTCCTAGACTTTCATTATTGACAACTTTTAGTTGAAATATTATGAATATTAATTGTTAGCAATTAAATTTTGTGGAAAAGAATGGTTTCAGAAAAAAAAAATTAAAAAAGTTGCGGTCTGAGTTTCTTTCACTTTACTCTGATATTCAGTCTGCCCAGTTTATACATTTAACTAAGGGTATGCAATTATTCACCAAGACACCAACCACTTTGATAAAAAACTGAAGGGTGTAGGAAGTCACTCGAAACTCACTCAGGGTTTCCAGCATTCCAAGAAAATAAAATTCCATGATATTTCCATGATGAAATTTCAAAATTCCACGATGAAAACATTTATTAATTAACCAGAAAAAACAGTAATTACAGTACTGAACTAGATTAACAGAAAGCTCTACTTTTCCACCAGTTTACAGGAGTGTTTACATTTAGTTTCTTCACTGTTTGTCTTTGGCTAATCAAATTCCATGATTTTCCCAGGTTTTGAAGCATTTTGCCTCAAATTCCTTGACTTTTCCAAGATTTAAAGCATTTTTTTTAAATTTCATGACTTTTTCATGTTTTCCAGGTAAGGCTGGGAACCTTGTTATTTGGAAACAACAGCTATATCTCACAAATTCTTCTCACATAACCAACATCTCAGACATTTCTATTTTAGGCCTACATTACTTCATGACACAAATTTTATATTCAAGGTTGACTAAGCAGTCACTCTTTATTTCACTCAATTAATTGAGATAAATCATATGATTCTCAGAAGCCATCCATGATGAAATATAATAGTCTCACATTATTCCAAATTAAGAGAAGTTCTCCATTTACTGATTTTTAAGGACAGTGACAGACTTTTCAAAATAAAGCAATGGTATGATGTACACATACCTGCCTTTTTCTAAAAATATGCTTCTCACACGCAATAGAAATTTTGTTGATCAAGAATATTTTGTGTACCCGGCCCTTTAAAAATTGAAGGGGTGCAATGAATAATATAATTCTGTAACCCTTAAAATGGAATTTAATGATGCAGTGATTGCTGGGGTTTTCACTTGTGAGAGCAAATAGTTTAATTATGATTATAGCTACCGTATTTACTCTATTAAACGCCCGGGGGGGCGTGAAATTTTTGTTAAAGGGGGCGCTTATTAGAGTCAAATTTACCTGACTTTTCTCTAGGCAAGTGCCCCACAACTTGTTTCTTATCTGAGCCCTTCTGATAAACTGCTATGGCGTATTTGCCGCTTTGGTTGTCAGCTTCACAATCAGTAGCCACGAACAACACTGTGAACTTTGCAAGTGTGATCAACTTTCGCCGACATCTTGATATGTAACATTACCCACAGAAGTGACTTTTTTACGAGCCCGCGGCATGCATGCATGCATGCTGTGCACAGTATACAGCCAGGCCTCACGTTACTATACTGACCGGCTGGCTATACGCACGTACATACGGTAATTGCATAATAGTTACTGTGAGTAGCACCATGCACGTATGTATTAGCAGTACATACGCGTTCACAGCATTTCACTGTTAAACAGTTTTCCTGTGGTGAATTTGGATTTTCATGTTAGGCTGTTCGGATAGGCTAGCGAATATTTTTATACCTACTGTATGTATAGTACCACTTTAGAACCGCAAACGAAGCAGCACAGGTTCGCGGTATGTGATAGCTTGATGGATATCAACAGAAATTAGTTGCAGAAACATGCCTTTTACTTCAGGATATGTGACTTTAGGAGATTTCGTGGCTTCAAGGTAGGACTATTTCATTTTCCTTTTACCATATTGTCTTTGGAATTAACAATTTCACTTTATGCAATGTGACAAAAAAGTTTGGGGGCGTTTATTAGAGAGGGGGCGTTTAATAGAGTAAATACGGTATTTCTTATGTTCTTGTCAAGTTGGTTTAAAGGGAAAGAGCAGTCAACTTAATTTTTTTTGAGCAACATTAAACCTCATAAATTCATTCGTTTTCTTCAAAAGAGTATTTTTGGTATGTACTCAATATAGACCAAGGAGTCACTCCAAAAAGTTCCACTAATTCACATTTGGGTGACTGTATTTTAACTTTAACATGTAACAGTGTACATGAATGTATGGCAGGTTTATCTTGCCTCTGTGTCAAAGTCATGTCTTCTAGATTCAGGAAGTCATGTACATGAGTGAAAAATCTTGGGAAGTTAGGGGGCTCCTTCCCAAGAAGTAAAGTAAATATTTGGAGGAATATTTTAGCAGTTGAAAGGAAATTTCTCTTCTTTAGTACATGACCACTTCAGGAGGAACAATGGGAAGTTTTACTCCCATCCAGACAACACTTAAGACAGCCCTAGTCACCTTTTGACCTCCACTTTCCTTGGAGTTACAATTCCAGCATGGGACGTTTTTAAACTAAAGATAGTTTTGTACACTTGACAGTATTATCACTGCTGTACTATACAAGTTAGGAGGTGTGGGAGTTGGAATCCAGGCCTGGTCATACCAAAGACTTTTAAAAACGGAACCCACTGCCATTGTGCTTGATGCTCAGCATATTGCAATGGAGTAGGGAACACAAACAAAACCAGTCACCCACAAGTGGAAAAAGGGGATGTAGCTGGCCCAACCTAAACCAATTCATCGAAAACTGAGCCAGGAAACCTCATGAATAACTTACTACAGTATACAAATTTGTGAAATTCTGTGAAACAAGTACCTTACTGCAGTATAAATTTAGAACTTTTACCTCATTAGGTTATCAGTGAGAAGCACAGGGCTCAATTTTCATGGTTGTCCGATTGTCTAGGACAACTAAAATTTCAGATGGGCAACCAAAAAATAAAGGTTGGTTGTCTGATGGACAACCATTTTTCTCTAGGACTGAAAACGAATACTGCTAACTGACCAAATCTTTTGACTTTTTGTATCATACCATATTCCATACTTCAAGTGTTTCTGTCTCTCAAACATCACATCTTTTTAGTCTTCAAGACTATAAGTACATGGCCACAATTAGTGTTCTGTTTCGGACAACTAAATTTTACTTGCAGACAGCTGAAATTAATGAAATGGTTGCCCGAAGGACAACCATAAATTTTTCTGAAAATCAAGGCCTGAATTATCACATAAACCACCAGGGCTGTTTAGCTGTGTTCCCATTTGATTCAGGGAGGTGGATCTTGATCTACCGAGGTGGATCAACATCAGTTACCTTGATCGAGATCCGCGTTCCCATTTGAGTGAGCGCGGTAGATCAAACGTGTTTTATGAACACATTGCGCAAGCGCGAAAAGGTCACCAATGTTTACAAGTCGGCCTGCCATGCATTTCGTATCGATGTATCACAAAAACATACATGAGTGTAACCGGAGATCCAGGGTCACTTGATCTACCGATGTGTTCCCATTACAAACTTTGATCCAGCACGGTGGATCTGATCTACCCCGAACGGTCGATCAAAATCGGTGGATCTTGATCTTGAGTGAGTGTTGTTGATCTGCGTTCCCATTAGTGTTTGATCCACCTCGGTAGATCAAGATCCACCTCCCTGGATCAAATGGGAACACGGCTTTTGTGAACTTTGATACACTGCGAATTCCAGCAAAAAAATGTGATCATCAAGAAATGGGATGGGGGCCATGATCAAGGCTTTGCAAGTTTGGCACCAATATGTCACCTTGAAAATAAAATTTAAACCATCTGCCTGTCTTTTCAGTTTTCACACACTTTATTGAAGATAAAAAAAATTGAAGATAAAAGAAAACATCAAACACACAAGCTACATGATTTAAATATCATGTAGAAGAAATTTATGTGATATTTTGTTTGTATTTTTCTGGAGGAACAGTCTGCTCTTCCCACATGGCTAAACAGGGTTTCCCTGTCTTTTTTTTGTGAGGGTTTCCGTGCAAATTTTTGTCTACACGTTTCCTCTCAGAAAGTGTATTAGGTCCAAACATTTGATCACGAGAATTTAACTCACTAGATATTTCAATTTTGTGGAACTGTGCAAGCATAAACTTTGGTAAAAAATGAAAACTTCTTATTAACTTATCCCACATAGGCCTATATGCAGCTGGGGCAGGAAAAAATGTAAATTTCCCTGCAAGCAAATCAAATTTCCCAGCAAACAAATAAAAATTTCCCAAGAACTTCACATGTTTACTTATAAAATATAAGTAAACATGTGAAGTCTTTGGGAAATAGTTATACAAAAGTAGTCAAATTTCCCTCCAAATACCAAAATTTCCCTGTGCAGTGAGCTTCCTAACTGCTGGTTTTTTCCAGCCATGCCTGCAAGTTGCATCAATTTGACATTTACGCCATTGCTGCAACACTGTGTCATTGAAGCTAAGTTAGCTAAATCACTGTTACCATCTCACAGAGAATTGCCGCCTCTGCTGTAGCTATTCAAAGCGTGATAGTTCTCCTTCCTGATATCAAAGCTGGAACCTTACAGTAGTTACAGCCAGTGGAGTAGCTAGGATTTCATTGTAAGGGGTGGGGACAAACAAAGGTAAAAGGGGGGAGGGGGGCAACACCGTATATTAAACTTTTATGAAGTATAGTGCTGTGTGTCAACATTTATACCTCTTCTGTTCTTTACAAACAGTACGTCTATAGCTGAAGAAAACTATTAAGAAGACCATAAGATTTTTGGATTGTGAAAAATGGATTGAATCTCTGTGGATTTTTTTTGGATTTTTTTGGGGGGAGGGAGGGGGGATGTGGTCTTGAATCAATCCCCCCCCCCCCTGGCTATGCCACTAGTTGCAGCTAAGTACTAAACTCACATGTGCAGTACAAGAGTACCACAGTTAAGAAAACTGTTCAATACTTGGAACAGATATAAGAATAAAAAATAAACAACAACAAATTTACTTCAAGGATGGGGTACATCTATACTAACTAATCTAATCCCCAGTAGCTGTTAATTGGTCAGTAATTGGCGGCAAATCACCTTTTACTTAGGCATTTGCCATTGCCTACTCTTCACTGGATAAAACTGTCTATTTTGTTGCACATATGACCTGATTTCCAGATGTAGCCTCCAGTCCTACTAAGTACTACAGGTGCGGCCTTCTTCAGCACTCAGAAAAAAATTGTCTACCCGGCCTGCCTCATCCTTTGAGTTGGAGGTCCAATGAGACAGGGCACTAATGATACAAATCAAGGCATTTGGAGGTCCAATGAGACAGGAGGCTAAGGACATATAGAGTGAAATATTGTTCCACATCAACTGCCACCCTTTCCCAAAGTTTAGTGGGAAAATTTTCTGAGAGATATAGTCATGACTTATGTGCAATGCCTCAGTTGTAATTTTCCCAAAAATGCTGTCCCAGTGAAAGTTATATCACCTGATGACAGATGTGGTGTTGTACAATAGCTTGTCATCACAATGTGACTAAACAAAAAACAGGATACATACACATAAAAAGCATTACAAAATCTATACACACTCTATTAATATTAATAATAATACACTAAACTTTTATAGCGTCAAATCAGGAACAAAAGTATAGCTGCTCTAGGTGCTTGAAAAAAATAAAATCAAACAACAAAGTGTTCATTTCAATCAAAGAAGCAAGCAAACAAATGAGTCTTGAGGTTACGCTTAAATGTAGAAAAATTAGTGCATAACCAAATATGGTCTGGTAACTGGTTTCACAAGTAGGGAGCAGCATATGCAAAGCATCTGTAACCATGTGATTTCAATTTTGGATTAGGAAGAGCAAGGAAAGCCTTCCCAGAGGAACGAAGAACACGAGCAAGAGTATAAGCAAACAGAAGCTGAGAGATATAAACAGGCTGTCTTAAAGGGCCAAACCTCTCACCCCAAACTACAATTTGGGTACCCAGGTATCAAAATTCTCCATTGGCTCAGCTCTTTGATTGGCAGCTAATTCAAACAATGCAGACTTACCAAAGCTTATATTACACAGCATGAACAGTACTGAGAGTGTTTTGATTATATAAATTGAGTTCTTCTGTACTCACCTTGAAGCAATAAACTGAGAGTATATCTGGATGAGGATGAATTTCAAACAAATGTGGGAGGGGCTTCAGTGAAAAGGTTAGGAGAATTGGTACCATTTGGGGTGAGAGAACTGGGCCTTTAAGGGCCAAACCTCTCATCCCAAACTACAATTTGGTACAGGGGTACCAAAATTCTCAATTGGCTCAGCTAGGCTTTCATTGAAAGCTAATTCAAACAATGCATAGTGCCAAAGCTCATATTACAAAGCATGAACGGTACTGAGAGTGTTTTAGTTAGTTTTTCTAAATACTCACCTTGAAGCAATAAACTGAGATTGTACGTGGATGAGGATGAATTTCAGACAACTGTGGGAGGGGGTAAAGTAAGACGGTTTGGAGAATGTGCATTTAGGGTGAGAGAACTGGGCCTTTAAATGCTGAGCACCAAAAGTAAGCAGCAGAATTTTAAATTTGATTCTCTCACTAATAGGAAGCCAGTGAAGTTCCTTTAAAGGGGAAGTTCAAGCAAAAATTTAATTTTCATATGTGAAAGAGGAACGAAGTCTACAAAGTGTAGTGAAAGTTCCATTCAAATCGGACATGTACGGTATTGCTATATCAGTAAATGAAGTCAGTAGATTTATGTTCAAAAGTGAGTTTGAGGGCAGCAGAACTTATATCACTTCCTCACATTGCCAAGGAATGCCTTGTTTCCCTTTGTTTTTTTTCAGACTGTTGTGTTGACCTTGAAGTTAATAGGAGTATGACCTCTCTGTGGGGGATGCCAAGTTGTTAAAATTCTCAAGCCACTTATACAACCACATTTCAAAAATATTGGTTTGTTGAGGAGAAAAACCAGTATGAAGATTAAAGAAAAACAAAAGACTGCCCATTAATGTGGGGATGTGATGTCATATGCGCTTGCTTCAAGTTCACTTTTTGTTGAAAATGTGAAAACTTTGCGTGCTCATATCTTGGGAACCACACATCAGATTTCAATGCAACTTTCACCGAAATGCTCAAAATACAGTAAGCTTTTACCCCCTCTAACATACCAAATCCTGTTGTGACCTTAAACCCTTCTTTTATAAGTGGGGTTGTGTGACGCTGTCTACTTTTCCTTTTTTAAAACAATACATGCTGCAGAGTTTTGAATTTTTTGAAGTTTCCTTACTGTATATGGAAACATCTGCAGACCATAAACCGAAGGATTGTGAAAGTCAATCCTGGAAGTAACAAATGCATGAACAAAAATTTCACAAGTTTTATCATCAAGGTACTTTCACAGAAGGCTAATGTTTCTCAACTGCCAATTGGCTGATCGACAGAAAGTTCTAGCTAACATGTTTTTTTCCATATTCAGGTTTTAATCAAAATACACACCCAAGTTTTTCACAATTTTTGAAGCAAAGATAAAGTCATCACCCACTGCAAGAGGAGGAAAATCAGGGTTTTTTTGAAAGCATGGCTTGCAATAGTCTTTATTCTTACATTTTTAAATTACAGGTCTGTGTTGCTATGTCTTATCTTTGACAGTAACAGTTAAACTTGCATCCAAATTTTCCATTTCCAATCATTTAAAGGAACTGAAAGTTTGCAAATTGTTACCAAAATAATGACCATATATGAATGGTCATTTTAAAATGAAGCTTGCATTCAGATCCTGTTTCAGAATTTTGATACAAAACAATTTCCCCCCTCACTACGTTAGCCTATCATTTATTTTAAAATGCAATAATTAGCTGCTCTATAGGTACATATCTATGCAAAAATTTGTTTTCTACCAACTTCAAGTTCAATGCCTCAGTGAATCCATGGTTGTTTTGTAATACTATATTAGTATTAGAAAAGAACAAGTAGGCAGGTAAAATTGTATCCAGCTCTGCATTTGAAGCATTCTTGTTAGATAGACTAAATATAAACACATCGTCAATGCAAAAAAAAAAAAAAAACTAAAGACAAAAAACTTAGTTTTAACTACCTAAGGCGTAAGCGGCAGGCTTGAGAGGATAAACAAATATTTCTGTAGCCAAAATTTATTTCTGGAAGAAACACACACTGTGATTAATTTGTTTCCAGTTTTCTAGTTTTGACAATATCGCCTAAGCCTAGCTGTTTCAAATTCATGTGGCTTGAAATCAAAAGATTGTTGACAAACAGATTCAACTTGATCACATACTGAATAAATGCACAATAGCCTGGGCATGGGATTCTTTGAGGTTTCTTTCATGTGCCTAGATCATGTTATATGATATAATCCCACACTGCTGTAGTTAATGACTCATTAACAGTTCAGCGGCAATAGCACTTTTGTTGCACAAGACAGTATTGTTCCATATTCATACCTTGCAGTACACAATGCATATGTAATAACATGTTGACAGTACAAATTACCATACGAGTGTAAACAAGGTCGTTTTCCTAGAACTTGCAAAGTTCTTTACGAGTACCCTAAGGCTGGATATGAACTCCTTCAACCGGGGGAATTCGGACTTATAACACCTACTTCCTTCATAAATTGGAAATAAACCCTTTCTGTCTGGGAAAACTCTCCGTAACGTTTGGCCTAAGTTACAGCGGTGAGGGTCTCACCTCGGCAGAACAGCGGTGTCGTTATTAGGCCATCGACTAGGCTAACGTTTGGTTACTTAAAGAATATATTTCCGGTGAATAAAATTAGGAAAGCAGACAAAAGTCACAAAAGACTTCCCTTTAGCAGTACAAGAACCAAATTAATACTTATTGTACACGAAATTTTCAATATTCTTCAAACTTTTCGCACATTTCTTGCGGAGTTTCTAACTGGCGATAAATTGGGGCATCGGTCGTTTGGCTTGAAACGTACGGTTAACGAGACATCAGCATTGAGCTAACAACAGTGATAATTCCTTGCGCTCGACAACATCGAAATGGCTACGCCACAAAGATTTGTTACGTTTACGTCTACAAACTTTTCGTCTACATAAGAAAAGTATCAGTTTATGCTTAAGTCTCTTTTCTTAGCAAATTTTCTTCACTTTTCCGCTCAAGAAAGACCTTCATAATTCCATGACAGAAAATATGAATATGTATAAAATTCCACTCACCTGTCTTTTCTTCCACGCCGTTGTCTGCCATTTTGCATATTAAAATGCCTGGTATAGCTGAAGAGACGTTGAGTGTACAAACAGTTCCGAGAGTTTCCGGAAATTAATGAGCTTTTATTTTCTGCCCATTGTAGACTTAGAGACTTCAAAAGTGTTATTCAATAGCTTTTACAGATGATATAAAATATGAGTAGTGTCCAAGGCAAATATAAAAGATCCGTGAATCTCTTAATTAGTAAAAACCATAGGTTTTAGAGATTACGATTATTCATAAACAGACTATTCAATACAGTAGCGCCTAATAGTTACTTCCCAGTCGTTTGTACTGTAGACATTTCAAATGATGTTGTTACAAATTTGGGAAAATCCTTGATTACGAGGTGCCAGTGATCAGTGCTGATTGGTGACATATATGCGTTACGAAAGGAATCCAGTCCTTCGCTTACCAATCTTTCGCTTAGCATTTGCAAGCATGGGTCTGTCCTGTCTAACATTGGACCAATGCCTATTTAAAAAGGCCCTGAATTTGTCCTTTGAGGCAGTACTTTTCTTTACTTTCAACAATAGCACAAAATTTTACTCACTTGAAATTTAATTTTCACAGGGGAGGAAACTAACACTTTTAGGGGAGGACTATTTTTTGTAGGAGAGGAAAATACTAATACTTATACTAACTGGTCCGGAAACTGACGGACCCCCAATCCTTCTACCATGCACAATGCAGTGGCAGTTTCAGTGAAGTGAAAAAGTAAGAACCATGGCACTGTACATTGGAACGTAGTCGGAAGTCAATGGAAATGGTTCTATACAATCTCCCCCTCCCCCTTTTTTTTTTTTTTTTTTTTTTAATTTTTTGATGTCTCTATTGTATTCGATGCAAACTGAAATAGTGATATTTGTTGCTTTTTCTATGCGAGCAATGAGTGAATTAAAGGGCAAGACCAGTCTCCCCCAACTTGAAGGAGTGTAGTACTCTAGACTGTCCTGTTTCATGATCTCAAAGAGCCATGTGACAAAACTTTTACTCTTCAAATGTGAAATTTACTGCTTGGTTTACCCTGAATATGCACTGAAGTCTAAAAATATAATGGAAAGATACTTTGAAGAGAAAAGAGAATTGTGATAATAGTTGTTGCCTAAAAATAAGTTTGGAGGACTGCTCTTGACATTTAAGCGTTATGTTCATCTGATCAAAGTGAGGGCCGGGCAGCTTGTTGTCTCCCTGTCCCCAGGATTGACGTCCATGTTTGCAGGCAGTCAAAATTGAAAAGGAAAGGACCACAATCAGTGAGTGTAGCAGTGGACGGTTGTAGTCGAGACCAGCATATCCGTCAGACACCAAGACCAAGACCAGGAGGTGTCGAGACCGGGACCGGCAGGAAGGAAATTCGAGACCCATGGCTGCCTTGAGACCAAGACCGGCAAGGTCAGAGACCGAATATACATGTTCCATAGGAAACTAAGCTGTCCAAAATTAATATTTTATACATTGGCTAACTGTGTTGCCTTATGCTCTAAAACTGACATGTTGCATCAAGAGTCATTGATTTGTACATATTTTATTTTATCATATGACCTTGAGGGACGCGTGGACCGGGAACCAACCCACCAAACCTTGATGAATCGGGCTGATTTCGGTGCATCACTGGGACAGAGGGTAGGTCCTGGTTGGAATTCTGGGATCGAGCAAAAGGTCACCTCCCCCGAGAAAAAGAGTCCCTTACGGTCCCGATCATACGCCAAACATAGAATTAATAACTTAACTTAATCCGAGTGTTTTTTCTAATGTGACCCTCATGGCTGTAGGAGACTCTTTAGGGGGGGGGGGGTAGGCGACCCTGGCCTTAGCCCGACTCCAAATACCTCAGAACCAGTGCATAATCTTTGTACTGAGTTTTTGGACTGTTTCAATTCTTACTCTATGCATCAAACACAATGACAGTAAGTTCCACCTTAAGTTTTTCAAAAAGAGGTGCAAGTTCCCTCCCCCCCCCCACCTTACGCCACCTGCGCGCCAAGGGCGTCGATTATGGGCGAACAAGGGGACCCCCACTTTTTTGAGTGGAGGAAAAACTATAACGTAAAAGGCCAACCACTTTTTGTGACCTGAAAATTAAAAGTTATGTACTACCAAAAATACTATATACATGTAGACTATGAAAGATGTGCTCTACCGATTACGGTCGATATCTGTATCAATAATTTAAATGTTGTTACTTTGCAAATCCCTAAAATTTTCGTGCTCTCCGCGCGCTTGCAGTCTCATTCTTCTTTTTTCACTTGCATATAAAATGTACATTATTTAGCTGTCTTTATGATTATGACGATTTTTCGAGTGCATAGGGCAGCAGGTGTGATTATGAAGGAGTACAGCATCATGAATTTAAAGAAGAGGAATCGTCCCTACTATGTTTTAATGAAATCTGTAACCTTTGGTGAATGACCAGCCTGGCAGGCTTGTTAAATTTTAAGGAGAATATCTCGGTGCACAGTCTGCATACAACTTTTCAGAAAAATAAATGATTTCAAATGCAAATTTTCGACACGAGCACATCACACGTTCGTATAGCGATTCGACCATTTTGTATTTAGACCATTATTATAGAGAAGTAAAATCACACTGAATTTTGCTAGATTAGAGACTTCAGTCTGGAATTAGAGGTACACCTCCATCCTCTGTCTGCAGAGAGTGTATCTTGAGGTGTCGTTCTAAACTTCGAAAGGACATCTTTTAATGTTTTTATTTTTTTATTAACAATCGTACACCAGTAGGCCTATATGCAATGGTGTCCCAGTAACACCGGTGGACACCACCCCCACCCCTCCCCGATCTGTAATTTTCCTGCAGTAGATTGGAGTGTGCTTCGATCAGTTCATGGATTTTTACCTTCTTTCATAAACATGGTTCCTAACTATTAGAACTTTTGTACAAATCCTTCGCAATTTTCGTTGTGGTTCTGTTTACTTATAGAGTATATCCGGTATTCAAATTCACATTGACCGTCCGTTGAAGTAATTACCCACAATTTCAAGACCATGTTGTAAAAACTTTGGAGTTTCTTAGTAACTCAAAATATTGAACCATTTAGCACCATTTTGCATCTGGGCCCCCTTTTCTCAGACACCCAGTGGCGTAGCTACAGGGGGCAGACGGCTCTGAAGAAATGGAGAATTCGGAAATTTGACATTTGTGAAACCAGTCTACAATGTGGTCTTGACAACTCATGAAATTCCGAAATTCTAAATTCTCTACAATAAAAGCTCCAAATTTTGTAAGTAATTGTTTCAAAGAAGCGAAATTTTCCGCGCGCTTCGCGCGCCGCAAAGTGCAATTTCTAAGCAGAGGTGCTCGCTCATACCTTCAATTTGGTAAACTTTTCTGAGTTCTGAAGGCAACAAAATCGAAAATTTGCTACATGTGACACCACATCATTAAGTGACAACGGTAACTACAGTGCTACTTTTATAAAATGTTCTTTCATAAAATTCCAAATTTCCTCCAATAGCCTATAAGCTCTTGACTCAAAAATTCCGCCGGAGAGCCTCATTTCGTAGGCCTTGGATACCATTATGTAGCAACAACGATCTTTGTTCGCTGCCCAATCTCATATTTGCCAACAGGATATACAAATGCTCCAGTTATCCTCAAACTTTTCAAATTTTTCCTTGTAGGAAACTCAGACTCCAAACTTTTCTGCAATACAAGCTCCATATTTTCAAATATTCGAAAAAAGGACAAAAGTTTCAGCGCGCTTTGCGCACCGGAAATTACCTCCCTATTACAGTGGTGACCACACTTAAAAAATCGTAAAATTTGGATGCTTACCCTACCCCTCCCTCCGCAAAAATGTGAAGCTACGTTGCTGTGGATACCTTACGATCACAGGAGAAAAAGAATTAGGCCAGATGTTCCCCCACAGACTTTGAAAATCAAATCGACGCCCCTGCTGTGCGCTTCCCGGAGAGGGATGGTCACCATCGGTATCTGATTTTGCACGGGCCTTTTCGTCATGAACCAATCAATAAAACCGAGTATCTAAGATAACCACGAATCCAACAGTTTGGCAAGTGAGAAGAAGGAATGATGGGGTACTACAGAAATGACAGATTGTGTCGTAGAAAAACCGATACTCGCCCTGGGTGAGATTTTTATTTTCCAGTGAGAAGTACTTGCAAAGCTCCTCTATGCCCCTTCCATTGTTGTAATCGAGTCACTAGATTAATGACTCGAATCACCCGTTTTCAAACTTTTAAGTGACTCGAGTCGAGTCATTGACTCGAGTCACTGTTCTATTTCAATAGAGATATTACTCCTGAATTCTATCGAGTCACTATCATTTTGAGAGGAAGTGACTCTAGTCGTGATTTGTTATACAACACTCATGGCCCCTCCAACCCCTCCGTACTTCTTTTTTAATTTTCCCAACATTTCTCATCGACTTTACTGACAGTCTTACAAATACAATCACCATTAGAAAAAGAAAATCAAAACTGAATTGTGAAACGTTTCCCGAAAGGATAATTAAATGCATTTTCTGTAGACAAAATTCAATAACTTCAAGAATATGCAGAATTGTTTTTTTTTTTTTCTATTTAGTGCGTCATGTAAATATGTGATGTCATCGCGGTTCATTAGTTTGACATTACATTCAATATACTTATAATTTTGATGCCGCTGCAGGAAATATTAACCAACAGTGTTAGTTGTACTCTACGGAGGGCGAAGGGTAATGCATGATCTACAGGCAACGATATTTACACATTCCAACAGGTTAGAAACATATAAAAAAATTTTAAGGACAAAGGGACTTTAACTCATATTAAGGAACACAAAAGGAATCAGAGACAATACGCCCACGTTACATAACTTTTGTGGCTTTACGCAACTTAATGCCAAATGAAGATTAGAAACATTTTTTCGCACTTTCAGAGTTTAGTGTAGTGACAACTTCCTAAAAGATGCGGCCTGCAATTTCGAGGCATTCCGGCTGACACCGTCCGTGTTCACATTTTTTTTAATTTACATTGGACCCATCGTGGGGCTTTGGTCCAAGGGGGCGGGGCAGTTTGTCAAACGCCCCGCCAATAGAAATATTTGGGGCAAACATAATATTGTTTTGCCATTAATGACAGACTGAAAAAAAAAACATCCGGCAGAACAAACAATATGTAACATTGTGGTGTCCACTGCAGATGACTTTAGAAAACGTCAATTTGAACGTAAGAAAGAAAGAAAGGAGGAAAGAAAGAAAGGAGGAAAGAAAGAAAGAAAGAAAGAAAGAAAGAAAGAAAGAAAGAAAGAAAGAAAGAAAGAAAGAAAGAAAGAAAGAAAGAAAGAAAGAAAGAAAGAAAGAAAGAAAGAAAGAAAGAAAGAAAGAAAGAAAGAAAGAAAGAAAGAAAGAAAGAAAGAAAGAAAAGAAAGAAAGAAAGAAAGAAAGAAAGAAAGAAAGAAAGAAAGAAAGAAAGAAAGAAAGAAAGAAAGAAAGAAAGAAAGAAAGAAAGAAAGAAAGAAAGAAAGAAAGAAAGAAAGAAAGAAAGAAAGAAAGAAAGGTGCCCGAATTTTTTTTTTTGGCATATTGCCCGAATTTTTACCGAAATAAAGGTTGGAGTGGTGCACTCCCCAGCCCCATGCCTCCTACACCACTACACCACTCGGTCTATGGCATACCGCTAAAGAGAGGACAGTGATTTCGATGAATATATTCCTTTCAACGATATTCCATTTGGCAATAGCGCCCTCAAATTGATTTAAGTATGCCCATTTTGTTTATTTTCTTTATTTTTTTTATAATCAGCATTCCAGTTAAACTTTTGTGGAATCAGTTAATCTATGACTGTCCTGCCCTATGTCTCAAAAGGATTCACGTTATTTCACTAACACAATACCAGATAAACAGGGTAAAACGAT
This sequence comes from Holothuria scabra, assembly GCA_037179385.1. Taxonomy (NCBI): domain Eukaryota; kingdom Metazoa; phylum Echinodermata; class Holothuroidea; order Aspidochirotida; family Holothuriidae; genus Holothuria; species Holothuria scabra. The sequence continues at coordinate 4,917,381 of CM074189.1, read as the reverse complement.
GGTGAACCATTTAGTTTCCTCCTTTTGAACACTTTTGTGGCAAGAATTTGTTGTTTTTTCTTCCAAATTTAATCCACTTTTAATGCTTAGAGCTGAAGGGATCTTGTAGTTGTCTAAGAGAGAAAAATCGCTTCTGAATTCAGGGTGGGAGATTACGAATAGAACAATACAGGCAGCTGTCTTTAACATTCATTCGTTTTTCACAATCAGTGGTTTGGAATTTGAAGGATGTAGACTATTCCTCCTCGTCCACTGGTGAATTTGGCATGATTACCCCCCCCCCCCACACACACACACACACCGCTAATATTGTACTCTCTTTTCAAAAAAAAAAAAAAAAAAACAGGCTGAGCGCAATTATCTGGACGTATACACATATAAGTTTAATCAATACCAGATGATAATTGCAGTTTTTGAATCTTTGTAGGGGAAATATACAGTCACATCAATGAATAAAGAGTATAAACTGAAGCTGAATGAGTATCAATGCAGCTAAAGACGGCCCAAAATGCCCACAGCAAAAAAAGTGCGGGGGCTAAAGCCCCCTAGCCCCCCGTCTCCGCTGTCCCTGACATCGAAGACACCGATCGACTCACTCCGTTCCTGAATGACGCCAGGCCAGGCCTTGAGAGTCGATCCTTACAATACTTTTCTCACATCACTGAATAACACCCCTGATCATGAAAAATACTGGTAAGAAAAATCTTTGTTAGATACAGTTTTCCTTTCAGGATGAGTATGGATGACTGTTTTCGCGTTTAACGTTCAACTTTACCAAGAAAATTGCTTCAGAACTCTAATTACCACATACCCGGAGATTTAGGCATTCGGAAAGGGACCCTGGATTGTTATCAAGTACCAAAGGCAACTGGAAGTGACCCAAGCATAAGCAAAGATTAGGACTAATAGATTTTTCTGCTAGCTGTAGCAAACAATCGTCCTGCTCGCCAGTGGCGGAGCCACGAGGGGGGGGGGGGGCAAGGGGGGCACGTGTCGCCCCACAGAAAAGATGTGCCCTCCAGGTGCCCCCCATCCCATTGCAGTCTGCCCCGCTCAACATGTTGTGAGTATGCGCATTTACATTTTATCTGCTGAAATGATGAAAGGTGAGTGTCCGTCCAATTTCTTCGAACTACGGGCAGCCTTTCACCTGCCCTCCCTGGCTCGCACTGTATGCATACACCGGTAAGAACGCGTTAATCAGCCACGTGTGTATCCTGTGTAGAAAACTATATGCTGCGGTCTCACAAAATCACCGTGAGTCAGGTCAAAATGCTTATAGCAGCTTGGGTATACATGGGCACTCAATCGTGCTCGAGGGCTCTTCGTGTGGAAAGTCTCATCTAGAGCCCAAACCCTCTCAATGTGAGACATGAATGCAACATGAATACTGTCAAAAGTTTACAAACTTGTCCAGTTTCAAAGAGTCTTGAAGAAAAATTGGAAATCAAACGATTAGGACCACATAGGCCGCAAATACTGTCTGTATCGTCTTCACGTAGGTTTTCACCCAGCTGGTACACTAAGTACGAATGATGATAGGTAAACGCTTTAGCTATGCTATCAATTGAAAAGAAGTTCATTAGAGAAAATTCAAATTTTAATCAACGTGTAATTGAAATGTTTGCAGTCAGTTTAATGCTCATCAAATGCCATGTGAAGGCAGAAAAATGTTTCGTTCTGTAACCCCAATTTTGTAAATATGGCGGAGCTTTCAGGGGCTTCGCCCGGCGGACCCCCTCCGGGGCGTTGCCCCTGGACCCCACGCAGTAGATGGGAGCGCTTTGCGCTCCCACGGCGCCTCGGACGCCGTTGGTAAATTCCCACCAATACCAATTTGCCCCTCCATGTATTTAGACCACGAGCCGCCCACTAGCTGTCGTCAGACTCAACAAAATGTAGTTCTAATAGTCTCACCATAGTTATCCCTGAGTTATACGTTGTGCCCCCTATAAAAAGTCTGTGCCCCCCTCCCCCAGTGCTCCTCTGGTGAAAAAATCTTGGCTACGCCACTGCTGCTCGCTGATGGCTGGAAAAAGCAGATGAGTACAAGGGACTATTTTAGAGAGCACAACATTCAAAAGTTTAAGGAGGAATCGTCCCCGACTATGCAGGGGTGGCGCCAGGATTTCCCCGACAGGGGGGCCAAGCTCCCTTCACGGCTTGTAAACTTCAAAGCACTTGTCCACCTTATAGTTTGGTTTCGTCCTCACACTGAACGATTTAAACTATTCTTTTGTCAGTAAAACCTTGTGCTGAACAGTAAATTCCATTTGTGTTGACCAACGATTTTCACTAATCGCTTCACAGTACAAATCTACTTTAAAACTGGTTTGTTTTCCTGTTTGTAGGAACTTTGAACGTCTTGATAAAGGTTTACGGTGCTAACCTTACTAAGTCGTCAATGGAAATATTTTGGCTAGACACACCTCCCTGTTCAACCAATAGAAAATTGGCCACAGCGACTGGGATACATTATTCATTACAATTTGCCGCTTTATTGACTCTACCATAGAAATATACTAGGAGAATGATAAGAGTTCACCTGACGTATCAAACAGAAAATCAGCTGACGCTTGTGTTCGTTGTGAGTCATCAACTGATAACAAAAATAACTGCACTGAGATCTTCATATATGAAAGGTAAAAATTTGAGTAGAAAGAGGAAAATGGAAGAGATGGCACCAGCTCCATATCTAGACATGGTTCTGAAGGGGAATTTTTTTTTAGCAAAGTCCCAGGAAGTTGGAAAAATTTCAGAGGGAGAGTTCAAAATATGTAAAACTGTATTAAATCTATGACAACTCAGCTTTTAAGGGTGAAAAATTCCAGGGCAGGAGGACTCCAGGTCATAGGCGCACGAGAGCATTTAAGTTGGAGTGGTATAGGGGATAAAGTTTGAAAACTCGCGACCCATCAATTGGGCGGAAATAGCATTTATAGCTAAAAAGTAGGCAATAAGCAGTCACTAGTTTGATGTTTGGTCTATAATCAAATGTTGAATCAGTAGAAAAACATAAGGTAACTAATTGCCAAATGATCATAGTTACCAAATGAATGCGAACTTAGGCTCAAAGTTAATACTTGTTGATGGAGTGGGTGGAGGGAAAATCAGACTCTTCGTCACCATTCTTCATAACCCTCCTGAGGAAGGTATCAAAGGGGAGGGGTATCCACTCCCCTTTTGAAACCTTTTGGCTTTCCAGGTGCAAAACTGGATTATATTTTGTTTACTATATTTTGTTTACACTCAGTCCAATAATGTCCTGAATACAATTCCTGAATTTGACCAAAATGAAATATGACGCGCAAGTCCAAGCTAGGCTTCAGTTGTTGAAGCTGGGCCCAGCTGGCCTTCAACTGGGTCCAGCTGGGAAAGGCTAGCACAGTTTGGCCCCACTTGGGAACACCTGAAAAACACGAATGGGTCCAAGCTGGGGCCCAGCAAGTAGTCCAGCTGGAGCCCAGTCGGGGTCTGACTGGGCATGTTGGCTGGGTTGTCATGGCAATCTGTTCCGTGTAATATTGATAGTGCTGATAAAATATATCACTATATCACTATATCATTGGATAAAATGATCTTCTTTTCAGGAGAACACTATACCACGGAATTAAAAATATGCGTGTTGTGTCTGACTCTTTTACGACTCTCATCCGAATCAAATGTCCACTGAATCATCATGATGTTGAAACTGTCTACAATGAACTCCCGACAACTTGAATGATTGAGTACTATAGGGCCTATACGAAAAGGGTCTCAGAGGCCCGTCGGTGAGGTTGGTCCCGTTGAGAGTTGTCCCTTAGTAGTGAACGCAGCTTTCTTGAAAAACACTTTCATAGTTTGGTTCCGACAAACGGTCATTTGCCAGAGGTTCGAAAGGAAGTTTAGAAAAAGTATGTACGAAAACTTGAACTTGGAGCGATATATCACGTCACATGTTGCTTTCAAATGAATTTTCAGGCCACTGCATGAAGATATGAGAAGGTTGAAGCTGCAGAGAAATCCCTTTTCCATACTGCTGTCCGGATGTGTGACGATGTTCATAATTTGTTTTTCAGTTTTTTTAAAATGATGGTTTTTATTTGTCGGACAAGGAATTCGAATATTCGACTTTCTCTGACAATATGCTGGACAAAAAATGTGAAAAAGACAGCGGAATAACTGTTGTTCTTTATAAGCTTTGAGAATGCAACGACATTTTTGTGATCTGTTGATTTTCCATGAAAAATTTACATGGCTGTGATTTGTTTTTACTGTATTTTTTGGGCAAGTTTTTGAGATAATCGGATATTCGGTCATACTTTAAGCAAAATACTTTGCAACTTTGGAAATTCTCTCAGCGTCTTAAGCAATATAGACCAGTGACGATCATTTAAAAGTCTAATCCTCTCGGAGCAAACAGTCCCAATTTTCTCACTCACCGCCCACTTTCAAACTGACAACCCCCAGCTGAATCTCTATTCACTCCGGAAACAACAATCTCAGTTTATTGCTTCAGGGTCAGTGTAAGATACCAATTTAAATGGATTCACCCATGGGGCCATAAAGTTTGGTTAAGCACTGGCTCACTGAACTTCCTAATAGTCGCGTCCGATTGCTCAGTTTTTCTCTATGAGCACGGACCATTGGGGCAAGCTATCTAAATAACAATACACTGGGTGCATATCCTTAGTAAGAGAAGAGTCTAGGAACCAAATCTACTTTTGATCATTCAGGAGGAACATATTTTAAGCATACTTGCGAAATTGTTGTTCATTTTTCGTGTTCGGTTCTCGAGACATTGGCAGTTGAAGATTTTGAAAAAGTGAACTTGAAGCAAGCAGGTTGTCTTTTTCATCCTATCATTTTGACCTTGGATTGATGAGGGATGATATTTAGTCTTAGAATCATATCAAGTTTTTGAAATTTCTTTGCTCAGTATGTAATTTTCGCGTCCAGCATCATTCTATGTAAGAAAATTTGTCCCTTTCAGTGGTTAATATATCGCGAGAACCGAACATGGGAAATGACAAAAAATTTCACACGATTTCTTAGAGTATGGTAATTGCTCTTTTACATAGTCGAAAATAAATTTGGTTCTGGACTATTCTTCCAACTTTAAATACAGTGACGTAGCGAGGATTTTCTTGTGGATGGGCAAAGTCAACTCATCGTCCCCAAGATCTTGACCGACAGGACTATCTAAGCGGAGCGCCACCATAGGTTGGCGCGGAGCGTACAAGCAAAATTTTGGCTTTACAAACCCCTCAGATGACCAGAAACGGCACTTCCCGAGTGTTTTATGCTGCATGTATCCAGCCTGGAAAAATGGGTCTCATTTCTGCTATTTTTCAATTAATGAAAAAAAAAAAAATCTATGAAAAATGTTAATATACGTTTCTAAGCGGAGCTCCACCATAAATTGGCGCGAAGTGTACCAGGAAATTTTTGGCCTTACAAACCCCTCAGATGGCCGGAAACGGCACTTCCCGAGTGGTCTAAGCAAGAATATGTTCAGCCCCACTTCGAAATTCTCCGCGCTTCTTAATTGGAGCAGTCGACAAATATTGAGGGGCTGAACATACCTTTAGCCCCCACTTTTTCATTTTTCATCGCCGCCACTGGGGTTCGGCATTTTCTTGAGGGCGCGAAGCGCCCAAGCGAGGAGCCGAGAGACCGAACGGGGAGATGGTGTGGTTCTCCCCCTCCTACCCCAAGGAGTTTTTGCAATTTTACATCAAAATTGAGCGATCTGGTGAACACTCAAGCTGGAATTTTTGGACATTTTCAATCTTGTATCAATGTTTCCTTATTACCTCGAGAGTTAGTGTGTGCGCAGGTCATCGTCCTTTCAGGAAGCTTGGGAGCACTTGGTCAGAAAAGGGGACCAGAAGACGACCGCCTCCCTGCCTCCCCCTTTCACTAGTTATGGTAGAGCTTCAGTTGTGTACGGCCCGGGCACTGGTGTACAGTTTAGCCCTTTGCAAGTTCAGAATTGGTGACTGTAAATCAGTAACGAAAATCATGAATAACCATTAATAAGTTGGTAGAGAGGTGGAGCTAAAATGTACAAGGTCACATGATCTCTGCCGTAATGGACAAGACTCTGGTTTGGGATTTTTCAAAAGATAAGCATTATAGAGGGCGCAGTGCTAAGATAGTCAGAAGATGGTCCCTATTGCTTTTGGTCGAGGTCAAAGGTCATCTGGGGTCACCGGGGGTCAAAGTCTGAAAATCTCGTTAACATTATATCTCAACATAGGAATGTCTCACAGTTTTCAAACTTGGTACATAGATGCGCCATACTGATAGGGAAGAACCCTATTGTTGTTGGTGGAGGTCAAAAGTCATATGGGGTCACAGTGGGTCAAAGTTTGAAAAATTTGTTAATGCTTAATTTCAAGGTAGAAAGCTTGAGTAGATTTCATATTTGGTATGTGGATACGTTATGGTCAGGAAATTGTACCTATTGTTTTTGGTGAAGGTCAAAGGTCATCTGGGCTCACCTGAGTTCAAAGTCTAAAATCTCTTCACATGATATCTCAAGATAGGAAGCTTGGATAGATTTAAATTTGATATGTGGATGCATTATGCTCCGATTATTTGTGACAAAGACTAAGGTCATCTGGAGTCAGCGAGGGTTAAAGTCTGAAAATCTTTTTAAAGCAATATCTCATGTTAGTTTTTTTGTGGAGGTCAAAGGCAGAGATGCCAAGTCGATTTAGGCGGAATAATCATGATTTCCCACCCTCGATTCCCCCATTACGAATATCCTCCAAAAATTCCGCTTTTCGGCCGTTAAGGATCTTTGTCGAACACTAAACATCGTGAGTCAAAACCGATGTCTGATTGACGGATGCAGCATCAGTCAAAACTGTAAAATCTAAGGAGTATTAACTTTTGGTACCGACAACACGATCGTGTCATCCCATGCCAGGTAATATTTGTTATGGACGGCTTAAGATTTCAGCAGATGCATGCTGAAACATAGCCCGCTTGGAGGACATATTTTGCACAAGTACTTGCACTTGGCTTGTATTTTTTGCACTACCTAACAGGGGCGTAGCCAGTATGTAGCACTGTCGGCCAGGGCCGACACTTTTTTGACTAATTCGTCTTTAAAAAAAAAAGCACATATAAAAATGGAACATATAAAAGTGAAAGGAAACTTCAAAATAACTGTAATCTTCCACTAAAATCTTGTTGATTTGAAACAATCATGACTCTACAACGTTTCCACACGTTCCCTTCAAACGCGTTTAAGCTCTTTATTTTCGTAGGGGGCGGGGTGAGGTACAAATAGAGTCGTAGAGGCCATCTCCTGCACTCTGGGAGGGTCTGTGGAACCAAAATTTTCTCGGTGCGCTCCGCGCCAACCTGTGGTGGCGCTCCGCTTAGATGGTTTCCCGTGTCATCTGGGTTTTGAACCACGAGCTAACAGTGAAAGCTTAAGACACCAAGGCGAGAGACATATCAGATATTCTTCGCCACCGCACTCTCACTGTTCTTTATTCAGTTTTCTCCTAGAAGTGAGAACTATGAAGTAAAAAAAGCACTTTTGAGAGGGTTTCCATTAGGTTCAAATAGAGTCGTAGAGGCCATTTCCTGCAATCTGACGGGTCTGTGAAACAAAAAATTTGCGGCGTACGCTCCGCGCCAACTCATGGTGGCGCTCCGCTTAGATGGTCTCCCGTGTCTTCTGCCCCCCTCAATACCAACACCCTGGCTGCGCCCCTGCTTTGTGCCTACAACTTTTAAAATCCTGGCTACGCCCCTGCCTAATGACAAACGATAGTTACACACACAACACCTGCTAAGAAGACTGGGTGGACTTGAACAGAAAATCTCTGTTAAAACTTTGACTGTTTCCATGCCCCCAGGATTGCATACCTTCAGCCAATCACAACTTGCGACACATTCAATGCAACTTCAATGTGTACGGCTAACTAGAGGATCCAGCAAGTTTCAACAATGGAACATCGTAACAAAATTCGCCGTTTGATTTATATGTGGGTGGAAAAGTAACTAAATTGATGATATTCAACCGCGGCAATTCTTGACAGGAACTCAAAGTGTCTAGCTCCCTAAACTAAGAAGTTTAGGCCAAAAAATGTATGGTTCGATTGAGCAAGTGGGCTAGTACTTTCTGCCTAGGCCTAATGTTAGGACTACGTTTGCGCTAGTCAGCAGCACATTCCTTTCCCAAAGCAGGATCGAGGGGTCAACAAAAATCCACTTGGCCAAGAACATCAAAAATATTTACAAGGCATGTGTAAAAGACCCTTATGCAACAGTCTGCATTATTTTTGTGAGCTTTAGGTGTAGAGATGTTCTCTACGATGTAATTTTCTTCAGCAAGTCTTGGCACTTTTGCTCTTGCCCAACGTATAGCATATATGTACATTTTGAACCTATCCTTACATGTATGGATCTCTGTAATATGCTTAAGCCAGTACTGGGAAATTTAGCTGTGCAGTAGTGAATGTTTTCTTTCTTAAAGCTGTGTTTACTTGACACGCGGAATGCGTAATGCGGAACGCGGAAAGAATTCCTTTTTGTTTTTTCAATGACATGTTTATTGGGCACGCGGAACGCGGATTGCGGAACCATCACACGCGGATTACGTATCGAATTCTCCATGTCGAATTCTTTCCGCGTTCCGCGCGCGTATCGGTGACCACGTGGACACCGTGTATAGCTTCCAGTAGGATTTCTCCACATTCCCCGGACTTCCCATACTACGTCGTACCATGTACGGGGGAAACTTAAATAAAACGGGGGAACTTTGGCAGGTTGTTTGTTGTTTTATTGTGATAACTTCTCACATCAATGGAAAATGACTGAAACTTAAGTGCTATGAACCAATTAACTTCTAGTCAATAAGTAGTATGTCTATCAGTTTCATATCTTTATCCACTGGGCTATAGTCATCCATGAAAAACTGCTTAATGCCCCAAAGCAGCTTGGGGTAACATTGGCAGTCATGTAACTTATCAGTAGGACGTCGTTTACTGGAACTGAACTATTTAGCTGGTTTTACTATAACGGAATGCGGAACGATCCGCGTGGGGTGTTTATTGGGCACGCGGATCCTTTCCGCGTTCCGCATTCCGCGTTCCACATTCCGCATTCCGCGTTCCGCAATACGCTTGTCAAGTAAACGCAGCTTTGAGCTGTGTTTACTTGACACGCGGAATGCGTAATGCGGAACGCGGAAAGAATTTTTTTTTGTTTTTCCAATGACCTGTTTATTGGGCAAGCGAAACGCGGATCACGGATTGCGGAACCATCACACGCTGATTGCGTATCGAATTCTCCATGTCGAATTCTTTCCGCGTTCCGCGCGCGTATTGGTGACCACGTGGACACCGTGTATAGCTTCCAGTAGGATTTCTCCACATTCCCCGAACTTCCCATACTACGTCGTACCATATACTGATAAAACGGGGGGAACTTTGGCAGGTTTTTTGATGTTTTATTGCGATAACTTCTCACAACAATGGAAAAATGACTGAAGCTTAAGTGCTATGAACCAATCAACTTCCAGTCAATAAGTAGTATAGGAAATCACACGAAAGTGATAAATCGTTTTCGCTATGGTCTACCATGTGTAAAACACTTTTCCGCGATTTCCGCGTTTTCGACCTGGCCATATGGCCACTTACTATGTGTGAAACTTTGCAGTATGCAAGACTCCAAAAATGGGAAATTGTGTAAATATGATATTGAGGCTTTGACCACTTATAAACCAAAGTGACATTTGACCTCCACCAAAAACTATAGGGATCATTTGTTCACTATAGGCCTACATCATCTACATGCCAAGTATGGGGACCCTACAAAAGTTACCTTTCTTGTAATACTATGCAAACAAGCTTTTCAGACTTTGACACTGCTGACCCCAAATGACCTTCACGAAAATCAATTGGGATCATCATTTAAATACAGCCAACCCACACACTTAACATGAGCCTAGTTACATGCATTTTTGAGATACAGTGTTAACAAGGTTTTAACGTTTTGACCTGTCATGACCCCAAATGAATTTGACCTCCACAAAAATCGATAGAGATCATCTACTGAATATGGTCAACCCACACACCCAAATATGAGATTAGTCACACTTGCCCTTCTTGAGATACGCGTGTTTACAAGGAATTTCTAAGGAATTTACCATTTGGACTCTCGTAACATCAAATGACCGTTGACCTCCACAAAAATCAATAGGGATCATCTACTCAAAATGGCCATCCCACAAACCAAATATGAGCATAGTCACATGTAACGTTCTTGAGATATCGTGTTTACAAGGTTTTGACCTCCTGTGACCCCAAATGACCTTTGACCTCCACCAAAAACAATAGGGATCATCTACTCAATATGGCTAACCCACACACTAGATATGAGATACATACTCCCATGTACGGTTCTTGAGATTCATTCATTCATTTATTTGTTTTTCCGCATTGTCAAAAAAATATATACAGACAGAAGGAACGTAACAAAATAATTGTGGATGGAATTGAACTTAAAACCCGTATGGGCTTAACAACGAAGATCACTCCCGACGAAAAGAACCCTAATTACAAAAAGCTTACAGTCAGTACCTTTAATGGAATACCATTCCCACTTACAGTTCTTCGTCCCTTCCCAACCCCCACCCCACTCTCACTTAACACAAAGAGTAAATTACCCTCTACGGTTAACACCCTTTGGTTGTGCTAGTTACAGTCAACAATCAATAATAAAAAAATAAAAGTTTTCAATACTGACGGATGTAATATTGCTGAAGGCATTTTCTGAAAGTTGCAACAGATTGTTTTGCAAGAACTCTGGTTGGCAATGAATTCCACAGAGAAATACACCTGCACCTGAGACAGACTAAGCTGGCTAAGAGATTTAAGATACAAATATATTGTTACGAAGCTTGTCTACATGGTGCGTGGCGTAATTGTGAATAAAGTGATTATATGCATATAGAAAGAGGAAAGTGAGCCAGGGAGAAGATTATTTAGACAACGGTATGTGAAAGTAGCTACGTCTAAGGATATGAGGTCGTCTAACTTAAGTAAATTTAAATAACGAAATATTCCATTTGTGCTACTACGTAGTGACGCACAGGTGATGTTTCTAACGGCTCTCTTCTGAAGGATATACAATTTATTAAGATTTGTCTTGGTCGTGCCAGACCAAATCGATTAGCAGTAGGAAAGATGGGGCAATACAAGGCTTAGATAAAGGGATCGCATAATTTTCTGAGGTAGTATGTGTTTAAATTTTGACAAAATTCCAATACCTTTAGAAATCTGATTTGAATATGACAAACATGGTTTCCCCATGAGAGATTTGCATCAATATGAACACCCAAAAATTTTGTACTATCAACCCTCTCTAGATGAATACCGTTCATAATAACATCTACATCAGTATTAACCTTACCGTAACTGAACATGATATAATGCGTTTTTCCACATTAATAGACAACTTGCTTGAAGCAAACCAGTCATAAAAATTTTGAAGCTCATTAAAACAGTTCTCTCCAAACTATTTAAATTACTTCCAGTGAAAAATATGTTTGTGTCGTCGGCAAAAAGAATTAAGGAACATTTCTTCGAGACTGTGCAAATATCGTTTATATACAAAATAAAAAGCAGAGGTCCTAGGATGGAGCCTTGGGGGACACCACATTTTACAGTGAGATTGTCTGAACATGTTCCATTGACAGAACTGCTACCTATTAGACAGGTAGTCAGAAAACCAGGAATGGACCGTACCTCTTATTCCGTAATGTGTGAGTTTATGTAATAAAATCCTATGATCGATCCCACACACCAAGTATGATTTTAGTCCCAGTTACCCTTCTTGAGATAGAGCGTTTACAAGCAAAGCGTCATACACACACACACACATACACTCACACACACACACACACACACGCATACGCACACACACACGGTTTCACAATCTCATAGATTCCTCTGACTACGTCAAGGAATCAAAAAGGGTTTTGTGTGAGTCATTTTTAGGTTTGCTGAGTTTCGTAAATTTTCTGAACTGTCACATTTAGCAAATTATTTGTTCCCAGTGCAAAGCAGTGGCGTAGCCACGGGGGGGGGGGGGGGCTAGGCCCCAAGATTTTCTTCAGGCCCCCCAGATTTTTTGCCTCTTGATAAAGTAATGGAGAAAAAAATAAAATATATGAATGGAAATAAACTTTGAAGTATTTCCTTCAAAAACAGTAAATAAATAAAATGTGTAACAATTAAGAAACCATGCATGAATGTGTGTAAAACAAATTTTGTGTACACGTATAAAATCAAGTAATAACTTCAAAATGATTACTTTCACTAAATTAGATACCGTATATAATCTGCACTGTCGTTTATTGCATTACACTTCGAAGATGAAACGAACGTTTCGACGGCAAACTCGAATGTGACTCTGTTAGGTTAAGACCTTTCCTACCTTTCGGATGGCTGGTTGATTTACTGAAAACAAGGCAACATACCCTGGAGACCATTCTCACACGACCATTCCTATACTTTATCATACACAAAATATGCCTTAAGGGTAAGGTAGTGCCTTCGAATGATTCTGCCCTTCCATCCCTAACAAGTAGGCGTATGCCATGCCTCACTCCTTCCCATGACAAATGCCACTGAAGAGCGATTTTTTCGACAAGTCCTCTTTTTACTAGTTGGCACTGGCGTTTGGGCGGATTTGTAAAATGTCCAGAAGGTCCGCATTTCATGTATTTCCCGCATGATCCAGACTTCTGCTTTGCGGTTGAAATATTTTGAGAGATTTATTCGTAGCATTTTAATTTTAATGTACCAATGACTGAGCAAATACTGCACCATTTTGCATCTAGACACAACTGAGAACCGGAAAACATTGTTTCTTTGGTAGTATCTATGTCACTTGTAAAATCTCTACAAAGACTAAAAATGAGTATTTTGAAATTTTTCATGCTCCTTAAATAGGAAAATCCTAAAACGTTAGTTTTGCCAAACATAGCACCATTTTGCATCTAGCAAATCTAACGCAAGGAAAGTTTCTCAGAGGGGCACAACTAATTTTGGTTTTCCTATTGGAGCTGTAATCTATTCAAATATTGCCGCATTTGCGATCTACGTTCTCCTAAGTTCACAATTTTTCCCAAGGGAAAGGGAGATACCGGTTCCCTTTAGCCTCATCCCCCCAGGCCATGGCAGAGATCAGAAATGCCCAGATTTTGGGTCCCTAAAAAGTGTATGTGTTATCATTTTTCATAGATTGATTTTGTATTCACACTAATTGAAGAGTGGCAGACATGAGATTCGTATTTCAAGGGTGGGTACATGCAACTTAAAACACGCGGGAAGTGCCGTTTCCAACCATCTGGAGGATTTGTAAAACCCAAAATTTTCTTGTACGCTCCGCGCCAACCGATGGTGGCGCTCCGCTTAGATAGTCTTGCCGCGCCTGATCCTTGGAGGTACCCGGCCCCCACTTGTTACCTAGGCCCCCCTAAAAAATTAATCCTGGCTGCGCCACTGGTGCAAAAAGGGACATAAAAGCATTAATCGCATTTAAGTCATCTGGATATTTTAAGACACATATGTAAAACCTCATTTAAATTGTGGACAATGTGAAGTTGGAAAAGTCAATAATTTGCCAGTTACAACCATCATATTAAGTTTTGTGAGTGAAATCGCTGCATGGTCTAGAAATCTGTTTCCCGACGGTGGACATTAGCACGGCGGGGACATGAAACTGGAACTGTATTGAATTCGAAAATTTGAAGAAGTTGCCAAGTGGTATGCACTGCATACCAAAAGTCAATGGAGAAATAATTGCCATGCCAAATCGGTACAAACACATGTTTAGAAATACCTTTTTTTCAATGCAAAATTTTACAAGGTGAATTTTCCAGGGGACATAAATACGGTCTCTCAACATTTGCAAATGACATTTTCCCCAAGTTTGAGAGAATTTAGGCTACCTTCAACAGTTCAAATTTTTTCCATATTTAAGACCATGCACAAACTTTAATAATCCACCAGAGCTGAGAGAATCTAAAAATCTGTATATACAATATCCCATAAATATAGTGCCAATCAGGACCGTCGCTAGGGTCTCATGTTTGGGGGGGGGGGTTATGGTCCCAAGTTCCGATGGGCTAGATGTTATCCCAACTAAAGCATGAAGCATGAATGCCTGGTGGAATGGGTCTAAGATGACGAGGCTGACGACTCTCAAAGTGGAGCGCCACCCGTCCCATCAGTTGGTAGTAGAGCCAATATAGCCTGGTCGCAAACGCGGAAATCGTGGAAAAGTGTTCTACACATGGTAGACTATAAAAGCAAAAAACTCTTTTATCACTTTCGTGTCATTTCATATTCGGTGTATTGCTGAAAGTTTCAATCATTTTGTTAATATTGGGCCTTCACTTACAGACAAGATTGCAACCAGTGGCGATGCAGATCACTTCTTTGGAAACATTGCCATTAACTCCAATTCTATGTTTATGTACCCGGTCTCTGAAGATGAATTTTTGAATGTAGCTAATGCCAGTCTGAAGCCCAACAAATAAAACAGGTGTTACCGTATATTGCTAAACCACTTACTTATATTTTTAATCTTTCGTTCAAGACAGGAGTATTTCTAAACCAATTGAAAACGGCGAAAGTGTTACCCGTGTTTAAAAAGGGGGACCCACAAGCTTTTGAAAATTATCGCCCTATTTCCTTACTTTCATGTTTTGCAAAGATAATTGAAAGGTTTATGTTTAACCGAGTGCATGATTTTCTTAAAAATTTTCATATCCCTTGTAAAGGACAGTATGGTTTTCGTCCTAACCATTCAATTGAATTAGCCCTATCGGATGCTTTAGACAAGCTATGCACGAGTTTAGATGGTAATAATATTTCAATGGGTTTATTTCTAGACCTAAGTAAAGCATTCGATACAATTGATCACAATATCCTATTTGCTAAACTAGAGACTTATGGTATCCGAGGTAATGTTCTATATTGGTTTCACAGCTACATCTCAGATAGATCCCAATATACTTATTACAAGGGTATGACTTCAGGTCTCAAGGATATTCGCCGTGGGGTACCCCAAGGGTCCATACTAGGGCCACTCCTGTTCATTGTTTATATGAATGATATTTATCTTGTTGCTGATAAAGCTTGATATTATACATTTTGCCGATGACACTAACATTTTCTTCAGACATAAGAGTGTAGATTGATTGTATGATACCGCTTCAATTTAACTGAGTAAGATATTTAACTGGTTTTCTGCTAACAAGCTATCCTAAAACATAAGTAAAACTAACTATATTATCTTTGGTAATAATAGAACTAGCAGGCGGGGTAGTGGTGTCTGTATAAATGGGATTGCTATTAAGCAAGTGACCACGAGGTTTCTAGGAGTACACATAAATGAAAAGCTCACTTGGCGAGAACACATTACAAATATTTCCAAGACGATTTCAAGGAACGTGGGCGTACTATCCAAACTAAAACACTTTTTGCCAAGAAATATACTCATAACACTATAGGTCTACCAGACTTAAATTATTCCCCACTTAAATTATTGTTCCATTGTCTGGAGCGGGGCTATCAGTTCTTACCTTAGCCAACTAACTACATTGCAGAAACGAGCGGTTTGCCGTTTAGCTCATGCAGGTCCCAGGGACCACACCAGCCCACTATTTAAAAAGTTTCAATTACTCAAATTTACCGACATCATTGATTACAGCATTGCTGTATTTTCTTACAAGGCTTGGAACAGACTACTACCAGATACATTTCATAATTTTATAATTAGCAATAGTACTAGACACGCTAACTCTGCCCATCGCCATTACTATCGTACGAACATTGGATCGTTTAGCTTGCGTAATCTTAGCACTAAAATCTGGAATACCCTCACAGACTCAGTAAAATATCCTGCCGCTTTGTTTATCTTTAAGGAGGCGATTAAGGAAGGCATCATTGATAATTATTAAGTTTCCTTGATGAAATTGAAATTATTCTTAATATATTTCGAGTATGCTCATAATTTTTCCACATGCCATGTTCGAGTGCATAATACGGACACATGTCATAGTTGTGTATGTACGTTTTTTGTTTGCTGTTTGTTTTGTAGACGTTGTAAATATCTGTTTTCTTTTTTTCTTGGTTATAGGGAGTCATCCACTTAGTTAAGCCAATTTTGGTTTTCTGGATTACTTCCTTTCACATCATATTGTTATGTAATGTGATGACACAAATAAATGAAATGAAATGAAAATGAAATATAACCAGTTCGTTCAGTTCGGTCACCCCCGTGGTAGGATGGCTATATTCCATGAAGTTCTGAAATAGCCCATCATTGCAGATGTTATATACTTAACAGGTTACAGATCACTGAGTTCATAATGAAAACTGATAAGATAAATAGGTTATGAATTATTTTTCTTTAGGAGTGGACTTAATTGAAATTATAGTCATCCGCGCAATTTAAGGCTCCCTAAATTAATCCATCCAAGAGTACTTCTCACCCAACAGACTTTGAAGTTTTCTATTGTAAGGTCTGTAATAGTTTTCAAGCTTCTTCAAAACGTCTGGTTGAACTATCGGTTTCTTATTTCCTTTACCTGCAATGCAATCAGCGTCGGGTCTCTCCTCTAGATGAGGGCAAAAAAATCTCCCGTTCTGGCGGAAAAGTTGCCGGGAGAAAAATGGGGCAACATTAAGGAAGGACTCAAGTTGGGATAAAACTTCCCAGGGTTGTGTCACAAATTCCTGGCCATCTACAACAAACAATTTTTCTCTCGGCACGAGTTCTAATACATTCTCGACAAAATTGGAATAAACTCCTCTCTTCAGTAGACCGCTTTTTACATCTAGTTCTCCAGATAAATTTAGAACACTTGATTCAAACGTGCTAGCAACTTTTACATCTTTAAACATAGACACATTGTCATATGATAGGTTTTGTGATTTTGTATCCCACACCAATTTCCTTTCTGTAACCAGCGACCTTGCGAATTTGTCCTTCTTCATGATCTTCACACAATGTACATAATCGGAAAGAGCTCTCTTCACCGGGTCAACTAAAATTAATATATAACGTGCAGCAGGTGTGACCAGTTTACGTACGACGTAACGGAACAACCAGTCATTAGTTTGTAATCCAACAATACTAAAGAGTCCCATCTCGTTCGGCTTTGTCCAGGGAGAAAAGTTAAGTATGAATTCAGTTTCATTAAGAGCAATGCTCTTGTTTTCACTTAAGTAAAGATTGGTTACTATTTCTGGATGTAGGTCAAGAAGCCCCATCAATGTTTGGGAGCCACATTTCTTCACGCCTATAATCCAAGCTCCCGGTAATTTACGAGAACAGTTCATTTTCTTCAAAATGTCTCCCCTCTCCTCTTCTCGAGAGAGACTAAGTGACCCCTTTCGGTATTTGTAACAGCCCCAAAGCAGCTCCTTTGATACATTGACAACGTTATTATCACATTCATTTGCAACAATTTTGTTTGCATCTTGATTGGTAGATGGCATACCGGTACATTGTGATAGTCTACCTTCTTCGCCAAATCGCTTGTTTTGAATAGTAGACCCATTTTCCTCAAATTCTCCCGTCGAGTTTTGCTTGATTTTAGGTTTCCGTTCCAAGCCGATGGTATTCAAATCAAACAATTTATCTTGTTTCGTCACGATAAGGACATTTTGAGGCTTAGGCCTAACTTTGTCAGAAATTAATTTCACCTCAGGAGAAGTTACGAAATATCCCACACAACACAAAACGGTGACTGAGAACCCAGATAGGAAAAATTTGGCTGATTTTGTCCAATTCATGTTTCTTGCTTGACGAAAAATCCTGTGAAATTATCAAGACTAGTCAGTCACTCAGGGTTAGATAATAGGAAAATTTTTGGATCGGCTCCCTCCGACGTTTGTCTCGCTGACGACGTGGCCGTCACCAAACTCCCAAAGTGCAGTCCTCCTTGTTCAGTCGTATCAGGCTAAAAAGCAAGAGTCACACCCAAACACTTCACAGGTGATGGGACGAAACGGCATCGAGTGGTATTTATTAATGATGTACTTGTGGATGAAATCGGTATCTATAAGAGTCAGGCAGCTTTTTAAGAGTGATTGACATTCGACGTCTCGACTAGCGAAGTGTAGTCTGTTCTTAAAAATTCTGTTAACTGAACCGATTTTTTCTTATTGGGACTAACACTAATAACTGGACACATTAAGTTGATTGAAGGATTCCCGGTACACGTTTATCACGAATACATTTTACTTCTTTCAATAGCGTTTCAGGTGAATAATCGATCCAAAAGGAGGACAAAGCGGTTCACTAGTTCACTGAGCTTTGTAAACAGAAGTTGAAGATGAACTCTGACAGTCTGAGAGCAGAGTCCGTTTGCCAACAATGGCAGGATTTGGAAGACGTGAATTGCTCACAAAACGAACAAAGAGGCAGGAAATTGTTGGAATTTCTTGAACTTATCAGTTTATAGGTAAACCCAGGAGGTTCCTTGTAGAACCTCCTTGGTTAAACTAATAGTCAGGACTCAGTTTTTCTTAAGTCCCTTCGACCCTCCAGCAAAGGGTCGTTCGGCGAAACCAAAAGTTCCACTGCTTCCCGTAGGACAATAAGTAATATTCAGGAAGTGCATGATGAGTTAGTGCAAGGGTTCAAAGGTTAATATTATGTAAGATTTAGGGAATTCCGTTGTCTCTGTTACCGTAATTAGTTGTTTAATATTACGTAAGTCTCTTTTGTTGTCTAGTCCGTTAGAATTATTTGTCTTCTTGTCTTATTCAGTCTTGGTTTGGTTGTCGCCCGGAGTGGGAGTATGTTACATGTTTTGGGCATGACGTTAAACTGCATTCAGGGTGTGGCTTCTGTTCTATTCAGCCCGTCTAGAGCAGGACCACACATGTTTGCCCTTTGGAGGGCGTACTTGTCCATTTGGGGCGTTTAGCTCCTTAAGGGAGCAGAACTCCTCCGGGAGTAAATGTTTGGTTTTCGCCCCTTGGCTCTTCGCCAGAGAGTCGAGGGGACTTTTAGAAAAAAGTATGTTACATGTTTTGATGTCGGTAAATATATGTTTCCTGGAGCAAACTTAAATCAACGGACTTTGGTATGTTTTTCTCTACCGTTTCTACCGTCTCTACCGTTATCTCCACTTCCTTCCCGAACTCACCAGCCTTGCTCATTTTTGCGACCCGTTCCGGCCACGCTACATTAGCCCGGCATACCAGAAAACCCAAACTACACTTCTTTACGTGTTTACGGAAAGAGTTAGCTAGTTAGATAGAGTTTTGCGGCCCAGTTTCCAACCTATTGGTTCAAGTCGAGCTGGTCACTGCCTTTTTTCCAGTTGTGGCTCACTGGCTTGTTTTCCCTGCTTCGTTGCTTATGCGGAGCATCACGGAAAGAGAGAAACCTAGATTTTTTCATATGCAAGTATAACCTCCTCGATTTGTCGCATTGGGGGTAGACGTAGAATTTTTTTTGCAGGATTCCGAATGCAAATTCATGCCAACGAATGAATGAACTCGTCTTAATGGAAATCAGAGAGCCAAACGTACACCAGATTCTAAAAAATTACTCTCAGCCATGTTTTTGTATGATTTTGGGACAAAAGATTTTTAGCCCGAAGAACATAATTCTGCCGAAATACGGTACTATCTAAGCCAAGCGCCACCATTCGTCGGTGCGGAGCGTACAGAAAATTTTGAAGAATCGCTACCCCAGATAGTCAGAAAAGGCTTTTCCCACGCTTCTAGGTAGAACTTAAGCATTCGCTATTTTAAGCTTTCGTTTGCCAAAAATGTTCATTTCTAATAAAGCTGTCAATGGCAGCTCCCTGGTAAGAGTGCTATCACACCAGGGAGCTGCCATTGACATGACAGCTCCCTGATCACACCTTGGTACAAGGTGCAGTAATGTTCGGAAAAACAAAGAAATACAAAGATTGTAATTTGAGTAGTACAAGAATGACATCACAAATTGTTGCGCAATGTACCATTTTAATTTGAGTGAAATCCCTTCAACATTTTATATCTCAGCTTAGGAATGTCCTATGAAGATGGGAGTTGGACTGTTAAAATTTATTTTTCAAGGTCTTTGTCATGATATAAAGGTCTTAAGCTCACCTCACTGGCTCAGATTCTTTCTCTGGTCCAGCGAGATAAATTGATCTAGTTTTGTTATTTGACAATCGACGTCACAGAGTCCCCTTACTGGCTACTTACAGTACAAGCACTCTGACCTTTGCCCTCCCCAACGGTCCCCCAGGTTGAGAATAGACACTTTCCCACCATGTTTGACTTTAAAACACAGTCAGTTATGAGGTCTCCAAGTCTGATAGCTAGCACAGCTGAAGTGGGCTATGGGATTCTATGTAATTTTATCAATTAGATAGTAAGTAGCTATCCATCAAAGGCAGGAAGCTTCTGATATGAAACTGCTGATTCTGTTAATTAATAATTAATAAGTAAGTTTTGATATATAAATGACCCAAATTTCCCAACCAATGGAAAGAGTTCTAAACCTGCAGTAAACATTCTACTGGTCCTTAGAAGTAGTGACCATTGTGGGGATCAATGAAATTATGGGATGGATATGGACATTAGCGGCTCGCCATAGGGGCACGGGGTAGAACTGGCCAAGTCTCTCGTGAGTGTTCCTCATGGAGCTGACAACACTACCTCTACACAAATCCTGTACTTCAGGACAGTACAGCATACCTTATTGCCTTTTTCCTCTAATACGCCCTCTATTGGTCTGTAAAGGTATCGCTTCTCAACGTATCGTTGTATCGTTTCGCGTTGAGAAACGATACAATTAATATACCGATAGTGGGCGTATTAGACAAAAGGAAAATGCGATATGCTGTACTATGCTGCAGTAGGGGATTTTGAAGAGAAAGTTGTCAGCTTCCCGCGGAACCACCACGAGAGACTTGGCCAAATCTAAACAGAGATTTTTAATGACCTGGGGAAAGAAGACTACTACACTAGACCACTAGACTACCTCGTACGTATAGCTGGCAGTGCTTCTACAAACGTGGAGAGCACATAGGATTATACTGTCCTTCTCAACTGGTATGGCGCAGCTTTGATCTTTGTGAATTGCGAAAAGTGTGTAACTGGAGTTCTGAAGTGACAACCACATTTGCTACAAACATTTGTTTTCTGCTTCCTTTTTTTGAAACATTTATCAGGCTTGATTTAAACAACTCTTATATTCTTCAAAGAGCAAATATTTTCCTTGAACTTAAATCTGTCACTCATTTGAAAAGTAGCCTATGTAAGTTTTAAGAAACTATTGTATTGTAATATAAGTAGAATATCACGGACTTGTATATAAACTTGCCCATGTATAATACACACACATTGAGTTCAAAGGGTGACGTTCTCTCTTAAACCGCATTTGGAAGGTTCTGTTCCATATACTGTACTAATATATCACCAACTGCACAGTGTCTTTAAGTGTAGAAAATAATTTTCGTGTGGGGGAAAACTGAATTGCATAGGTGAAAAGAAGATTTTGTGGGGAAAAAATAAATTTTGTAGGTGAAAATCCGTTCATTAGCTAGATCCTCTACCCAAGCCTTCGCCTGAGCGATTGGCCCAACTTCCTGACATGGTGGAGGAGCGGGATCGAAAACAACTCAGTATTGCTTAACATGCATATGTTGGTGGACTGGAGACCGGGTTTCCGAACGATGCTAAAACAATACTTTCATCATCTATTTAACGACCTGATATGTCAGTTGGACCTTCATTTTAACCGTTAATGGCTTACCTAAATTCCCATCGTTTATCTGTTTGGCGGCGTATCCTACTGAGGGATGATCTGTCGGGCTTGGTCTACCGATGGATGGAGGAGTTTGCCTTGCGTTTCTTGAACAGTACACCGTTCAACGTGTTAAACCAGCCTAACCTAGCCGATGGCCCACTAATTTCGCCAACCTTTGTCACCATGGCCTGTAGACGCTTCGCAATATTCGCCGACGTTCACGCTGACGGATTTATACCCCTCTCACACCAATCCGAAACCAGTACGAGGTCACTTCGGAAATGAATTTTTTGCAACAGCATCCGTAGTCTACGTTTTTTGTCCTTTTTTATGTGGTTATTGAACTGTGGAGGGATCTCATACTCAGTTTGTGAATTGCTCATATTTAGCATGTTGATGGTATTTTTAGGTAGTTGCTCCCTATTGTTTTAAGTGAGGGTGAAAGGTCATTTTTGGTCATATGATCTCAAAAGGTTTTGACCTTACTAGTATATCTCAGTATTTGTGAGGGATCTCATGCTTGTCATGTGGGCATCCATGTTCATTATTACAATATATCATATGGCAAGGAATCACTAAGCCTTTTGGCTTTCTAATTGACTGTCTGAAATGGTCAGATTTTCAAAATTATACGTTTCGCCCCAACTTATGGTGGTGCTCCACTTAGACCGCTTCATAGCTGAATTTAAGTTTCAAGTGATCATTTTTTACAGAAGGAAACTCAAAATAGCGACTGCTTGGATCCCCATATAAGCAATGGAAATGCCATTTTCAACTGTCTGAGGGGTCGAATATTTAAAAATGTTTTGAACGCTTTGCGCCAACCAATAGTGGCGCTCCGCTTAGTCTCTCTGGCTGAATTTTAGTTTGGAACGAACGTACGTTTATCTGCAATTGAAACTAAAAAAAGCGACCGCTTGGATCCCTTTTACAAGCCTGGGAAATGTCATTTTTGACTGTCTGAGAGTTAGGAATTTTCAAATTTTCTGGACGCTCTGGGCCAACCAGTGGTGGCGCTCCGCTTTGACAGTCTTACGGGCAGAATTACATCTTTCGGGCAAAAATCTTCTGCCCCCAAACTGAAATGCTCTCCTACGCCTCTGGAAATACCTTGCTCAGGCGTTCACTGGAACAGCTGCTTGCAACATTCAGCAGGATTCCGGATTTGCGATCCTAGGATACATAGTCCAGTGGAGTAATGAACTGAACTAATCAGTATCTCAAAAGTGTGTTTAATCTTAGGTAAATCACAAATTTTTCTCACCAGAATTAGGGACAAATAAACCTGGCAAATGTCATTTCCAGCCATCTGGGAGGTTTTAAAATACAAAATTTTCTTTGTACGCTCCGCGCCAACTGATGGTGGCGCTACGCTTGGATAGTAAACTCCAGTCACCCCCTACAGAAGTATTCAGCCCCCCATGGACCCCTACCAGGGCTTTGCCCCCTGAACTCCACCAGGGGCCCTTAAGCGGTCCCTGGACCCCACGCCGATGGGGTTTTGTGCTTCGCGCAAAGCCGGACGCCGATTATTTCGGCTGCAAAAAACTTGTGGCCCCCAATAAAAACATCTTCCGCCGCCTATGTATAGGTCAATTCTCCCGGCATTTCGGCCCTATCGGGGCACAACTAATGTTGAACGTACTTCCCTCTTCGAGTCCGTACCGCACGACTGACACAAGATATTATTAACTATGTTTAGCAAAATGAGATGAAATTCCCGACATGTACATTAATCCATTTATTCTACTCATTAATTTACTTGAAAAGATGAGAAGGGTTTGTACTTTATTAGCTCTAGCTAACGGAACTGAGGAAGAGTGGGCAAAGCGTACCGAATATTTTGGGCTTTATCCAGTGGCGGAGGAAGGGGATTCAGTAAGAGGGGGCAAGAATGGCCTGTAGGGGCGCTTCAAAGTTCGTAGGGCAAGAATATTTGGTCAGAGGGGCGAAATATAGGCTGTAAGGACGCTTTTATGTAGGTAGATTCCTCTTTTTGTTCAATACGGTAAAAAGAGCAAAAGGGCACTGACAGGC
Source organism: Holothuria scabra (assembly GCA_037179385.1). Classification (NCBI taxonomy): domain Eukaryota; kingdom Metazoa; phylum Echinodermata; class Holothuroidea; order Aspidochirotida; family Holothuriidae; genus Holothuria; species Holothuria scabra. Next base: position 4,893,561 of record CM074189.1, on the reverse strand, counting down.
AACAGTTGAATCCGTCAAGGGGGTCGACCGCCCCTCTGACTATATGGTAGCTCTGCCACTGGTTTTATCGCAGAAATAACTCTTTTGAAAGCCAAAATAAGATTGTTCCCGACAGGGGGCGGGCCATGCCAGCGACCATGCACAAGTTCCCACAGCCCCTATATCGAGGAGGTGGTGAGGAGGGGATATCAGGTGGGGTGCAGGGTCTTGTGTTAGGGCCCATTGGCAAGTATGTGGAGTCAAGCCGGCCCTTGAAGCTCATGAGTTTATTATTCAGTTTGTGAGGTCTTAAAATCGTCAAAGACGAAATCTGGTGGTCATGTTCTGACTACTACACGACACATCTTACGGTTGAAAAATCCCCAAATCTCAGTTAACATAACATAGCATAGCATAGCACAGCACAGCACAGCACAGCATAGCATAACATAACAGGTTGAAGGGCAAAGGAGGGCCAAGGCCCCATTGTTGAGTTCTTACACAAGAGAGATCGACAGAACAAAGAGGATGACGAGGATTTACTTGAGTTTATTAATGGCTGTTGCGGTACAGTCTGCTTCAGCATGAGCACCAGTGAGGACCCCCATAACACAGTCAATATGCATAGCACCTCTGAGGGTGCACCAAACTAAGATGGGTTCTATTACCGTGCTGTAAACCTAAGCATATCACAACACCTTCCTTTCTTTAGTTTTAATCTGCCATAATATCAATAGAGACTACAGTTGTGAAACAAATATTACGATAGCACACATATGACAACAGTCAAAGAATGAATTACTTCTTCGTAAAAAAAAATAAACCTTAACAAAAATGACTAAAGAAAAAGTGTTAATTACTTACAGGGACCTACTTTGATCAGAGTAATGAATACACTAATTAAACATGTCAACAGGTTTCTATTAGCCTGTCTGGTTTACGGACAACACGTTGTGATGACCGTCTCTGGGTAGGCATGGTGGAATTATTCAAGTTTGGTTGGTCAGTCTGAGAGAAACTTACAGGTGGTTCCCCTGGTGTCTTATCAGCTGGTTGTTCCCCTGTAACCAGGCCAGGACTTTCTGAGGTCTTAAGTATGTCGCGACGATTGCGACGGACAACCGTATCTTGTTCAGTACTGACCTCAAATGACCTGGGGCCAGTTTCATGGCGAACAATGCCTCTAGTTGCCCATGATTTGTCAGCATTGTCTCTCAACCGGACTGAATCACCTGGTTGAAGAGGGGGTAGTTTCTTAGCCCTGGCATCATAGTGTTGTTTTTGTTTGGCTATGTGCCTACCACGCATAGATTTACGGACTACAGAGTTCTTGTTTGAACTTACTGGTAAATTAGATCTGACTTTTCGGTTCATAAGGAGTTCCGCAGGTGATTTCCCGCACTCAAGTGGGGTACTGCGATAAATTAGGACAGCTTTATATACATCTTGTTCGCTGTCCTTGGCTTTAACGATTAGATTTTTTATGGTTTGAATAGATCTTTCGACCAGCCCGTTTGACTGAGGGTACAGTGGACTGCTAGTTGTATGTTTGAACTCCCAGTCATCTGAAAATTGCTTAAATTCACGGCTTGCAAACTGTGGGCCATTATCACTACAGACCTCCTAAGGAATACCATGTCTAGCAAAGATTGTTTTTACCTTGTCAATGACAGCCCTACTTGTGGTGTTCGTCATGGATACAAACTCTGGGTAACTAGAGAAATAATCTGTGACAATCAGATAGTTAACGCCCCTCAAGGTAAACAAGTCGATCCCAACTTTAACCCATGGTTGCTCGATAACCAAATGTGGCTCAAGAGGCTCTTTCTGCTGTTTTGACCTATGAGTTAAACATGTTGAACACAATTCCACTACATTCTTAATATCTTGGTCAATTCTCGGCCAGTAAATTACTTCCCTAGCCCTTTTCTTACATTTTTCGATGCCTAGATGACCTGTGTGAATACGTCTTAACATATCACTCCTGAGACTAGATGGAACAACAATCCTGTTACCCTTGTAAATGATCCCATCTGCCTCAGACAATTCTGACCTTATGTTCCAGTACTCGTGTGCTAGTCGTGGAACTTGGGATTTTTCATTAGGCCACCCATTCAGAACAAGAGTGCTTAATGCCTTTAGAGTCTCGTCCCTTTCAGTTTCCTGTCTGATAAGGACCTGTTTCTGTTTAGATACAGGAAGAGAGCCAGAAACAGCATCCACATACGCTGCTACATCATGCTCAGTCAAGCTTTGACGCGACGCTTTTTTGTCGACAGCTCTTGACAGTGCATCAGCTGTGACCAGCTCTTTTCCCGGGACAAAAGTTGCTCTTAAGTCATATTTCTGTAACCTTATCATTAAGCGTTGAATGCGTAAGGGACAATCAGTAAGATTTTTACTAAAGAGTGGAATTAGAGGTTTGTGGTCTGTTTCTGCAACCACCGTTTTACCATAAATAAATTGATGAAATCGTTCACATGCAAATGTAATCCCTAGTAACTCTTTCTCAATTTGAGCATAGCGTTTCTCTGACTCTGTCATTGCCCTAGATGCATATGCTACAGTTTTCCAATGTTCCCCATGCAGCTGCTGCAATACAGCACCTAGGCCTGATTTTGATGCATCGGAAGAAATCTTTGATTCTTTCTTACAGTCATAGTAAGCTAAGACTGGCTCAGTACATAAAATGTCTTTCAAATCTGCCCAGTCTTTTTCCTGTTGGGGTGTCCAAACCCAGGCATTCTTACTGTCCAACAAAGATCGCAATGATGACGTTTTGGTAGAGAGATCCGGTATGAACTTTCCTTGATAATTGACGACTCCCAAGAATCGTTGTAGGTCAGATTTTGATTCTGGCCGTGGCATATTCCTTAGAGCTGACACCTTCTCAGGGTCTGGCTTAATACCCTATGATGTCAGTTGATCTCCCAAAAATGTGAGATTCTGTACCCCTAAGACACATTTGTCACGGTTCAACTTCAGATTGGCTTTACGGGCTGCTTCCAGCACCTTAAGCGGTCTTTGATCATGTTCAGCTTTGGATGATCCCCATACGATTATATCATCCATGGAAGTGTCCACACCCGGAATGTCATCAAATAACTGGTGGATTGTCCTGTGATACACTTCCGGGGCCGAAGAAATCCCAAAGGGAAGTCTTAAAAATTTGTACCTACCATATGGCGTGATAAATGTACACAGTTTAGCACTGGCAGTGTCCAATTTCATCTGCCAAAATCCACTAGAAGCATCCAGTTTGGAAAAGTACTTGGCATTCGCAAACTGGGCCATTATCTCTTCTCGTGAGGGCAACTTAAAGTGTTCTCTTTTGATCACTTTGTTCAAATTGCGGGGGTCTAAGCATACCCGGAGTTTTCCGTTCTTCTTGTCAACTATATGAAGGGGATGAACCCATTCGGATGGTTCTTCCACCTTTTCTATCACCTTCAACCGCTCCATTCGCTCCAATTCCTCTTTGAGCGCATCCCTTATGGCAAAGGGTACTTTACGGCAGGGGGAAACTATTGGACAGGCGTTGTCCTCTATAACGATAGAGTGCTCTCCTGGGAGGCAACCTAATCCCTGAAACACATCACTAAAATCATGAAAAATATGTTCATTGCTTTGTGTTACCTGATACACTCGCTCCACAAGATTTAGATTACTGCAGGTGCGGAGTCCTAGCAACGGCTGAACCTTCTGAGGCACAATCACAAAGGCTACTGGATGCCGCTGACCTTTGTACACAATTGTCGTAACACAGCGTCCTAAGACGGGGACCATATTTCCACCATATGCAGTCACTTTGACTCCAGCCGAGTACAATTTTGGCTTAGGTGTTAACTTGTTATACGCAGACTCCGGGAGCAAGTTGAGCTGAGCCCCTGTGTCTATTTTAAATAATACTTCTGTGTTATTTACATGCAGTGGCTGTATCCAGTCTGTTTCGCTTGCAAGACGTCCACTATCGTTACTTCCATCGATAGAATCAATGAAAAATTCCTCTTAGTCTTCATCATTCTGCACTAGATTTACTCTTTGCGTAACTTTGTTCTTTGAACGACAGCATCTTGCGAAGTGGTTCAGCTTATAACACTGGAAGCAAGTTTTTCCTTCTGCAGGGCAAGTTCCCTTTGGATGGACGTTTCCACAGTTTCCGCACTTTTTTCCCTTTTGATTAGTTTGAGCAAACTGGGAATCCTTTTGATCTGCTTTAGTGTCTGGTCTGTGCTTTGCTTTAGGCCTAACTGACCGTGGCTTGCTTACCATGTCCACTGAAGCATGGGATGGCGAATTTCCTGCCAGCTCTTTCACATGAGATTTGGTGACTTCGTTTGCTCTACACAACTGAATGGCTTTGTGTAAATCCAAATCTGGCTGTCTCAATAGCCTTTCTCTCATCTTTTCGTCCAGAATTCCACAGACTATGCGGTCACGGATCAATGAGTCAGTGAGATTTCCAAAATCGCAATATTTTGCTCTCGTACGTAGCTCCGTAACATACTGATCAATAGTGTCATCGCTCTTTGGAACGCAGGTAAAAAACCTGTGTCTGTCATATGTAATGTTGTGCTTCGGAGTACAATAGTCTTCAAACTTGTCCATATAACTGTTTTGAGGTTCATCTCCATGCCTTCTGCAAATGAAAACGTGTTGTAAATTGCTAGTCCTTCTTCCCCTATAACATGAAGAAGTATCGAGGTCTGAGTCTGATCTGGCTTAGTATCAGCTCCAGAGGCAGTAAGATACAACTTGAACCGTTGCTTAAACAGTTTCCAATTTTCTGAAACATTTCCAGTAAACTGAAGGCCTGATGGTGGTGTCTCACCCATAAGATGCCCTGAAGTCCAAGCCCTAATCAAAAGTCAAACCACCAAAGCTTGACAACAGCCCCAAATCAGATTCTACCACAGCCATGGAAAAACTTGTCAATGTTAACCCTAAAGTTGGGGGCACACGGGGTGGCACCAGGCCATGGCGCTATAGAAATGGTCTCAAGCTTGCATTAAATGTAGTCCAGATGATTCGGAATCAACTTTACTAATTCCAGAAAAGGTTCCAAGTTATTAATGCAAGAATCAGTATCATCGCATACTGTGGGAAAGAACGGAATCCCAACTAGTTTTCCTCTCATACTAGCGCTCAGTGCACTTGTGTCTACTTTCTCTTGTATCTATTTCTATGGCTCTTTGAGCGTGCGTATTGTATTGTACACGTTGTGTTTGTGATGAAGTTATAGATCTAGGGTTACCGCAAGGCACGGCTGACGTATTGTTTTGACGTCCTAACTCTGTAGTATGGTAAATGCTTACATGTCGATGTGCACGTGTGTGTTGGATATACAGCTGATGACATGAATACCGTACATGCTATGCATGTCATATATACCGTGTACCAGTACAGTGTACATAGGCAACTAAAATATTGACCGGCCAGGGAGTTAGCCTAGTTGGAGGTGCTGTCGTGATTTGCCAAGCATTGACACTATATTACAGTTTTCGTACCATTTACACTCAACCCAAACTACCCGACAAGCGACCCGAAACATCACCAGGAACATTACAAGGCTACTTGAAAGCAAGGTAAGGTTTCCTTAACTCGTAGGCCCTATTTCGATCAGCGCACTAGGCTAGCCCAAGTTGTACCGTGTTACTGTTATTCAGCATATCCTAGGCTAGGCTAGGCCGAACTCATTCATCTTGGCTGTTGTGTGCGAGAGGGTGCAAGGCTGCCAGCTTAATCAGTGGTTGATTGTGGGAATCCTTACTTGGCTCGTAAGGTGTTGGTGGTTTGCTTTTTGTTATTTGGGGGTTTTTGGATTACAGGGCATCTTATGGGGCCTTCATCATTGTAGCCCTCCTTTGCCCTTTAACCTGTTTTGTTATGTTACAACTTAGGCCTAGGTATGGTCGGCTAAGTCATATTTTGCATGGTCATCCCTTTAGACTTAGTTGCTAGCGATCGCCACCTAGCCTTATGTGCGAAATTTGGCGGTTGTTAGGCCCTAGGCCTAACATTGTAACAACAGCTGTTCCAGTGGGGCTCTTGAGATATATATAAGAAAACAGGGAATGTTAAACCTTGGGAACATGGAACCCTGGGAACATCAGGTAAGCCCAGATCCTGTTCCAGTCATCATCATCATCATCATCATCATCATCATCTTTGGTATATTGGGCATGGAATGATGGAAGCAACAGAAAGATTGAGAGGAAACTAGCAACATGCCATACAACACCTGAACTGGCCCCGATTTTCAGAAAAATTTATGGTTTTTCTTCGGGCAACCATTTCACTAAATTTAGTTGTCCACAAGAAAATTTGGTTGTCCAAAACATTTTTCACTCAATTACAAAACATGAATTGTGTTCATGTAGACCTACAGTATTACTGGTCTTGAAGGTTGCAAAAATGTGATGTTTGAGAGAGAAACACACTTGAATTCTGAAATTTTTGTATGATGGTAAAAGTTGAAAGAGTTGATCAGTCAGCAGTATACTTCTTTAATGCCAGAGGGAAATGGTTGTCCATCGGACGACCAGCCTTTAACTTTTGGTTGTCCCTATGGAATTTTAGTTGTCACAGACAATCCGACAACCACGAAAATCGAGCCCTGCCTGAATGTGTGCAGATTCTGTGCCTCTACTTCACCATCATACAGTGTATTCCAATTAATTATAGTAGAGGGCAAAAAGGAGAGCAAATACTGGGTGGGGGGGGGGGGGGGGAGGGGGGCGAGGGTACTGCTGATAATATGCTTGAAAGCTTTGCTATTATTATTATTAACCTGATTTTCCATAATATTATTTAAAACAGTCCTCAAAACAAGTTGGTTTAATCCGACGTCTAATTGGCACTGCAGTTAAGAATTTGTTGGGTTGGATAGCCAGGAAGTAGGCCTAGTTATTATACCTGTAGTTATTTTTTGTAGATAAGACACAGTTTGTCCATTTTCCTGCGGTTTTGAATTGTTGGAGCTCGAATTCATCATGGGTCATGAAGCCTTCCTCCCTGGACTTAAATAGTCACTAATAAATCTTGCTGCTTTGCATTCCAGACGGTCAATGTTTCCTTGTTTATTAGGGTCCCATAGCAGCTGTGTACTCAGGATTGCTGGGCAATCTAAAGGACAACATTTAAGGTTTCTTTATACCAGTCCTACAGTAGCATAGAGCTTGCTTTGAAAGTAATTTTAAATGTGAGTGACCAATCCATTTAAAGTCCTCAGGGATAATGACTCCTAGGTAAGGGGTCCTCTTAACTTGTTGGAGAATATTATTGCTCATAGAGTAGAAAAAAGATGATTTTGATTTACTACTCAAGAAGATATCACATTTTTCAGTTGAAACTCATTCCCCATGTGTTTGCCCAGGACACTAGATTATTTAGATCTTGCTGTAACACTATATGGTCATTATGATTTTTAACGGGCTGGTCAAGAAGGCAGTCATCTGCAAACAGTCTCACCTGTGAGGAAACACAATCAGCACATCATTTATATGACAAAGGAATAACAATGGACCAAGTACTGTCCCTTGCAGGACACCAGAAACAACAGGGACATACTCAAAGGTTTCTCCATCAACAACAACAGGCATTTTACACTGAGTAAGAAAGGATGTATTAACTCACTCAAGAATATGTCCATTTATACCATAAGTTTGTAACTTTTGAGTTTATTATGTGGGACAGTGTATAGGGCTTTGGAGAAGCTGAGTATGATGATATCAGTTTGTATGTTTTTATCAAGATGATGTCACAAATTTAAAGCACATTTTTGAAGATATCTGATTGAAATTTCAACAGTTTCCAGTTAGGACATACAGTAACAGATTCAGCATACACAGCCTTAAGGGACATTTCATCTTCTGTTCTAGAATATAATTTGTAAGTTGCATGTGCCAAATTTCAGCCATCCATGCTGTATGTAAGCCTAGGCCTAGAATATAGCCTACTGTATAATGCTAACATTACAATAACATAACATAACGGGTAGAAGGGCAAAGGAGGGCTATGAAGGCCCCATCTATGCCCTGTGATCCAAAACCCCCCCAAAACAAATGGCAAACCACCAACAAACACATACTGCAAAGAGCCCAGAAAGATTAGATTCTACCACAGTCATGGAAAAACTTACCAATATTTACCTTGAAACAGTGCTCTGATGTGGAGTTTACATCCCACTCAGGCAGGCTATTCCACTCATTAACAATGTTAAGTGTAGCAAAAGATAAGGCCTATCAAGCTTTTTACAATGGCCTTTAACCCGAGGATTACTTTGGAGGTCTGGTCTTGAAATATCTACCAGCTAACAAAGGATTCTTTTCAGAAAGAAATTTGTAAATCTGGAGCATGTTTCCCCTTATCCCTCTCACCTCCAAAGTGGTTCATCCAAGCTGCTTAAGCTTTGGGGATTAGGTACAGTAGATCCCTGCACGTTTGACTCCACCAGGAGTGTTGTGCAGTATTTTTCCAGATCCAGATACTAGTTTCTTTCTAACCTCAGGTATGAGCCAATTAGCTCTCTTCTGAACTTGCTCTAAAAGCAAGATGTCCTTTTCAAAGAAGGGACTTCAGGCCTGTGCAGCATTGTCAAATGGGATCTTCCCAGCTGCTTATAATACAAATTTAGCACTTGTAATTTCTTTACTAAAACTCTTAAAATTCCATCCCTTGCAAACAAGATATTGGCGACAGCAAAAAATTGCTGTGGAAGTAAAAGGACTGACTTCGGCAAAAATACAGTACACTTTACTTCAGCAGTATTATTATTAGGAGACTTATCAATGCAAATGACAATAACAGTCATGCAATTATATGTTTAATTGTTTACACACTTGGTATGGCACTATACTGTACAGTACATGAAACATAATTTGTTTCAGAAGTTCTGAAATTCCATTGATAAAACCATCATGGCCACTTTGAGAATTTTTCCCATATAATTGCATATCAAAATGTTTAAACGGCTTGGTCTTTAATGTAAAGGTCATTCCATACTGTGTCACATTTATGTGTCATGTGCAGCACTACTGTGTGCAGTGATCACTTCTTGACAGTGGTGAGTTACTTATGTTCCATAAATACCGATCGTAGTGAACTTTTTGAATGAAGAATTTCCAGTTAGAACTTGAAAAATGGCAGCTATATTTTGTTTGTAAAGGAAATATACTGAATTCATTTGCTCAAATTTCTATCACAGAGGAAGTTTTTATCATAAAACAACTTCTCTTCAAATCATTACGGAATGCTTCTTTCGAGCCGTGTATTATTCAACTTTTGTACTGTTACTTTCCTGTACAATGTCCCACAATTTATTGCCTCGGCAAAATTTTTGCTGATGTCGAATTTATTTTTCCTTGGCATTTACTTCTGCATTGCTGAATGGTGAGGCTACTGTATTTTCAGGGGTTGAAATTTCTCCTGATAAACCCAAGCACCCTATTTGCCCTTGCAGAAATACAGAGGCTGCACACTGCGTAGATGGCTTTAAATCACCTGTAATAACTACACCTAGGTCTTTCTCAGAATTTACTTTATTCAAATTTGTACCATTCATAGTATAGTCATAGCAGGAATTCTTTGAACCAAAGTGTAGGACTTTGCACTTACTGTATGGCATTAGAAGACATGTCAATTCTGAGGCCATGAAAATAACCTAGATCCAAATCATTCTGAAGCAATAAGGAATCATCCTTATCCCCAGCCTTCCTATAGAGCTAAGTATCATCTGCAAACTAGTGAGTGGTAGAGTGATCAACAGGGATGATTTTTAAGCAATTGAAATTGGTTGTCCAGAGGACAACCAGCTGCAAGAATTTGGTTGTCCTCCCAAAAATTTAGTCGTCCTCCATAAAAGACATGTGAAAACAAAAAAGTTGTGCATTGTGCATTTTGTGGTTTCCAAACTATTGTTTTATTTTTATTGCACAGGCTGCTATTTGCATTGCATTATATCTAGCGTGAAAGTCACATTATTGAAAATACACATGAAAGGGCTGGTGTGAGTGATAGTAATACCCAAAGTAACAGTTGGGGAATCTCCGAGACGACAGAAGTCAGGCCTCTGTGATCATTGCTACTCCCCCCCCCCCCCCCACCCCACATTTTATTCATCACTTACTCAAGGACGGACAAAAGACATTTTTTCTCCTGAAAACTTCCCAACGTTGGGTAGACGCAATAATAATGTGATTTTTAGACACCCTATTCGTACATTAGGACATGCAGTTGTACCGTCAAAATATTGTGCATTAATACTTAACTTGAACGGTAGCCTACGTATCACGACTTCTGAAACTCATTCCTTTTGAATCAAAATCTGACAATCGTAAGCATGAAGTGTCTATTGAACAAAATGCCTTTTAAAAAGCTTGTTTGTTTCAGCTTTAATAGTGTCTGACCGATTATGCTATAATCGGTAATACAGTACCCTTTTACCGACTATTTTATTAAACTATAGGACCGATGCCGTTTATTACAAAGAGGGAAGTCACCGTGACATGTTTGTCCCTTAAGCCCCTTGCATCTAATATTTCGTATTCCCGTAACCAGTTCAGGGTGGAAAATATTGGGAATCGTTACGAACGGAATATCTTTTTGTATAGGTGTCATATTTTCACTTCAAAAGTGGAGATACAAATTAACCGATAGTACAGTTGAATTGTTTGCAGTCGATGTCACATGCCCTTTGATAATTTAGCTCTATGGCCAACATCATGCTTTGTTTAGTTTTCATCCCCCAGTCATTTCGGAACATTTGCTGTTGCGTAAATGTACTGTAGCTACTCTCCCGCCTTAATGAACCCGTGTTAGAGCAATCATGATAATCTAGCAGTTCTGAGCAGCAGAACAAATGCACCCGATTAATGTATCTTATGGTTCCTTCTGGATATAAATATCCCCGTATATTGTTAGCAGTTCTTTTCCAAAACATACGTCTAGTTTAAAAAGAATGTGCAACTGAAATGCACGTAAGTTCGATCCTCGAAAACTCCACGTATACAGAGATTTGTGATGCCGTTTCTTGGTGAATTTAGCACGGGGCTCTCCCAGCTTCACTGGGACCTACAGTGTAGAACAGAACCTTGTGGAAAGAGGTACACCACTTGAGGCTTTTTTCCAAGAAGAAAAATTGTCATTGACAACAACTCTCTGAGATCTACCATTGAGCCACAAATTGATCCACTGAACACACTTGCCTTTGACACCTAACCTACTGTAGTTCTATGCAATTTTATCACGACTGACCCATGAGTCTATCTAGAGGTGTACTTTGTCAAAGACTCTTTGGAAGTTACAGTAGGGTAAATGACATCAACACTGGAACCAGAATCGGGAGACAAAGGTCTACACATCCTCAAGAAAGCTAAGCAAATTTGAAACACAAGACCTAGTGGACCTACCTTAAGCCTACTGTAGTATAAAGAGCTTTATTATTCCAGGATTGTGATATATAATGACAAATTTAGGCAGGCTAGGCCGGATGACTGAGCACTTGACAGACCCTTGCTCAGTCAATGATCTCCCAGTATTAACTGAAAGCAGGTCCAACCTGCAGGGGATATGTTACAAAATGTGCTTCTTACGAACAGCTCTTAACTGGGGTGTGGCGCTTATATCAAATACATCATGGTTGGTTGCTTTAAACCTTTTGTCAGAAATACAGAAGATTTTTCAGGGAGACAAGAAACATGCAGATTTAGTTAAAAACTAAGTTTAAGGTGCAGTATTTTGCATTGGTAACAAAAACATGCACATTGTATTTACGAAATTTTTTTTTTTTTTAATTTTGTTATCGGTATTGGGCCAATGTTAACTTTGAGTTATTGGTCATCAGCAAGTTTTGATCTTTATGAAATCCTCTGAACACTGTTCAGGTCTATTTATCTTCCTTTGCAGTTTTCACCTTCAGCAGTTTGAAGTGCTGTACATGCCAGTGTTGTTTATTTTAAATCACGTTGATTAAAATCATGACTTTAAATGAAAAATTCATGATGATTCAAATCAAAAACATCTGATTTAAATCAATTTGATTTAAATCATTGATTTAAATCATGCTTTGAATAAATGATGCAAAGGTGGTTTACTCATTTCATTTCTAGTGATTTTCTCCTCTAAGCTGCTTTTGTGGTAACGTCTCATTTCCTGTTTCCATCCAGCCATAATCTGGATATTTACAAAATATCTACTGTTATGACAAAGGAATGTATATTCAATTATGGAAGGCAAGCAACTGCCAAGATTATTTATGTGAGTCTTTATTTGTTATCAGGGAATTATTTGATTTCGTTTGGAAACTTGTTTATTCTGGTTCAGGGCAAACATGATAAGGTTGCCAGCTAAGTATACAATACTGTTTGTTGCACTATGCACACACCCACTTCTTACCCCCAGAAATGAGATAAGATGCTGTGATGTGATTGGTTCACCGTGACATATCCCACCATTCACCACTTGATGGATATCAATACCAGCCATTCTTCTTTATTGCATGCCTGGAAAATATACATGTACTTCACATATAGTAGTGTTTTTTCTTCATGAAGTGTTCCTGTACATATGTGGTGAGTGATGTTGAACTGTAACTTTCTGTAATATGTCTGTAAGAAAGCTAGTTCTGACAGATGTTCAATTCATATTTTAAAGGGCTGGTGCATGATTTCGTTAGGGACTATGAAGACTTGCTGATTACAAATTTTCAAAGTTAGATGCATTGGTGGTGGTGTACTTAAGTCACAGTTCCTTACACTCAGTACTGTAACATATTCTTTGCTGAAGTATAGTTAGCTGGAGCATACAATGCTGCTTAAATCCTGTATGTCTGTTATGTGTTTTTAAAAGGCAAGTATTAATGTATCTTTTTGATTTTCTATTCAGCGTACACACTGAAGAAAATTTGCAAAGAATTCTCTTCAGGAAAGGATATTTTGAAATTGTATAAACTAAGTACAGCTCTGTGTAGTGTCCACCCCACACCATCATAGTTGTACAGACCTCTTTATTTTAGACTTATATGGATGAAGTGTGACTACAATACAGTCCGAGATCTGACCCCGTGACCTCAATTATGGTTCGACATATGCACATCTCATTATGTTTGAATTTCAGCGCTCGATACGAAATAAACCTGAACATATTTTCACACACGACAAATTTCAGTTAAGAGCATTTTACTCACATAGAATCCACAGTCCAAAAGAAGACAAACCATCACGATTATCACTAAAGTTAGGAGTCAATCCGACGAAAATCATGTTAGATAGCGACAGAAGAATCATCCAGGTCGACCCAGCATTGAGTTATGTTGGCCACGAAACCTTACGAAATATTGGCCAAAACCACCTTTCTAGATCAAATAAGTGAAAAACATCCAAACACACATAACCGCTAGGTACTTTTATTTGAGATTCCGTGAAATTTTGCATGAAAACTACTCTAATACGCTCGTTCACAAAACGTTTTACGACCAGAAATTCGGTGCCGCATGAACGTGCGGCGGCCATTTTGAAATACAAAGTAATCTTCATACACCAGCCGTTTTCATCAACCCAAAAACAATTGCGGAACCGGTTCCCGTGGCATTGGGTAGGACAGGGAAATTCGACGAATCGAGCGTTCAACAAGCTAATGCGGTATAGTGCAGTGGTGGGAACAATGTTTGGCACAGGGCGCTATGCTAGTAGTAGGTTCCAATGTCGAGGGGAATTTGAAAGGTTAGGGTGGATTTTTAAGAGAGATCCATGGCCACGGCGGGGGGGGGGGGGGGGTATACGTAGATTCTTCTTTGGGGCCTCAAAAGGGAAGGCTAAAACTGTTTTCTGGACTGGAGGGGGAAGGGGTGTCAAAAAATACAGGGACTTCTGCTCTCGTAACCACGGTACCACCCCGCCTTGCAGCATGCAAGTTTGCTCCCCTTTCCACCAGTCTGAAAGTTATACCCCAAAACTGGGTTTCAGGACTGAAATACATTATCCATGGGATTGTTGTATGGTGTCATCACTGCTGAGAATGGGGGCTGCTTTTGCGATCCCCCCACACACTTTTTCTGTTGTGAACATTTTGAGCTGTCTTTGTCCAGTTTAAAGGCATATTTTCATCACCCAAGCAGTTCCACAAATTCTACCAACCTACTTACTTCTAGCCTCTCCCACATTTATCTGCAACTCATCTTTATCCATACACAATCCTAGTTTATAGCTTCATGACATGTCCCGCAGTGGGAATACAAGTCCGCAATGTGTGATCAAGACACTTTCAGCGCACATGCTGCGTAATATAGCTAAGCTGCATTGTTTGAATTTGATGCCAGTCAAGGAGCTGTAACAATTGAGAGTTTTGGCGCAGGGGCACAAATCTCTGTTTGAGAATTGGGGGGGGGGGCGGGGGACGAAAGTGCTTATGATGTGCCCATGAGTACTAAACTGTGCACGCTGGCGGGCACCAGAGCGCTTGAAGCTTAAAGGATTCCTGGTGGGATCCAGGGGCAAAGCCCCTGTGGGGGTCCAGGGGGCAAAGCCCCCGGAAGCTCTTGTGTTGTGGCATTTCCAAAGCTTCAGAAAAACTGTTTTCGAATGAAAAAAAACGAAAAAAGGTGACCATATTTTTAGGTCTACTCAAATTTTAGGGGGGGCCAAATTACGATTTGGCCCCCCCCCCATTTTTTCACTTGAGGGGGCGAAGGCCCCCCTTGTCCCCCGGGTTTTGCGCCCATGTTTTGGTGTATGCATACTGAAACTAGTTTGTGGTGACAAATGACTGCCTTTAACTAGAGAACATACGGTTTTCCTTTGTGGAACATTTGTGGGGACTTGGATGTGGTTTAACCCCCCTCACTTATAAGGCTGCAGCCCCTTCATGAGACTCACATACCAGTGAAGCTAAAAAATGGTCCCACACTTGGCCAGGCGCTCAGTAACCCACCACCCCACCCTGCCACTGTAGCACTACACCCACACCTCCCCCCTCTGTAGTACACCACTAAGGGCATACTTGTCGAACCTCTATGTACTCAATCCTTTAAGGATTACCACACAAACCTCAAATGTGCCAGGCTTACAATTGACTCGTCTGACGAGGCGATCTTGATCATGGATGATGAAGATTATTAATTTGTGGTGGGTGCAAACTTTTCAGGAGGGGGGGGGAGGATATGGTGACTGTGAATCCTTTTGGTGCTCCGGGCCACAAAAAACAAAAACATGCATGTCGGCTCCTCAATTTTACTGAAGTGTAATCAACCTGCCTTAATGTGCACCTGTCGGGGCCAATTCTTGACTATCTCTATCCAAAACCAGTGTAGCACTGCAACTGCTATAGTACGAGTCTTCCTCCACTGGTTGGAACTAGCTAGTTGGCCTGTCTTGAATGTTAAATTGATCACAAGGTCCTTCCTCTAAGTTCCCATAAAAGCAATCATTTTTTCATGGTTGAAAACAAATATGAGAAACATACTGCTGGCTGCTTCAACTGTAATAATTGAAATTTATGCTGTTATATTGACATTTGAAAGTTTGGTGGTCTTCAGTTTTGTCTTAAAGTGTTTTGGGGAAAAGAAGTAGGGAATATTTCATTGGTATATGAACCAAAATTCCAACAAATCCACAATTTCCAACACACCTGTTGTTTCACCCATTCGAACACCTCAAAATTGAAGATTCGGAATTTTAGGTGTCCATGGTGTTGAAATATAGTGGTGTTGGAACAAAGGACAGCAACCATTTAACCTGAGTGGTGGCATGAGGTATTGAGTTAAACACTGAATGGAAGGGCTAATGGAAAGGGGAAATTTCTCTAGTGACACTTCTCTTTGACCACTATCTAATTCAAGGTTGGGAAGTTTTCTTTTTTATTGAAGGTAGCTGGAGAGGTGAATGGACAATAAGAGTTGCTCTATTCCACACCTAAAAGGTCCCACCCATCTGGGGGTGGCATGGTTTGTGCTCATTACATTATTGAGAGGGGGAAACATTTTTAAAGTGTACCTCGAGTCAAAAAATTCAAAAATATATACTAAGCAGTATGAGAAATGAATTGTACCAGTCAAGAAAAGTGTTCGTATGACCTTAAACTTCACCGCAAAAGAGTAAGAGTACTATCACAATTCATACAGTACAGGTTGCATTTAGGAAAACAAAAAAATTTAAAGATTGTAATTTGAGTAGTACAACTATGAAATCACAAATTATTGCATAATGTGCCATTTTAATTTGAGTGAATTAACTTCAACATTCTATATCTCAGCACAGGAATGTCATATGAAAATGGGAGTTGAACTGTAAAAATTCATTTTCATGCTGTGTGATATATACATTTTTGAATTTTTGTCTTGAGGTACACTTTAAGGGATGCCAGAATCACCCTACATTGTTTGTTTACAGAACTATGGGGAATGATGTACTTTAATTGCATGATCAAAGAATAACATGAATATATCATTTACTATATTGCAAGTTTTCCACACTTCCTTTGAAGAGCATAAAGCGCAATTCAGGGTTTGTCCACCATTTCCATGTTATTCCTTCATTATACAATCTCACTAGACAAAAGTTTACTAGAAAGAGGTAAACAAAATAAACAGTGTTTCTACTGTTCAACATTTATTGATGATTCCTTTTGTCTTTCTGGACTTTACATGAAATATTGTGAAATAAAAGCAAATAATAACAAGTTTCACTTTGATTGTACAAGGCATATGTAAACTTAAAAACGGAACTACGTGTACTGAAGCACTGAAAAGTTGTAATATTATAAGTAACATTGCACCCATTCATTTCTCATAGCAAGACCCCCTGTCATCCGTGCTGTTTGAGGGGAATGAACCCAGGGTGTTTTCTTGAATCTTGTGTCTCTGACAATATGCAATCTAGCTTCCTAAAAAAATAAAAGTAGATTGTACTCAGGGTTTCCATCAAGGGGGGAAAGGGGGGATAGGGGGGATTTGTCCCCCCTTTCCAGAAGAAGGTGGGTAAAATCACCTGCTTTTCATTTCCATAAAAATTAGAAAATTGTCAATATCTTGGTTTCTTACTTCAAAAGAAGACACTTTTGCAGCAATGTTTGAACTCACACAAATAAATGGCCATTAAAACCTTCAAATTGCACCTTACAGCTGGGGTCTTGAAGCAAGCTTTTGTCCCCTCTGAACCCACTCTGTAGCTTTAGCCTAGGACAGCATCAATTTGGACCTGAGGTTTAGCAGTTATAAATCCCCCCCTCCCCCCTTTTTGTGTTTCTGGTGTAATCCCTGGTACTGGTTGTGATTACCAATGGCCTCTCATGAAAGACCTTAAATAACATGTCACACAAAAGAAAACACTATAACTAAGTAAAAATATGCTTCTTAAGCAATATCATAGAATGTCATTCAGTATAGTATCTATAAAACAGTTACTCCCAGACCATGAAACTCTGAAAAGAAGCACCTCAATGGCTGGGCGCTAGGTGAAAATACAAATTTTGCAATAAAGTATTTACAATATACTTGATAAAAAAAAACCAACCATGTTAAGTATGAACGGCCGAGGTATTCAAGATGAAAATTGAACGAAATGTTTGGTGTACACACAAAGTTGAAACTTTTAGCACCTATAACTGTACATATAGTATAAAATGGCTGGATGAGAAAAACAAATTTTTCTAACAATTTATGTGAAAGTGAAAACTTCCACATATTTACACTTTAAACGAAGTCTTCTTACTGTGTCATCTATGTATATATGAACATAGGAAATCTTAAAAAGGGGCAAGGTTACAAGAGAACATGACTGGAATATTCACATATGTAGTACAGTTAATTTAAGCACAAAGCTGCAGCAGAAAGTACACTGTATTTACTTAGTATTATGTACTATTGTTCCCATGTTTTCTTCTCTTTTTCTTTGAAGAAAAAACCTTTACCCAGCAAAGTGGTAACAGAAAAAGGTAGCAAATCAATATTGAATAGTTTTAGCTTTACACATTTGCCTCCTCATTTCTAAAGAAGGCTCAACACTGCAGGCAGAGGATTACCCTCTGACACTCCTCATCATAAATGCCCGTTTAAAGGGTTATCATAAGACCATGTTTCCCTCAAACAGAGCAAGACCCTGTAGGTCTATGGGGATGCAACACTTTGCATGAACTTTCTTTGGGCATATTGACAAAAGTTACTGTGCAGGTGAATGAATACAGATCATGCAAATGATATGCACAATAAAAGGTGAATACATGCAACAATACTGTATAAATGGAAAATTAGTTTTCATTCTGTATAGAGCTAGTGTAAATACTGAATTATGCACCTTGTAAAGTATTTCACAAGATCTCAAATTGAGTTTGCTAACAATTCACTGTCACAACAACAGTTGCTGTGCTGAAAGGATAATAGTATTCAGTGTGTAGCATACTTTGAATTGTTGGGTAGGATGTCAAGGGATATGACTTTGGACCCACATCTGAGTACTTTACTATACACACCTTATTACAAATTACGTAGAAAACAGCTTGACTCTCCTCAAAACTGATGCTATAGTCATGTTCTAATTTTGTTTAGCAAAAATTGCAGTACTGTACTTGCTAATACTAAGGACTCATTGAAGATTTGTTAAGTGAGTTTTTTGCTAATCAATTCACTAACACTATTTCGTCCCTTGTTATTGGAAACTATTCTGGTTTTTATTGTAGTTGAATTTACTGTATTACTGTTACTGGATAGGGATTAGTGCTGCCAGGTCAGACTAGCCCTTGAACAGGGCTGTGTACTGTGTTACGTTACATGGCCTAAGCTCATTACACTCCACATCACATGATGTGGAGTGTAATGAGCTTAGGCCATGTAACGTAACACACAGCCCTGTTCAAGGGCTAGGTGAGACCTACCTGTCGCTTATAGAGACACACTCAATGCAGCAAAGTACACTCTAATCAATAATCACAAAGAAGACGTTTATAGTGATTCTCCTCAAAACTTATGTCACAATCCATAATTGTGGGTTAGCTACAATATTGTACTGTACTGTACAACCCCTTACACTGTTACAACTTACAGGCTACACTAACCTTTTATTAAAAGTGACGTCATCATAAAATACATGAATATGGGTAAACTTTCAAGTGGTGATTGAGTAAACACTGGTTAATGTATAGGCTAGGCCTAGTGTAGCAACCTACACTAAGTACTCACTGTAATGTACACCCCCTTAAAAATATTATTATTAATATCCAAGGACTCGGTTTGCTCCCAGTCTCAGTCTGGCCACCCAAGTTTACTGAAACTGTGAAAGAGCAGGCACAGATTACACTTGTACTAATGACTAGGCTAGATTAATAATAATGCATAAGCTTACTGGTACAAAGTGTAACTTTGCCCTAGGTTTTGCTAGGCTAGGCCTAGACTATGCCCTAGGATCTAGGCCTTGGCTTTAGCCTGGCCATATGCTCTATATGAATGACTCCCTGACTCTGCTGACTTTCAAATAGTCCATGTAAACGATAGGGGGGATGTGAAACAAATTTTTAATCGGCAGTATCTAGTTGTTGTTACAATTTATAAATTGTACAAATTCAGAATTTTTGTCATGTCCTAATCAATCATTAACGACGTTTATGATTATGATACAACGACTACTGTGTGGTGACAATTACAAGCCTAACCTGTATAAAAGAATAGTACCAACTTACACACAGTACATATACTGTGTTAGGTTCCCGGCACTAAGACAAATATAAAGTTCAACGTCGAAAGCCAAAAAGTGGTGTCAAAAGTTGAAATAAATTTATCAGCCTTAAGTATGATGTTAACATATTAATATTACACCCCTCCAAATGACTTTAAACGAAATTCGTCGCTTAATATAGGAAATTACCGTAAAAAACCAGAGCTACTCAGCACTCACTTTTGCACAATCCTCTAAGCCAAAGGTGTGCGAATAAACTTGGTTTCAAAGTCGTCTGAATTCGATATTTGCCGTAAAACCCCGGAAATCCGACCTTTAATATGTTCTCTTTCAGTCAATAATAAAAGTAGTACAAAGTGTGAATATATAAATATTCAGTAGACCGAAATACTCCGAGAGTGATCGCCGGCAACTACACGAATCGTCAAGGAAAAGTTACGAAAATGAACACTTCCGGTTGAGGTCACGATGTTAAAAAACACTGCACTAACGGCTGATATCAGAGGTCAGATCTCGCACTGAATAATGTACACTACTGTAGCTTCAGGGATGAGCAAACAGTGTCAATAGTCTAGCTCCAGTTTAATGCAAAAACTTTAGTAGAATGGCCAAAAATTCTGACAGCAAGGATTTTGTCCAACCAGGGAGTTGCTAGGGAAGGAGACACAATGTTTTATAGTCTCTTTGAAACAATATTCGTTTCCGACGATAATCTATTAATTAGTGGTATGGATTATCTGTTTGGAAAAAGTCAAGGCTAAAGTAGGCTTTCACTGGAGATAGAGCCTGTCAATAACTGTATTTTTAAATTATTAATGATGGCCTACAGATCTTAGGCATTGTAAAATTTATGCAGTGTGGTTTGAGGCCTGGGCAAACATTTGTGTGAAAATTCACCCATCACTGAGCATTTCACATTAAAGCATTTTAATGTTTGCATGTAAATTTGATTTTTCCCCTTTACAGTCAGTTCATTCTTTCTATTTGGCTTGCAAATTCTGTAGTTAATACATTTCCTGTAGCTGCCATTATACAGCATAGAGCTACCTCCACATATTCAGTGTATAATAAACTGCAATCTTTTGTGACTAAAATAGCTTGTGCAGCTGTGAAATCGTTCTTCTCCATTTCTATACTGTAATATTGTGATATTTCCACAACACATATTTCATACTCTACTGTCTATGACAAAATGTGTATTGTTCGTGACTTTCTGCACAGCATTAGACCCAACTCTTGTTTGTTAATATTCATCTGTACAGGTGGACTTGTAAACATTTGATTGGCTCATTGAATGTCAGGGCTGGTCTAACTGTATGGTAATTAGTCATTACAAGTAAGGTGGATAAATTGTGTTAATATTGTTGTTGAACATTAACCTTGGTTTTGTTGTTAACATAGTGAATGGTTGGGGTACATTACCAGACTGTTGTGTGTGAAAATATAAACTGTAACCATGTACTATTTTTTAAACTGGAGGGAAGATATGTATGCTCAGGTTTAATTAGTGTACTGTTTTGTACCAGACTAATGCAGGAATGATTCAATGACAGTCTTGTGGTAATAAATTATATTTTATAAATTCTAGAAGTACAGTAAGTTGTTTGCTTAATGGCTTGTTAAGTTTCATTAAAAAACATCTTCAGGGTAAATTTAGGGTTATTCAAATTCTAAAAAAGGGGGACAGGGTTTATATCCAGGCTAGGGGAGAAGGTCTGAGGGGATGAGTATCCCTTACCCCTTTGGAAGGTTTCAGGTTTACAAGGGTGTTGAGAAGGAAAGTGGTGCCATACTGTATTTAAATCAAATATTTAGAGGACACAACTTACTCTTTCAAAATGAACCCTCAGGAAATACTTAAAAATTTTATGTTAACTAAAACTGTACTTGAAATAAAGGTTGTGAAAAAGGGGCAAATGAATAATAGGAGCTATCTTTGGCCAGTCCCTTTCTCAACATCACCAAATTGCATAGGGCCTATTTACAGCAGTTCATGTATTATTTCTAAAGTACTGCTTGATATGTAAAGTAGAAATAAGACCCATATGATATGGTCAGTTTTCTATTGTTGGTGGGAAATGTGGCAATTTTGAAGGTTTTGGAAGTTTTAAGAAAATCAAACTTTGTAACTTTCATGGATCGCCAGACTTATCACATTGTCCATGCTATGTACTGAGTTTGTAGATCATACAATAGTGGATGTGACTAGGCTAAGTAGTTCAGTTGAATATTGCCTGTTTATTGTCATGTAATGTACAAAATACTGTACATTGGTTTGTGCTGTGGTGCACAGTATAGTGAACTCTGCAGATGTTATTGTATCTAACACTGTAAAGCTTATGATCACATGAGTGTTATATTGTAAACAGAGAAGGTGGTTGTATGGATGTTAAACCAGCAATATTTGTAACATTCAATAATAAAAAATGAAGCCTGGATATTTTATTTTTTCATGAAAGCCACTTAAACCCATACAAAGTTCTAAAGGTGTATTAAAGAGATGGTGTTATCAAGTTGAAATTTTTGAACTTGAGTCTAAAATCAGCTAGGCATATCGAAGTTAAAATGAAGTCTCTAATTTACAATTTTAGAGGAGATGAAAATTTGCAGGATAATGTTGTGAAGCACAATCTCTTCCTTTACTGAGTCAACTGTATGCTGTCCTGAGTTTTTTTTCTGAAATCTGTCAGGGAATGCAGTTAATTACTTGTATACAGTATACATGTACTGCATATTGCCAAAGTGCAAGTGTATGTCTCACATTACTATTATGCGGTTAGAGCATCCAACTTGCAGTTGGGAGGTCTGGTGTTTGACGTCTGGCTGTATCATACCAAAGACTTTAATAATGAAACCTACTAACTGCCGTTGTGTTTTTGTACTTACGTAAAAGAGCCTTTACTCTTACGTGAAAGAGCCTTTACTGGTTCACTTGTAACTGGAAGAATTTCTGTGGCCAGCCCAACTTAAACCAGTTGGTTAGGTGTCCGGTCAACTCGGCCCCTGAGACAACTCGGCCCGGTCATCTCAGCCACTGGACAACTCGGCCCCTGGACAACTCGGCCACTGAGACAACTCGGCCCCAGGACAACTCGGCCACTGAGACAACTCGGCCACTGAGACAACTCGGCCACTGGACAACTCGGCCACCAAGACATCTCGGCCACTATTGACATTCTATATTAAGTGAACTAATCAATTGTGAGATTGCATTTTTAAGGAAACCTGCAATGTCTAACCTTCAGCTTTAAGACGTTGCTCAAAGTAAACCTACTGTAATTTCGAAAATAAAAGTGAAAAACTTTGAAAATGATCATTTCTTACTCTGTTCCTTGATTTTTTTTAATTTGACAACATGGATTTATTCAATGTCATTTGAAACCACGCTTTAAAGGGGCTGGAACGCCTAAGGTCGTGCATACGTAGTATTTGTTCTTTTTCCAGTCTAAAATAGAGCCATGACTGTCCAATAATGTAAAAGGTCTGAGGACCCTGAGGTTGGTGACGTATAGTGCCGGCCGTCCTTCAGTGGACGTAATACTGTAGTTTTTTTTGCTGAGAGGCAGTGAAAGTTTCGGTTTCGTCGAACGGTCCATGGGGTCGGGAGGAATTTGGGAAAAGTCCTCTTCATGATTGGCTGTTGAGAGTCATGTGACAAAATTTTTTCTCTTTAAATGTGAAATTGTTTACAAGAGAAAAACTGCTTGGTTTCATTTAAACATGTCGAAAAGTTTACGGTACATAAAAAATCATTTGCTTATTTTACATCAAAATTTATAAATTTTTCTAGGCTACAGTAATTAAGGTAAGCTTAATCAGTTAGGCTATATTCTTCGAAATGATAGTGTTTAGGTGAAAGCCAGTGCCCCTTAAAATTATGTTACCAGTCTCATTGATAGTACCCCCCCCTGGGGTGGCACCAGCAGGGGGGGGGTGCGATTCACTATCGGTATATGCTCTATCCTGACATATCTTAACTTCAGTCACGTCACTGAGTTCTGGAGAGTCGACCATTCTTTTGAAGTCTATTATACGTACTGTACCGTCGGTAATCCGTCTGCGGCCAGCAGCCAAATCTGAAATGAAGTACCCAGGCATGACGCATTTGGAGCTAAGCGAGAATGTATATTTCTCACGTTAATACTAATATTAAGAAGGGTACCTATTTTAACTATATTATTCAATGGTGACCGAGTTGTCTCAGGGACCGAGTTGTCCGGGGGCCAAGTCATCTCAGGGGCCGAGTTGTCTCTGTGACCGAGTTGTCCAGGGGCTGAGTTGTGTAGGGGCCGAGATGACAGGGCTGAGTTGTCCCAGGGGCCGAGTTGACCGTAAACCGTTGGTCAGACACTGAGCTGTAAAACCTCATCTATCTCACATTATTAATTTGTATTTTGTTTCATACTGTACCACCCATTAATACACTATCCCTTTATGCTTGCTTGAACTAGTGTTTGCACGGGTACTAAAAATTAGGACCCGGGTACCTGATCGCCATACCCGTCGGGTACCCGGGTTACCCGGTGTTACGGTGACTAAAAGATACGAGCATTTTGTAAAGCATACCCCATAAGACATGCATGGTAACATTAACATCTGTATTGGATAGGTATAGCGATCACATTCACAAGTTCAAAAACATTTGATTTGTTAGCAGGTTTAATCGTCTCGTTTTGTTTTAGATCAAAATGACAAGTAAAAAAAAAACGCAACAGAAAACAGTCAAATAAGAAAATTATACTTCCCAAGGCCTATATCAATTTGATATTGAATTTTGGGACGCCTACTCGAAAAGCCAGCATACTAAGAGCTCGAAGCTTCTCCTTTTAAAACACTGATTAAAAAATATCAACTAATCAGAGCCTTGTATTATGGTATTCTCTTGCACGTCAAAAATTACCGATTGTAAACAAACGACGTCATTTTTGTGAACTTCCCTCACACTACTTTGCAATGTGCGTTGGAATTACCACTCATGGGGTATGTACGTTCTTACGTAGCTAGCCTCGTGTTGACATCCAGGCACGGTAACATACTGTAGCTTTCACACATAAACTTCGTAGTCTGCTCGAGAGCCATTTTGGGGCATAATAACGTAATATGTACTGGCCTGTTTTAAAAAAAAATGTAAATGTTAACGGTGTTATTACATTTATGTCGTTTTGCTTTGCAGATAGCAGCAAAGTGTTGGTTTCCGTAAAACTGACACCTTTAACCATTAAGAAATATTCGAGGATTATACTCAAGGTGGCATACCGTATTAATAATAAGATCGTATATACATGCAAGGCTCAGTTTACCTAGCATGCCGAACGTTACGGGCACTAGTGTCTTTGCAAGCTGGGCGGGGGTGATACAGTACAGGTATGTCTTGCTATATCTGTGTGAAACAGTACGATGTGATTTTGAATCGGCCGTCAGATGCTTGCGTGTAAGTTTATAAGCGAAATACATGTGATGTGTGAGAAGCAACCCACTACGTGACGATAGCGCGATCGGGCCGCCTGCTGATAAAAATTTCAACTTCAGAAACGAAGTACAGACAACTTTCAAACTTAGGCCTACACATAATTTCTACGGGCTCTCTTCATTCTCAGTCTCGGAGAATGTTTACCAAACTGGCAAAATATTTTAGTCCATTACCGTGGGCAATGGCGTAAATGGGGTGATCCTTTTTGCATGCATTTTCTTTTTTAAGATTCGGGTAGTAGATTTGGACCCGGGTAGTACGATGGCGGGCGGGTACCCGGGTACCCGGGTTACCCGTGCAAACACTAGCTTGAACAACTGTAAAATACATGGTTGCAGTGTGACAGTCTGGCAGAGCTGCATGGTCATTCTCAATTGGCAAACCCATAATTGTGTAGAAAGTTACTTTTTACTATTTTGTAAATTAGCCATTGGTTTTCACTAAATTTGCTGGGATTTCAATCTTTTAAATGTCAATTTCTTCCACTGAACTGTAACATTTGGTGTTTTGGACTTTTGACAACACTCTGTGTGATGCTTTATACTTGCAATTAATGTTCTGAAAAGTGCAATGAACACTCGGACATTCACACATCACAGCTTGATTTGGTTAGTTAGATAAGATTTAAAGACACACCAACACAAAGGTGTTATATAGTGTCATACTGTTCAAATACTGTTCAAGTCCTTCCGTTTAGTCGACTCTTGCGGAAGGCAGTGAATACCATTGGCACACAACCACCATTCCATGGGGATATACATCACAGCTTAAAGGCCCAGTTCTTTCACCCCAAACAGTACCAATTCTCCTAACCTTCTTACGTAAACCCTTCTCACAATTTCCTGAAATTCATCCTTATTCAGTCACAATCTCAGTTTATTACTTCAGGGTGAGTAAAGAAAAGCCTCATGTGTATAACCAAAACACTCTCAGTACAGTACATGCTGTGTAATATAAGCTTTGGTAATCTGCATTGTTTGGAATTAACAGTCAATCAAAAAGCTAGGCTAATGGAGTTTCTATACCCCCTACAAGAAGTGTACTATACTTTGAGGTGAGAGGATTGGCCCTTTAAACCTACTACACACATTGTGGTTACAGATGTACAGTAACATTACTGTTAAATTGTTTTTTCTCTTTTTTCTAAAAGTCCCCTTGACTCTCTGGCGAAGAGCCAAGGGGCGAAAACCAAACGATTACTCCCAGAGGAGTTCTGCTCCCTTAAGGAGCTAAGCGCCCCAAATGGACAAGTACGCCCTCCAAAGGGCAAACACTGAGTGGTCCTGCTCTAGACTGGCTGAACAGAACAGAAGCCACAACCTGGATGCAGTTTAATGTCATGCCCAGGACACCCATTACTATTAAATTGTTTAATACCCATACTCTACACCATGCAAGCAGCTTGGAAGCAGGAAATAGTGACTCCCTCCCAGATGATACTTAATGCCATTAGCAGGAATCCTTGAAATTTTGCACTCCTTTGTTCATTCATCTAGGATATTTGGCAGACCAAACTGTTTACATGATCCTTCCTGAGAGAAATTTCCCAATGCAAGTACAGTAATGTAGGACTGTCTGTAGTTCCTCATGTTGTCTAAGCTTTGTACAGTATAGAAAACATTGCTCTCCACATATTGTACAGTACTGTGTGAATGCATTGCCAGGAGAACATTGGAAATGAGAGATTGTAAAGTGTTTACCATGCTGCACAATCTACATTGCCTTGAATCACACTTCACTGACTCCAGTGGCTGGTTGCCTATAAATTTGAAAATGGTGGAAAAATATTGTAGTTGGAACTTATTTATTTTCAATTTGTAAAGTATTTCTTTTCTCTTTCACTTATTTTCATATTTTCCATGTTATTTCCTTTATGTCTGTGACTTTTCTCTTTCCGTTATCTGAAAAATGACAATTACCTGTTCTTAAAGGGCCAAACCTCTCACCCCAAACAACAATTTTGGTACGGGAGTACCAAAATTCTCAATTGGCTCAGCTCTTTGATTGACAACTTATTCCAGAGCTGCCAAGTCTTCCTGATTCTGCAGAAGACTTCCTGAAAATTTTACCTCCAAACATGGAAAATAGAAAATCTTCCTGATTGAGAACAGATTTTCCCCCATTGAAATACACACAAATCCCTGAAATCTTCCTGATTTATGAGGTACATCTTCCTGATTTAAAGACCTCAATGTTGGCAGCTCTGTTATTCAAACAATGCAGAGTACCAAAGCTTATATTACACAGCATGAACAGTACTGAGAGTGTTTTGGTTACATACATTGAGTTTTTCTATACTCACCTTAAAGCAATAAACTGAGATTGTATCTGGATGAGGATGAATTTCAGACAATTGTGGGAGGGGCTTCAGTAAGAAGTTTAGGAGAATTGGTACTGTTTGGGATGAGAGAACTGGGCCTTTAAAGGGGAAGAACAGTCACCCCAACTTGAAGTAGTGTACTGTACAGTAGTATGCTGTCCTGTTTCATCACTGGCTCTTGATGGTCCTGTGATGGTAATTTTTTCTCCTCAGATATGAAGTTTATGAGGGGTTACTGCTTACTGTAGTTAACCTTGAATATTCAGTATTGAAGAACAAAAATATTATGGAGATACTTTGAAGAGTAGAAATAAAATTTTGAGATTTAGCTGTTGCTTCAAAATAAGTTTGGGCAACTGCTCTTGACCTTTAATTATACCTGTAAGTACTGTACTGTTGTTTTTGAAGTCTTGTTAATCAATGATAGTAGCACAGATTGATGGATGTATTTGTGTTTTTTACCACTCTTACTTTTCATTTTATCCTCAGATATCCTGTTCAATCGAGTTTCAAAGGCTCATATTCTCAGAGGCAAAGTACTGTACATCTCAGTGCCAAATTATCCCAGAAGAAACAAATTGGAACTACATATCATAGCCAACTTTGTCAGCAACCCCTTTCACATATCTACATAAAATTTGCACAGAAGCAGAACTTTTAGGCAGCGAGGCAGTATTCCGACATTTGTGTAACCATGACAACAAACAGTGTTCCTAACCATAGTTCCAATCATGTAAATGGAGACACATTAAAATGGGAAATGCCAGACACACCCTCAAAGTGTACCTGGCATCTAGGAATAGATCAAGCAAAAAGTCCACACAGGCATTCATCCAAGTAAGTAAATTTCTTATATTTCTTGAAGTTTAAAGTTTAAGGCATGTGATTTAACAATTTTTTTTAGTGTACAACAGTACTGGGACAAAATGTTGTTGATAGCACTTCTTTGTTATTGTTAAAGATTGATTTGCTTTATTTGCCAGTGACATGCAGTTTGCATTAAAATATTGTAGGACTTTCTTCAGCACATTGTGTCTTAAGTAGTACAGTGCAGCTACATTAAAAAAGCTTAGTAGCAATGAGAACTAGAAAGTCTAAAAATTATGTGCAGCACGTTTGTTTCAACATAGACTTTTAACAATTTCATGTTGGAATGTGCGTGGTATTATGTGAGTTTTCATATTGTTTGCTGCAAATTGGTTATTTTCCATTTTCTGTCTCCACTTCAGTTTCTGTTAAGGAAATCCAAGACCTAGAATATTTTTGTCAGTCAATGGACAAAGTTATTTTTTTCCATACAGAGTTCTCACCAACTCTAGAGCCACTGCCGTTAATAGTGTTCTTGAAGTTATTGGCGATACACCACTTGTACGGATCAACAAGATTGCCAAAAGTGCTGGTCTCAAATGTGAATTATGTAAGTATTTCTATCATTTCTTGCTATTTGTAGCTATAAATTTATACATATATTGTATGCTTGTGAGCAATCATGATTGCTTTATAAGAGCCATTTTCCATATTGAAACATCTGATAAAACTGGAGAACCACAAATCATACTATTGAGCACATGCAATGATATCAAATTTGTTGCTAGTAAGTGAAGCATACTACTGTTATACTGTACACAGTAGAAACAGGATCTCTAATAAATTTTTATGCTGTATGCACCAATGCACATTTCCACTAGCATTATATTTGTAAAACTAAAAACACAGTATAGAGCATATGAATATAACAAAACATTAACAGACCTGGATGACATGGAAGAGACTTAAAAATTGTCAGTTCAATTGGTCTAGCTAGGCTGTATTGCATAATTACCTTAGCGATGGAAAGTTTAGGCCCATTGCATACTGGTGCTGTGAATTTGTGGTTTAATACCGTGTCACTTGAAGCCTTGTAGCTTAGCAACTGGGAGGATGGGGGGGGGACTTCGGAAGGTGGTTGTACATCAAAGAGCAATCTACAGTCTCCCATCTGAATTGGCCAAAGACTTGAATAATGGATCATACTGCTGAAGTGCTGGGTACTTAACATGAGAAATGGAGTGGGGAAAACCAGCCATTGAGCCACAAGCGGAAAAATGGCTTTGTTGGACCCGACTTAAATCAATTGGTTAGAAAAACTGAGCCATAGAACCTTTCTTACTTTCTCATATGAATTGGCCTTTAATAAATATCAAATTTAATCTAAATTGTTTAGATTTTTCATGATTTGATATGAAAAACTTTAAAGCAACTGCCGGCAGATTTCTGCCATATTTATGGTCATTTAAATATTGTCAAACATTATTTATTTTGAAGCAGCAGCCAATATCACAAAAAAATCATCATATTTTAAGACTTCAATATTGCTTATTAAGGGTAAACCAAGCAGTAAATTTCACAATTGCAGTGGAAAAAAAGGTTGTCACGTGACTTTCAACAGCCAATAATGAATCAGGCAGTCTACAAAACTACTTCCAAGTTGGGGTGACTGCTCTTTCCCTTTAAATTCATCTTTATGATAACTAGCTAACCTGACCAATTCAACAGTGAACAATTAAACAAGCTACATGTTGGAATAGGTTTTTACTCAGAAGGAAAATTCCGTCTGACAAGTTTTGTCACCCTTGGATAATAAAATGTGTATAGAAATGTTTATTCGTAAATTGTACACCAGTATCTGTCCCTCATTTGGTTGAGTAACAGTCTAAATACCAAGGTAAAATTTCATTTTTTGAAATATCCTTCAAATGTCAGTGACATTTCAATGAATTGTTTTTATATCATTTAAGATACAATTTTCTTTTCACTGAGGCCAAGTTATATTTTTCCTTTTACTCAGATGCAAAATGTGAGTTTTTTAATGCTGGGGGTAGCATCAAGGACAGGATTGCACTCAGAATGGTGGAGGATGCTGAGAAGAGAGGCATTCTTAAACCAGGGTGCACCCTTATTGAACCCACCTCAGGAAACACAGGTAAGTTTTGCATGTGTGGCATGACAAGTAAGTCTCAGTCAAATGTAAACAAGAAGTTGTGGCCATGACAGAACCAGAGAGATTTCCAACGAAATGTTGAATACACCACTTTGTGGGTAAATATTTTCCCATCAAATATGCTTAAGTGTGGTCTTATTGTTTGCATTTTTGCTCAGGATGTTGACCTAGTTCTCAGGCAGGAAAACTTTTAGTGTGACTTGCTTGAGTACTGAAAAAAACTGGTGGAGATTTGTCTAATGACTTGGCATAACAATGGAAAGTTTGTGCCATTGTATCTGGTTGGTTATTAGGGCTGCAAAGTATTGTTTCAGTTACAGTATTTGGACTGGTAAGGGAGCAAATGCACTCTTATCTGCTTATAAGAATGATGCTTGGGTGATCTTGTCAAACAGATGGTTGTAGAAATTTGCGAGTTAATATATATTAAACAGTAATTTTTGTGATGCACATTTTAGTGTTACAGATGGTATGCTCTTTGTAAGGTATAGCAGTGACATACATGTTGTACACTTGCCTTCATAACAGGTAAAATATGAACAGTGTGTCTGTTGTTGTAGGTCTACCCTAACATCTAGGAGTGGGTGTCAGAGATCATACAGTTTCTCAGACTATTCATGACCCCAATTGAAGTTACCCCTTGGCCTTGGAGTTGTTTTCATACGAATATGAATATTCATATTGTAGCATTAGTAAGTTGCAGCCCAAACATTGTACTGCAACCAACTAACAATTTACACAGTAAATTAAAAGAACTTTTGTATTGTGTAAGCTTAAAGTGAAAGAAGTCACACCACAACATCCCCTTGAAGTTGGTTGTTGAGACTGCATAGTTAATAGATTGTCAAAGTCAGTTTGTCATTGACTGTTTTGGATTTTTACTTTTTGTGATTGCATATGAAGACTAAACGGCATAGGCTAAAACACGGTTTGATGGCGAATTCTTGTGAACATCCACAGACATTGATAGTGTAGCCAGTGTGCTAACCTGTGTAGGAGAAATCTGCCAATCAGATAAACATGTTACCATACTTTAACAGAAGTGATTGTGAAATCATGTGAAACATGGTCCTATGTTGCATGGACATGTATGTTAATTTGTGGATACATACATTCAACAATAATGGCAGTGTGATGTACTACAAAATCATGTCAGGTAGTGTTTCTACTGGGTGTAAGATTGGAAGGCACTATTTTGTATAGCAGAGTATTATTTGATGGAAGTTTTTACACAATGTCAGCTTTTACAACTAAAATGTTGAAGTATAGGCTGTACTCACTTGCGATAATTTTATATTCTGTCTGACATTTTTTCAAGGAATCGGGCTTGCTCTAGCAGCTGCAGTCAAAGGTTATCGTTGCATCATTGTCATGCCTGAAAAAATGAGCAACGAAAAAGTGGATGTACTACGTGCTCTTGGGGCTGAAATTATCAGAACACCTACATCAGCCCGCTTTGATAGCCCAGAGTCTCACATCAAAAGGGCACAGAGACTGCAGGAAGAGATTCCAAATGCTGTCATCCTGGATCAGTACAGGAACCCTGGCAACCCTGTGGCACATTATGACACCACTGCTGAAGAAATATGGAAACAATGTAATGGTATGTACAAAATAAGGCCAGTATGTTTTAAATTTTTCATGAAGTCAATACATTGAATTGATGTGATGTTATGTTGATGTTATGATTCATGCAGTGATGTGTCAAATACTGTGTCTGTGAAAGTGTTGTGATATTACATGAAAGTGATTTTAGGCCATGTGGTTCCAAAGTTATGGGATAAAGTGATGTTGTGATTCATGCAATTGTAAATTTGTTAGGCTTCATTTCTACTTAAGTTGTTTTGAATTTTATTACTTTCCTTATGGAATATATATCTTTTAGTAGCACCATCCAACAGAGTGAATCAATGTTTTTAACCCAAGCAAATGCTTCATGTGCTTAGTTTTAAGATGGGTGTCAAGTCTAGGAGATCAAGATAAATTTTAAACATCAAACTAAGTATTCAATCAGGTCACAGTTAGCATAAATCATAGTATTTGTCTTCCTGGTAGCGAGCAGTTTTGACAGTTTAATTCTATATGTGCTGCTTGCCTGTCGTTGTTCCATGAAATCGCACTATCTTAATTTACTTTATCTTGCAATCTTGTGATGTCATACAGGACTTGGCAAAGTAGTTGTGTTGTCTACTATAATACTGGTGTAAATCAGTAAACAGTACCAGCATATTATCATATCTAGGACTGTTTTGTCATATAAAGACTGCTAAGGGTCATTTACAACTGTGTCATACGGTAGACTGCTGCCATAAAGTTGTGTCTGTAGTAGCCTTCATTGTAAATAGCCTCTTGATTAAAAAACTTTGAAAAGAGAAGTTTGATTTTGCTCAGTGTGAAGTTTAATCTTTGGGTGTGTTGAGTGCTGTATTACAAAGAATTTAGGAGCTAATGTTTCTTTTGTAAATATTAGAAAGCTTGAGTAGGTTATTTTCACTGACATAAGTACAATAGAATAATGTCCTTGACTGACCTAATAAAGTTAAGCACTCCAATTTCAGGTCAATAAATGTTTTGATTCAGATATGGACTTGTGCTCTGTCCTGAAGTCCTATTTTGTGACAGAAATGTAAATTTTTATCGTGAAGGTTTTGATTATGTTTTGATTAGAAGACCTCCAGGTTTGTTTTATAGGTTATCTAGGTTGTCTTGCCTGAAAACAAAATTTACTAAAATTACCATTTATAGTTGTTTCATCATTCTGTATGGGTGTTGTAATGTGTAATCATTTTTTGTTTTTCTCTCAGGCAAGTTGGACATGGTTGTGGTTGGTGCTGGCACTGGTGGCAGTCTGACTGGAATTGGAAGAAAATTAAAGGAGAAAAACAAAGACATTCAGGTAGTCATTAGGGCTAATCCAGCCCACTAGGGTCAGTTCAGTCAATTTAAAATCCCATCCAGTCTTTCACTGATTTAGCAGTCAGTTCAGTCAATTTAAAATCCCATCCAGTCTTTCACTGATTTAGCAGTAATTAGATACTTGACAGTAAGGTAGTTTACCAAATGAATCTTCAGTAGTAGGCTTTCATCCTTGAGTGCACATAATTGGCAAAGTCACCTTGTTATTTTAGAGTAGCCATGTGGACATTGCTCAATTTTACCAACCGTATTGCACTTTGTGTATTGTGTTGTACACTGTTGTGTCTGTTTACTCTTGGAAGTAGTAGCTGGTTATTTCAGAACTAATTTGTGCAGTGGTGCTTATAGTACAAACATGGGTGGGTATTTCATCATCACCTTTTTTTTTGCCCAAAATGGGTGTCAAGTGGTGTTTGGCATGAACAGAGAAGATCATCATAAACTGTGACATCTGGCCTCAAAGACCTAAATGGCATTCCTTTTGCAAGTGGGGGCATTTTTTGTCATTTTTTCCATTTGAGTGAGCACAGTGGATCTTGATGTACAATAGTGGATCAAACTCTAATTAGTTAGTTTGATGGAATTTTACTGCCCAGTTTCCAACCTATTGGTTCAAGTCTAGCTGGCCACTGCCTTTTTGGTTTTGATGAAAAGAGAAACCTATGCATTCATGATGCCGTGTGTGTGTATGTATGCAGGTATGTGCGTGTGTATGTATGCA
Source organism: Holothuria scabra (assembly GCA_037179385.1). NCBI lineage: Eukaryota > Metazoa > Echinodermata > Holothuroidea > Aspidochirotida > Holothuriidae > Holothuria > Holothuria scabra. The sequence continues at coordinate 4,859,517 of CM074189.1, read as the reverse complement.
TGTATGTGAGGGTGTGTGTGTGTGTGTGTGTTTGTGACACTTTGCTTGTTTACATGATATCTTGAGAAGGGAAGATCTCACAATCCTCAAACTTGGTACACAGATACCTCATACTGAGAGGAAGAACCCTAATGATTTTGGTGGAGGTCAAAGGTCATCTGGGGTCACAGGGGGTCAAACCCTGATATCCTTGTTTACAAGATATCTCAAGGTAGGAAACTTGGATTAATTTCAAATTTGATATGTTGATGCGTTACGATGTAAGGAAGAATCCTATTGATTTTGGTGGAGGTCAAAGGTTATTTGGTGTCACAAAGGGTCAAACTCAGAGATCCTTGTTTACACGATATCTTATGGTAGGAAACTTGGATTCATTTCGAACTTGGTATGTTGATGCGTTATGATGTAAGAAAGAACCCTGATTTATTTTTGGTGGAGGTCTAATGTCACATGGGGTCCTATGGGGTCAAACCCCGAAATCCTTAATTACACTATATCTCAAGGTAAAAAACTTGGATTCCTTTCAAACTTGATAGGTTAATGGGTTTTAATGAAAGGAAAAACCCAATTAATTTTGGTGGAGGTCAAAGGTCATTTGGGGTCACATGGGGTCAAACCCTGAAATCTTTGTTTACATGATACATCATCGTAGGAAACTTGGATTCATTTCAAACTTGATATGTTGATGCGTTATGATGTAAAGAAGAACCCTTTTTATTTTGGGTGAGGTCAAAGGTCAGAAGGGGACAAATCCTGAAAACTTTTTAACACAATATCTCAAGGTAGGAAGCTTGGATTGATTTCAAACTTGATATGTTGATGCATTATGATGTAAGGAAGAACCCTATTGATTTTGGTAGAGGTCAAAGGTCATTTGGGGTCAAAGGGGGTCAAACTCCGAAAACCTGTATAGGACAGCTCAAGGTATGAAATGTGGATGTATTTCACAATTAGTGTGTGTATGAGTTATGGTGAGTTGAAAGTACTGTACCTGTTGTTTTTGGTGGAGGTCAATGGCCATCTGGTATCACCTGGCATCAAACTCTGTAAACCTTGTTTGCAGAATATCTTAAGGCACAGTAGAAATTTGGCTTTTTGAATATAACTAAGTGTTTTGGTTAAAAGAAAAACCAGTTACTTACAGGTTGAGTCAAAGGTCACTTTGGGTCACCAGTTGTTACAACAAATGTAGCATTTTATTGAAAAGAGCATGTATTTATCATCGAAACCTCAATGCATTTTTGGATTCTGGTTTCCAGTTGTGGCTCACTGGCTTGGTTTCCCTACTCCATTGCTTATGCAGAGCATCACGCACAATGGCAGTAGGTTCCAGCGTGTGTTTGGTCTTACAGTAGAGCATCCGCTTCTGATGCGGAAGGTCCTGGTTTGATTCCCAGATCAAGTCATAACAAAGACTCTAAAAATGGAACCTACTGCCGTTGTGCATAATGCTCCACATAAGCAATGGAGTATGTAAAACAATCCAGTGAGCCACAACTGGAAAATGTGCCATGGTTGGCTCGACTTGAACCAATACATTGGAAACTGGGCGGTTGAACTCCATTTAACTAACCCTACCAATTTTGATCCACCTACTGGGGTTGATCAATGTCTGCCATGCTGGATCAAAAATTGTTATCTGAATGTAATTTGTAGATCAAGTGACCCTGGATGTATGATGTTTGTGTGATATGGTATGTACAGTCTGTGACAAAATGACAAGCTGACTTGTAAACGTTGGGCACCATTTCATGCTTGTGCACTCTGCTCTTATTATGTGTCAGTGTACCCCTCACACTCAAATGTGTAATACTACTCTGGGTCAAGCTAATTAACAGGCAATAAAACTGGGCTGTGATCAAGTGGATAGAGGTGGTGGCATTTGAAGCAATGAAGCTTAGCAAATGGGGGAGGTCTGGGGTTCAAGTCCTGGAGGGTCACAGTTAGGTGGGTTTTCATCCAAGAACAAGCTACGGTTTTAACACCAAATTTGATCCAAATTGTTGAGTCGGTTGCCACTCAACGTGAAGTGGTAATTCACAAGCCAATGGCTTCTCCCACATTCGTGGTCATTGTAACACATCTGACCCTCAAGGCCAGATTATTTTTAAAAACATGATCTACTGCTCTCAATTACGTGGAGACTCGGCTCGTGAGAATATAAAATGTAAGCCCAAGGTTTGCTTGAAGTGTATCAGCCATAGCAGTGATTGCTCCTTAACCTGCCATCATATATAAAGTGATAAAAGCTAACTTAGTGTAAATACTAGAAAATTACATCTGTACCCAATTTTATGAAGTTTGATGATTACATGATAGATTTCTCTTGAATATTCTAGATCAGAATTTCCCATCTTCAAAAAATCTTTGGAAGCTTTTGTCAGATGTCTAGCTTTGTAATTTTGTATTGTATGTTCATGAATTCTAGCAACAGAGAGAGGTTGCAGATCATAACATTTTCATGGAGAAATTTTTTTCAGATGTTGATTCTAAGGAGGGTGCTATTTTCTAGGGTACTAATGCAGTCATCATACTGACATGCTAGTTTGTCTGTAAAAATTACAGTTTGAATCAGTTGTATGCAGATTAAATATAAATAAAAACATTCCATTGAAAAAGACAATTGGGAACACATGTAATCAGAGCTAGATAAGGACTCTGTCAGATAGAAGGATTATTCTGGAAGTATCTACATAGTACAGCTGTGTGGATGTGGTACTGTAATCTTATGGTTCAATATTTGAACAGTTTACTGCTAATACAGTGGAGAATAAATTTGTCATGGCTCTTGGCAATAACCACTAATAGTTAGTTAGTTCCACATACAATTTTTATTTTGTAGACATCAATGCCATAATGATAGTGATTTTGTCTTTTTGAAAGGGGAAGAAGTTTTTTTTTTGGTGGGGTGGGAAGGGGAAGGGGAATTGGGAGAATAAAATACACATCTGGGTGTTGGTGGTGGCTAGCTTACAAACTTATTCCTCAGTCAGTGGTAGCTAGTTTATTTTAGCAAGTTAGAATGAACAATGTTAGGTAACTGTGTGCATCAGGATCTGGTTAGATTATTACTAGACTTGTGTGAACTACTTGACTCTATTTCAGAGTCACAACTCTTGGCCAGGTAGTCACAGCTTGTCTTTACTTTCCTTAGAGACCCCAGTAGAACTTTTTGTCACTATAGAGCCATTTATGAAGATCATTTTATGTGCTTAACACAACTGTACTGTCTTTTTTATATGTTTTCTAGTTAGGTCTAGAGTATGTCTGCCACTAGGATTATCAGCAAAACACCCAATTTTAACCCGCTGACACTATTTGGAGCTCTGTATGATCTATACTGTACTTCCTGCTCAAAATTTGAGGTTATATGTGTAGATGACAGCTATGATGTCATTAAAACCAGTGCCAAGAAGCCAGTAGGGACAAGATTCATGGCTATTTAGGTTTCTGGGATCAAACTAAAAAATATTGGAGTTGCCCAAGTCTACTTTTCTATCTATACTGCTGTAATAGAATTGAAAGGAATTATAAGAAACCTGGAAGGCCCGGGGTCGATTCCCAGTTCCAGTCATACCAGAGACCCCAAAAATGGAATCTTTTACCATTGTGTGTGATGCTTCACACAGGCAATGAAGTAGGTAAAGCAAACCTGTGAGCCGCAATTAGGCAAAAAGGCTGTGGCCAGCTTGACTTGAACCAATAGGTTGGAATTTGAGCTGTAAAACTCCCATCTAACTAACTAACTAACTTACTTTGAGGAATTAAAATTTGCATTGTCCATCGTATTTATCAATCCTTAGATCATTGGAGTGGACCCAGTTGGGTCCTTGTTGGCCCTCCCAGAATCTCTGAATGGTGAAGTGACATCGTATCACGTTGAGGGTATTGGGTATGACTTCATCCCAACAGTTCTGGATCAGTCTATCGCTGACAAATGGTACAAGACAGAAGATAAGGAGTCCTTCCTAATGGCTCGTCGGCTGATTAGGGAGGAAGGACTTCTTTGTGGTAAGGAAAGTTGGCACTGTGTCATTGGTTTTATTATTTAATGGTTTCATCAAACCATGATTGGTTAAGGTCATGCTGTGAATGGGTTTGTTAGTTTCAGCAGATGGAATTTTACCCCGCATCAATGCCAGGGTGCTTTGTATTGTCAGCCAGATAAGAAAGTGCATTTCAAATATAGTTTCCAGTTCAACTTTGGTTTCAAATATGGTTTCAGTATGGTCCAAGTCTGTCCATGTAATCACCTCTAATGACAGGCAGGAAATACCATCTGCAACCATCCCCAGCCCACAGGGGGCATGCTGTGTGTGTGTGTGTGAACTGATAATGCCACAGAGTGGCAGTGCTTTGCTCCAATGTTGTATGCACTTTGCTGATTTATTTGAAATCTTTATCGAAAAATTTTTGCCAACCCTTGTTAAATGAAAATGCTTTATACGGCAGTATCATGCAACTGTGTAGCAGCTATTAAGCAAGCTTGCAGTGTAATGGGTGAAATGCCATTTTTAGTGTAATATTCCTCTTTATAAAGTTGTATAATTTCTATATTTAACTTAAAAATTATCTCATCGCAAGTTATTGCATGGTTGGACTTGCAGGACCCACAGAAATCTAAAAGATAGTCTGTAAAATTATTTCCGGGTTCATTGGTTTTACAACTGTACTGACTGCAAATAATGTCAGGAGGCACAAGTAAAGATACTGCATTATTTTTGATTGTCATTTGAAGTGTCTATCAGTGTAAATATTTTAAGTTTTCATATTATTGTGTATAAAAAACTTTTTCCCCTTTAAAATATAAGCTTTTTGAAGACATGGAGCAGTTTACGCAAAAGGATGTCTCTTGTGTGTAAATGAATGCAGACCATCTATCCATTCATATTAAATTGAATTTGTTTTTGGGTCAATGAAAATGGAATATTGAGATTTTTTGTGCAAATAAATTCCCCTGCAACGCATGTCCGTAGAAATCTTGAAACTTGCTTATGATTAGCAGATCCAGTTTGTCTGCAGGTTAGTCAAACAAATAATGTTAACATTTCTATTGTGACTCTTGTGTAATAAACATGACATTGACATTGGTGCACTCAAAAGTTACACACGCTCATACACTTACAGTAGTTCTAAAAAATATAGCCCATACAATAAGCCTAATGTTTATATCATTCTCAACGGGTACTGGGAGGCAGGAAAATGGGATTGCAAAGCTCTCGATTGACATAAGGTTAGATGGGGTTTAACAACACACCAATGATAATGTGTTACAGTATGTAGCGTCATTTAGGTGAAAAGGTTACCTTCAAAAATGATTCAAGTTTAAGTTTGGTTTTAAATGCAGTGCTGCAGATAGGTTAATGTCCTTTCCTTTCATTGAATCTTAGGTAGGGAATACTGTCGTTTGAGGTTGAGAAGCACAATTAAGAAAATCCTGAATGCCAGACTTATACTTACCTTGCAGTTGTGATGTTTAAATCTGAATCGAAGACAAGCAAATTAGACAGGATTTTTCAGAAACTTTGGGCAGAAGGCTGTGAGTGGTTTTCGGTGCAGTATAGCATCTTTGGTATCCTAACAGAAACCTAGCCACATGCATTGTGGCAAAGCCAATTCAAGTAGCGTGCTCGGTGTGTGCTGCCTAGGAGATGGATTTTGTTAATTTTGACATTGTCTGAGACCTAAGCTAGACCTGAATGTAATTGTTGTGTTGAAGTCGAATGTCAAACTTTTAATTTACGAAAGTCATGGGATAAAAATGGAAATAGTCCAGTATCTGTTACATGTAGTTATTTATGTTTTTTGAGTTGTTAACATCACATATTAAAAAGTGCACAAGAAAGTTTATTTTGATGAAACTGCATATTCCCAGTTGTTGAGACATGACGATTATCTTGGGCTTGGCTTAATTTAGCAGAGCAGGCCTCCAAATTTATTTTTTTTTATTTAAAGAGATGTTCCGCCTTTATACATCTATGAACTTTTAAACTTCAGACAGTTCCAAGGAAGATTGGAAATCTTTTCCCTCTCACTTTTTCACTGGCTGGCAATTCTCAATCCTCACATGCATTTGTGTTCCTCCTGTAGCTTTCAAATACTGGCAGATTTGTGAATTATTTTTCCTCACAGTTCACTCTTCAAAAAGGATCTAATTTTTAAAAATTCAATCATCTTTGATGTTACTACTTGGAGTTGAAGTGAGGACTAACCACTAAAGTTGTCCAATGTTCAACAATATAAAAGCAATTTAAGGCAGCTCAAGATGCCTGTGGCAGAAAAACGGGGAGACTAAAGCCCCCCTCCCAGCTCCCTGTCTCTGTGGTCCCTGAACTAGATTTTTCTGGTGATTTTAGGTAATATTTGTGATTGCTTCCTGTTTTGCATATTTGTACTTACAGGTGGAAGCTGTGGAACAGCCATGGTGGCTGCACTTCGAGCAGCAAAATCATTAAAGGAAGGTCAGAAATGTGTGGTCATTCTTCCAGATTCTGTCAGGAATTACATGTAAGTATAATGAAAGCCTAAGTAATTTCTACAGGCTGACAGGCTGAAATTAACTTTTGTATGGCTAGCAGAGACATTGTGAAGCCAATATTTGTGGGGCAAATATGGATGTGATGGACAAGCTTAGGAAATACTTTAACAAAATGTGAGAACTTTGAAGACAGTATTTGGTTTTTGTAGTCCTTTTGCTTGCTTCAGTTGCAAAAACTTTATTCTATGTCACTAATCTAATAAATGTTCAGGCAAATGAAAAGGATGAAAGCATCAAATAGCCTAGGTAGAAACAGTTTGTACACCAAGTAAAAAAATGTATTAAAATATTTCTTCTTTTTCACCCAAATTTTTTGTTTTCAACTTTTTGATTACAGGACAAAGTTCTTATCAGATACTTGGATGGAAGAAAACTCATTCTTAGAGAAACCAGTTCAAACAGCTGGGTAAGTACTAAAGAATAGAAATGTTGCAGATGGTGAAATCAAAACAAGGGAGTAAAAGATGGAAACTGGAGCAATTATTGTTCAGATAAAGGCAGTTAATTCTCACAACAACTCAAATTTTTGTTATAGTCTTTACTAGTTTGGATTGGCGCTGTTTTTTGATTGACAGCAAGTTAAAAAAGACAGAACCCTGTAGCTCATTTTTCTGAACATGTACAGTACTGAGGGCGTTCTGTTTTTCACATTGGGTCTCGAACACCATCACCCTGAGCAATAAGCTTAGATGAGATTTTGGCAGTTGTGGGAGGGACTTAAGTTAGTGGGCTACTGGAAGTAAGGAGAGGATTTGGCCTTTAATTCCTTGTACATTTTGCACTTCTTCCAAGAAAAGTGTACTTTTGTACATAACACTAGTAATCACATGGCTAAAGGGCAGAAGAAGTCACCCCAAAGTTGCTTGCAACATCAGGTAATAATATCCACAATTTTCTTATTTCTCTTGAGACTTTCATGATATTTCAGAATGTAAATATTGCATATCCTATATACACAAATCTGATGAGCGCTTGTTTTTTAGTGACTGTGCGCAGCCATTAGTGGGGTCCATCAGCCTTGAACCGCCTTAATATATTGTTTACATCAGTTTCAAACCCTCATATTCAGCGAAATTGAAGGAATTAAGATACAATGTAGTGTACAACAATCCATGATAGAGGTAAGCAAGGAAATCTATAGATTTAAAGGTGATGGACCCCAGTTATGGCCGACTGAAATCATACCATCACTTGCTGTCCGGATTCGTGTATGAATCAAGCAGTTACTTGTGATAAATTTCACATTTGAGGAGAAAAAATATTGTCATGTGATTCTGAAGAGCCATTTATAAATCAAGATAGTCCCCTACCACTAATTCATGCTGGGTTGACTGCATTTTCCCTTTAATTTGCTGTAAACAGTAAGGGACTGACCAGCGTTGCTGTAGATGAGTGACCCCTCATAGATAAAAATGCCACACGTATGGTGATGTTGTCATATCAAAAGGTAAGGTGATCAGGGTACAATCTTCAATTTGCATACTGTAGGTCATTTTGAAATGAGTTAATACCAAAGGCTGGCAGAAATATGATGATTCTAGACTGTACAGCAGTGTAGGAAGATAACTGGAGATTTAACTAAATATCTAAGAAAATAACTGTGATCTAGTGATGTTGATGTAAGTTAGTTTAAAGCACCTTTTCAGAAGTCATGTTAGGAAAGACAGACTTTTGTGTGAAGTAGAAGTTTGAGCAGTTTTGTACTGTCTTGTATCTATTTTAAGAAGTTGCTTAAGGGGTTGTTTCAGTAGTAAAAGAACTACTTGTCAGAAGATAGCTTTAAAAAGTCCGCTTCTGCTTTCCCCCTTCTTCAAAAGTAGCTGTGCCTTTCATTGAAATAAAGAAGCTTTTGAAGAAGTGAAAAGTTAGTAACAGTGAAAATATTGTAGGTTAACCAGTATCCACTTTCTTGAAATCGTAGTTATATGTCAGACAAAATTGTAGACTGAAAGACACCTTATTTAAATAAACTCATTAAAGCTACCTTTGTGACATTTGAGGTCCACCATAAATGTTTGTGTAAATGGCTCATCTTCCAACTTACAAAGAAAATTTTGCAGAATATAAAATGGATAATTTCTTGGTTTAATCTCCAGTGACCTCAATGGGTGAGTGTTCTTTGGTCTTGGCTTCAGTACTTTTTTGCTTTGAAGTTGGGAATGATTTGTTTCAAGTCAGTGCCTGCAAGTCTCGGTTATTTTGTCCTTCACTAATCTTGTTTGTTCCTGTTTTTTTTTTTCTTCAATTTACTCATCTTTATTCACTTTATTTGGTTGCTTCCTCACACATGGTTTCAAACAGAGGGTGTGATAGGTAAGGTTGGTTGCATAAAGAAGTGTACTCGGTGATAATTTTCTTTCTCCAATTCATTGTTTTTTTTGTATGGCTGTACACTTTTGTTAACCCTTCCAGGTAGGTATAATATGTCATGTTTTGTCCTCCGTAGAATTGCCATGGCTTAGATGTATTTAGACGTTACAACTAGGCAATGAAGACGTACAGTGCCAGAGGTTAGAGACTATTTGAATGTTGATATCCCACAGATTTGTGATTTTATTTAAGAGAACTCCTCATTGGTTAAAGAAGTTTATATCAGTTTGGGTCAACAGTGTACTGTGTGAGAGATAAGCCCCACAGAGTTACAAGAGTGCATGTCTGAAAGGGGTTGATGTAGTAGAAATATCTTATATTGATTCCAACATTCCCCTGTAACTGATGGCTATTGAGAGTCAGTTCCCAATGTTACTGTAAGTTTTGATTTTAACACTAGTATATTAATGCACATGTATGGATGACAACTTAAGCTCAGTTGGTTTACTTTGCAACCTATTTGTGAATTGGTTTGAGTTATTTGTGGTCCCTGGCAAAGAAAAACAGGGGTGCACTAATGGTAACCCAGAGGCTGAGATGTTGCAAAAATTGATGAAGATAAACTTTCCCCCTTCCTCTGCAAGCACACATCCATCTTTCCATTTCAAATAGACTAATTTGCATGATGGAATAATCCATTTATACATTCTTGTTGTTGTACTTTAGTTTGAAACGTTTGCATGCAAATTTGTCATTATGTCGTGCTGTCAGTTTTAATGCATTTCAGAAGTAACAGATCATTGCTTATTTAACCGACAAGTGTGAACCTTTGAAGTTGACATGTGCAGTACAATTGCAGTTGATCTTATTTTCTGAATGGTGTGAGATCACTGTTATGTGCCATTACCTTTTCCTCACAAGCTTCTTAAATTGTGACACAGATTTATAAATTTACCACAGCTTCCATATTTGCATAGCTCTCAGTTAAGTATCAAAACATGGAGCACCTTGTCAATGAGGCATCATTGCTCTCAATTAAATATCAAAACCAATAAAAGATGTTGGCTTGGTAGCTCTGAAGTATCAAAGCACACACCATGAATTTATGAATGAGGCACCACAGCTCTTAGTAATCACAACACAGCCTCAGTTAAAGTAAAAAAGTAAAAGTAAAAAAGTAACAAAAAACGTTAAAGGATGGTAAATATTGGTTAGGTTGCATGAGCATTTTATGTCATACTGATACATTATGATTATGAAGAATAGCTGATACTGATAGTCTAATGTTAACCTTACTTGTGCAGAATACCAACTAAGATTTATGTGTGGTATGTATCCTTGACCGGATAAACAGGTGCTAAATGTGCTTGTGATTTTCAGGGAATAGGTCTATTCTCTGCAATGTTGACCCATGTATTCATGGATACAAGGAGTATTGTACAACATGAGCCAATGATAACAGGAATTAAAGAAAGTTGCATGGTAAAATGGATGTAGGCTGTTTTAACTGATAATTATTAGTGACATGTAGTGGGATGTGTTGTTGTTATATGGCTGTGATGTGTTATGGCATGCTAAAAGTTTGATCAGAATGATACTTGTACCAGTATTAAGTCTAATGTGTTGCTAATTGTCCTTAAGTGGAATGCATGTCAAAATTTAAAAAGGAAGCTTATGCATTGTTATAATCTAAAGTGATTTTGTGATTTGTATCTGCAGTGTGCTGGAATACTTATTTTGGCTTGATTATGTTTCAGATATTTCTGATATAATTGATAACTTCATTTTAGCACGAAAAGGTCTTTCAACTATAATATGTCACTGATCACGAATCGAGGGAGAAACATCTATGACAAACAGGGTCTTTATTTGTTATTGACATATATCTTCACTTGAATCAGTTCAATGCTTTATATTGTTTTGCTAAGTGGACCATCTGTTTAAAAATTTCAAGGGGCTCCCTTTGTTTTCATGAGATAAATGTCATCTTTCATTGTCATCTGACATGTTCAATTGTAGAAAAACCTGATAAAGAATTCCGCTTGTCTTCTGAGAATCATGACACATGATTTTGACTGCAGGGTTTCAAAGTTCATTTCCTAATAGCAGTTGTTGCTTTTTGTTTACTGTGGTTTCACATACCTGCCATTGAGGTAACACTGTGTTACCTCAAGCTTGAGTAAAGTGATAATGCAGGTTAAGTTGGGGTTGGTGTTTAAATTGCGATCCACCTCAGATCACAGGGTTAACTGCAGCATTTAACACTGTTTGTGGTTATCAATCAAGGTAATAGGTGTTTATGGCACTGATGACAAGTATTCTCTAATATTTTACAGTAATTGGTATGTGAAATATTTGACCTTGTTAAAATGGTACCTGTAGCACTGCCCTATCAATCAAACCTGGGATATGTGAGAACACAGACTAGAAAACAAGGGTTAACATGCAGATTTGTCCTCTTGTAAACATGGGTAACACTGGATTTTGCAGGGTACGTGAGACCAAGCCTTATTAGACAACATTTATTGGAAATATAGCTTTTTCTAGTTCCCAGCAGATTTCTACTGTACTCATTGTGCTCCTACTGAATTTTCTGAACAGACCAGTGACCACAAGCAGTCCACTGAGCAAGTTGATACGGCAGCCACAGGTAGAGGCTGCAAGCAGGAAGTAAAAGCTTTCATAGCAAAAGAGTAAGTGACAAAACAGCATGGATAGCAGCATAGTTGCACACTTGGATGGCACTTATGTATTGCTTATTGTTCACAGAACAACCGAACAAAGCAATGATGGTACCAGGATTGTACATGTTTCTATAGCAGAGTCATCCACGTACAGCACAAAGCTCCTCCCACTCTGCAACAAGCTCCTCCCACTCTGCGCAGAGCTCCAGCACAATTGTGGAAACCATTTCAAGCTTTATGGACACAATTAAAAGTGGCCAATTTTCCTTTGTTGCTCACTGCTGGGACTAGAAAAAGCTATTTTCCCTTAGCTGAAATAGGTCAGGCATGTCCGGTATTGTGCCCACCCTCTTTCAGGGACCAATGTTTCTTTGGAGCAGAGAGGATTTGCATTTTTAATATTAATGATATTGACTTGATGTCACAGTGCAACAGGGCAGTAGTTTTTCTCTCATGGTCTATAAGGGGATTTATAATTTAAACCTTGTTAATTTTAATGAGAAAGAGTGCAAGTTATCAATTTTTTCAAGTGACAATCTTCATATCTTACTTAACTTTGAAGGTTAAAAGGTCATTGTTAAAATTGTTGTGTTTGGTACATATCTCTTGAAATGTGAGTGCCACAAAAGTTCATTTAAATTCAAAAGTGGTGGTTTAATGGAATCTTGTGATTCTCTCTGAAACCACCTTTAAATACAGTACATGTCTAGCTTATTCAAGTGAAAACAAGTTTGTATTACAGTAGCTGCTTTGACTAAAATGGGGTTAGGGTGACTCTTTGCAGGTTTAACATTATCCTGTGGTGTCAAGGTTTACTGACACAGATATTTGATAACAGTTTCCACTTTCATTATAACATTAATTGGTGGCAGAGATGTAGTTCTTTTGTCATTTATCTACTTTAAAAAAGCTTTTCTGCTTTGAGACTTTGCAAAATAGTTTTCTAGCTTTCTTCTGCCATATTTCCTCTCCTTTTATGTGCTACATTGTCACTCAACAAAGATAAAAGAATATTTATCAAATTTGGGTATCAGTATCGCAGATTCATGTGTGACACATTGTACTTCACAGGCCTAAAAATTCGTTTTTCCCACTCTAAGGCCGACTTGGCCTTCGTAACGAACAATTTTTTGGTTAAACGAAGGCCAAAATTCTCTCATCCAAGGCCAACATTTAATAGACTTGAAAGAAGGACAGAACAAGGGAGTGTACAGAAGGCTATGAATGAATGATTAGCATATGCATGCAAATCAAATATCAACAGAACAGTATGAAAGTAGAAAAAGAACTATCGGTTCTTGTTTGTTGCACTGTGATAGGGAATGCTCCTGCAAAAATGAAATGATGAAGGAATTGCACTCAGTATTTACAGCAGTTCAACACATACAGAGCAGCTTGACTGACACATTGTCAGCCAAAAGTGGCCTTCGATAAGGGTATGAAAAATGCCTGTCGAAGGCCAAAACAAAATATACGGCAGCCATGGCCTCCATGGCCTTCGGGAATTTTGAGGCCTGCTTCATGGACAAGGTTAGGAAAACTCTGAGATACACTGTATACAAAAATGGGTTTTGTTTTGTTCTAAGTTATTGAGATTGCAGAGATCTAACAAGCTCAATCCCCATCTACTGGAAAATAAAAGCTCCCCAAATATCAATGTGTTGTCGAGTGGCAGAGTGGTCTATTTGAGCTGCTATGTACCAATGTGTTTTATGTGTGCATGGTTTTAAATTCATGGGGTGTACTCATTTTTTTCTCTGGGTACTCTGGCTTTAGGCCCACATGGCATAGGCTTGCCACTAAAACCAGTTGCCCAGCACAAGAGTCGGTTGCGCACCGGACTGAAGCACCTTAGGGTGGACCAGTTCTCTAGCCGACTTTGCCTTTTGTTTTTTCCAATTTTCACTTGAAAGATTATTGATTATTGATTTATTGGCCCTGCAGTTTTTGTAAACACAAAGGTATACCTAAATTACGTGGTTCAGGAAGATCAATTAAATGACAAGTTTATGTCCTGCTATTTCTAATATTCCAAAAAGGAGTGGATAAATTGCTCAACCATAGTGATGAGGATGTTAATTTGTAAACTGAGAATCTAACCTTATCTAACCTTCAGCATATTTTCCAACCTGCATATTTTCAGGTCATATTTTGCGATATTATAAAAGCAAAGACCATACTACTAGAAAGATTCTTTTCATGCCCAATGATGTGTAGTTTAAGTCAATCTCATTTTGAATATATTAAGACAAACATTCTTATTAGTAGCCTGTAGAACCTTGTTTCCTTCCTGACAGTGTCTTTATTGATGTTACAGTATTTGAAGGGAGAAAAGTTGTGATAGAATCATGTTGGGTTTAGAAGCTGTGCACCTTCTCTAAATCAGTTGCTGTCTTTAAAGCAATACTGTAATGTGCTTTGTGCATCAACATCATGCTGCAGACATCATCTTGGAGGAAAAAAAATGGAATTTATGGCAGAAGGCAGTAGACTTTGCTCTGTGCATGAAGTAGACTGTCCGGAGTACATATCTGACTGGGGTTGACATATCAACTGACTTCATTTGTTGTTGTAACTTACAATGATATACATTTTTTTGGCAAATGAAGGGGCACTTTTTGCTTTGTGAATAGGCTAAATAGGCATTAGGCCTGTCTGGCCTGAAAAGAATAAACAAACTGAGGAATCATTCAGTTTGTTTAGTAAGAAGCATGGGACATGTAAGTTTTTTTCTCCCAGATTTGTATACCTATTGTGTTGGGGCTTGAAGACTGGGTTTACTGAGAAAATAGGTGTAGCTGTACAAATGTGACTTGGTCTGAAGACTCTGTTTACTGAGAAAATAGGTGTAGCTGTACAAATGTGACTTGGTTTGAAGACTCGGTTTACTGAGAAAATAGGTGTAGCTGAACAAATGTGACTTTAGCAACCTTTCAGTAAGTTGGACAGATGAGATTTAATAATGACACCAACACGAATGTGTTATATAGTGTCAGTCAACTCTATAAAAAGTTTCTTTAAATTAATGATCCAAGTATGGTTCAAGTTTGGTTTCCCCTTTAGTTGCCTCTTACAACAGACAGGAAATACTGTGGGCATTCAGTAGCCTACAACCCTCAGCCCACAGGGATTTAGCAACCTTTCAAAAGACTGGTTTTATGGCAGTTTATGAGCTACAGCAAAGGTGCTGTAAAGCTGAATATGAAGGAACGACATTCTGAACAACGCTGAATGTTTGTGTGCATGTAGGTTATGTAAGTGTGTCAGAAGAGGAGGTATGGTGGTAGGGCATGGAGATTCCATGGCAATTATTAGCATGGGCTTGAAAATTTTTTCATTGCTACCTCTTTTTACAGTTAACCAACAGATTGAAGGAACTGATGTGAATGAAAAATTTTCACTCTACGTCATCAATTTTTATTGACCAATTTGCATTTTTCTTTTACAGCTGGGCCAGACAACCAGTCTCTATTCTTAAACTTGGTGTTCCCTTTACTGTGCTTCCATCTGTGACATCCCAAGAGTGTATTGATATCATGAATAAGGAAAGCTTTGATCAGTTACCAGTGGTCAGTGAGACAGGGTGAGTTTGTAAGCTAACTTCAAAAATGTTAAGTGTACTCCCTATGCTGTGTTACTTCTAGGCTAGCTACTACATCTGTGACATCCCAAGAGTGTATTGACATAATGAATAAGGAAAGCTTTGATCAGTTACCAGTAGTCTGTGAGACAGGGTGAGTTTGTAAGCTGACTTCAAAAATGTTAAGTATACTCTCTGTACTGTGTTATTTCTTGCTACTTACTACCAGGAATATTGCAGGAAATGAACCAGTTGCATTAATTTACTTTATAAATGTAAAGAAATATTCATTTGCTCAGTGGCAGTTTTGAACTAGTCACAGCTGAAATGTATTTGTGACCGTGAGACTCTTATGTCATATTATGACCTCTTGGTATATGCTGTAGTTAGTTCGTTAGGTAAGATTTAACGACACACCAACACAACGCAGCCAGGAGGTCTGGAGTTGGACTCCTGGCTGGGTCATACTGAAGACTGCCATTGTGCTTGGTGCTCAGCTTAAGCAATGGAGTAGGGCAAAGGAGTCAATAAGCCACAACTGGAAAACAGGCCGTGGCCAACCCTATTGGTTAAAAACTGAGCTGTAAAACTTCATCTTACTTACACTGAAGTGGGACTCCCAGGTATGGTAGTGTTTAACATCGTACGATATGGTTTATTTTTACTAGTGTGGTATGTAAATCCTTGACAAATACATCAGTTTTGGCAGGCAGTAACTAAGGAAGCTCCTTCTCTTTTGGGACAACTCAAATATTACTCGCCTTCCCTTAGTTAGGAATCATGGTTTATTTTTGCGCATTGGTTTGTGCTTTTGTAACAAATTTTTACGATACTTAAAGGTTGAGTATGTGTGCTTGCATCATAGTTGCTTGAAGTTGGTGACCTGTGAGTAATTATTGGTCTAGAGGAACAAGAGCTATATAATCATTGATGCGGAAAAATATTTGGGTCAAGTATCGATGTTGAACCTGGTAGTTGAATTTTCAGGAAATTGAGGGTAAGAGAATTCATATATGTAAACCATCTGATCAACAGCTAAGGATTGTTGGATTATTAAAATGCATTGTTGTAGCTACAAGGTTCAGCATGGGATGGAGGTAACCCACATACGTTTTGATGACACACACTCATGCTAAAATGAAGGTGATCTGACCCTCACAAATTTGCAGTATTACAATTACCATAAATCAGCTAGGAATTTACCACCATGTTTCTTAGAGTAAGTCTTAGCTGGCCCCAAAATAGCCATCCCAAGCAAGGTATTACTAGTTCAATAATAAACTATTGCCTCAAAAAAACAAAAAACAAAAAAAACACACAAAAAAAAAGGGGGGAAGAAAAGAAAAAAAAGGGAAAGGCACAGGAAGTGTGATTTCCTTGCCCTGTTAAGTGATGAAGCATGTTTTTGCCAAAATTTGTATGTATGCTCTGTGTCAAGTGATTGTGGTGCTACTCTGAGATGGTCTATTGTGCATTGTGGTTTGCAACACACACTCAGATCTGTCTTTCTTGGCACAAACCCTGTTAGAATGTTAAAATGCTTAATTTTTTTTTGTGGCATTAAGTAGAGATCTGAAAAAGGTATTACTTTCTTGTAAGTGATGAAATGGCCAGTAAATAAAATCATTATAACAGATAATAATGATTAAAACAGCAGTGATGGTACATAACCAGTGGTTTTCTAAGCTGAGGGGAAAACCCCTTCTTCACTACATCACCTTCCCTACTTCCATAGAATATTGTTTATAAAGTGAAAATATTGACTTGAGAAAATTTCACATGTAGGTCTTTGAATCAGTAGAACTGTGTCCATAGACTTGTGAATATAACAAAGGAATAGATGGTATAAAAGGTGTTGAACAGCTGTTTCATAATGTATTGTCCTTAGATTGTATCAGTGTTGTAAGAAGTCACGACTCGAGTCACTTCTTCTCAAAATGACAGTGACTCAATAGAATTCAGGGGTCATTTCCCCATTGAAATAGTACAGTGACTCGAGTCACTTAAAAAGTTTTGAAAACTGGTAACTCGAGTCACTAATCTAGTGACTTGATTACAACACTGGTTTGTATTTCAATTTTCCAGTTCCATCCTTGGTGTGGTCACCCTTGGTCAATTAATGGCAGCTTTCAAAGCCAGAAGGGTCAGTGGAGCAACACAAGTGTCAGAGATTCTATACAAAGAGTTCAAAATGGTTTGTAACCTTTTTCTTTGCCCTTGGGGAATGTTCAGGGATGTGAGGAAAAATGTAGAGATTTTAGGAGGTGCCTTTTTTTTTGTTTTGTGGGCGTTTTCTCTGTTTTCAGCTGGTAACTAGGATTTTGATTTGAGGTCCTTTGATAAATTGCCCTGTACTTCAGAACTGGCACCACACTCACTGTCTTACTCTCTGGGATCCTGAAGTCTAACCCTTAATCATACATTTGCAGCTATTGTGGTAAATTATTGATTTGGCATGCTTATTGAATTCACTCAGGTCATCACATAACCACATGACATGTCCTTTTTGTATTTGTATGCCGTCATCGATGCAGTGAACATCTGTGAATCTTTTTACCAGCCAACCACACAACAGTGTGACTTGACATGTCCTTTGTATCTTAGCTATTTCAAAATGTTTGCATATATGTCATGATTGATGCCGTAAATATCTTTGAATCTTTCTGCCAACTCATCACATGACAACATGACATGGCATCAATTTGTTTGTATTCCCCCTATTGCAATATGTCTGTACATGACATCACTGATGCTGTAGAAATCTGTGAATCCTTTTTGCCTGCCAACCACATATCAATATTACATGACATGTCCTTTGTTTGTATTCTTGTGACATACACAAATGCATTCTTAAATAAATGAACTGGATCTTCAGTTTACATTTAAAGCTCAAGAAGTGCCTACAATTTTGAAGATCCAAAGACGAATTGTCCAAATATGTGATATAAAGTATCATAAAATTTTATTGTTAATTAGCATCTGAGCAATAACATATCTCTTGGTATCATTTTGTACGGGTTTGATGTCCTCCTTGAATATTTTTTTCTAAAAGTCCCCACGACTCTCTGGCGAAGAGCCAAGGGGCGAAAACCAAACGATTACTCCCGGAGGAGTTCTGCTCCCTTAAGGAGCTTAACGTCCCAAATGGACAAGTACGCCCTCCAAAGGGCAAACACGGAGTGGTCCTGCTCTAGACTGGCTGAATAGAACAGAAGCCACTATTACATCTTCGGTATACCCGTGTTCAGCTTTCCTCCTTGAATATTTTTTGATACAGGTGGCAATGAACACTACCCTTGGAGAGGTGTCACGCCTTCTTGAGAGAAACTCTTTTGTTCTTGTTACCCAAGATCAGATGGTCTGTAAGTTGAAATCACTCCTTTGAGATTTGTTGATTTATGTGTCAGAAAAACTCTGAAAAGGGAATAAAATGTGAAGGAGAATTGTGGACTTAATTTAAATATTGTTACTAGCCAGGTTACATGTATTACTACTTCCAATTGGGATATTTAAGATGGAGCAGAATTTCTTTAGAGTTAAATATAACAAAAGAAACAAAAAGAAAGGGGATGGAATGGGGTGTGGGAGGAGGTTGGGGTGTGGGAGGAGGTTGGGGTGTGGGAGGAGGTTGGGGTGTGGGAGGAGGTTGGGGTCGAAAGAAATTGTAGGTCTTTGTTTTCCTTCCATTTTGCCAGTTGTGTTTCATTTTCTCAATTTTTATCACAATTTGTGTTATCCAGAGGAGATTGTGCAAAAATGACTGAACTCATAATTTGTGATCGAAGAAGTCACAGAATAGTTTTACGGCAATTAATTTGATAGTATTCAGAGTTTTACATGTCATCATAGATGCTTTAAACAGCACATGGTTTGTGCTGTTTAAAGTGTACCTCAAGTCAAAAAATTCAAAAGTATATATTAAACATCATGAAAATTGAATTTTAATAGTCCAACTCCTATCATCATAGGACACTCCTGAGTTGAGATACAAAATGTGAAAGTTTATTCACTTAAAAGAAATTGGTCCATTGTGCAATAATTTGTGACTTTCTTGTTGTACAACTCACATTGCCAGCTTAGTGTAGCTTTCCCAGACTAAAAATGTTTTTATGACCTTGGATACTTCCTGTTTGCTTGCATAGCAGGGTGCACAGAGAGGGCCTAATTAACTAATTACATCACCCAATATGAGCAAGAGTGCTATTACACCTTGGTACAATGTGCAGTAACATTCAGAAAAACAAAGAAATACAAAGATTGTAATTTGAGTAGTACAACAATAACATCACAAATTATTGTGCAATGCACCATTTTAAGTTGAGTGAATAAACTTCAACATTTTATATCTCACCTGAGGAATTTCTTATGAAGATGGGAGCTGGACTGTTAGAATTAATTTTTCGTACTTTTTAATATATATTTTTGGATTTTTTGACTTGAGGTACACTTTAAGGTTTGAAGAATATGTTGTCGAGAAAAGGTTTTACATGCACAGTATTAATCCTATAGTAAGGTATCTTCTTTCTTTCTAGACACTGGAGAAGAAACGGCCGAGAAACGTCTGATTGTAGGAATTGTGACCTCCATTGATCTCTTGAATTATATAACAAAAAGGGCATCAGTGTCAGGTGATGACGGAGAAAAGTAGACAGAGCTACCTTTTCATTTTGGAGTAAATTATTCCATCGGTGAAGAAGGGATGCTGTGATTGGGCTATTGCCAATATCACTGTGGTAGATTTCTGTAAGGGGTTGTTTATCATATGAAACCCATAACGTACTAAGGTCAGATTGTATCACCATCCCTTTGTTAGGATTTTTATGGATTGTTTGTCATGTTTAATGTCTCTTTTTATGACAAGCGATACATTAAGATAACAAAGTACTTAAGTGTGGTACCCTTAGAGACAGATACTCATCACCTCCAAAATTTGAATTTTTCTTGTAGGAAAGCAAAAATTGTTACTTTGTTGCTACACTGTAATTGACAAGAGAACAGAATTCAAAAGATTCTGAGTCACTCTTAATACAAGTCATACACAGAGAGCATTTTGATTACATAATTTGGTCTTGGATATTCGACAGGATAGTATTTGGTTTGTGTCTGCACAATGAGAAGCTTTAAGACAGTCACAGTGCTAGAAGTAACTAGTTGGGAGGATAAAAATTGTCTAGTTATCTGTCTTGAAGAAGAAACATCAACATTGCAGTAATTGGAAGATGGAACTCATTGGTATCCTTCCAATTTGTCTGAAGTTTTGCGATAATCAGATGTCAAATGGTATAAACTACCTAAATTATTAATTCATTTTGTGAAGTGGCTTGTTAGCACAATTATTGGTGATGACATTCTTAAACTTCTGAAAATTTCCAAGTTTTGATTCTCTTAGAAAATATGTTATTTTGGAAAAGTTGGACTTCGCTCAACACTTTAGACGTACAGGGGCTTTTTCCACAAAGAGTTACGCACAATCTTAAGTATGATTTACTGTTGTCTTAAGTATGGGGAATCCAACTAAAGATTGTCCGTAACTCTTTGTGGAAGGGGCCCCAGGTCTAATATGTTTGAGTCTCTCTGTAAAAAGAAAAAAAATAAGAAAAATATGAGGAGAGATTTTAATTGCATTTTGCAGTATCTTTTATTGACTAAAAAAACAGTAAATCAAAATTAACATGGCAAAGAGTTTTCCAGGGCTGATTTTACAAATTGATTTTTTAATATGCTAATTCATAACACTTCATTCCAAAAAATTGTGAAACAATTTCAATGGTTTGCATCACAGGTTAGAAGCAATGATCAAGATTTTGGTGCAGATTTGTTATTTGAGCATGTAAAGTGCTCTTTTAAAGACAGTTGTTTTGACAATTCATGTATTGTTAAATAATTTTTCTGGAAAAGGGTGGGTCTAAAAGTGGGGAATGTAATAACTTTTTAGTTAAGGAGGTCAAGAAATTCTGAAACAACTTGTAAACTGATAAATATGGCTATTTTGTATCATTTTATCAATAGCAAAAATAATATATTTACTAACTGCTCGTTTCTTTCTTCTACCCTTTGTCACTGTCTTTGAAATACCAAATGTATATTGGTCCAAAACAGCTGCTCTTCTTCTAGATATCATGCCTGTATTTACTTTGTGACAAAATGTACACACAATTTATTTTGAGAGACTGTTTTCTAGGAATGTAGTGTGTTAAAACTTTAAACACCATTCAGACATCATCTTTCAATGAATTCTGTTGCTGGCTCTTGCTAGTGTTGTAGTAATCTGAGGTGTAACAACCATCAGACAAAAGATAAAAGCAAGCAGTGAAATATTAGTTGTGAAGTACATCATGTATAGGTTGTAGATGGTCTTAGGATTTGGTTGGAAGGTCCCAGCTATTAGAAGCTCTCCGACTTTTACATTATTGCCATAGTCCACAGTGAATGCTAACATTGAATACAGCGATGGAGCTATGGATTTTGGTCGGGGGGAGGGGGGAGGGCAAGAATAATCTGCAGGTACATGTCAAAGTAGTATGTTAGAATCCTAAGAAGCAGGTTGACAGGCAATTTTGATTCGTAAGGGAGGGGCGATTGCCCTCCGACAAGCTGGTGGCTCTGTCACTGGCTGATTTCCAGCCAGTCTAAGTTAAGGTTATATTCTTTCATCTCAGCGCAGTTTAAATTTCTCAGCCTTTGTGCCGGGTTGTGTTTGGGGGGGGAGAAGAACTTGGCACTGTATTTTTTGTAAAAGCTTTGAAGATAGGTACTTAGAAATGGATCAGTTCAAAATGAAGTGTTAATGTTTGTGTCTTTATTTTGGAGAAAGAAGGCAGCTGTGGTCAAGAGCAGCTGATTATCATGTGGATGTTAAAAGATGTGGTTCAATTGTTTGCGTTAGAAAGTAATTTGGATAGGCAGTTTTCAAAGGGATACAGCTATTAACAATTAGTGCAATGATTGCCGTTATTGGAGTAGGTTTTAACCTTCTGGCTAAAATCATGCAAATGTATTTTTAGAAACTAAAGTAGTCATCTAGTATGACAGATTATACATCAGAACATTATGACAGATGAACAGGCTTGAGATTCTTGGCCCCTTATGTGGTAGTTAACTCTTTTAGATCATTTTCAGATTTTAATCAGCTGGGAAGCAGTGAGTAGGAATTTTGTAAAATTTTTTTACCATTGAATGTAAAGATGGCTACCTGATGTCTTGGCAGTAAGAATTGTATCAAAGCCAGTGCCGCAGTCAAGAGGCCCTGGCCTCAGATTTTCCGGCCCTGAGAGCCATAAAGGACTTGAGCCCTATGCACAGAAGCCTTTACTGGAGTTTGTGCCTCAGATTGCTCTGCCTAAACTGTGCCACTAACATCAAAGCAGTCTTCAATAGCCAAGGCCTGGAGAAGTTTCCATTTGGTACTTAGAACTGATATTTAGTCTTTGTATACAGAAGCACTTAGTTATTTTTTTGTGTGTCTATTTTAGTTGTAAGATAGACTTCCTTTGTTCATCTGTATATTTTTGTGTTCTTTGAAGCTGTGCCTGAAGTACTGCATATAAAAAGCACTTGTTATTGTGTGTTCTCTAAAAGTATTCCTCACTCTACATGTAAAGAAAAAAGGAGAAAAAAGATGTATGCTGCTTTTCTATTTTCTTGGGGCGATGCACACTGTTTAACAAGAAATTTCCTAACTGGCTAACGATAACCCTAATCCCTAACCTAATCCCCAAACCTAACAAAGAATACAGTCGACACAATACAATGGCAACAGCCAATCAAGAAACACCTTGTTAAACAGTGTGCATCTACCCGTTTTCTTCTGTGTTTCTCCCCTAGTTGCATTGTTGCCTCAGAGTAACTAAGTAGAATGTAATTGTAGAAATGTTTTTACCTCAAGAGTGTAAATGCTTTACTGAGTTGGAGGCAAGTCAAACTGATGAGGGCATTATCTTTAAAGGAAACACTCCATTAATGGAAAGAAATCCACATCATTGATTGTTAAGGATCATCATTTTAATATGTTTTTTTAAGGGTATTTTGTACATACCATAGTTAGGAGGCTAGGGAGGATATTTAACGGTTTAAAGGGAGGACTTAAGCTCAAGTTAGATTTGATATGTTAGAGTGATAAATAATATGGAAAACAATGCATATTGTTTTGGCTCAGCAAATATTATCAGATGAGACTTTCACAGTTTCAACCCAACTGACACTGACCTCAATGTGCTCTTGTTAGCATTTAGCTCTTATGCATATGATGTCACAGAGCAAAAAATTTAGAGGACATTATACCCTATCATCACTTTATACCAAAAATGTAGACAGTTGATTTATCAACCAGTGGGGTGCCTGTGCAATTCTTTGTGCATGGGGCAAAATCTGGTGGGTGCTTCATTGTTTCCCTCCAACCGATGTCGTGTGACAATAATGAACAAGGTCTACAGGGACATTGAGAGAAAGAGATGCCTTTAAACAGAGTGCAGCTCTCACTATATCTGAAAATATCTGC
This sequence comes from Holothuria scabra, assembly GCA_037179385.1. Taxonomy (NCBI): domain Eukaryota; kingdom Metazoa; phylum Echinodermata; class Holothuroidea; order Aspidochirotida; family Holothuriidae; genus Holothuria; species Holothuria scabra. The sequence goes on along the minus strand of CM074189.1, from coordinate 4,835,908 downwards.
TTAACACTTTATTAGAATCAAAATTATATGCACCAGATTGTGAGCAGATTTGATTTTCAGTCTCATATCAAATATAAATATTTGCTTCAGCCCTTCCTTAAGGTCAGAAAGGGGAATGAAGAATTTGAGGAAAGAATGTAATAAGGTGTTACCCGTTTTTGTTTCATTATATTATTTATTGTTGAACAGTTACACCAATATGTATAACATTTTAAGTTTTAGTTTGAAAGATCATTCATTATATCTGTGTATATGGTTAAGTTTGGACTGATAAAATTGTCGTTTTCAATTTGAGAGAAGACTTTAGACTTCCTGTTGACAACCAGCACTGCGGCTCAAAAGAAAGCCCCCCCCCAAAAAAAAGCCAAAAAAGCCAAAAAAAGGGAAAATGGGAAGAAAATTGATTTGCCTTTTACAGCAATCGTTGGCTTCACAAAGCAGGGTTGTTGGACGGAGTAAAAGCAAAATAACAGTAATTTGAAGTAACATAAGCTCTTGTACAGTGTACATTGCATTTCTTCAGTGTGAATGAAATTTTATTAGCCAGCATTGCTTACACAGGTCACAGAATACTTTATATGCTTTGAACTGTCACCATGTTTCAGGTAATGTAGGAAAAGTTGCCATAAAATTGCTTAGGAAAAATTAAACCCTGGCTAATTATCTCATGTATGCCTTAATACAAAGTATCTCTAAATACGCTTTTGTTTTTGAACTCCTTTGTCACTGTGAACAGAGTCACATACTTGTACAGAGTTAAAATCTAACATTGCAATGGGGAAAAGGTCACTTACCTTAGCCTTTGTAGAATATTTGTGTGTTAATTAGTAACAGATTGGTACAGCCAGACACAAGAGATATTATTTTATTTGATATTGAGGTTTCTGAAGAAGGCACCAACTGTTTAATAAAAGGTTTAGCCTAGTGAATTAGATGGATATACTGTAGACTTCCACCGCTACACTTACATACAAATTGGATTAAAAGAGTACTGACAGTTACTCAGTTGTAACCATGTTCCACAGGTTTTTTTTTTATTATTTTTTTTTTTTATGAAAACATACTATTTTCAATCATTCATCTTTCATTTCGATTGAAAAATACTTGAAACTTTCTGTAACAAAACATTAGATTGCAAAGTGTCTTCCATCCACAAAACCTAAATTGTAAGAATATTAGAGAAAGTTTCAGCTCTACCTTTGTTGTTGTAATCCATTGTGACTCTTGAGGTTCCAGGATATTTGCTCTCTTGTTGAGCTTCTACCCTTCCCCTAGTACTATCTGACCTGGTACAGGCACTTCAAAGCTCTGTATTGTGACATGCATAGTACTATCTGACCTGGTACAGGCACTTCAGAGCTCTGTATTGTGACATGCATAGTACTATCTGACCTGGTACAGGCACTTCAGAGCTATGTATTGTGACATGCATAGTACTATCTGACCTGGTACAGTCACTTCAGAGCTCTGTATTGTGACATGCATAGTACTATCTGACCTGGTACAGTCACTTCAGAGCTCTGTATTGTGACATGCATAGTACTATCTGACCTGGTACAGTCACTTCAGAGCTCTGTATTGTGACATGCATAGTACTATCTGACCTGGTACAGGCACTTCAGAGCTCTGTATTGTGACATGCATAGAAACCTTGAAATGTGGAATGATTGCAAGGAACAAAATACTGATCTACTGGCCTGAGTGAAACATTTTGGCATACTAGATACAAGTGTTAGAAAAGTGTATTTTTCCTTGAAATTTGTTACAAAAAAAAAATATATATAAAATACAGATTTTTGAAAGAAAGTCATGGCAGCTTAAATAAAATGCCTTTGCTTGTGGTGAATTGGTTTTCTCAAGTAGAATTACTGGCTTTCAAACTTAAATATTCAAGTATTTGCATTAGGTAAGAAAAGTTATATAATTGTGGTTGGTATTTAAACTATGAAAAACATTAGTATATGAACAATGCAAATCATTCGAAATCAATTTATCTTTAAACAACCTGTTGAAGAAAAAATAAAGTTGTAAAATATTTTGACATATTTTGTCTATTGTTGTTTGGGTTGCTAATTTGTGACAAGTATTAAAGGCCCAATTCTCTCATCCCAAACATTGACAATTCTCCTAACCTTCTTAATTAAGCCCCTCCCACAATTGTCTGAAATTCACCCTCATCCAGACAAAATCTCAGCTTATTGCTTCAGGGTGACGTATGGAAAAGCTCAATGTGTATGATCAAAACACTCTCAGAACAGTTCATGCTGTGTAATATAAGTTATGGCACTCTGCATTGTTTGAATTAGCAGTCAATCAGAAGCTGAGCCAATTGAAAGTTTCTGTTACCCTATACTAGAAGTGTTGTTTGGCACGAGAGGATTTTTCCTTTAAGGGTAGCTATCATCAGAGATTCCAAACTTTTCTTTTGTCCTTCTGGTTTGTCTAGGGTTTGCCCCACATGGACTACGTCGGGGGTGGGCATGAGACTGTGGCAGGTCACATTTGGCCAGCCATTGATATCTTTTGCAGCCTGGGAGTTGTCTGATGGAAAAGAAACATATTTGTCATTAGCATGCCACAAACCTAGCATCAAACATCTATTTAGACAAATTAGTTGCAAACTGTCAGTGCTAGACATCTTATTTAATGCTGTCAAGAAATAGAAGCAGACCCACGGTGGGGTGGGAGGGGGTTTTCTGGCCTCAACTCCTGTTTATACCACATAAACAAATAAAAAATATGCAAAAATTTGCTTTATGTTTTTATAGGCATACAAGAATAAAGTCATTGCCAAGATTCCACTTAGGAGCCTAGGAAATGCTGTTTTCAGCTGTTTAAAGTATCACAGTTTTGCAAAAAAGTTTGCATGCCAAGTGCCAACTGATATTTTGGCTCTGCTTAATCAGTCTTTTGGGATAGAGTTTTGGTGTTTGTCATTTTTGTCAATGGCATTTTACCGTGGTGACACAACTCCTTTTTCTCTTAGATCAGCCAAACCCTTTTCAAAATGTCTGAATGCATGTCTGGATATTGGTAGGTCTGTTTCCCCTATTTATATCAACAATACTATTTTGTTTTTGTGAATAAAGATTACCTGGAAAGTCATCAAAATTTAAAGTTTGATATCAACAACAGGTCTTGGGTTCAGTGGGAATCCCGTCAATTTCATTCCATGGGGTCCCTTCAATGTTAAAGGCTGCCTGCTATACAACAGATGTCATTGTACTGAAACACAAATAGCCATGTATGGGTATGTAGATCAAACTGGATGGATTTGATGACCAGATGATTTCAGTAAATGATCTTCAAAGGAATTAAAGGGCAAGAGCAGTCACCCCAACTTGAAGTAGTGTATTATAGACCATCCTGCTTCATGACTGGCTGTTGAGAGTCCTGTGACATCTTTTTCTTCCAATGTGAAATTAACTCAAAGTAATTGCTTTGTTTAACTTGAATATGCAATGAATATGCAATTCTAAAGTAAAAAATATGATGAGAGACAAATAAGACAAATAAGAAGAAATTTATGATACTTAGCTGTTACTTCAAAATAAGTTTGGGAGGAAAACTCTTCACCTTTAAAAGAAGGGTTAAAGGTCACAACAGGATTTAGTATGTAAGAGGGGTACTTACTCTGAGCATTTTGAAGAAATTTGCATTGAAATTCGATGTGTGGTTCCCAAGATATGAGCACGTAAAGTTTTCAACAAAAAGTGAACTTGGAGCCTGCACTTATGACATCACATCCCCACATTATTGGGCAGTCTTTTGTTTTTCTTTAATCTTTATACTTGATTTTTTCCTCAACAATCCAATGTTTTTAAAATGTGGTTGTATAAGTCGCTTGAGAATTTTACCAACTTGGCATCCCCCACAGGGAGGTCATACTCCTATTAACTTCAAGGTTAACACAACGGTCTCATAAAACAAAGGGAAACAAAACATGCCTTGTCAATGTGAGGCAGTGATATAAGCTTTGCTGCCCTAAACTCACTGTTAAACACAAATCTACTAACTTCATTTACTGATATCTCAGGAAATACATTTCCAATCTGAATGGAACTTTCACATATGAAAATTAAATTTTTGCTTAAACCTCCCCTTTAGGAGATAAAGCTAGCCATTCCTGGACAATTCTAGCTCAGAAAATTTTCTTCAAGACCAATCTACCATAAATACTTTCCAGGAGATGCTACCCAATCATAACAATCCACTCCCACTGTAATATGATGCAAGACAAATGTCACCACCAAAATATTTTGAATTATCTAGGGTAAAGTTTATCCAGGAATATGCATCTATGGTTTGTCCATAAACCATTCTCAACTGTACATCGTCTGTGTAATATTTAATACTGCCAAGAAGTCTAGCTTCTTTAAAATTGAGAGAGATACTAATACTGAGGTTTAATACTTGCTTTCTTGTCTTGTATTTGTATCGTGACTGTCACAGCATGTCTCTCATATTTGTACAGTAACTGCCACAGTAAAGAAAAAAAAATAAAAGTTAATATCCATTACAGATTAAAGGCAAGATTTCCTACAGAGAGCTGTTGAATATACATGTGTCTAACAAATAACCCATTTAATATATTTAATATCGCATTTAAGTAACACGTAATACAGTTGGAGGTAATCACATAATATCAGAATAAAATATCTTATAATCAGATATTAGAGGTGATTGTTCTATACTTGCCTAGCATTTACTAATCAGTTACTTTCTGGATTATGTAAGATTTAATTTGATTTGTTTGAGTTTTACACCTCAACTTAAAAGAAGTTCGTTAAGTTGATATCAATAACTTAATGAGAGTGTTAAAGGGTACTATCACATGACAATGCATATAATTAGCATAACTAGTCAAGTTTCATATCCAATAGTTACAGAAAAATGTTGAAATTTTGAATTTTGCGGTGTTCTGACTTGTAACGGTTTTGTTTGGAATTTGAAAAAGTTTCTGATTACCTATTTTTGAAAACCAAATTGAACTGTTAAGTACTCACTCAGAAAGCAGTTATTTGTATGTAGGATACGGGGATTGTCCAAGTTTGACTATTTGTCATTGGTATGTGAAGGAAACTTAGCAGGTTGGAAAAATTTGTTGTATTTCATGAACTAACTCAATGAGCTGCTCTAATAACCTTCTGCTTTCAATGACTGGAGCTAACAGTTCTTTCACCAGGTGTTGGTTATTCTAGCTTATTTTAACTATGCCATTACTTATGTGAAACATCATGCACAACAGCAGTAAGTTCCCCTTTCAAAGTCTTTGGTATGACTTGGTTGGAAAATCAAACCTTGGAACTGCTGGGTGAGAGTCAGATTCTCAACAACTAGACCCAACACTTGACCTGAAATATGTAAGAGATATTAATCTAACTGTGAACCAAATGACCCATGAGAAACCTTATCTGTTGGATAGTGCTTGGAGTATTCCAGGCTCCTGCTTTCAATGTTGACAATATATGACCACATTCATGTTGTGGTTTGATAGTTTCTCCAAGGATATACACATGATAGCTCTAAAAACGTACCGTATTTCTAGATACCCCAAGTGTTATGAGATTATTCATTGCCTTAAGCTTCAATTTCTAATCCTGTTTACTTTATAGAGTTTATACAATGAAAGCAAATACTTTTTGTTTGAAAGAAAATTATCTAAAAGGCTCATATTCTTGGAGATTAGACATTTATGACAAAAATATATTGAATTCATACCTCATGATTCAAGGTATTCAGAATGTAAATACCACAACATTTTCATGACCAACTTTTGCAAAAATCATAAAAATAAACTTTTTTTGGTGGCATAAAAATTCCAGAGTTATCTAGCTAGATATGAGGATTTATCCCTTTTGGTTTAATCTAGCAGTCTCCACAGCTTTTTTTCAATTGTGGGGTCACTAGATTGTTATCCCTACTCCCCTGCTTACACAGGACATCAGCAGGTTCCATTTTTGAAGTATTTGATGAGATTCAAGCTTGGCATCAAGCCTTTCAGATTCTAAAGAGAAGTTGATTGACAAATGATTAAATGTCTGAAAATATTCAAGAACTCCTGCCTTCTATAGAAAATTACAAATATTTGTTCTTTTGAAAATATATTTTTTTCAAAACCTTGCATTTACAGTTACCATTGGAATAAGGAAAAGACCATAAGCTTGAGGAAGGGAGAGGGGAAATCCGCTGAATTTCATCTCCCCCCCCCCCAATAAATTGCTATTGACTTGATACAATTTTACACATTTCATTCCCCTGATAAAAAAAAGCCAGGCTGTTTTGCATTACAGCTTGTTAATAGTCAATCCCTTCAATGTACTAGGCCAAGTTTCAAAACCCTCTGTGTCATTCATACACATGTACAAGGCTTGTTGGCCAAAACATTGCAGCAGTCTGCTAATCAAATTTTTAACTTCACTTTTTCCCAAGGTAGTTTAAAATTTGTTTCTATACACATGTCATAGAGATGTTAGGGTCTTCATCAGAGAAATCTGCTGGTTTCTTGTCATTTGTGTCAACTAATGTCACATGAAAGACCTCCAAATGGATTTTGATTACCCATTGTCCCACCATTCAAAAACGAAAAAGTTCCAGTGGGAAGTTTTCTGTGATGTAATGTTCGTCCTTCAACACAACCACCAAATTAAATTCAAAACCTGAGAAAGGAAGAGAGAGTAAATGCGTGAGATAATTTGCTGATATGAATACAGTGGTGTAGCCATGGAGTAGGAGAGGGGGGGATATGCTGATATGAATACAGTGCTGTAGCCATGGAGTAGGAGGGGGGTTAGAACCCCCATGACCCAACCTTGCACAGCAAAAAACACCTAAAATAGCTTTTTCCCTATGATGTGCCCCAAAGACCCCCCCCCCTTGAAACCAAAACCCCCATGACACAATCCTGACTACGGGCCTGTATGAACACAGAGCTGTACAATAAAGTCATGCAGCAACCCCCAACATGACAAATTGGATCTGGGAACCGTATCCAAATCTTGTCCTATTTAGTTTAACTTTAAGTGCACCTATCACACAATAATGAATTTGAAATCAAGCTCATGATAGAGCTTTACTCTTAGTGAAGCATTGTCTTATTGCATAAAATGGCAAGATTTTCCAGTGGCAATATCTCTAAATGAATATGTATACTTACAAATTACTGGTTGTCTTGGCTTGGAACTCTTGTGTAAAATAATCTAAGCCAGTCACCAGTAAAGGGACTATAAAGGAAATAAAATCTACTAAGACTGCTTTAATAAGCAACCTTTTACACTATGGCTGTGGTACATTTAAGTTGTTAGGAACTTGATGGTTACATAACTCATCTAGTTATTAAATAACCAATCACCAGCTCTAAAAGATCAAGCCATTTAGCCTTATGACTGTGCAATTACTGAATACTGTACCTGCCAACCTGTACAAATGAAATGGATCACAGTATTAAACTTCATTGCACAGGATATTGAGCACACTACATTTTATATCACATTTTATATTGCCTTGCTTTCCTGCATAAAGGAGCTCGTAAAAATATAGTACAACACAAATTTCAAAACAAACTATTAAATATATAAAAGAATTGAAACTATGACATGAAAAAGAAGTCATAAAATGAATGATTAATTTGGTATAAATTCTATTTTATGGAGGAAGGACTTGAATTTTGTTTTCAAACAGTAGAGACACTGCAGGACAAGGAGACAGTGAATAACATATTACTTGAAATATGGCTTAAAGGTACTGTACAGTAGCATCCCTAATTAAATCAAGATCAAACTAATTGGCTGAAACATAAAGAAAAACAAAACATTGGCCACCAATGTGAATCCATGACATCACACCAGTTTGCCTCAGGTGCACTTTTTATTGAAAATGTGTCAACTTCAACCATTAATATCTCAGAGCCAAATTTATTTTTGAAAAGGTAAAGAAGAACATATTCTAGGCATTTTGGTGAAATTTGTGTTCACTTCCAAAATTTTTGGCATAGAATGAACTTGAAGCAAGCAGGCTTGATACCATGGATTCACACTGTTGACCAATGTTTAGTTTTCCTTTGTAATTTACCACCAATTTTATAGGATCCAACTTTAATGTGAAGATACCATAGGTGCATTCTGGGCAATGGAATTTCAAAAATTGTAGGCTGTAAGCCTTAGTGGGAAGGTACAGTAGCACCCCTTATTAAATCAAGATCAAACGAATAGGATGAAACATAAAGAAAAACAAACCATTGGCCCCCAATGTGAACCCATGACATCACACCAGCTTGCTTCAGGTGCACTTTTTATAGAAAATGTGTCAACTTCAATTGCTAATATCTCAAGAACAGAACATGGTAAATGAATGAAACTTTTACCAAGATGATTAAAATATGTCCCTCTTTAACATATTAAACATAAATTTGGATCTGGACCTTTTTTTAATTATTGAGACACACTAGCTCATACTTTAAAATCTTTCATGACACAAGGCAGTATGTAATTTTATAGAGATGTGTAGAATTTAATTTTGTATTTTTCTGAACTGAAGGAGAAAAGATTTTAACCCTTATGGCATTATTGCTAGTGTATGTTGCCTTCAGCTGGCCTCAAAATATAATTATCTTCTGAACCTACACTAAATAAGCTCCTTCCATTCTCCTTTCTTAGCTCACATACTGTAGTAGATTGTGAAGTTGGTCAACCAGAATGGTAGCAATTTCTTTCCGGAGGAGGTAACCATAAACTACAATGCTCTGTTGAAGCAACATTGCAGAGCGCCCCCAACTTAATTCAGCAGGGTAAAGGTTAAAGACTCTTACAAAATCACCAACAGAACTCAAAGAGCATTGAATCAGTCTTGAAAGTATGAAACAAATTAAAGACAGTCAACTCTCACCCCAAACTGCAATTTTCGTAGTAGTCCACAGAAGTTCTCAACCGGCACACCTCTTTGACTGACAGCAATTTAAAAATGCAGAGTGCTGTAGACTCATATTACACTGTACTGAGAGTGTTTTGATTACACATTGGGGCTTTGTATATTCACTTTGAAGCAATTAACTGAGATAATGTGTCTAAATGGGATGAACTTAGACAAGTAAGTTGGTTAGGAGAATCGGAAATGTTTTGAGTGAGAGGATTAGAACTTCCATGCCCTCCTGAAATCCCCAGAAAACTGAAAACATTTATGCTTTTTATCTCATCTTGGTTTTCCTCAAATATTTCCAAGCAGCCCATGACTTTGGTTGCTCCATAGTTCAGTAAACAACATTAGCCTACAGAGCAAAGAAATTTTCAATCACATCTTTAGTTTAAACACATCTCTATCATGCATTCGTACTGAAAACTTCAGTGAGAGTTTTCCCTACATAGGTCATATTTAAGCAACTCATGTTAAGTTTGTCAACTGCAGATGAAAACAAAGTGTTACATCTCTAAGACCATGGCAACAAGAAATGAAGACATTACGAAAGCAACAAAAACAAACCTACATGTCCATAAATGTAGCATGAAATCTTAGAGTAACTTCCCTTCATCTTTAGTTCAGCAAACGTTTTCATAAAGTCGGCTTAAAGTATTACTTCTTGAAAGAAAATGGTTCACACTGTGACAGACTGGACACATTTGTATTAATACAATGACGGTCCATAATAAAAGAATCAACATTGAATAATAAGTAATCTTTTCTTTTCAAAAAAAAAAATGGTCCTGGGCAAAAAGAATTACTGAGAAAACTATCAGGCCGCTTAGAGGTTTGAATGTCCACTTCTTTCCGAGGGGTTTTCTCTGACATATGTTTGCTTTTCTTGCACACAATATTAAAAATTGGAAGTTAGAGAAAATCTGGCTGCCTTTTTATGCAAACACTGGCAAGTACAGATTTCACAATAATTCTTTGTAAGATTACATGCAGTCACAGAGTCCAAACAAGCCTCCAGTCAAGGCTAAAATATGCCTCATGGATCATTCTTCAGCTATGGACCTCTCCCGACATAGACATTTGGTTACCTACTGCATTTGTCTACAGCTACAATCGTTTTGCTTTAAGACTTATTGGTTTCTTCTTATTTGCATGAGTTTTACATATTTTGTGTAAAACTGCTTTTGGTATTTTACAAAAAGTAAATAAAATAATTACCAAAATGCCATTCTGTTTTCGACACACTGCAAAACAGACTACGTATAATTTTTTAGCCTATTTTTTTTTTAGATTTCCCAGCAAAACCATGATTTGGAACATTTGCCATGATTTTGGTGCAAAACCACATCAAGTGAAAGTGACTAAGAAATTTGAACTAAGTTTTTAAACAAAGCTTGAAAACTGCCAACTTAAGGTACATCAAATATCATCTCACTAGAAAGTTAATTTAAATTAATTTATACTCCTACTGGACATCACCTAACCTCTGGTCAGTACCAGTACTATAGATTTTATGTGAAGAAGAACCACACAAGTATTAAAGTGTCCGTAAATGTAAGATACGGCTGGAAGGGCTACCAGGGAGCTGTTATTTAGGAGGAGATGCAATGCAACTTTTAATTTATGCTACTATTTTAAAAACCCTCTTAAAGGAATGAAGGTAAACTGTATAATTGCCACAAAGGCATTTCCTTTATTGACTTGGGACACAGCTTCAATATCATTCCTGGAACATCATCTCATTCAAGGCAACTTATCCTTAAACAAGTGGCTCATGAGGAACAATAATTTGATAAGTGCATCTGTACCACCAACAGTTTAAGAGCAGATGCAATCAAACTCTAAAGGACAGTTTCACAGAAATAAATGAATTCTAGAAGGTATGAAATGCAGATATTAAAGCTGTAGGGGTGAAAGTCTAACTTTTTTGACAGTAAGATTACCTGTTACCTCACATTTCCGGAAATAGCCAGACATAAATTCTTGTTAAGATTTCCACATTCTACTCAGTTGATATTGTTACATATGTTTCTCTGAGCTTAGAAAGACAGAATTTACTTTTATTTACCTCACAACTGGCAAAACTGAGGCAGTGCAAAATTCCTGCTGTTCCTACTCTAACCGTAGCAGATAAAAAATGCCTCTACAGTAGTACAAGCATAACAGAAATGCGAGCAATGATACAAAAGACAGATTACTGAGTGGCCTCGAGGGCGTACCTCATCTAAAAGGGTTCTGTCTCCATCCAAATAACAGCTCTCTGGTTCTACCAAACTGAGAACCAAATGTGCACTGCAGCAGCAGAGAAGGAAGATATTTTGCACACATATTGAAGTCATGCAGTTCAAGCATGCAATGATTATGATATCATTTGATATTATACCTGTAAGTATGCATGCATGATCTAATGATATAGCATTCCATGACTACAAAGAAAATTTGCTTTTTCCTGTTTGGATATGAGTATACATTGAATGGCATGTACAATGTGAGTAAAACAAAACCTGTTTGCCTTTATTATTTTTAGTAGATGCAGATTAGTATATAATAAAGAGACAAGCTGGGAAATGTTGGTGCGCATTGTATCATGGACTTCGTCAAAATTAAAGTATTCCACTATAGCCTTCATAATAGCTGCCAAATATTTGCCTGTTTTAGACTTGTGAATAATATTGTTGTGCTGGAACAAATATCTCTGCCGGCCAAGCATATAATACACATGCCCAGTCAGGTGAAACAGGTCACAAGGTACATTTGACCTTGTGATCCAACCAAAAGTACCAAATTTCCCAGCTTGTCTGTTATAATGATAAAGCATTAAATGATTAAAACAAAATTTCTACCAGCTGCTGGAGTTTTGCAGCAATTTGCGTTAATGGCGGAATAAGGAGATTGGAAAATTTTCTGAAATCAAGTAGTCATCTTTCATAACTACCACAATGTTGATTTCAAAGTCTGTGCAAAAAAAAAATAAAAGTGGAATCAAAATACGAATGTTAGAAGGAACAGAAAACTATGCACATTCATACTGTTTCTAAAGAAAAAAAAATTCTAGATGGAAAAATATTGTGCATATTGTGCAAACATTAATTTATTAATGAACTTTCAAGTAAGCATTGTGTCTTGGAAAAGTCTGAAAGGTTCACATAATAATACAAGAAGAACTTTTGTTTCAATCTGTAAGCAAATACATCCATCACTTTATGTGAAATATCAGACTGGGTAAAGTTAGTAAGTAAGTTAGACGAGGTTTTACGGCAAACTTCCTAACCAATTGGTTTAAGTCAGGCAAGCCACACCCTTTTTGGAGTTGTGGCTCGCTGGCTTGTTTTCCATACTCTATTTTGCTTGGTGTAAAAGGGCTATGTGCATCGCATGCATAGAAAATAAAATGGGAGAGACTGCTTGCTGCTTGCTAGGTCTAATGTATACTATAGCGCAGAGAAAAAGAGCCATATTGCAAATAACCATTATGTTTGTCATATAAAGATATTTTAGAGCAGAAACATGATGCACTCTAGAAGATGCAATGTTTTATAAGTTGAAAGGGATGTTTGATGAACCAAGATTGTCTTCTAAATAACTATAGTCTATTTTGTTGAATTCTAAAGCAGTACATGACTGTTTTGATACCATGCACAACTGTTTTGGAAATAGAGATGATAATGTAAGATATTCAAGCAACAGGCAGAGAAATCTCCTAATATGAATCCATACAGATCATTCAATAATAAATATTTTATGTTCAGTACATTGCATTCAGCAATATGCTATATAATTTAGGCAAATACGTTTTAAACTGTTCACGCTAGATTTTCACTTCAAAACACTTTTTTAATCCCATGGGGCATATAGGTACTAATAAAAAATAGATAGGTACTTTAAAGCTATCATTATTACAGTAATAATGATGTATAATTTTTATTATCTATTCAGTATACACACTGTCACACTGCATAAAGCATAAAATAGGGCTTAACATTGATGGCAGTAGCATCATTTCATTCACATGCAAAACACTTCAGCTATTCTAATCTACTGCATATGTTGTAAAAAGATTTCTTCTTCTAATTTTGAAAAAGAGAAAAACTGATTTCATACTTTGCTACATACTGTATTTTGACCATACCAAAAAAGCAAGAAAAATATTCTAACTATGAATATAAGCTCTCTACAACTGATGAAAACCATGCTACCATGCAGATGACACCTTTAATAAAACTTAGCTCTACAATGGGAACTACACATTCTATTACATTTTGCACATTTTCCCAAGCACAGCAGAACAACTACAATCTCATTTTCATCTACTGCACAAACTACATGGTATCTTTTCGTGAAGTCTTTAAACATAAACACTGTCCATTCATTGTTATACTAGATTGCAATGATGACAAAAGGCAAGAAAATGTACATTTTTCTGAAAGCAAAAATATACCTATAACAGTAAGCTGACTTTACAAATTGTATTTTAGGAAAAAAAAAAATAAAAAAAGCTCCACCAATCAAAGGTTAAAGCAAAATTTTCCCTTACAATCCTCCATAGGAACCACCGCCTGGATGTGACATGATTAGTTGGCAGAGGAAACAGGTAGAATGCAGAAGGGAACAGTGTCTCAGTACCCTTATGGCAACAACAACTGGTTAAAAGGATAATTTCTTTCATAGGATATTCTTTTGTTATGTTGTGATCATTTATTGATAAGTGCTGCCATTATAATCCCATTTTTATGAAAGCATACATGATGGATACAAATATCTCATTTGTGGCACTCACCCACTTTAAAGTTTGTGGTAGCAACACTTGGACAGGTAAATAAACGGGGGAAGACCATGTGTACCGGAATGGTGATACCTCGACATACATCTCCTTCTCCTATCTGAATGTTTTGTATTTCTGTTGCTGTAAAGTTAAAGACGAGAATAAAATCAAGAAACAAACAAAGACAGAAATACAGAATACAATAGTCATTGCCAGTGTTCACTATCGTTTTACTTATGCCATTTTGATGATTCTAGCTTCCACTGTTTGATTTCTGTCACATGAGGTGAGCACAACCAGGGGTAAGTCTTGACCTTTTCCATGACAATTCTCCCTGTTGTTCTTGCTTATAAAATTAGCAATGTTCCATTAACAAAAGCATTTTTAATTGGTGGGAATGGCATCTTTATATACTGCAAACTATTAATAGTAGTCTGATCAAAAGCTTTTGTAGTCTCTAGACACAAACAAGTTCTTTCCCAAGACTTGTGAGATATCAAAACTGAAATATCTTGGCCACCTTCATGTCTACAGCTGCAATTTTGCCGCTCTAAGGTTTTTTAATAACTTCCTGTATGTACAATCATTTACCTAACTTCATTTTCTACAAACTTAGACATGCTAAATTTTAAAAGGCAAGGATGCATACAGGAGAAGCTAATGCAATGAAAACAATCAGCTTTAAGTCTCCCATCTCTATGTACAACATGTTTACTCTATCAAGGCCAAAAGACACTTGTGGCTAACAATGTTTTTTAAATATTTGATATGAGAACTGAATACAAGGCTATCTTTGTGTTGAAGCTCCACAAATACACAGTATAAAACTTTCTTTCTGTTCACTACTTTCAGTTGCTGGAAACCAACTTAAAATATTGTATAGTAGCTAACTGCTAATTCTGTCCTTCCTAAGCTTTGTAAAAACGTGACACGAGACACAGACAGGATTTCTTTTACAGTGACTGTGGCTCTGTCCCTGCCAGCCTAGGATGGTGTTTTCCTCTCCTTCTATCTTTTTTTTTTTTTTTTTAATTTTTTTTTAAGTAGGTGTCCTTGCACATCAGATGTGCTACATGCAACCTTTAAAATAAATTATGTTGAACATTAATCTTCTAATATTTTTGCATAACATTGGAAAAGGGGGAGGGGGAGGGGGGCATTGCCCAATGCTGCTGAACTTGACATACCATCTCTTGCATAGCCTTCAGCACAACCACATGTCTCTACTCTCACGAGTTGTATTTCCACTGATTTGATTGGAACAGCGCATTCATCAATGATCACATGACCTGTCAGAGGTTTAGTTATACAGCAGGATGAGGAGTCTAACTTTCCACGAATTTTGAACTTTGGTAAGGATGCTTTTTGCTGCAAAAGAGAACAACAACATGAGCTCAGTAAATGTTAAATGATAACAGAATTAAGTAGAACTAGTACCAGAGTACTGATTCGAATTATTCAGGGTAAGGATACCACCAGAGATAATAAAGGATTATACATGAGGTTGTTTCTAGATGAATATTCATTTAAATTACCCCCTCTTTTTGATGATAGAGCTCATAATGATACAGAGCACATGTATACTAACCTCTCTCAATATGACCCCTCCCCTTAGAGCCATTATTTTACACTATCAACCAAAGAGATGGCTGCATCCCAGTCTTCAGCCACTTTCACACTGGGTGAATAATGTAAAGGATGCTTGCTCTGTACTGTTGACTGATACAGTAAGGTGTTCAGGCTTTAATAAAGGAAATACCTCTTAAATAAACAACTTGAAGCAGGAAAACAAGAAGAAGGTTTTAAGCCAAAAAATAGTGTTGATGCATGAATGGAAAACTAAACCTTAGCCGTGTTGAGAAATGTCAAGTCAGATCTTGAGTTGTTTGAGCAGATATTAGTAACAAGATTTGTGACCTAAAGTGAACTTGAAGCAAGCAGTGGTAGTACTAGATCTTCTCCAATGATAAGTATGATCTGCTTTCGTTGTTTTTTAATCTTTAGATTAATCTAGATTTGCAATCAGGATGTAACCCTTTTGTGGGGATTATCAAGTTTCCAAAATTCCAAAGCTTTTCATGCATTTGAGTAATTTTCAGCATTTGAGGAATTTTCAATAAAAAAAGAAGAAGAAGGAAAAAAAACTAGTAATGTGAGGTTCACATAATGCCAAAAAGTGTGTGGTTCAAAGTTTGATTTTGAATAAAAACATGGCAACTTCATTTGCTAATGTAATGCCCACAGCCTAATTGGATTTGGATGCAAACATCTGAAGATTTTTAAGATTGACCCCTCTCCGAGTACAAACTTTATTCAAACCTACACACTGCTTGTAACAATGTCTGTACTGGGCAATGGCTTGTTTGCAGTTAACAGGTCATGCTAAGAAGTAATTCTGGTTGTAAGAAGGAGAGCAGATTTTAATATGATGTGATGAGCTTATGCTTCATTGTAAAAGCTTATGCTTCATTGTAAAACTTTCTAACCATCTAGCTATGACAGAGATACTGGAAACATGATACATCAGTGAAAAACTTAAATACACATAGATGTAGATGATTGGTATATAAAGGTGATCTCTTTGAAATCATACATGCACGTACAAAAGCTACCTTGAGCTTATAAGTTACATCCCAGCTTTTATTTGTCAAAAGAAAGTATAATTTGCGTTCATAAACAAAAAAAAAGTTCTTTTTCTTTATCTGCACAAAATTCCTGTCAAAAAAGATTTACTGAATTGATTCTTACCCATATGATACTAAATAACAATTTTAAAGTCAGCCTCCTCCACAGGTGGTACTTTAAAGGGTAAGTGCAGTCATCCCAATTTGAAGTAATGCAGTACACTGTCCTCTTTCATGACTGACTGCATGAGAGTCATGTGACAACATTTTTTCTCTTAAAATGTGAAATTTACTTTACTAGAAGTAACTTCTGGGTTTTCCTTGAATGTGCAGTATTGGAGTCATAAAATACAATGAGAAATAAGAAGAGAACTGAAATTTAGCTGTTGCTTCAAAATAAGGTTTGGGTGACTGCTCTTCCCCTTTTTAAAGAATTATTAACAGTTTAATGTCCTCTGCAGTTGAATTATTTCGTACCACTCTTCACATAAAGAAAAACAATAACCTTACTCAGGAGGTATATGTTTAGTCCTTACATTTGCCTTAGCACTGCCCTCCTTGACATTTTGAAGAGATTCTGGGGTAATAGTGAAGGGAACAGGCTTTGTTTCTGCTTTAGCCCCCCTGTCTGTATATTCAATGATGAACTCCACTGTCTTAGCCATGTCCTTCGCTAATAAAGGACGTTTCATGTCAGCTCGGATTGTATACTAGAATGGAAAACAAGAAAAGAGAACTTCTCATTAAAAAGTCAGCTTTAAGGTGGAATTATTTAGCCTACACTAAAATACTCCACCTGTATACAAGGCACTGTGGTATAAACATGTCTGAAACAGTTCATGACCTTAATTAATTAATGGCATAGATACTGCAGTCATTAAATAAGAGTTTATTGCTCAGTTTCTAACCAATAAGTTTAAGTTGGGCAGGCCCTGTCCTTTTTCTGAGTGGTAGCTCACTGGCTTGTTTCCCCCACTCCATTGCTCATGCACCAAACACAATGGCAGTAGGTTCTATTTTAAAATCTTTAGTATGACTCAAACTCCAGTCCTTCTCCCTATAGGTCAGATACTCAGACTTACCACTTGGCCACATAATTAATGGTATAAAGCACTCCTGTACTATGTTGTGCATATGTCTTAAACAGCATATTTGTTACAGGGTTTCAGGTGGGTTTAGGAGAGCTCTGGGGTTTTAGAAAATTAAGGGGATTAGAATGAAGTTGGTAAATAGAAATGCTACTAGAAAATATAATCTGTGTGTGGATCGACACCAGTGTGTCTATTTTGAAAGTTCATCCTTCAACCTTCTAGAAACAATTTTCCTTTTGAAAGTTTCCTTTAATTATTGTGCTAACTTCTTTTTGAGCTTGATTAAGAGTAGCATAAGGTTTCAATCAATCCCACTCTTTTTTGCATCAACTTGGGGACTATACCTATGGAGTCACTTATACATAGGGGAGGATTTTGCAAGTTATTTTCTTTCAAATTTTTCCTGCCAAAGAAGCCACCTGTTGATAAAATAGTCTGCTGAAAGCTTAAGACCACATTATAGAACAAATGAAACATTGGTAGGCACTTTAGAACAAGCATTTATTACTGCCCAACTTTCCAGTAAGGTCAGGAGATTAGTCCAGTCTGCAGATATATATGTGTGAACACAGTAGGAAAGGTTCAGGATGCACATGTGTGCTAAAAGATAGACAATTGCAAAAATGCTGAGACATGCTGAAGAAAATTAAATTATGGGGAAGAACTTCACATCTGAATCTGATTGTTGCATATACTTCATGCAAGCCAGCCTCAAACTGAAGTGAATAGACACCCAAAGATCCTCCATATGTAAGGTATGTAGTGCTACTAACTACAAACTTGTGTACAGTAAGCAGTAGCTCCCTTGTTCAATCAAACCATAGGTCTACTTTACATTTTCAGCTAAAATGTCTTAGGTTAGGGAGCTAGAAGCTCTATGTTTTTAATTTTCTCAAATGCCAAGAATTGTCATTGTAGAATATTGTCTGTTTACAGTACTAGTCTTTCCTACCCATTTCAATTCCTACTGTGAACATTTCTACAAGTTTCTGAGGCCTTACCCATGGCCACCATGTGCACACAACAGAGAGTGTCAAATATTTCAGCAAATCTCTGGTGTTGAATGATTGATTAATGGGAAAATCCAGATGTAGGTTTAATTAATAAGGAGGATACAGTATCTGTTCAATATTGATGTTTTCTACATTATACCAATGTTTTTATTGTCATTTATGGCATCCCAAATCAACTACTTGGCTGATCGGTGCATGTTTTCCATTCCCTATTACAATGCCGAGATTCAAGATAACAGCTCTTGCTACGCAGCAAAATCCAGCGTTCGCAGACTTGCGAATATGTAAATTTCCGCCAGGTAACTTACTGCCATACCTTTGCATGGAAAGAAAAGTAGATCTCTTCCAAAATGAATTTCTGACATGAAAAAGGGCACGATGTGTACAAGTTTTTCATGCCAGTGGTCTAAAATGCACACTTGAACATACTGATAAGGTTAAATGCATAAATGAAAATAGAAAAAATTCATTGAAACATAGAAGTTTGAGCATTGCGCATTGATCTGTAAAAGTCAGCTACAGTACATTGATTCCACTTTTTCAGAAATTTGATATATTTCGGAGATACTTCTGGATGTTCATTTTCGGTGGAGGGAAAAATATTGACAAATTTCGCCTTAAATTGTTTTTCCTGCTCAGTTATATTGTAAAACAAAATGCAGCAAGATTGCCATGCAGCTGTTATTGAAAAGGAGTATATTTTTGAAAATTTGGAACTGTAATGACTGTGAGCTATGGAAACACTGACTTTGCAGCACTGTCGTCTGCTAGCCATCCTGTGTACATGTGAAGTTGTGAACTCGAAAAACAGTTCGCCACAGTATCCGGTCTCTGAACAGAACAGAGACGAAAAAAGTTGTATGATGAAGTTGATGAACCAACCACTAAGGTCCGAAGGTAAGGGTGCCAGATTGTGTTTAAAAGCCCTAAAAATTTCAGATTTATGCCTCATAGTCCTGACGAGTTCATTGTTCAGTGGCATAACCTAACGTTACATGCAACAATAATGAATATCAACGTGACAACCTTAAAGCATTAAAACGGTTAGGCCTAGCTATGCCTTACAACTACAAGTTGTACATGTAAAATAGGCCTGGCCTCGGCATAACTTACGCTACTTCCACTGTAAACAGACTGAGAAACTTATATTATATATGACAAGTGTAGCCCATATGCCTGACTAAACTCCGTCGGTTCGTGTTGCAGAGGCCTTACGAAAAGACCTCACATTTGTTTTGCTCAGATGAAAGATTTTTTATGAAACATCAATGCAGATGTGCACAACTGTGCATCGACAGTCATTTTATCATACAATTTTCATGGCCAGTAGCACAATCAGTAGGTTATAGGCCTATTGGGGCCTTGTATGCCACCTCACATGTCAGTGCAGTGCCATATGGCAAAATTTCCTGATATTCAGAATAGGTGCAGTGTTTGGAGCAATTGCCTTGGATCCCCATTTGTTACAGCCTAGCTAGGCAAGGTAAATAATTAGTTAACAATTAGGGTGACCATTTGTCCAGGTTTATGCTGGACAGGCCGTGCGCCTTTTGAGCATGTTGTCCTTCATTCGGGTTCACACAGCACCCAATGTTGAATATTCCCTATTCTGGAAATTCTTAACAATAACATTTCCAACAACCTGATGATTTCATTTTTACATGTTTCCCATTTTCCTCATCCTAATAGAACACCAGGACGGGCATTTTGCAGCATGAGGGCATTTGTGATGCCAAAAATGTGGTGTGGCATCAAGGCATGGCCACCCTATTGACAAACAGTTGAGAAACACTTTCCATGTTCTTCTATGTATTATGGAACAGTATAGACTAGTGCCACTCTACAAAACACATTAATACTGTGTTCAATGGCAAACTTTCAGTTAATACTGTTATGGCGAACTCTTAGGGAATGCAAAATGACACTACCAACAGCAGCAAAATGGTACTACACATAGTTTTACTTCCAGCATGGGCAGTCAGATTTGTTCTGTGTGTAATTGTTGCAGTGTGTTCAATAGCTGCTTTTTAACCATTGATTTCTCTTAGTGATCACCTAACCCTAAACGCTATTCTAAGACAGATTCAAGAAAAGTTAATTATGTCATTGGTCATTGTCAAGTACAAACTAGTACTGTAGTTAAATATTTTGGGAATTTGGGTGTGTCTTTCACCAAGTAAGAGTATATCACATAACACTTTTTGTCTCTCATGGACTGTCACCAATCTGTCCAGTGCCAGCCTTGGATTAAAAGATTTCCATGGACCTCCAGATGGCATTTGCTAATGCTTTTGCTTAAGAATGTGCAATAAGATATCATTCTTGGCAGGCATTAGGGTGCATATTTGTTGGTTCATGGACTAAACAACAACAGTGAACATGTAAGTTCAGCTACAGTATGAGTGCAGATTGAGCAACTTAATCTGACATTTTACCAGTCTGTCAAGTGCAGTGAAAGAATAGATTCCCAAGTACTACCATATGACATTGGCTTAAATGCTTTTGCCTGAGATTGTGCAATAAGATATCATTCTTGGCAGGTTTAAGGATGCAAATATCAGACCACTTACTTCATTCTTTCACAGGGAAAGCATGTACCCTCTTCCTCTTGAGTCCCATGTGAGGGTATTTCTGCACCCTGTCTCTTTCTCCCCTACCCTGCCCCTTTTCAACTTCTCCTGCTGGGTGTAACCTTCACCACAAAGTGGACAGACCCTACCAATGAGTGCACTGCTAACACTTGTATGGACTCTGATGCAGTTGTTTGTGTGTGAAGTGGCAGGCTAACATCTCAGTATAAGTAAAGAAAGCATACATTAAAACCTGTATGGGGCTATGGGGAGTTGGCAGATGGTGCACAGCCCTTTGCACGAACAGTGTGTCCTACAGCTATACTTCCCCCTGCCACTCTTTCACTGAAGCTAGGAGTCTGCATACATGATTTTGTTGGTAATTCGACTGAACAACAGCAGTGAACTGAGATACCTGATTTCAGCTATGATCAAATAAGCATCAGAAACTTTAAATAGACTCATTGGCCCAACTGACAACAACAGCTTATCCTACTGTAGTTTCACCCCTAGTGTGTATTGCCAGGGTTATTTCATGAAATGTATTTCCTTTAGCTTTAGCCTTGTGTGCATTTTGTTATGAGTACAAACTGAGTGTTGGCCAGCAATATTCCATTATTTTTTAATGGCTTTGAGGTACTTGCCAGCAAGTTCAGAATTTCTAGATAAAACAAAGTGATAAGACATCACAATTCCTTCATCAAACTCCTTTTGTTTTCAAATTCATTTGTAACAACTTGACCTTGTCAGACAAACACAGTCAAGTGTTCACAAAAATAATGCACCCTCTTACTCTGCGCACTACAATGATATGTATTTGCCAGCAAATACAGTTGTTCTAGTTTCAATTTCTTTTTCTGCAGGTAGTCAAAAATTTTCATTTTGTGCTTTTCATGACTGATCTAGTGAATTGCCTCATTATTTGGTCCAGTTAAAGTTGGCTGCTATAGAGGGATACTACACAGCTAAAGAGCTGAAGAGAGAATTTCACAACAATTCTTTGAGTACCAGAAGAAACCATGCATTATTAATTATAATTGCTGATTTTTTTTTTTAATAAAAACACCATGTTATAATTATCACAAAGAGCTTGTGAATATTCATTTATTATAACAACCACTTGTAAAATGAGGTGAAAATTGAATGGGTGGGTCCATCAAGTGAACAAAGTTGCATTAACATTATAAAGCAATGTTAAAATGATAGAGCTCTTATGAGCACATCAGACAGTACTTACTCTGGGTATATAATTCTTAAAACATCAGAATTTATTTCAAGCCAATAATCACCCTATGCTTTCTTTAAAAAAACAACAGGCCACTTTACATCTCTCAACAAATCTTCACAAGGGACCACGGATATGTGGGGGAAGGGGGCTTTAGCCCCCACCTTTTACTGTGGCAGGCATTTTGGGCCCCCTCAAACTGATATTATATCCTTGAACATATTCAGCCGCTTTGGTGATTAGCCTAACCCCTTCAAAGTTTGCTCCATGACCCCTTCACAATTATTATACTACATGATTTATTTTGTTAGGATTGGGCATACATCTGGAACAGACATATTTATTATTTATAAGACCTTTCTTGCATATTTCTAAAACCATCAGAATATGTTTGAAACTGCAGGAAAATATTTGTGATGAATGAACCTACCTGTATGTTAACAAAAACACCATGGTATGTCTCAAACAGCTTTCTACTCCCCTTGGCTTTCAAAGGAAATTCAAATGGAATTTCTGTTTTACCTTGAGCAAACTTTCCAGGTTTAGCCACCTGAAGAACACCAGTTAGTAGTTGGATAGGCTATGAGGAAATACAAAATTAAAAAGGTTATTTTGCACAAAAATTATGTTCCCCTTGCTGTTTTAATGTTATACAATTATTGCGGCTGAAGACAAACTTACATGCACCAAAATACAACATTCACAATTTGTAAACACTATATCTATTCTCCCCACCTTGAGAGATTGACAGCTTCACAGATACAAACTTTTTTCTTTTACAAAGCATGCATCAGGCCTCAGAATTTTATGATGGTGGGACAAGGTGGGAAGGGGGGGGGGGCGGGCAGGGAGATTCTGGTATGTAAAATTGTGGGTTGGGGTTGGCCCATGCTGTAGCTTGTAAGTTGGAACATACCCTTGGAAATTGAATAAATTTCCCACTTGAATTAAAACTTGCAGGACTGCTGAGAGAAGTTCAGGAAGGCAAGTAGGAAACACATGTGGTGAATGAAATCCACTAGTTTAACCAGCACACAATATTTTGTGTCACACCCATATTGCATTGGACCAACTGCAAGGTCAAGTGGTTAGAGCAACAGACTTGCAGTCCGGAGGTTCGAGTCCTGGCCAGGTCACACCGAAGACTTCAAAAACAGAACCTACTGCCATTGCTGTTGTTGCCCAGCATATGCAATGGAGTAGCCAAAAGAAGCCAGTGAGTCACAAAGTTCTGGAAAAAGGGCCATGGCTGGCTTGACTTTAACCGATCGGTTGAAACCTGGTCGTAAAATTCCATCTGACCTAACCTAATTCATACTGAATTGATGTTATCTTACTACTCTTACCTTCACTGAATTATAGAAAGCTTCAAACAATCCCACACTTTTACTGCTCAGTTGTAAGTTGACAGAACCATCAATTGTGAGTGTTATTCCTTGATGCTGGACATCTGTTTTACTTTGTACAATTACTACACCAGCCAACACCTCCTTCATGAAAAGAAAAAATTTAATTTTCATTTAATACCAATTTGTATTAGAGTGTGAAACAGGGCATAAAAATAAATCCCTTTCTTTGAAAATTTGGCTTCTGTCCTAAACTATGGTTGTACTTAATTTGTGTAAGTAGAGTCATGTTTTACTCGCATCTTCATTTGTTCACCTCCACTGGAAGAAAACTGATTGACAAGCATACAGTAGCCAAAGTGGCACCATTCATGGCTAATATGGTAATTAGGTGGATTTTTGAAGCTGAGAAGAGTCTTGGGTTGTGTTCAGTTTGAAGAAAACCCAATTGATAAACCTAGAATTCATGACAAAGATCATTCATGGCAACTCTGTAAAAAATTTCCAAACAAGATTAAACCGCAGGAACACAATTAGAACCAGTATTTCACTTCAAAAGGGAAGTTCCTTTTACAGGTAAGTATGGTACTTAGAGTAGGCCTACATTGTAGGTGAGGTTTTAAGATGTGAGGAATTCTGGGTTGTTTCCAGCTCAAGGAATGTCAGGACTCTTCAAGTGGTGTGGCCAAGGACTGAGTACAAAGTATTGTAAGTCCTTCCTTCAATGAACCCACTGCATGGTCACATGGTCTGAGCATCAAACTTGCAGTCGACAGGTTGGGAGCTTGAGTCCTGTTCAGATCATACAGTAGAATTTATATACGGGGCTATGTCAATGTTCCCAAGGTTCAATCTTGGGAACATCCACAATTCTGGGGTTCATCTAGCATAGGGAAAAACAACCTTGTACTCATTGTCAAATCATATAAGAAAACGGAAAACATTGAACCCCAGGAACTTTGGGTAGACCTACTGTACCAACAATAATAATAATAATACATTGAACTTACATAGCGCCAAATCAGAACAAAAGTGTACAGTAGCTGCTCTAGGCGCTTGACAAAAATAAAATCAAACAACAAATTCATTTCAATCAAAGAAGCAAGCAAACAAATGAGTCTTGAGATTATGCTTAAATGTAGAAAAATTAGTACATAACCGAATATGGTCAGGTAACTGGTTCCACAAGTAGGGAGCAGCATATGCAAAACATCTGTAACCATATGATTTCAATGTGGATTAGGAAGAGCTAGGAAAGCCTTCTCAGAGGAATGAAGAACACCTGCGGGAGTATAAGGAGACAGAAGCTGAGAGGTATAAACAGGCTGCCTTAAATGCTGACCACCAAAAGTAAGCAGCATTATTTTAAATTTGATTCTCTCTCTAAAAGGAAGCCAGTGAAGTTCCTTTAAAAGTGGGGTTGTGTGACACTGTCTACTTTTCCTTTTGACAATACGTGCTGTGGAGTTTTGAATTTTTTGAAGTTTCTTTATCGAAACATCAGGCAGACCATAAAGCAAAGAATTGTGAAAGTCGATCCTGGAAGTAACAAATGCATGAACTAAAATTTCACAAGTTTTATCATCAAGGTACTTTCGCAGAAGGCTAATGTTTCTCAACTGCCAATTGGCAGATCGACAGAAGGTATTAACATGTTTTTCCATATTCAGGTTTTGATCAAAATACATGCCCAAGTTTTTTACAATTTTTGAAGCAAAGATAAGGTCATCACCAACTGGAAGAGGGGGAAAATCAGGGATTTCAACCAAAACCTACTGCCATTGTGCTTGAGGCTCAGCATAAGCAACAGAGTAGGGAAAGCAAGCCAGTGAGCCACGACTGAAAAAAAAAAGCTGTGGCCGGCTCTACTTAAAACCAATTGGTCAGAAACTGGGTCACAAAACTCCACCTAGCCTAACCTACTGTACACTACCCAATGTATGATGAACATACAGTATACTATGCTATACAGTACTTGTATAGCCAATGAACAGAGTAGGCATCATGTACATGTATAAGTATGTAGAATCCTATACGGATTGCTTCTTACTGTGTGTACATACCATATACTTGTACATGAGTTGCAAGGTAGAATGTACGATGATCATGTACATGAGTTGGGTAGACTGGTTTCTCAGGCTGTTGACTCTCAAGTGTCAAACTAGGCGCAGGGGCGAGGTCAGCCGTTACAAGGCAGGTATCTGGTTTAGTTTTAGCCAAGACTGATTCTAAAATTAGTGAGAAGAAGTATTTATCTAGGAAGGTTGGTGATTTGAGGGTCATGTTTGCCAATGTTCGCAGTATTTCCAATAAATTTAATGAGTTTCTTGCACATGTTTCCATAGACAATCCTGACTTAGTTGGGGTTACTGAAAGTTGGCTCCATAGTGATATTAGTAATTCTGAAATTCAGGTTCCAGGGTATAAAACTTATAGGCAGGATAGGGTTGATACTGTTGGTGGTAGAGGTGGAGGGGTCTTGCTGTATGTTAAGGACATCATAAATTGTGTTGAAGTCACTGATAAGTTTTCTACTGGTTTTGCTTACTGCTTGTTTTGTGAACTTAGTCCAATCAATGGGGGTACTCCTTTGGTTGTTGGCATCATTTACCGTTCACCTAACTCTGGTGCTGATAATAATCAGAATTTGCTTCAAAGTTTGAAAAATTTTTCTTCTAAGAGGGCGGTTGTGTTTAGGGATTTCAACTTTCCTGATATTGATTAGCATTTATGCACTAGCGGGCCACATGGGAGGGAGTTTCTTGGGGTGGTGTCTGATTGTTTCCTCACTCAGCATGTTCTGTCTCCCACTCGTGAGGATAATTGATTAGATTTGGTGTTAAGTACTGTACTGATGATAATCTGGTCAGAAATTTGAGGAGTGGTGGTAAGGTTGGATGTAGTGACCATGACCTTATTAGTTTTGACATTTGTTGTTTCAGTAAACCTCCAAGTAGTGACAAAACTGTTCTTGACTTGAGTAAAGCTAATTTAAGTCATGCAAAAGAGGAGCTTAGCATAGATTGGGTTGCACATTTGTCTCATTTAGGTCCTGCTGAAGCTTGGAAATTTTTTCAGCAGTACTGTTTTTGATATTACAAAGTTATGTATACCACTCAAGAAGGCTCGGGTGAAAAGTAGGCCTATTTGGATTTCTAGGGAGGTACTCAGGGCAACTAGGAAGAAACGTTAGTGTTGGCGACGTTATAAGGCCAGCAAGGACTCTGATGACTTAAGTGCCTACAAGAGTCAAGAGGTCTTAGTTAAAAATTTGGTTAAGGACACTAAAGCTAGGTTTGAAGAAAAGTTGGCCAGTGAGGTTAAGATTAACCCAAAATCTTTCCATGCCTATGTTAGGTCTAAGCAGCATGTTAAGGAGGGGGTTGGGCCACTTCATGATGTGAATGGTTCATTAGTTAGTGATCATCAGGAAATGGCTAATTTGTTAAATGATTATTTTGTATCTGTTTTTACCAAGGAGTCATCTGTCATGGGGATTTGTAGGGGTTCTGATATCCCTTCTTCATTAAGTGACATCGTGTTCTCTGAGGAGCTGGTTCTGAAAAAATTAAAGAGTTTAAAGACAAGTAAGGCTCCTGGGCCAGATGGGATCCATCCCGCCATCCCTCATGAATGCTCTGCGGTTTTATCAGTTCCACTATCAATTATTTTTCAGAGATGTGTTGACTCAAATTTTGTTCCTACTGACTGGCGGGTTGCTAATGTCACTCCAATTTTTAAAAAGGGGGATCAGAGTTCACCTTGTAATTACAGGCTAGTCAGTTTAACTAGTGTTGTGTGCAAAATTATGGAATACTTAATCAAGGACTGTTTGCTAAAGAATCTCTTAGATAATGGGTTATTCAATCTAACTCAGCATGGTTTCCTACCCAGGAGATCTTGTGTTACAAATTTGCTAAGCTTTCTTGAGGATGTTTCTTTGTCTCTCGATTCAGGTTCCAGTGTGGATATCATTTACCTTGACTTCCAAAAAGCTTTTGACAAAGTACCTCTACAGTAGGTAGACTCATGGTAAAATTGCATAGGTTAGGCATCATAGGCAAGTGAGCTCAGTGGATCAATTCGTGGCTCAATGGTAGGTCTCAGAGAGTTGTTGTCAATGGAAATTTTTCTTCCTGGAAAGAAGTCTCAAGTGGTGAACCACAAGGTTCTGTTCTTTGCCCACTTCTTCTCTTAATTTTCATAAATGATATTGATAGCTCTATCACTTCCAGTATAAGTATGTTTGCTGATGATACACAGCTCTATAGGAAGGTTGGAGGAAAGGCTGATTCCTTATTGCTTCAGAAAGATCTGGATAGGTAATTTTCATGGTCTCAGACTTGGCAAATGTCTTTCAATGCTGATAAGTGCAAAGTCCTCCACTTTGGTTCTAAGAATCCCCACCATGATTAAACTATGAATGGTACTAATTTGAACAAAGTGACTTCTGAGAAAGACCTTGGTGTAGTTATTACGGGAGATTTAAAGTCATCTAGGCAGTGTGCAGCTACTGCTACAAGGGCAAAATAGGGTGCTTGGGTTGATCAGGAGGAATTTTAAGAGTTTTAGTAAAGAAATTGTGCTAAATTTGTATAAGCAGCTGGTTCGACCCCATCTCGACTATGCTGCACAGGCCTGAACTCTTCTGACTTGCTCAACTCACACAACTTAGGCCTATCCTTATATCATTGACAGATTTAAAAGAAGACTATCCAATGGGAGAACTGGATTCATACTGGGCAATTCCTATGATGTCATGAATTTTTAGACAAGTGATACAGGTTATTGTAAGCACCCAATTGGATGCGAAGAACTTTTGCATTTGATGTGAGGATGTGAGGGTTTTTAAGACAACTCAACATTTGTGTTGTTTCTTCAGAGAAAGATGTTGGAATGTTTTCGAGAGATTTGAAGCCCCAGTAAAACCTAGTACGCTAGGCTAGGCTTATAAGGTGAGAAATCATGAATAGTTTGTGCAAAACCCTGCGTCTGTGTATGGGGATCTGTTCTACCTTACCTGTTTAATATATGTACTAAGTTACATATACTGTAGGCCTAAAGGCTAACGCTAGGACAACCTAGCCCTTGAACAGGACCCAGCATTACATTCCTATGCCATACACTTCATTTCTGGGCCCTTGCCCGGTATACACAAAAACACAGCTCTCTTGCCTACTCACGCGTGAGTAGGCATCCCTCACGTCTCCTAAAAGATACCTTTTCTCACCAAACTTTCCACAGATGATCTTTGTCATCACATTCACCTTCCACACAAGTCTATTAACGAAATAAGACCTTTAGGAGGGAAATTTTGGCTGAATAATTCTGCGAGTAACGTTAAGCCTGTGCAGATTATTTTTCCAGTCAGAGAAGTCCGTGTTTGTCATGTGATCTCATTTCAAACGGAGAAACCTACGCATTGACTTTACAATTTCGTGAAGTACAAAGAGAGTTTACTATATGAAGTACAAGTATTGACTAGCCGCGCTTACTAATTGGTCTTCGACAGCTTGTCTAGCGGAAGTCCTTCCCATCATGCAACACAGTAGTACTGTAGCAGACAATCAAGATGTCGATGTTACTGGGAAGGATGGCACCACATTTTTCCTGCCTTTTGCTGTGAATTTACTGGAATTAAGCATTCCAGAAGGTATAAGTGGTTTAAGAATGCTCCAAATTATAATATTAACTGAAATCTGTTCTATGAACCATTCCATCGTAATTAGAGCTCGGTTTGTTGTTTTGGCTTAAAACGATGTTACCTTTGTACATGTAGGCCAGTGACCGTAGTAAGGAGTGACTACAAGGAGCGGATTATACGGTCACGTTCAGTGACTAGGACAACCTGTGATAGCCTATAGCCTACCTCACCCTAACCCTAAACCTATGCCTGGGGCTACTTGGTGGGGCTTTGCTATAGTTGCTTCTCAATCATATGGCTATCCTTGTTGTTCTGTGAAATTACGGAATAGTCCAACAAAAACTAGCCTGGCATACCATAAAAATGATATTGGTAGCCTAGGCCTAACGTTACTGTACAACCATGTTCAAGTTCAAGGCAAAACTGTACGGCAGGCCTAGCCTAGGCTAACCTGTAACGTTAATGATGATTGATGTTAGGCTAGCCTACTGTGTCAGTGTGAACTCACAAATAGCGAAAATTGAAATTGAAACTCACGCCTTCATGATAAGTTTTGTTCACTCTTTTCAGTCTAATATCTAAAGAGGCCATGTCAAAATACAAACAAGTCTAACTTTGGGACAAAGCTGTGTCGTAGATTGTCTTTAGAACCCAATTAACCTGCAAAATACAAACTTCGCGAAACACCCACCACTGTGTAGAAGTTAGCAGTCTGCAAAGTGCAGTCTACATTCTAGATTTAGAATCACCAACTTTCTGGACTATGAATCTTGAAGTTAGCATGTAATCTCGGGTCGTGAAGTCTTGAACTATTCAAAGCTGGAACACCGACTTCGGAACTCCATTGAAGGCATTAACTCTTTTCCAAGAAGCAGGGTTGTTAGCAAGGTCATAAGGTTTAAAAGGACCAATCCTCCCCCACTACAATTTTGGCAGGGGGTACTGAAATTCTCAATTGGCTCAGCTCTTTGATGGACAGCTATTTCAAACAATACGAAGTTCCAAAGCTTCTATTACACATGCATGATGTAGACGATAAAGTGTTTTGATAATACACATTGAGTTTTTATACTCACCAGGAAGCAATAAACAGATTGTGTCTGGATGAGGATGAATTTTAGATAATTGTGGGAGGGGCTTAATTAGTGAGAAGGCCGGAGAATTGGTACTCTTTGGGGTGAGAGAATTGAGTCTTTAAGGTTAATCTTAATTAAGTTTTTACTAAGAGGAAATACAAATTTTTCAGGAATCGTCCCACTTTTCAAATATCCTGACAGGAAACCCAGAATCCAACTGGAATGCAATCTCCATATTTTCAAATATTAGAAAAGGACAAAAATCACAGCGCTCTTCGCCCGACGAACGTTACGTCACTAGTACAGTTTTGTTTACACTAAATCGAAAAAATTTAGTTTCTTGCACACGTCCTTCACGAACGGGACCGCTGACGGCGACCATAGTCGAACCTAATAACGACTATTTCAGAAAAAATGCCAGTCCAAATTCTAAGGGCTACTATAGGAACATCGTACACAGTGGCGGAGATAGGGATTTCGGTCAAAGGGGGCGAAAATGGTCTGCTGGGGCGCTTCGAGTGAGTAAATATCCTGAGCTTCAGCACGATCGAAGCCACGGCTTTTCAGACTTTCTTTTTGATTTTCCTCAGCCGTAGGACACTAGTTTGCCATTTCTCCTCCAGAAGTTTTTCTATGAAAATATGTTTAAATTTTCTTATCATGGGCCTCCGCAGAAGAAAATTCGGGGGGGGGGGGGTTGGCAAAATTTTTTAGGCAAAATTATTTTAGGGGGAAAAGCTCCCCGTCACCCTGGTTTGGCGAGGAACGAAAGAAAATTTTGCCCAAAATGCCTCTCAGATCGCTGGAAATGTCATTTTTTTTTTTTTTTTTTTTTCGTCTTTTTCTTTATGTTTTTTTTTCGTTTTTGCGAGTTTTAACTTTTCGAGGGAGGTCCCAGCTACCTGCGGACGCCCATGTTTCTATCCCTCTCTTTCACATTCTAGTATAAAGTCGGTTATTATATTTTGTATTATTGTCAGGTCTCAATTTAAGTTTCTATTGTAAAAATGGGCTACTTTGTGAAGATAAAGATGAAACCTGATAGAGCCAAATAGCAAGCAATCTTACAGGGGGAAAAAAGAGTATGGAAATTAATCACCGTTCGGTGTACATTTCCGGGCATCTGGAAATCAAGATAAGTACAAGAAGAAACATTAATTGACGTAATTTACATCATGCGACAACTCTGAAATAGCCATTAATTAAGAACTGACATTGCAAGAAATAGCCAAGACAAAAGGTCTGCTTGACTCTCTAGATACCAAATTCATACTAAATAAAATTAGCCTAAACCTAGGCTTATAAGATGCAATTTTCTGGCTTTTAAGACCACAAAGTACAGAAATAAGGATTTGCATGGGAT
Organism: Holothuria scabra; assembly: GCA_037179385.1. Classification (NCBI taxonomy): domain Eukaryota; kingdom Metazoa; phylum Echinodermata; class Holothuroidea; order Aspidochirotida; family Holothuriidae; genus Holothuria; species Holothuria scabra. The sequence goes on along the minus strand of CM074189.1, from coordinate 4,804,287 downwards.
TATCGTGCATAGTCAGAAATAACCATTTATCATGAGAATGATCACTTGAAGAAAATCAAAATGGTAACTGCTCATTAAAACTTTTCAACCATTACCACTATGATAACAGTTTTATTTAATAGTAACCTGAATGTTCCCTTCAAATGGTTTTGAAAAATGCTGTGGAAGCTATTTTGTTATCTTTATAAACTCTTTTTAAGTTGACAATTATCCCCGACTACAAGAGGGCTATTTGCGCTACAATTATTGTTGTGCCCTTTGCAACATCTTTTATTGGCCGGAGGGTGAATTTTATGTCAGTCCGTGTATTTTGTAAGCTTAAAGTCACGCTTGGCGTGGAAGCAATTAACTTAGCACTTAGCGACAACATTCATTAGTGCGTATAAAGCATGAAGATACGTCTCGGCAAAACCTATCCCTATATTACAGAAGATGACCTATTCCATCAGAATAAAGTGCAGATATAACAGTTACTGGTGGCTGTTTGAGCATTTTGTTATCTTGGCCTTCAAATAACGCTATTAAATTATGTCTTTTGCCAATAACGGTGCAAGAGTAAATTATGTTAAAAACCTACAAAGGGCGCCGACAGACGATTTTGGTCCGTCGGGGGGGGGGGGGACGACCGCCCCCTGACCATATGGCAGCTCAGCCACTGATCGTACATCGTAAAAATGAAAACTACAAAAATATCTAAAATATGCTGAAGAGGCAGTTGGTCCTTGCCCCCTGGCTACTATTTTCAGTAGTGAGATACACTGTTAGTCTAAGTTTGGGCTACAAACACCTGGGTGAAATGCAAACGTCACTTTGTTATTTGCAGTTTTCATTCATTAAAAACCGGCCATATAGTCATGACGCTTAGTTTCATTGGGCAGAGTTTTCTAAGATTTAACACCTCGCCGTAAACAAAGTAATTGGGTTTGTGTCGGCAAGAAGAGGGCCAAGTCAGGTTTAGAGACAGGACTAGTAATAACTTAGTTGAGAAATTTGAATTTGCTGGGAACTCTCTTTTGTAAATACACAACTTTTCTAATCTTCCACTTTCCCTTATTTCATTTTCCAAATTTCATTTTATTTTCAAAATTTCGCAAAGTCAAAATTTCGAAAATCACGCCTAAGATAATGGTTGTGCAAAGATGTGCTACTGAACAGCATTTTGAAGATATTGGTAGTTATCTCGTGCTTGCAATAAGCATACGTGTAAAACCAAATCAGACTCCATACCCCGCAAAATAGTACATGAAAGTCCGAGGTTTTAGCCGCAAAATAGCAGGCCTAAATGCACAGAACAATCTAAGATCACTATAGGAGCTGGTAATAAAACATTAGCTGCCACAGTTCTACTTTCGCCTTTCCTAATATTTTCCTACTCATTGGCGTAGCTAGACATTTTTCAGGAAGGCAAGTACGTACAAAACTTTCCGATTTCTTAATTAAAGCGTGAAGTATGAGGTTATAGGTAGGTAGATTGATTTTACTCAGTTCGTAACCAATTGGTTTTAGTCGGGCCGGCCAGGTCATTTTTTCCAGTCGAGGCTTACTGAATAGTTTTTCCAACTCCATTGTTTACTCTGTGCACCAAGTAGAATGGCAGGAAGTTCCATTTTAAGGTCATCGACATGAACCGAACAAGAGTCGAACTCCAGACCTTCCGAAGCATGAAGGAACCCATTGAGCCTCCCAAAAAGCGCCACCAAACGTTTTGTCGCATTAAACATATTTCAAAATATCGATCTTTTGTTAAAGAAAAGTTTGAAATACTTCGAAGAGAAATTTGAGTTTCTTGTCAGGATATTTTCAATAAACAACTGTTTTTCATTTTCACAGTCAGGGGAAATTTCCCCTCCCTCTGTAGCTACCGCACTGTGCCTACTTATCAGGGGAAATATGTCGGCCAAAAGCCAACCAAGTTCAAAAACTCCTCCCACGTTCTCCCCTATAACAGATTGTTTGCTTTTAGGCAAGTGGCATGATAAACACCCGAAGTAAACTGACATTATTATAAAGATTTTCTCTACCGCCAGTGACAGACCGGTATATGAAATACCGTACATGCTACATGTGGATGGCTCGATTCCCTAAAACTCCATCTTTGATTTCGTTACTTGTTACTCCATTTATGCAAAAGTTTCACAAAAATGCACCAAACTGGAATGCCAAATTTCATTAGAAAGACAGACCAAATACTTCAATCGGTCATTTTAGAGGCCCACTTCTCTCACCCCAAACAGTACCAATTCTCTTAACTTTCTTTATTAGGCCCCTTCCACAAATGTCTGAAATTTATCATCATCCATATACACACTGTTAAAAAATTTCTCTGTAAATTTACATAATTTTTATGGAAAAATTTTTTCCAACCAAATAATGTTTTTTTTAAAGCCAGACTGTAATCATGAAAACACATTAAGGGTTTGTTTTTTTCTTTACAGTTCTTGCATGTAAATTAGTTTACAAAAGTCTACTGTAAAATCGAATAACAGAATTGTTCTGTTTTGTTTACCTTAATTTTATGTGAATTTACAGCATACTGTTTTCAGTCCCGACGTTTTAATATTTATTATAATATCGCTTTTATACCTTTCATATGTTATTACGTAACATACACTTCACCATTACGTAGATCAGGTATTTGCTTACCAACGTAATGTGTCGTTAGGAAGTTGTTTTCAATCAAAACACATTGAGGATGCTTTGTTGTCATATTGTTGTCAAATAGACTGCTATCCCTAGGAACTTTGTAATTGGAAGGTCACATTTTTGTACCAGATAATAATTGTTTTTAAAATAAATATGACAAAGAATGCAAATACATTGGTTGCAAACATTTCCAGACAAGGTAAACAATAAGTTTATCACTTCCTGATTAAAAAACGCCAAAGAAGATATTATTCAAAGCAACAGCAATCCTTTTGTTAGGAAAATGCCTACAAAATAAGCTCCACCCATTTATGCAAAATGAGATTTACGTCATAAAGTGGTAAATTTACAGACTCTTTCAAGTAAATTTGTGAAACGTTTTTAATTTGCTCCGATCAAGTGCATGAGCGCCTGTGGCGATTAGTTGACATCAGTATACCAATTGTCAGTGCTCTGAAATTAGGGCCTTATAATTTCTTTTTACTTAAAAATGTGTGACAAAACACCAGTTGTATGATATTTAAAACTTAGAACGTAATAGCTAAGTATGCTTTTGTAATAAATGTAAGTTAATTTTCAAATAGGGCCATAAATTTGCCAAAAATGTTTTTATTTAACTGAAACTTCGCAGAACGATGCATGTTATATATTGAAAATTTTCTGGCTATTTCTTATTTGTTTGTTTGGGCTAATTTTTGTTTCTTTTTCAGCTTAAAAACAAAATGAATGTTTGTTAAATGACAGTATATTTATGTGAAATCAGAAAAACACAAAATACTGTTAAAATTTCTGTAAATTTACAAAAAAAGTTTTACAAAGCAGTAAAATTTGGTTAAAAAAGCAGACAGAAATGGTTTTTCAAATAAACAGAAAATACATGTTAAACAACCTTTTTTTATTGTAGCAATACAAAGTGTCTGTAAAGATACAGAAAATCTCTATTAAAAGTAAAATACAAAAAGTTTCAGTTAAAAAAAGTCTGTAAATTTACAGAAATTTTTTAACAGTGCAACCTTAGCTATTTGCTTCAGGGTGAGTATAGAAGAGCTCAATGTGTATAATCAAAAACACACTCAGTACAGTTCATGCTGGGCAATATAAACTTTGGTACTCTACATTGTCTGAATTAGCTTTTAACCAAAGAGCTTAATCAGTTGAGAATTTCGAGAAACCCCTACCAAAACTGTAGTTTGAGGTGAGAAGATTGGCTCTTTAATGGACGCAGTCGTTTGATAAAAATATGTTGCCAAATGCAGCTGGAAGTCTCCCAAAGAAGGAAAACGATAAGGTGTCATGACAGCTGAAGCACACAATCTTCCTGTTCACTGATGTAAGAAAACATGAATGTTTGACTACTGGAAAATTTTATTTCGTTTGTAGCTTGTGGCTAGATAGATCAGGGTTTGTAAACTTCAAAGGATTTGTTCATCTTGTACGTGCTGACTGGGGCGCGAATAGGATGGGGTCGGGGAAATAGCCTACAGTGTGCATGTTAAAAAGGACAATGATAAATACCAACGATCCATGTTATTTCGCCTTATCGAAAATAGTGAATGGGTTCATAAATATCAAAAGAAAGTAATTGAAAAAGATCCCACAAGAGTAACGTTAAACGTCGCCAGAGTGTGTGTAATCTCTTTTAATTAGCGTGAGTAAGGATTCAAGTATGACAGGACATTGGAAAGTTTTCGCTTTCACTAGGATGTAACCTAGTTAGGTAGTTTATCGGTCAAACATCCCTCCAACTTATTAATTAACTAACCTCTCACAACTGCCTTGTTTCCATATTTCCCAAACTAAAAGGCACCATAAACTGCAGCTGTAAAAAGCTAGATTCTTAGACTTGCCCTTGATTTTTTGCTTCCGTGTACGCTCCTACAGAAAACTCCTTTTTCAGTTTTCATTTCTTGTACTTTGTTATGAGTTATTGCATCATTTCTGTACATTTTAATAATTAAACCGTTACGAACAATTGTAACTTTGGCAGCTTTAGATTGTCAATTGATATAGCAGAAAGCAAATTCCGTCGTGAAAGTAACAAAATACACAGTAAAACTTCAACAAACCTCAGAATGGTTTTGAGGTGGCAAAAGTAAACGTTAGATGAAATCTTTGAATAAACAGTACTGTAGTTTAAGAACATCTCCCTGAATGGATTCACCGTTTCTCCTTTTTGTGTCTGTAATCGCTGCATTTTGTCTAAGTGCAGGTAAGTGGAGACTTTGGAGAGAAATGCAGGGAGATGATTGTGTGAAAATGTTAATAACAGATCCATATATGTGATCGCAAAACCACACCTTAAACCCTATTACTTCGTTAGGCATACTTATAGCAGATTTTGGTAGGTAAATTTGCTAAAAGTTTTTGTTTGAACTTTTTATTCAAAAAGTGCTCACATTTGACATACCAAGACGTTGCATTAACTGTCTTAGGAGCAAAGAAACCTTGTTGTAACATTAACAAGTAGAAAGGTCTTGTTAACTAGGGAAACATTTTTAAATTTCATTTAATGTAAGTGTCAACCTTTCTTCTTAGGCTTTGTCTGTTTTAATAAATAAGAGATTGTAATTACCTAGGTATGGTTTGTCTGGGACAGAATAGGACTTTAAGTAAGTGTTTACTTGTATGTTGATTTAAGGAAAAGTAAATCACATGTTGTTTTATCATAGTAACAGGTTCGACGGTTCCTCACTTGTCAGTGCTTGGTCAAAATATCACATTCACCTGTAGATTGGATTCCAATGTCCGACACATTGCATGGACACATGAAGAGGACGTTATGGCCACTTATCGTAGAGATAATTCCTTGAAGAGCTTTTTCAAAGTGTCATCCAACGAAATATTAGAAATTAACTTTATACAATTACAAGCTAAACTGTCCATCCTGCATGTGAATTATAGTAACTCTGGGAATTATTTATGTGAACAATTTCGAGAAGAAGGAACCTCAACAGTGTCCAGATATCGTCTTCAAGTACAAGGTGTGTTACATATGTTACATTAAAATTCTCTCGACATGAGTCAGCTGCTGTTTAAAAAATAGTCTAAATGCTAAAAATCAGTATGTGTGGAGTATTGATTCATTAAAATTGATGATGTTATCGCTCATCGATGACAATGTAATAGGTAAGAGGTCATTGCATGCGGCTTTAAGTTCAAAAGATTAATGGGGTATCATGTTCGTTTGCAGATACTCTCAAGTTTGTAGTTTGAACAGATTTCGTTAATCTTTGCTCTCTGCAGGATATCCGCGAGTATCCATTGAAACCAAAACATCTACAGATAACTACATCGTTTTTGCGAAATGTTGTCTTGGCTTTTCATTGCATGAAAAGGAGATATTAATGATTTGGTTCCTACAAGGTACAATAATAAAAAGAGGCATATCAAAACCTCCTTTGCAGAGGGATGGGTTCGTGGATTTTTGTGACCAAGTTGATATAAACACAAGCCACAATATTTACGGCAAAATGTTGACATGCCTTGTTAAAAACGAACACAACCTCTCATTTTCGATTCAGATGAATGTCAAATGTAAGTACACATCAATGATAATCGTTTTTTATATGATAAATGAGGATGAATTACAATTTGTAGCAAATGCCCATTTAACTTAGTTTTCTAAAGTTAAGAACATGTTAATGCCAATACGATTTCGATGTTATCTTGTTCATTAAAATGAACAACGTATGACCCGGAAGTTATTCTTTTACACAGACCCAGCAACAGTAGATATTTTGGAGTCAGCCTCTGTAATCATTGGCAAAGATGATGAACTTGTTATTTTATGCCACTCAAACGGAAACCCTCCACCAGAACCGAAGCTGGAAAGAGAAATTGGTAGTTTGTGGGGTATAATTCCCATTAATCCGAATGTTCATTCAATACAACAATACTACAATATCACATGGGAATTTCGTCTCGGAAAAACTTACGACAGCGTTGATGGAATTTACAGGTGCATGGCCTTTAATGGTATCGGAAAACCATCATTTTCTGAAAAGGTTACGGTTGTCTGTGAGTAGATCTTCACTTTGTTCATTATTCCTCTTCTATCCTGTCATAGTTTCGGTTTTTCTTTTCTTAAGATAAAAATAATTGCACATTTTTATGTGCTAATGTGAATATTGTAAGTCTCGGCACAAATATCATTCTTTCCAAGAATGAATTGTACCAGAAGCAACCCTTCCTTTTCGACAGCACCTTTGATGAAACGTCCGATAACAACTTGGTAGTTAGAGCATCAGGCGTACAGTCGGGAGGTCTGGAGTTCGAGACCTAGCCGGGTCACACCGAAAACTTTAAAAACGTAACCTACTAAAATTTCGCATGGTGCTAAGTATAAGCAATGGGGTAGTGAAAACAAGCCAGTGAGCAGCAACCGAAAAAAGGCAGTGTCCTGGTCAACTTGAACTGATTGGTTGGAAACTGGGCCGTAAAAATCCATCTTACCTAACCGAGAGCAACTTACTGAAGGTACCTATTTCGCACGAGGACAGACGGGCAATGGGCACAACATAAAGACTGATAGACAGTCGTTCAACTAGAGTTTTATTGAAGCTTAGCTCTTGACGGCAAAGACGTCATGCATCAAAGTAACAACTTAAAATGATCTTTGTAACTTCTGGATTAAGCCAGTGCGAAAACAGCATGCCATTTATTGTTACAATGTTCAAGTTAGAAAAGGTCAAACCATCGGGATTAAAAGGACCTGTTAATCAAATTCTACTACCTGAAAAGGAATTAAAGAATTTCAAGCACATATTGTCTGAAAGATCTGGGCGTTGGATTTCCTTCCTTGACAATTAACGGTGTGATTAGACCTTAAGTTGCAGTTAGCTTTTCAACAATTGTATCTCATGTTGGCTACTTTTGAGTACGACCTTCAGTTAACATTTTTATCTTAAGAAGCGGAATGCTTCGAAATCGTTGGTACTGAGTTCAATCCTGCTTTATTCTTTATACCTTTGATGTTGTTTATTTAAAATTGAGTTTGCATTTTTCCATTTGTAGATGAACCATCCACAAAAATTGAGTTCCTGGCAGTCTTGGTATTCCCTTTGGCCGTCATTACTGTAATACTGATCAGAAAACTTTATAAGAAAAGTGAGCATAACACGTGAGCGTTGGTACACAATTAAATTAATTTTTTATGTAACAATGTGTTATCCTGTTGTATTAATTTTGTGGTTCAAACAATGTTTGCATGGGCGTAGAGGACTGTCCAATGTTCTGTAAAAATTCTTCGACGTTATAAAGGAATTTCCTTCCCCGTTCTTATAAAATAACTTTCAAAGATAATGTGAAAAGCCAACTTACCACCAGCCTCCAAAAGTTTACAGTTGATGTGATGTCTTGTTTCCCTTCCATTATGACTTCAAACATGAGTTTCGGGAAATGTGCTTTAATGACATGCACTGTCACATGAATAAAAGGAACCAGTAATACAGTCAAAGAATAGGACATTGGGGTTTATCGACATTGATTATACGACCCCTTTGTTGAATAAGATTGCACAGTTGAAGTTTGTGTCTTTAAAGGAAGACGCCTCTAAACCCAAACTGTAATTTTTCTGGTAGCGTACAGAAATTTTCAATTGACACAGCTCTTTAATTTACAGCAAGTTCAAAAAATGCAGAGTAATGTAAACCATATTAAACAGCTTGTACTGTACCGACAGTGTTTAGATTACACATTGGGGTCACGGTCTTGTACGTTCACCCTGAAACAAGAACTTGAGATGTATCCGGATGATTATGAGATTTAGACAGTTTTGGAAGGGGCTTAATTAAGCACTATCAGCTTCATTGTTCTTCAACTGGAGTAAATGTTACTGCAATCTCTTTTGATAGCAATGGTTTGTTTTTTACCCACTCACTGCGATTATTGTGTTATTGTAATATGTGGTGTAGTATGTTACAAACATGATATAAATATATAGAATTAGTAACAACAATTATTTATTTCGTAGGTCGGTTCCATCGATATGAACCTTACTGGGATGTCCCAAGGTAAGATTTGATCAACAATAAACATTTGCGTTCGCTTGTTTTTATGTGCAATATTATTTAGTACCAGTGATTAAACTCCCAACGACAACATGATAATGTCACAGAAGGGCGCGCAGTGCAACTAAAAATATCACGCATTGTCACACAGTTAAAATTTTCACATACTTGGAAAAGCTGACTCAAATTTTGTAACGAGCAAAACTCCTGCACCCCGCGTGCTCTAAGTCATGCGTCACTTACTCTGGCAAGGCTCTGTCCCAGCAAGCAAGCCCCGTTGGGCCCCAAGTGGGTTTTACTTGGGAAGCTTGGGCTTATTTGGGCTTGGGCTGAGGTTGGTATTGTCATCAGGTCCCAGCTGGGCCCCAACTGGGCTTGCCAGAAAGATGGGAAAGATGCTGTAAACTCCTTGGGTCCAAGCTGGGATCCAGTGGGGCTTAATTGGGCTAAGTTAGCCCAATTGCGTCCTAATGAAAGCCCACTGACAAAACTTATTGGGCCCCAATCGGGAGCCCAATTTGGTCCCAAATGGGACCCAATATGGTGTGCTGGCAGGGGTGTTGCTCAGTATGCACCAAGTCATGCTCGTCTTGCTCTGGCAAGACTCTGTGCTGCTCGTGGGCGCACCCGTGCTGCTAGGAGTAATGCTCATGTTACTCTAATGCCGTACTCAACGTACTCCGAGGGCGCAAGGCGTAGTCCTTCAATAAATTTCACAGTGAAGGTTGGGCCAATCCTTGGTGTATCGCAACATAACACTCATCAATATGTCCGCACACGCTTCCCGGACTGGTGACGCAAAGGAATATCGCACACACTATTTTCGTGTACTATTACACCATACACCACTAAATGTTCTTCCCCAGCGTGCCCTGCTCTTTTTGCTCACCCTAAAATGTTGCGAAAACCCCTTAAATCACTATTTATGGGTCAGGGAAAATTTAATATATACTATTCAACTTTTCTCTTTTCACCCTATTCCCATAGCATGAATAGTATGTGAGGTTTGGTTGCGTATTTAATGTGAACTACAAAGTTCTTATGAATATTTTTGCGCAAACGTCATATTTTTAATTTTTGCTAGGAGCATGTTGTAAAATATGCTCACTGCCCTTCCTGGCTGCGGTAAGACGCGATCTATATAAGAGGAGGACGTGAACCATATCCTAACCCGCAACATAAATTTACTGTGTACCTACCGAACTGCAATACCTATTTGGCTGTCACTTGGCACTCGTAACAATTTTTTTATTAGGCTGGGTAAGAGTGTTAGACGGAGTAATACATCCCAGTTTTCAGCCAATTGGTTCAAATCGAGCCAGTCGAGGCCAGCCTCTTAGTTGTAGTTCACTGGCTTGTTTTCCACCACTCCATTTCTTATGCTAAACACCAAGCACAATGGCAATAGGCAAGGTTCCAATTTTAAAATCGTCGGTATGACCCAGCCAGGACTCGAACCAGGACCTCCTGACTGCAAGTGTGATGCTCTAACCACCTGATCATGCAGTCCGCCAAACTCGTGATGTTATGTCGTTTAACTCCTAACTTAACAAATCCATTTTTTTTTTTTTGGCAGAAGGTACACAAGGCGAGTATCAGATACTCTAAGAACACTTGCGAGATCATTCAGATCGTTTGATAACAGCAGTAACCTTCCCGATGTTTGTTACAACAACACCACTGCAGGTGAAGAAACAACTTCTGGTAAGATAAAATGTACTTGGGAAGCTTAAATACCTGAACGTAATAAAAATGATCCTGTTGGAAAACTGCGTGGGGACATTACACCATGGAAATACTTCTATATTAAGAAGAAAGTTTGTTAAAGTAAGATAGAAAAAGGCACAGCTAAATGGCAGGGTTGTTTTTTTTTTTGCAGTCAAATTTTAGATACATGCTTTTCCTGCTTATCAATAATTCAATATTTTATCTTTAAAGAAGGGTTAAAGGTCACATCAAGTGTTGATTCGTTAGAGGGGTACTTATTCTGAACATTTTGGTGAAATTTGCATTGAAATCTGATGTGTGGATATGAGCAAGTAAAGTTGCCACCTTTTCAAAAAACAGTGTACTTGAAGGAAGCACATGACATCATACAGTCATATACCCACATTAGTGTACAGTCGTTAGTTTTTCTTTAAACTTTACAGCATTTTTTCCTTAACAGTCCCATATTATCTAAATGTGACTGCATAAGTAGCATGTGAAATTTTCAAACTTTGCAATCCTCTTGGGGAGGTCCTATTCCTATTAACGTCAAGATCAACACAACAATCTGAAAAAGAAAGGGAAACAAAGAATTCCTTGTCAATTTGCGGAACTGATATAATCTCTGCTGGCCTCAATCTCACTTTGGAACACAAATCAAGTAAATTCAATTGCTGATATCTTGAGAAATACATGTCAGATTTGAATGGAAATTTCACCACACTAAGCAGATTTAGTTCTTCTTTCACATTTGAAGATTAGTTTTTTGCTTAAAATTCCCCTTTAAAGTAGGGTCATGCTTAAAAAATGAAGTATATGTTACTTTTCTGCCAGCGCTCAATAAACTGCTTATAAAGACGGGTCACCTTTTTAATATTTCAATTATTTTAATATAAGCCCCACGTTTTAGCAAAAAGTAGGTAAGACAATTTTCATTCATTTCTAGGTCAGATTGCAGAAATACTCCAGAAGAATGACACTCTGAATGCAACAATGTAAGATATTTATTATCAAGCAAAGGTAAACTCAGATAAACTTGTGTCCGATCACGACTCCCCTGATATTCAATTGCATTGTTTACGGAAATGCTGAATCGTATACTTCCTAGAGTGATGATTATTAAAGCTCACCTTTCTACTCTTAAAGAGTATATCAAATTTACAATCGCATAACTGGGGTGAAAATAATTCCACTTTATCAAGGTTTTTTTTTACCACGGCTTCAAGCAATAACAAGTTGGTAGGAGAGTAAATACCCCCCCCCATTCATGCTGTGGGATTGAATGTTTACTTTTATTGTCTTTCGATCATTAAATTCTATAACTGTGCGAAGAATTAGCTCACGAGGACATTTTTAGTACGACCAATTCAACATAAAGGACACTATTTATCTCTTAATGTCATTTCTAAAAATATATTTCGGGGTGCTAATGCTGCCAGCGACATGCCTTCCCCATTTGACTGTTAAAGTCAAAGAAAAATTGATCACACTATATCAATATCGCAAGTTAAACCCTAACAACAACAACAACAAATCGAGGAAGAGGTTGAAGACATTTAGTGGTATTAATTAATGATGAATGTTTTGAGTAAAGCCTGGTTTGTCAAGTATTATATGCCAGTAAGCTGACTTATCTTACCTTTCCTACTTCATGGCTAAATGATACCTAGTTGTGTTATTCTTAAGCTAGGGCTATCTTTTCAAAGGACGAATTTTGCTTGAAACACAATGTTTTCTTGATGTGGTAATATGTGCAGCACCTGTGAATCGTTAAAATGCAATTTTTGTTTCCTCGTTAACGCTGGACTGCTGTTTATATTTCACACGTAAAATTGTAGAACCGTTCATTACTACTAAGACAAAGTTATTGAAACATGATGTGGCAGTTATCAAACACCTTATACACAACTGAAAAATAAAGCTTTTTCTACCAATGTTCAAGGATTTCTAGCAAGGAAAGTGACAATGTTTATTTTCGAGACGTTCTAAAAGGGGATTCTGTGCAGGAAAGGACACACGAAGAGGAGCCCCCTTACAACCTTGTAGGTAATGTAAAGTATTCGGCATTTGTGCACCGATAGGATTTAATGGTCCTTTTCATTCGTTTATAACTGGTGACACTTGTTATTGAAAACCCGAATGAAACAAATTTGTCTAACTAACACTTTTAGCTAAACCCTCCATTGTAATTGAAAGGTATGATGACAACCTCACAATGAATGGTTTCAAACTTACTTTCACAGGACTAACTGACACTTGTAAAGAGAACTCTGTGATAGATGGAGAGCAAGAAGAAGAAGAAGAAGACACCCCGTATAACCACCAGGGTGACCTATATTACCGTTTCAATTCTCATTAGTGTACTTACATTTTGTGCTCACATGAAAATCATTAGATTGTTTTTATTTGAAAGAGTAGTACCATTCAAGTATTCGAAATAGATTTCTGCCGTTTTTCCTAAAAATGGAATACAAAAGGTGAAAATCGAGAAGTTATATACAAATTGCACTGTCGACTTTTCTTGGGGAACTCAAAAGTATTCCTTTGAACCGTATCTATTGAACGTCTAAAATGAATTGAGAGGTATAAAGACAACCCCAAAACAGGTGATGAAAGGTTTAAAATTCATTTTTACAGAGAGCACAGACATTTGTAAAGAGGAGTCGGCTCCAGAAAGACAACAAGGCCAAGAGTTTCAATATAATCGTCAAGGTAAATTGTTTAAACGTTTTTAATTTTCAGCTGTATACTCACAGATTTGCAGTTAAACTTTGTATTAAGCTTATAACCAGTTGGGAAATGATTTCATTTTGTCTTTTGCAGAGAATGGGGACGAACGTATTAGTCAATTGTACGTCAAGTAAGTGTTCTTCATGCTTTGCGAAGAAACCGTTTTAAGTTAACAAGTAGGAATTTTGTAAACGCAGGATTATGTTGAGGATTTTTCCGAGAACCCTATTGAAAGAACATTGTAGATTAGGTTGTACATTTGTACGGGCACTAATTAAAACGTGGAACGTATGACTTTGTTTAGTTACAGTGTTTTTCAGAAGAATAGGCCTTCAAACGCAAATGAAAGAAAAGCATCTACTAACGAAGACAAAGATAATCCTTTGTTCACAGGAGATGGAGAAGGCAAGGTACGACCGACGTCAGGAACTTTTCCACTTTACGCTGTATTAAACAAAACAGAAAATATGGAACAATTTACAACAATGTGAAGCTCAATTTATTAGAGAATAAAGTGTTTCTCACAATCTAATGTATAATGAAATGATAGATCCATTTTAATAAGTATATTGTGTTTAAGATGTTCTTCTAGCTCATGGAATGTTCCGGTTTGACAGAAAATGACTTTTAAGAACTCAAAAAATATAACATCCAAAATATGACATCAAATAAAGAAATCTGCGTCTCATGAATGATATAGGTTCAGTTTTATAAATGACTCTTTGTGCCTGTACATGTGCTCCCTTAAGCACTCCATTTCTCTATACCGATTTGAACACGGATAACTGACCAATCTGAGGCTAGAATTCCCACATCTTATATAAATGTAATACTCCTTGGGGGGATAAATATTTCAGACAGCCGTCTACCATTTAGGATGTTGGTGATTAACCGTCAATCTTACCACACGTAGCAAAATTGCTAGATCTGGATAATAATTCCATTAACGATTTTGCTTCTGTCATCTTGATTTGTCATCTCTAGTGACATCATTCAGTAATTTGGAACCATTAAGGAGGAAAGGAGGAAATCGGTCATTGGATTTTTTCAGTAATTACAATTTGGTCAGAACACCATGTGCCGAATTGGCATTTTGGAATTGAAACGACAGCTAAATAAGATGTCTGCACCTTAAGGTAGTATTATGGAATACGCTAATATCCACAAAATAAATTGCTACAAATCGATATGCTTTAGTGAGTTACAGGTTGTCCCTCCGAAGGGTTGTCTGTTATAATTATACGGAATGGCATTTTATCTACCAAGTAAAATTTCCACGACTATGATGGTATAAGGTATCACAAATTTGTAGCTGTTTTTTAAGATTACCATGAAGTTCATCAAAGTAACTGAAATATTATCACAAATTAAATGTACACCTTTGATTATATTACAATGATTCCTTTTCTTAAATTCCCCCTTTCCGCAACAGTGCATAAAGAATGATCTAATTACCCTTGCCTAAAACTATGTAAATTTATGCAAGAAGTTTTTTGGAATTTTTAAGGCTGTAAAACATAAAGATCACAGGTATATTGAGGATTTCCCCTCGACGGTCATTTTTCTGAAACACACAATACCTAAACCACCAGCTAAACCTATATTCATTCTCTCCTGTTACACCGTCTTCTTATCACGTCTCTCTGTGAAGAAAATAAGGTATTTTTTATTTCTTTGCCAGTTACAAATGCGAAAACATTGGTTCACAATTCATTTTGAGATGAAAAGAATTAATGTCTCCAACGAAGGGTATCTTTCCCTAGAGCCAAATCAAAGAAATATGGTCAATGAAACGTAAGCACATCTGCGCTTTTAATTTTTCGTCCCTGCAAGTAGTTTTTGAAGTTTTTATGAATAAATTTGCAAACGTGGATACTATCACGTTTCCTATGGTAACACTATAAACCTAAATGTAATCAATAGGAGAAAAGTACAACGCGACGAATCATTCTTCTTCAGTCCTTTTGTATCGGAGTATTCCACCATTGTTAGGTCTGATCTCAATTTCCTCATGCAGGAATGTCCTTTTGTTCAACATCTCTGTATATAGAGAGTGCACGCAAAGAATGATCAAGATTGTGTCTTGTGGGAATTTTAGCGTGTTAAAAATTTTGCAGATAAAGTCCATGTTGTCCCGAATATACGAGGGAAAGGATTGGAACAGGCTCTGAATTTCCTTCTGGTCTGTTCAAAAGAATGCTGTAAATATTCCAAATTCATCATTTTCTGTAGATAATAAGAGTCATTTATGTGGAATTGCCGGTTGACTGTTCATACAAAGTGGCTTACCTTGGTTGGAGGTAGTCCTACTTAGTCTTAACAGGCTTTACTTGAGTCAGAGTAAGTCCGGGTTTAGATGCGGTTACGATATTTCAATGTTGGAGTGAGAGGAACTGGTGAAGACGCGGGGCCAGGGTATGTTTATGGGGGGAGGGCAAAGCATGATGTTGAGTACACATTTTCTTCTTTGAATTCTTTTCCTCCTCTTTCCACGTTTTGTTGCGAAAGTGGGGCGGTCGCCCTGTCACCTCCTGACTCTCCTCTGGATTCGTGTGAACGCGATAACATTCTTACAGTCCCCAAAGCTCCTGATCTGTAAATTGGTGCAGTAATAAATGTACCAACCGGAACAAGGTAATTGTGATATGTGTTTCCACTTTTCCTTTTTCATTCATGGTAATCGGTTTGAACTTCACAAACTTTAAATGAGATTGATTTTCTAACAAACTGATATTGGCAGTTAATTATCACAAAAAGCGTTCTTTAAAGAAAATTCTGTGTTAAAATACACCCAATACGTATTGACATTGAAAAATCCCCCAGCCACAGCGTTCACACAAACAGCCTCTTCCTAGAGCTAACACAGAGTAACTGGGATTTGCAGATTAAGAGAAGGCGGAAAAGGTAATGTTTGGATTTGAAGAAGAGTAGGGTTTAATAAATCCTGGTCCAATCGATCCAAGTAAATTTTTGGAAACGTTTACACCGCCTGAATTCATTCATGGTAATAGTGGAGTCGACATCAGGGTGCAAGTTTGGGACACGTGTCATCATTATTTGCAGTGTTTCTCTTCAGTATGATAAAACACGTTTGGTTCTATGAAAATTATGCCTCAGCATATCTTACATATCAGGATTTTAAAACATTGTTATTTCCAGTCTATCGTGGAGGGCTGAAAGACTTAACCACAGGGACGGATTTGCTCTAAATGCATGAAAGTCTTTTAGAAGAAATACAATGTTACACCGTCTTAAATTACGTAAAGCTGGATAAACTGATCCTTGTTGAAAACAAGTGCAAAAGAATTTTAAATCCCTTATATTGCAAGAAGTATTACTTAAAATTGCAAATAAAACTCTTTATACTTGGAAGTGTGTGAGAAAACAAGGAAATGAAAAAAATAAAGCTAAATCCAGATTTCTACGGCTCTCTGAATGTGATGGCAGGATGTGGCAAGCTGTTCGGTGTTGAAACATTATGAGGATTTGGGGGAAGGTTTTTCAAGTGTTATGCGTTACTTGGAATTAATGTTAGCCTTTTCAACCTATTTTAAAATCTGTCACCATGGAACAACTTAAATAAACCACGTCAAGCAGAATTACTGTAAGTGTAAAACAACTGTTAAACAAATTTCAACTGCAAAAGAAGTTAAAACTTAAAAGAGGGGTGAAACTCATTTTATACAAACCATTGAACTATTAGAGGAATCACCATGGCTCGACACGTTTCGTTTGCGAAATTAAAACATGAAAAACTACTTTAGGTGAAAGATTGAATATGTATTTATGCATCATTTCAAATTAATCTAAACCTTTGTACTTTCATTGGACCTGTTACAATAGTTTTATTTCAATTGCAAAATACTTGCTTTGAGTGGTGAAACAAATGCAATTGCAGTTGCAAAGTTACAATTTAAAGAGATAATAAACTAATACTGCAGTATTCATTGAAATATAAAAGGAATCACTTTGACTAGAACGTTTCGTTTTCATTTTTAAATATTTGGTGATTAAGTACTTGAATATTGATATGCTATTTAGGACAGAAAGTCCAGTCACAAATGTAGTAAGTGAGAAATACATTCCTCAGTAACGATGGGTACATTTTTAAATATTTCGTCAGTACTTGTTGTACTCTACATTGTGACAGGTAAGTGCCGGTGCACTGTGTTTTACTTCTTTAAGAAGATTGAAGGTGTGTAAGTCTTTGTTTCATTATCTCGCCTAACCTAACCTTATTATCTTAGACACACGTCAACTGTGAAATAAATGCTGACTAGTTTTGTTGCATCAGGCCTACTTGGCTAACTTCGCCTTCTTGACCTTTTCAGAAAAGGCTGAGAGAAGTGAACGGCAGGGAGAGAAGGGAACGGGATCACTTCTCACTGCTAGTTCACGAAAAAGTTGACCGTATCAGAAAAAATATTTATAATGTTTAGGCACTCACGGTACTTAAATATCCGAAAAATTAATAACTTTCAATCGAAGAGGCCACTTGCCGTTTAAAAATGCTTTTTTCAATTTAAAGTTGGTTATAGTAGGTTAAGCAAGCTTGTAAAGAAATATTCGTTGCTTACGAAATATACATTATTACCCGGCCACAGTGATATAAAAGGGAAATGCAGTCACCCCAACTTGCATCAGCGTAGAAGACTTCCTGCTTCATGATTGGCTATTAATTATCATGTGAAAATATTGTTTCTGCTCAACTGCAAAATTGTGAGATGAAATTGCTGCTTCAAAATGAGGTCCAAGCTTTTTTCCTTCAACGTTTTGCTATGAAGGAATATTTCCTCGTAATCTCTAAAACGCCTTACAAATGTCATAGTGGAATTCAGTGTAAAGCTTGTTGCTTCCAGGATTGGTTATAAGGGTCTACTTGGGGTTTGCTCGAACTTATTGAAAAGGTTTAAAATTCTCAGCCATAAGGCTTAATTCAGTTACAACTAGCAAATTTAGAAAGAAGTAACGTAGAAACTTTTCATGGGACAATCCTTTAAAATAACATTCGTACAAGTGACTGCCTTCAGGTGCTATTTAGAGCAACAAAAGTGTACAATGTTCATCTTTATTTGTTATGAAAATCGATTTCACTGCAGTTGATTAATAATTGTTGATGATTTGTCGGATGCTGTTTATGGACCCACTATAATGCGGATCAACTGCCTTCATTGTGCCCACTGATCCACCGATGAATTGTACTTGCTTGTTGATTAATAAGCACATAACTCTTTCACAGTTGGAAGCAGGCTAGTGGTTAATGTACCAAAAGTTACCTGTAATGCTACCAGCTGACAAAGTGAATATGGGAATATGTCAAATTTTGTAAGGGAAAGATGAGAGATTCACATAAATCGTTTAATTGGCTCAAAGTTTTATTTTTTAAGTAATAAGGACATACCCAGCCAACATGCCCAGCTGGGCCCCAACTGGGTTTCAGCTGGGCTACTTGCTGGGCCCAGCTGAAGCCCAGCTAGGCTTTAGTTATTGAAGCGGGTCCAGCTGGGCTTCATCTGGGCTTCAGCTGGGAAAGGCTAGCGCAGTTGGGCCCCACGTGGGAACACCTGACAAACACGAATGGGTCCCAGCTGGGGCCCAGCAAGTAGCCCAGCTGAAACCCAGTTGGGGCCCAGCTGGGCATGTTGGCTGGGTATGTGCACCACTATGGTACATTTTCGCTCTGCTTACTTTTATACTTTTGCCTCTATTTTGGGGTCGGGCGCAAATAACAAAATCCGTATTGTTTCTATCTGGGAAGATTATCCCCAATTCCTCAGGATTAATACCCTTTAACCTTTTAAAAATTGGTTATAGTATTAACGCAGTTAGTAGAAAAGCTGATTGCGCTAGGCTAAGCCAGTCATAACAATAAGAATTACATTATCCTGAAATGTTTGCCTCAAATGGGTGCCGGCACTGTTTGAAGAACTTTTAAGTCCAACGGGGCTGTAACTCAAGCCTGCAAGCGCTTGCCTTCATCCTTGTATCTAAATGTTGCATAAAAATATGTGTTCGTTTCTGTCCCACCCCCGAAAAAGGAGGGCGTTTTCGGCACCTCAATTCGTTCATTTAAATGTACAAAAATTTGTTAACACCGCATAGATCTCGGCATCGCAAATACACGTTTTCTAGTTTCTCTTGCTTAGATCAATCAAACTGAATCTCCTTAAGTAAAACATGATTACATTTGCGACATGTCTCAAGGAGTTCTATTCTCCAAATTTACCAGTGCTTTTTCAAACCAGGACGTAACTGAAGGTCAAGAGAGACTTCTATCAGCACTGGGTATTATTTAAAAGAAGTATTGAAATAATTTCTCTAAAAATGTTTACGGAAATGACCTTGCAAAGTTCTAATGTTTTTTCATGTCTTAATATTAAGACCACACGTCAGCAGAGTCAATGGTAGCACTGCTTGGTGGGAACGCTTCTTTTGAATGTTGGCTGGAACCGCACGTTATTCATGTTGTATGGAAACAAGGAAATCGAGAAATTCTTGTTCATCACAACCTTAAGGAAACCACTATCAGGACGGAAGATAATGTCAATTGGCATTCATATATTAATTTAAACCAAATGAAGAACACTCTACTGATCAAGCACGTGAAATTTAACAGTTCAGGAAGCTACTCATGTACCCAGTACTTCGAAAGAGGATCAACGAAAGTATCCCGATATGCACTTCATGTGCAAGGTCAGTAACTTGTTGAAGATGTTTCGCAAATCTATTTAGCTTTAAGTCAATTTTCCATCAACAAGGCAACAAAATTTGATTCGAAAAAATGGTAATAAGGGAGCATAGTAAGAGATGATTTAATAGACTTAGAATTAAGTAACTACATTTTTCTATATTATTATCTCATAGCTCCCAAAAATTAAGCTGACATTGGCTGAGGCAGACCAGATCTCACTTCTCCATTTTGACCCACCTCTCACTTTCACAATTTGATTCTTGATCAATTTCATTTTTTCTGATTTTAATTTGAAAAAAAAAAGTCAAAACATCCAAAGTAAAGTGAAGTAACAACTTCAACACCAGACCTTCCAACGGGAAAAATAATGTTTATTTCAAGCAGACTGTGTTTCCTTTTCTTGATGGGGTACCGGTACAGGTACAGGTTTGCAAACATTGGGGGGGGGGGGGGGGGGTGCTTGGATTTCTTATGCAACAGGTCTTCTAAGTGGAGCATCTCCAGTGATTGGCATAGATCCCGGAAAAATTGAAAATTTCGGTCGTTCAAAGATCAGGAACGACGTGTCCAGTAAGAAGAATACAATTGACTACTATATCGCGTTTTTGAGAGCAGCGGAAATGACAATTTTACACAAGATATTGATGTGATCATGTTTTCCCCTTTATGCACCACTGCTCAGTGAAATTATGAAGATGGAATGTCCTTAGAGGTGGTTTGCAATATGTATTCACATTTTATAATCATAAAAAAATGCTCAGGAATGACCTATACATTACAATACACTTGCAGCATATTGAAAAAATTCTCCCGCGAAAGCGACCTATGTTTGACTGCAGAGTTGCCATATCAGCCATGAAGTGTATAAAGGCGCCACACAATGGAAATGCAGAGGGGTATCGTGGAATTACTTTAAGTCCTTTTTAAACTCGTTTGATTGAAAGTGTTAATTATTTTCTAAGTATAATCATTGCAAGTAGTATGGTAATTTAAACAATAAGTAATGTTAAAAATCACTTGTCTTTCGAAATGTCTAACTTGGATGCTTTAAGATAATGAAACAGTAAAATTCTACCTTCTGTTACTTTTCTGATATATTTGTGTTAAGATTTAACCTGTAGATTAGGGAGACGGCGGTCTGAAACCACCCTCTATGTACCATAACGTGGTGACAAAAACTAACTTTGACGTAAAACATCTCACCCCGTAAAATGACCTTCCTGTGTAACAGCTCGTCATGTAAGGAACAGTTTTGGTTGTCATTACCGAAGTAACATGGGGCAATACTCTTTGAAGGACATTTTAAGGTAGCAGTGAAGGCTGATAAGTTCAATTAACCAACTGTACCTAAGTTGTTTAACATAGAAACAACATAACGTTTTCAATTCCTCTCAGATAATCTGTTCATAAGACACTCAAATGATGCCTTAGCGGATTACTTGCGTAAAGAAAAGCATAGCATACTAGATTCGATAAAGTATCTAATAAAATGCATCTGCCTGAATAGCATTTGTGTCATGTTTTCTTTTTACAGGATATCCATACTTGTCAATAGAACCGAAAATATTCAAAGAAAACGATACCATTTTAGCAACGTGCTGCGTGGATGCTACAGCAAATACCAGCGATTTTACAATGGCATGGTTCTTAGGAGATTATCCCATTTCTTCAACTAGTACAACAAAGCAAGAAGGATTATTGGATGGTTCGTTAAAATTCTGCATCAATGACTTACACATTGCGACAAGTCGGTACATCCAAGGCAACAATTTATCCTGCTTTACTGTTAGCACGATAAATGCTTCATCTTCTGTCAATTTGAATGTTCTGTGTAAGTGTTTGAATGATCGTGATTATAACAGAATTATACATCTGGTTCACTGTCAGTTGAAGTATAGGAAATAATATTTTAGGGAAGGTTTCTTTTCAAAATTGGCACAAGAATATTTATGAGGAGAAAATTAGAGAATGAAACTTTATTGATCCTTAACAAGCTTAGACATGTAAGCTATAAAATATTTCCTCGATTTAATTGAAAGGCAGTTTACTTTGTGAAGAATGCTGTGGTTATAGCTGTTTTGATGGGCATACAAACACTTTTAGGGAATACGTCTCATGAATTTAAACAAAGACATACTGGGTTGCCTTCCCACATTAAGCAATTGATAGAGAAAGATTTTATTCCACAATTCCCCCTTCTTCACTCCTATTCAACAAATAATGTAAGTCACAAAAAACTTTAAGAAGCAAATCCTGAAACAAATATGCAGTAATTTCACTTCATGTTTTTCCTCCATTGTTTGTCAATCTCGAAAGATGGTTTAAATAGGAAAAGAGCCAAACTTAAAGAAGCAAAGCAGAACCAAAACATACATATTTTGCTATATAACCGCTTCATTATGTCTTTCATCTCCTCTTTTAGATCCTGCTGCTGTTAGAGTACGAACGGAAACTTCAGTAAACATGTTCAACAGGAACTGCAGATTAAGCATTGCTTGTGAATCTGATGGAAACCCTAAACCAGAAGTTAAACTACAAAAGAAAATTCCCGATGGATATTGGGAGACTTTAAGCAATGAAACTGGTGTTGTGTCAAAATGTGGAGATAAAATCACTTTGGTTTTTCTCCTTAGTAACAGATGCAGAGACCTTTCAGGAAATTACAAATGTCTTGCCGCCAATAAAATCCAAGGAAAACTGTTTTCAGATAGCGTGGAGGTTGTATGTAAGTATATTGTGGGATAAAGAAGTAAGTACTCAGAGGGAGCAAGTACTAAAAGGTTGCAAATTTTGCATCGCTTTTGTTGTTTTTTCATACTCGAGCACGTTGATGTTTTATTAGTCTTTTACGTATTCAATGAATAGTGCCTAGTTTCCAATTAACGTAAATTGTTAAGTAAAGTTCATGCATTTTCTGTAAAAGATTACTTCAAATGTTCATTTTTCGTTTAGACTGTAAACGAATGTCATTTATCAATTCGGAGATGAAAATTTCCGTGCTTCCACGGTCTCTTGAAAGCTCCACGAAAGCAGCTCGTGCAGACAAGTTTAGAGTGTCTGGATCACTAGTTATCAAATAGGTATCAATCTGACATGAATTGCTAATTGTAACATGCATTGTCATTTGCTAACGTTTAGATGAATTCCCGTGGATAAATTATTCAACGGCATTACTGATTCTTGTTTCTCCAATAATGATGGCATGTGTTTTGATGAAGATCTTCCGCAAACGTAAGTTAAACCCTGATGATTTGAACTCAAAGGCTGTATTCGACTCCCTGTTCAGGAACTGTGAACAGTGTTGCTATACGAGTCGAACATGAAAGAACACTTTCGAGAACATTTTCTTGCTCCCAAATCTCACACCTTGCCGGTGGTGCAGCGAGAACGAACAGTAAAGAAGATGGCCGAGAAAGCTCCTCATGGAAGGAATTTAAGGAAATATCAGCAGCACAGTGACTGATCTTGAGCAGGACATGTATCCGAGAGGAATAAATCACTAGTGTAACAGTCTTTTGAAAATTAAACGAAGTAAGTGGTGAAAGCAAGACACGGTACGGTGACACGTTTGACCGATATGCACAGAGTGACGTATACCCATGATAACTATCCCTGAATGTGATGGACACTACAGAAGGGATACCCATGTTCTCAGCATGTCCCGGAGCAGTCAAAAACTGGGTGTCGAATACAGCCAAAGTTGAACTCAAGTTTGTAACATTGCCCACTTCATACCACATGTGGTATCTTACTGATGAATCACGTGCAAATATATTTGATCAAAAGTGCAATTTAACATTGAAACTACTATGCTTGGTATGATTTTAACGCCTTCGTATGAAAACTACGAAATAGGATGGCGCAAAGACTATTTGTGGATTTGTTAATTCATTGCGAGATCTATAAGCCAAGTATTACAGGGCAAAATACTTCCTTAAATTACTCTCATCATCCATATTTTTTACTAATTTTAAACAGTTCTGGGAAACAAATACTGAAGAAAATCGCATAAACCGTTGCTCAGGTGCATTTTTAAATGTTTTACAAATGACAATAATTTTTCTCAACCCTTTCTTTTCAGGTAGACAGACTCAATATGATTTCTTTTTGGAAACTACAAGGTACAGCGTAAATTGCATTTTACTAACATTCCTGATTAAGCAATGCATGGTCTTTTGCTACATTTTTATCATAGTATTTCACAGAGTAATATTCTTTGCTTGCTCCCTACACTTGTTAAAATAGAATTCAGTACTTTTCAGGAAAACTGTAAATGATAAGAGTGAATGGTCTTGAATGGTTCCATTTACATTTTAAATGTGTTTTACACTTTCACATTCAAACTGGGATAAAACCATTAAGCAAATTTGATATTGTTGGACCAAACTTGAATGGAGCTTAACCCTGAGATGTGAATGCCAAACTTGTTTGTAGGTATAATCACCCAAGATTATTATTGTTATTTCGTGATTATATGGATAAACAAATTATGAGGATGTTTGGGAAATGATACTCTTTTTTCTTAAGTGGTCACTATGTGCGCAAAGAAAAACCAGAGAACTATTATGTAAGAGATATAAACAGCAACAATCAAAGTAAAGGCCTACCACATATACCCAATGATCTCTTTACAGAAGACATAGACAAAGACTAGCTAGCAATTTTAGATCATTAACGAGATCACTTAGAAGGGAGGATTACAACGTTAATCTACCCGAATCGAGCCGAAAACCTACCACTCATTACGACCTCTCAGAAAACGGTAAGTAAAAAAAATAATCAATGTGACCCCTTTTAACAAAGCCTAATGACTCTCTGACGAAGAGGTGATGGACGATTTGTCAGTATAAATTCTGCCCCAAGAAAAGTCAATGAGACAGACAGACTGAATACTTACAATACCTTAAATAGCCATCTTTCAAATCTCTATACCATAGAAATCTGATCTTCAGCTGTTAAAACTATCAAAATAAAAAATAGAGTACCAAAACAATGCAATACATTTATTTGAAGACTCCGACTGCGCAACAATTGCAGAAAAATTGCGTTAGAACACTTTGAAATAAGATAACTGCATGAAAGAAAAGGACTTTACCTAGAAGATTTAAGTTAATTTTCATGTCATTAGTTAAAAGCACAGAAGGGTACGTCCCAATGGGTTAAAAGTGTTCAGTAAAACACTCCTCAAGTAATAACTTTGAATAAATCATTTCCTGATCGTTTGAATACCACATGATTTTCATCCTAACCGAGACGCAATACCCGACACAGAAAGTGGATGTATTAGTGGGTTTTAAATGCATTATAGTATTTCATAATCCTTTTGCAGTTGCTGATATTTACACCATTTCACACTTTCAACTACTTTGAAATAATCTAATTTCAGAAAATGATGAGGACGGCTTTAAACTAACGTATGCAAAGTAAGTAAATTAAACCGATGAGGCACCAAATCAGAGGTTCATCCAATGAAATCAGTACCAGAGAGTTATCCAATAACTCCCAATTGGATCGAGCACCATTTTTAAACAGATCGTTGCTGTAACTTCTTGTGATCATGATAATGCTAAAGTGTCAATATTAAAATTTTACTTTTTGTGGTTTTGTATCTAAGTAAATAAATATAACGATTCTCATCTTTTCCTACTAATTTTGAACATTTTTAACCCTGGTTTGTGGTTTAACTTTACTTAAACCAAAGGGAATTTCGTTTCTTCAGATCTATTAGGGAAAAAGATGGGACTTTGACTTTACCTCGTAACATGGGAACCAGTACACTTGAAAGCATCCCGAAGTATTCTACGTTGAAGTGAAGTTGGAAAGGCATCTTGTTACTCTTAGTGTGGTATAAATAAAAGTCGTGCGTTGGAGAGCGTTTTATCTTTCAACACCTTCCTAACAGAAAAACAGAGGCAATCGTTTTGAAATTACATCACCCCCCAATGCTGAATGCATATATTTGTTCTGCAGATCTGAAAACCTAAAGTTCATTCATATTTATGCCAAAGCTCATCCAATGGCACTACCACTAGATAGTAAACATCAATTCTCTACAGTTAAAAAGTTTGTATTGACTTTGAACTATTATAACGTGTTTTGAAATAAGTATTACAATTGTTTGGATGAATGAGCTACTTTCAGTTTTGAAATATTTTAAGTGACGTGCTTTTACGTTTTAGATGTGTTATTATTTCTTATGGTTAAAACGTTTGCCTATCTAGTCCCGCCATTTAAGGGAATACATCGAGGTTCGGAATACCTTCGAGAAAACCTGAAGTTATAAGAATATTCCATTTCCTGTTCCAGGTATTTTCACATGGTTTAAGATGAAATACTGAATACCACACCTGAATCAGGTACTTGTTCTAGCAACTCTCTGGGGTAATCAAGACTTACAGAATTACTTTGCAAATCTTGAGCTCACAGAATGTCTGAGCAATATGGCACAATACAAAAATGAAAGGTTATTTAGTCCTAGTTGAGTAGAGAGAATAAATAATTGAATATTATTATTAACAAGTGGAAGGTTAAAGTGTTCAACTGCAATTACTGTTTGTCTCACACAAACAAGGGGCAAGTCCGGGTAAAGGGAGGGGGATACCATGATTTCTTTTCGAATAATCTTCAACATGGGTTTAAATTTTTTGATTGCAAGAGCCATTTTTAATTAGCTTCAAAAGAGGTGTCGTACATCTACTGGTGGCACCAAAATGTCGAAATTATTGGGGAGCAAAAAAAAAGTGTTTGTTTCTTGAAGGTAGGGGAAGGAGATTTTTGTGCAATGAACTCTGTTCTTGCCGGCAAAATCCAACGGCAACAACCCTGGTGGGGGCAGGGACATCTGATGTTTTAGCATATTTCTTATTGAAAAAATGAATTCTCAGGAGAATTTTTTGGATTTTCCAATATATTCCAAATCCTAGCTGACTTAACCTTTAGGCTTGGGACAGACGAAAAATCTGAGGGGAAAATACCCATTCATGACCCCGTGGAACCACCAATGAGTACGTCCCTGACACACTTTGGATCCAGAACTGTGTAGTATATCCACCACGCATTAGAGGTTACGTCCCTCAAAATTACAGAGGGGACCAATGTCTTTGTTTAGGCCACTTGATTTAAGTCTTTGAGTGACAGATGGGTGATTAGGACTAAGTAAAATACATCCTAAATTAGACAAAGAGTGGGTGAAGTTACTGTTGAAATGTTTGGATATAGAATAACTTATTGATTTATCTAGAATAGATTCTTGTGATTATTAAACCTCAGTTTAATTCGGTGTCTGTGTCACCCACAAAGTTGCCTTTCTCACACACGTTGCAACACATTTAAGCAAGTACATTAGCCGTGTCACAGTTTAAGGTAGGGGCGGATGTTACAAGTAGTGTTCGGAGGAAGAAAATTTTTGACTCTGATAATGAAAGGGCACACGTGACACCTTGGCTTGTCACACTCTTTGTTGCCTGTGTTTTCAGATGTACGAAGCCTGGATAATGTGAGGAGGTCATAGAGGTTGGGGTGTTGTCGTCCCACAGTTACAGGGGGTCTTCGAAAAGTTAAGAAATTAAACTGTCTGCCCGAAGAATAGCAAAATCACAACGAATTTATTGATGTAAATTTTCTGTTGTAAAGGACAAATAAAAAACAAGTGAAATAGGTGTTTTTTTTTTCAACCTTTGGTTTGTAAGACAGCAATTTGTCCCGGTTGCAAGCCTAAGCCCTTGCTGATTCCCCGAAGAAGCCATGGGCTCCGTTTTCTGAAGTAAAATTGAAAAATATATTTATCTTTAAACTTATTTTTCAACATATAAATTTCGCTCACCGGACCGTATGGTCCTTTTCCCATGCGGGCCAACCTCCTCTGGACCTTATCTGCTAAAAACAATTACCCTGTGTTTCAGTGCACAAGAATATGCTCCTTGAAGTCTTACGTGGGCTTCTAGCGGTCCCGAATGGTTCCCGGACGCACTTGATATGGCACAGTTCACCTACCCTGAGGCCTACCTAGAGATGTACTGAAACCCCAGGGAATTTACGGGCGTCGCGTCTCCCACCTCGCTTTGTCAATAAACCCTGGTACCCTGTTAGGTCAATGTTGTGTAACCTTCAACTTATCTTCCTATCACCTACATGTATTCTGGTGCACGAAATCTGTGGGCTCCTCCTATTTTGTCAATTAATTCAATACCTTTAGAAGAGGGATTAATTTTCCCCCGCCATGTATGCTAAGAAGAGGGGTTTATTCCACGTTTTCTTTGACCAAACGGAGAAGATATTTGAGGGAGGATAAATTCCTTGCATTCCCTTGGTAGGTAAACCTTAAATTAAATTAATTTTTCCACAGCCTCCAACGCTAGGTGGGCAGACACTAATAAGATTTGAAAGACTAAGAAAGTTTTCTGGTGAGTAGTTTATACTTCACGTACCCACTGAGCAGGCTTGCTTCTTTTGTAAAGTTACATTTAGTTAAATTCAGTAAACATCATCCAAAGCCAGTTATAGTCAGTCATAATTAGTTATAGCCAGTTACAGAATAACCAAAGAAACTTTCAAGTTTTAAGTTTCTTACGAGTACATTATTTGGAGATTTCAAAGCAGTGAATAAACCAAAGATTAATTTAAAAAAAGACGTCCCATTCTTTGCCCTCATTCCATGTTGTAAAATACACAACAGTCATTGCAAAAGCTGAGCAATTCCGAAAAAATTTCACTCAGGTAGCTTAAATTGATGTTTAATCTGAAACGAAGGGCAAAATGAAAGTTACACAGCCCATGTTACTTTCTTATTCCGACAGAGGAGTTTATGCTGAAGTGGTAAATGAAATTCAACGGATAGTTCGTGTTGTCAAATCTACAATTAATTTATAACTAATTTATTTTGAAATAAATACTTTACTTGCAATTTACAACTATTGTTTCATTTTCATATTGAGGTTGTTTTGTGTCTGACCAAAACTAATTCATGCACTTACAATAGTTGTTAAAGAGAGTATGCGGTTGTTCTATATGTTATGGAGCTAATACTATTTCTCCCCTGCACATGTTTTGCGTGATGTTTTAGGGGAAAAACGCAACAAGGGAAAACATATACAGCGAGAAAATCGATTCATCAGTTTTTGTTAAATTATGTAATCATATATTTGTATCGAAACTGATGAAACATTCTAAAATCGTCCATACACAATAGAGAGTGAACTGGAAGTCAAAATGGAGTTATAAATTGACATATGAAAGAGATATCACTAATGAGGGTTGATTACATTTATGTTCTGTGACTTTATTGTGATAAAAGTAAGGCGACCTCTTTAATAAAGGTCCCTGTTTGAGGGGTTCAAACTGTGACTCAGATGATTCCTGAAGTAAATTACTACATCAAAACCTTTCGAAGTGAAGTAGTACATTGATAAATGCACTTCAAAAATATATCTTTCACTCTTATGTTTAACTTTTGTCGAGCAGCCATTTCATCATAGTTTAACTCTGATAAAAGTAAATCGTTTTGCACTTTAGGATATGACGAATTACTACAACACAAATTATTGAACGAAATGGACCTCTTTTCTTTTTGCAACTTTTCATTGTTGGTGGTTCTTTACCTTGTTGGAGGTGAGTGTTTGTAGACCTTATAAAAACAACGAAAATTGTGTCACGTCATTTGCCAGGTAAAATTTAAGTAAAATTCTGTCTTGTTCGTTTGGAATCGGTGGAAAATGGTAAAGTGGAAGAAGAACAATGAAGTACAACTACTGGTAATGTATTACCTAATTTATAAAATTCACGAAAAAGTTGAAAGGGACTTTATATCTTCAGAATAAGAATTAAGTTCAAATATATTCCTCTCTCCTTGAATTTACTAGTGAATGATAAAAAGAATCCCACCATTCGAAGAAAATGGTTCTTTGCCTACAGGTGTCACAGAAGGAATGAATTCATCTACAAGAAAGGAGATTGTCGCCCTGCTTGGTCAAAACACATCTCTGGAATGTCAGTTAGAATCATTGGTCATGACTTTGTCATGGAAGAAGGAGGACCAAGTAATATTTCAGCACGTGAAGATACGATCTAACACATCCACATCGAAACAGACTGCTAAAAAGACCTCGGAAGTGAACAAAATTCGAAGGAAAGCCATATTGACATTGTCTTACGTGCACTACAACGACTCTGGGGAGTACCAATGCTCACAATTTCAGAAGAGTGGAAGAGAAAAAGTTTCCGTGTTTCATCTTGTAGTGTACGGTTTGTATCTCTTCCATATTTTGCATTTAATAATGCACTTAAATTGTGCCATATTTGATGGGAGTGAGCTAACAGCAAACTCGAATGCACTATCAGCTAAGCAAGAGCTAAGTATGGAGTAAAATCAAAATGGTATTTGGGTATCATTTGCTCTTAATTTAAGTTCCTAATCAGTGTTGGAACCTATCGCCACGACAGCTTTTATGAAGAATAGTCCCGAAACAGGGTTATAACTGCAAAGTTAGTAACCTTTGACTATTTAAATATAACTCCTTAAAGGTATGGACTTCAATTTAAAGGGGCGGATAGACGCACCTATTGATACTAGACTTTTACCAAATATTGGTTTGACAAAAGTAACTTTGTCGGCCCCATTTAAAGTAAACATTGACGATACTGCTTGAAGAATCGTTAGGGGTTTCGTCCGTCTTTTACGAAGGATAGTGTAAAACTACTATAAAGTGTATGAATGAATGTTAATAAATTGCCGGGGGACCTTCCACATTCTTTCAATGTCTTTGCCTCCAGGACATCCTTTGATATCTGTAGAACCAAGTATTGTTAAAGAAAATGAAAAGATGAACTCAACTTGCTGCATCAACTCATCCACTAGCAGTAACGAAATAAAGATATCCTTGCTACTAGTTGGAAAACCGCTTCCACAACCTTACAGGACTACGGTAATGGATATGACGAATGGTCTGGTCAGGTATTGCATTAATGGGCTTGAGATTACTGCCAAGCGTGGCATCCATAAGGAAAATTTGACATGCTGTTTTGGGAGTAGCAACATCTCAGCGTCTCATATTGTGAACGTTCTGTGTAAGTCTGAAGAAAAAAAATTTGTGTTATTGTAACTACCTCAAAAGAGATAACAAGATCAGGGGGGCACAAAAAAGAAAAGAAATCCGAAATAAGTATGTGGGGATTATTATTAAGTGCAGTTCAATCAAATCATATTATCTCGAGAGACGCATCAAAACTAATTTGCACGTGATATATATGTAAGTACCAAGAAACATTTTTTTTTATGAAAAAAATTGCAGGGAAGAAATTCTTGAAGTCTTTTATTTTAAATAAACTTTTGGAAATACTTGTTTAGCCAAACCATAAATGGCGCGATATCTCATCATACACTCAGATCCACCGTAAAACTGGCGACAACGTCATCCCTGACAGTGAACAACAATGAAAAAGATGTGTACATCACATGTAGCAGACGGAAACCCACAACCTCAAGTGAACCTGCAAAAGAAAGCTAGAAATGGTAAATGGAATGGTTTAAAAATTAGATCAAAGAAATCAGTTGAAGATAACAAGATTAGGTGGACATTTTACATTGGCAACGAAAGCAATGATATCACAGGAATGTACAGATGTATTGCTTTTAACGATGTAGACGTAGCTGCTCTGTCGAAAACTGTTGAAGTCAAATGTAAGTATATAGTCTGCTATAGCCGATTTCCAATTTATTCTTATACACATGAAAGTAAAGAGAAAAAGATCTGGTACCATGCATTTTCAAAGTCATGACTATGAATCGCGAGGGGAAAATTTTTCAATTACTCATATTACCTCAAACTTGATAAACTTTAAATTCGGGTATTTTACAGAATTCTTTTTCAGCATTGCAACTGCCTTTGTGGAAAGTCTTAAGGTGTTCCTACAAATATCTAAGGTGGAACAGACTGACTCTAGGGACATATTTAAAACTTGGTGCATTATATCTTCGCTGGTCATATTGCCAATTTCGTTACATCAATTTAAAGTGGATGTGTTTCTCATAACTTCACACAAACTTAAATCGTGACGGTCTAAGAAATGACGCAACCGCATATTTATTTTTTTTTTTTGCAGATAATTATTCTGATTCTAAGAAGAATATCTCAACAATATTATTGGTCGTCGTTTTGTTAGTAATTGGCCTCTTTGCGGTTATAAATGTTTTTAAAACAAGTAAGGGTAATGATGTAATTTTTATTCAAAAAGAGGAAGGGATTTTTGAACTGTAAAATGTTTATATAATGACTTGAAATTGGTTTAACTACATGTTCATAGTAAACTTGAGAAAAAAAAAAAAAAAACAATAATTACCATAACAGCTAAAACGAGTGCATAGGACGATTGATACCAACTACATCATATGGTTCATCTAACAAAACTTAT
This sequence comes from Holothuria scabra, assembly GCA_037179385.1. Lineage (NCBI taxonomy): Eukaryota > Metazoa > Echinodermata > Holothuroidea > Aspidochirotida > Holothuriidae > Holothuria > Holothuria scabra. The sequence continues at coordinate 4,772,103 of CM074189.1, read as the reverse complement.
TTGAAAATAAAAATGACAATATATTTGCTTACCTTACAGAAAGACGTGAGAGATATGAGCACTATGTGGAAGTTACTCGGTTAGATTCTTTT